>CM053790.1:404349896-405659896 GCA_028749045.1 Cupressus sempervirens
GAGGCTTATGATTGTGATGTCATGATGATGTCTTTTGATTCTAATCTTTATATACCCAACCATGGTTATGTGATGGTATGCTCTATGAGATGTATGTATTTATTGATTGTTATTGCTTTTTAGTCTTCTTGTATGAAGTTGAGATTCATATGTATGAGACATTTGACTTAACCATTTTGGGTCATCGATAAATTATACTTGGGTTTACTTTCCAGTCATTTGATGGAATTGAAATTGTTATCTGATCTTGATGATGTCATGTTGTGACATGTTTTGACTCAACCATTTTGGAGTCTTCGATCAGTACTATTTTGAGATGCTTTTGGTTGCTTATTAAGAACCAATTATTATTGTGATTATCAGGGATACCTTTAGTTGCCAATAGAGAATTGTTGTGGTCATGATTATCTATGATGCTTTTCAGTTGACTCATGGAGATTCGATGTTTATATTATGGATTATCTTTTGTGATTTTGAGATTTATGATTTCATGAGCTTAGGGTAGGTTATCTACTTGTAGTGTTGAGAAGTGGCTTGTAATGGGGGCCGGGGCCCTAAGAGGCTGCCAGGGTAACTCATTGTAAGTTTCCTTAATAAGTGAAAACATTCACACCTAATACTAACTAAATGAACCTAAAAAGATAATTTTTTTGTTCTTGCCCATGCCTCAAGTGCTAGTACAGACTAGGAAGGGAGTAGAGAGAATGCTTGGTTGTGACCTTGCATTCCGTAGTATGCCTCATCTATATGAGAGGATATTGGTGGCCACACAGGGATCACTAGGGGGCCAGGGTCTATCAGGAGACTACCAGGGTAACTCTAGCGTGATCTATGTGATGACACTTTCCCGCTTGCATAGTAGGTTTTCTACATGTCTATGTTGTACCTCTGGGACTAGATGTCGATTTGTGATTGGAACTTTTGAGTTAGTATACTTTTAGGATTCTTGGACTTAGAGAGTATTTATGCTATGTGATTTTGATAACCTATTTGGGACTTGAGATTATCTCCTCAGCACGGTGGGAGTGGACCACTTAGGTTCCACACGGTCGGGTGGTAGTGCTTATCACTCTTATCATTTGAGACTCATTTGAGACACTGTAACTAGTGCATTCTTTGTTGGCATCTATCTTCATTCTATTCATGGATTATGATGGTGGACACATATCCTTATATTGATGATTTGCATATGTTAGATGATGTTATCTTATGCTTTATTTTGCATGTTAGATTTCTTTTTTGCATATGATGTAGTATGTTTTAGGAGTGACGTTCCTACTTGATAATATTGATGATCTCTTTGGTGATTTGGAATGTTACGCACAGAGGGATGCCTAGGGCCCACAATGGTCTAATGATGCTATTTATGGTTGGGAGGAACCATGGACTTAGTTAATTATGTTTGATGATTTATGATTATGATGATGTATCATGTATGGTTTGTGGTTTCATTTATGTTATTGTGACATGGATTAGAGTTATTATGATGATGTAGTTTATTTACATAGATGTATATTCTTTTAGGCCTTTCATACCCTCTAGTATGTACAGTGGATCATTGAGAAATCAGAAATGGAATGTATGAACATTGGACTTTTCATTATTATTTCATGTGGATGTAGTATTAGTTGGAATCATTAATAGTTGATTTGGATTTAATTCAATGTTAAGGGATCCTTAAAGAATGTAACGTATTATGTATGTATGTTTATGTCTACTTTCAGTTGGATATTGTTATTGCTTTCACTACTATGTTATGAATGGTGTTACTTTCATGTTTTAAAAAAAAATTCTACCAAACTTAGTGAAACTTTAGCTTAATTCTTTGGATCCCTTGGCGTGGCGTTACACTATAAATAGTCTGAATAAGCTCATAAAAAAATCATAAAGTTTCAAGTCTGAACCATCAAAGTATATAAAAATATGAACTAAATAAGTCTTAGATTGGACTCATCAATGGCTTGTGCTACTTATATTCTTAATAGATCTCCTACCAAGGCTTTGAGAGATATAACTCCCAAAGAAGCTTGGTCAGGTAGAAAGTCTAATTTACAAAACTTATAAATATTTGGATCTATTTCTTATGTTTACACACCCCAACAAAAGAGGCATAAATTAGATGTTAAATATTCTCCATTTATATTTTGTGGGTATGGTTAAAGCACTAACGTTTATAGAGTTTATAATCCTTTTACTAACAAAGTTCAAATTGCAAGAGATATTTGTATTGCAGAAAATGAAGTACATGATTGTTCAAAGGTTCAAGATGATGAATTTAGTGGAAGTAAGATTTTAATAGTGGAGGAAAAACCTACTTCGCTAAAACCCTTCACTTTCTCTAAATCCTACTCCTTCTGTAAATCCTAGTCCTCAAGTATCTTCATTTATTCCTCTAATTTCCTCCAATGCTAGTAACAATGATCATGTTGATAAACTAATGATGCATTTATGCATCACAACTCTTCTTGTAGTGATGATTCCATTGATACTAAGAAGAAAACTAAATGGGCTCAAGGTTTACTTAATGAAAGTGATGATTATCTTACTAGATTTGGTGGACTTAAATGTAGGAGAATTAATTATTACAATTATTACAATTATAGCTTGATGACTTCTCTCATGAACTCTAATGATCCTCAAAATTTTGAACAAGCTAAGATTCAATCTAATTGGAAAAAATCTATGCAAGAGGAATATGATAGTTTAATGATCTCTAACCAAACTTGGTATTTAGTCCCTTTTCCTCATGGTAAGAATTTAGTTTCATGCAAGTGGTTATATAAAACCAAACTCAATGCCAATAATGAAATTAGTAAGTTTAAATTTAGACTAGTAGCTATAGGATTTTCTCAAATTTAAGGTTTAGAATACAATGAAACTTTTGCACCAATTGCTAAAATGCCTATTATAAAGATTGTGCTTGCTTTAGCTTAAAAAAAGAATTGGCCTGTTCATCAAATGGATGTTAAAAGTGCATTTTTAAATGGTGATTTACATGAAGAAATTTATATAGCTCAACCACCAAGTTTTATCAAAGAAGGTAGTGAACATTTAATATGTAAACTAAAGAAATCTATTTATGGCTTAAAGAAATCTCCTAGAGAGTGGTATTCCAAAATTAATGCTTTCTTTATTTCTTAGGGGTTTGATAGAAGTAAAAATGAAAATAATTTATACATCAAACATATTCAAGATGATATTATCATTACTATTTTATATGTTAATGATTTTATTCTTACTTCAAGTTCTAACACTTTAATTTTTGATATTGAGTTTCAACTCAATCAAAAATTTCAAATGACTAATTTAGGAATTCTACATTACTTCTTAGGAATACAAATATGGAGAACACCTAAGGGTATTTTTATTTTTCAAAGTAAGTATACTCAAGATCTTTTGGATAAGTTTCAAATGAATTATTATAACCATGTTTCTATTCTATTTGAATTAGGAACTAAGTTAATGGTTGAGATGATCATTGATCCTAAGATGGATACTTCATGAAATTGTTATCATGGCTTAATTAGTTACAGATGCTGATGGATACTTTGAGATGGTGGTGATACTGATTTCTCTTGGATTAGAGAATTATTTGTTGGGATAATTATTTGGTTATAGCAAGAAGTTTGAGGGGCATTTACCTGATATGGACTTAAGAGGAGATTTTTCTTAGATAATTCTTGGTTGGAGACTTGGATATCTTGATGAGCATTCTCATTACCCACTCTTGGTCTACTTGGTGGTTTTTCTACTTGAGAGGTATAGCCCATTATTTCTCTCAAGTGCATTATGTTTATGCTTGTCTTTCATGGATATGGATCTTGAACTATGGTACATGAGTTAATTCTAGAGGGTTCATTTGAGAGATGGTTTAGCATTGGTTATCTCCATTTGCATATGTTGTTATGATAGTTGAGTTTGGGAGATGGTTTTATATTAGGAATATTCCTTGGATTAGGAATGGTTTATAAGTTTGATCTTCTTGTGAGAGGCTTACATCCATGATGAGTTAAATGGTATGGTTTGGGTTTTGTTGTGGCTTCTTGGTTGGGGTTTTATAGAGTAGATCATATTTTCATAGTTTACATCTAGAGGTGTGTGTAGAAGGACATGATACAAGTTATAATTTTCATGGTTTCTCTTCGGTCTTGGTTATCTTCTTGGATGTTCACTTTTGCTTGCATTGAATTTGAGATTGTTAGAGATTGTGATCACTGGTTTGTGCTCATGTATGTCATGTATGGTTGTTCCTTTATCTCTTTCTTGTATTGGTTTTGGAGAACTTGTGCGATTGTTGGAGACTTTTTATGAGAGTTGTTCTTGCAGGTTATTGGTTTATGTATTGTGAATGTTCTTGAGACTATGGACTCACTTCTTTGAGATGTTATGGGTGGATTGGTTAAAAATTTGACATCATCTTTTACAGTGGGATTTTCTTGGTATATATGTGGTTGGTATTGCTTTTGACACTTGTGATTGTAGGTTACAAATTGGATATGTTGATGATGTGCGATTCACTTGGTATACCTTTGGAGATATGGATAGTTGGATGGGTTTGGCACTTACTGTGGGTGCTATTTTAGCTATGAATATTTTGACAACTATAGATATATGTGATTACCTTTGGATTAGGTTTTTGTGCTTGGCATTTTAGTTGGTAAAAAATTTTATGATCTTCTAATGCAATAGGTGGGGTGGCTTTCTCTTTGGATGGATTCTATGTATGTCCAGTGGCAGTGGCATTATAGGATGTGGCATCATTCAAGTTTGAGATATTGGATACTTTGATTTTGTTATGGCTACCAGGATGGAGCACTTTGTGTACTTTGATCCATGATGGTGGATGTGATAGCAGAGATTGTTCCTTTGTTCATTTATGTCACTACAGATTGACCCTATGCAATGTATACAAAAAGTGGGAGATTGTTGAGATAATGGGTGTTGCACATATTGCATAATATTTTTATATTCTATTATTTTATTTTATTATGTAATGTTGAACCTCGATGGATGCACAACATGTAAAGATTCTCATGGGATATACTCGATGAGTTGTATTGTAACATTGTGATAATATTTCATGTAATTATTTAATATTAGGAAAAGTAAATTAAATTTCCAATATTAAATGTGGGGTCAAGAGGTTAGGTATCACATGGTTTATGTAATACCACTTAGTGGTTTTGTGGGACTTGCTACTGTATAAGTAGCTACAAGGGTAGTTGTTGGTGAGAGAAGATAGAAAGCAAAAAGGGAAAGAGTCAAGCAGGACAAGGCTTGATAGGTTAGCCAAGAGAGCATTTGTGAAGGTTGGAAGCATGGTATGGGATGTATGGATTCATTCTTGTTCACATGTATTGCTTGGTTATGGCTATGGTTTTGAAAGGCTTCCATGGTTGTATTGCAATGGTATTTTTTCTAAATAATACATGGTGATGGATGCTTTTGGAGGCTAGGTTTTTCCCTCAATGAGGGTTTCCTAGGGTATATCCTGTGTCACATTTTTGTGGGTATGTTGTCTATACTCTTGCATGTGGATTTTAGTTGCATATTTATTTTAGATCTATTATGGGTTATGTGGAAACAATTATATTCTTTGTTGCATGTTTCCTTACAAAGTCATCAATTTCTATCCTTCATCTAGCATCATTTATTTCACCAATGTGTTCATTGGGTTGGTTCAATCTAGTATCATCCTATTTTGATCTACATTTTTATCACGATCCTTTGATAGGGTTATATTGTATTTATTTTATCATTCTGGCCAATCAATTTATTAATTTTTCCTATAGGGATTAGATAACCCATAATTTATTCCTATGTCTTTAATCATTTATTTCATCCCATCTTATTAATTTATCTTCTTTTATTAATTATTCCATTTCTCATGAATTTGGAGATTATTTTAATTTCCTATTTCTAATTTCTTATTTGTGAGGGAATTAGGAGTTTTTGAATTTAAAATTCCAACTCTTACATTTTCCCCACTAATTGTGCTTACACTTCATATTTTCTAGCTTCCACTCTTACACCATCCTCTTTCAAATGCTTACAATTTCCTTTCACTTTCTTACACCTTCCCTTTCATTTTTCACTTCTTCTACCAAATGTTTGTACATGTTTCTATGCACATCTCTTACTATTTTTGATAATGTGCCATTTTACAACACAATTTCTAATTTAAATCTTTTAATCATGGAAAACTTTTAATTTGTGCAATTTAACTATGAAAAATTTCCAATTATACACTTTCCTTCCAATTCTTTCATTTTGTATCTCAAACTCTATAAATTGAGCCTCTTTGCACTTATTTTTGTTAACCATGTTCTCCCAATATTCTCACTATCTTGTCATTTTTTCACCATCATATCATTTGTCCTCTTGCTATCATTTTGTAGGTACAAGATCAAGAGCTATATAAAATTAAAATCTTTGAGAAGAAAGGAGAGCATAGGAGCTCAACTTAAAGTAGGTTTTCATTGTTTAATTCTCTTTTTCTTTAATTTTATTTTATGTTAAGACTAGGATAGTTTTCATAGTTTTATAGAGTTTGCAGTTCCTCTATTATGCATTCTCACCATTTTTCTATTCCTACAAATAATTGCCATCATGAATGAGTATACCATTAGGAATGGAAAATCTTCAACTTACCATCCTCAAGCCAATATCCAAGAATAAATTACCAATAGGGGCATTGAAGCAATTTTGACCAATGCAGTAGCTATCAATTAAAAAAATTGGGCATTTTGTCTACCTGAACCAATTTGGGCCTATGGGACAGTATGGAAAACTACAATTGGAAATACACCTTTTGAACTAGTGATTGGGCTCTCTTTTATGATTTCCTCTATCATCACACACCAAGAAAGTTTCAAACAAGATGGTTAGGGCCATATGAAATTGTAGTAGTGTTTGATAATGGTGTTATACTGTTATCAACAGTTGATCATGTATGCTTCAAATTGTTGGTAAATGATCATTGTCTTAAAATTTATTGTAAGCCACAAAGTAAGGAGTTCTTGTAGAAATATAATTTTGAAGAAGTCTATAATCCTCTTGTAGTTTAAGAATATGGGTCTTCTACCTAGATTGCACCCACTCTTTGACTCCATTAAGACATCCATACTAAAAATCCACTTTATCTGTAAATAATTCCAACTCACCTTCTACCTTTTGCTAGTATCTCTAACCACTATTGTTTATTAGTGTAATCACTTAGTCATTAAAAAGGTAGAGTTAGATGGTCATCGCTATGACTGAGCTACTCTTGAGTAATTCTGTAGAAATCGAGTAAGTATGGTCACAAAAAAATTCTATATAGACTAAGCATGTCATCAATGACTAAGTGAAATTATAAGTACATAAGTATCAAGTGATATAGTATGTGTCAAGTATAGTATATGTTGAGAATCATAAGATTAATCTAGGCTAAGTAACAACAATTCTAAGTGCCAGTAATAGTAGAGATTGAGCAATTTAGAGTCTACATAAAAGTCAGGAATGGAACATAGTTTTAGGAAAAATTATTATCAAGCTAACTTGAAAGGATTATTTAAGTTTTGAAGAGGTTTCTATAGAACATTTAATACTTGAAGAGGTTATTAAAAAATATTTACATGAAGTGGATCACATATCTCCATGTGTATGTTCAATGATCAAGATGAAGAGGCAAAACATTAACCATTTAGAAGACTCTTCATGGAATCTTTATAAGCGATGATCTTAACCTAGATGATAAGTGATCATGTGTGTGTATGAAGATTAGAGAGGAGAAGATCATAAGTCATTTAAGGGTTTTTTGATCATCTAACAGAACAAGTGACCTATTCATAAGAAGTGAAAGTGGAAGGGAAAGATAAGAGTATCATATGAGAGGAGAGGATTAGTTAGAAAGGAGAAGACTCAAAATCAGCTTACTGAGAATAGTGAGAATTAGGTACTGAGTCAATTTTAACAAACTTGAATCAGGTTAAATCTCTTAATAGAGTGCTCTTAATAGATCTTTGTAAATCTCTTAACATAATCCTTAGTTTTAAGTGTAAAATCCTCTAAGAAGGTTAAACCTAATAGTTTTGTATGTATTTAATAGGATAGAATCCTCACAAAGTAGATAATATGTTATGGTCAAATATTGTAACCTTAAGTGGTTAACTTTATTATTGCAATAGTGAAGATTTGTGGGTGGCATCCCCACCTCAGTTTTACCTTCACCTTGGAGGGTTTCTGGGTAACAAATATTGTGTTATGTGTTATTACTTTCATGCATGTGATTGAATTTATTTACATGTTACAACAACTTTACATTTATAGATTTGCATGCATAAGTTATCACTAGATGTGGATGAATCTATGAAAAGGTATAAATTGTTATAGATTTTGATTCACCCCCTCCCCCCCTTTCTGAGTATCTAGTTTATTTCTCCATTAATCAACACCTTTTCCATCTTCCACCTCACCCTAACTTCAACATTATAGTACGTAGCAGAGATCTTTCATCACCATAATTTACACGTTAGTAACATGCCTTTGTGCATATATTTATTTCTTTTAATTTCATGGCTTAGTACTGCTTTGTACATAACTATTTTTTTTCTCAAGCTAGCATGGTGGGACACATGCCCTATTTTAAGTGGGATGGGGGATGTGAAATATCTTTATTTATTATCCAACAAATTTGATCTTTATGGTTATCATTATAATGACATGTCATATTTTTGAAAGGTTTAAATCCTAAATTGATTTGACAATTTACTCATACAAGCTTGTTTGAAAATAACGTCATTTATTATAGAAAGGACATGCAATTTAAAGGTAAATTATGATATGTTATTCTCTAATTACAAATGTATTTTTATGAAACCATTTTCTTTGTTTGCACTTGTCACTTTCAAGAAAATTCAAAAACTCCACTTTACAAATTTTAAAAGCTTGTTTCCCTACAAATTTATGTTGCTTTTTGTTTTGGGTTTTTAGCTGAATTAGAAGAGAGTTCAAGAATAACATTAATGGGGGGAGTTTCAATTATCCATGAACCATTAATTCATGACATTATTTTGCAAGCTAAAATCTTCTGTCCTATGTTTGAGGATGTAGGATGGTAGCAATACTTGTTGAAGTTTACAACATGGGACAATGATGTAACATTGCAATTCTTAAATTCTCTACACAATGGTGTAGTCATAGTAGAGGGACTTAAGGTGGAGTAAAATGAAGGTATAATTGCATAAGTTTTGGTCTACCATAGGAAGGATAGATATTTGAGGAAGATATAGACTTAAGATCACCTAGGGCCCAATTTTCCCTGCATATAGATAGGTGAATGAGAATTGATAAAAAGGAAAGGCATAAGAAGATTATCTCTCCAAGAACCCTACAAAAATTGTGCCCTTTACATTATGCAATATATTACTTGTGAAGGTCAACATGAATGGATTCATGGTATTCATTTCAAGCTTCTTAGTTTTCTTCATCATGAAAATATGACAGTTAATCCCCACATTTCCTATTCAACCCATTCAAAAAGAGAGAATATGCCATACAAGAAGGTAAGACCAATTCTCTATTTTATCACTATTTGATTAAGTTGTTAGTAGAAAAGGATTAATAGATTTTTTTTGTTATTTCCTGGGACAATCTCTTGTTGATGGATGAAACTACACCTAGTTTAGTAGGGCCTAAGGGTCAAGGGATAGAGAGAAGAATTACAACAACTATAATTGTAAAAATTATAGGATAGTTTGAACCATCACCCTCTATTTCTATCACATACCCTAGGCCACCTAAAATGAAAAGGGTTGAGAAATCCTCATCTATATCTACTTTTGGAAAGGGAAAGGAGAGATTTGTTTATGATGAAAAATTTGTTACCCCTTAGACCAATGTCAAAACTAGGTCCTCTACAAATAAAAAATGGGAAAGACATAGCCCAAGAGCTAGTAAAAGGAAACATTAAACAACCAAGGGAATTAGAGGATGTAGAATGTATTAATATCTCTTGCTCACCTCTTACTAAGAGGAAGCAAGTGAAAAATTAAACTCTTGCAACATTTTCTAAAGGACAATCATCAAGGAAGATAATGAAGAAAGTATCAAAAACTTTGTTTGAGACACTTATTAGGAGAAGTGATCAAGTTTCTATGGTAGTTTGATTGACACCCCTATTGGTCATGTTTTTGAGCTTGAAAAAGAAATCCCTAATTTAGATGAAGATGAACAAGAAAATATGTTAGAAAAAAAATGTTGATAATGTTTAGATTGAATTAGATATAACTCAAGAAGGTGATAATTGATGTAGGAGCATCCTGGGTTTCCTTTCTATCATGATCATCTTTGTTCATTCTATCAATTATTTCTAAGTTATAGTTGACTAACTTCCTATTTTGGCCAAGTTCCTACAGTATTGGTTAAGTTCTTGTTTTGGATGAGTTCCTATAGTGTTGGCCAAGTTCCTATGTTGGATGCAAAATTCCTTCAAGTGCTAAGTGAGCTTTCTAGTTTGTTGATGCTCAATTCCTTCTTTGATAGAGTTTATTTGTATTGGTTCTAAGTAAGAGATGAATTGTTCATTTATTTCAAGGTATGAATTCAATGTAAGGATCATGCATCAAGATGCATGTAGAATGTTATGAAGTCAACCTTCTCTTATGTAAAGACCTAGAATCTTTTGTAAACCATTTTGGTAGGTATAAGTAGAGATTATAGTTTAGGTTTAGAAAAAAATGAAAGGGGAGATAAAGTAGAGGGATTGTAGAAGTTAGCAAGTGAGAGCCTAGATATCTGATCAGATTCTTATCATGTTGGATGCATTTTAATGTATATCTAATGATATATTGGTCATAACCTGAAAGGCATTACAACCAAGCATGCTTGTTGATGTTATGATGAATCAATAAAGGAATTTACTATTTTATCTCTCCCTTGTTATGTTCTCTATTATTTTCTTCTGTTGTGTTTACTCAACAAGGTGTTTGGACAATTAGGTGTGCCTCTAGCTCTTATAGTTCTCCAACCATCTCTATGTTAGGTTGTATTAGAGCTTGAAGTTCATCCTTGTGGAGATTGGATCATGTAGAACCCTAATTGATTTTAGTTGTAGGGCAGTGGATATGCACATTTGACCTACAACTGATAGAGGGTTATGATCTTATAGGAACCTATTCATTAAAATGGTTTGAGGTAGAGGAAATGTTGATAATGTCATGTTGGACATGTTGAGATAGATTTTAGGTAGATTAGATTCCATGGAGAAAACCTAGAGGAGAGGAGTGCATCTTGATGATGTGAGTGATGATGAATCAATAACACCAAACCCTAATCTTGAGCCTAATGAAGATCAAGATGAGGAAAGAATATTGAGAGTTTTGTGTAGGGCACATTTGAATCCTACCATTGAAGTTATTCATTATGATGGTATATTAGATACCTATGTTGTGTTGGATTGGATCTCTGATATGGAAAAGTTATTTGAATTTAAAAGAACCCTTGATAATAGGAAGGTAAAGATTACACTCAATATGCTAAAAGGTCATGCCTCACTATGGTGGGAGCATTTGTAAATTGATAGATAAAGAAGAGAAAAAGAAAAGATCAAAACCTGGTTAAAAATGGTGAACAAGTTAAAGAAGCAGTTCCTTTTTACTAATTACCAAGTTAGTGTGTTGAGGAAGATGCAAAATTTGAGACAAAAGGACATGACTGTGAAGGATTTTATTGAGGAATTCTATAGATTGGACATTAGATCTAGAGATGTCAATGACAAGGTTGTGAAAGTTGCAAGGTAGCTGAATATTTTGAGATTTAGAATTTAGAATAAGTTTTGTGCAATTGGATAGTGTGGAAGAATCATATAAATATGCCTTGAAGGATATAATAGGGCTGGGTAGGAGTAGTATCATTAGCAGGGTAGGGCCTTCATGATAGAAACAAAGCTTTCCAACCACTACCTTCCAACAATAGGCCGACCTTGAATTCTTGACAAAGAAGTATGAGAAAAGACATAGAGGTAGAGGTGGTAGATTTCATAGAGGTAGAGGTAGATTTTATGGAGAAGGTGGTAGATTAGAAAATATAATACAAGATAAAAGTAAATATAAATGGAAAAGTGATGAGAAAGGAAAGACTGCGAAGAAATGTGGTAGTTCTTATCAAAGTAGTTATGGAAGGGGAGGACTTAGTGGTAACTGCTTTAAATGTGGTGAAAAAGGACATTGAGCCTTTGAATGTAAACATTTTGGAAGGAGGAATGAAGGTAATAATGATAGAAATGTTGTGATTCAAGGGGATCTTTAGGGTTCACCAAGTGGACCTAATACTAGAGAAAACCTGATGGTAGGGGGAACTTTGTATAGTGAAAGAGTTGATGAAGAACCTATCCTAAGGAGAAGCCTTTTCAAAACTAGATGCATGATGGCAAGAAAATATTACAAAGTGATCATTGACAGTGGTACTTTAGAAAATTTGGCATTAGAGGAATTGGTTACAAAGTTACAATTACAGAGGTTGAGACACCCTAAACCCTATCATGTTTCATAGATAAAGGAAAAACCTAATTTGTTGGTAAGTGAACAATGTGTTGGGAAACTCAAGATTGGAAACTACTTTGATGAAGTTCCATGTCATATTATTCCTATGGCTTGTTGTCATATTCTATTGGGTAGACCTAATTGGTAGTATGATAGACACATTGTGTATGATGGTAGATGAATCAATATAATCTTTCGCTGAATGGAAGAAACATTACATTATTTCCGTTGATTAAAGTCCCAACTGAGGTAAATTGTACTACTTTTAGAGTTTGTATGGTCAATGGGAAATAATTTGAGAAGGAGATGAAGAAGAAACAAGTATGTTTTGTTGTAATTCCTAGAGGGACGAGTTGTGATAGTAATGGATAAGTGATAGAAGATAGTAGAGGCCGAGTAACAACAAAATTTGATAATATTAGCCAAGTATCACCAATAATTATAAATTTTCTTAGTGAATACAAGGAGATCATTGTAGAAGATATCACTAATGGTTTACTACTAGTAAGAAGTATAAGTCATTGTTTGGATCTAATTCTTGGAGCTAGTTTTTTGAATAAAGAACGATATATATTGAACTTACAAAAAATGACGAACTTAATAGAAAAGTGTAGGTGTTATTTCTGAAAAGGTTTGATTAGAGAAAGCTTGAGTCCATGTGCCATACCTTCTATATTGACATCTAAGAAGAATGAAAAATAGAGAATTTTTACTAATTCTAGAGCTATTAACAAGATAATAGTATAGGTTTTTTATATTGAGGATGGATGACATAATGGTGTAGAATATAAAAAATGGTTCATGTCTATAGTTTAATCACCTTTTCAACACTAACTCATCCCATTTTCTCATTTCACTAATTTTGATCTTTTGGCCAACTTGATCATCATTTGAACATATCTTGAAAATATCCTCCATCATTCATATCCCATTTCAAATCAATTGTAGATCACTTCAAAACTGATTCCCTTTTTATCCAAACTTTTTGAAATTGACCTAGAATCACCCCAAATCAACTGAAAATCATCCCAAATCATCCCTAATTAACCTAAAACATGTCAAATATCTCAAATAAATCATCATGAGTCAAACCCTAGGCATTTTCATGTCTCTCAATGCCTTGGAACCTATGAAATATTATCAAACCTATCAAAATCTAACCTTAGTACTATCGTGTCTCTTAGCACTAGGTTAGATTTTCATTCTTGTCATCAAATTATTAACATTGTTATGTTCCTTAGTGTCAAATTATTGTATTGTCAAACCAATTTAATAATACTGACAATGTTCATCAATGTTATGATGATCAACCTTATCCATCAATTTTGATACCATAGCATTTACAATGTGCATTAAATGTAACATATTCTTAATCCATGTCATGTGTCCTTGGCATGTTATCAATCCAAATCAGCCATTCAATTTGATCATGGTTTTGATCTACTCATCATCATCCTAGTCAATCTGCATAGTCACTACATTTTATCAAAGGATATTATCACATTTATCTAATCAAATTGGCCAATCATTTACTAATTTATCCAATAGAATTAAAGAACCCATAATCTAATCCTATGTTAGTACAATCATTTTCATCACACATTGCTAATCATTCTTCCTAACTAACATTCTCAATTAATTAATATTTATTAAATTTTTAATTCATCTTTCTTAAACTATGGGAATTCTCAATTTCCTAATTTCTATTTTCCAACTCTAATTTCCATTTATTAATTTTTATTTGTGTAGGTATATGAATTTTTAATTCAAATATTCCACCTAGCCTTGAAACATGGACATGATGCACCATATATTCCCTATATACACTTGGCTAAAATATGTCATATTTGACATATTTTATTCCTTACACATGTCTATAATAAGCCTCCATCATCATAGATTTTTGGGTATAAGTGGCTTTGAGGTGTAATATGTACATCATAGATTCTCCTCCACTTTTAGCCATGTTGAATTTCATGTCTCATAGAATCTTATATATTTGGCATATTGTGTCATGGTTTTCATAGATACTCTAAGGAATATCATGAAAAGTTGCACACTCCAATAAAAAAGTATCCATCCTCTTATTCAATTCTCTCCTCTTGCATGTTGGCTAATAATTGAGCCTTCTTGCTTCATTTTCTGGTCTTCAACATCTTTGTCTCTTAGAATTCTATTCTCACATCATGCCCAAACCACACTTCTAGTACTCTTGATAGCATCATCCCATTAGAGTATTTTTATTTCAATTATGTAGTCACTATAGGAAATTGGAGCTACATCAAATGGAGAAGAAAGAAGGACATGAGAGCTACAATTGAAAGAGGGAGTTTACATATGTTGATTTCTTTGTTTTAGTTGGCTTTTATGGTAGATTAGAAGGGTTTTAGCATATATTTATTGAGTTTTTTGATTTCTCATAGTATGCTAGGTTTTAATCCATTTTCTCATCCTAAATTGAAACTAACTTGGGTTTCTTGTTTTTGTGCTTTTAAGTGCAAGGAAGGAGCTTGCTTGAAGGAGTATAATGTCTATCTTCTCTTTCTTATCACACCTATTCTAATTAGGGGGTCCAATAATATGTTTTCAGCTTTCATTTATGTGTTTCTATAGCTTTCTTTCTGAGGGTATACTTTTCTCTATCAAGGCACACTTGGGACCTTTATGAAGCTATTTTAGGGGCTAAGGAGTCACCATAATCTCTATCTATTGTCCATGTCTAACCAAGTGTGCTTCAAAATCACCAACTACACCCCTTTGGGCCCCAAGTGCACAAGGAGAACACTCTATACTATCATAGTACTTGGTTGAGTAACTTTCAAATTTTCAAGTTCTAGGTATTGATTTGGCCTCATTTTCCCATAGTCTACTCCTACTCCTCCAACTGTGCTTAGAAACTATCAATTGCATTCAGACTAGACCCAATTGTACTAGGGGGTGTAGTTAGCACTATCTAAGCACACTAGGAGTCTCCTAAGTCTTTTTGGCCTTCGAGGATGTAGTATGGTCTATTAGAGCACAGTTAGTTCACAAAAAGAACATGTTTTAATCAAAATCTACATCTAGGGTTTCAAACTCATTATAGGACCTAGAGTAGATTTTTTTGAGTTATTGGTGATCTATTTACAACATGTGGCAATCATTGAGAGAAGACATAATCACTAAAAAATACTAATTCTTGTTTATAGGATGTTGTCAAAGACCCATGTGCTTGTCCAAATGTGTGGCTTTATTATATTAGATAACACTTCATTTGGTGCACTAAAAAGAATTTTCTTTTATGTCTAGTATCCATGCATTGTTTAGATCCATAGGAGTTACATGGACATATCCTCTACCCTCACCATTCATGGATATTAGGTGCAAGAGAAATATGTATAACTTCTTTAGAGAGACCTACCTTGGACCCAAGACTCACCACTTGGTGAGCCCCATGGGATGACCTTGAAGTAGTAACGAGGCAAAGGTAGGTCAACATACTAGCTACTATAACAAGATCAATATAGTTAATGTCATGTCGATAGTATTTCTATATGATAGATCTCCTCTAGTACCCTTGTGGTGCATTAAACCCCACTTCTTGGGGCTAGGAGACCTTCTATGAAAGTTTATCATTCACTTGCCAAACAAAATTCCGAAACTAAACACCTTGTTTTAGATGCCAAAAATCTTTCAATCCATTAACTCAAGGGGTCACCCATGCTTTTGAAGATATCCCACATACTCACAGTCCTTAGTAGAGGCAATAGCCCCTTGGGAAGTGATGACCCTTGGGATTCAAATTTTGGTAGCCCCATGAAGCTATAAGTGCACTATAAGGGGTAGCATGTGGTGCCAAGATCTTAGGTTGTCCTCTCTCGATAAGCATGGCTAAACTTTAGTTCAAGTGGGATTTTGGTGGATGTAGTCTTAAAGCCTAGGTTATGGTGTGTCTTTTCAATTTAACAATATCCATTCTTGTTTATTGTGTCTTGTGTGTGTGAACAACATTAATCAAGATAAAGCCAAAATTTCAAATTTACACCAACACACATGTGAACCTTGGATACTATCTTGAACACTACCAAAATATTACACCTCTTTTCAATGCATTGCGATTTTTTTTCCAAACACTTGAGATTTGGAAAACATGGATACTTGTAACCTTAGGAGTTCTTGGCATGACTTAGGTTCCACCTTTGCATAGCATCCACTTGCACTTTTTATTTTTGGAGCTTCATACTTGCATCCCTTAGACCTCATTTTACATCTTATTAGTCCTCATTTTTTATCTCCCATCTTTCATATTGCATTCCTTAGGCTTCATTTTTCATCCCTTAGTCTTTGCATTCCAACCCTAAATTTGCATCTTGCATCTCCCAAATTGAATTCTTCCATACCCGACCTTCATTTTTCACATCTTAACCCTCATTCCTTATGTCCTAATATTCATTTTTCCTCCTCAATCTAATCATATCACTATCACCTATCATTTAGCTCTCTGCAACAATAGTCTAAAAGTCACCAAGCCCAAAAACAACTTAGTTTTAGACCACTTTACC
This sequence comes from Cupressus sempervirens, assembly GCA_028749045.1. Lineage (NCBI taxonomy): Eukaryota > Viridiplantae > Streptophyta > Pinopsida > Cupressales > Cupressaceae > Cupressus > Cupressus sempervirens. The sequence goes on from CM053790.1 coordinate 404,366,959, forward strand.
AACTGTGCTCTAAAACTACCAATTATGCTCTAACTAGCCCCAACTGCACCATCAACATATTTGGCTCTATCTAAGTGCACTTGTTTTCTAGAACATCCCATTTAGACTTCCAGATAGCATCTTGGGATCCCTAAATTGTCTCTAGATGCCTGGATAGGTCCCCCTTCTAATCATGTCCTAAACTTCACTCTACATGTCATAACCTTCATTGAGAACATCTTAGGCTTCATTTCACAAGTCATAACCCTCATTATACATCTCCAATCTGATCCTAACATCATCCTCAACAATCTATCTCTATAGTGAGATTCACATATTGAATTGGATGGTGTTGCGAGTCTGTGCGTTTTGAGCTAAGGCATTCGTTCCCTAGCTACGTCTATTATTTGCTTCAATCTGCTATGCCAGGGAAACTTTGTGTCTAAAAGGTCATGCATTGGGAGGCTCTTCTTCTTGCACTTGAGGTTTGGCTGAGCTATGAGAAGGGGAGAAGTTGAGGGTGAATGGGTTGCAGACTGTGCCTGTTACTCCATTTTTGCTACGAATGGAGGTAGTGTGATCCTTGCCACCACTATTTTTTTGATTTGATGCCATTTGGTCTCTAAGCTAGGGTAGATACAGAGGTTTTTTGGGGGATTTGGCTGGAATTTGACTCAAGGGGAGGGGCGGATTGCCTCTTAATTATTCTAGGGAGGGTTTGGTGCCATAGCATTATGGTAGATTCCATGGAGGAAAGGACGGTGAGAGGTTCTACACTGGATTTTTGAGCAGCTTTAGGCTCGAAGTCTTCGTATCAAGGGATGAAGACCTTTGATAATAATTTGTTTGCACCAAATTCTAGGAATGCTGATGTTGGGCTATCTAATGGTTCAAGAGTTTCAAAGACTAATGGTTGTCTTGAGAAGTGCAAGGAGAGCCCTAAGCTGGTTATCCCAGTTGCGATGATTGTTGAAGATGTTGAGTACTTTTTGAATCACTCATTATAATGTAAGTTTTTGGGGATAAGTGTGTCATTGCAGTTTTTGGAGGTGTGGGCTCAGAGGACTTGGGAACCAGAAGGGGAAATGGAGATTATGTTATTGGCAAACAATTATTTCATCATTACCTTTAATTGTATTGCTGATCGCAATCGTGTTTTTGAGGGGGGGCCTTATTTTTATAATAAGGTAGGGCTTTTTATCAAGCCATGGCATGCTGGATTTAACCCTGTAGAGGAACTTCCAAACCGTGTCCTAGTGTGGGTTCGATTACCACAGCTTTTGGTGGAATGCTATTGTGAGGATGTGCTACATCTTTTGGCCTTAGTGATTGGTAATCCTATAGGAATGTCATCATAGACCTTGGGCAAAAAGGTAATTAATTTTGCTCGTATTTGTGTTGAAATTGATCTAAGTAGGCCATTACCAGATGCAATAGAAATGTGTGTGGGTTCATATTCTTGGGTGCAATAGTTAGATTATGAAACCCTCCCTTTTCGATGTCAGCTTTTCTAAGAATATGGTCATTTGTAGTGGAGGTGCCCAAGATTCAAGACTATGGAGGCTCAGCCTTCTCAACCTATGAATAATCTTCCTACAACAGATAAGGGAAAGGGCATTTCTTCAGATGAGGTCGAGGCTTCAGATGGTTTTGTGCAGGTTAAGTCTTGCAATCAAAATAGGGGTCGCAAGAGGCCTTTTAATGAAAAGCATGATGATGTTACATTTAACAAGTTTGAAGTTTTGGATGAGCTCAATCAACAAGAAGTGAACCTAGGTTTGATCAATTTGAATTAGGGGTTTAAGGATTTAGTTCAGGAGGAGCCTGTTCTGGAGGCTTCTATGGACCCATAGGAGGAGGGATGTTGGCACTTGGAAATAGATCAACAAGGAGGAATCCCTAAGCTACAGGAACCCTTGGCCATTATTTCTTCAATAGGAGTGGACTCTCCATCTATGGGGGGAAAAATGGCTCAGACTCAGCATTAAAGCCCAAGCCTCCTCCTAGGCTGGGCATTTTGCAGAAGGACATTAAGAAGAGTGGGGCAGAGAAGTTTGGCAAACCTGGCCGCAAAAAGGATATGGAAAATATTAAACTTGCTGGGGAGAATTTGGTAGAGTCAAGGGCTATTAAGCCTTTGGATTCTATTTTCACAAGCCCCTTGAAATGATAGTTCTATCATGGAATGTAAGGGGCTTGAACAACGGCCCTAGACAAAAGGCGGTTCAAGAGTTAATCAGAAGGAAAAGTCTTGACGTTGTTTTTTTGTAGGAAACAAAGTTATCTATTGAGAATATGCAAGGTTTGATTCCTAAGTTGTGGAGGAATGGGAAGAGTCAGAGTATTGGAGCTCATGGAGCTTTGGGGGGTTTGGTTTGTTTATGGAATCCTAGGAGAATCCAACCGCTTTGGTGGATTTCCTCTAGTTCTATGATTGCTAGTAGCCTGGAGATAGGAGAAGTTATATTATTCTCTAATATTTATGCTCCTACTAATTTCCAGGGTAAATGAGGTTTGTGGTCTCACATTAGATTGGTTCATAGTATGATGCCCTTCTATCCTTGGATTATGGCAGGAGATTTCAATGCGATTTGTGAGTTGGATGAGAAGAGTGGAGGTACTGGAAGGTTGGAACCCTTTGCATTATTTCTTAGTGAGAGCATCAATTCCTTGAACCTTGTTGATATCAAACCAAATAATGGTCAATTTACTTGGAACAACTATTGGGTTGGTGAGTCTTGGATTGCAGAAAGGTTAGATCGCTTTTTGGTTTCTTGTTATTGGGTTGGAGGGATGTGGTCTTCTTACTCGAAGATCTTGGATTAGAGAGGATTAGACCATTGGCCTATCAAGCTAATTACAAAATCTACTCACATGCTCTGTAAGCCTTCCTTCAAGTTCCAACTCATGTGGTTATGAGATCCTTCACTTAATGATTTGGTTTCTAAATGGTGGAGAAGGGGGAGACCAACTTTTGGCACATCAATGTATGTCTTTGCTAAACTCCTTCAATATGTTAAATTTGAGCTTAAACGGTGGAATCATCTATATTTTGGGAATGTCTTCCAGGCTAAGGTGTTGGCCCAAGAAGATCTGGATGATATTACAAGGAGAATTAGGGAGGAGGGGCTTACAACTGATCTACTTCAGGATGAGGCTCGGGCTATGAAATTGCTAGAAGAATGGGAGTTGTGGGAGGAATTATACTGGAAACAAAAGGCTTGGATTGAATGGCTATAGGAAGGGGATAAAAATACTTCTTTCTTCTTCAACTCTGTGAAAGCTAGATGACAGGGTAATTCTATGACTGGATTGGTTAATGATAGGGGTGATCATCTTTCTTCCTTCTTGGATATCTCTAGTGAGGTAGTGTGGTATTTTGAGTCTCTATTTCATGAGGACCTACAAGGGGGGTCTCCTAAGGAGGAGCAAATTGTTTCTCGTATCCCTTCTCTTGTTTCTAAAAATATTAATTAGAAACTCATGAGGGAGATTTTGTTAGAAGAGCTTAAAGGGACTGTGTTTAATATGAAGAAGGGGAAAGCTCCTAGTTTGGATGGTTTCCCAATTGAGTTTTTCCAAGAATTTTGGGAAATCATCAAATTTGACCTCCTGGCGGTGGTTTGTGAATCTCAATAGAATAAACAGATGTTAAGGGCTCTCAATGCTACTTTTCTTGCCCTTATCCCCAAAATGGAGGAGGCGGATAGGTTGAGCCAATTCAGGCCCATTTCTTCATGCAATGTTATTCATAAAATTATTTCTAAACTTATGGCTGATAGATTGAAGAAGGGGATTTTTGATTTGATCTCTGAAGAGAAAAGTGGCTTTATTGCTGGTAAGCAAATTTTTGATGGGATTTTCATTGTGACTAAGGTTATCCACTCTATGGCCTGGTCAAAGGAAAAGGAAATGTTTATTAAACTGGACATGGCTAAGGCATATGATAGAGTTAGATGGTCCTTCCTCTAGCGAGTTCTTAACGCATTTGGATTTGCAAAAGACTGGATTCAATGGGTCAGAAGCTGTGTTACCTCAGTATCCTTTTTAGTGCTTATCAATGGTAGTCATTTTGATATTTTTGGAGCCTCAAGGGGTCTTCATTAGGGGGATCCTCTCTCTCCTTATTTTTTCATTCTTTTGGCTAAAGGTTTGGGGAGATGGATTAAATGAAATGTGGAATTGGGCCTTATCTAGGGTTGGAAGTGGGAGGTTGTATTACGTCTGCAAACTCACCTGCAATTTGTGGATGACACTGCTATGATGGGGTTGGCCACTATGAGGGAGGCCTCTAATCTTTGAAGAATCTTGGATGTGTACATGATTACCTCTAGTCAGCAAAGTAATGAAGGAAAGTCTTCTATCTTCTTCTTCAATACTTTGGGCCCTATTCAACAAAGGATTGCCCAAGCATTAAGATTCCAGATTGAGAGTCTTTCATTGATGTATCTCGGTATTCCCATCTTGGTGAGTAAACTCCCCAGAGAGACTTGGCAGATTATTTTGGATAAATTTTGGGTAAAATTTAATCATTTGACTCATCGCTGGCTATCTTTTGCTAGTTGGGTCTAGTTGATAAAGTCTGTAGTGCAAGCTCTACCCATTTATAGATCTATGCTCCAAGTTGCTCCTATGGGCTTTCTAAAGGATCTTGATTCTATGGTGCACCAATTTTTATGGGTTGGTTTCTTGCAGTCCTCTAAATGGAGTTTGGTTAGATGGGAAGTGGTATGTAGCCTAAAATAGTATGGTGGATTGGGCCTCAGGAAATCAACTTTGATTGGGGAAGCTTTGGCAACTAAACTATATTGGTGATGGTGTAATGAGTAGGATAAGAGTTGGGCTAGAATTATTTCTCATAAGTACCTTCCAAGAATTTCCCCTCTTGACATCTCTAGATACCCCCTTATGGGAAAGGGATCTTTGATTTGGGACACCCTTAAGAAAGGTGCAAAGCTTATCAAGGATGGATTATTTTGGATCTGCAAGGGAGAGGAGGTGGCCCAATTTTGGTCAGATTCTTGGGATGTGTATCCCTCCATTAGTTCTTAGTTCCCCAATTTGGGGCTTCTTTGTCAGCAGTTTCAGGAGGTTGGCTGGTCTCGGGTGAGGGATTTCAAGTCCTTTTATCTCTATGATCAGTTAGAGATGGCAAGATGGAAGCCCCCAGAGGAATGGCTAGTTAATGGGTTATAGGAGGAGTGTGATGTCCTGCATAATATTCTATCTAGTTGAAGATGTTGCTCTCTCTATGAAGATGATGTGCTTGCTTGGTCTCCCAATCCTAAGGGGATCTATACTATTGCTTATGGTTATAGTAGGTTGATGTCTCATAAGTTGGTTGGGCTTGAAATGCAATGGTGAAAAAAGGTTTGGAATAAGCTTTCATGGCCAAAATGTAGTTTTTTTGTTTGGATGTTGGCTTGGAATAAGTGTTTGACCTAGGATAATATTCAAAAGAGAGGATTTCTTGGCCTATCTATTTGTGTTATGTGTGGGGCTAATGAGGAGGATTCAGTCCACCTATTCTTTCGTTACTCTTTTTCCAGGTAGCTTTGGCACTTTTGGTGGGGTGTTTAGAATACTCCGTGTGTTCATGCTTCTTCCCTGATTGAGTTTTGGCAAGGAATGGGTTGACCCCCTTTTGTGGCTCCCTTTCTGCAGGAGGTGTGGCTTGTGGGGCCTATACTCTTGTTGTGGCAGATTTGGCTCGAGCGTAATTAGAGGATATTTCATGGGGAGTAGAGGTTAGTGTAGCAAGTTTTTCTAAGGGTTCTGGGTATGGTTCAAGAGACAATTGCAGCTAAGTGTGATGTGGAATTCCCTTTGGAGAAGAGTGATGTGGAGCTGGTTGAAAGATTGGGGTTTTTGGGATCCTCTATGCCCTTGGCCAAGGATAAGAGATGGGCATCGTGAGAGGAAAAAAGTTGACAGAGCTAGAAAGTGGCAAGCCCCTCCCCTTGGTGTGTTGAAGATCAATATTGATGGTTCTTCAAGGGGTAATCCTTGTCCAGCTAGTATTGGTGGGATTGGTAGAGACTCTCGAGGCACTGTGATCTTTATCTTTTTGATCTATGAAGGGTTTCAGACCATCAACTGGGTTGAAGGCGTAGCTATTCTTGTTGCTCTTGAGAGAGCTCATGCTTTGGAGTGGAAAGGGATAGTTTGTAAGTTTGATTCTCAGGTGTTGATCAATCTGCTCATTAAGTAGAAAGTGGTTGATGTTAACTGGCAATTGGCCAGGATTGTCCAACAAATTTTAAGGATTTTTTCTCTGATGGAAATGGTGACTTTCGTCCATATCCCAAGGGAATGGAATAGGGTTGCTAATTGTTTGGCAAAGTGGGCTTCTGAGTATGCTGAGGGAAGGAGTATTTAGGAGTGGGATTTAATCCATCGAGAGTGTCATCTAGACCTAATGAATATTCTGGATGTGGATCGCATTAAGAATGGTGATAGATGATGGTGAGGGTTGTTTTAGTTATGTGTGGGGAGGTGCTTTGGCTTTCTTGGGACCTTAGGTATATGCTTTCTCTGTAATTGTTCTTTCTTTTCTTTAATAAAGTTTTTACCCCTTTTATCCCAAAAAAATAAAAAATAAAAAATAAAAATCTATCTCTATAGCAATCTGACAATCACCTAGTCCAGAATCAACAAGCTTTCAAACTAGTCTCCCAACTATGCTATAAAATTACCAATTGCACTCAAACTGGCCCCAAGTATACCATAGGAATAGTTGGTGCTATTATAGTGCACTTGGTGTTATTATAGAACACTTGGTTACCAATATGACCATTTTGGCCCTCCAAACTGCATTTTGGGAGCCTAGAACTTCCTCAAGAAGCCTGTTGAGGTCCCCATTTTTAACATGACCCAAAACATCATTGCACCCTAAAAATCATTTTGCATCCTAGGACCTTTTCATATTGCATATCCAATCTACATAATCCTCATTTTGACTATCCATAAACCTCATTTTGAACCTCAAAACACTTTGAACTTAGTCAAAAATTAGAACAAAGTATGAGTCTTAGAGTATCTCCTAATGTTGATGGATGATGGATCTTGATTAATCCTTTTGTCATCTTTTTTATCATTTTATTAGGTCAAAATCTATCTATGTCTTGATGGATTTGACCTTGTCAATTTTATCAACTTGATCTTTTTTTCATTTTTGTCTCTTTTTGGTCAAGATCCAAAGTTCATCTTCACAAGGTTAAACTCTTAGACTAGTGGTTGTTAAAGATTTGATCTTAAGTTCAAAACCTTGAATACAACCTTTTCATAGCATCATCCTATTCTTAGTCTCACTAAATGTCATTTTTGTTAACCCTAGTTGCATAATCACTTCATCTTGCATAGTTCAAAACCTTGGCATCTCTTCTAATATCAAACATGATCAACTTTTCTATCAATAAACATATCTTCTTGATCTCACATCCCCATATTGCATGTACTAAATGTTATTATCAACCTTAACATACCTCCCTTTGCATAATCTAACTTTCATACATCAACCTCTAACATCATTCCCAATTCTAAAGTCCAACCCTAATCTTCATTTAGCATACCATAGAGTCATTTTCATACCCATTAGTGAAAACCCAAAATGTCACTTGCATTTTTATTTTTTCATCATTCCCTTAGGAAATTTTCATCTTGCATATGAAAATTTTAGGTCATTTTGGACTTCCATAGATTGTATATCATACCTAAACCCTTAAAAATCCAAAAAAACTCATATCTTACATACCCACTTCCAGATTATCAAGTTTTTTTCCTATTTTACCAACTACACCCCTATTTTACCAATTGCACACTTTAGGTACATAATTGGTAGTTTTATAGTGCACTTGGTAATTAGGGATTTCATTTTAGGTTCCAAAACCCTAAAATACATTCTCATAGCTTGCATTGCATCTCTAAATTCTAGAAAAACTTAAAAACACTTAGATCATTCATGTTGGTTGTTTTATAGACTACTAGGTACCTTAAACCCAATACCATAATACATAAGACAAAAAAAAACCTAAGGATTCACCAATCCTATATTTAGTGTGATTAGTCTTAGCACTTTGGACCAACTTCAATAGAGTATATGAATACTCCCTTCACTTTAGGCTCTGTAGGGCCAAGGTGGGAAAACCTTAGGGATTTATGTAACAAATTTTATGATTTTCTTCTCTTAAGGATTATCCCCTATAGTAGAAAATGGTCATAATATTCTTCTTAGATTTGTAATAAACTTCCTAACTACAATGGCTACTTATAATCAATAGGAAAGTAGTTACAAATAAGGGCTAACCAGTAACTTTAGTTCTTCATTACTTGAAATGGAAAAATGATTATGATTTATGTATATATCTTTCAATTATATAAACCATCAACTTGCAACTAAAATTAAGTGATTGGTGCCTTATCCATCATTATATAGAGTCAATACTAGTAGTCTTGGACCTATTTAACTAACTTGCAGTTAAATTTGTCAATAGTGAACTCTGAACTTCATTCTCATTATATCCCTCTCATATACCCAAAAATTCTACCTCTAATTGAAAGAAATTACTTAATTCCTTGAACTAAATGTAATCAATAGGAGATATAAAATCTATTTGAATTGTATTGAACTCAAAGAACATTGCTCATTTCAATCTCAAAATCACAATATGCAAGGAAGGAGACAAAATTCAGACATACAGATATGATTTTTTTTTCTTTTGTATTAATTTTCTTTGAAAATATATACAACACTAGATATAGAATCACAATATAACTGAAAACTTGGAAATTTGATCATTCCTATTCATTTTTCTCTCAAGTTCACAAGTTTGAACACATTCATACAATCAAAAAATACTAGACTAACTATAAAATAACATAGACTAAAAAATATATAGACTTTTGACCTTAACTCCCTATCCTAGAAATCCTTATATAGGATTGAAACAAGCCATAGATGGGAGGAGGACACATGTCATTACCTTAATGGAAAATATAATGGCAAGGCATAAACAAAAAGATAATAAAAAACATTCTCCTATGCTTGATCCAAATTCAGGAGAGTAGTTGAAAACTCAATAGGTGGCACTTTAGTGCAAAAACTTTATCTTTACTCCACTTTATCTCCCTCTACCATCGGTTACCTCAAAAGTTTCAAAATTTGATAGGCCTATTTATAAGAGATGTATCCTTCTACTAAAATGATCAGTGTATCTGATCTTATCCAATAATCTCTCATTTTCCTTTAACCTTAATAATGTTTCAATTACTTCTTGTTGGTAAGGCCTTTATTTCTCCCACTACTTCCCATACATAGATCTCTTTCTTTGTGGGCCATTATATGGTTTTAATTACTTCTAGATCTTTCATATCCTTTTTCCACCTAGCATCAGTTATAGCTTTAGACACAACTATGAATTTTTTCAAGTCTATTTCAGCTCTGAATAGGGAGTCTATTAAATTATGGAAAGGGGCATCATTGATTTCTTCAAAAATTTCCACTATGGTCTCCTCAGTCAAAGCTATATTGAATGCATCAAACCATTCATGTCAATCCTTTAGTGCACTAGAAACATCCAAAATTAGTGGTATATAGGGCTCAATTCCTTAAGATAAAACTTTCAATTTTCCCTGTATTATTTGCAATTTCCCAGTGAAGAAACCAATTAACTCTTAAAAAAATTCTAGGCCCTCCATCAATGTGATTATCTTGTCAGGAAAATCTAGCTTTTTAGCCATCAATAAAATAATCCTCTCTAAGAATTAAATATATGGTCCCCATATATTGAATGTGGGTGATAGCGATGAAAGTGCTTCAATGTAAAATTTCTCAACACTTTGTAAAGAAACATATAATGTATGGGCCTATTGAGATATACTCTTTAGAGTTTCAACCCTATTCCCAACCATACACTTAAGGACAAACCTCCTTACCTCATCTCTTTTTTGAGTTAGTGGAGGATTAATGCTCATTCTACTAGGTGCTATTGTATCCTCTACCTCCAAATCATCTATTTGTGTTGGGTCCTCAATTGTGTCCTTAGCTAGTTTCTCTTGATTGTCATATTCTTGAATTTGCTTTGTAGTAACCACTTGCTTTGCATTTGCAAGTTTCTCTCTAAGAGATACAACTTTAGCCTCTAATGCTTGGACCTTAGCCTCAAGCTCTTCAATCCTTTCCTTGTAGACATGGATTTTTCTAAGTTCATCTTCATAGAGCTTCCTCACATCAATATAGTCATGCAAAAACTTGGTAAGCCTTGTCTCTATCTCTTCTACCTTGGCTTCATTCATGAAAGAAACATGTTTCAAGGTCTTTGAAATATTTGTGGCTGAAGTGCCCTGTAGAGTCTAGACAACCATGCTTCCCTATTTTGTACTTTGCATATCCATCAACTTAAGCTTATTTGATGTAGAGGCCATACTCCAATTTGTGAGAGACTTGGTATCAATGTTGAACCTTGTTCCTCTTTGTAATCCATTAACACCATATTCCTCATATGATATGGCATTTTCCTATCTCCTAATCTAATCAAGCATAAATTCTTGCTCCAAATCCCATCTAGGTACTAGCAACATCCCACTTCTTTGTACAAGGTCTCTTGCCTCCTCTAGAGTCATGAATTCACTCTTAGGATCATAAGCTTGCAGCTTCTCAACCAGTTCCAACTTTTCTTCATTCAATTCCCATAGTTTCATCTTGAGCATTAATTCACTCTATTTTACCTTATACAAAAAGCTTTTGAACTCTTCCAATTTGATGAATTTTTCATCTTCTATTAATTGTTTGGCTTGGATAATCCTATCATCCAACCTTGTTGTAGCTAGTTCTAGGTTAGTGAGTGTGCTCTCAGCTACAATGATCCTATCTTGTAGATAGCCTTATCTTAGGTCAGCAAAGTACTGACTCTTTCCTAGTAGAATTTTTAGTGTTCTTTGTTTGACCTCTACAATAATATGGAAATTTTTTTGCCTCATATTTCCTCTAGTGTTCCATGATGCCTCAACATGTTCATCTTCATCTTCTTCATCATGTAGAGTCACATCAAGCTTAGGGCTATCAAAACATGCCATCTCTTCTTCTCCCATAGGTCCCTCTAGCAATTGGAACATGATTTCAGCATGGTCAGTGACCATCTTCCTAATCCTATCAGGATAAGGGACATCCATCTAGAATCCCCTGAAATTGGGATCTACTCTCTTCATTTCCCTCTCTACCCTTAACGCATCATCAAGTTTGGCCCCTCCCCCTCTACAACAATTTTAGGTATAACATCCTCATGAGGTATCTCCTTGGTGTTAGGTAACACATAGTTCCTAACTTCTTTGAGGGTAGTCCTCATCTAATTATTAGGGTCATGCATCCTGTAGGGACCAGTTGACAGGTTGAAGTGGTGGAGGAAATAATAGATTTGATCTAGGACCTCTTTTCCAATTGAAAAGTCCCCCACCCTAAAACATCTACATAAAAATATGCCCCTATGAACCTTAGGGACTAAGTTTTCCCTATTAACCATAAATAATTACAATGTGAATTAAATGATGGATAATCTGGGAGGGATGAATTTTGGTAATGTGTGGGGTGGTAGGGGACAATGATACACTCTCATAAATGAAAAGGTTGGAAATAGGAGGATGTCTCCCCAATTATGGTCTAATCTCTTACTCTCTAGGAGTAGAGTAGGTCTCAAAAGACTCTTTGGGATTTTAGGTGCCCTAAAGTATCCCAGGTCTAGCATTTTCATCATAATAGTACTAAAATTATTGAAGAAAGAAAAAAAATTAGAAAAATGGTATGAACTATCCCATACCCATGTCCATAGCTAAACTGATAGATCTCCATTTGCATCAGTGGCGTGATCAATGAAATCAGTGCTTATGTACCCCACATTTCTATATAAGATCAAATGTATCAATAGTGAATAGTGATGGAACTTGAAATCTTTCATTTCTCTACTTTGAGCCAGTGCAATATTTTCCTTCATCACCTCTAGGATATATGCAACATAGTCATATTCCCCTCCATGGTATGAATCTTGCACATCTCTGACTATGATAAACTTTTCTCTCCATACACTATATTTGTTCCATCTTTTTTGATCAACTTGTGGACACCATATACTATATTTACAAAGTAATTCTTAAACTTGTCTAAAGACATCATTTTATCCACCTTTGTCAAGTAATCACCCACACTCTTTAGGTCCATGGGAATATGTTGTAGCATAGACTTCCCTATATAAGCTTTTGTATTTCTCTCAAATTTATTTTGCAGATCCTCCAAGTCTACAAGCTAGCCCATGGCACCATCTAAACCAAAATCTTCAATGAATGAGGCTTGGTCTAGAGTACATAAAATAGTTCCATCTCTCCTATGGAATTATTTGGTGTCTAAATTTTATGACTTGATTAGGGTTTTCACCAAATCCACATCAATGAAGACCTCTAGAAATATCAATTTTGCCAAGTTCTTCTTCCAAGGGTTGCAAATAGGGACCTTCTTCTCTCTATTATGGTAGAAATACCTAAAATGATCAGAACCCATGACCCTAGGGCATGTAGCATCTTTAGACAGAGCATATGGGTCTATGAAAGCATGGTCATCTATAGCATTTGTATTTGAAGATCTTGGGAATAATTTTAAACATTCTTCAACAAACCAATTAGGTTACTTCTATATTGTTTTTCCCCCTTTGGAAGTGGAGGCTTCTGCAACTTCTATGTCTGCTGCTTGAATTTCCTCAACCTCCTTATCAAACATTCTAAAGAAATCTCACAAACCATAGGAACAATATATTTGAGCACTAAAAATAGTAATTTGCACACACTAGAAACTCTTCAACTACTTAGATTTTCTGTTTGTAAATGGTAAACTACAACTGATCAACAGATTATATTTATAACTCAATGTTCATCATAAAGGTCCCTTTGCATTAATTTTTAACATGCTCAAGCCTTAAAACCAAACTTATTCTATCACCTTAGAGACCATCGTCATTACTATCCAATGTTGCACTTTCTATTTATTACTTAAATCTTATTGATTGAGAACCCTTTGTCATTTCTAGCTCAAAAAATGGAAAACATATTTTCAATGTCAACTTAGGGTTTACGTGTTACAAGCTAGAGTTGTTGTTGCACCAAAAATTTGACCTATTAATGCCCAATACAACTACTAGACTTATATAACATAGGAGATGGTTAAGCCATGTCACGAATCATAAAGGGGAAGGCTGGCGGTTAGACCAACAATTCCCCCCTCAGTGTTACTCAAGGAGATTCAAAACTATGACCAAGATTTGATATTAGTTGTTACAAGCTAGAGTTGTTGTTGCAACAAAAGATTGACCTATTAATACCCAATACAACCACTAGAATTATATAACATAGGAAGTGGTTAAGCCATGTCACGAATCATAAAGGCCAAGGTTGGTAATTAGTCCAACATTATGGTCTTACAATTAACCCTAGAGTCAAAACCCTCATAATATCTTAGGTAGGGAAGAAATGCCCTTCAATCTTATAATCTCATAAAATCAAAACCCTTATCACACTGTCACAAAGCTTGGAAAAAGTCTCTATGATCTCATTATACACTAATTACTGTAGCATCAAATCTTTCCTTTTAACAAATTTTACAATCTTATGATGGGAAATTTACATTGCACAACATAACATCTTATCTCATTTTTCTTCAACTTATGATCCTATGATCATAGCTCAGCTAACTACTTTGTGACTTTGGTAGTCATCTTCTTTACCGCTATGATGCTATGAGAAACTATTACCTCCCTTCATTATTTCTTCAATTTTACTCTCTTCCACTCTTTGCTTTCATTTCAATTTCACCTCATTTCATCTTTCTTCTTTCTTTGACCTAATTCTTATGCTTTATCTTTCTTGATCAAAGTCAAACTAGGGCATATCTTCATTGCTTGGTAGTCACTCTTTGGTCTTGATCTCTTATTATCAAACTAGAGCATATCTTAATTTCTTGATGGTCACTCTTTCATATTGATCTCTTATCTATCATCATGAACTTTTTTTGTTCTGAATTGTTAAAATCTAGCTTATTTTTGCGTATTCCCTATCTCATTTTGATTTCAATCTTAAGGGAGCATGAATATTCTATCATTTTTGTAAATTTCTTTCTTCTACAACTATCTATTTTCTCTTGATCCATCTACTTTTCTTGGTGTTAGTACTCTTCTTGAGTTCTTATATCATCTCTATCCTAGTGTTTAGTACTATTGCTATCAGACTATACATTCAAGACTTGCTATCTCTTTATGATTCATTCTTTAGAGTGAGATCTCTCTATCATCTTGGCTTCTTCATTCTTTGACATAATGTGTTCCCAAATTGATCACACATTAGTCAAAGAAGGGAAAATGTAATAACCCAAAAATGGTCATCTAGACTATGAGCCCCCCTTCTATAATTTTTGCATAATTTATCCATTGGTTATCTTTGATCAAATCCTCAAAAACTATTTATTCAATTATAACCTATGGCGTGGCCATTTTATCCCAAGTTCATATTTAATTAAAAGAACATGTCCCCCTTTTAATTAAATAAAATTCCCCCCTCATCTCTTATCCTAAGTGTGCACACTTAAAGCATTATTCCTATTTTAGAAATAAAAAAAAGGCATTTTTTGTCTACACATGAATGCACAATTTTCTATGTGAGAGGAATCTTCTACTTTTAAAATAACTTTAACTCTCCTCCACACATTTCAAACTCTCTCAAAAGTCAACCATCAATTGTGATTGGTTGAAATGCTTGTGCACATGGATCACTCAAGATGCATTCTCCTCCTTTGATTATGCCTCTTTTCCCTCTTAATCTTTGCTCTCCATTTTTATTTAAAAGGGAGGGCTCTTTCCTCATTCAAAAAATTTAGTCTCTCATTCTATTGTTATGCTACAGGTTTTTATGGTGATTTTGGAGGCTTTGAGAATTCTTGCATTTTTGTACTTTAGCTTAGCTCTCATGCTACTTACATTATGGCATACTTTTCAGCTTAGTTTCCTTTATTTTTTAGCTTAGTTCTCTTTGTTAGCTTGAATTTCATTTAGAATAGCTTGAATTTGCATTGCATCTTATTTTAGATTCTTGGATATTGACACTCTTCCCTCCACTCTTTGAATCTATCATTCTATGGTGCACTTTGCAAGGGTTGCATAGTTTGGTTTATTTGAGAGCCACCATCGCATAGCCTTTCCACATCATAGATAAAGAGCTATAAGCTGCCTCTTGAGACTCTCTTCCATGGATTCTGTTAAGAAAAATGGTTTATAAAAGTGTGAGACATTTTATGCACACACATCTATCTTTGATAGTATCTTTTTAATTTCTCATGTAAAGATAGATGTGTCACACAACTTGACAATTAATGAAGTGACATTATTTATAGATGCTTCCAAATAGTAGACAATTCTACTTGGTGTATTGCAATTCTCTATGCCACTTGTTCCAATATCTTGTTCTCAAATTTTTTTCTACTCTTTGTAGGAACTTATCCTATCCATTCAAGTCTTCATTAAATTTTGGACAATTTTTTGCTAACTGGTCCAAAATAGGTTGTGTACTATTAACCTCAATACTTAGTGCATTTATAAATATGCCTTTTACATCTTCAAGCACTTGGGTTTTCTTTCTCTTCTCTTCTCTAATCTTCTCTTTCTTAGCTCTCTTTGGAAATAATTCACCCATGATGTTCATTTGATCAAGATTAAGAGTAGAGATATCCCAATTTAGAATAACTATATCCTCATCTAGATCAATATCTTCTTCTTTATCTTTACCCTTATTTAAAAATTTTGTACTCAGTTGAGACTTTTTCTCAATTTCCATTATACTAGCTATATGTGGAATAGAAATAATAGTATAAGTAGAGGGGCTAGAAATAAATGTAGATATGACACTAATTGTAGAAATAACTTGTTGATGTATGATAAAAATTGATGATGGAGGCACTTTCCACTTGTTAAATGAAGTGTTGACCACTTTAGTTGATGGAATACTTAGCTAAATAGATCTTGAGCTTGGTTGAGTGCATGGTGTTGTAGTGGTAGTCACAAAAAAATTGGTAGAAGCTTTCTCGGAGCCAAATTGCACTAAGGCTTTTCTTAGAGTGAGGAAATGAAACCATTACTATTGCTGCAATCTTTTTTGCATCATTTTCCTCAATGCTTTGAATCTTTGGAAGACTTCTTCTAGTAGCTTCCTAATCTTATCCTCATCATCCAAATTCACATCATCTTTTATTTCCACATCTGCTTCCTCATCACCATCATCATCTTTGTCATTAGCATGAACAATAAAATCACTAGGTTGATGTAGTTTGTAAATATTCTTCCATGTTGATGTAGTAACCTTCATATCATATTCAATGTTATTGATAAGTATCATGCAAATGTTCATCTTGAGAGTGAACTTCTTTTCATTCTTCTTCAAAGATTCTTTCACCTCTTTTTCATTGAGACTCAGCATGAGTTACCACATAGTCTATTCAAAGATAGTTTTTTGGAGTCTTCTTTACATGCTCCCATCTAGGCTTGATTACTTGCATGAGCTCATTAGAAATCTACTGAGTGAGCTCATCAAGAGAATACTTCCATTTTCACAATTTTGTCATAATGGTGTCTTCAATCTATTTTTTCTCATCTACATTCCTTGATTCATATTTGAGAAATTTGAAACATGCCATGCTAGTTCCTTCTTCCAATTCCTTTAAATTTTTTTGAAGAGTAGGTGTAGGCCTTTTGAAGATAATTTTCTCACCATCCTCCTTGCCTAACTTCAATTTCTTCCTAGATTTTGGCACCCTTCTTGTAAATACAATAGTGGATGACTTAGTAGGTTTGGTTATGATAACCTTACCTTTCTTTCTTATAGGTTCTTCTTCCTCAAATTTGGATTCCTCATCTTCATACTATGCATTGTCTTCTTCCACATTGTCACCTTTTCCTTTTCTTAGCAAGAGAGTATAACTTCCTTGTTTTAGTTTTTCTATCCTCTTTCTTCCTTTAACAATTACTTGAGGAAGATTAATTTCAAGTTCTATTCTTGCTTTGGCTTCTTCATAAGTCCCAAAATATGGTGCCTTAGGATCCAAAGGATCATTTAGAGGAGCCTCAATGATATCTCTAGTTTCATCTATGTTAACCTCATACTCCAAAGGTTTAACCCATGCTATTCTATACTTGATTGCCTGAATATATATCTTGTCACAATCTACCACAAAACATATATCATCCTTGTAGTCTTCTACAAGCTTCACAGGTATCCTATATCTATTTTGTGTCTTCTCTTTGAATGTTTCAAAGTAGTCATCCATGATTCTATCAAAAATTTCAACCATTTTTTCTATATACTCATTTATTTGATATAAAACAAGGATATCTTTTCTCCATACTACTGATCCTTAACAAGGGAAGAATTTTTGCACAAAGAAAAATAAACAAGTCAAGAGTGAACTAAAATTACACATATTATTCTTAGAACCTCTGATGCTCTCCATGTTTTTATTGAACTAATTCAATAACAACTCAGCAAGGTCAAATGACATGTTATTCTTCACTACTTTGAGAGCTAGATCAACTACTTCACATGACACACTATTGAGATGACTAGAGCTATAGATCTTATGAGAAATGATATGGATGCCAAATTTTAGCTTTATGTTAGTCATTTTATTGATCTTCATTTCTCTATTATCCACTTGGCAAGAGTTTTCTTTTCTAGTTGCACCTGATCTAGGGTTTTGGTCACTTTCGCTTTGTCTAACATTGGAAGACCAATGATTCTATGAATCATTTTCCTTATGATCAAAATGGGTTGGTCTAACCATAACTTTCCATTTTGAACTTAGCTCAGGGTAAATCTTATCCACTTTGACTAAAAGTTCCTTGTCATATGTGAAATATGCATTAAGCCCTTAGCTTCTAAATGTTGATGCTTAGGTTTTAGAACACCATTCACACATAACTTGTTCAATGCTTCATTAATCTTATCTGTGTCTAGCTCTTGGATATAACATTTATAATATGAAAAAATATTGTGTATGAGAAATACCTTAGGTGGAATTTGTAATTGTGCACTAGCTGGGTCTAGCAGTTCTACAATTTCTAGGCCCAATTCGAAGTTTGGTACCTTGTAATTGACTCCTCAAACCAACATTTCAAACCCCCATTTGATTTTGTTGGTTGAAGATTCCATTCTTATTAGGGTTTTAGTGAACTTGAAATTTCTTCAACAAAAAACACTCAAATCATCCTTAAGCTCTAAAATTTCTCTTTTCAACTACCTCTAAAAATGTCCAGTGAAACAATGCATTCACTTTCTTCCTTTTAACAAATTTCCTCTTTACAATCACCATTAATGCTTGATACATTTATTCTCTTGGTGATAGGCTATCTTCCACTTGGTTCAATTTTTAATGCTCAGTAGACATTCATAGCTCGATAGAATTATTATTGCTCGATATCCACATACAATACTTTAGTGTTTTCAGACTTTCTTGATAGGGTCTTGCGACTTGACCTAGCTCAGTAAGGTCTATGATTTTCATGACCACTCAATGATTCTTATGTATCTTAAATGCTAATATTGATCTCTTCTTCTGGATGGTTGGAACTAATGAAAGATGTATGCTTTAGAGTCTTAGTTCCAGTTATTCGCATAGGGATTCAAGTTGAGATTCTTGAGTCACCAAAATCTTGAGTGACTTCATGACTCAAACTTGCATTCTCAAGAGATTTTGGTATCCATTGTTGCTTCATTTTCTTTTTGATATTGTCATCTTTGGCTTTCTTTTCATCTTCAATTCTTCCTATGTTTGTGTAGTTCTTGGCTAGATGTCCAAGTTTTGTATAATAAAGAATATTTTAGTGGTATCTCTTTTCCTAATATGATGTTTTACATAGTTTTATTCAATGTGCCCAAATTCACCACAGTAGTGGCATCTACACCATGTGTTTTAGTCCCATCCAAATATTGCTTTCACAATCTATTATGCTAGATTCAATATCTTGGTTTTGCATTCAGAAGATTTGTGTCCTTGTTTCTTGCAATTGTGACACTTACCTTCAAACTTAGGTTTCTCCTTGCATTCACTTTCTCTATGACCATGCTTATTGCAGCTATAACACTTTCCACTAAATTTTGTTTTACCATTACTCCAACATTTTTTAAATGTATGACCATCTTACCACAATGATTACAAGTAGGCCTTTGATTCTTTAGAGCTCCTTCTCTAGATGATTTTCCTTCTTTAGTATAACCTAATCCTTCTTTTCCTTTGTGTCTATATTGATTTTTCTTATTCAACTGATTTATGCTTTCTTGAGATTTCAACATGCTTTCATTGGTTTTCTTTTTAGTGTTTAGATCATTCTGCAGTCTTTCATTTTTTGCCCTAAGATTCATAAGTTATTCATTTGTATTTGTGAGTTGATCAATGAAGTCTGTTTGCTAAAGAGATAGATGCTGAATTTCATTATTCTTTTCTTCTATCTCTTCTCTGGCTTTGTCTTTTTTTTCCATGAATTCACCTAATCTTACTAATTGGATTTCTTTTTCTCTTTTCATCTTTCTAACTTCTTCTTGAAGATTGGAATTCTTTTCTTATAGATCTTTAATTGCTTCATCAGCTTCACCTAAGTTTCTTTCTAGATAGCTATCTTCAATCCTTTCTTCAGTGTAGATATTTCATTCATTTGTACTATAAGATCTTTCCTTATTTTCAATGATTGAGAGAGTTTCTCCTTTTCTTTCTTTAGTTTCCCAATGGCTAATTCAAGATCCAATTTTTTATTATGAATAGCCTTATCTAACCTATATATGTCCATCGCCTTTGATATTTTCTCAAGCTGTTAAACTTCTTCTATAAGAACCACAAATATCTGATACCAATTGTTGGAAATATGAGATAGGCAAGGTTGCTAAGAGGGGAGGGGTGAATCAAGAACCAATAAAACTTAATTTTATTTCACCAATTAATTCTTCATACAATATTCTAATCTAATTGCATGCATGAAAGAATGAAATAAAATAAATATTCATTGTAATTTGATGCAAGATATGGTGACCTAGAAACCTTCAAAAATATAAAGTAAAATTAGGGTGGGGATGATACCCACAAGCTTTAGTACTGTAGTATAAAGTTGGCCCATTGAGGCTGACAAATGATCAATTTTGATGATTTGGCCTGTTAGGAGCAATAAGAATTCTGAGGTCCACCTTGTTAAAGGATTTAGAAAACATACAATGAAATAAGCACTCAGTAAAGAGATTTATCAAAGACTATTAAGTCTACCAAGTTAAAGGATTTGACTAATGCACCTATTAGGATGAACTAGTGGCTAATATTTGATTTGAAACCCTAATTTTTTGGTTGAGATTCCTTGAATTGTAATGATCACCTTGTTGTGATAGATAATACTTTGTTGCCCCTTATAATACTTGTAGCCTTCTTTAATTCACACTTCTTCTCATCATATATTTTAACTTATTCATGTTTAGATATGATACAATGTATTACATATATACCAATCCAAATCAAAAATTTCTATAGTCACTTGGAATCCACAACTTTCTATAGTCGGTTGCAATACAAGTTTCACCAAAATCCACAAAGTTAGCCCAACTGTAAGGAAACTTGGCAACAAAGAATATAGTTATTTCCACATAACCCATAATAGATCTGAAATAAATACAGAATTAAAATCCACATGCAAGAGAATAGACAACATACCCACAAAAATTGTGATGCAAGATATACCCTGGAAAACCCTCATTGAGGGAAAAAACCTAGCCTCCAAAAGTATCCATCACCATGTATTATTCAGCAAAAAATACCATTGCCATGCAACCATGGAAGCCTTCATGGCCATAGCCACAACCGAGCAAACTACATGAACAAGCATGAATCCACACATCCCATGCCATGCTTTCAACCTTCACAAATGCTCCCTTGGCTAACTTGTTGAGCCTTGTCCTGCTCAACTCTTGCCTTTTTCACTCTTACTCTCTACAACAACTACCCTTGTGGTTGCTTATATAGTAGCAACTCCCACAAAATCACTAAGTGGTATTACATAAACCATGTGCTAAAACCATGTGCCACCTAACCCACTGACCCCACATTTAATATTGGGCATTTAATTCTTTTCCCCAATATTAAATAATTACATAAAATATTTTCACAATGTTACAATACAACTCATCAAGAATATTCCATGGGATTTTTTACATGTTGCACGTCCATCTAGGCACAACATTACATAATAAAATAAAATAATAAAATAACAATATTATGCAATATGTGCAACACCCATTATTTTACCAATCTCCCACTTATTGTATACATTGCATAGGGTCAATCCATAGCCACATAAATGAACAAGGGAACAATCCCTCCCAGCACATCCACCGTCATGGATCAAAATACACCAAGTGCTCCATCTTGGTACTCGCAACAAAATCAAAGTATCCAATATCTCAAACATGAATGATCTCACCTCCTATTATGCCAATACCACTGGACATACATAGAAGCCATCCAAAGAGAAAACCACCCAACCTGTTGCAATATAAGATCATAAAATCTTGAACCAACTGAAATTCCAAGCACAAAAACTTGATCCAAAGGTAATCACATGTATCCATAGTTGTCAAAATATCCATAGCTGAAATAGCACCCACAGAAAGTGCCAAACCCATCCAACTATCCATACCTCCAAAGGTATACCAAGTGAATCTCATATCACTGACATATCTAATCTACAACCTGCAATCACAAGCCTCAAGAGCAATATCTGCCACATATATACCAAGAAGCTCCCACTACAAAAGATAATGTCAAATCTATAACCAATCCACTCACAACATCTCAAAGAAGTGAATCCATGTAGTATCAAGGACATCCATAATACATAAACTAATATTCTGCAAGAACAACTCTCATAACAAGTCTCTAATGCTCTCCCAAGTTCACCACAACCAACAGAGAAAAGAGATAAAGGAATAACCATGTCATCTCTCACATGACATACATGAGCACAAACTAGTGATCAAAATCTCTAACCAATCTAAAATTCAATGTAGGCAAAACTGAACATCTAGGAAGATAACCAAGACTGGAGAAACCATGCAAATCATAACCTGTATCATGTCCTTCTACACACACCTCTAGATGTAAACTATGCAAGTATGATCTCCTCTATTAAACCCCAACAAGAAGCCTCAACAACACCAAAACCATACCATATAACTAATCATGGATGTAAGCCTCTCACAAGAAGATCAAACTCAATAAACCATTCCTAAACCAAGAAATAACCATTCCTAAACCAAGGGAAATGCCCAATATAAAAGCATCTCCCAAACTCAACTAGCATAATAACATATGCACATGGAGATAACCAATGCTAAACCATCTCTCAAATGAACCCTCCAGAACTAACTCATGTACCATAGCTCAAGATCCATATCCATGTAAGACAAGCATAAATATAATGCAACTAAGAGAAACAATGGGCTATACCTCTCAAGTAGCAAACCGCCAAGTAGACCAAGAGTGGGGAATGAGAATGTTCATTAAGATACCCAAGTCTCCAACCAAGACTCATTTAAGAACAATCTCCTCTCAAGTCCAACACTAGTAAGAACTCTGAAATCTAATATTCTGAGAGAAAGTTATGGCCACTTTACTAAGACGGTCTTTTTACCATTTTCAATATGAGTTTTCATTTTTTATTTTTTCAGTGATGAAAATTCTGACGGGATTAAATTTGATGGCCATCATGAGCTGAAAACTAAAAAACTCTTCCATTTCTTCTAAACATGGTAAAACTAGGGCATATTATATATCAAAATTTATGGAAATATTGACTTGGATCCAATGGCGAGGTCTGTTTTTACCCAGGAGGTCATTTCTGTAAGCTCTCCCCAAAAGCCTCATTTTAAATGAAACATCTGAAAAATCCTTTTGTCCAACAATTTCACATGCCCAAATATTTTAACATCCCATCATAACAGCAAATCCAAAGCCCTTAGATCTACAATAAATCATTCATATATCTTGCCTTTTCTTTTATCCTCTCATGCATTCCCATGGATTCAATCTAGGGTTACAATAATAAAACCATAGCTTTGATACCACTTGTAAGGAAACTTGGCAACAAAGAATATAATCATTTCCACATAACTCATAATAGATCTGAAATAAATATGGAATTAAAATCCACATACAAGAGAATAGACAACATACCCACAAAAATTGTGACGCAAGATATACCTTGGGAAACTCTCATTGAGGGAAAAATCCTAGCCTCCAAAAGCATCCATCACCATGTATTATTCAGCAAAAAATACCATTGCCATACAACCATGGAAGCCTTCATGGCCATAGCCACAACTGAGCAAACTATGTGAACAAGCATGAATCCACACATCCTATGCCATGCTTTCAACCTTCACAAATGCTCCCTTGGCTAACTTGTCAAACCTTGTCTCACTCAACTCTTGCCTTTTTCACTCTTACTCTCTACAACAACTACCCTTGTGGCTGCTTATATAGTAGCAACTCCCACAAAACCACTAAGTGGTATTACATAAACCATGTGCTAAAACCATGTGCCACCTAACCCACTGACCCCACATTTAATATTGGGCATTTAATTCTTTTCCCCAATATTAAATAATTACATAAAATATTTTCACAATGTTACAATACAACTCATCAAGAATATTCCATGGGAATTTTTACATGTTGCACGTCCATCTAGGCACAACATTACATAATAAAATAAAATAATAAAATAACAATATTATGCAATGTGTGCAACACCCATTATCTCAACACCAACTACTCTAACTTAGGTTTTGAAGACAAACTCAGTGATGTTGTGATACTAGACAACCACTGTCAGAACTTAGCATCCTTTGGCACTCAGTTGACAAAGAGGCTTGGTTTATACTAGTCACTTCTAAGTAGCTTGGACTCAGTTAGCACTGTGTGACTTGGTGAACATTATGAAACTTGGCATATACTAAATCACTCAATTAACACTCCATGGCTCAGTCAACACTAGATTCACATCATTGAAACTACTAGCTTAGTAGACACTAGAGAAAATGGTTAACTCAGTTAACACTATGAAACTTAGTTAATACTAGAGTTTCCATCACTTGCACTAAATAACTCGATAAACACTACTACACTCACCATAAACTATAATAGGTTCTAAAACTTGGTAGCAACTAAGAAACTTGGTAACAATTTTATATTGACTAAGTGTGAGTCACTAATAGACAACCTGACCATAATGTCAACATTAGTATCATGTTACAATTCATTTCAATATCTAGGACCTGAATTAATGTATTTTCAGCCAGACCAACTTTGACAGGTAATATGATGATGCCCTTGGAGAAGTTTTCACCATCATCATAGGTCTTTATTGTGATTTTGCAAAAGGGATCTACATCTTCTTCATAATAACCCAAACCCTTGATAAATTTAAGATTATAGATGTTCATTCTCGCTCGCTCCTCCATCTATCAAGACACATCTGACCTTGGCATTATGGATAAAGACTTTGAGATGAATGGGATCATTCTAGTTGGGTCTATCTTTATGAATATCCCAAGGGGAAAAGGTAATATGTTGTGATGTGGTTAGGTTCCCAGCCATGGCCTAGAATTGGGCAACATCAATGTTTTCTAGGACTACAGACTCTTTTAAAGCTTGGTCAAGGATCTCTTGATTCTGGGGTGATGCACACATAAAATCTAGGATGGATATTTGTATAGGGGTTTTTCCAAGCTAGTCTATAAGAGTGTAATTTGAATAAGTAGGATCAATAGGTTTTCTAGGATTCATGGGTCTATCAAAGGTATTAGGTCTAACTAGGGCTCTAGGTAAGGTAATCCAAGTGTGATGGGTGGCAATAGCACATCGAGGGTCTTCAACTTTCAAAGTGAATGTGGATATGCAAGAGTTAGACCCATTGAAACAATTGATGGTGTAGTCATATCCACTATGTGCAACTTACATTATGCTGGGAGCTTGAGTTTGAACTAGAGGATTTTCCTTTGTCATGATTACCTAAAGGGTCTTTAAAAATAATATGATTGGAATTGGATCCTAGTAGTGATAGATCGATTGTGATTATACCATCATCAACAAGATCTTGTATTTTGTGTTTTAGTTGAAAACATGATGTGGTCTTGTGTCCTTTGGTGTGATGCTAATCATAAAATTTGTGGTCATCCCACCAAGAACCCTTAATTAATGGTTTGTCTTTGATTGGGGGTAACTACAGAAAGTTATTATTGAGTAATTATTGAAGTGCAGTATCAAAAGGTATCCCTAAGGGTGTGATTTTTCTATAGTTGGTTCTAGGACATCTTTGAGGTTTTCCCTTCATGGAAGTTTCAATTTTCTATTGTTGAGATGGTGTTTGATTGGGAGTTTGCAAATTTGTAGGATTTGTACCTTTTAGAGTCAGTTGAGGTTGTGTTGTGCTGATCATTCATGCATCTACAATACCATCATTGGTTATATTCTTGCTTTTGGAGAAATTTTTCACTTGGTCATTGGATGAGTTAGTGTTTTTGTTTTCCTTGTTCATTTTGAGGATTCCCTTATAGATTAGAGTGTCTTTAATACTAGCCCCTTTTTTTATCAACTTAGAAATGGTGCTTGGAATTTTGATCTTGATTTCATACATTAAGTTGGGGACTATGTTTTCAATGCATAGATTAACTTGTTCTTTAGGAATCTTCATTGAGAATTAATTGACCAAGTTTCTCTAGTGTAATAAGAATGTGATAAATGGTTCTCCCATCTTCTACTGAGTTGAGCACAAATTAAAAAGTGTCACCTCATTTGTAATGTTGAAAGAAAAGTGGGAGATGATTTTTTTTGCTAATTTTGACCAAGATTTGATGTTGTAATCACCTAAAAATGGTCATCTAGACTATTATCCCCCTTTTCAACATTTTGGCTAAATTAATTTAATCACTTA
The DNA here is from genome assembly GCA_028749045.1 of Cupressus sempervirens. NCBI lineage: Eukaryota > Viridiplantae > Streptophyta > Pinopsida > Cupressales > Cupressaceae > Cupressus > Cupressus sempervirens. The sequence continues at coordinate 404,392,977 of CM053790.1, forward strand.
CCTAAGCCAAATTGCTAATAATCAATTTATTTGATTATAACCTATAGTTTGACTATGCTATCCTAAGTTCATTATTTGATTAAAAGAACATGTCCTCTTTTAGTTAAATAAAAGACCCCATTCTTCTAACCCACTTAAAGTGCACACATAAAGTCCTTTTTCTATTTTGCAATTAAAAGAAAAGGCTTTGTGACTTTTTTCTTATATGACAAGTCAACTTATATTCTATTGGTTGACTTGTGTGTGCACATGGATCACTCCTCTTTTTGAATTCCACCGTTGATCATCCACCATCTTCATCTTGATCTCTACCATCCATACGACTTTAAAAGGGAGAGAGATTTCCCCCTCAATCGATCCATCTTTTGAATATTGTTATGCTGCAGGTTTTCTAATAGGTTTCTTTGGAGCTTTGTGGAGAACTTCTATTTCTTGTCTACATTCTCTCATACCATAGCATTTTAGCTTAGATTCATGTTACATGTTAGTTTAGCTTCTATTTTGCAATAATCTATCTCACATAGCTTAATATTTGGATTGTAACACTCTCATCCATGCTTAGAATAGCTACACTTTTCATATTCATTCTAGTTTAATCTTTAGTTGCATTGCATTCTTGAGGAACTCCTTGGGACATTTGCATTCTTGCATCTTGTCTTTGGAACCTCCCATTGCATGGTTTACTAGCAAGAAGAGTATCTCTAAGGCTCATCTGAGAGCCTTCTTATTCTTGAAATACACTCTCTTGCACTCCATGGATAGGGAGCTCTAAGCTGGCATCCAAGCATTTCAAACTCATGAAATCTTTTGGATAGAAGGGTTTAGAGTGGGACACTTTCGAGTGTACATTTTTGGAAAATTTGATTTGATAAACATGATTGGAGGAGAAGAATGGGGTCTTTTATTTAACTAAAAGGGGACATGTTCTTTTAATCAAATAATGAACTTAGGATAGCATAGTCAAACTATAGGTTATAATCAAATAAATTGATTATTAGCAATTTGGCTTAGGTAAGTGATTAAATTAATTTAGCCAAAATGTTGAAAAGGGGGCTAATAGTCTAGATGACCATTTTTAGGTGATTACAGATGTTACTAGGAAGTTTGGAGTGCCATTTGAGTGTGGTCCCACCTAGAGAATGAGGTAATATTCTCACAAGGTAGGTGGTCTCATCACTAATTTTGGTACAAGAGGCACAAAATTCCTCGATGTGATCAATAGGGTTTCCTTTTCCTCGATATTTTTCAAATCTTGGTACCTCAAAATATTTTGGGAATGGAGGCATATACAAATTCTTATCAAATGGATTAGGATGTAAGTCCCTTTCTATGTATAAAGCATGTTTCTTCTAGACTCCCAATGCCTTGACTTGTTTAGAAAGTTATTTTAATTATTGTAGTAACTCTTCATTAGGGTTTTGAATGATAGGCCTCTCTTCGAGTCTTTTATGTCTATGAGTAGATCATTTGCTATGGAAAGAAATATATCTATAAAGAGTTGGGTGATGTGTTGCTAGGTGGTGGAGGTATGTTAGTACCTCAAAGACAAAAAGGTACTTGTTGTGGTACATGTTGAGGTACTTGTTGTGGTATTGATATTGATGGTTATACCATGGGTTGTTGTTGTACCATTTATTGTAGTTATTATTGTGATGCCTCTATTGGTTGCATGTGAGACCATGTATCTGACTATTGTTGTAGAGGTATATGTTGAGGTTATCATGGTGTAGTTGTTGTAACAAGTGTTCTTGATAGGAAATTTGTTTCTCTAGGCATCTTTGGTATTCCAGCTATTGTTTTAGTTGCTCTTGTTGTTTAGGAAACATGGCATCTTGTTGTTAGAATTTTTGTTGGTACAATTCATGTAAGTCAAGTGGATTCACATTGGGTTGTGCATTAGGGATATTGGATCCTTACACCACTTGAGGTTGTTGTTGTGGTTGATGTTTTTGTTGATGTATTGTATGTATGTTAAGTGGATTTTGACTTGGTTGTCCATTAGTAATGTTAAGTACTTGTACCACTATAGGTTATTATTGTCTTGGAAGTTGGTTATGTCCTTGAGAATTGAACATCATGTTTTGGCTATCATTTTGATACTTTTGTGTGTTAGATGTTTCTCCTTGGGACATCATATTAATTTGGTAATGAGACATGTTCCTTTAGAGAATGGGTGAGATGTAGATGAGACTCTTCCTTTGTATGTCAATTGGGGTTTTGATAATTGATGTTTCACATATATACTCATAAAAGGCTCCATAATATTTGATGTCATAATGGTTTGTAAAGTTAGGAGCAAGGGTGCGCTTTGTTGATTTTCCTCCAAAGGAGGTATGTTTGGCATCCCTAGAGTGCAAGTCCCTATAGGCATGTCTTATTGTTGCATTATTTGATTGAGGTCAATTATTAACATCCTTTTGGGATATTTTGGAAGAGTCTTGTTAAAATTTATTGATAGAGGTTCATTAAACAAGGTAATAATGTTAATGTGTTCAAATGTACTTTGGAGGATTTCTCTGGTTGATTCTCGGTGAGACCTTATAGGTGTTATATGCGTGTTTGAAATTTCAAAGGTTTTTTGCCCCTACACAAGCCCAAATTAATCATGGATTGTATGGTTTTGTGAGTGTTGTCTTGTTTTGATTATTTTGACTTAGGTCCCTCTAAGTTTGGATTAAATTTGATGATCTCTTGGGCTACCAAAAGTTTAAATTTTTTGCAAAAAGTCTTGTCATGGAAAGCCTTAGCCATTTTTTCATTAGTGATGGAAAAATCTATGTGAGAACCATAACTTAGGTGTAAAGTACCTTGTATGTTTAGAGGATTGAAGGTACTTGTATTAGGTTTACTGAATTTGAATGAGTGAGTCTCTTCATCCTTGAGAGTTGTAGGTGCACTTCCACATTTTGGTGGTATAGGTATGAATATGGGTTTGGAATTAGGACTCCATTGAACCATTCTATGTGTAGGGGAAGTTCTTGAATGAAATATTATAGTAGGCATGTTGTTTAGAGTTTTTTGTATCATTCCTTGATGGTTATGATCTTTCATATACATGCTTAAGGGGTCCACAAGTAAAGGTTGTGATGCTTCGATTTGATCTTTGTCAAACATTTGTTAGGGTTTCTTTTTCTTCCTTTATCTTGGATAAGTTTTAGGTTGTACTTTAGTTTGTCTTTGTACCTCAAAAAATTAGGGTTGATATAGTGCTTCAAGTCTCTGAGTTGATTGTCTCCTTGTGAGTGTTGGCATGATACCTAAGGATGTAAATGCAATGGAGGAAACCCTAAGTGGACACTCTGCCCACCAAGTGCACACCTAAACTATCAACTACACTCAAATAGTACCAAGTGCACCCTTTGTGCACTTGGGGACCTAAAGGTAAGAAGTTGGTAAGAAGAAGGTATGCAATTTGTTAAAGAGGTGTTAAAAATCTAGCATACTATAATTGGTATGCAATTTGGAAATTAGAGGTGGAAAATAGAACTTAGGGAATTGTGAATTCCCATAGTTTGCAAAGATGAATCAATTAATTAGTGAATATCAATTAAATAAGAATGTTAATTAGGAAGAATGATTAATATTGAGAGATGAAAAAAATATTGAAATGATATAGGATTAGATTATGGGTTTTCTAACCCTATAGGATAAATTAGTAAACGATTGGCCAATTTGATTTGATTTGAAATGATTATGCAGGTCAACTGGGATGATCATGGGTAGACCAAAGCCAAGGTCAAATTGAATTATTGATTTAGATTAATAACATGCCAAGGGCATACAATATGGATTAAGAATATTTAACATTTAACAACCATTGTGGATGCTATAGGATCAAAATTGATTGATAAGGTTGATCATAATAACATTGATAGATGTTGTCAATGTTATTAAAATTGTTGATAACATCATGATCTGACACTGAAGGACTCAAAAATTCCAATTATTGGATGATTTGAATGACATTTTGAACTAGCATTAAGAGCCATGATGGTACTAAGGTTATATTGGTAGGGTTTGATAAAATAGATTTATGAGGCATTGAGAGCCACAAAAATGCCTATGGTTGGATAGATGATGAATACTTTAAGATATTTGAAATACTTTTGATTGATTATGGTTGATTTGGAATGGCTTTGGCTTGATTAAGGATGATTTTGGATTGATTCAAAGTGATTCTGGGTTGATTTGGATGATCCCGAGTTAATTCTGGAAAGTTTGGATGAAATGGAAATCAGTTTCGAAGTGATCCACAATTGATTTGAAAGGGTATACGAATGATGAAGAATATTGATGAAATATGGTTGAATGATAATCAAGTTAGCAAAAATATGAGAATTAGTAAAATGAGAAAATGAGATGAGTTAATGTGAAGAAGTGATTAGAGAGTAGATATGAACCATTTTTTAGTGTCCACACTACCCTAGTTTGATTCAACAACAATCACACTTGAAGAAATAGTTGTTATTCAAGAGGCTATATAGAGGAAATAAATGCAAGAAATTTTGAGAAGGGAGCATAATAAAAAATAAGTTCTACATGATATTAGAGATACTTTTGTAGATTCTTTTGATATTTTAGATCCATTTTCCAATAAGCCTATCTTAGAGAAACTTGTACATATAGTTGATAAGATTAAACATGAAGATATAGAGATAAATGTAAAGCTATTAGAATGATCTGAAAGGAAATTTCACACTAAGGGTATGGACAAGATGTCTAGTGCCATTGCACTAAGACAAGTTGATTTATCAATCAACTAAGATGGAGAGTGTGAAGATAATTTTGGATAACATTTTCTCTCTATATAGAAAATTATATGATGTTGATATATTTACCAAAAAAACTCAACAACCAATTGATTAGTTGTAAGGATATTTACAACAAGTAGGTACTACATTGAGGAAATCCAATTGTCATATTACTTGACATGTATTATTTGGAGGCTTATGCTTGACATACACTATGAACTTAGCTTGCACTATTCTTTTCTAGACAATGACTAAGTGTTTTGTCACTACTTTGTCAAAATCACAATGAGATTAACAATATCCCTCTTTGACATGAGTGGCAAAAACACTTTTTCATGGCATATATAATCTTATTTTATGCATAAGTTAGACAATATATCATCTCTATTTGGCTTCTATCAAAAATTTCAAAATCTCAAAATTTGCAAAAATGTTGCTAGCTCCCATACCTTATTACTCCCCCTGAGTAAATACTTCATTTCATTTATATTACTCCTTCTAAGTAGATATCTACCTCGAAAATATCTTCAAAATTTACAAAATCTTTAAAATCCCCCTTTTTTGGCAATTATGTCATTTGGGTGGTACACTTATAGTGTATTTACCTAAAAATGACTTACGTAGTTCCATTATGATTCCCAAAGTGAAATCCCAATTATTACTGGCGGCATCTAAAGATTGAATCTATATTTCTAGATTCACTATCATATCTACTCGACCTTCTTGTGGACCATCTTCTCAATATTTTTGGTGGTCATGATACTAAAGAAATAATATCCAAATATATATCTTTGGATATAGGTCTAATTTGGAATCTTGAAAGCTGACCAGAATTAAGTTAAATTCCTTGTTTTGCTAGAGAAAAGGTGGAAATAAATACTAAAAAATTTGCATGAAAAAAGGGGATTGAAACCATTATTGTAGAAGTAATGTAAGAAGCTAAAGAAGCATTGAATGCCTAGCTAACTAAACCAATTAATTATAAAAAATATATTCTATAATTGAGTCAATGACTTCATAATTACATATCTTTTTTAGGATCAAATAAGAGATCTATCTGTATGATAATATTTTTTCTTAAACAAATGTGGTAAAAATCAATGTGTGACTTGAATGACATGAATATTTCTATAGATTATGACATCTACCATTTTGACATGAAGATACTCTTAGCTTGAAATTTATAAAAAAAGATATAGGAGCTTGGTATCAACATTTTTTTAAGCTAAGGGTAGAATCTAGGGTTAATTGAAATGAAATCAATAGCTACCTATCAAATTTGACATTAAGTCTCTAAGGGAAGAGCCCTTTAGGAATTGGGTTCAATCAAATGAGTTTTTATTTATAGTGCTATTGTATAATTTATCAAATTAGTAACTCAATTTATAATTAATAGGTACTACATTGAGGAAATCTCCTAGCACTATTCAAGTTTATTTTTAGAGATTATTGTTGACATAGAGTAGACTTGCCTACTTGCAAGAAAAGGATGCAAATAGCAAATCAAATTTGATCAACATTCAATCCATGTTAACTCTGCACATGGAAGTTTTGCAGAAGGAACTAGCCTTTGTAGAAACATTATTGAAGAAAGATTCTCATCTTTCTACAAAAGAAGGTTGATTAGATATGGCAATGAATCTAAAAATATATTCAATCTTTAGATGCTGCCAATAATAATTGGTATTTCACTTTGGGAATCATAATGGAACTACATAAGTCATTTTTGGACACATACACTATAAGTGTACCACCCAAATGACATAAGTGTCAAAAAAGGGGGATTTTTAAGATTTTGCAAATTTTGAAGATATTGTCAAGGTAGATATCTACTTAGAAGGAGTAATAGAAATGAAATGAAGTATTTACTCAAGGGGAGTAATAAGGTATGGGAGCTAGCAACATTTTTGCAAATTTTTAGACTTTGAAATTTTGTATAAAAGCCAAATAGAGATGATATATTATCTAACATGTGCATAAAAGAAGACTATATATGCCATGACAAAGTTTTTTTTCAACTCATGTCAAAGGGGGATATTGTTAATCTCATTGTGGTTTTTACAAAGCAGTAATAAAACACTTTGTCATTATCTAGAAAAGAATAGTGCAAGCCGAGTGCATAGCATATGTTGAGCATAAGCTTCTAGACAATACATGCCAAGTAATATGATAGTTAGTGCCAAGCACTAGTATGTGTCAAGTAGTTAGTGTGTGTCAAGTTACTCAAGTGCTAAGAAAATAGAAGAAGCCAAGAAAATAGTGTGTGTTGAGTGATTCAAGTTCCAAGAAAGAGTAAGTGTCAAGCCATTCAGTTCAGTTGAGTATCAATATTAAGAGCATAATGAAGGTTGAGCATCAGATTCTATTGATGTTAAGTTACCAATCTTTGACATTGATGTTTATTATGGTACAAAATTCTATATAAAATATTTTTGGTCGACATGAACATGAATTTTTGATATTAAGAAATAAGGATACATTCATATTATGAATCCCCATGCAATACATGAGGGCAATCAGATAAAGGGAAGAGTTAGGAAAAAATAAGGATCAACCACAACCATTGATTATGACCTAACCCATCTCCATAAAATCTACTTAAAGCGGTAAACCCTAATGGGGAGTATGCATGGAAAATTTTTGTGAAGAGAAGCATCACACGTGCAAGGAGAGGAATGGTAATAGCATTGAGAGAATTTCATGGTGAAAAGTATGGCTCAATTATGGAACTGCAATGTAAAATCCATTTGAGACATCAAGAAACAAGTTACTAACCAAAAGATTAGGTGATTAATCATTCTAATAGGTAATATAGACGAAATCTCCTAAAAAATTAGTCCTAATAGGCTATTGTAAATCTCCTGATAGAGTGCTTACATAGTTGTGAGTTTAAATCCTTTAATTAAGGTGAGAATTAAGAGTCTTGTAAGCCTTTAACATGCAATAACTTTCATAGGGTAGATCCTAGATTATTATCAAAACTTTGTAGCCATAATAGGCCACACTTTACAACTGCACTACTAAAGATTTGTGGGTGTCATCCACACCATAGTTTTACATTCTCTTTGGAGGATTTTTAGGTAACCAAAACCTTATGTGTTATGTGTTGATTTACATTATGTTTAGGATGTTATAAATGGTTACTTATTTTAGTTTAAATGTTAAGTTATGAGATGGATGAATGGTGAAATATTTTAGAGGTAAAAGTCTTAAGTATTGATTCACACATCCCCCCCCCCCCCCCCCCCTCCAACAAAACTTACTTTCCCATTGTTATTTCTAGTGGGAATGTTACTTTATTGTTATTTCTAGTGGGAATGTTACTTTATTCCATTAAAATATTTTATGGGATAGGTTCTCATAGCCATATGTAGTGAGAAAATATTGGTTATATGTACATTTAATTCTTTCAATGAGTTATTGAAATGGATATATGTTTCAAAATATGGTATGTGTACTAACATCTTGTAGGAATAAAGTCAAAATGAACCAAGGAAGCATGATCAAATGAAGAACTATAGTTAGAACTAATACTTGATAAATGAAATCATGTGTGTGTATAATGATGGAAATGTTTCTTTCTTCCTTTAAAATATTTTATTGGGCAGGTTCTTATAGCCATATGTAGTGAGAAAAGATTAGTTATTTATACATTTAATGAATCCATGAGTTATTGAAGTGAATATATATTTTGAAATATGGTATGTGTACTAATGTGTTGTAGGAATTAAGTAAAAAGGAACTAAGGAAGCATGATCAAAGGAGTTATGATAGATTCATATGATAGCCACATCCAAATAGTTGAGCAAAAGATAAGGTCAATGCAACTATAAAATGTCCATGTGAAAATCCGAAATCATGTCAAGCTATATTTGTTGAAGACTGACTCAATCAACCTTTCTTGCATTAATGTACTTCATTTAAGTGCCTACTAAGTCCTTACTCTTGAAGGATCTTAGATGGAGGAATTTTATTTCCTATATATGTTATAAATAAGCTATTGATTGAACCTCAATAGTTAGTCATAAAGTCAATTGTAATCTAGCAAAAGTGATAAATATAGTTATGTTTTTATAGTTATAAGTTTGATGGTTTAGATATTAATAAAATTACATTGTTAACCTTTAATACTTTATCTTGAGTATTTTTTCATTTTCTTATCCAAGGGGGGCCACTTGGTAAGTGAATTTAGTTGGTAGAAGTAGTTTTCCAGTGTTCTTAGAATATATTAAACTTTGTTGCTCATGTAGCCACATGATAACATAATGGTTGGTTGTTCTTGAAACATAGGCAAATAAAGTATTATCCTATTTTTATTTCATTCTTGCATAATAGATTAGTACATTGTTTAATTCTATCTTTAAAATTAAAATTTCTATTTTCATTATCTTAGCATCTCCATTTTCATAAGATTAGTAATGAAATATAGTATTATTTAGAGAATATACTTTGTAGATACCATTTCAATTATTTTTCCTTTGTTGATAAATTAAATGAGTTCAATGGATTATTTGGTTACTACTTAAGGATGTCCAATCCATAAGCAATGGGTGCAAGCTCTAGTTTCTAAATTATTTAATTGACCAAGCATCAATATATCAACTTTATGGATAGTTTTGGAAGAGTAGCAAAGAATGTTTTGTTCAGAAAGGTAGTTTTGAAGGTTTTCATTGCTAAATTGCTTTCAATAGGATTAATAGTGTATCCTTAGAATCTTATACATACTATGGTTAGGTGCATGAAAAGAGTTATGAAGTTTGTAGTGAGTCATGGAATTTTTTAGGGGACTAATTTTAGTAAAATTTATGGGAAACTATATGTTTTTGTATGTGTTGTATCTTAATTGCAAAGTTTGTTTTCAAGATGGAAAAAATTAGTTTTCATTCTATGAAGACTTTTGAAGGATAATATGAAGACTATTCCTTAGAAATCAACTAAGTTTTTTAATTAATGTACATTATATTTTAACACATGGAACCTATTTGTGATATCTATTGTCTCGAAAGTTTTCACCCTTTCTTGAAGTTTAACCTAAAGGAAACCTTGTGAAACATGGGAAAAATCTACAAGTTGTGGGACTTGAACAATGAGATTAAATCTCTAGAGAAGGATGACTTCATTACTTTCAAGGTGCACCAAACTACTTTTTGAGAGGAAAATGGAGAAGGAAATGCTGAAAATCAAACTACCTAATCTAATATAGAGGGGGTGATACACCAAATAGTATGTTTAGTCTTATCTCTACCTAGAGCTGCACAATTCATCAATACAATCCCAAAATACATAGATTCAATCCTTGCTTAAACTTAATAACCACGTGAAGATAAAAAAAAAAAAGAATACTATAAGGAGGGAGCTTCACTCTATATCATTCAAAGGATAGCTAGATACAACATATGAGATAAAGAATGGGAGAAATACATCAACATAAGGCAAGAAAATATCACATAATATATTAATGGAAGAAAGAGATACAATAGAAAATAATATTTACTTAGAGGAAAAAGGAAATTATAGTAGTATAGCATGAAAATACAACTAATACAAAATTAGAGAAAAGATTGATGCTTGAATGGGTTCCACAATTTTCTTTTATAGCTTCAGCATAACTGAAAAGAATTCCACTAAAAGCCCAAAAAACTCAACTATTGCCTTCAAGTTGCAGAGAAAAATCACTATTAATCCTAGGAAGATTTGATTGGGTTATACATCCATATGTAGAAAATCTAATCTTGTATGTGAATTGAGCCCTAAAGAGACAAAAATAGTGGCCATAACTACTCTGGTTAGGTAGATGGGTCACCATGGTGGAGATGGAGTATCTTTTGCATTTACCAAGCATGGAGAACACCAAAATGTGGTTACAGGTGATCAAAGGACCTACTCACCATCAAAGAGTTATTGTTTTGTATTCACAACCATGTCATATCAGCTATGTCATTAGGTCAACTGAATTCAACCATCCAACATTGCCATGTGGCCCTATATCTTTTAAGAACTCTACCACCTCACCCAACTTTCAACTATTATGTTGACCTACTAACTGCTCCTATTTGCAACCTCACAACTCATTCTCCTCTTTAACTCTTTGGCCATGTGAAACAATGACATCTCCATTTCACATCTTATCACTACTTTACAACTTGACATAACCTTATCCCACTAACTATGGTGATCTTACAAACATCATAAATAGACTACCTCATGCCCTCGCATTAGTTAGGGTCTAACCGTTATTTAATAGTGTGATGTTACAATGTAGTCATCTTTGCCTTTATCTCTCTATTAGAACTGGAAAACATGAAGCTTGGCTAGAATATGTGACATCACAATCACTATTTTGATGACTTTCATCTTTGATTTCATAGTTTCACAACTTGAATTCATAACTATAGATGAATCCTTGCAAAGCTCCACCTAACACTTAACTACATCATTTCTTTGTTTGGAATTTCATGACCTGAAATCTTAACTCATGCCTTAACTTAACAAAGGTGCAATAATAGGCATTTTTCCACTTCATGGCCTTAACCAGGGTTCAACATCAACTCCTTACAATATTGCAATAACCTTTGTTCCTTAACTGCAATGATCACCATTCACACCTTCACAACTTAAGATGACTTCAATGCTCTTATACTTGTGACACTGTGATAACTATTGAACTTAACTATTTCATGTCATCACAACCTCACAACTACATTTCTTCATTAACCATGTTGACCTGTAAAGTTGTGAAGACATCTTCAAATATTGACCACTCCACCACAATGTTAATTCTTAACCCATCTTTTAACCCTATGAAGCCATAATAATAGGCTTTTGCCACTTTGGTACTTTTATCTAGGGTTTTATTCAGCCATGTGTGATGGAGCAATAACTATATCTGATTGGAGTTGTTGACCATTACATCATCACAACTTGGAACACTAAAGCTTATCGATGGAGTGGTATCGATTGAAGCTGAGATTTGTAGGACCAAAAAATAGGCTAATATCTAACATAATATGAGAAAATCACAAACTCAATAAACATGCATTGATACCCTCTATTCTACCATGAAAGCTAAATAAACAAAGAAAGCAACACAAAGCAAAAACCCCGTCTTTCATTTGTAGCTCCCATGTCCTTCTTTCTTCTTCATATGATGTAGCTCCAATTGCCTATAATGCACAAAATTGAAAAGCAAAAGCCTTTGATATGAAAATGATATGTGAATACTAGAAGAGTGATTTTAAGCTTGTGGAACTAAAGACCAAGGGACCAAAAATGATAACAGCGTGGCTCATTTTATAGCTAACATGCAAGATGAGAGCATTGGACTTTTCACCTTGGATATGCAACTTGGCAAGAGATTCCTTTGAGAATCCATGACACATATAGCATAAGATGCCAAATGTAGGATTATATGATTCTTAGAATTCAAACATGGCTAAAAATGGTGGAGGATCTATGATGCATCATGTGACACCTCAAAGCCACTTAAATACAAGAATCTATGACAATGATGGCTAAATATAGATATGTGTAAGGAATAAGAATATATGGATTAAGAAAATCCTTAACCAAGTGTAAATATAGAATCCATGATGTGAGATGCCCATGTGTCATGATGATGTTAAGATTATGTCAGTATTATCTGGAATATTTGAATTAAAAGTCCATATGTCCACACAAAATGGAAATTAGTAAAATAGAAATTAATGAGTGGAAAATGGAACTTGGGAAATTGTGAATTTCCATGGTTTGTGAATGATGAATCAATTAATTAATATAATTAATTAATTGAGAATGTTAATTAGGAAGAATGATTATAAAATACGAGACAAAAAATGATTGAAATGACATAGGATTAAATTACGGGTCATTTAATCCTATAGAGAAAATTAGTAGATGATTGGCCAATTTGATTAGATAAGTGTGACAGTATCCTTTGATGAAATGTGATGATTATGTAGACTGACTAGGATGATGATAGGTAGACCAAATCCATGGTCAAGTTTATTGGTTGATAAAAATTGATAACATGACATGATTCAAGGACATGTAACATTTAATTGACATTGTAAATGCTTCAAGATCAAGATTGATTGATATAATTGATCATAATAACATCGACAAACACTATCAATGCTATTAAAATGGTTAATAAATGTCAATGATTAGATGAAAATAATGATATTTTGACCTAGCACTGAGAGTCATGATAGTACTAAGGTCAAATTGATAGGTTTGATAGATTGGTAGGTTTCCATGGCATTGAAAGCAACAACAATGCCTAGGATTGGACAAATCATGATTGATTTGAGATGTCTGGAATGTTTTGGGTTGGTTACAGTTGATTTTAGGTAGATTTTTCATGATTATAGGTTGACTTGATATGATTTTGATGATGTTGAAATGGTTTTGGGTTGATTGGATATGATTTAGAAATGATCTACAATTGATGTGGAATTGGATACGAATGATGAAGAATATTGTTCAGATATAATCAAGTTGGCCAAAAGATTAGAATTAGTGAAATGAGGAAATAGGATGAGTTATTACAAATATGTGATGAAACCATAGATGCAAACCATTTTTTAGCATCTACATTTTTCCCCTCTTTGATTCAATATGGTTTAGAGTGTTGTGTCGAAGAATCCTGATGAAAAAGTCATAAAAGAATGCCCCAATAAAGGTGGTATATATTGGTACCCCCTCGATAAATTGACCAACATGGACATATGATAGGTCAATTTTGTTGATAATGAGAAGAAAAAGCCATAGCAACTGGTGGATCACAAATTCGAGCTCAAATACGAAAGTTATGAGGTCCCAAGTGCAAAGTGGGGTCAATCAGGACCCAAGAGTAGTTTCATGGGTTGCCTCTTAAGAAAGTGAAAAAATGATACATCAATTTTTTCACAATGAAGTTAAAAATCGAACAACTGAAAATTAGAGTTGAAACACAAAAGTGATGGGCTCTAGAGTGCAAAATAGGGTAAAACAGGGAAATGGGAGTAGTTTCAGGCATCTAACTACCCCAAATGCACCCAAAACACACCCAAGTGCACCTAGGGCACACTTAGTCATGGAAAGTGCACTATGAAAGTACCAAGTGCACCTTGGGCACACTTGAGAAGCCCAACTGCACTTAGACAGTGCAGACTACACCCTAGAAGGCTCTAGGGGCCAAAATCAGCTCAATGGGGCTTAGAATGACCTAAAACTTTGTGTGCATGCCCAAAACAATGGAAAGAGGCTATTTTGCAGTCCTTAATGTCATCAAATTCTTCATAGCTGAGAGAAGATGCTATGTCTATCATCATGTTGTTGTGAGTTTTCTTTTCAGCAATATCATTGACTGGCAGTGTGCCAGAAGGTTCTTTATATTCTTCTTCAAGGTATTTTAGTCCAGTATCACCAACAGTAGCCAGATGAAGTTTCATCAGTCCTTGCCATGCTGAGAAGTTATCTCTATTAAGTTTTGGAATTTCTTTTTTGTAAGACATCCTGATCTTTTGCTTAGATCCTTGAAATCTTCTCCTGCAAGTACCAAAAGCTCTGATACTAATTGTTGGAAATGAGAATGAAGTAACTGAGAGGGGGAGGGGGTGAATCAATTACTACAAAAACATTTCATAGTCCCTTAGATGTCTAAAAGTTTGATCTATTTTATAGATTACTGAAACTTGATATTGCAGCAAATAATAACAATCAAAACAATTCAGCAAACTCAAACACTAGAAACACCAGATTTAACGTGGAAACCCAATATGGGAAAAACCACCAATGTAACTAGTTACTATTTTTCACTCTTCTGAAGTGAGCCCTGTTAGGAGCCAACCCTGTTAAAGGTTACAAAAACACACTGTTAGGTGTGAACCTGTTAGAGGATTTAATCACCCTGTTAGGAGTGGCCTTGCTAGAGGTCTTTAGAACAACTCAACTGAACTGTCACCTTGTTAGAGGATTTACAATAGGGTTGTTAAACCCACTCTGTTAAGAGATTTTGAGTTCACTGTTACAATGGTTAGAAAGCAACAATGAAGTGACCTGATATAATGTGCAACTTATCTTTTGCTGATTACAGATCTCTGTTCGGCTTGATTGGATCCTTACTAATCAAATACAACTTTGCAGCTCCTTCAATGCATCTAATCCTTCATCACACTTCTTCAACATTCGCTCTTATGTTCAATATTCGCTCATTCCATATCCATACATTCGCACTCTTATGCATCCAAATTCTTACATCTCACAAATTCACAACTTGATCTTTCATATATACCTTACAGATTATCTTAGTCGGCTCTAATCACTGACCAATAATCAAACAATTACAATAGTCGGCTAGAAATAATTAAAATTACAAACTAACAAATCCCTTTACTGGCCGACACTGCTTGGTTAATACTGTTCAGAAAATAATTCCTGTGTTAACTGACTGAGCCCAGTTAGTACAGAGAATTCCATGAAATCCTTCAGTCGCCAAATGAACTCGGTAAGCACTGAGTTCCCTGTGATGACCGAGTGAGCTCGGTGAAAACTGAATTCTCCATCTTTTCTTCGATGACCGAGTGAGCTCGGTGAAAATTGACTTCTCCATCTTTCCTTCGATGACCGAGTGAGCTCAGTGAAAATTGACTTTTCCATCTTTCCTTTGATGACCGAGTGAGCTCAGTGAAAACTGACTTCTCCATCTTTCTTTCGATGACTGAGTGAGCTCGGTGAAAATTGACTTTTCCATCTTTCCTTCGATGACCGAGTGAGCTCGGTGAAAACTGACTTTTCCATCTTTCCTTCGATGACCGAGTGAGCTCTATTATTACTGTCTATTTTATTTTCTTTGATGACTCGGTTATCACTATCTGTTTTATTTTCTTCGATGACTCGATTATCACTGTTTGTTTTATTTTCTTTGATGACCGAGTGAGCTTGGTTATCATTGTCTGAACTCGGTTAACTAAGATTAAAGACTGATATGACATTTTGTGTGACATCAAGGACAACACTATCCAACAATAACATGGGTAAAATCAGTCATAAAATGTCAAATGTGGAAAAAATAAGGTCAAATTGAGGCTAGACTTAGTGGAAAGGCACATAAAGTTGGTAGACGATGAATGATGATGCAAGAATGTAAGAAGGCAAGATGAAGATGATTTGGTGTATTTGAATACATGATCATTGTGATGGTTGATGAGATGAGTGATAGAAGATCAAGGAGATAAGATGAGGACCAATTAGGATGACATGAAGAATTTTTCTTTCACAAAGTGCACTATATGTTATTGGAGCTTTATTTTGATATGGTAAACAAAATGCAATGCATTATGGCATAAAGGGCTGGAGTGCAAATGCAAACCTTTTGCATAAACAAGACAAAAAATTATGTTGTCCTTTCGAAGGCATATAAAAATTCTCCAAAATCTCAAAGGTACATGTTTAATAGATGATAAAATAAAAGATGGCAATGAACCATCCCAACCACTCTCATAGATCAATTGATATCATCGAGTTGCATAGGAACATGATCAAAGAAAAACAAAGCAAAAATAAATCACTCACTAAATAGCATGAGCCAATAGCTATTCTTGTCCATTATTACTTTCTTTTTAGTGGTTTAGGTTTGTAGATTGTGTTTGATCGATTGAACATGTGATAACTCTATTTGTTGATTCAATTGATAGGTTAATGGTGACATGTTAGATTAATTATTGGTTCAGATTGCTCATATACTTGTGATTGCCATGAAAGTTTTGTCCTTTGAGTTTCAATTTGCAAAAATGTGAGTGTTTATGAAAAAGGGGTGATAATCCATAGTGAGTATTTACAAGGTTTGTTACAAAATTTTGGTGGGTTTTGTGATTTTTAGGGTTTTGGAGGATATTGATGTTTTTGTGATACTCATTTCTTCAGGACATTTGAAAAAATTAGGGTTTACTTCAGAATGTTTTATGATGTTTAGTGGTTTTTTCAGGACATTTTATGATTTTTATAGATTTGTTCAAGACATTTTATGATTTTAAGGATTTTTCTCAGGATTTTTAAATGATTTTTTCAAGATCATATTTGAATGTTTAGGATTTTTTAGGATCATAAAAGGATTCACAAGTGTTAGCTCCAACTCAATATGCATTAAGTCTAATGGGTAAAATGTTCTTAGGGACATGCCCCTAGGTCAAGTTCAAACTCACACATTATGTAGGTTACATGCCCCTAGAAAAGACACAAACTATGTACAAAGGCCAAAGATAGAGTATGTACATACTTGTGATGCTTTGGGTAAGATAACAATGGACATTAACTAGTTTGTGGGCCATGATCAAGGACTAGGGATGTCTTGCAATATGAAGGATATGATTAGGGAATGAAAAAAGGGGGTAAGAAATAGATGGAGGATCAATAACTAATTACACATGGTGCTTGTGTGCTAGGTTTTCACCATGGTACTTACCCAAAGCACTTGTTTTCCAAGTTTTCATTGTTGGACAAGATTTTTCTCTTGACTAAAATTTTCATGCCAAGATGCCTGTTTGCCAAGTTTCCATCAAGGCATCCATTTTTTAATGACTTTTTTTCACTTTTTTCTTTTTTTATGACTTTTTGTTTTTTTTTTTAATATATTTTTTTAGGACTATTGTCATTTTTTGCTATTTTTTTAAGGACTTTAAAATGGAATCACAAAAATTTTTGACAAATGCTGAGAAGAAATCTATTGTTGGTCCTACTAGTTGATAATCTCTAGACTCACAACTGACCATGACTGCACTAAATTTGTTTTGAGTCTATAGTTAAAATCAAACCATTGGAAAGGCCTCGAGATGTAAGACAATGTGTGCCTCTCATGAATTAAGACATCTGAGGATAGATGGGTGAAAGGGATCTTTTTATGGGATGTCATTAATGATGATGTGTACAAAGGCTTAATGGCTAGAGGTTTTATTTTGAGTGTTGGATGGGTTAGGTAGAAGGATTTGGGGATTAAAAATGGATATAAGTAAGGAATTGGAGGATTGAGACCACAGACTTCATACAGGAAGGTTGATCAAGAGTGCTCAAAAATAATTTGTCACATGTTGAACACTAGAACACTGATATTCATGGCATCAACTTGTTCATTTTTTAATCATTGGAGCTTCTTATCTTTTTCTTTTTCCCAGCCTAATGGCACCTTTTAGTTTTCACCAAGAGACCTATTCTTGTTATTTTTCTTTGCTTTCAATTTTGTAACTAGAAGCTAGATTTGACTCCCCAAAATATGCCAATGTGTTCACTTTAGGAGAAATTACTTCTTTATGAATTTCAATCATAATGCCTTCATAGATTTCAAATTCTATTACAAGAGCATTATCATTATCAAATCGATCAAAAATCAATGGTCTACATTGATCCCAATCCAATAGTTCAGGATAACTTGAGAGGATGTCATCATTAGTGTTCAATAGGCTTTGGTTAAAGGTATATATACAAATATCAATTTAGTTGTATTAATGGGGTCAAAAAAATATATGGTTGAGTGCATAAGGATTATTTATTTTAGGTTGGGTGTCCTCATATGCCTTTTCATCATTCAAAACATCCACAATTTTACACTTAGGTACCGTAGTACTAGGAGGACCTATTTGTAATGGTTTGAATCCAAGCCCCAAATAGGAGGTCATGCTTTTATATTGATAGGTTCAATTATTCCTTGTTTATGATATCCAAGACTATTATAGACATCATAGCCTTGTTTACTTTCTAGGAGATATCAAAGTGGATTTTTTTTATGTTTTTGCTTTCTTAATACATAAAAATGAATTCTCATTGATAGATGTGGCATTTTTTGTACTGATCTCAGAATGTTGTTCTTGCAATATTTTTTATTTACCTTAAGGTTGGGGAGAAAGTGGTGATTCCCTAATGTGGGATATTTGAGACATAAAGTATTCTCCACACCTTTTTTCTTCAATATTCAACTTTTACTTGGCCTTACTAAGGAGTATATCTGCATCCACATATTTAAAGGAATCTGTTGGTTTTGTTTCATTGTTTGTTGGGACTTGGTACATAGTAGAATGTCTCAAATTAGTAAAAAAATTGGAAAGGATCTATATCACCAAGGATGGTAACCTCCACATTGTTGTAGGAAAACTTCAAACATAGATGATATGTAGATGGAATTGCTTTCATAGCATGGATCCAAGGGCATCCTAGTATCATGTTGCAATTCATTTCAATATCTAGGAACTAGAACAATGTATTCTTAGTAGCTAGACCAACTCTAATGAGTAGTATGAGGATGCCCTTGGAGAAGTGTTCACCATCATCATAGGCTTTTATGGTGATTCTGTGAGAGGGATCCACATCTTCTTCATAGTAACCCAAACCCTTGACAACTTTAAGGGTATAGATGTTTAGTCTTGCTCCTCCATCTATCAAAACATGTTTGACCTTAGCATTATGGATAAAGATTTCAAGATGAAGGGGATCATTGTGGTTGGGTCCATCTTTAGGAATATCCTAAGGGGAAAAGGTGATATGTTGTAATGCAAATAGGTTCCCAACCATGGCCTAGAATTGGGAAACATCAATGTTATCTAGGACCACTGACTCTTTAAGGGCTTGATCCAAGATTTTTTGATGTTGGGGAGACACATAGTAGATCCAAGATGGATATTTGCATAGGGGTCTTACTGAGCTTTTCAACAAGGCTATAATTAGATGAAGTAGGAGCATTAGGTCTACAAGGGGGTGCAATTCTAGTAGAGGCAGTAGGTCTAGAAGGAGCTCCAAGTAGGGTGATCTTGTTATGACATGTAGTGAAAATGTAATGAGGGTCTTCATCCTTTAAGGTGAATGCAGATATGTGAGAGTTAGACTCATTGAAATAGTTAATGGTGTAGTCATATCTAGTGTGTGTGTGTGTGTGTAATTCATATTGGCTTATGAGTTTGAGTTTGAACTAGAGGCATTTTATTTGTCATGATTACCCAAAAGATCTTTAAAAATAGTGTGATTAGAGTTGGATGCTAGTAGTGAAGTATCTATAGTAATTGTACTATCATTGATGAGGTCTTGGATTTCATGTTTGAGCTAAAAACATGAGGTAGTCTTGTGCCCTCTAGTACGGTGATAATCACAGAATTTCCTTTCATCCCACAATTATGATTTTGTTAGTGGCTCATCCCTAATTAGTGGTAATTATAAGAAGTTATTACTCAGTAATTGTTGGAGTGTGGTGTCAAGAGGTATCCCCAATGGTGTAATTTTTTTGTCTTTGGTTCTAGGATGTCTTCAAGGTTTGTCTTGCATGGAAGTCTTAGTTTTTTGTTGTTGAGGTAGTGTTTGATTGGGAGTTTGTGAATTTGTAGGGTTTGAACCTTTTAGAGTCAATTTAGGTTGTGTTGTGCCAATCATACATGCATCCACAATACCATCATTGGTTACATTCTTTTTTTTGGAGAAAAAAATTGCCTTGTCATTAGACAAGTTTGTGTTTGTGTTTTCGTTGTTCATTTTGAGGATTCCCTTATGAATAAGAGCATCTACAATACTAGTCCCTTTTTTCATTAGCTTGGAAATAGTGCTTGGACTTTTGATCTTGAGTTTGTACATTAAGTCAAGGACTAGGTTTTTAATGCATAGATTAACTTTTTGTTCTTCAAGAATATTTAGTGTGCATTGACTCATTAAGTTTCTCTAGCTTAATAAGAATGTCATAAATGAATCTCCCATCTTTTTTTTAGTTGAGTACAAATCAAAAAGTTTCACCTCATTTGGAATGTTGAAGGAAAAGTGAGAGATGAACTTTTCTGCTAATTTGGACCAAAATTTGATGTTATTGGGATGTTTGGAGTATCAGTCGAGTCTGGGCCCACCTAGAGAATAAGGGATCAATCTCATGAGGTAGGTCGGCTCATCACTAAGTTTGGTACAAGAGACAAAAAATTCTCTAATGTGATCAATGAGGTTTCCTTTTCCTTAGTATTTTTCAAATCTAGGTGCCTCAAAATTTTTTGGGAATGGAGGCATATATAAACTTTTATCAAATGGATTAGGATGTAAGTCCCTTTGTGTATATAAATCATGTTTCTTCTGGACTCCCAATGCCTCAACTTGTTTGGATAGTTGTTTTAATTGTTGTAGTAACTCTTCATTAGGGTTTTGAATGATAGTCTTCTCTTCAAGTCTTTTATGTGTATGAGTAGATCATTTTCTATGGTGAGAAGTATGTCTACTCAGTTCTAACATTTTTGTGTCTGAAGAGTTGGGTGATGTGTCACTATGTGGTGGAGGTATATTATCACATTGAAGGAAATAGGGTCCTTGTTGTGGTACATGTTGGGGTACTTTTTGTGGTACTAATTGTGATTTTGTACCATAGGTTGTTGGTGTATCACTTGTGGTTTTTTTGTGCCATTTTTTGTGGTACCTCTGTTGGTTTCATGTGAGACCATGTATGTGACTGTCATTGTATAGGTATCTATTGAGGTTTTTGTGGCATATGTTGTTGCTGTAACAAGTGTTATTGATAGGAATTTTTTTTCTCAAGGTGTCTTTGGTATTCCAACTATTGTTTTAGTTGTTCTTGTTGTTTAGAAAACATGGCTTGTTGTTGGTACATTGTATGAAAGTCAAGTAAATTTACATTGGGTTACATGTTAGGGATGTTGGATCCTTGCACCACTTGAGGTTGTTGTTCTAGTTGATTTTGTTGTTGATATGCTGTATGCTTGTTAAGTGGACTTTGACTTGGTTATGCATCAAAAATTTTAAGTTCTTATACTATTGTAGGTTGTTGTTGTCATGGAAGTTTGTTACGCCCTTGAGACTTGAACATCATGTTTGGTTATTATTTTGATACCTTTGTGTGTTAGATATTTCTCCTTGGGACATCATATTGATTTGGAAATGAGATGTGTTCCTTTTGGGAATGGGCGAAATGTCAATAAGGCCCTTCCTTTTTATGCACATAGGGTTTTCTCAATTGATGTTTCACATGGTACACTCATCGAAGGATCTATAACATTGGATGTCATAAAATTTGGTAAAGTTAGGAGCAAGGCTGCACTTTGTTGATTTTCCTCCAAAGGAGATATGTTCGATATCCCTGGAGTTCAAGCTCCTTTAGGTACATATTTCTATTTCATTATGTGATTGAGATCAAGTGTTAACATTCTTTTATAAAATTTAGGAAGATTCTTGTTTCCATTTATTGATGGAGGTTTGTCAAACAAGGGATTGATGTTAATGTGTTCAAATGTACTTTGGAGGATTTCAATGGTTGATTCTTGATGGGATCTTATAGGTTTCATCATTATGTCCAAAAGTTTTTTTCCCTTTTCTAAGTCCAATTTGATCATGGGTTGCATTGTTTTGAGTGTTGGGTTGGTTTGATGTTTGGACTTAGGTCTCTCCAAGTTTGTTTAGAATTTGACAATTTCTTGGGCTGCCAAAAGTTTGAAGTTTTTGCAAAAATTCTTACCATGGCAAGCCTTAAAAATTTCTTTGTCATTAATTTCATAATCTATGTCAAATTCATCACTTAGGTGTAAAGTACCTTGTATGTTTAGAGGATTAAAGGTACTTGTGTTAGCTTTTCAAAATTTGAATAGGTGAGTTTCTTCATCGTCAAGAGTTGTAGGTGCACTTCCATATCTAGGTGGTATGGGTATCAATATGGAATTGAAATTAGGACTCCATTGAACCATTTTGTGTGTAGGGGAAGTGTTGAAAGGAAACTCATAGCATGTGTGTTGTTTAGAGTTGGTGGTGTCATTCCTTGGTGGTTATAATCTTGCAGATACATGCTTAAAGGGTCCACAAATAAAGGTTGTGATGCTTTGATTTGGTTTTCGTCAAATGTCTATTGGGGTTTCTTGTTCTTCTTTTGTCTTGGAGGAGCTTTATATTGTGCTTTAGATTATGTTTGTACCTCAAAAAAAAATGGTTGATATAATGCTTCAGGACTTTGAGCTGATTGTATCCTTGTGAGTGCTAACATGAAACCTAAGCATGCAGATGCAATGGAGAAAACCCTAAATGGAAACCCTGCC
Organism: Cupressus sempervirens; assembly: GCA_028749045.1. NCBI lineage: Eukaryota > Viridiplantae > Streptophyta > Pinopsida > Cupressales > Cupressaceae > Cupressus > Cupressus sempervirens. The sequence goes on from CM053790.1 coordinate 404,415,754, forward strand.
TCCCAAGTGCACAACTAAACTACCAATTGTGCTTAGATAGTATCAAGTGTGCCCTTGGTGCACTTGGGGCCTTAAAGATAATAATTTGTTGAGTAGAAGGTATGCAATTGGCATAAAGAGGTGTTAAGGTGACTAAAATGTAGAATGTGAATGATTTGAGTGTTTTTGAGTGTTTTCGAAGGTATAGTGATGCAATGAAAGCTATGGAAGTGCACATAAGGGTTATGGAACCTATAATGAAATCCATAATTACCAAGTGTCCTCTAAAACTACTGATTACACATTGAAACTACCAACTATCCACCTAAAGAGTGCAGTTGGTAAAATAGGGGTGCAATTGGTAGAATAGTGCAAAACTTGGAAATTTGGAAGTGGGTATGCAAGATATGAGTTTTTTTTTTTTAAAGTGTTTAGGGATGTTATTAAACCTAAGGAAGTGTTAAATGAAGTAGGATTTTGATATGAAAGGTGAAAATGTCCTAGGGAAACTATGCAAATGCAAATGTAAATGATGTTTTGGATTTTGACTAAAAGGGATGAAAATGACTATATGGTATGCAAAATGAGGATAAGGGTTGGACTTTGAACTTGAGAATAATGTTGGAGGTTAATGTATGCAAGGTAAAATATGTAAAGGATGGTGTACTAAGGTTGATAATGATGTTTAGGATCTAAAAAATGAGGATATGGGATTAAGGAGACAAGTTGATTGATATACATGTTAATAGGGTTTGATAGCGAAAATGATGCTAGGATTTTGGAAAATGCAAGATGGAGTGACTATGAAATTAAGGTAAGTCAAAAATGACATTTAGGGATACTAGGAATATGATAATTCTATGACAAGGGTGCATGAAAGGTTTTGAACTTAGGATCAAATCTTTGGAAAGTATTTTGTCTAAGAGTTTAACCTTGTGAAGATGGACTTTGGATCTTGACCAAAAGATATAAAAGACAAAAAAAGATCAAGTTTATAAAGACAAAAAGGTCAAATCCATCAAGACATAGATAGATTTTGACAAAAGAAAATGATAAAATCACAAAAGGACTAGTCAAGATCCATTATCCATCAACACTAGGAGATACTCTAAGACTCGTACTTTTGTTTTGATTTTTGACTATGTTCAAAGGTTTTTGGCTCAAAATGATGTTTAAGGTGATAAAAATTATGGTTATTCTAATCAAATATGTAATATGAAAATGTCCTAGGATGTAAAATTATGTTTTGGGTGCAAGATGATGTTTCAGGTTATATGTAGAATAAGGACCTATAGAGGCTTCTAGATGCACTTTTAGGGTCCCAAAATGTAGTTTGGAAGCCCAAAATGGTCACGCGGGTACCCAAGTGTGCTCTAATAGCACCAAGTGCAGTCTAATAGCACCAAATACACCTATGGTGCACTTGGGGCCAGTTTGAGTGTATTTGCTAGTTTCATGGTGCAATTGGGAGACTGGGTTGAATGTTTGTTGATTCTGAGCTCTGTAATAGCTAACTTGCCATACCATAGAGCTAAGATGCTAGGGATGATGTTATGATTAGATAGGAGATGAATAATTAAGGTTACAACCTAAGGAATGAAGCCCTAACTGATGACCATGAAATTTAGGACATGCAGAATGAAGATTAGGAGATACTCAAATAGCGGGCCCAATCCAGGTACCTAATGACACTCCTAAGGTCCCAAAATGATCTTTGGAAGTCTAAAATGGGTTCTCATACTACCAAATTCACTTAAGTAGTACCAATTGCACCCATTGTGCACTTGGGGCCAATTAGAGCATAGTTGGTAGTTTCAGAGTGTAGTTGGTATGATAGACTGAAACTAAGGTGATTTTGGGTTTCGTGGTTTCTAGATTGATGTTCTATTGAGACAAATGATAGAGGACAATGCTAAGACTAGGATTAAGATGAAAAATTATGTTTAGGAAACCCAAAATGATGGTTAAAGTATCTATAAAAATTTGGTATAGCTATGATACCAAATAAGAATTTCCCTTAGGGAAAAATCAGCTAAGATTAAGGAACTCAAGCACAAACACAATAGTAGACCAACAAGGTATGATTAGAATAACAATATCCAAAATTGATTTATTATCATTCAATGTTCTATTATGTTCAATACATACACACTAAGAGTGCCTAAAATATAAAGGTCTCTAGAATTCTTCTAGAATGCCTAGGAATCAACATACTAATAAGTCTTACAACAAGGTACATGCCCACCAGGAGTGGATTATCCTCCATCAAGCATAGGAGTAATTGTGATGATGAGAGGATAAGCCTACAAAGGTGTAGCAAGAAAAATTATGTTGTATACATCATGTGCTAAAATAGGAGTGTGAATAACTATGTTGTTTACATGAAAACTCAGTTAATTATGAAAACTCTAGCATTGTAGACACCATGTGTTGAATTAGAGTTGCTTACTTCTGCGTTGTCAACATGACAACTCATAAGAGTATGCAAAATCCTAGGTTTCAAACTAATAAATATTAAAATAATGCATTGACCTAAGTATACTTATGTAAAGTGTAATAAGTAAATATTTATTTAGACCAACACCCCCCTTAAGTGCAACTTAGGAGAATGCACTTAAGCTTACAAAAGCTAGGATGAAAATGCATGATGGATCCCGACTGCTAGGCCATGTTAGGTACCCATTTACAAAATGCAATGAAATATATCATAATGTAGAGAAAGAGGGAAAACCTCATGGGAAAAACCATCCCCCAAAAAAATGATCCATGGCTACTGAATAATGTTCCTCATCTTTGGAAGAAACAATGGAAGAGATACGGGCAAGATGCTTCCCCTATGTGTAGAAAGAATCCTGAAGATGAATGGTGTCTTTAAAACCTACTCAACTATCCTAATGTCTATGCTGATGGTGAAGCCTTCCAAGAATGCTAAAAAGGAGTGTAGATCTAGCAAGGATGTATGTAGAACATGTTCCAAATAACCAATTGTCTCTGCAAATGATAAAGTGACCTCCTACAACTGTTGCTCATAAGAATCCACAATCATATCAACTTGTGAATACTAATTATGTAGAGAATGGAAAATAGGGTTAGAGTGAGCCCTCATGACAACTAAAGAGGTACCTTCTTCAGCAAAGAGAAGATATATATCATCAATGCTCTCTCCCAAATCTACTATGTGTGAATCCATGAGAAAACCTAAAATATCTATCAAGAAGTCATCCACTAATGCTGAAATTGGAAGACAAGGTATACCCTGTTGTGTTGAAGTACATGAACTAATCACTATGGAAATGGATGAAGTATTCACCTCAACAAAGAGAAGACAAATATCATCAATGATGTCTCCCACATCTTCAATGTGAGACTCTACGAACATCCTTGCAATGTCTTCAAGGAAGTCATTCCATGAAGCTCCATTAGCTCCATATCCAAATGTAGAAAGAGAGCATGGAAAATGATGGAACCAATGTCACCATTGTATGAAATTCCTTTTGCATATGGCAATGCATTATGTTGACTAAGATAAGTGAGAACCAATTGAGTCCATTGCTTGTAGTTTTGTGTTGTCAAGGTAATTAAATCTTCCTCATCCATGATGTACTAATCAATGTACCCCCCAAAATGCAAAAAAAAAAAAAAATCAAACCCACCCAATGTATGATTTGGTGTTTTATAGATAGTGCATGTACAATAGGCCACTTGTCAAAATGTACAAAGTGGGCTTCTAATTTTGTTGTTTACTACAACCTTTTGAGATTCAAATCTGTCACTAAGCACTGTAGCTTAGATGTGCAACAATTTTGAAAAGTTATCAAAGCAATACAATGTAGAAAAGGCCTTAAGTCTCAAAGTGATATTTTTGTCCACACAACCCTATAATTTGATTACAGATCTGGAAAGTAGACAAAAATTTATTCACTTAAAAAAAATAGAACCTACAAATGTGTCTAGATGAGCCCGTACAGAGCATTTGAAGTTGCAAAAAATGAGATTTACAACTTGTAGAAAAATTTAGGAATAAAGATCTCAAACATCCTACACCATTGTGTAGATCATGAAATTCTACCCCAAAAAAAAAAAAAAAAAAAAAAAAAATGTTCACAAAAAGGAGTTTGTATAAAGGAGATATTGCTATTTCAAAATCATCTCTGCAATTATTTTTTCTGAATTGCCACCATTGTGCCTCTAAAAATCAATTAACTCTAAATTTCACCTCAGATGTCTAATTTTGGAGAAACAAAAGTTGATTTGGGGGTTTGTTGATCTTCTAAATATGATGCCAATATCTAATTGGCACTAGCAAGCTCCAATCTTCACTTGCAAAAAATCTCTCCTCTACAAGCCCGATGACCAAAAAATTTCACAAAATAATGCAGATTTGAAAAATAATGCAAAGAAATTAAAGTGACTAAAATAATAAAATATACAGATCTAAAAATTAAATTCAGAGATCTAAAATGATCATACCATACTTGCAAATCAGGCCTTCATGTGCTGGTTTGCAAAAAAAAAATTGCCTCAAATTTGACTATGGCCTAGTGTAGGTGAATTTATAATCAAATTTCATCAAATTGACATTCTAGATGTAATGGTGATTTCTATTTTGGTTCTAGATGCTCCTAGTGACTATGATACTCTAAATTTGGGTCAAGATGTCCTTAGAGAGGTGAAGCAAGATCGGTCTCCAATGGCTATGTGAAGAGAATTTCCCTTAGTTCTTGTACCATGTAGGAATTTGGTATAGCTATGATACCAAATAAGAATTTTTCTTGGGGTAAAATCACCCAAGATCAAGGAACTGAAGCACAAGCACAATAGTAGACCAACAAGGTATGATCAAAATAACAATATCCAAAATTGATTTATTTTCATTCAATGTTCTGTTATGTTTAGTACATACACACTAAGAGTGCCTTAAAAAAAGGCCTTTGGAATGCTTCTAGAATGCCTAGGAATCAACATACTGATATGTCTTACAACAAGGCACATGTCCACTAGGAGTGGATTATGTTAGAAATAGATAATACTAAGAGGGGGGAGGGGGTGAATTAGTATTTTTAATCTTTTTGCCCACAATTAAATATGATTAATTACTTTACCATATGCATAAGAAAGTAAACCAATAGTGTTGAACAATATAAACAACCATACACAAAGAGATATCATAACACCATATTTTTTTAATTAGGGAAACCCTAGCCAAGGTAAAACCCTAGTGGGGATGAAACCCACTAGATGATTCACTATATAAAGGATCCTGTTAAGGGTATTGACCCTATTAAGAGTCTATGAAGCATGTATAGTGTCTCGAGTCCTTGTTAGGAGACTAGGCCTTGTTAGAAGCCTCAACCCTATTAGGAGGTGGTGGATCATATACAAATGTGTGCAAGAAGAGATCACTACCCTAACATGCAACTATATAATGAGATCTTCAAGAAATAAGGATACATATAGTTCTAAGGTACTTGATGTTCTTTGCAAATCTTCTAATTGACAATTCTTCATACAAGAGTGACTAAGCATAACTTAATCTACATTACATTAAGCATAAAAATGCTTCACATCATATATCACAAAGTCACATTCGCTTGTTACTCTCATTTCACAAGATCATATTGACTTCGCAATTACTGATCACATATCAGTATCATCATATATCGCACTTCTTTTTTCTTTTTCTTTTTCTAACTTTAAATTCATAAGAAGGGTTCTTTACTTATATAAAACATGTTAGTAAATTCTTCCATAGTTAGCTCATGTAACATCATTAGAGTTAGCTCAATAAGAAATTATAACTTAAAACAATAAAACAAGTCATTTAACACATTCTACAAATATTCTCTATTCTATGCTATGTCATCACTACATCACTAATTCCTTCATAACGCAATCTCAGTTTAGTGTATGAACATGCAAACTACTATACATCATCATTATGACATCATGTAGCTTTGGTTAACTACACAAGAGAATATTCTAAGGGAATATTTTGTTATTGTAAGAACTATCCTACTACTATAATACTGTCTGATACTTAGAAAATTTTCACTTGCAAATGAATAGGGCTAGTCTAAAATAAATAAAAAATTCCATAAATGACAACCATGAATTACCTTATCTAATTGATTGGACATATTCCCAACAATCTCCCCCTTTGGCATTGATGGCAACATTTGGGAAAATTGGCTAAGTCCAAAATATGATGTCATACCAATCAAAATAAATAGCCATAACATAAATAAAAACATTTGTATTCATGTTATGAAAGAGGTTACATTCCTTATAGCTTCCTATTACAACTTATTGCTCCCCCTTATAATTAAAACTAATTTCAATTAAAATTTCCCATATCCACCCCTTTGACATCAATGACAAAGGTATAAAAAAGAAATTGTTAAAAAAATCTGGTAGCTACATCAAATTTTGGAAAAATAGTTGCTAAAATTTGTCTTCAATTGCTCAAAGTGATTCTTCCAACCATCCTTCACTACATTAGATACATTGATAAGTGCACATAAAGCATATACTACCAATTCTGTTGTGTTCAAGTTTGTAGCCACAAATTTTTCATATGAAGATTTTGTTGACAAGCATTCTTCCAATTGATTTTCTAGCAATGTTATCAAAGGGAAGAAGTGTACTCTCAAAAGAGTGAACCTCTTCACAATTTTCTCCTTTTCTTCTTGTATTTCCATTATACTATCATGAAGTAGTTGTATTGTGTACTTAATGTTGTTTACTTTTTTATTCTAGTTCAAAAAGTTGTCAGTGACTATTTGAAGCTCAGTCACTTTCTCCTTAATCTGATCATCAAATCCTTTTAGATGAATGTATGCTAAGTTGCACATAGAATAAGCCTATTTTCCTTCCTCTATACACTACTTTAGAGTTTTAATACATATATTTACAGTTTTTATATTATTTCTCATATTAGTGCACATGGTGTTTAGAAGTTTACCATTGTGCTTAGTCAGTGCTTGAATAGTAGCCACATTCATGAGTGTAGTGAACTCATTATCAAATGCTTTACAAAAAATTGTTACATGCTATTGAATATCTTCTAGGGTGTCAATAGGGCTTACTACCTTCTCCATCTTGTCCAAAACTATAGTCAAAGTTTTCACAATTGACTTGACTAATTTCTTCTTTTTAAGTAATTTTCTTAGAGAAGATATAAGATTCTTTGCTTCATCTTCTTCATCAAATTGTGCTACAGCTACTGCTACTATTTGGGTAGGAGGAGTGGAAATTCCTACTACTACTATTTTTGTCAAAGGAACACTTGAGGTACCTATTTCAGTGCTGGTCTCCATCTTTTGTGCATCTTCTCTATTAGGCTCCTGATCCTTTTCTTCATCAAAGCTACTATAATCTACAATATTGCCAACAATTCTAGCACCAAAATCCTTGAATGGATCCTCTATTTTGTCAACTATCACTTTGGTGTTATCCATTTGTATAGATTCACTGCCAATAGTGATGTGTGGTGAAGAGCTTGGTGTAATTGTTGGTTTAGAATTGTATGGAGGACTGCATGTTGTAGGACTATCTTCCTTTGATTGTGCACTCTTCTCAAGTATCTGGTTGGCTTCTTCTAGCTGTGCACTTTCTTTGGGCATCTAGCTTGCCTCTTCTATTTACACACTATCTCTAGGCATAGTAGACATGAATGAAACTATAGCCTCTTTAGTTTCCTTATTAACTTCCTCAAAATTTCCTCCCATGAGGAGAATGGATCTTTTCTTATGTCTTAGCAATGGTGCTATACCTTTCAAAATTTATTTTATATCTTCCTCTTTATTTATAGAACATAGCTTTCTCACCATATTCATTCGTATTTGTTTATCTTCTTCTACAACTCTGCTCTTCCTATTTAGCAATCTATTATACAAATCTTTAGGTATCTACCCTTTTATACTATCAAATCTCTTATCTTTTAGAATCATGTTCCTAACTACAATATTTTCTAGCTTTCTCCTATCCATTTTATTATACAAATCATTGTATTTATTCAACTGTATAAATTTTTTATCATTAAATATTTTTCATGTTTAGATTTTCTACCTTAGGCATCCATGCTTTGTGCCCTGTTGATGTCTTAGCTTCTTGATTAGCTACTTCAACTGGTCTATCACTAGTTTCCTCCTCAGATTTAGATGAGCTAATCTATAAAGTCTGCTTCATTCTCCTTTTAGGAGGGCTTATGTTCCTTGTAGACTTTCTTGTAGTAAATGCTTATTTTGTCTTTACTAATTTTCTCAGAGGTTGTTGTTGTACAACTGCTACATAAGGTACATTAGGAGTCTATGCACTTGCTTGGGCAACTGTGACCTCTTCATTAGGTCCTACCACTATAATTGGTTTAGGGGTTACAAGATCAGTTTGGCCATTGGCCTTCATCTCCATAGCTATTACCTTTACCTCATCAAATTCTTTCCTAGTCATCCTAGATTCTTTCAAGATAGAATCAATAATTTTCTCCACCTTTTTCTTGGAGTCCTTCATTACTTGACTAGTTTTAACTTCTCTAATATTTTCATTATATGTTCCCCATCTAGGAAAATTAGGATCAACTTTAGAATGAACAATTATGTGTGCATACCCTTTAATCAAATCCTCGCTCATCTCATATACCATAGGTTCAATGAATTTCACCCAAGAAACTACTACCTCCATACATGTGAAATCTATCTCAATGATAAAACATAATTCATCCTTATACTTCTCTATAAGTGTAGGAGGTATCCTATACCTTTTCTTCATTTATGCTTGAAAATACTTCATTATTCTCTCAATGTCATTTTCCCTGACTACTTCAAGTCTTGACCTATAAGCTCAAGTGATTTTCTACATTGTGCACTCATTTTCATTCTAAACTGTGATACCAAGAAACTTCTTGGTAGCATAGAAAAATATGTGTGTTAATAGATATTCAAATATGAAAACTACACTCCTCGATTTATTGATTCTTAATATGTTGTCCAACAATTATGTTCTAATAATATCACACATGTTAACTTCTTCACCTCTTACTACTAAGTAAGCTATATGAAGAAATCTTGCAGGGATTGAATCTATCCTAGATCCATGATTATACTTATATCCCAAAATCTTGCAAATGATTCTCACTCCATCATCTTGAATTGAGTTGAATTTCATGTTTCTCCCATCGAAATATGTGTTGAGATTTTCCTCGATGAGTTTGCACACATTCTTAATATTTACTAGATTACTGCCTTGATTTCTCAATCCCATGATCTTGTAAATTAGGTCATTGTCAATACAAATGATGAAATCTCCCATCCATAGAAAATCATCATGTGCTCTGCTAAGAATTATCCTAGTCCATTCATTATTGTCAAAATCCATATAGAACATATGCTTAACTAGGTTAAGATATTCTACAAATCTATGTTCAGGTTTCAATGATAAATCATTGTTGCACATCTTCTCCAAATCCTTATGAATCTCTAAGTCACCTATTCTTTCAATTTTATAGTGAATGTATCCTTTGATACCTTCTACATGAAGAACATTTTCTAGAACTCGTGAAAATGCTCCAATGGGGTCATCGAGTAAAGAAACAAATAGATGTTTCTTCAAATTATACCTAGGCCTATTGCTTATATTATAAACTTCTTGTCTTTCCATTCTTGAAAGATTATGCTTAATAATTTAGAAAATACCTCAATTTTGTGTACTAGGGTTTCCAATGACCTTGCATGATTGCAGGCTTTTTAAATTCTTCAAATCTCACTTCAATCTTGCACACAAACTTTGCACAAGAAAATGATGTATGCAAGTTAGTTTGCATCCTTTAAATCTTCCACAATTTTTATTGTGTAATAAATGCATAGGTACAACTAGTTCATTATAGTGTCTCTATGTGACAAAGAGTTTAATCTTCTTATATGTCCTTATCTCGACCTTATTAGGAAATGTGCACTTCACTACAGAGTTCTCTCAATGTTTACTACATACTGTCAACTATGTAATCTTTGATACTTCCTCTAGCATAAGTTGTCAGCAACTGATACTCATTTTTACTAGGAATCTTTTATTCTAGTAAGAAGAGTCACAAATAATAAGTGACTTCATTGTCTTGTCAGGTACATCATTTGGAACTATATGAGAGATTTTTGGTTCCTTTGCCTTTAAAAATGATTCCTTTAATTCATTTTTCTTCTCCATTTCTTTCTTCAAGTAATCATCATTCCTTCTATTGTTCCTTTTGTAATTCTGATTTCTATTTAGGTCTCTTCTATCCATTCGGCATAACTTCACTGTGTATCCAAAGTTATTACATAACTGACATATAGGTATGTCTCTTTTCTATTCATTTAGCTTGTCTTCAGGTATTCTGCAATTCCTTTTAATGTGTCCAAGATTGTTGCATCTATAGAAAACAATTTGTCTTCTCTCTCTACTTTCATTGTTGTGAGATCTTCTTCTATTTCCTACATGGTTAGTATTCCTATGCATTCTACTATTTGTATTATCACTATCAAATTTAGGTTTCTTACAATCTATTTCATAATGACCTTATCCATGACAATTATGATAATAAAATTTTGAAATAGGTTTGAAAGACTTACCTTCGCAATTGACTTTAGTGTCTTTAGGTTGATCACACTAGGAAAAAGATTCCTTTCTTTTTTTATTTATATCTTGATCAGATTCTTTGACTTTCTCAGAGTAAGCAACATTCTCTTTGTCTTTATGTGTATCATTTGTCTTGCTTAGATATTTATTGACTTCAAGAGTAATAGGTTATTTTCTTTTAACAAATTTCTTGGTGGATTGACCACGAAAGAATCCAAGTCCAATCTTATCATAAATGGGTCTTTATGCACATATTTGTTCTTCAATCTTATCACTATTGGTATATAATTTTTCAAGTTGTTGCTTGGTTTGTACCAACTCACCTTTCACAATAGTGTTGTATTTTTCTAATTCTACATTTTCTAACTTAATAGACTCTAGTTCAGATGTTACTTTTCTTAACTGAGATCTCAGATCTACATTTTTAGCTTTTATTTTAGAGTTAATATTTCCTCCATTTTTCTTAAGACTCAGCTTAAGTTCAACTATCTTTAACTCATGTTTTAGGATCTCATTTTCTTTCTTCATATCTTCAATGTCATCTTCACTAGTCCAATTAGAAGGTCCTTTCTATTTTAGGTCATCTTATTTTTCCTTTAATTCACCAATTTAGGCTTTTTCATCCTTGTATCTATCTTTGAGGTCATCTCTTTCATCAGTAAGAAGATCAATCTGTTCAAGTGCTTCTTCAAGATTCTTCTTTAGTTGTTCTATATCCATAGCGATCTTATTCAAGTTGTTAAGCCTCTTTTGAATAAATAGGCCCTGATACCAATTGTTAGAGGCGGGGGGGGGTGTGGTGGGTTGTGAATCAGTATTTTCAATTTTTTTTACCCACAATTGAATATTATTAATTACTTTACCACATGCATAAGAAAGTAAACCAATAGTGCTAAATAATATAAACAACCATACAAAAAGAGAGATCATAACACCATATTTTCTTAACTAGGGAAATCTTGGCCAAGGGAAAACCCCAATAGAGATGAAACCCACTAGATGATTCACTATATAAAGGATCCTATTAAGGATATTGACCCTGTTTGGAGTCTATGAAGCATGTATAGTGTCTCGAGTCCTTGTTAGGAGACTAGGCCTTATTAGAAGTCTCAACCCTATTAGGAGTTGGTGGATCATACACAAATGTGTGTAAGAAGAGCACACTACCATAACATGCAACTATACAATGAGATCTTCAAGAAATAAGTATACATACAATTTTGAGAAGTAGAAGGAAAAAACCCCATAAGAGGAAAAAGTGCCCCCCCATAAAAGAGAATAAGATGGAGACAAGGTAGTCCCTCCCCCCAGATGTAGAGTGCCAATTAGTGATAGTTGCTCCAATGTAGAAGTTGATCTATGACTGCTGAATAATGTTACTCCCCTTTGGAAGAAACAATGGTAGAGGTATAGGTGAGATGCTTCCCCTATGTGTAGAAAGAATCCCAAAGATGAATGGTGTCTCTAAAACTTGCTCAACTATCCATATGTTGATGCTAATGGTTGACCCTTCCAAGACTACTGAAAAGGAGTGTATATCTAGCAAGGATGTATGTAGAACATGTTCCAAAGAACCAACTATCTCCTCAAATGATAAAGAGACCTTGATGCAGAGGCATCCAAAGATTCCAATTATTTTCAAGATCTAGGATTCTACATGCACTTTAAATGTTTATTTTAATAATGTTGGGATGAGTCTTAGTTTTATATAGTTATTTTAATGATGTAATTGGGGGTTATAAATTAAGAGTTTTGGTTAATAAATAAACTTCAAGATACTTTACTAGTATCTTTAATATATTTAGAATTAGAATGAGTAAGGTGTGGGAAGTTAAAAGTTAGTTTTAAGAGTTAGTTATCGGGTTTTGTTCTTGTTGAAGTCCTTTATTTATTCAAAACCTGAGAGTAAGAGAATAGAATAGTAGTATGAGAGGATTTGAGTATCAATGAAGGAGAATATGTAATGGAAATTGTAGAATGAAAAAGAAGGATCAAATTTCCTATTAATGTTATTTGGTTCTTCACTGTCATATTTGTATTTTCCATGTTTCAATTCCTAAATATTTATGTTGGATAAATATAAAAGAGATAATCATATTGCAGGGATAAGTTGTGTTTTTAATCTTTTGCACTTTGATTTTGAAGATCTATGTCTTATGCAAGTTGATTCTTGTTATCAGATTGTTATGGAGGATGTTAATGGTTTATAGTATTGAGTTTAGTTTGGCAAACTTTGTTAAAATGCCTATTCAATATAATGTATCGATTTTGTGAAGTTTGATGTTTTATGGAAATTAGTTTGAACCAATTCCAATTTTTGAACACTATGACATAGCAATATGTGGTTGGATCCATGTTTCAGAATGTTGCTTGAGGAATGGGTCACCAATCCAAACTAGTTTTGAAACAAGGAATTTGGTTGTTCTCAACACTAGTTAGATTGCCAGTGCTAACTGTATAAAGTTGAGAGATGTCTTTTTCATCACAGTGAGATAATTATGAAATTGAAGGTTGATTTGGTTATGTATTCAAAGTTTTCTATTTTAAATTGTTTGATCTTGGTAATGGGTTTCATGAGGAATTTATTATTTACGTGAATCGGCTTTATTGGAATCGATGGTGTGGGAACTATTACAATGTTTGTTGTCTTGAATTAAGATTGAAGAATCTATTTTGATCGATTCTTGATATCAAATTTTGTTGAAGTTGGATCAATTTTAATACCAAGTTTCGTTGATAGAAGATTGGCATTTCTTGAATTGGGTTTTGAAGAATGTTTTATAGTTTTATTGCATCAAGTGGAATAACATCTAATATTCTCAACCTTTGAAGATATAAATGGTAGAAAATACAATATTTGGATGTTCATAATCAGTTAGACCTATGAGTAGGGTGTTTGTGTTGGGTGTGTGTTGTTGGCATTTGGAGATAGGGAGATAGAATTCATATATTTGTGTGTGTTTGTATTGTGACAATGAAATTGAGTCATGCATCAACTATTGTGTTGAAAGAAACTTGAGAATAGACTATGCATGCAAGATTGACTATACAATAAATTATGTTCGATTACTTGAGATTTGATGGGAGATATCAGAATACTATTATTATTTTGGGCTGAATTCACAATACTGTTGTATGCTCTGCATCAAACCTCTTGTAATTATTGTACATAAGAATCCACAATCATATCAACTTGTGAAGAATGATAATGTGGAGAATGAACAAGAGGGTTAGAGTGAGCCCTTGTGACAACTGAAGAAGGATCTTCTTCAAAAAAGAGAAGAGATATATCATCAATGCTATCTCCCAAATCTGCTATGTATGAATCCACAAACAAACCTAAAATATCTATCAAGAAGTCATCCAATGATGCTAAAACTGGAATACAAGGTGACCCTGCTATGCTAAAGTACATGGACTAATCAATGTTGCAATGGATGAATTATACACCTCAACAAAAAGAAGACGAATATCATCAATGATGTCTCCCACATCTTCAATGTGAGACTCCACAAACATCCTTGCAATGTCTTGAACGAAGTCATCCCATGAAGCTGAAGTAAGAAGACATAGTGTTTCCTATTGCATTAAATCAAAAGCATCTGTGGCAAGAACTAGATCACTAGTAGCAATAGGAGCATTAGGAGGTGTGATCTCATCTGGAGAGGATGCAACTACAGCTAGAGGTAAAAGATCTTTTGGGAATAGAGGAATGTGTGGATCTCCATACATCTCCCAAAGATAGATCCAAATATCATATAAATCAATTAACTTCATGTCATCAAGTGAATCCATAACCTCCATATCCATATGTAAAAAGAGGGCATGACAAATGATGGAACCAGTGTCACCATTGTATGAAAGTCCTTTCACACATGGAAATGCATTATGTTGACTAAGATAAGTGAGAACCAATTAACTCCACTACTTGTAGTTTTGTGTTGTCAAGGTAATTAAATCTTCCTCATCCATGATGTACTAATCAATGTACCCCCCAAAATTTAAAAAAAAATCAACCCCCTAATCTATGATTTGGTGCTTTATAGATAGTGTGTGTACAATAGGCCACTTGTCAAAATGTACAAAGTGGGCTTCTGATTTTGGTGTTTACAATTGCCTTTTGAGACTCAAATCTGTCACTAAGCACTATAGCTCAGATGTACAACAATTTTGAAAAGTTATTAAAGCAATACAATGCAACGAAGGCCCTAAGTTTGAAAGTGATATTTCTATCCAAACAACCCTATAATCTAATTGGATATCTGGAAAGTAGAAAAAAATAATTCACTTTTAAAAAAAATAGAACCTACAAATGTGTTTAGATGAGCCCGTACGAAGCATTTGATGTTGCAAAAATTAGGATTTGTAACTTGTAGAAAAATTCAAGAATAGAGATCTCAAAGATCCAACACCATTATATAGATCACAAATTCTACCAAAAAAAAAAAAAAACAAATTGCTCACAAAAAGGAGTCTATATGAGGGAGATATTGTTGTTTGAAAATCACCTTTACAATTTTTTTTTTGAATCTCCATTGCCGCACCTCCAAAAATTAATTGACTCTAAATTTCACCTTAGATGTCTAATTTTGGTGAAAAAAAAGTTAATTTGGGGGTTTTTTGACCTTCTAAATATGATGCCAATATCTGATTGGCACCAGCAAGCTCCAATATTCTATAAAAAATCTCTCCTTTATAGGCCTAATGGCCAAAAAGATTCAAAAAATAATGTAGATAGAGATTGAAATAATAAAGTATGTAGATCTAGAAATTAAATTTAGAGATCTGAAATGATCATAACATACTTGCAAATCGGGCCTTTAGGTGTCAGTTTGCAAATTGTTTTTGCCTCAAATTCAACTATGGCCTAGGGTAGGCATATTAATTATCTATTTTTGCTCCAAATGGTCCCAATGATGATAATACTTTGAATATGGGTTGAGGTGTCCTTAGAGAGGTGAAGCAAGATCGGTCTCCAATGGCTATGTGAAGAGAATTTCCCTTAGCTCTGATACCATGTAAGAATTTGGTATAGCTATGATACCAAATAAGAATTTTCCTTAAGGAAAAATCATCCAAGATCAAGGAACTCAAGCACAAGCACAATAGTAGACCAATAAGGTATGATCAAAATAATAATATCCAAAATTGATTTATTGGCATTCAATGTTTTGTTATGTTCAATACATACACACTAGGAGTACTTGAATATAATTTGGTATAGCTATGATACCAAATAAGAATTTTCCTTAAGGAAAAATCACCCAAGATCAAGGAACTCAAGCACAAGCACAATAGTAGACCAACAAGGTATGATCAAAATAACAATATCCAAAATTGATTTATTGTCATTCAATATTCTATTATGTTCAATACATACACACTAGGAGTACTTGAATATAAAGGCCTCTGGAATGCTTCTAGAATGCTTAGGAATTAGCATATTTATATGTCTTACAACAATGCACATGTCGACTAGGAGTAAATTATGCTCCATTAAGCATAGGAGTAAGTGCAATGATGAGAGGATAAGCCTACAAAGGTGTAGCATACAAAATTATGTTGTAGACACCATGTGCTAAAATAGGAGTGTGAATAATTGTGTTGTCTACATGACAAGTTAGTTAATTATGCAAACTCCAGTGTTGTAGACACCATGTGTCGAATTAGAGTTTCTTACTTCTATTTTTTCAACATGACAAATTATAAAAGTACACAAACTCCTAGGTTTCAAACTAATAAATAATAAAATAATGCATTGACCTAAGTAAACTTAAATAAAGTGTAATAAGTAAATAATAATTTACACCAACACCACCCCTTAAGTGCAACTTAGGGAAATGCACTTAAGCTAATGAAAGATAGGATAAAAATGCATGATGGGTCCTAGCTACTAGGACACGTTAGGTACCCATTTACAAAACACAATGAAATCTCTCATAAAGCAGAGAAAGAGGGAAAACCTCAAGAGAAAAACTCTCCCCCAAAAAGAGAGATGAAAAAATAGGATGTATAGATGGATGGAGTAATCAAGACCCCCCCATTATGACATACTTCAAGTATATACAAAAGTGAAGTATAAGGAAAAAACTCCATAAGAGGAAAAAGTCCCCCCATAAAAGAGAAGAAGAAGAAGACAAGGTAGTCCCCCCCCCCCCCCCCCAAATGTAGAGTGTCGATCAATCATAGTTGTGTATGTGTGAAATGCGACCTCTATTTAACACATACACTTCAACATGGTCTTTATATTTGGATCCATCCTTAATGAACATGAGATTGTTCACCCAAGAGGAGTCCTACAAGATATTCTATTACCTTCTATCTAAGTGGTTTTTACCAACTTATGCTCTCAGATTTGAGGTACAAGTAATCAGATCATCTAGAACGAAGGGTTTTCAATGCAACTATATGATTATGAAAATTGATCTATATGAATTGTAAGCATTATTCTAAAAAGGAATAAAAGATATTAAGCTACATGCATGCATTGTTTAATATAAATGATACTAAGATAAAAAGCACATATAAAGCTATGAAAGTGAGTATGTAATCTAATAGCAATTCAATAGCATGAGAATTCCACCCTTGTAATGAGGAATTAGGAATCTCTTAAATAGAATTCTTGGAATCTATCAATGACTGAGATCAACTCAGATTGATGGTTAGGATTGAAGCAAAGATTAATTTAAAATGGAAACTTCCTTAAGAAAAGAGAGTTAATTGAGCTTTTCATAAGTGTGAGAACAAGTTAACTAGATTAATTCCAATTTGAGAGATAGTTCACTCAAAGTTTCCATTTTGGAACTGAAGAGAAGATTTTGAAGATATTATTTAATTTAATAAAGTGAGATGTGACCTCATAAATGCCTTTTTTATTTAATTGAATAAATCACATTCAATTAATTAAAGTGAGCATAATGATTAAATTGAATATTTTTAATTCCTTAGTACATTAGCCTTAGGTGACAATTTAATTTAATTAAAGTATAAATACTTAATAATTAAATTAAATCTTAATCAATAGGTTTAATGTGACTAATATGAGTCAATACTATAGGAATTAAAAAAAGAGTCAAATTAATGCAAATTAGGGTTTTAAGCATTTGACAATTAAGTCAAGTAGCGAGTAGCAGAATAAGAATTGCCTATTAGAATAGGTCTTAAGAATATACCATAATTGGTATAATTGCAATGAGCCAATTTTGGGGTATTACATTTTGCCCCTCTTTGAATGAATGTGTGAGCAACATGTTCAATTCAAAGAAAAATCAGAAAGCATGATGCGAAGATGAGATTGGTTCTGAAGTTGATGATACAGAGACCAATTGATAAGCTTTTAAGAACCATCTCTAGAATGGAGCTTGATCCTAAGGAATCCAAGAAGAAAATCTAGATACCTAAAATTATAAGCATTTAAAAGATTATCCCTATAATGGAGCTTAATCTTTAAATATGTAGATAGAACACCTAGATACTTGAAATTGATAAGCATTTAACATACTCTCTCTAGAATGGAGCTTAATCTTTAAGGATTTGGATAGAACACCTAGATACCTAAGATTGATAAGAATTTAAAAGATCATCTCCAAATAGATCTTAATCTTTAAGGATCTAGATAGAACACCTAGATACCTAAGATTGATAAGCATTTAAAAGATCATCTCCAAAATGGGCCTTAATCTTTAAGGATCTAGATAGAACACCTAGATACATGAGATTGATAAGCATTTAAAAGATCATCTCTAGAATGGACCTTAATCTTTAAGGATCTAGATAGAACACCTAGATACATGAGATTGATAAGCATTTAAAATATCATCTCCAGAATGGAGCTTAATCTTTAAGGATCTAGATAGAACACCTAGATGCCTAAAATTGATAAGCATTTAAAAGACTATCTCCAAAATGGAGCTTAATCTTTAAGGATCTAGATAGAACACCTAGATACTTGAGATTGATAAGCATTTAAAAGATCATCTCTAGAATAGAGCTTAATCTTTAAGGATCCAAATAGAACATCTAGATACCTGAGATTGATAAGCATTTAAAAGAGCATCTCCAAAATAGAGCTTAATCTTTAAAGATCCAGATAGAACATCTAGATACCTAAGATTAATAAAAGATAGAAGTATTGAATTATAAGTCATAGAATCATCCCCAGAATTAGGCTTGATCCTTAGGAGTTAGGGTTTAGACTGTCCCAATACCTGTCCATCAAACTCTGAGAAGAGTTGTTATAAGATTGATTAGTTGATGAAAAGATAAGATAGATAGCATAGATGCTAGATAGAAGGGAGTGAGATGTCCTGAGTGATGAGATGCCCTAAGTGATGAGAACATAAGATAGGAATAAGATGCCCCAAGTGATGAGGACATAAGATAGGACCAAGATGCTTGAAGTGATGAAGATTCAAATTGATTTGAATTTCAAGTTCAATGATGTAATCATCATGCCCCCTCACGAGTGAAATCGAAAGATGACACACCAAAAATATGATGTAAAGCAGTATACAAAGAGATACAAAAGAAATTAGAGATGTAGTAGAGTGTAGAAAGGATCAGAATGATCAAAAGAAAATATGAAGAGATTAGAATGATCTGAAGAAATATGAAGAGATCAAAATGATCAAAAGAAAATATGAAGAGATCAGAATGATCTGAAGAAATATGAAGAGATTAGAATGATCTAAAGAATATTAGAAGTCAATCCAAAGTGATTTTGAGGTCCAATAGACCAAGTTTGACCAATAGTTGACCAAAGTTGACTTTTTTAGGAATTAATTTTGAAAATTTGAAGAATTTTGAGTTGAAAAGATTCCAAGAATCACAATCACAAAGTATCAAAAAAAAATTGGATTGCACAAGCGTTCAATCATGTCGATCCCAAAATTTTAAAAAGCATTTATGAGCAACTTAGGTGTGTCAGATTTTGAATTTGATCCCGAAAATGAATTCAGAGCAGCCAAAGTAGCCAAGAGAGTGATTAATCGATCATTTGTGGAGTGGTGAAGAACATGATACTTTGAAGAAGCCAACAATTCCTCATCACAAAGGATGGGAACAGAGTTGCAATTGAATCATGTGCTTATGCAAGTGAAGTATGCAATGCAAGACTATGTTAAATGCAACCCTAGGTCTGATTACCAAGCCTCAACCATTTATCATCATTGAGCATAGGAAAAAATCCCATATGTCATACAATTCCCACTGACATTGCAATCATGAGAATATGAATAGGACATATGTTATAAGTTTGTTGAGATTAAATGTAAGCATTCAAGGCATGAGAAGCTAGAATGACTAGAACATTTGTCCCTTTTAATATAAAAAGTTAACATAATCATCAAAGCATAAACACTAGGATGACCAAAATTTTGCTTGTATGGTAGACACACCAAACACATGAGAGATCTCTCTTATTCTAAGTAATCAGTAAGTATTCTATCTACAAAAACTTTTGCATTCATAAACTAAGAAAGAAATGTGCTAGGTATACTCACAGTGACCTATATGTTCACTTAAGAGGACGAGTATCAATATATACTGTAGCATGAAGAGTTCACTCCAATAGACAAGGAGAAGTACCAATGTTATTGATGTACTCATATAGAAGGAGTTGAGGTACACCTAGCCATCCAATGCGAGATAGAGGCTTTTATAGTGGACACCTCTTTCATAGGAATATGTCAACTAATTGGAACTAAACTACAAACAAAAAGCAAAGAGAAGATCATGCCCCAGTCATTACTTCTCTAATTAGAAATGACATCATCAAGTTTCTCGAAGGGACATGATAAAGCAAAAAAAAGAAAACAAAGAAAAAGCTTAGCATATCCAAACAAGTAAGTCATTTCGAAACTATTATTTGTCATGGGATTAATGTCAGGTGTCAGTGTCTAGAACATGTTTGAAAGAAATCTCTTTAGTAGGGTGACAATAGTAGGCAGATGCAGTTAGAATGACCGGTGACTGAGGTCAAAGGGGAATCTTCATGATGAAGAACCTAAGGAGGACTAAGTGATAGTAGACAAACATAGCCAGGACAACTGGTGACTGGCACAAGAGAGATCTTCCATAAAGGAATCTAGAGACATGACCCAAGAAATAGTAGGCAGACACAGCTGAAACAACTAGTGACTATTGCAAAAGAGATTCTATGAGGAGAATCTTGAAAACAAGGGACACTAGCAATAGTAGGTAGATGCAATGAGGAGCAATGGTAACTATCGTGAAGGATATTTTATGAGGAGAATCTCAAAAATAGTGACATTGGTGACAGTAGGTAGACGTAGTGAGGACCACTAGTGATTATCGCGAAGGAGATTCTATGAGGAGAATCTCAAAAATAGTGATGCTAGAAATAGTAGGTAGATGTAGTGAGGACCATTGGTGACTATTGCGGAAGAGATTCTATGAGAAAAACCTCAAAAATAGTGACACTGGTGATAGTAGGCAGATGCAGTGAGGTCCACTGGTGGTTGTTGCAAAGGAGATTTTATGAGGAGAATCCCAAAAAGAGTGACACTAAAGGGGAATGCCCCCAAGCTATGACAAGACTCAATCCATGGATACATGAGTAAAAGTAGGAAACCAAAGTAGGAAAGCAGAAGCATGAAAGTGATTGTACAGAATAGCTAGAAGATGCATTGCAAGATGGAGTGTTGGGAACAAGAGGTGCTTGTTGACAAGGTTTTTACCTTCTTGGTAGGATTTTAATTTTTTTACTACCATGATGCATGTTTCTAGGTTTTCATCAATGGAACTTTTTTGTTTTTCAAATTTTTTGCATTTTTCTTCTCTTTTAGTTTTTTTGCATTTTTTGGAATTTTCAATTTGTTTGTATTTTTGAATTTTTCCATTTTTTTGGTACAACCAAGGTGCCTATTTCTATGCTTTCACTAGGGTAACAAGTTTTTAAGGCCTTTTTCAAATTTTTATGATTTTTTAGAGATTACTAGCTCTCAAGAAGGATTACCTTGATTCTGTTCTAGTGTCTAGCAAGGTGTAAGACAAGAAGTAGTAGCATGTTGGTGGATAAGTGGAGATGGATAGGCAAGGAGTATGAAGAAGTGAATGTTACCCTCAAGGAAACCCTTCACAAGATTACCCAAGCTAGGGAAAAGTATAACAATATAAGCTCATGGTGTAGTGAAGGGTGTCATGTAAGTAATCCAAGAAAGTGACCATGTTAAGAGATTGCCAAGAACTGAGTTTTCTTCTTTGTTTCATTGATCAAGACCAAAGGGTTAACTGAATATGATATAAAAGTTTGTTATGGAGGTTATGAGTGAATGACTTTGGGAATGAGGACATTTGAAGGGTAAGCAATATCATGATAGGATGTCATGGATGGAAGAATTATGCATGATGCATGTTTACTAGGTTTTCATCATGGTACTTGTCTAAGGTGCCACAAGAAGTGGTTTTCACCATAGGATAGATTTATTTATCTTTACTTTTGCTACCAAGGTGCCTATTTCTAGGTTTTCACCAAGGCACATTTTTTTCTTTTATATATTTTTTTTCCTTTTTTTTTTTTAGATTTTTAGAATTTTTGGAAATAATTCAAGCCTTTCTCAAGTTATATAGCATGCCTATAAGAAAGATAAGTTATGATAAGCCAAGGCCATAGCAAGGTACACTCAAAGATGCTGATAAGGTAATGGAGGGGAGATAGTAGAAAAGATATATGGAGGATAAGGTTTTAGGCTATGGATGAGATAAATGGGATGGAAGGATAAAAGGTGGAGAATAGAAGGTGGAATGGATAGGGTAATGAAAGGGATGTGCAAGGGGAGAAGAGAAAGTGGGCAAGAACAACATTGACACGCACCTTTTGAGGTTTAGATGTATGAGGTGGTAGAATAATTTTGGAGGCAGATGGAGTGGAAGGCTTTGAAACCTTTTTAGGAAGATGTTGGGAAGAAGATGGAGTGAAAGCCTTTGGAAGCTTGAATGTCAACTTTGATTTATTTTCAATATTCAAGTCCTTCAAAAGAGACTTGGGAATCCATATAGATTTTTATTTTGAATTAGATGCTTTGGAATATATTTCTTCAATAACAGATTTAAGAATCCACACTTTCCTTGGTTGAGCTCTTTGAATAGTGGACCTTTGTGGTTTCTTTTCCATATTTTCCTTCTTGACATTCACATGTCGATTAGAGGAGACATAGTGAACTTTTGAGGATGGATTCATGCACTTGTGTTTGAGTTGATCATCCAAATTTCTTCCAAAGGACTTGGGATTTATGGATGAATGAGGCCAATATGAATGGTTTAGATGGAAAGGTGAACATGAAGAGTTCAAGTATGTGTATCTTTGTTGATCTTGAGGTAGGGTAGGAGGAACATGTAATGAGTTGAGCATGGAAGTAAGAGATAGAGGAACATAAGGTCCCAATATGGATGGAAGACTTGACGGTTTTAGCTTAGATGGATAAGGACCAAGAATAGATTTAGAAGATGCAAATGTATAGTGAATACGGATATCAACATCGTTAGAGTGAGAAATATGACCAAATCCATCAATAGATTTATGAGTAACTATTATAGGAGAAATAATTTTGATAGGAGTATTTAAAGCTTGAGCATAGTTTGGAAGTGAATGTAGTCATGTAGAACAAGAGGGTGAGGGAACACTTTCTTCAAAAGGAATTTTAAGTAGTATAGGAAAAGTATCCTTCTCTTGGGCTTTAATAGTCTCCTTAGGGATGGTGGTGTAATCACCTAAAAATGGTCATCTAGACTATTAGCCCCCTTCTTAGCATTTTGGCTAATTTAATTTAATCATTTATCTAGACCAAATTGCTAATAATCAATTTATTTCATTATAACCTATAGTTTGACTGTGCTATCCTAAGTTCATTATTTGATTAAAAGAACATGTCCCCTTTTAATTAAATAAAAGACCCCATTCTTCTAACCCACTTAAAATGCACACATAAAGTCCTTTTTCTATTTTAAAAATAAAAGAAAAGGCTTGTGAGACTTTTGTCTTATATGACAAGTCAACTTATATTCTATTGGTTGACTTGTGTGTCCACATGGATCACTCCTATTTTCGAATTCAATCGTTGATCATCCACCATCTTCATCTTGATCTCCACCGTCCGTACATCTTTAAAAGGGAGAGAGCTTTCCCCCTCACGGATCCATCCATCATTTGAATGTTGTTATGCTGCAGGTTTTCTAATAGGTTTCTTTGGAGCTTTGTGGAGAACTTCTCTTTCTTGTCTACATTCTCTCATCCATGGCATTCTAGCTTAGCTTAGCTTTCATCTTTACATGTAGCTTAAATCATATAGTCTAATAGTTGGATTGCAACACTCTCATACATGCTTAGCATAGCTACACTTTACATTTCATTCTAGCTTAATCTTCATTTGCATTGCATTCTTGAGGAACTCCTTGGGACATTTGCATTCTTGCATCTTGTCTTTGGAACCTCCCATTGCATGGTTTACTAGCAAGAAGAGTATCTCTAAGGCTCATCTGAGAGCCCTTGAATTTGAAATATACTCTCTTTCACTCCGTGGATAGGGAGCTCTAAGCTAGCATCCAAGCATTCCAAACTCATGGAATCATTTGGATAGAAGGGTTTAGAGTGGGACACTTTCGAGTGTACATTTTTGGCGCCCACTGTGGGGCTTGAATCAAATTCTAGCTCCATTTGCTTTCATTTTTTATCTCTAGTTTTTTACAGCAGCATATTGGATCTAATCAAATACTTTTGTAGAATTATCACTTTGGTTTTAAGGCCAACCCATAAGTAAATTGGTTTGAAGGCCAAAAACTTAGTTGGTTTAAAGATCTGATCATATCTTTTAAACCGCTTAGATTTTGATTCTGAATTTTTTTTTGCAAATTGGGTATATGCTCAAAATGTCTCAAGCCGATTTCTAGAGCATTTTGACATGATTTTCGAGAGTTATGAGTTTTTCTTTTTTTTTTCAAAAAAAGCCATTTTTGATCGCAAATCAGCGAATTTTTTTTAAAAAATTATATTTTCAGAAAGGTTTTTCAATTCTAATGGGAGTTCCTTCTTTGTGTTTTTAATTTTGAAGTCGTATTAAAGATCAAAAACTCGATTTGATAAATTTGGTCTATTTTGACAAAATTAATCTCTAGAGCGCAAATGAAGAGATTTTTTAAAATTTCTTGTATTTTTGGAAAGCTCTCTGATTTTTAATAGGGGTCTCTTCTTTTCATTTTCATTTTTGGATACAAAATCATAGTAAACAAGTCCAATCTTGTTGACTAGGTCAAAATCAAAGAGTAAAAATGAGAGCATTTGTGATTAACTTGCACTTTCTTTGCATGCACTTGGTTGGAAGATAAATTGGATTTTTGAGGCAACTCACCACTTTTTATTGCAGATTTTTATGTTATTTAATACTAACTTTTGGTGCTAACAATTTGTGATTACAGGTTGCCATCCTTATGAAAGAAAAAAATTGAAACATTGCATTAAAAGAACGCATGTCAAAGCTTCAAATGCATAAGGGCTACTAACAAGTGTTTGCAGGGCTACCCAAAGCATAAAAACCCAAACTTGCTTGATTTTTGTTTCCATGTGTGGCATTGAATAATTGTTCATTTTTATAGGCACATAAAACTTGTGATTGGAGTCTTTTGGTAATAGGAGAGTATGCTCTTCGCCCTTGTGGTGAATCAGAAATCTTGACTTGCCATTTGGTTTCAAAAGCAAGGGATAATTGAATCTTCTTGGCGTGTTTAGGAGAAAATGATTGGAATAGGAGAGTATGCTCTTCACCCTTGTGGTGAACCAGAAATCTTGACTTCTGAAAGTTGATCTACTTTGTGTAGTTAGAATCTTTTAGAGGGCCTGCTCTCGGACAACCTGAGAGGAACGACCCAAGTGGGGACAAGCCGATTACCTGGCTCTTCCAACCCACTATAAACTCAAGGCTACCAAAAGCACAAAACTTTGGTAGACGTAGTGTTTGTTTTTGCCTATTGTGATCACTTATGGGATTTCGACCATAGGGAGATCACTAGGCAAGAATGCTTAAGGTACTCTTGTGATCACGAGATCGGTTACTCATAGCAAGGTGAGGTGTCCCGTAATTGGGAGCAAGAGGAACACTGAACAGAAGCCCGATCTAAAAACCCTAAGTTAGTAACTACCCTTTTTAGCCGCTCAACTTCTTGGTGCAAGGATTGATCTTAGTGGACTACTCGGATCACCCCAAGATTTTACATTCACCATATGTGTTCCCTTGGTTGTGCTTATGGCACTTCCATGACAAAAAAAATACCTCTTGTGGGCAACCACTTGGTGTGAGGCAAAGGAGCATCAAGTGTGGGCCAAGTTGTTGAGTAATGAACCATGACTTCTAAGTAGATATTGCTTGATGTGTTCTCAAATGTGGTATACCAGTGAAAACCTTTTGAACATACACATGACGATAATTCTAGAGAATTCTTTTGAGACGTCACATATGCTTGTATCATGCAAGGTTTCTTTGTCCCTTGCTTGATTTTTTGAAGAATACTCCATGTGTCACTATCTTGCTTGGAAAGAAATTATTTTTTAACATCAAATTTGCTATGCTATCAACTATTGTCAAACTTTGTCAACCAAGTCAAAGCATCAAGTCTTAACATTTTTCTTGTGTTGCTTCCTAAGGGGAGTCTCATCATTTGACTTTGATTTGCTATGTCTCTAGTTCTTGAACATGCTTAAAGTGGCTATTTGGTCTTAGCGCTCTTGGTTTTTTTGTCCTCATGGTCTATGTCTGCCTGCTAGTTATTCTTTTGCTGAAATGGTTTTCTTGATTTCTTGACTACACTCTTGGGTTGGAGAGTTGTTCACTTGTCACCCCGTTTGCTCTATCTATTTGGCTATTTGGGCATCTTGCCTAGCTATTGACTTGAGTCATTCATGTCATAAGTTTCTTGGACATATTGTTTGACAAGTCGCTTTAATATCTCTCTAATATCTTGGCAAGTGAACACTCTACCTCCTATAGTTTCAACATCAAGTTATCTTCTAGACTATTTTATGCTTGGCTTTGCATCTAAAACTATGGGATCTAAACCTTATGCTACCAAACCTCAACCAAATCTAGATGATCATGATATCCTCCATGTCACTAAAGAGTTTCAAGATCTATATGTGAAATACAAAGAGTTAGAAGAGACAAATGATCTTTCTTACCTTCATCTTTCTAAGTGCATGATAGAAATGAAGTCTAAACTTGAGAAAAAGTTAGAGGAGAAGATTGCATCATTACATGAATCTTCCTTAAGGTCTTTACATGCATGTGAGTCACCTTCTTTGAGGTCATCCTCTTCTTCTAGGTCTACATGCTCTACTTCAAGACATCAAATGTCTTCATCTTCTAGATCTAAAGACCTCTTTAGAGAACAAGAAAGTGATACCTCCTTTGAGCCTATGCTAAAATTTCATGATGGACCTATCTTTGACCAAGATAATGATGAATACATGGATACATACCATTCACTTGAGAAACAAAAAAAGGACTCTAGACATACTTCTAATAGAATTTTTGCTGCCTTGGAAGATTCTTATGATGACACTTTGCAAAAACTTCTTGGCAATAAGAACATCATGTTACCTAAGTCTAGCTCATATGGAAACCAATTCTTGGATATCTATTGCACTTATCATCAACATAATGAGCATAGTACTTCAGATTGCATTGAGCTAAAACATGAAATCCAAGATCTCATTGATGATGAGATTGTTGATCTTGGAACCTCTAGTGACTCATGTGCTGAGGATACTTCTCTTGAGCAAGATTACATTAATGAACCTATGTCTAGTAGTGGCTCCATTACATCTTCCACTTCTTCCAACACTCGTGCATCTTCCAACATTTCAAAGCTTTCCAACATGCCTCCATCAAATAAAGAACCTAATGCTTTCCACATTGACTACGTGTATCCTCAAGGGCTACCTCTAAAAGAAACTCAAGCTAACCTTCACTTGGCTGCAAACCTTTTCCATGCTACTAATCCTAAACATCCTCAACCTTCATGCACTACTATGCCTAATCCAAGCACTACTCCATTCACTCTTCATTCTCCCTTGTCCTTAGAAGTGGTTCCATTTCAAGAGGACTCTCAAAAAGAAAAAGCTATAAATGTCAAAAAAGATCAAGATCAAGCACCCTTTCATCTCTTTCAATATTTTTCCCCTCCATATCCTATGTCTTTTCCATCCCCAAAGTATGATGAAGATACCACTTCCATCATCTCCCTTGAGCTTACTGAAAATTATGAGAAAAGTTCTCTTCATATGCTATCTAAAGCTACTTTTCAAGATCAAAGTGTCCCCTCATGTTCTACTTCTCCATATCCACTTAAAAATTGTGCTCAAGCTTCAAGTGCTCCTATTAAAAATGGTGTTCCTATCAAAGGTACTCATGAGTCTATCGATGGCTTTGACCACGTTGCTCACTCTAAAGATGTTGATATCCCTTTTCACTATCCATTTGCATCTCCTAAGTCTATCCTTGGTCCATATCCATCAAAGCTAAAGCCTTCAAACCTTCCATCTATATTGGGACCTTATGTTCCTTCATCTCCTACACTTTCCACTCCTAGCTCTCCCATCATACCTCAAGATCAACAAAGACACTCATCCTTGATGAATTTTCACCCATCTATCCATCTAAACCAGTCATATCATCCTTATTCATCCACAAATCCCAAGTCCTTTGGAAGTGAGAATAAACATAAGAATCCATTGAAAAATAAAGATCACTATGTCCCATCTAATCGACATGTGAATGCTAAGAAGGAGAATTCACAAAAGAGACTACAAAGGTCAACTATTAAGAGAGCTAAATCAAAGCAAATGTGGGTTCCTAAACCCATTATTGAAGAAATGTGTTTTGAAGTATCGAAAGGAAAATCTAAAGCTATATGGATTCCCAAGTCTCTTTTAAAAGAATTGAATATTGAAAATACTTCAAAATTGACATTCAAGCTTCCAAAGGCTTCCATTCCATCTTCTTCCAAAAATCTTCCTAAAAATATTCCAAAGCCTTCCACTCCACTTTTTTCCAAATCTCTTCTACCACCTCATACATCTAAATCTCAAGCTATTTCATCCATGATTCCTCCATTGTTCCAATACCCTTCAAGTTGTGTGTCAATGTTGATCTTGTCCAATATTTTAGCTATCCACATGAAATCCTCTAAAGCTTATACCTCCTTTCTATACATGAACTCTTATCCTCCATATATTCTTCCTACTACCATTTCCCTTTCATCACCCTATCAACATCTTTGAGCATACCTTTCTATGGTATTGTCTTATCATGACTTATCTTTCCTATAGGAGCACTATCTACATTCAAAAAGCTTGAGCTCTTTCTAAAAATTCAAAAAAAAAAAATTCAAAAAAAAAAGAGAAAAAGCAAAAAAGAAAAAAGAAAAAAAATGAAAATGTGCCTTGGTGAAAACTACTTCTTGTGGCACCTTGGTAGCAAAAGTAAAGAGAAATAAATGCATCCTATGGTGAAAACTACTTCTTGTGGAACCTTGGATAAGTACCATGATGAAAACCTAGAAAACAGGCGTCATGCATAATTCTTCCATCATCCATCTATCCCCTCTTCTCTCTTTGATCTTGACAATGTTGAGCTATCTTTGCATATTGGCTATCTTATCCACAAGATTTTCTATTGTGCTCTCCCATTCACTCATAGCCTCTATCTTGAGCTTTATTCTTATTTCTCTATCCCATCGCTATCCTATCTAGTTGACCCCTTGGTCTTGATCATAATAAATGAAACATGGTTCTCATAGGTCTCTTGACATGGCTACTCTTTTGGACTACACACTTCATGCTATCTCACTTGTTGGCTTCATTGCTTATCCTACACATTATCTTGCTCATTTCTTCCGTTGCTTATCCAAAACCTACTTTATATGGCTATCTTTCCCTAGCTTGGGTACTCTTGAGGAGTGCATCCTTGAGGATCACTTTCACTTGCTTCATACTCCTTTCTTAATCATCTTTGTCTATCCACCAACTTTCTGCTCCATCACGTCCTACACCTGCTAGACATTGGGAGAAAATGATGTGATATTGCTTGAGAACTAGTAATCTCTAAATTATTCTAAATAATCTAAAAAATCATATATGATGCTGAAAAAATCCTAAAAATTAGAAAATGTCCTGAAAAAAGACCATCTTAGTGAAAACCTAGCAATAGGCACTTTGATGTATCACCAAAAAAAATTGAAAAATTGAAAATACAAAAAAATTGAAAAATAGTCCTAAAAAAAATCTATCAAGTGGTGAAAACCTAGAAACAGGCGCTACTTGAAACCCTCGCACCTATGTCTATCAATCTCAATCACCTATTTTGCTACACATTTCCTAGCTTGGAATTGTTTCTTATCCTTGTCTCGAGGGCATAACTACTTAGCCTTTTTGAGGTATTCTTGTGCATTTGGGTTTCTTTGACAACTCAAAAAATAGTGTTTCTCAACACTACTCCCACCCACTTTGACATCAAGTGTTTTTCAACACTTTACAGATAGTTTACCTATGGTCTCCGATGTTGCAATATTTCTCACTATCAGAATCAAGTCTGGAAGAAATGGCCAAGTGACTTACACACACGCACTTTAACACTTAAATGAATGAGCTATGCTGATATTTATCTACTTTGTGTGCTGTCTATGATGATTTCTTTGCCATGTGTTCCCTCCCTAATAGTCTTTCGAGGATGTCATTGACTAGAAGACTGGGGGCACGGGGCATGTCTTCTTGATTTCTGCTTGTGGGTATACTTTGTTTGTCTATAGTGTTGTAAGCATTTGTGCTTGTCCTATTCAACACTTTGACTTATAAATGTATCATCCTTGACTATTTCGCAAGACCGCACTCGGGGGTTATCCTGGATCTTATGCCTTGATATAGGTGTAGTCTTTCTAAATTAAACTTAGGGAATATAATCACATAGTTATCTTGACTTACATGTCTCTGATTCTTAGATTGGATTTCCACATACCTATCTGATATCGATCATATTCATATCTCATAGTTATACTAGTGATGGTTGTATGATCTCATGATGTCCCTAATAAATGCT
Source organism: Cupressus sempervirens (assembly GCA_028749045.1). Lineage (NCBI taxonomy): Eukaryota > Viridiplantae > Streptophyta > Pinopsida > Cupressales > Cupressaceae > Cupressus > Cupressus sempervirens. The sequence continues at coordinate 404,446,437 of CM053790.1, forward strand.
CAATGATGAAATTAAGAGTCTAAATGTTATGCACTTCTTGCTGGTAAAACACTTTTCATATTAGCTTGCATTTTAGGTTCATTTTCTAGCTTAGTCTTGCATTCTTGCATATGGGGAGAGCTCTCTCTTCATCTTTTTGTGGACATATCGGCTAACTCCTTTCATATATTTCTTTACTTTCTTCTTGTTCATGTATTTTCACCTTCTTAATCTTTCACTTCATCTCATTTCTATCTTATCATCACATTATATAAAGTTTTGACATCTTAAATAATTTCACCATCCTAGATTCATTTTCGGGATCGAAATCCAAATTCGAGTTCATCTTGATGGTCAAAATTGTCTTTTAAAATTCTACTTTCTTCTGAGCAGTTAGCTAACCTTTTGAGGTCTAATCTCTGAATCATCACTGGGGCATCTTCATTCCTTCATTTCTTCATCATTTCTATGCTTCATATCTACTTCTAGTCACCTTTTCACATCTAAATCACCTTTCTACTCGTTTTGACCTAATTTTTATGCTATATCCTTCAAGGTCAACTCTAGTCAAACTGGGGCATTTTATCAATTTTTTATAGTCATTCTTGGGTTCTAATAATCTATCTATCATCTTGGACATTTCTATATTCTAATTTTCTCATGTCTATCCAATTTTTTCCTCCCCTTACCTCATTTCAATTTTGATCCCGAGGGGGCAGAAATACTCTATTACTGATTGCTACATCTATTTATTTCTTAGGAGCATTTGTTTGACCTTATCACTTGCTCTTGGTCTATTCACTTTGCTAGGTGTTAAAAATTCTTTTTGTATCCTAACATCATCTTTCTAATGTTCAGTACTACCGCTATCAGGCTCTGCATTTAGGACTTGCTATCTATTTCTGCATTTTATTCTTGGGAATCAAACGTCTATATCTATCACCACCTACTTGGCTTTCTATTTTCTTTGACATAATGTGTTCCCAGATCGATCACGCATTAGTCAAAGAGGGGCAAATGTAATCACCTAAAAATGGTCATCTAGACTATTAGCCCCCTTCTCAGCATTTTGGCTAATTTAATTTAATCATTTATCTAGACCAAATTGCTAATAATCAATTTATTTGATTATAACCTATAGTTTGACTATGCTATCCTAAGTTCATTATTTGATTAAAAGAACATGTCCCCTTTTAATTAAATAAAAGACCCCATTCTTCTAACCCACTTAAAATGCATACATAAAGTCCTTTTTCTATTTTACAAATAAAAGAAAAGGCTTGTGAGACTTTTGTCTTATATGACAAGTCAACTTATATTCTATTGGTTGACTTGTGTGTGCACATGGATCACTCCTATTTTCGAATTCACCCGTTGATCATCCACCATCTTCATCTTGATCTCCACCATCCCTACATCTTTAAAAGGGAGAGAGCTTTCCCCCTCAAGGATCCATCCATCATTTGAATGTTGTTATGCTGCAGGTTTTCTAATAGGTTTCTTTGGAGCTTTGTGGAGAACTTCTCTTTCTTGTCTACATTCTCTCATCCATGGCATTCTAGCTTAGCTTAGCTTTCATCTTTACATGTAGCTTAAATCATATAGTCTAATAGTTGGATTGCAACACTCTCATACATGCTTAGCATAGCTACACTTTACATTTCATTCTAGCTTAATCTTCATTTGCATTGCATTCTTGAGGAACTCCTTGGGACATTTGCATTCTTGCATCTTGTCTTTGGAACCTCCCATTGCATGGTTTACTAGCAAGAAGAGTATCTCTAAGGCTCATCTGAGAGCCCTTGAATTTGAAATAAATTCTCTTGCACTCCATGGATAGGGAGTTCTAAGCCGGCATCCAAGCATTCCAAACTCATGGAATCATTTGGATAGAAGGGTTTAGAGTGGGACACTTTTGAGTGTACAGGTGGAAGGAATATCTTGATCTTGCTTAGTAGAGGTGCATGACATGGGAGATGGATGACTATGTGACTCTTGAGATGGAGGCATGAGATCTTGGAAGATTTCAAAGGGGATGAATGAATCTTGGTCTTGATCAACACTTGTTTCTTCATCATGTAAGTAGTCCTCTTGACATGAAACCAATTTTGAGGATGATGGAGTATTTGAATCTATATTTGAATCTATTTCTAGAGTTTGCATAATAGTCTCTTGAAGTTCAAAAGGAAAATTACTTGGAGTGGACTTCATAGGCATAGCAGGGTATGAAGAAGTATGATCTATGAAGGTAGTGAAAAGACTTGCAGCCCAATATCTATTGGCTTGAGTTTCTTTCAAAGGTAGTCCTTGAGGGTATACATAGTCAAAAATGGGAGTAGTGAGTTCTTTTGGTGAATATGTGTTGGAAAGATTGGATAATTTATAAGGTGGTTGTATGTTGGAAGAAGTATAAGTTGCTTTTGAACCATTACTAGACATGATTTCATGAGGTTGATCCTTCTTGAGAGTATAATCTATAGTAGTTGAGAGCTTAGATTTTTGAATTATGTCATTATCAAAGAGATCTTGGATCTTGTTTTACAACTCCTTACAATGCGAAGTTTTATGTAAATTATGCCTATGATAGGCAAAAAAAGTTACTCATAAAGGAAACTCCCACAAAAGTGACCTTAGGTAAAATAATGAGTTTTTCTTCAAGAAGTTCTTCTAAAGTTGATTCATAAGATCTTCCCAAAGGGGTGAAATCATGCTTTGGTTTAGGTTCCCAAGGTTTTTCTTCAAAGATATTTCTAGATTTCTTGCGTGTTTGTGAAGTGTTCTCAGATATCTTAGATTCAAGATCACAAGAATGTGATTTTTGGTTGTCATAGGAGGAAGGGAAATTTTCTCTCAAGGATAATTTGTTTGATGATGTTTCATCTTCATCCTTCTATCTTTGAAGTTGAGAACTCATTGATTGGATTTTTTGCTTCATGTTTGCAATAAGTAGTTTTTCTTGCTCACTAGGAATATTGGATTTAGCACATTTTTTGTTAGCCATCTTGATGTACTGTGTTTCAAGTAGTGACAACCAAGTTTTAGAACATAAGTCAAGTTGCCATAGTCATAGATAATGATGAAAAGCAAAATCTTAGACAAGGACCACACTAGAACATAGTCTCAATAGGACAAGATAAGAGTGTTGTATACTAAGGCATGAATAGTCTAATTTGAAGGCTAGAACAGCCAAAGATTATGACTATTGTAATGCAGAGTATGACAAGCACTAAAGAATGAGAATCAAGACAACTAAAAGATGAGACTAGTTAAAGTACTTGTCACAAATCTTTAGCTAATAAAAATGCCACTATTTGGGACTATTTTCAGACAAAGAAACAATAAACCAGTGTAGGAAATAGGCTTGGTACAGAGCATAGATAGCTCTAACAGACTAATTTGATAGTTCAAACTCAAGATCTCACATAAAGATCCTCTGAGAGGTGCATTAGAAAGTACATAGGGTCATGTGAGGACTATGGATAGCATAAGAATTTTGCACAAGAATGTGCTCCAGGCTGCACAAAGAAGTGCAAGGTTTGACAACAAAATAAGGATACTAAGGCTAGATCTCACGTGGAGATGTGTAAATGTTCATGCAAGAAATTGGATAGAGCCACATGAAGAAGTGGTAGGACAACAAGTATTCATGCAAAAGTTTGCAAACTATGTGCAAAAATGGAAACTAGAATGACAACTAAATTGAATTTTGAAAAGACTTTGAAGATTTCAGACAATTTTGGATAGATTGTTGATTCATTTGGTAGATTTAAGATAGATAGCAAGGTTGATTTTCAAGTGTTTAAACAATATTTGGTTTTGAACAAGGAAAGTGTTTTCAACAAGACATGGGAATCAAGTAGTAGTTGAATACAATCCAACTAAGGGAAAAGTAGCTCAAAGGGACAGGAGAGTCTTGACTTTTAGTTTGTTTGAGCAAGTTTGGACATGTTTAGGACTTGATAACAAACATGCTTTATCCCTAGAAACAAAAAAGGTAGAGAAGGCAAAACCTTTGTCCTACATCTTATGCGCATGCGTGTACCTCACACAGCCATGTCACCCCTTAGAGGCCACCCATGTTTTTGGTATATTCAAAGGACTCAATAGTATATGCTAAAAGAGTGCCCTTATGGCAGGGGACAAGCATGTATACCACCTTCAAACATCCAGTAGCATGTCTATGGTGAGTTCTGCAGGAGAGATTCTTCTCCCTCCTTGCACAAAGATTATACCTCCTTTTGGAGGTGAACTGGGTGGCTTCTAACTAAAGGTTTTTACTTGGCTTCCATTCATATTAATTCCCAATGGCTCTACAAGTAGAGTTGAGAGAAACAACCCACACTAGCATCTAAAAGTGCACACTACTTGCTTAGGAAGCCAAGGGCCAACGCTGACTAGTGCACAAATAGAGCCTCTCGTTCACATGCGATATTGTGAGTGAAGGAGAAGAAATTAATCTGGCCTTGGAGTCTTTCACTCTACAAGGCTTCTTTATTAGAGTGTGTTGGAATCTCCAATGAAAGGAGTGTGCTCACTTGGGTCATTCCCAGAGGTTGGATCACTCTGGCAGGCCCTCTAAAGGATTGACTCAGACTCGTGGTTTGATCACAAGGGTCAAAGTTTCTGATTTCCCTCAAGGGGAAAGAGCATACTCCTCTACCTTACTTTCTCAACCAAACACACAAAACAGGTTAATTATCAACTTAGCTTAATTAATCTAGATCATTATTCCTAAAGATTTTTATTCCCTCGAAAGGAAACCATCATCTCATCATAGAAAAGAATTAGCACTAGAGAGCCACTAAGCTACTTGCCTTCTTCAAAATTTCATCTTTTAGAAGTGTCTAGGTTTTTGATTCACCCTTGGTCATGACCTCCAAGTGGTGAAGAGCATAATCCCCTATTCTTTTGTCTTTCACCCTAAGAACTTCACAAGCCCTAATTAGACTATGTTTTGAAAATAGGAAAGAAGACACATTTTTTAGTGGGTTTTAATGTTGATCTTTGACAAACGTATCTTTGGCAGTGTCTTGCAAACACACAGTTAGTTCATGTTTGGAGATTTTGTAGAAAGGAGTCTTTTTCAAACATCCTACAGACAATTTTTAGGTGATAGAAAATTAGAAAAACTGAAATAAAAATGCTTTAGATAAAATGTGTTAGTCAAATGGAAGCTTAACTATGGGAAAATAAAATTTAACTTTTTTTGTTCTTTTCAATATCCATAAAAAAGCTTAGAAAATGTCAAAAAAACTAAAATAAAGATGCTCTAGAGACCATACGTTAATGAAATGAAATGATAAACAACATTAAAAATTTGCATCCTAAAATCTGTTGTTGAAAGATCTTGCGCAAAATCTTGCGCAGGGCGGCGCCAAATCTTTCACAAACCCATGTGAAATCTTGCATAGACCCATGTGAAATATTTTACTATCTCACACAAAATCTTGCAATGTCTCACGCAAAATCTTTCTTCAAGTCATGGAGAAAATAATGTGCCGCACAAAGAATTGCACAGTTAGGCACTTTTTTGCATGATACGGTATAAAACTTCATGCTAGAACTTCAAATCCTCAAGCGAAAATGGAAGATCTCACACAAAGATTCAAGTATTGGTACGAAATAGTATGGACAGAACACTAAAATAACATTAAAAAAAATGTAGATGAGGCTAGAGAAATTGATTTCCTTGGCCCCACAGTAGGCACCAAAAATGTATGCATGAAATGTGGGCCTCTATTTAACACACACACTTCAACATGGTCTTTGTATGTGGATCCATCCTAGAATGAACATGAGATTGTTCAACCAAGAGGAGTTCTGCAAGACAACATGTTGCCTTCTATCTAAGTGGATTTTACCTACTTATGCTCTCAGATTTGAGATACAAGTAATTAGACCATCTAGAATGAAGTGTTTTGAATGCAACTATATGATTATGCAAATTAATCTATATGAATTGCAAGCATTAATCTAAAAAGGAATAGAAGAAATTAAGCTACATGCATGCATTGTTTAATCTAAATGATACTAAGATAAAAAGCACATATAAAACTATGAAAGTGAGTATGCAATCCGGCAACAATTCAATAGCACGAGAATTCTACCCCTGTAATGAGGAATTAGGAGCCTCTTAAATAGAATTCTTGGAATCTATCAACGGCTAAGATCAACTCAAATTGATGGTTAGGATTGAAGCAAAGATTCATTTAAAATGGAAACTTCCTTAAGAAAGGAGAAATAATTGAGCTTTTCATGAGTGTGAGAACAAGTTAACTAGATTAATTCCAATTTGAGAGATAGTTCACTCAAAGTTTCCATTTTGGAACTGAAGAGAAGATTTTGAAGATATTATTTAATTTAATAAAGTGAGATATGATCTCATAAATACCTTTCTCATTTAATTGAATAATCACATTCAATTAATTAAAGTGAGCATAATTATTAAATTAAATATTTTTAATTCCTTCGTACATTAGCCTTAGGTGACAATTTAATTTAATTAAAGTACAAATACTTAATACTTAAATTAAATCTTAATCAATAGATTTAATGTGACTAATATGAGTCAATACTATAGGAATTAAATAAAGAATCTGATTAATGCAAATTAGGGTTTTAAGCATTTGACAATTAGGTCAAGTAGCGAGTAGCAGAATAAGAATTTCCTATTAGAATAGGTCTTAGGATTGATTAGAATAGACCATAATTTGTATAATGCAATGAGTCAATTTTGTGGTATTACAAGTTTCTCCAATGTAGAAGCTAATCCATGACTGCTAAATAATATTCCTCTCCTTTGGAAGAAACAATGGTAGAGGTATAGGTGAGATGCTTCCTCTATGTGTACAAAGAATCCTGAAGATGAATGGTGTCTCTAAAGCCTACTCAATTGTCCCTGTGTCAATGCTAATGGTATAACCTTACAAGACTACTAAAAAGAAGGAGTTTAGATCTAGCACAGATGTATATAGAACATGTTCCAAAGAACCAAGTGTCTCCTCAAATGATAAAGAGACCTCTTGTAACTACTGTACATAAGAATCCACAATCATATCAACCTATGAGGACTGATCATGTAGAGAATGGATAAGAGGGTTAGAGTGAGCCCTCATGATAACTAAAGAAGGATCATGTTCAGAAAAGAGAAGATATGTATCATCAATGCTATCTCCAAAATCTACTATATGTGACTCTACAAACAAACTTGAAATATCTATCAAGAAGTCATCCACTAATGCTAGAACTGGAAGACAAGGTGTGCCCTGCTATATTGAAGTACATGAACCAATCACTATGGAAATGGATGAAGTATTCACCTTAACAAAGAGAAGATGAATATCGTTAATGATGTCTCCCACATCTTATGTGAGACAACACAAACATCCTTGCAATAACTTGAAGGAAGTCATCCCATGAAGTTGAAGTAGGAAGACATAATGTTTCCAGCTATAATGAATTAGGAGCATCTATGGCTGGAACTAGATTAGTAGTAGCAATAAGAGCATCAAGAGGTGTGATCTCATTTGTAGAGGATGTAGGTATAGCTAGAGGTAAAAGATCTTTTGGGAATGGAGGAATGTGTCAATTTCCATACATCTCCCAAAGATAGATCCAAATATCATATAAATCAATTGACCTCATGTCATCAGGTGAATTCATAAACTCTATATCCATATGTAGGAGGGCATGATAAATGATGGAACTAGTGTCACCATTGTATGAAAGTCCTTTTACATATGGCAATGCATTATGTTGATTAAGATAAGTGAGAACCAATTGACTCCACTGCCTATAGTTTTGTGTTGTCAAGGTAATTAAATCTTCCTCATCCATGATGTACTAATCAATGCACCCCCAAAAATGCAAGAAAAACAATCAACCCCCCCCCCCATTGCACCACCCCACCCACCCCCCCCCATGTATGATTTGGTGCTTTATAGAAAGTGCATGTACAATAGGCCACTTATTAAAATGTACAAAGTGGGCTTTTGATTTTGTTGTTTACAACTACCTTTTGAGACTCAAATCTATCACTAACCTTTGTAGCTTAGATGTACAACAATTTTGAAAAATTATCAAAGCAATACAATGTAGAAAAGGTGCTAAGTTTGAAAATGATATTTTTGTCCATAAAACCCTATAATCTGATTGTAGATATGGAAAATAGACAAAAAATTATTCACTTTAAAAAAAAAATAGAACCTATAAATGTATCTAGAGGAGCCTGTATGGAGCATTTGAATTTGAAAAAATTAGGATTTGAAAGTTGTAGGAAAATTTAGGAATAGAGATCTCAAACATCCTACACCATTGTGTAGATCACAAAATTCTACCCCAAAACAAAAAAAATTGCTCACAAAAAAGAGTCCATATGAGGGAGATATTGTTGTTCGAAAATCACTTCTGCAATTATTTTTTCTGAATCGCCTTTGCCATGCCTCTAAAAATAAATTGACTCTATATTTCACCTTAGATGTCCAATTTTTGTGAAACAAAAGTCAATTTGGGGATTTTTTGACCTTTTGAATATGATGCCAATATCTGATTGGCACCAGCAAGCTCCAATCTTCACCTACGAAAATTCTCTCCTCTATAGGCCCGATGGCCAATTTTTTTTAGAAAATAATGCAAATCCAAAAAATAATGTAGAGGAATTGTAGAGACTGAAATAATAAAATATGCATATCCAAAAATTAAATTCAAAGATCTGAAATGATCATACCATACTTGCAAATTGAGCCTTTGGGTGTCAGTTTGCAAAAAAAAATTGCCTCAAATTCAACTATGGCCTAGGGTAGGAAAATTTATAGTCAAATTTCATTGAATTGACATTTTGGATGCAATGGTGAGGTCTATTTTGGCATTAGATTCTCCCAATGACTTTGATACTCTAAATTTGGGCTGAGGTGTCCTTAGAGAGGTGAAGCAAGATTGGTCTCCAATGGTTGTGTGAAGAGAATTTCCCTCAACTCTGATACTATGTAAGAATTTGGTATAGCTATGATACCAAATAAGAATTTTCCTTAAGAAAAAATCACCCAAGATCAAGGAACTCAAGCACAAGCACAATAGTAGACTAACAAGGTATGATCAGAATAGCAATATCCAAAATTGATTTATTGTCATTCAATGTTCTGTTATGTTTAGTACATACACACTAGGAGTGCTTGAATACAAAGGCCTCTAGAATGATTCTAGAATGCCTAGGAATCAGCATACTAATAAGTCTTACAATAAGGCACGTGTCCATCAGGAGTGGGTTATCCTCCATTAAGCACAAGAGTAAGTGTGATGATGAGAGGATAATCCTACAAAGGTGTAGCATGCAAAATTATGTTGTAGACACCATGTTCTAAAATAGGAGTGTGAATAACTATGTTGTCTACATGAGAACTCAATTTATTGTGCAAACTCTAGTGTTGTAGACACCATGTGCTGAATTAGAGTTGCTTACTTATGTGGTGTCACCATGAAAAATCGTAAAAAGTATGCAGACTCCTAGGTGTCAAACTAATAAATAATAAAATAATGCATTGACCTAAGTAAACTTAAGTAAAGTGTAATAAGTAAATATTTATTTACACCAATAGTATCCAATATGAAGGTTGGGTAATGCAAGAATGCAAATGGGAGATGCAAGATGTAGATTTGAGGTTGAAATATAAAGACTAAGGGATGCAAAGTGAAGCCTAAGGAATGCAATATGGATGATAAGAGATGAAAAATGAAGACTAATAATATGCAATATAAGACCTAGAGGATGAAAGTATGAAGCTCAAAATATGGTGAATGCAAGTATATGTTATCTAATGATGGAATCTAAGTCATGCCAAGCACTCCTAAGGTTACAAGTTGTCATGTTTTCCAAGTCTTGAATGTATTGGACCAAGGTTTACAATATTTTGACAAGAGGTGTAACATTTTGATAAGGTTATGAATAGTATCCAAGGTATAAATTTTCCAATTTGGTTTTATCTTGGTTAATGTTTTCCACACACACAAAATACAATAAATAAGAATAGTTGTTGTTAAAGTGAAAATACACACCACAACCTAGACTTTAAGACTATATCCACTAAATTCCCACTTGAGCCAAAGTTCAGCCATGATTATCTAGAGTGGAAAACCTAGGATCTTGGCACCATAGGCTCCCCCTTATATCACACTCACTTCTCAAGGCTACCAAGATCTAGATCCCAAGGGTCATCAATTCCCAAGGGACTATTGCCTCTACTAAGGACCACAATATGTGGGATTTATTCATGGGCATGGGTGGCCCCCTGATCTAGTGGATAGAAAGGTTTTTGGCCTCTAAGACAAAGTATTTAGTACAGGAATTCCATTCGACAAGTGAATGATAAATTTTCTCAGAAGGTCTCCCAGCCTTGAGAACCAAGGTTTGACACACCACAAGGGTACTAGAGGAGAGATATCATGCAACAATACCACCAACACAACATTAACTATATCAAGTTTGTTATAGCCTATTACTGCTTTGAGGTCATCCCCTGGGGCTCACCAAGTGGTGAGTCTTGGGTCCATGGTAAGCCTCTGTATAGAAATTGCATGGATTTCTCTTGCACCCAAGATCCAAAAATGGCGAGGGGTGAGGATACATCCATGCAAATCTAAGGGTTCTAAAAAATGTAGAGACACCAAGTAGTATAGAAAGTTCATTTAGTGTACCAAATGAAGTGTTATCTAATCTAGAAATACCACACATAGAGTTTGGACAAGCACATAGGTCTTCAAAAATGTCCCATAAACAAGAATTAGTAATTTTTCAATGAATGTCTTCTCCCAATGATTGCCACATGCTATAAATAGATCATTAGTAAAATGAAATAATCTACTTTAGGTCCTAGAATGAAAGATAAACCCTAGATGTAGATTTTGATCAAAATAGGTGCTTTCTATGAACCAACTACACTCTGACAGAGCATACTGCACCCTAGAAGGCTAGGATGACTCTAGAGGCCCCCAAAGTGTGCTTAGATAGTGCTAACTATTCCCATGGTGCACTTGGGACCTAGAAGGACATAGTTGGTAGTTTTGGTGCATAGTTGAGAGACCAAGTTTAGACTATGGGGAAATGGGGTCAAAACAATACCCAAAAATTGAAAAACTTGAAACATAGTCAACCAAATGTGCCCAGATAGTGAAGAATATGCCTGTGGTGCACTTGGTGCCTAGAAGGATGTAGTTGGTTGATTTGGAGGATAGATAGTACGTTTTGAACAATAGATGAGGGTTATGTTGACTCCTAAACACCTAAAACTATTTCCTAGAGGTCCCAAGTGCACCCAGATAGAGTAGAGTGCACCCTAGGATAACAAGCTAATATAATGCATAAATGAGAGAACATAATCATATTATTAGGTCCTATAATTAAACTAGATATGATAAGGAAGAGTAGATAGCCATTGTACCCTTTCGAACAAGCTCCTTCCTTGCGCCTACAAGAACCAAAACAAGAAACCCAAATTAGTTAAGCATGATCTTCACATCAGGTTCACCAATTGTAGGACCATAAAATAGGCTAATATCTAACATACTATGAGAAAATCACAAACTCAATAAACATACATTGATACCCTCTAGTCTACCATCAAATCCAAATAAAAAAAGAAAGCAACACAAAGTAAAAACCCCCTCTTTCATTTGTAGCTCCCATGTCCTTCTTTCTTCTCCATATGGTGTAGCTCCAATTGCCTATAATGTACACAATTGAAAATAAAAAGACTATGATATGAAAATGATATGAGAATACTAGAAGAATGATTTTAAGCTTGAGGGACCAAAAACCAAGGGACTAGAAATGAGAGCAATGTGGCTCATTTTATAGCCAACATACAAGATGAAAGCATTGGACTTGTCGCCTTGGATATGCAACTTGTGAAGAGATTCTTTAAAGAATCCATGACACATATGACACAAGATGCCAAATGTAGGATTGTATGATGCTTGAAAATCAAACATGGCTAAAAATGGTGGAGGATCTATGATGCATCATATGACATCTCAAAGCCACTTAAAGCCAAGAATTTATGAAAATGATGGCTAAATATAGATATCTGTAAGGAATAAGAATATATGGGTTATGACAATTCTTAGCCTGCAAGTGTAAAAGGTGAATCAATAATGTGAGATACCCATGCATCATGATGATGTCAAGATTATATCAATATTATGAAAAATATTTGAATTAAAAATCAATATATCAACACAAAATGGAAATTAGTAAAATAGAAATTAATGAGTGGAGAATGAAACTTAGGAAATTGTGAATTTCCATGGTTTGTGAATGATGAATTAATTAATTAATTAAGGATGATAATTAGGAAGAATGATTATAAAATATGAGATGAAAATGATTGGAATGAAATAGGATTAAATTATGGGTCATTTAATCCTATAGAGAAAATTAGTAGATGGTTGGCAAATTTGATTAGATAAGTGTGATAGTATCCTTTGATGAAATGTGACGATTATGCAGATTGACTAGGATGATGATGGGTAGACTAAAGTCGTGGTCAAGTTGATTTATTGATAAAAATTGATAGCATACCAAGGACACATGACATGAGTTAAGGACATGTAACATTTAACTACATTGTAAATGTTATGAGATCGAGATTGATAGAAATGGTTGATCATAATAACATTCATAGACATTGTCAATGTTATTAAAATGGTTGATAATGTCATGATTTGATATCGATGAACTCAAAAATGTCAATGATCAGATGAAAAGAATTATAGTTTGACCTAGAATTAAGAGCCATGATAGTACTAAGGTTGAATTGATAGATTTGAAAGATTGGTAGGTTTTGGTGGCACTGAAAGCCATAATAATGCCTAGGATTTGATAGATGACAATTGATTTGATATGTCTAACATGTTTTAGGTTGGTTATGGTTGATTTTGTGTAGATTTGGGGTGATTACAAGTCAATTTGATATAATTTTGATGATGTTGAAATGGTTTTGGTTTGATCAAATATGATTTAGAAACTATGTGCAATTTATGTGGAAATGGATATGAATGATGAAGAATATTGTTGAGATTTAATCTAGTTGGCTAAAAGATTAGAATTAGTGAAATGAGGAAATGGGATGATTTAGTATGAAAATATGATGAAATTTTAGATGCAAACCATTTTTGAGTGTTTATAGGATGCATTTACCAGAAGTAAATTCCTTCAAAATTAATCACATTAATTACCTCCTAACCCTGCAATGATGCAATAACCATATATCTTGACTACTGATGTTGACTTTTGCACCTTCACAACTTCAATTACTTTAAGCTAGAGCTGATCTAAGATCATTATCTATAAATTTGCGCTAATGGTGAACTTTGACTATTTTGCAATTTTGCAACCCATCTCATGGGTAAAACATAAACTAGAGAGACAGGGCGATGAAGGGGTTTCACATTGTTGTGACTTGAAATCTTTCATTTGATTTGAAGAATTTAAAAGACTTAGGGATATAAAAGAAGTAATAAAGTTTTTATGTATCCCTAACATGCTTGCATAGAAACAAATGAATAATTCAAAGAACATAGTCATGATTATCACCTCAAATGCCTCATGAGACTAATAACATTGGAAATATAAGAAAGGGATAAAAATGGCTAACATTTTTGGAAACTTAGAGGGGATGTTTGCCTACTAAGCATGGACTAGTGGCCTTAAGTAATCCATTGGGCATTGAGTCACAAAAATGAGCTTTGTTCTACAACAAAAATGTAACCTCAATAACTGTAAAACTTCAAAATGGTTCTATCTCATAGAGAAATAGCTTGTGCTCATGTACTTCTTAAAAGAAGAAAACTATTCTATTATGTATAGAAACCCTTAACCTTCTCTAGAATTAAGGCTTAAGGTAAATTCCCTTTATTGGAATTGGAAGAATATCACCATTAGGCCCAGAAAACTAAAAAATGTTGGCCTATTTATAGTTGGTGACAACATATGAATCACTCCACATAGAATCAAACTTAGAGCATCTACCTAGTTTAGCTCTATCTACATCCCACTTTAGGATAAGATCTTGCTTTTTTAAAACCCTATCCTTATCCTTTTTTTTCAAAACTTCTTTTGACCTATTGCTGATATGTCAAGTGTTTGCATAGCTTGTTGTCTTTTTTCTTCAAGTTCAATCAATTCTACCATTTTGACTATCATGGCATCATCTTCAATTAGCTCCAATTAATGAGCTACTACAAGATAGGGGAACTCTAATGAGATAGAAAGCCTTGCTTCCCTTCCATATACTAGCATGAAGGGTGAGTTCCCAATTTCTCTCTTAGGTATAATCCTATCAACCCAAAGAGATGTTCTTAACTTGGAATGCTAACACCTCTGATTGTCCTCAATTATCCTCTTGATAATCTTGATCAGGTTCTTGTTGGAGGACTTAGCCAATCCATTTTCCTAGGGATAATAATTTGAGGAAATGCTCAAATAGATACCATGATCAACTACCTAGGATAAAATGTGAGTCCCAACAAAGGACTTGGCATTATCTAATATTATTATTGAAGGGACACCAAACCTAGTTAAAATTCCACCAAGGAATTCCACTACTGAAGTCTCTATGGCATCCTTCAAAGCTACTACTTCTATCCACCTTGTAAAGTAATCTATTGCTGCTAAGATCCACTTGTGACTAGAGCTATAAGGTGGATTGATTGGACCAATAAAATCTAGTCCCTATTAGTAAAATGGTTGATCAACCTAAATAGGATGACGAGGAAGAGATGCTAACCTTTATTTACCTAAAAAGAAGGCATACTTCTCACATTTTCTCACATGTTTATGATATTCATTGAATAGAGCTAGCCAATAATAACCAACTCTCATTATATTTATGGTTGTTGTTATAGTTGAGAAGTGGCCACCATCAAAGCCATCATGAAACTCTTTGATCATTCTATCCATTTGATTAGGATTAATGTATCTTAATAGGGCCCCATTGAGATCTCTCCTAAAAATAATCCCATCCAATAGGACAAAAAGAATAGATTGCAACCTAAACTATCTTCTTTTAGCTCTATCTAATCCTTCCTCCTATTAAAATTTGTGTCATATCATGTATCCAACTATTCATATTTTCATCCCTACTAGTTGTTCATCCACTAATACTAGTGCAACCTCCTTAGTTATCTCTTGGGATGAAATCATCTTCTCACACAACCCTTTACCTCTCAAAAGATTTGTGATCTTTATGTTAATGTCATATTCCATGACCTTGGTGATCCATCTAGCTCTTTTATCATAGATGTCTTTGTTCAAGAGGAACTCCTTCACACTTGCATGTAGAACTAGGAGTTGGACCTTGTTATGTGATAACAAATGTCTAAACTTATTTAAAGCTCCTATGACATTAAGTACTTCCTTTTCCACATAACTATATTTTTCTTCATAATCCTTTATCCCTTCATTGAAAAAGGCTATAGATTTTTGTTCATCTACATCATTTAACTATGTCAAGATAGTTGATATGCTTGACTCACCCCCAAGGGTATATAGAATGAAATCTTTATCAATGTTGGGGTTGATAAGGGTGGGGGCTGATGTTATTCTTTCTTTGATTTCTTCAAAAGTGGCTCTCCCTTTATTTATCCAAGTGAAAACCATATTCTTCTTTATCATGGTTGTAAGGGGCTTGACCATGGTAGTAAGATTAGGAATTAACCTTCTTGTAAAGTTGATTCTACCAAGGAAGCTTTGTATCCCTTTCTTATGACTAGGAAGTGGGAGAGAAAGGATTGCTTTTTTTTCTATCTAGATAAACACCTGCCTTAGATGACCAAAGAGATCTACCACATTCTTTGAGTAGACTATTATGTCATCAAGGTAGACCAACATAGATTTCTCAAGCATACTCTTGAAAGGAATCTCCATTTCTTTTTGGAAGGTAGCACCTGCATTGGTTAGTCCAAAAGGCATTTTTCTATAGGCATAAGTGCCCCATTTAGTAGTGAAGGTTGTCTTGTATCTATTAGACTCCTAGATGAACCCTTGTTTATTACCTAAAAACCCATGTAGGAAGGAAAATCTTTTAGAGCCACTAACCTTGGATAAGATTTGTTCCATGGAAGGGAGAGGATGGTGATCATTGATAGAGGCCCTATTTAGGTCTCTAAAATCTACACATAATCTAATGTCTCCATTCTTGTTGCTAACAAGAACAATGTTGGCTACCCAAGAGGAATATTTAATAGGAAAAATAATATTAGCCTCTATGATCTTGGATAGCTCCTTTCTCATTGCAGGTTCAATCTTAGGATTGAATGATGTTTTCTTTTGTCTAATAGGCTTTGTATCACTATTTAAATCTATGGTATGTTGAGATAGACTTGGGTCAAAACCATTTAAATCATCTTATGTCCATGCAAATATATCATTAAATTCTCAACATAAATGAAAAAAAAAATCTTATTCAGATTCATAGCATACCTTTCCCAAACTAAGAACCTTTGCATCAACAATGGCAGATGGTGTACGATTATCTTTATTTGTAGCTAGGTTCAGACTCTGACTCCTTTCTTGACCATCAAGATTGAAAACACTTTCTAAAGTAATTAGACCCTTAGGCAACTTATTGGAATTAAGATTCATAATCTGACAACAATACTAGTTTTGTAGCTTGGACTAGTTCCTATTAGAGAATTTTGCTTCACTCTATAGAAAGTTGACAATTTGCACATCATAGTCAAATGCCTAATAATTGGTATAATTTTCTAGAACAATAGGTCTTATAAATAGTCTAATGTCTTACTCTCTTTTATGTTCAACAAGCTTTGGACATCATAGTGAGAAACTATTGCTGCTAGTCTATTAACATTTTTGTTATCTCTTCTAGAGACACTTTGGATATTGAATGCTTGGAAACCCTCAATTAGATCCAAAAATCTATGCTTTTATGATTTGAGCATATTATTATTTGTAATTTTCTTGCTTCTTATTTGGTTAAAAACTAGCTCACTATCTCCAAATATCTTTAAGGATTTGATTCCCCTTTTTTGTGCAAGTTAGAGGCCTTGAATCAATGCCTCATATTCAACTACAATGTTAGTGAAATTGAACTAGAGTCTATAAGAGAAGTAAAACTTCTACAAACTAGGGGAGACAAGCATTACACCAACTCCTAAACCATTCTTGTTTCTTGAGCCATAAAAATAAATGCTCCATAATCCATCAATATCCTCTCCTAGTTTCATGAGATTAGGAATAGAGGTATCCTTTTCCAATATACAATATGTACCAAGAGCTATTTCTAGATCTTCTTGTACTATATCAAATTAAAAAGAAATGGACCACTCATCCAAAAGGTAATTATGCACCTTTTCTAGAGAAGTGAAAAGTTCATGTGTTGTGCCTTTATCATCTATCTCATGATTTGAATAATCCATGTTTATAGGACTAGTTGTGTAGGTCTCTATGTGATTAAGGGCTAGACCTTCTACCCTTATGTAATATTTTGTTTCATATATTTTCCTAAAGAACAGATAGGACCAATCTATTGCAATATGACCACCCATATATGTAGTGAAGTTTCTAGAGAGACAGATGGAAAAATGTGTAGCAACCTCAGCTACAGATATGTCTTGAGTGACAGTAAAACTAGGGCATGCATGCAATGCCATTTCTACATTTTTTAGGATTTCTACTATTTTTATTGGTCTACCATCTAACTTGAGAAAATATTTGACTATTGGTTCATATTTAATATAAAGGAGGTCATCTATAAATTTGGGCATCATTGAACTACTAGCTCCAAAATATATCATGAAATTATGAACTATTTTGTCTCTTATAATAAAAAAGACATAAAAAGGAGGAGGCCATTTTTTCTAATTTGTGTCTCTTTCTTTTGTTGGATGTACCAAATTTGTTGCATCATCTATGGTGGCTAACTAATTTGACACCCTTATATCTTTTAACTCCTACTATAGTAGTTCCAACTATGATGGCATAGTGATAACATCCATCTGAGGAATACTAACACTAGTCCTCTTCATCTAATCTACAATGTTGACAGGAGTCCCAACTACTTTGACTAGAGCATTGGGAGCTATGGGAACTGATGACTAAAAGTGAGTAGCTTGAGGTTTGGTAGGCCTCTTATTTCTTATGCCTTTCTTCTATTGAGGAGAAACATTTGGTTGTGCATTTGTAAATGGAGTATGAGAAGAAACACCTAAAGTTGAAACCTAGTTAGATGGAAGAGGTCTAACATTCTCAATATCTCTCCTTTTTATTTTGGTATTAAGAGTTATAGAATCATAGTTATCATGGTTGGCATGAAAATGTTCCTTTGGCTGATGGCTCATAAAAGAAGAATCACCCTATTGTTGATGATGAGAACCCTTAGTAGGTTAGCTAGCACCATATTGTTGTCCTATTACTTGATCCTGTATGGTTAGTGACTGGGATGGTTATGCCATATACCACATACAATGCTCATATGAATAATTACAAGTACAAAAATATTTCTCTTGAGCAAGGTCCTTTTGAGGAACTAATTCCTTGATTGGATTTTCCCTTGTATTTGTAGCAGACGCAATACTGATAGACCTATTTTGGTTGTGTGGACATTAACCTGACCTTGATTTGGTGGCCTATTATATGTGGGGTCTTGATAGTGAGGCTAGAAGGGTCTACTACTTTGAGCTTGTTTCCTTTCCAAAGTCACCACCTTATTGCTCAACTTTTGCACCACTAAGAAGTTGTCTTCCAACTTCTTTTCTTGATCTTGCAACTTCTTGTCTATATTTTGTATCAGAGCCTACATCATGTCCTTCAATTTTCCCAACTCATTAGAGGATGTAGAGGCTATAGCAATAGGTTTTCTTGTATATGTGGTAGGAAAAGGGGTTATTGTAGGCTAATGAGCAGGTATGTTAGGAAAGAAAGGCATTGGAGGCCTTGGAGCTAACTTCCCTCCTTGAAACAAGATGTTTTTTGCTCTTATGGAAATCTTGTATGCACCTTATAGAGTAGTAGAAATATCGCTATTTAAAGCTCTTAGATAATGCATGAGAGTGTTACCAAGGGAAGATTTCACTACAACAAGTATTCTATCCCATGTCTTTTGGGATCTATAATCAAAATCTATCATATATTCATGGGGTACTCTCTTAATGGTAGTTAGCTACTCTAAAAGTGGTAGGTGATCACTTTTATCTTCAAAATATTTACAAAGTATTTCTCCTAACTCATCCTAGTTATTGATACAACTATGTAGTAATCCCCTATACCATTGTAAAGCTTTTCTCTTAATGATGAGGCTAGAAGCCTAACAACAACAACATCCTTTATAATACCATGTATATTGTAGATGTTTGAAATTTATTGAATGTACTCTATAGGAGAAATGGAAGTTTCACTATTAAAATTAGGTACACTTTTAAGAGAAAATACTAGGATATCATGTCTTTGGGCTAAAATAAGAGGACTTCTACCATTAAAGGTAGAAAACACTTGACTTCTAGGGAGGGCCATATGGAATAATGATCTATTTAGATAAAAATTATGGTACCCTAGGTTGTGATCTATCAATTGGAGGAGCAAAAAGAGATCTAGAAGGTGTATGTACTACTCCTAAAATCCTAACTGGTGATAAAGAGAGCCTATTCCTTTTTTATCCTAGGAATTGAAAATGAAATTTTAGTATACTAAAAAGTACTTCTAGAAGATGCCCTTATTTGAGCCTTGGGCACGAATTACAACAACTCTAATCTGGAAACCAAGATATAGAAGTTGAAGTCCTTTCTTGACACTAGAAAACTAGTAGAATTCCTAGTAATCTTGAATGTAACCCCACCGGGCATGTTAAAAATAGTTATCACAAAAGTTTGTACCCTTGCCTAAAGTTTGACCTAAAGGAAAACTTGTGAAACATGGAAATAATCTCCAAGTTGTGGGACTTGAAAAATGAGATTGAGTCTCCAAAGAGACCAACTTCCTTACTATGAAGGTGCACCTAACTACTTCTTGAGAGGAAAAGGGAGAAGAAAATGCATGAAAATCAAACTACCTAATCTAATATAGCGGGGGTGATACACTAAATAATATGTTCAGTCTTATCTTTGCCTAGAGCTGCACAATTCATCAATATAATCCCAAAATACAAATATTCAATCCTTTCTTAAACTCAATAACCACATGAAGATCATAAACCAATAGAATACTATAAGGAAGGAGCTTCACTCTATATCATCCAAAGGGAAGATAGATACAACATATGAGCTAAAGAATGAAAGAAATACATCAACATAAGACAAGAAAATATTGCACAATATATTAATGGAAGAAAGACATACAACAAATAATTATATTTACTCAGAGGCAAAAGGAAATTATAGTGGTAGAGCATGAAAATATAGGTGATACAAAATTAGACAAAAGACTTATCCCTAAAAGAGTTACAAAATTTTCTTTTATAGCCTAAGCATAATTGAGAAGACTTCCACTGAAAGCCCAAAAAACTCAACTACTACCTTCAAGTTGTAGAGAATAATCACTACTAATCCCAAGAATATTTGATCAGGGTACACATGCATATGAAGAAACTCTAAACTTGCATACAAATCAAGCCCTAAAGAGACAAAAATGGCAGCCATAATTGCTCTAGTTAGGTAGGTGGATCACCATGGCAGTGATGGAGAGTCTTTTGCATTTGCCAGGCATACAAAATACCAAAATGTGGTTGTAGGAGATCAAAGGACTTGCTTGTGATCAAAGAGTTTTTGTTTCATGTTCACAACCATGGTAGATCAGCTACATCATTAGGTCAACTAAATTTAAGCATCCAAGTTCACCACGTGGCCCTATATCTTTTAAGAACTCTACCACCTCACCCATATTTCAACTATTATGTGTATTTACTAACTACTCTTGATCATAGCCTCACAACTCATTCTCCTCTTTAACTATTTGGCCATGTGAAACAATGCCATCACCATTTCATGTCTTATTACTACTTTGTAGCTTGAAACTACCTTAGCCCACTAGCTATGGTGACCTTGTGAACATCATAAAATAGATTTCCTCCTACCCTCACAATGGTTAGAGTCTAACTTTTGTTTAACTGTGTGATGCTGCATTGTTGTCATATTTTTCTTTGTTGCTCTACCAAACACAAAACCTATCTAGAACATGTGATGCTATGATCACTATTTTGATGATTGCTATCTCTAATTTTGTAGTTTTGCAACTTGAGTTCATAACCATAGATGAATCCTTGTGAAGCTACTCCTAACCCTTAACTATTTCATCATTTCTTTGTTTGCAACTTTGTGACATAAAATCTTAACTCATGCCTTAACTTTGAAGAGGTGCAATAATAGGAATTTCACCACTTTGCAGCCTTAACTAGGGTTCAACATTAACTCATTGTGATGTTGTGATGCCCTTTGTTCCTTAACTACCATGATCACCATTCACACCTTCACAACTAAAGATGTCTTTAATGCTCTTCTACCTATGAAATTGTGATAACTATTTCATGCCATCACAACCTCACATATGCATTTCTTCATTGACCATTTTGATCTATGAAACTGAGAAACCATCTTCAACTATTGATCTCTCCACTGTAACCTTAACTCTTAACCCATCTTTTAACCTTGTGAAGCCATGACAATATGATTTTGCTACTCTGACCCATGGCTTCCTTTGACCATGTACAATGAAGCAATAACTAGATTTGAATAGAGTTGTTGACTATCATATCATCACAACTTGGAAAACTAAATCTTTTCAATGAATTGATATCGATTGAAGCTGAGATGCATTTACTAGAAGGTCATTCATTCAAAAATGATAACATTAGTTTCCCCCTACCCTATGACAATGTGATAAACATTTAACTTGACTCTTGTTGTTAACCCCTTCACCTTCACAACTTAAATTCCCTTAATACATAACTAATATGCAATCATGCATTTGATAGAGAGTCTCTCCTTTGTAACTCAGATTTGAATTCTAGCATTATCAATTGTAAAGTTGTGCTAATATCTTTGTCTATTTTACAATTTTACAACCCATCTCATGGTTAAAACATAAATTGCAATAATAGGGCAATGGAGGGGTTTTGCATTGTCACAACTTGAAATCTTTCATTCAATGTGAAGAATTTAAAAGACTTAGGGATATAAAAGAAGGAATAAGGTTTTTATGTATCCCTAACATGATTGCATGGAAATAAATGAATAATTCAAAGAACATGGTCATGGTTATCACCCTAGATGTCTCATGAGATTGGCAACATTGGAAAATTAGGAAGGGGATAAAAATGGCTAATAATATCTAATAATGATCCTATATTATTCATTGTACATTGGGAAAGCCTCAAGTCTGACTTGATTAGTTATAGGACTTTCTATAAAGGAAATATGTTTTTCTTGTGGTTGAGTGTTTAGTGTAAATGTTTATTATGTTTGGGAGGTTTAGATGAAAATTTTCTAAGGTCAAAGTAGAGTGTTATGTTGAGGATGAGTTGTGGGCTTCAAAGGAACTATATTAGAAAGATGCATTGTTGTTTCAGCCAATTCATTTCTCTTGGATAGGTTATCTTGAACTATTTAGTGAAAATAGTTTTGAAGCAATTCTAATAGTTAGTTCAGTTGTCTTCTTATCAACTCCTAATAGAGTTGTAAAAAATTGTAAAAAGGTTGGAATCTCATGATAAGGATTCAAAGTCTCCTAATAGCGAATCACATGTACTGATTATCTTTCATTTGACTCCTAACAGGGCCACATCCTTTCACAAGGAGCTTTCTATATTAGTACATTATTTTGTGGGCATCATTCCCACTGAGGTTTTCTCTAGTTAACATATCTTATTTCATATCATATGGTTATTGTCTTATGGTCATTGCATCTATTAGTTATATGTTTTAATTTTGTCAAAGTTGGAAAAGTTTATCTTAAGCACATAATTGATTATGTTGAGGTAAAAGGTCTATATTTTTCTCATAAAAAATTGGATTAAGTTACAAAATCTATTTGAAGGAGATAAATTTTCAAATAATACTAGATTAAAGAATTGAAAGAATATGTTAGGTAATGCTAAGATTATGCAAGAGGAATCTATTATAGTATATTTTGGTATAATATTTCAAATTGTTGGAGTAATCAAGGGTTGTGCAGGAACTATAGTTGAGGATGAAATAGTATGGAAGATATTGAAATATTTGACCCCTTAATATGCTTACAAGTTGAGATCATTGAATAAATTATTTGTATGACACTTAATTTCACAAAAAAGATATTATTTGGTAAGTTAATTGAATTTGAACAATATTTGAAGTAGAATCAAGATGTAAAAAGGATAGAGACAACCTTTAGTGTATAAAAAGATAGATAACCTTACTAGGAGTATGAGCATAAGTGGAGTTTATGCTAGAGATTGGATAGTTAAAAAAGAAGACAAGAAGATTGATGAAGGACTTGTATTGATTATGAAGAGAGAGCCTAAAGGACATATTTTTTTATGTTTGTTGGACTTACAAACAATTTGGTCATTTTTCTTCACAATATCCTAAAGGAGTAAAGAAGATATAACCTAGGAAGCCTTAATGTGAAAGTTTAGACAAGATTGATACTATATTGGTGAAGATGATGAATTCAATTTTAAGATGGTAAATTTCTTAGAAAGTGATGATGAGGATGATGAATTGGATTTTTTGTTATTAAATAAGAAAGTCCTAAAAAAGAAGTGAAAGAAGAAGTAGTAGAAGGAAAAGCTTTAGTATCACAAGTTGAGAATAAAAAATTTAATTGGATTATAGATAGTGGTTTTTCTCACCATATGATAGGAGATATGAATAAGTTTGTTGAGTTTAATAGTTATGATGGAGGATTAGTTAGAGTTGGAAATAATGCACCATGTCAAATTAAAGGAAACAGATCTACACTTAATGGAAAAAATAACATTGAAGATGTTTATTTTGTCGATAGTTTGAAACATAATCTTTTGAGTGTTGGAAATCTTGTAGACAAGGGACATTGGTTGCAATTTATAGATGAGACTTGTATAATCAAGAATAAAGATGGAAAGATTATTGGTACTAGTACAAGGATAATTGGTAATGTATTTTAGTTGAATCCTACTGAGATGATATGTTTGGTTGATAAAGTGGATGATAGTTGGTTATGGCATAAGAGATTTTGTCACATTAACTTTGATAACATTACAAAGTTAAGTATTACACACCCAGTTAGATATTTTCCTAGGATTGTGAAAAATTCTAACATGATTTACAAGGAATGCATGATGGCTAAATAGAAGAAGAGTTCATTTCCAAATAAAGAATTTACTACATTAGTGAAGTTGGAGATTGTGCACATAGATTTGAGTGGTCCTACAAGAATAAGAAAAATCTATAGAGAAAGGTAGTTTATGCTTTCTATTGATGATTTACAAGGATGATGTGTGTAACATTTCTTAGAGGAAAATATAAGGATTTTGAGATGTTCAATATATTTAAGACTATAGCAAAGAATGGATATGGATTGAAGATTAATTATTTGAGATCAAATAGAGGAAAATAATTTATTTCAAATGAGCTTAACATATTTTGTGAGGGTGATGGAATAAAGAGACAACTTTCAACCCTAAGAAACCATAGCAGAATGGCTAGATAGAAGAAAGGAGGAACATGCTAGTTGGAGAAGAAGATAAAGAAATGATGTTTCACATTATCAAAAGAGAAGATCAATCTAAAAAGTTGTTGAAGCTAAAAGAAGTAAGGTGAACCAAGAAGAGAAGAAAGGAGATGAAAGTAGAGTTAAGGAAAATAAAAAGTCAAAAGGATTGAATTAGCAAGTAAAGAGATCAAATAAAAGAGATTAGAAAGAGATTGAGTAGAAAAGAAATTTGAACAAGAAAGGTAGTGCTAAACCTAACAAACAAATTTGAACTATTACATTCTTATAATCATGGTAGAAAAATATCTTATCCAAATGGAATTAACAAGTCTGTGAAATCCTATATGGTAACATTAATTAGTAGTGTTTCTATTTCCTTTTGAGAAGGTCACTCTTTAGACACGATCAAGGAGTGATAAGGTCTAGATGATTTTTTGGAGTAAATACTTTAACTAGATCACATTAACAATGCATATGTAAACCTTTAACAAGTTTGACTCCAAGTAAAGTTCACTTCAGAAGAGTGTAATTTTTTTGTTGGTAGTCCTAGATGGTTATTCCCTTTACAAGGTTCCACACTACAAATCTTATTTTCAAATGTGTGAATGTTGTTATGTTGCATGTTGTTTTATATGTTATTTACATTTTAGTGCAACTTGATAATAACTAGGTAAATTATTGGCAAATAAATAAGTTAAAAGAGATGACCAAGTGAATGTTTATGATATTAATGAATTTTTCTTGTCACTAAAGTATTTGAAGACACTATAGAATAACTAGATATAACTAATTCACCCTACCTCCCAGTTATCTAAAAATTGGTATCAAAGCATAGTTCTCGGAGAAGGAAGTTTAAAGGAACTTGAATTAAAGATCTAAAGATGTATAAGAGAGAGTGGCTGAAGCTAAATAAGAAGAATTTTTGATTATGAAATGACAAAATGAGGCTACATTAATTATCTGGCATTGGAGATAGTATTAATCACTTGTTAGACAATGAATATGTTTCACCTTCTAGTCTTATGAGAGGAACAAATGACTAAAAAGAGGGACCACAATAGCTTGATGATTGAGATTGCATATGAACATAATGCTACCAAGTTTTATGATATCAAAAAACAAGAAAATGCTAAATAGATGTTGGAAAAATTGTACATTTTACACAATGGAGATCCAAATGTATTGAGATTGAAAGTTGAAAGTCTTAGAGGAAGGTATGATGACATGAGAATGAAGATGGTGAAAATGTTGCACAGGATGTGAACTGAATCAAAGAAGTTGTGAGTACAATTAGAGATGTTGGATGAATTATTAGTGATAGTGAAATTGTAAGTAAAGTTTTTAGAACTCTTCTACCTATTTATGCTCTCAAAATTTTTTCAATTCAACAAGTCAAAGCTATGCTAGAGTAATTTGATATATCCTATTTAGCTCTAGTTTTCTTTAGATAAAACTTTAGAATCTAATAATTAATTATTTTATTAATTATTATGATGCAACCTAGGTTATACCTTTTTAGGGTTTTGATCTCCTTTAAATAATGATGATCTCTTTGTAATTTATTGTTTCACTTTTTATTATAGCATTTTCTCTTTTTGCTCATCAAGAATGTCTCATCTATGGATCTAAGAATTCCAGCCTCCATATTTTTTGCTTCTCTCTTTTTGTGACATGTGTTTGCATGTAAGTGATTCTTGGGAGTTGTAGAGATTAGAGCTCTAGATATTCATGTTCCTATTTTATTCATTGAGAGATTTGTCATCAATTTTTAGATCTATGGCTTTTAGAGGATTTTATATTAGATCTAGGGATGACATATTTTTCAAAGCACTTTGAGCCCAAATGAACATCACCATTGAGCTCAAAGAACTCAAAAACCCTCATTTCTATATAAAATTCATCCAATTTAGATGCTATTGAAATCTGAGTAAAAATGTTTTTGTACCTAGGCCATATTGACCTATGCATTCAAATCAAGGTAGTGATATTTTCTTAATTAAAAATTATTTATCTCAAGTTTTCACTTGGCTTTGTGCATTTTCTTCAAGCCCCCACACTCTTTATGTGTGTTTTTGGGGGTAGCCCTATACTTTGTTCTCTTTATGTGCATTTTTGGGCATGGTGTGTAAATAGTGTATGATGACATGCTCCTTGGGTTTGACCTGAGCTATTGTTTCTTGGGCTCTACACATCTTTAAATCATTAATGCAACCTTTTTTGGGCTCATGCACCATTGATTTTTTTTTGTGATTAGATTTTATTTGGTCTCCATGCCTTAGGTATTGTTGATTGACAATTTTTACATTTCTTAGGTGTCATTTTTTGGTGGGACTATCTCTATTCCTTAGCCCTTGCACTGTCATGTCCCCAATTTTCTGGTGACAGTTCGATTTAATTAATTTAATTAATAGTTGTCCAAGGATGACTAATTAGTTATTTTAATTAAATAAATAAATATTAAAAGATGACCTTGTATTTAATAAAGTGACTTTAGTATTTAATAAAGTGACTTGGAAAATATTTAATAAAGTCACTTGAGGGATAAGATCAAAAGTGTTCTAGAAGTCTCTGGAGAAGGTGGAAAGAAAAGAATAAATAGGCACCCTGGGGCTCCATTCGAATAAAGCAGTTGTGTTATCTCTCTTGTTTTCAGATTGTGATTCAATCACAGGTGCATTGTGAAACCTAGGGTTTCTACAATTGTCACAGTTGGCCATTGAGAACGATAACTCTCAATTGGTACGCAATTTTGAGGGTGTGAAATATCATCTGAATTATTGTAGATTGGAGGTGACAGCCAGTCATTTCATCAGGGCGTTAATCTGTGGCTTAAGGCCAAATTTGTGGTTCTTGCAGGATTTGATTCAGATTATCAGGTTTATAGCAAAATTGAAGGTTCAAGGGTAGAGTTGAGGAATTGTAGAGTTCTTGTATTGGAGACGAGTTTCATCAATTTAATAAGTTAAGGAGGAGGACATTAATAGTCTAGAATCTGATACATGCCGCAGGTCTTCCCCATCAAGTAAGAACCTTGTCATCCGGCTTGGGCGACCTTCCACACGGAAAATCCTTCATCATTGGGCGATCCATTCTCAAGCAAGATTGGAAGATTTGCGGGTGACTGTTTCGTTTCCGCGCAGAGATCAAAGGCGAAACACGGGCTAGATTGAAATCATTCACCACGTGTTTGTTTACAGGCAGATCATGTGTTGAAATGGGCCGCATAACCCATAATAATTTTGGGCACTATCTTGGAGGTTCAAAACCGCACAAAGTCGGATTGGGGTATCTGATCTCTGAGATCAAAGGGCAGAGGCGCATTTGATGTTTCCAACCGGCATTAATCTCCTTCGCAACCAGCTGTTCCAACTTCCATTCACGTATCACGATCAGGCTCCACCAACAACAGTATTGATAGGCGATCTTGGAAAAAAATTCAGATACGAACTTCACCCCCGGCGACGTCAATAACTCGCGGGTCGTTTCATGTATTGAGTCTTCGTTGAAGAAGGCGCGATCTTGGAGAACATTGAAGGCTCAGCGTGCGGCAGAGGAAAGCAATCAAATTAAAAGCAACACCCATACAAACATCGAATGCCCAATAAGGGTGCAGTTTTGAATGTTCAGATAAGGGTTCTTGGAAACGGTTTCGCAAACAGCTGCAGCACTTGCCTACTTCAAATTTCAGGCTATCTGTACAAAGGTCCAGGAAGGTGATCAAGGATTGTATGTCTCAAGGAGGGTAATTCTGCGGGCTGGCATGTTGTCATAGTAGATGATCTAGTGCAGTCTAGTAGTACCCTTGTTGAATGTCAGAAAGAATTAGCTGCCCACGGTGCTGCAAAAGTTAGTATATTACACATGGTGTCTGTCCAAAAGATCATGGGAGCAGTTTCTACATGACAATGGAGTGGGACCAGAAAATGGCTTGTCATATTTCTGGATCACAGGTTTTGATGTTCAGACTTTGAATCAGTTGTTGCAATAAGATTTTCCATAAACATTGCTAGTAGATTTATTTGCATCATTTTGGCATTTTCATAATACAATCTGAGGGTTTCTTGGCAAGTAGTTAACACACGTCCCAATCCAGTATTGCTCTTCTTTACCCCATATCATAGAAGGGTTATCTTCAGTAGTATCAGGGCTCGATTGCTAATTGTTTGACGAAATGTCAAACCTTTGAAATTTTAAGTTTTGGGTGTTAAAAGGAGCAATAACCTGTCAGGGTTATTTTAGTGGTATCAGAGCGGTTTTCTTGCCATCCTGTGGGGTGAGAACCGACTTACATGAGTGATCAGCACTCTACTTCAAACAAGATGGACAGGTACAGCACGAAGTCTCCAAGGACACAATCTCGGACAAGTAATAGACAGAGTATTCAGAGTCGGAAATGTGGAAAGGAGGACTATTCAGGTATTCAGGATGAGCTCAGAAAGATCAAACATAACATGTCTGAACTGTTGGTTAAACACCACCGTATGCTTGACAGGCTGTCCGTCCCAGCTAAGGTGAATAAATCAACTGGATTTCATTTTGACAAATCTTCTCACAAAGCGTTGATTGATACAATGAGAGATGCTACTAGGAACCTTAATGAGGATTTCGAGAAACAAGTGTGCAACCGGTCAGAGGTTTCAATTCGGTCACAGGAAGAAGTGGTGAAGGACATTACGCTGATGGATAGTAACTGTCAACTTGACACTCAAGTTGAGACAGTCGAATACGAGCTTTCCAAGGGTGATGTCTCAGATACTCAAGGTGGTTTGGTTCCGACAAGAAATGATTACAGTGAAGTGAGTTCAGATGATGATGAAGATGTCATTGTGCATGATGATGAGATACCTGGTGAAAATGAGCAGACATCGAGCATTTATGATTTTGCTGAGAGAGAGTACCAGGCTCAGTTAGATGCTTCGGATGAAACTGGTAGTACTTCACATGATTTGTCCAGCCAGCTGAAGGTAAGCAAAGATAGTATTGTGGCTTCTTTATCTCATCATGACAGGATGCGGGAGATGTTAGAAGAGCACATCCAGATGATTCAGTTACAAGGAAGACATAAGGGAGTTCAGGCAAAAACTTCTTGTTGTGACTTACATGCAATTGGTGAAGGAATGGGGACGACGAAGCTGAGCTATTTGCATCTTCTATCAGACCGTGATCATGTTCTAAGCCTTGCCAAAGACTATTCAGATGCCTTGAGGAGGAAGGAGGAGGAAGTTGTCAAGCTTTCTTGCGAGCTTGAGGACACTCGAGCAATTTTGGCATTACGGGACTGGGAGAAACAAGGGCAAGAGCACGACATGGAGCTGAGCTTAAGATCATCTTGCACTCAGTTTTTGACAGAAGAAGGATCATATATGGTAGCTGATAATGCTACGAGTTCATCTTGCATTCACATCCAGGATACAAGGACAATGGCAGACAGGTATGTGAAGTTAATTGGTATTGGTCACATTACTCAGGTAAGTAGTTTGCTTGAGTTACCAGCTATTCCTTGTTTACGGATATGGACTCAAGAATGTTTTAGCAACATCTGGGATTCAATTGACTAGAGAACACTTAATGGTAGCAATGATTGTTTAAATACTATCATGGATTTGATTAGAAGAATATACGGTGTTATCTTTCCTTGTGCCAGCAGAACATCCGATGTTGGTATTAGTTTTTATGCACCGTTGTTGGGTTTGGTTCATATTTCCAGTCGACCATCCTTGCTGAAAGATGTTGAAGGTTTTTCATATTTGGAAGCATGTACAGATGAGTCCCAGGATCGTTTTGACCTTGATGACATCTGGGAGAATGAAGTGAACAATTTTGAAGATTCGGCTTCCTTGACAGTTTCTTTAGGTACAGAAGAGCTTGATAGCAGGACTACAGATTTTGACACTCTGGATGTTGATATGAGTTTTAAAGTTGATTCAAAAAATATGGATGATAATAATCCAGAGACCAGTATTTTTGAAGACATTCCTCTAGTCAATGTGTCAGAGGGAGTTTTTAGAAGACAGTCTAGCCAGAGCCATCATGTGGTTAGCCAGTTGAAAGTTAGTGAGCGAGACATTGCTATTTCTTGTGAGCATTTTGATTCTACTCGTCAGTTGTTGGCTATTACTAGTTGGGGTTCTTCTATGACAGATGAGTCTAGCGGTGGTTACTTTTCTTTGGCAGAGATTCATGCCTTGCGTGAAGCTGTTCGGATATTGAAGCAGGATTATTTACGATTGGTAGCTGACCGTGATCACTTGGTTGAGTGGGGGAGTACAGCCTATGAGGCACTCTTGGATCATGAAGAGGAGGTGAGTGAGCTTTCCCAAGAGCTCATAGCGACTACTGAGGCATTAGAGGACACACAGCGAGATCTACAGAAGTCGTAGTTTCAGTTGAAGGAGATGACCGTGGAGTTGGAGCATTTACGATCAAAACCAGCCCCAGACCCAGTTCATTTGTCTGTTGAGGTAAATGACGGTAAGTACACTCCTACAGTTGCTTTTGAGGAGCTTATTGTTGAGACTGACACACATGTTCAGGGTTTGGAAGAAGTTGGTCTTAATGAGTTCGAAATACCGATAGAGTCAAGTTTCCAGATTGATTCTTCTCAGTTAGTTGATAGTGTGGTACAGTGGGGTATGCCACCTTCACAGGAGGATCAGTTGTGGTGTGCAGGGAAGTATATTGATGCTTCCTCGTATAATTTTTACTGCACTAAACCGTTCATGGAGTATTTGTTGGATAGTGCATGTGTTCATTTGGACTCGCATGAGTTGACAGAAGGTGTTCTCATCCAGGATACTAGTGTTATTCGCGGATTGGTTGAGAAGATTATAGGGGTCCTTTCTACTATGCTACCTCACGGGGATCTCGAGGAGGGATTTGTTGAGCAGAATGCACAGGATCCTATCCATCCTACAGTCACTTGGAGTCAGAAAATGGAGCCATCTGTTGATTCCCAGTTCAATGATGATGAGCCAGTAGCAGAGTTTGGAGGTTCTTACTAGCATTATATGGTAGGGTACGCTCATCATTGTTCTTTTGACACAGAGATAGAAGATTTTATTTCACACAGATGTAGATTGGCTCTAGTTTCTTATCATCCATTAGGGGATAGATTGGCACCATATTTTGAAAATAAAATTGGTAGTAGCAAGTTACTCGGCTTGCAGCATCGACACGCCCGGAGCAATTTTTCAGAGATTGGATTTGATGGCAGTGTTTCAGGTACCTATGGCTATTGTCATATCTACAGTGTAGTTGGGTGCAGGTGTCTTTTTGACAGGGGCTTGAGTTTTGATAGAGTTGATGTTTCAGTTGGCTTGAGTTCCGCAGAATGTTTTCTTCTACCGGCATCTACAGTTGGTTTTTGGATAATTTCATCAGAGTTGTCAAGTTGTTTGGTATTGAGTACAGTTTCTTAGTTGTTGATATTGATGATTTCTCCATGGGAGTATGATGCAGATTGGGATGATACATAGATTTACATTTGGGATCCAAGCAGACTGATTGGGTCATGGTTCAGCCATTGCTTGGGGACAAGCAATTTCAGGAAGGGCGGACTGTCATGTCCCCAATTTTTTGGTGACAGTTCGATTTAATTAATTTAATTAATGGTTGTCCAAGGATGACTAATTAGTTATTTTAATTAAATAAATAAATATTAAAAGAT
This sequence comes from Cupressus sempervirens, assembly GCA_028749045.1. Classification (NCBI taxonomy): domain Eukaryota; kingdom Viridiplantae; phylum Streptophyta; class Pinopsida; order Cupressales; family Cupressaceae; genus Cupressus; species Cupressus sempervirens. Next base: position 404,478,752 of record CM053790.1, read on the forward strand.
GACCTTGTATTTAATAAAGTGACTTGGAAAATATTTAATAAAGTCACTTGAGGGATAAGATCAAAAGTGTTCTAGAAGTCTCTGGAGAAGGTGGAAAGAAAAGAATAAATAGGCACCCCGGGGCTCCATTCGAATAAAGCAGTTGTGTTATCTCTCTTGTTTTCAGATTGTGATTCAATCACAGGTGCATTGTGAAACCTAGGGTTTCTACAATTGTCACAGTTGGCCATTGAGAACGATAACTCTCAATTGGTACACAATTTTGAGGGTGTGAAATATCATCTGAATTATTGCAGATTGGAGGTGACAGTCAGTCATTTCATCAGGGCGTTAATCTGTGGCTTAAGGCCAAATTTGTGGTTCTTGCAGGATTTGATTCAGATTATCAGGTTTATAGCAGAATTGAAGGTTCAAGGGTAGAGTTGAGGAATTGTAGAGTTCTTGTATTGGAGACGAGTTTCATCAATTTAATAAGTTAAGGAGGAGGACATTAATAGTCTAGAATCTAATACATGCCGCAGGTCTTCCCCAGCAAGTAAGAACCTTGTCATCCGGCTTGGGCGACCTTCCACACGGAAAATCCTTCATCATTGGGCGATCCATTCTCAAGCAAGATTGGAAGATTTGTGGGTGACTGTTTCATTTCCGCACAGAGATCAAAGGCGAAACACAGGCTAGATTGAAATCATTCACCACGTGTTTGTTTACAGGCAGATCATGTGTTGAAACGGGCCGCATAACCCATAATAATTTTGGGCACTATCTTGGAGGTTCAAAACCGCACAAAGTCGGATTGGGGTATCTGATCTCTGAGATCAAAGGGCAGAGGCGCATTTGATGTTTCCAACCGGCATTAATCTCCTTCGCAACCAGCTGTTCCAACTTCCATTCGCGTATCACGATCAGGCTCCACCAACAACAGTATTGATAGGCGATCTTGGAAAAAAATTCAGATACGAACTTCACCCCCGACGTCGTCAATAACTCACGGGTCATTTCATGTATTGAGTCTTCGTTGAAGAAGGCGCGATCTTGGAGAACATTGAAGGCTCAGCGTGCGGCAGAGGAAAGCAATCAAATTAAAAGCAACACCCATACAAACATCAAATGCCCAATAAGGGTGCAGTTTTGAATGTTCAGATAAGGGTTCTTGGAAACGGTTTCGCAAACAGCTGCAGCACTTGCCTACTTCAAATTTTAGGCTATCTGTACAAAGGTCTAGGAAGGTGATCAACGATTGTACGTCTCAAGGAGGGTAATTCTGCGGGCCGGCATGTTGTCATAGTAGATGATCTAGTGCAGTCTAGTAGTACCCTTGTTGAATGTCAGAAAGAATTAGCTGCCCACGGTGCTGCAAAAGTTAGTATATTACACATGGTGTCTGTCCAAAAGATCATGGGAGCAGTTTCTACATGACAATGGAGTGGGACCAGAAAATGGCTTGTCATATTTCTGGATCACAGGTTTTGATGTTCAGACTTTGAATCAGTTGTTGCAATAAGATTTTCCATAAACATTGCTAGTAGATTTATTTGCATCATTTTGGCATTTTCATAATACAATCTGAGGGTTTCTTGGCAAGTAGTTAACACACGTCCCAATCCAGTATTGCTCTTCTTTACCCCATATCGTAGAAGGGTTATCTTCAGTAGTATCAGGGCTCGATTGCTAATTGTTTGATGAAATGTCAAACCTTTGAAATTTTAAGTTTTGGGTGTTAAAAGGAGCAATAACCTGTCAAGGTTATTTCATGCACCTTATTTTTGACATGCCCTTGGCAGGTTTTCTCTCTTGCCTTGTGGTTTATGGTCGAGCATCTCAATTTTTTTGACACTTTATTTTGAAAGGTGTGGCAGTTCTAAGAGATATGGTATTGATATTTCATCAACTTCAATGCAAACCCCATGAAACATGTTAGCCCACATGGCACCTAGTTTTTTGGAACTCATACCCATGCATGTTAATTGATCTCCATTTGAAGACCTAGTCACCATTTTTTGGAAAGGTCACCATGATTTGTGCCACCTAGTCTACCTAATCTCTATTCTAGCCACATCAACAAATCGTGCATTTTTTTGGTGATTTATGTGTGATGCTATCAATAGTTTGACATGTTAAGCCATTGATATTCTAGTTCCCCAACCATTTCTAGTGACTTCCTTATGTGATGGTGGCTCTCTATTTTTAACCCTTATGCTTTTTTTTGATGCAACCTTTGTTTGTTTCTAGTCCTTTATCCCACCATCAGATCGAGGCATCTTCTCCATGTGCTTGGCTAACACTTTCCCTTGTGATGGGCCCTTGTCTTTGACTAGTTTTCATGCCATATTTTTCAGCATGATTGGGTACTCCAGCTTGTGATTATCAGAAAGTAACACCAAATTACTTGAGTGCACGTGAAATTTTTTGGTGGAGATGCAATTATTGTGGCTCATTCTTCATTGTAATTCATGTGGCAATTTTTTCCATTTTTTGGTAGGTTATTTCCTTGCTTGGTGGTAGTTTTTTGTTTGGTGACTAGACATTTGTTTTTTGCATGCATAAGTGAGAGTTCTTTTTAATGTTGTGGATCTTTCCTTGGGTAGCACAATTAGAGTGACATATGGCCCCTTCCTAATGAAACACCTCACAAGAGTCTCTACTTTGGTCTATGTTATTGACCCCATCCTTTAATTGGACACATGATTTATTGGATCTAACATCACCCTATGCGCTCGTCAATTTGGGCCATCCTTGGCCACGTGGACACTTGTTAAAGGTACAATTTTTGGGCTTCAATAGTGGTGTCTAATTCTCTCTCCATTGTCATTTTTTAACATGGACACATGTATTAGTTGAACCTTACCTTGCACACAATGCTTTATTTGGCAAGTGCTTTTTTTTTGTAGACAATTAAAAAATTTCTTACCACCACAGGTGGTTTTTTGCTTGGAAAGGTGGTTTCATGCTTGTTGGTGGTTGTTTTAGCTCTTTGATGAAAGTTTTTCCTTAGTTTTAAATCCTTTTTTCCATGCATGCAAAATCATTGGACACTAAATTTATTTCTCTAGAACTGACTCTTTTATTGATAATTTTCTATGTAGTGCCTGCCCCTAGTTTGCATTTATGTTATTTTTGGTCAAACTCTTTTAGGCTAATTTTATGTTTAATTATTAGTAGTATTGTTTGGTGATTATCAGATATTGTCTTAGATTCAGTTGATTTTTACTCTATATTTCATATATGCATGATGATTATACAATGTTTTCAGATATTGATGGTTTATTATCACATGTGTTTTCTTATGGATACTTACCCCATACTTGCATGTGTATGGTGTGCGTGTTTATTTTCTTTATGTATGGCATTTCTGATGTGGTTAAGGAAGGGAGTCGTAGTCACCTGCTAGTCGGGATCTACACGATGCACCACTTCCTGCCATTGCCTATTTAGCTTAGAATATTGTGTCTGTACATGCGTAGATTTTATGCAAGTTGCAGGTACTGGGTATCGACTTCCTTGAATTGCCAGGATGAGCATACCCTATCACATTATCTCAACGGTAAGAGAGGGGAGATAAATTCTTGAGTCCAAATCCTAACCCTTTAAGCCATTTGTCCTAATTGAAAATTAGGAAAAGTATCTGAGTTAGTACACTCTGAATGCGTCGAATGACATCAATTCATGATTCTAACCCTTTTGTTTGATTTGGTATGTGTTCTGTTATAATGAGTTTTCGTATGTTGCTTTATGAGTCTTTGGTGAAATTTTTATTAATTAAGTCTAATTAAAAGATTAAATTAATAATTTAATTTTATGGAAATTATTATGACACTTTAATATTTAATTGTATTTAATTAATTGAGAAATTTATTAAATAAGAGAATTAAATTTGGAGATAAAGCTTTAAGTTATTAGTATATATTTAGAACGTGATAATATTTATTTAATTTAATAATAATATATTTAGAGTTCATTTTTAAATAAATGCTAAATATTATTGTTATTTAAGTTAATCAAATATTTTATCAATTAAGTTTCTAAAATAAATTATAAGTAAAAAGATATTAAGCTATTTATTACATGCCCTATTTAATATAATGAACTTTGATTTAAGTGTTAATCATATAAATTTGTATTTTAAACTTATACTATGTTTTAAATAAAGAAGATACGTAAGTTTTTTATAAACTTTTATTATTAATTTAAGATACTTAAAAGTTTCTTTTCATAAACTTTTATTAATTAAAATATGTTTAAAGTTCTTTTTAAGAATTTATAAATTTACGTAATTTTAAACTTTTTAAAAAAGTTATATAATATAAAATTATTATAATTTAGATAACTTTTTAATTAAAATGATAAGTTTATTATTATTTAATAATTTCTATTAATAGATTTTAATACTAAATATATTATTAATTAATAATACTACCATTAATAAGTTTTTTTAATGTAAACTTAGTATTATATTTATTGACAGATTTAATTATTATTTGTTCATTTAAGTATTAATGCATTTTTAATATAGCTTTTGTAATTATTAATTTATTAATAGTTTTTGGTTAAATATTAATAAATTGAAAATTAATGAAGATATTAATATAAGTTTTTAGATCAGTAATTGTTAATTAATTTAATTAAAAATAGTTTAATTAAAGTTAATTAATAATGGATATTATTTGATGAAAATTGTAGAATTATGTTATTGATTTAAAACATGATGAGAGGGTAATTCTAGTTTCATTTGAATAAGTGAATGGATCAACCTGTAGGGTTATCTAGAGATCTTTTGAACTTGAAACATACCTTGAAACTAAAACTGAAACATTACATTTACTCAACAATATATTATCAATCAAACCAAATTATGAGTTTATGATATGCATTGTCTATGCTTTGTGGTTTTTGGGGGTTAGCTTAGTTTTTGACTAGTCTTAGGTTGTTACCAGAGGCTCGAGGGTTATGTGAATGTGATATTATGATGTTTTGGTCTCGATCTTTTTAAAATCCAACCATGGTAATGTGATGGTATGCTCTATGATATGATTGTATTTACTATTTGTTATTTCTTTCTAGTGATCTTGTGTGATGCTGAGGTGAATGTATGACCTACTTGACTTAACCATTTTTGAGTCATTGATCAGTTATATCTGATTTGCTGTCCAGTCACTTTGAGAGGACTGAGATATTTTGGATAGTTTGTTCTTGATGATGTCATGTTGTGACATGTTTGACTTGACCATTTTGGAGTCTTCGATCAGTATTGTGATCTATTATCGGGATTCTTTCTAGTTGCTTGTTGGAGAACCATTAGATATTGTGATTTATGATTGATGCCTTTAGTTGCTGATAGAGAACTGTTGTGATCATTATGATTATTATTTGATGCTTTCTAGTTTCTCATGGAGAACTGATGTGGTTATTGTGGATTATATTTATGATGCTTTCAGTCACTTGTATAAGACTGAGGTGATTTTATTATGATTTTTTGATTTGAGATTTCATGAGCCTAGGGTAGGTTATCTATGTGTAGTGTTGGGAAGTGGCTTGCAATGGGGGCTGAGGCCCTAAGTGGCTGCCAGGGTAACTCGTTGTAAGTTGTTTTAATAAGTGATAACATTTACACTAAATGAGAGCAAAATGAACCTAATAAGATAATTGTATGTTCTCGCCCATGCCTCGAGTGCTAGTACAGACTAGGATGGGAGTAGAGAGAATGCTTGATTGTGAACTTGCATTTTGTAGTATCCCTCATTAGTATGAGAGGATACTAGTGGCCACAGGGTTCACTAGGGACTCGAGATTCCCATGAGATGCTCAAGGATTGCTCGGGTAACTTCGAATGTGACTTTTGCAATGACACTTTCATGCTTGCATAGTAGATTCCTACATATCTTTGTGGTGCCTCTGGGTCTAGATGTTGATCTATGTGTTGGAAACTTTGAGTTATTATACTTTTAGGATTTCCTAGACTTAGAGAGTATTTTTTGTATGTGATTTGTTATCTTGTTTTGGCCTTGAGACTATCTCATCAGCGTGGTGGGAGTGGACCATTTAGGTTCCACGCAGTCAGGTGGTAGTGCTCTTTCACTCTTACCATTTGAGATCCGCTCATAGTCATTGTGTCTAGAGCTTCTTGAGATGCTTGTTTATCATGATTAGGTGATGTTATTTATTGGTTTATTTCCTTATATTGATGATTGACATGTTAGATTTCTTTATGCATATGTTGTAGCATGTTTAGGTGTGACATCCCTATTATGATAGTACCGATGATCTCTTTGGTGACTTGGGATGTTATGTGTGGGGGATGGCTAGGACCCATGATGGTCTAATGATGCTACTAATGGTTGGGAGGAACCACACACTTAGATTAGTTGTGTTTTATGATAGATGGATAGTTGTATTTCATGTTAGATGTTTATATCTTTTATGATGGATGGATGTATCATGTATGGTATATGGTTTCATTTATTTTACTGTACTTTGTATTATGGTTTCTTGGAGGATGATGCATCTTTATTTCTACTTATGTATATTCTTTTAGCCTTTCATACCCTGTGACATGTACAGTGGATGATTGAGCATTTTGAACTAATTTTCCAAGAGGCATTCGAAATAAATGTATATTAGATGGACATTAGACTTTATAATTATTCTTTCATGTGGATGTGGTAGTTGTTAGACTTAGATTAATTAAATTTAAATGTGACTCAACGTCTTGGGATCCTTAAGGAATGTAACTTGTTATGTATGTTTGTTGATGATTACATGTTATTGCTTCCACTACTATGTGTTTAATGTGAATGATCTATCTTTATTACTTTTTTTTAAAAATGTTTAGCAAACCTAGTAAAACTTTAGGTTAATTCTTTTGGATCCCTTGGTGGGGCATTACATTTTAACTTCTTCGTCTTATTTTTGGTGATCGAATATTTTTTCCAATAGGGGTCATTTGCTAGCATTTTTTTTCCTCAATGACCATTTTCCTATCAAATTATGCTCACCACTTTCTGATGTTAGTATTACATTAGTGTTCCTATTTCCCTTTTGGTCTTGTTTGGACCTACCTTGAGATTGGGAGGAACACCAAGGGCGAAAGTAGCTAGTCTTAACCATGGGGCAACAAGAAGGGCACTAGAGAATTTAGATAGCAAGTGGGAAGGGTTAGGCCCAAAACAAAACATTGGAACCTTTAGGTTTTTTCTCATATCTTGGGCATTTAAACTCCATTTTCTAATAAATGAGATATCATGAAAAAGATGGTTCTGATTGCATCATAGTGGTATGGGTAATTTTCAATTTTGATAATTCTTTGATGGCATTTTCCACCATCAAAGTCAAGAGTACAATTTTACACTCTAGGAGACATATTTTGAGCATCAAATCTATGATTTGGGAATTATTTATATTGTTGAAAAGGTCTTTCAAAGCTCTTTCTAGTATTCTGGTTATTTTTCCAAATTCTTCTCTAGGAACATGCTATTCATTCTTTTGCATGTTTGCATTCTAGTGGATATCTTGGTTGTTTTAGGTCGAGGGATTTATTTCATTATTTTAGATGATTTATCATGGGTTGTACTATCTATTATATTAGCCTTATGTCTCTTCTAGTCTATTTAGGTATCATTAGTATGCATTCTTGTAAATACACCAAGATAAAATGCCATATTCCATCTATATTTTTATTTCAATTATTTTGCCTTGTTTTTTCTTTTGATTCAAGTAGTGTCATCTAAGGACACTCATACAGATTACTATATTCTTAGGATTCACCATATCTTGTGCCTTATTGTACATGCAATACTATGTTTAAAGTGCCATTGGGGGTTGATGTTTTGCATGTGTTTCCATCTTCCTTTGTCCAGTGATTTTTCCTTTTGTGACATTAGCCTCATGATTTATCTAAAATTTATCACCTCAACACACACATATATACTCTTTTGTGCATCTTGATTGTGGTTCCTTGACATGTATTTCCATTGGCCCACTTTTCCAATTTACCGTCACCTCACCCTTGTCTACATTAAGGGGGCTTCTTCTATTGATTCTCATGATTCCTTGGTTTGATGGAGTGAGATATGTATTTAGTATTTGTTTCTATGTACTAGGTGGATGTAGTAGCTAGGTACATATACATTTTAGTGAGATGGATCATTTACCATATATACACTCTTCTTTTTATTCCTACTTTGGTTATAGTCTTCCATGTTTGATTAATCAACTCTTTAGGATTTGGTGTTTCATGTCATATGTATCTTGGAGTTTAGTTTTTTTCCTTTGTATGCCTCCTGATTCAAAGCACATTATAGTCTTTTCTACCTAGTCAATTTCTATTTCAATTGAGGTTCTTCAGATTAACAATTACTTTTGACAAAGCTTTGCTTCTACATGCTTTAGTGGTGTTCTTCATTGTCATCTTTTGTTCCTATCATCTAAGACATTCCCTAGTTTGGAAGATTTTTTAATCCTTCACTAGTTTCTTTATGCATGCTTTCCATCTCTTTTTGGAGTAGGTTTTTTCTCATATGGGATTTGGTTGTGCTTGGGTACCTCATAAGGCTTTGTTGTCAGGATCCAAATTTACTTTTAGTTGTAGTTTCTAGTTTCTTAGCTACTCCCTAAGTTTATCTTAAGGGGGGGTGTTAGAGTAATTATATATTTCCTAATTAACTATAGTTTTCTTAAGCTAAAATTTAGGCATCTAATAATTAATTCTTTTAGTAATTATTATGATGCAACTTAGGTTAGACCTTTTTAGGGTTTCAATCTCCTTTATAAGGATGATCTCTTTTTAATTTATTGATTCACTTTTTTACTATAGAAATTTCTCTTTTTCTCATCAAGAATATCTCATATGTGGATCCAGGAATTCCAGCATCCATAGCTTTTTCTTCTCTCTTTCTGAGAAGAGTTTTTGCATATAGGTGATTCTTGGGAGTTGTGGGGTTGATCTTTCATCAAATTTAACAAGATATGCATTGTGTACCATCCTAAATTGGAATGATTTCAATTTATGACCATTCAACACTTATTCAATAAAATTAATTTTATAAGTGCATTTACATCTACCACCTATCTTCTTCTTAAACTAAATCTAGATAGGACCTAGTAAGTCCTTGACATTCCCCTTCTACAAAGTGAAAATTGAGATATGATCTATTTATTTAGGTCCTTCCCTTTCCTTTATCTTCAACCAATATAATGCCTTTTTTCACTAAAATGGATTTTCCTTGGATTGGGGACCTAATTTTTAGATCCTGGGACTTGTATTGGGGTTGTCAACTGGTCTCGATGGCTTCTACACTTAGTTGCTAGAGGTACAACACATCCCTGATTGGGCCTTATTTTGGGTCTTGATTATTGGAAACTCTTTGGGGTTTGGGGTGGGGTTGGTTTCTTGAGCTTGATTAGCATACATAAGGAAATTAATATAAATCCTATATAAACACCTCAATTGTTTCATTTGATAAGAAATCATATGTGTAGACTATCAAGAAAGAAAGAACACTTATGCACAAGAAAGATCAAGAAATCATTTCTCATGTGGACATGCCATTCTGAACATCCTATTTTTTCTTAGTACATTTTCAAGGTGGAAGAAAGGAGGCTTTGAAACATCCTTCAAACCAAGAGAGTTCCTAATCTACTTGTGCTTCCTTCATAATCACTAAATCTTGGCTTGAGTTAATGCTCCTTTACCCCATGGATTACATTAACCTTCTAAGATTTAGCACCTTTGAGGTTTTTCTCAAAATAATTTTCTTCCTTGGACTCCATATTTTTGAGGTATGTGTGGTTTTGTAATGAACTTAAGGTTACCTTCTTTGATTCACATTTCCCCTAACACATTTTTGGGTAACCTAAATTACAACATTTCCACTTTTAATATTGGTTTTAGATCTCACATTGCACATTATTTTTCATATCTTTGTTATAAAAATACAAAAAATTTCTTGCATTGTATATAATTCTCATTCAAAATGTTTGATTTTTTTCATGAGTACTTTGGTGATAGTTTTACAAATGAGACCCTTGGTAAGGAGGATGCGGATATGATATCACATGATTTACCTTTTCACCCTTCCAAAATTTCTTCTATCATATTTTATGATAAGCTACATGCATGATTGTCCTTTTCTACAACTATTTCTTCTATTGATAAACTATTTGTATGCTATGAGAAGCCTTTGATGAATCTTATGGTTTGTTCTAAAGTAACTCTTAAGGGTAAACCTATAAATCCTTTAAACTACTTCATCAATCAATATTCTTTGGTTCATGATTATCACACTCAAAATAATCCTCTATGAGAATATTCAAAATAATTGAGAGAGGGGGTGAATTAGTTATCCTAATGTCCAAATGTACCACTTCAACTTTTACTAACTTCAAATAACTTAAAAAACATCATTAAACCACTAAGTCCATATAGAATATCATCAACAACTTAACATTTTATTCATTACTTAACTATTTATTTAGTATATTCCAACCAATAGTAAATAACATGCATTACACATATAAAATTCACACATTTATGACACCAAGATTTAATGTGGAAACCCAATTTGGGAAAAACTACCAAGTAGCATGCTACAACTTTTCACTCTTTTGAAGTGAGATTGGTTAAGATTCAACCTTGTTAAAGGTTACAAAATACACTATTAGGTGTGACCCTATTAAAGTATTTAATCACCATGTTAAGAGTGACCTAGTTAGAAGACATTAGATCATTCCATTAGAATGTCACATTGATTAAGGATTTGTAAAATGACTATTAGGTCAACCTTGATTGAAGGATTTTGACTGTTACAATGTTTAGAAAGTAATAGAAGGTTTGATCTATAAAACATAACTCATTTTGAAAATTTAGATCTCTATTCAACTCATTTTTCTAGTTCATTGACCAAACTTCATTATCATCTCCATCACCAATCTTCTTGGAAACCCTTCAATAAATCATACTTCACCAATCTCTTCAATTATCCTCTACCACTCTGTTCATTAGAGATTCTCCATAAAATTGTCAATCAACAATTAACCAACCTTAGAAAACATCTCTTATGCCTCCTTAAATATGTAGCTATGATCTTTTGCCTCTTAAACATCACCATAGATCTTAGGTTAGATTCAACAAACCTATTTATCATTATTTCCTTCTACTCCTCTCTTGATACTTCTAGGCACTTATCCTTAAATACTTTCCTTTGATAGCATAACAAAATTAATTCATGTAGTAAATACATTAGCTCATCAATCTTTATCATCCACACATTTTGACTAATCCAAAAAATTTACTATGTTAGCTTCAAACTTGATTCTTTCACAAATTATAATTTTGTTGATACTCAGTCATCACTATGTTCTTTTTATTGGTTGTCACCATGCAGCTTGGTCATTACCTATTCTATCTCACTCAACTTACACTAGCTTTCTTGATCTTCACTATGCTTGACTATTACTATATTTTCTTAATCATCTTTCTTGGCCATAACTATCACTCAAGTAATACTATTTTCTTGGCTATATCTTAAGTTTCTTAATCATCTATGTCAACTCCTTCATTTATCATCATGGTTCACTATAATTTTTTTTTCTAACTCAATAGTTATATATGTCATACAGTGATTAAGAAATAAATCATCTTTTCAATTAGTAATTGATCAAGTGCCCATTGTAATTCCAGCATACTTGCTCCTCTTCACTCAACAACTTCACTAGTTCATCTAGTTATCTCTCTTTCCAAATCCTCTTCATCAATCAACATATATGACACTCCACACTATTAGTGAATGTCACTCTAATAGGTTTGATATCAATGACAACATAACAATTGTTTCAATTGTAGTTTCCAACAATCTCCCACTTTAGCATTGATGGAAACACCTCTAGTTACCATGCAAATGCAAAAGACATTCTCATGATGTAACATTAATAGCTCCTATATATCTCCCTATATGCTTTGATATAGATCTTAATTAATATTCTTATTTTTCTAATTCTTATCTTTCACTTCTACCTCTATGGTACCAATTGTAAATTCTTCAATGCTAACACCATTTTTATTAACTTCCTCTTTTATGTCTCTTTTTGTGATTCAACTTCTAACTCTGATAAGTGGATGTCAATATATCTAATCATATTATCCCTCTAATATGTAGATTATATGGTAAATGCATACTTCTCCAGCTTCATATGTCTCCCTCTTTTGAAAATAACCTCATATATATATTCTCCCTCTTTCATTCAAATATAGGATGGTAACTCTACATATTTTTCTTTTTGATAACAATGTCAAAGATATCATCTAGAAGATATATATTCCTCTTTGATATATCATCATCACTTTTTAATGATTTAACTGATATTTAATATCACTTCTCTTTTATCTTTAACTTGACTCCTTGTAGTCTCATCTACTCATGCTTTAGTCCATATTTTTACAATCTTTAGTGAGCTCCTAAAGTGTGACCTCCTACATTAATGTGTAAGATATTTTGATCATATCATTTGATGTAATGCAACATCTCTTCTATGTTTTCTTTAGATAGGGTAATGACCCCTAACTTACCTCTTAGGTATTCAAATAAAATTTTAGGTAATGCCTTAGTGATATATCATCTATCTTCTCCTTTGTGTTTACACACTTCAATCTCACTTCTTTGTCTTGTACCAATTCTCTAAAGTAATAATTCTTGATATCAATGTATTTGATATTTGTGTGCATCACATGATTCTTTAATATGTTTATAGAATTTGTGCTACCACAATATATCACAAAAGATTTAATAATATCTTCCTTCACACCTTTTAATAATTTCTTGATCCACACAATATTAGAATAATTTACTTCTGTAGAAATATACTCAGTCTCCAATGTGGATTGAGAACTATAGTTTTTCTTCTTGCTTTTCCATGAAATCAGTCTCCTACCTAGAAAGAAAGTGACCCCACTTGTACTCTTTCTGTCATCAATGTTTCTATCCCATTAATCAACATATTTATAAAATTTCAGCCCATACTTGTCACTCTTTTTGTACCATAATCCATAATCTTCTATTTTGTTCAGATATCGTAGTCTTCTTCTCATAGCCATCATGTGTTTTTCTCTATAATTAGCAAAAAATATAACAATAATACCAACTAATAATGTAATATGAAGTCTACCATGTACAACATATTGCAATTTTCCAATCATTGACCTATATAATGTTTGTTTCACTTCAACAAAATCATCACTCTTTGACAATTTATGACCAGTAACCATAGGTGTTCCAACTAGTCTTGAGTCTTCCATTCCAAAGGTATTAAAAATATCCTTGATATGCTTTCATTGAGTAATGTAAATACCTTTCTTCATCTAATAAAATTTCAAACCAAAAAAAAACTTGATCTCTCCAAACATTGACATCTCAAATTCTTTCTTCATCTCATTAGCAAATGATTTACACAATAAAACATGTCCTCCAAATATGATATCATCAACAAAAAATTTAGTTAACAATATCTTGTTCTTAGATTCACTTTTTAGGTATAGATTCCTATTTTCATTAGTTCTTGTAAAACCATTTTTACCAAATAAGTGTATAACCTTTCATACCAAGCTCTAGGGCCTTGCTTAAAAATGAAATGATTTATGTAGTTTATATGTCATATTCCTCTTTCTAGGATAAAAAAATCCTTGAATTTGATCAATATAAACTTCTTGTTCTAATATTTCATTCAAAAATTTGGCATCCATTTTGTATACCTTGAAACCTTTGTCAGTAGCATATTAAAGTAGAGTTCTCACTCCTACCAACCTTTCAACTAGGGAAAATGTCTCACCATAGTCAATTCCTTCCTCTTGTGCATATCCCATACAAACTAGTCTTTCTTTTTTCCTTGTGACTTCAACTTTCTCATTCACCTTGTTTTTGAATACCCATTTAGTTACAATCATGTTGTTATACTTTATCTTGGGTACCAATATCCATGTCTTGTTATTCTGTATTTGATCAATTTCCTCATTCATTTCTTTAATCCAATCTTCATTCTTTGAAGCATCTGTAACTAATTCAGGTTCAACCTCACATAGTAAACATGTATCATTATTCAACTTCCTGTCATGACTCATACATTATTTCTTCCAATGATTTGGTCTGGTGTATGATTCCTCCTTACATACTATGTTAAAATAGGTTCAGGTCTTCTTTCCTCTTCATGTATTTTAGTGGATTATACTTGCTCTTCTGTTATAGGTATCTCTAGATACAACTCAACATGGTCTATTCAGTATTTGGTTTCCTCTCTTTGATGTTTGACTTATTTTATCTATGGATTGGCTCCTATAACCTAATGTTCAACATCTTACTAATGCTTCAAAGGACTTTTCCATTGAACCTCAATAGTGCCTAGCTAATGATGCTCGACAACCTCTTTCTATGGTTCAAGTAAAGTACTTGATTATCCTTCATAGATATAGATACACATTTTTTATTCTTAAGCTTCTTTCTTGCATTCCTCCTCTTTCTTTTCTTCAAATTCATTAACTCAAACATTTTTACTTTCCAGAGTTTTGTTAGTGCTAGAATTCAAACACTTATATGCCTTGCTTTAAGTGGAATATCCTAGGACTATACCTTCATCACTTTTTCCATCAAGTTTTCATTTCCTTAAATATTTCAACATGTAACATTTTCTTTCAAAAACTTTGAAATAATTGACATTAGGTGCATAGCTATACCAAATTTCAAAAGGTGTTTCATTTGTACATTTCTTCACTTGAACTCAATTTTGAGTATAGACTGCAGTACTTATGGCTTCTCTCTAGGATTTTTGCAAAAAATTCTCCTCCATCATTAGTGTCCTTGCATAGTCCATGATTGATCTATTCCTTCTTTCAACTATCCCATTCTATGGTGGAGTTCTTGGTGCACTCATTTATCTCTTGATTCCTTTGTCATGTCAGAATATGTTGAACTCATCTGCTATGAATTAACCTCCTCTATCCAATCTTAGGAAATTTAGAATATTTCCTATTTCCTTTTTAACTCTAGACAAATACCACTTAAACATTTGAAATTTGTCACATTTTTCTTTAAGAAACATCACAATCAATATTCTAAAGAAATCTTTCTATGAGTTGGACCAAATCAAGGTAATCTAGCAAGACGTCTTATCCTACATTCGTGAATATTTCATTCTAGATGGAAGATAAAAAAGGGTGCAAAAATTCCACTTTGTGTTTTAAAACCATTCTAGTATAAATATAGGTTGTCCTTCCCTTTTTTTTTGAAGTTATCTCTGTTACATAGTCTTCAGGCTCATAGGAAGAAGGAAATTAGATCAATGCTCCATAAAGGTCTTATTTTAATAATTGAAGATTACTATGGAAATAATGCAATAAAGCTTTCACCTATAGTAGAGAAGAAGAGAAATTGATTGGTAGTGAGCCTCATCAATTTATGAGTGCTAAGAAAATTGAAAACAACAAGGTTAAAACTAAGGAGGATTAAATTTTTAGAAAAGGTAAAAATAAGGAGATTAAGATGGAACAAAAGAAGAAAAATAATGAGGAATCTACAAAGTTTGAAAAAAGTGTAGATGATGAGGATAACATGGAAATGTTGGAATTTAGCTCTAACTAGGATGAATATTCTAGAAGTAGGGGTATCTTAGTGGTAAAGAATGAGGGGGGAAGTAGAAAAGAAAGGAACTTGGAGTCAAAAATAGTTTTTGAACCCTTGGGGGAAAATGATGGGAACCAAAGTGAAAATCCTATACCGACTAAAATGGATATTACTGATGTTAAGAGTCTAATGGATTCTGAAATAGAGAAGAAAGATGAAGGAAAATCCCTAGTTATCAAAGATTAGTTCATAAATAAGGAGAATTAGAAGGAGATGATAGAATAAAAGGGTTTAAATAGTAAAATAATCTCCATCTCAAGGAAACCCTAGAAATCACTATTGAGTCAAGGAAAAAGTTTGATGAAGAGAACAGAGATGATAATAACTTAGTGAAGTTATCTTTCCTTCACAAAGCTAAGATGAAAGCATATGCTTCCCTCTAAGTTGACTCTATAATGAAATATTTTTTCTAAAGAAAATGGGAGAAATCCAAAGAGAACTAGATCATGAAAAATGAAGAGAAACCAACTAGAAAACAAGTTGGGAACATCCTTGAGAAATTAAAAGATAATGAATTGGAACTTTGGCAACTATTTAAAGACAAT
Organism: Cupressus sempervirens; assembly: GCA_028749045.1. Taxonomy (NCBI): domain Eukaryota; kingdom Viridiplantae; phylum Streptophyta; class Pinopsida; order Cupressales; family Cupressaceae; genus Cupressus; species Cupressus sempervirens. The sequence goes on from CM053790.1 coordinate 404,494,953, forward strand.
GGGAAAAAAATGGAGATGGTCACTTCTAGTTTATGTGTCATAGTTTCCAGTATAGGGAAAAAGAGAAATGAGGAGACCATGTCACCTAATGTTGGTGTTACCAAGATATTGGGTGGTCCAAGAAAATGAATGAGACAATGTATGAAGAAAGCTACTATTGATGCTCTTGGTTCTACTACTAAAGACATCTTTTAGAGTGCTATGGAGGTTGGCAAGGAATTTGCTAAGGTTATTAAAGATTTAATTTAGTTGTTTGCCTAGTGTGCTATTTTTTGGTCCCTGTTAGGGTTGTTGGTTCTAGTTTTCTATTTTTGTGTCATTTCCATCTTTTCTTTATTTTTTACTCTAGGTTCTAGGTCCTTGTAAAACCTAGGTTTGATCTATTTTAGTACTTTCTTGGTTCCAGGTCCATATAAAACCTAGGCTTTTTTTTGTGTGATTGTGAACTTTAGGTTTTAGGTCCTTGTAAAACCTGGTGATCCTTAAAGGGCATATTATATTTTTGTAAGGGGTTCTAGGTCCCCTCAAAGACTATTTTTCACATTAATCTAAAAAATTCTAGAGAAATCATCAACAAGTAAAATAAAATATTTATCACCATAATAGATTTTCTCTGTAATAGGACCACATAAATTAGTATGAACTAATTCCAAAATATCATCGGAACAATATGTGTTGATCTTGAAACTAGACTTTGTTATTTTTCCTACTTGACATTATTTGCACATAACTTTATCAGATTTTCTCAATCCTGGTAATCCTCTTACTCTTATCTTACTAATTGTTACCAATTATCAAATTTCACATGATGTGGCCTCTTATTCCATAACCAAATATCTTGAAATTGTGCAAATAGACAAGTATCTTCATATAGGTCTAGATAGAACAAGTTACCTCTTGTTTGATCATCTCTTCCAATTAGTCCACTAGTAGAATCATAAATCTTTCCTTTTCACATAAAAAACTCAACTTGTGCATTAAATATGTCATCTTATCAATCATTATCATCCATGCATTTTAACTAACCCAAAATTCAACCATGTCAACTTCAAACTTGAATCTTTCACAAACTATAATTTTTCTAACACTTGATCATCACTATGTTCTTTTTCTTAGTCATCACTATCTAGCTCGATCATAACTATTTTGTCTCACTCAATCTTCACTATGCTCAAGTGCTACTATATTTTCTTCTTCATCTTGCTTAGCCATAACTATCACTTGACTAATACTATTTGGTTGACTATCTCTTAAGTTCCTTAACCTTTTGGTTCATCTCCTTCTTTACCTAACCACTATTTACTAGGATTTTCTTGTGTTTAAATCAATACTTCTACACTTCATACACTGATTATATAATACATCATATTGTCAAAGACTAATTGATCAAGTTCTCATTGTAAGTCCAACATCCTTTCTCCTCTTCACTCAAAAACTTCACTAGTTCATCTAGTTATCTCTCTTTTCAAATCCTCTTCATCAATCAATAGATATCAAACTCTATGCTATTAGTAAATATTTCTCCAATAGGTTTGACATCAATGAAAATACAAAAAAATTCCAATTGTAGTTTCCAACATCCTCAACCTATTGTTCTTACTCCATTACCACCTTCTCAACCTATGCTTCCTCAAGCACTCTAATTACCAACAACTTTTAAAGACTATGATTTGGTGGAATAATTGTGTGCTACACCTACTAAAGTTTCTCTATGGGAATTATTGCAAACATCACTCAATTACCATAAATTTTTATAAAATGATTTGTCTACTCTTCTAGCTCAATCACCTAATCGAGATACTATTACTTATTTCTTGGATTGTATTTTTACGGTACCATCACACCCTTCTATTTTCTATTAATTTGTGCTGACTAATCAGGGAAGTACTATACATACTTCATAAATTCTTTGCCAATGGTGGGCTACTATTTGCCAATAGCTAATATTTTTTAATTGGCTATTATTTATATCTGCCATTGATTTATGGCTGACATGTTGTAACTAGTTTTAACCCTAAAGAGGAAAAAATACTTGTATAAAAGGGCTTAGGGTTAGGGATTGTTTCATAAGGTGTGATGCAAAAATTAATTCTTGTGGTGATATTGAGTTGTAAGGGATTATAGATTGTAATCATGTTGTAATCACTAGATTGTAATAATATTGGACTTATTGTTTGGTGGACATAGCTCAAGGATTGCATGAACCACATTAAATCTTGGTGTCTTGTGTTCTTCTTTGTGTGATCTATTATTTTATGTTATTGGTTATATTTTCATGTAATTTTTATTTCTATCGAAGATTTAATCCTAACATTTTCTTTACTAAAGATAATCTTACTCTTGTAGAAATTTAGAATTAGAATGATGCTCTTATGGTTTTTGTGTCCATTAATAAAAATACTACATGTCACCCATTAATTGGTAATGGTTTAGGCTTGAATGATTGCATCATAGACATGCTAAAATATATACAAGCCAACCTTTCAACTATTGATCTTGACTATGTTCCTATTCATGGATTTGATAACATTGCAAAATATAGCTTGGAAATTCTAACCTTTTGTATGCAAGAAAACCTAATCTATTGAGAGCAAGAGTAAACAAGCACATATTTGTTGTACATGTATATCAAATATTAAAAACAAAATGAAACACAACTAATATTATGCTTGAGTTTTGTAACTCAATGCAACCAAAAGACAAAGTCCTTATCCAACCTCAAGTAGCTCAACAAAGACACCCATGAGAGGCCCTATTGGTGTGCTTTAGATTGGAGGAATGTGGTGTGCTCTCCCAAAACACAACTATGTAAACCCCTTGATATGAAATGCAATATGAGAATGATACTATGCTAAATGAGTGGAGAATGCTTCAAAAGATGGCTATGGAATCAACCATGCTTGAGAGCATTCAAAGGATATGAGTATGGAAATGCAAAAAATATCTAAAAATGCAAATGAGATAAAAATCTAACAACTGCCAAAGGTTAGTAACAATGCAATTCTAAAAATCACTAAAGAGCTCTAACAACAAACTAGCATGATAAGAATGCAAATGAGGGAGATGGAAAATGCTTGAGACAAGGGCTCTATTCATAGGCTTGAGAGAGGCCTTGGTGAGGTGGCATCTATGTGGCATCCACATAAATGACACAAGGGAAACATATAGAGAAGTCATGTAAATGGTCAATATTCAAAGTTTGCTCACACATGTGTGAGAAAACTTGGAGGAAGGAGTGGGGGACAAAGGTGTAAGAAGTGTGGAAAGTGTGAGAGATGTTAGAAGTGTGAAGGGTTCCTCACACATGTGTGATCACACACCTAAGAACTAAAAGGGGTTTAGCAAGGTGTTTAGGATAAATAAGTGGGATTAAGTAGTGGGTAGGCTTAGAATGATGAGAGTGATGGGTGTAGACTAGGTTTTAGGATAGGTTTAAGATTAAATTAAATAAGATTTAATTTAATCATAGGATTAGAGAATTTAATAGAATGGAGGGAATTAAATAAATAAAATTTATTTAAAAGGGGATTTATAGAGCACTATGCATTAAATAAATTTAATACATTGGGGGGGGGGGGGGAGTATTTAAATTAAATTTAAATACATTAGGAAAATGAACCTATTTAATTAAATAAATTTAATTAAATAAGTAAAAGAATATGAAAAATATAACTAATTAATAAATAATTAATTATAGTGTCAAGGGAGATGTTAAATCAATTAATATAGTGTTTAGGACAATTTTAAGTGTCTACATTCTGACCCTCTTTGATGTGATGTTGGGACGACATTATATCAAAGAAAAGAAAATATAGGTTGCCCTAGAGAGGATAGGAGTGGTGTTGACGTGATGGCAGGGGAGGAGGGTGCCCCCTCAAGGAAATGGGATGAAAAAGGAATATATTTTGTCCAAATTTCTCAAAAATAGAAACGGGAAGGAAAAGGAAAAGAGAAAAGGCTTAAAAAGAAGGCCTTGCATGACTTGTTAGTCAGATTAGAATGAAGTAGGGTGAATTGGATAATGATTAATCTAAATGCAAGTTAACTAAATAAGTGCATGGGATTCAGTTGTGTTCATATGGAAGAGCACACCCTAGTTTTCTATTGCAAGAGGAGCTATGCATCAAATGCTATAGTAGCATAGATGACAAGATTTATTTGCATGGACTAGACTCTCAACACAATAGATGTAGGTTTTTAGATTCATGATAGAACAAATAATATAGACACACTAGAGAGGTCTAGGAATACCCAAATTCTTTTTAGGGATCTTGGTGGAAAGTGTGCTAACCCTTTTCCTAGTGAGCAATGCATAACCATAACTCAAAAATTGAGAAAGATATGCTAAAGAACCATGAAAATAGATCATATCACAAAATGACATGTGTAATCAAGTTAAACCATTCAAATGATACCAAGATATTGAAGATCGAGGCACACTTGGGAAGGCTATCATTGACACATAAAGATAAAATCAACAAAAAGGCCTTATGATGAAGTAGTCATTTAGTCCATAATTCTTGCCATGAATTCTATTTTGATAGTGAAATTTGTTAAGCTTGTGTAGGAAGGATTCATCCTATAAGGCAAAAAGTGATTGTTTGATTGAATTTTATTGAAATGTTTGTGATTGTTCGCTGGTAGTGGTGTGAAAGAACCATGAAAATAGATCATATCACAAAATGACATGTGTAATCAGGTTAAACCATTCAAATGATACCAAGATATTGAAGATTGAGGCACACTTGGGAAGGCTATCATTGAAACATAAAGATGTGCTAAAGAACCATGAAAGTAGATCATATCACAAAATGACATGTGTAATCAGGTTAAACCATTCAAATGATACCAAGGTATTGAAGATCGAGGCACACTTGGGAAGGCTATCATTGACACATAAAGATAAAATCAACAAAAAGGCCTTATGATGAAGTAGTCATTTAGTCCATAGTTCTTGCCATGAACTTTATTCTGATAGTGAAATTTGTTAAGCCTATGTAGGAAGGTTTCATCCTATAAGGAAAAAAGTGATTGTTTGATTGAATTTTATTGAAATATTTGTGATTCTTCATTGGTAGTGGTGTGAAAGGAATAAGGTTCTCAAATAATTTAGTCTAATTGTGAATTTGTGTTAGTTTTGTTTGCAATCACTATTTTGATAAGCTTAGTTTGATGGGTTGAAGCTTAGCATTATGAGATGAGATGATTAACAAAATAATTTGGATAAGATAGGATAAGATGATGGATGAATTGAATTGGAATGGAAGTGGAATGATGTTGATGAGAAGAAAAAGGAGACTTTGATAAGATGTAAATTGATTTGTAGGAAATGATTGGAAGAATGGAATTTGATTACATTAGAGGAGAAATGAATTGATTGAATTAAATTGGAAGAAGTACAAATTGATGGAAGGTGGAATAGATTAGAACCAATGACTAGGGATAACCAAGGAATGGTAAATGGATGGGAAGGGTGGGGATATCTAAATGGAGGAATAATAAATGGGTGGAAGGAATGGTGAAAGGAATATGGAGGACCAAATGATATGGTATCGAACAATGGGGAGCCAAGCACCATGTTTCAAAGGAGTTCAAATGCCCCATACCAAGGATAGGAAAATGGAAGAAAATATGGTGGGAAATTATTTGTGAACATGAAAAGATAGTGTGAAGGCTATTGTATGGAGGAAGGGAAGGCATGTGTTCTTCCAAAACATGTATGAACATTTTGTTGTTGTGCCTCTAGTATTGATCATGAGCATGGGCATGGGCATGTAAGTGGAATGAAGACGTGATATGGGAGGGAGGGTATGAATATGAAATGGATAATGATATGGAGGATGTGGACAGGATAATCAAGATCAAAGACATATGAAAGGAGAATGAAAGTATATAGGAGTATGGATGGAAAATGGATGAAATGAACATGACAAGGGCTATGGGATGCAAGATATGGATAGCATGTCAAGATCAAATATATGAAATGATTATGGAAGTATGTAGGATAATAGATGGATAATGTGCAAGGGATATGTCAAGTGAGCATATGGATGGATGGAAAGAAATGGCAGTCAAGATCAAAGATGGAAAAGGATGATGAATGATAGATGGAAGTATGGAAGATACATAAGGCAATATGGTATGGATGGAGCTTGCCCCCAGTGTAGAGTGTAAGTGGAAGAGGATATGTGAATGGAAGGATAAGTGGAATTGAAAGATAATGGATACATGATAAGGAAACAAAGAGAGGACTCAAGCATCTAGTTACATGGATGGGATCCCTTGATATCTTTTCCTTTTTTTTTTCTTTGCTATTTTGAAGAATTTTTGACTATTTTCTCATAGATTTTGGTAGGATAGTAAATGAAGGATAATGACTTATGAAAAAGTTTGGATTAATGAGGTGTAGTGGTTGGGAGGAAGACATGGTTGATGGATGCTAGGTTGGAAGATTTGTGAATGAGTGGATGAAGGAGGTGGAAAGATCGTCATTGACACACACCTTGAAGGGTGATGGAAAGGAGGAAATTTTGGAGGATATGTAGGAGAAAGTTTGAATTTTGGGATATAGGGACCCAAAATGGATGAAGGAGATGATGGATTTAGGATGGTGGATTTGGGTATATAAGGACCCAAAATGGATTTGGAAAATGGAAGCTTGGATGATTTATGAATGAGGGAAGCCTTTGGGTTAGAAAAATGGGATGCCCTCTCTTTGAGATTCATTGCTTCATTAAATAGCTTTGGAATCCACAAAATTTTTGCAATTTTCATTTTTTGCCTTTGTGGCCTTCTGATTTTGCTTTGGACCATATTTTTATTTTCTTGGATATGTCTTTTAGAGGGGACATGTTGATCCTTGGATTTTTGTGGATTTTTGGCTTGATTCACTTATCTTTGGCATCCAATTTGCTTCCATTGACTGTAGTATGGGTGCATGAAGATAAATGGTATGGAGATATAGTGGATGAAGTTATGGAGAGTGGACATTGGAAGGAATTCAAGGATGTATGCCTGTGTTGATCTTTATTAGGAGCATGAGGGGATGGAGTGGAAAACATGGATATGGTGGATGGATGTATATAAGGACCCAAAATGGATTTGGAAAATGGATGATGGGAACATTTGGGCTTGGATGGAGGAATTTTGGATTCAGAAGGAGTGGAAGGTGTACCAACATCTTGAGACATTATTTCTTTAATGGGATACTTATCATTTTCAATACAAGATATGAGTCCATGTGTATGGAGTTCAAGAGTGGATTGGATAGATGTGATAGGATCATGTGGAGGATTAGGATCACAAGGGGGATTGTGAGGGATAATAGGATTTTGAGATGGAGTGGGATAATGAAAGGCAAATGAAGGGGTACTTTGATCTTGACTTAAAAGAGCATCATGTGGTGGAATGGAAGGAATGATTGGATCATGAGACATAATATAATCATATAATAGAGTGGAGGGAATGGAACCATGAGACAGAACATTTTGATCTTGACATGGAGGAGAGCTAGTAGATGGAGTAGAAGGAGAATCTTCATAAAGTGGAGGATCTATGGATGCTAACTCTTGAGATGGAATGGAATTAATAATGTGTGTAGTACATGGAATGTCTTGATCTTGATTAGGAAGGGAATCATGAGATGGAATAAGAGGGATAAATGGATCTTTAGCAATAAGGGAATAATGGGATGGAGAAATGCTTGGATCTAGAGGAGAAGAGGAATCTATAATGATATGCTTTGGAAAAAGTTCTTGAGATGGCATTGGATGTATGACTTTGGGTGATTGGATCACTTCATTTTTAGTTTTGTATTTAGAAAAGCTTTCTACCCATGATTGTGGGACAAAGACATACTTATTACAAGGTGGAGATAATGTTGATTTTGGAGGATTAGGATTGTGTGGAGGTCGAGGTATGGGTAGGGGATTGGGATGATTTTTTTGGACACTAAGCTCAAATTATGTAGAATAATATGGAGGATTTGGGTTGTATGGGACATGAGGATTATGGCCTTCAAAACATGGGGGAAGAGGACATATGTCTTGGAAGGTATATTTTGACTTTTGATTTGCTAGACTTGAGATAGAATTCTTGAGTTCCTCAATTTCTTTGGCCATGATATTTATGTTTAAGGAAATGTGTGGGCTATGACTGGAATTATATGTGGATGAAGGATAATAAGGTGGAATTCCCTTGTTAAAGGTAGAAGAATAATGAACATGAGATGGATATGAAGTTTTGAGGATGGGAGGTATAACCCCATATTGCCTTTGAAGATCTTCAACCATTTGATTAAACCAATTTTTATCCATGAAACTTAGATGAAGAGTGATAATGGATGAAATATGAACTTGGGTCTAGGAGCAATTTTGGACTTTTTGTTGACTTGATTTGAATTGGATTTGACTTGATATTGATGATGGTGCTCCTAAGTTTAAAGTAGAAGATTTTATGAAAATTTGAACTAGAAGAAGATTTGAATAGATGAAGTTAGAAAGATTGATTGATTTTGGATTGAAGATGTAAATGAATTCACTTAGGGATTGATTAGAAATGAATGAATTCAATAAGGGATTGGATTAAGAATCATGAGGATGAATTATTGAATGAGGGAATTGGACCTTGATGTTGATGATGGACCATGATTAGGATGATGATTAGGAATTTGATGGAATGATTAGAAAGATGAGGAAATGATTAGGATGAATTGAGATGATTAAGATTTTGAGGAATGATTTGAATGATCAAGAATGTGATTGGGAAAAGAGATTCATGATGGTGATGAATTTAATGGATAGAAGAAGTGATGTGGAAAACTTGAGATTTTTTTTGTTATTTTTTATTTTTTTGAAATGTTTTTTGGATTTTGAACTTGTATGATGTTTTTGGATTTTTTGAAACATAACATGCAAAGCATACAATGAAATACATACAAGAAAAGTTTAGATGGTGTGTGTCCCCTTCACATGAGGAGGTATTTTTGAACATTCAAGCACGCAGAACACACAAACAATCCTATAAGGCTTTGACTAGGATATACAAGCTCAGCTAGGGGTATCCTTTATATACACAAGGTATGTGAGGCCCGAATCTATAGATGAAAGAAAATAATGCCACATAGCTAGGAGGAGATGGTAACCCAAATCTCCACCTTCACTTCCCAAAAGTATAAATTTCTTTGGAGCTTAGCCAAGAGTAACAAGATTATGCTTCCAAGAGAGGTGTCTTTCAATTCACCTCCTGATATTTATACTCCACCAAAATGCTAGAGTTGAGGTCATCCCAAGGGGTGATGAAATCACCAAGCAAGCCTCTTAAAAAGTGTAAAACAAGGCCACTTATTTCTTTTTCACTCAAGATCACCCAAAGGCACAAGAGGAGTGAATACATAAGTGGTATTGGGTTTAAAAGAAACTTATTCTTTTTCAATTGATGCTTAGATTTTCTATCTACCTTTGAAGACACTCATTTTTATAGCATGCAATGTTATATCCAACTTGACAATGTCGTCAACAAAAGTAAATTGATCATGAACATAAGAAAATTGCTGAAAATGAAACCAATTCCTTTAAGTCATTCAAGATTGAGTGAATTCATTTTAAGAACCAAATCCAAATGTTTCATAGCAAGCTTCATTGACCTTAGGAATTCAAGAGTGTATTTTCTATCTAAAGATTCATTCTAATGAAAGCATGTCAATTTTTTTTAAGGTATTGAAGATTGTGTTTTAACAACATTCATCCAAATGAGAAGTTTTATTCAATTGATTATGCATTAAATATTGAATATGTTTGTTTTAAGTTTAGCCATTCAAGAGTGTGTGTTCCCACCAGGCATGCCAAAATGTATGCAAGAAAACTTAACCTATTAGAAGCAAGAGTAAACAAGCACACATTAGTTACACATGTATATCAAATATTCAAAACAAAATGAAAGACAACTAATATTATGCTTGAGTTTTGCAACTCAATGCAACCAAAAGGAAAAGTCCTCATGTAACCTCAAGAAGCTCAACAAAGGCACCCATGAGAGGCCCTGTTGGTGTGCTTTAGATTGGAGGAATGTGGTGTGCTCTCCCAAAACAACACTATGTGAACCCCTTGATATGAAATGCAATATGAGAATGATACTATGCTAAATGAGTGGAGAATGCTTCAAATAATGGCTATGGAATCAACCATGCTTGAGAGCATTCAAAGGATATGAGTATGGAAATGCAAAAAATAAACTAAGTTAACATGCAAATGAGATGAAAATCTAACAACTACCAAAGGTTAGTAAAAATGCAATTCTAAAAATCATTAAAGAGCTCTAACAACAAACTAGTATGATAACAATGCAAATGAGGGAGATGAAAAATGCTTGAGACAAGGTCTCTATTTATAGACCTGAGATAGGCCTTGGTGAGGTGGCATCTATGTGGCATCCACATAGGTGCCACAAGGGAGACATATAGACAAGTCATGCAAATAGTCAACATTCAAAATTTGCTCACACATGTTTGAGCAAACTTGGAGGAAGGAGTGGGTGACAAAGGTGTAAGAAGTGTGGAAGGTGTGAGAGGTGTGAGAAGTGTGAAGGGTTCCTCACACATGTGAGTATACACTTAAGAACCAAAAGGGGTTTATCAAGGTGTTTAGGATAAATAAGTGGGATTAAGTAGTGGGTAGGCTTAGAAGGATGAGAGTGATGAGTGTAGACTAAGTTTTAAGATAGGTTTAAGACTAAATTAAGTAGGATTTAATTTAATCATAGGATTAGAGAATTAAATGGAATGTAGGGAATTAATAAAATGAAATTTATTTAAAAGGGGATTTATGGAGCACTATGCATTAAATAAATTTAAATGCATTAGGGAAATGAACCTATTTAATTAAAAAATTCAATTAAATAAGTAGAAGAATATGAAAAATGTAACTAATTAATAAATAATTAATTATAGTATTAAGGGAGATATTAAATCAATTAATATAGTGTTTAGGATAATTTTAAGTGTCTACACATTTCCCATCAAGGTTGGTCTTGTCATCCTAGAATTTTCTATGCATGGTACGCTTGGTCCTTTGAATTATAAATTACTCTTAGGAAGACCTTGGTTACATGCTATGCATGTTGTTCCTTCTACATTCCATTGAAAGGTACAATTTTTTCACAACAATCTCAGTTATAATCTACATGTAGATGATTAACCTATTCCTTTTTGAATGCAAAACATGTTCAAACCTCTTTTACACAAGGCTTTGTGAAAACTAAAACTAATTAAGAAGAACCATCTAGAACTACAAACCCTTCTTCTTCTCTTCGTGATGATGATTGGGGTTCTTTTTATTTTAATCCTACATTTATTGGAGAATATAATGAATTAGATCTATCTTTCATTAAAAGAAAGATAAATTTGAAAAGAAAACATTCTCTCCACTTACAGGTGAACTGAAGAATATATTTTCATGCATTTCTACTGAAGAAACTATTGAGAATATTAAGCCTGAATGTTATGTTGTATAGAGTTATGAAGTACCATTATATCCTAAAAACATGGCTGATTGTTATGGTATTATATCTACTTCACTAAAAAAAAATGGGTTTGATGGGAAAGGTTGTAGAAAATTTGAACATGGAATATGAGTTCCTATGGATAGTGGCTTTCTTGAACATATATATAGATTAGGATTCAATCCTTATTAAAAACCTTCACTATGTCTCTTACATGTTAATCACATTTGTAGTGGGTCTCTTAAGTTGGTTAATAATAGACTTTTAGATTTTGACAAATTGATGGAAATGGATCTCTTTCCTGATGACGAAGCCCTAATGGATTTTCTAGGATTCTATGATAACCTCCCTTCCTTTCATCATAAAATATGAAGACCATAATGTTTAAACATTGATGGTTATTTTGCAGATAACACAACTAATGAGAACATGTATGATGAAAATCTTCCCCTTGAGGATTCTATGAAAAATAATTTACTAATAAAAAAAACCATTGATGTTTAAATCAACACTAAGGATTCTAAAAAAGTGATTAAAATTGGACATTTCTTGACTTCTAAAGAAAAAGAGGAGTTAAGTGATTTACTGAAGGAATTTAAAGATATTTTTTCATGGTCTTATGAGGATATGCCTATTACTGGTCCTATGATTGTGAAACATAATAGTGTTCTTAAACCTACTTAATAAGCCTATCAAACAAATAATTTGAAAGATGAATCCAAGTATTTATATTTTGGTTAAAGTAGAAATTGAAAAATTATTGGATGCTAGTTTCATTCACTCAATTGATTACTCTCCTTGGATATCCAACATTTTTACTATCTCTAAAGGAGACAAATAGATATGCATGTGGAAATTTTTTTGGAATTTGAATAAAGCTTCTTTAAAAGATGACTTTCCTTCTCCTAAAATTGATATGATAGTCGATTCAACCGCTGGACATGCTCAGCTATCCTTTGTGGATTTATTTTTTGGCTATAATCAGATTTTTATTCCTCTTCAAGTTAATACAAGACTGCATTTATAACATCTTGGGGAACCTTTTCTTGGGTTATGATTCCCTTAGGACTAAAAAATGTGGGTGCAACTTATCAACATTTTATGACTCTGATATTTCATGATCATATACATAAGATCCTTGAAGATTATGTCAACAACATTCTTGTAAAATCAATAAAGTGTAATGAACATGTTGTTATCTTGCAAAAAACATTTGAATGCATAAGGAGCTATAATATGTGATTGAATCCTTATAAGTGTTCCTTTAGTGTTGACACTAGGAAAATACTATGATCTATGATCTCTAATTTTCGTATGGAAGTTGCTAATGAAAAGGTAGAATCTATTGTCATTATGCCACCACTAAGGAACATAGCACAATTTTGTAGCTTACAAGGGAAGATACAAGATATTTGATGATTTATTTCAAATCTAGTTGTAGAACTATTTCATTCACATACTTTCTTAAGAAATATTCTATTTTCTCTTGGAATGATGAATGTCAACAAGTGTTTCAACAATTTAAGGATTATCTCACTGATCCTCTTATCTTGAACCCTACACAGCCTAATAAACCTTTCTACTTATATACATCTTCTTCTTCATATGCATTAAGTGTAGCTCTTATTCAACATGAAAATGATGGTAAAAAACACCTCTTCTATTACATTAGCTATACTTTGATCAAGTATGAAACATGGTATAAGGAAATAGAGAAACACTGTCAAGATTTAGCTTTGGCATGCCAAAAAATTTGACATTATCTTCTTAAAGTGGAAGTCAATGTAATGGTAAAATTTGATCCTTTAAAGAGCCATTTTATTAAGAAAGACTTATTAGGATGATAGGGAAAATGGGTTATGAATTCTTTTGATAGAGTTTGACCTAAAGTTTATATCTCATAAAACTATAAAAGGTAAATCCTTAAATCATCATTGAGTTGAGGCTTCTTGTTTGCATTTAGTTATCACTCCAATTGAGTTTAGTGATGCAAAAATATTATCTATAAATAAGGATGAAGCTTGGGAAATGTATTTTGATGGTTTTAGATGTAAAATTGGTGTAGGAGCAAGAGTAGTAGTTGTTTCTCCTTCTAGAAAATTGATCCTTCTCTCATATAAACTAAAATTCACATGCACAAACTATTAGAACATATAGTCCACCAATATAATTGGGGGGGGGGGGGGGGGGGGGTGTGAATAACTTATCCAACTAATATCATAATTATTGATCTTATTAAACTTTAACCATATGAGCAATATAATAAAAAACAACAACAAGATACTCATACACAATAACACTAGATATGTTAACTAGGAAAAACCTTGATTAGAGGAAAAACCCCGGTGGGGATGTTACTCACAAGATGTGTTAATCTTATATTGGTTTTGAAAAGGTAGTGAAAAAAATCTTAGTCATTATCTATTAGTATTATAGTGCAAGCTGTAATCACCTAAAAATGGTCATCTAGACTATTAGCCCCCTTCTCAGCATTTTGGCTAATTTAATTTTATCATTTAACTAGACCAAATTGTTAATAATAAATTTATTTGATTATAACCTATAGTTTGAATATGCTATCCTAAGTTCATTATTTGATTAAAATAACATGTCTCTTTTTAATTAAATAAAAGACCCCATTCTTCTAACCCACTTAAAGTGCACGCATAAAGTCCTTTTTCTATTTTACAATTAAAAGAAAAGGCTTGTGAGACTTTTGTCTTATGTGACAAGTCAACTTACATTCTATTGATTGACTTGTGTGTGGAAATGGATCACTCCTCTTTTCAAATTCCACCATTGATCATCCACCATCTTCATCTTGATCTCTACCATCCATATGACTTTAAAAGGGAGAGAGCTTTCCCCCTCAAAGGATCCACCCCTCATTTGAATATTGTTATGTTGTAGGTTTTCTAACAAGTTTCTTTGGAGCTTTTTGGAGAACTTTTCTTTCTTGTCTACATTCTCTCATCCATGGCATTCTAGCTTAGCTTTCATTTTCACATTTAGCTTAAATCATATAGTCTAATATTTGGATTGTAACACTCTCATACATGTTTTAGCATAGCTGCATTTTGCATTTTCATCTTAGCTTAGTTTCCATATTTGCATTGCATTCTTGAGGAGCTCCTTGAGATATTTGCATTCTTGCATATTTTCTTTGGAACCTCCCATTGCATGGTTTACTAGCAAGAAGAGTATTCCTAAGGCTTAGCTAAGAGCCCTTGAACTTGAAATACACTCTCTTGCACTCCGTGGATAGGGAGCTCTAAGTCGGCATCCAAGCATTCCAAACTCATGGAATCATTTGGATAGAATGGTTTAGAGTGGGACATTTTTGAGTGTACACAAGCCATGTGATCATAGCAAGCCAAGAAATCAGTGTGAGCCAAGTGATCAAAGCATGTCGAGCATAAGTTAGCAAATAATACATGCTGAGTAATATACTTAGTGCTGAGCACCAATATGTGTTGAGCATATAGTTAGTGTCAAGTCACTCATGAGATTAGTAAATATAGTATGATGAGTCATTAAAGAACTAAGTTACATCATTGAAGATATAGTGGATGCTGAGCATCAAAGAGTTCAATTACTAAGTGAATATTTTTGGACATAGTTGTCTATAATGGCACAAACTTCTATGTAAACCATTTTTGGTCTAACTTAATGATTTTTTTATGATTCTAGAAGATGTATATAGATGTATATTATGAATCCCTATGTAGTACATGCAACCGATCAAGTTGAGGGATGTTCTAAGTGGAAAAATGGATCAACCTCAATCATTGATTCTAACTTCACCCTAGACCACTTGTGTTTACTTAAGGATACAAACTGTAGACCATTTTTATGCATGAATAAAGAGAAGGAGATGCAAGAGATATGAATTCTAAGTGAAAAGATCATTCATGTTGGCTATGGAGGTTGTGATATTGTAATGAATTGAAGAATCTATTAGAGAGAACATAGGAAATAAGAGAGAGGACATAGGAGACATGTCTAATAAGAAGGATCAAGTACACATCATGAAAGAGAAGATCTAACATCTAGAAATAGAATTATAATCAAAGGATCATGGTTTTGAATCATTCTAACAAGTGATGTGGAGAAAATATACTAATAGAGTAGTCTTAACAAGCTTGTGTAAATATCTTAACTAAGTGCTTGTTTTATTGCAAGTTTAAGTCCACTAACAAGGCACACTTTTAGCAGGGTGTTTAAATCCTTTAACAAGGTGATACCTAACAATATTTGTAAGCCTTTAATAGGGAAGACCTTTCATAGGGTAGATCACAGTTTATGGTCAAACTTATTGTAACCTTAATTGGCTACACTTTATAGTTGTAGTAGTGAAGATTTGTGGGTGTCATCCCCACCCCATTTTTACCTTCTCATTGGAGGGTTTCTAGGTAAAAAATTTATTATGTTATTTGTTATTTATTTCATGCTATTGATGAACATGTGTAGTTATCTATTTTAGTATACATGCTAAATTGTGAGATGCATGTGTGGTGAATGATTTATGATTAAAGTTTTTAAGTACTGATTCACCACCCCCCCCAGTTTACTTTCTCATTATTATTTCCAACAATTGGTATTATAGCCTTGTTATCTAGAAAGAAAAGCTTTACAAATTTTAGGAAATATATTGAAGATGGAAGTCTGCAAGTTGGGAAAGACTATTGAGAACTAGAAGATTAAAATCTAGCTTTCCCTACGCCAACTCATGGAAGCAAGAGAAAAAATTTAGTGTTCATTAAGGAGAAGGAAAGAGAGAACTATTAAGAAAAATGACACCCATTACCAAGAGGAAGACACTACTAAATTTTTTAATAATGGAAACTCAAGTGAATTTGATGTAGTTGTTGCAGATCTAATGGAAAAGAATGGTACCCTAATTGAAGAGGTTAGAAATATTAAGATAGAACAAGAAGTCCAATAAGTATTGCTATGTGAGGTGACCAAGTAGAAAAAGAAAGATGATGAAGATAAATTTGTGATTGAAGATGATAAGAGGATATTGACTAATAGACATGAGAAAAAGACATCAGATGTGCAAAAGATTTCCAATGTGCAACTGGACACAATGAATCAATTGATGATTGTAAACTATGAATTGAATTGAAAGTACATTGAGATCACAACCCCAAAGTCACATGAAAAACTGAGGAATGAATTAAGAGAAGAAAATAATTTTGATAAAAGTTTCAACAAACCAGTGAAGCCATGAAATACTTTGAGAAATGTTGGGCTATCATTTTGCACGATGCTTAGTGACAAGAATCTTTTCGAACTCCTCTCTTCAAAAGATGATCTGAGATCAACTCCAAGGTTCTAGGTGATCTTGCAACCTACTAGAATCCACTCAAGATAAATGTATTTGTTTATAGAGAGGCCTTTTTTGGTTCTAACTAATTTTGGATAAGATTTTGAATCTGCTTGCTATCTCAAAGGAATAACTACACAAAAAGAATTAATTTTTTTGGTATTTTCTATTTTTTAATGAATGCAATTTTAACTATGCAACTATATGAGTTCCTAAATTAACCAAGTGTTTTTAATAGCAAATAATGAAGATAGGGTAACAAGAATTTTAAGAAAATGACTTGAAAAGTAAATCCCTAATGGACATAATCCATATAAACAACATAAGCCACATAAACAACATGTATGTGAGTTAAGCCTTTGAAACTATTGGTAGGTAACCAATAAAAGTAGGAGCACTGCTTCCTCAATTCCACTATTGCAATCATCAATGGGAATTCAATAACCATAAGTTGTTTCATTTTTCATCAAATTGAAAGGCCATAGAAAGTGCACTCATGCAAGACAAAAATCTATGCAAGAACAATATGGTGATCTCTTCTTCAACTAAGTACATTAGAAAAATTCATAAACACGTGGCAAACACCAAAATTAAAAGATTTCTCAATCAAAATAACACAATAAAACTATTGGCTCAATTACACTTCATGAACATACATTCACAAAATATAACACACTTAGGCAAGAATAACTACACTCTAAATGAGAGCACCAATAGCATATATTATTACATCAAAATAATGGCCTGTAATACATATTACATTCCTAAATTTACAAAAAATATTCTCCTCAATTTGTGTTGAGACTAAGAGATCTCTTTATGCAAACATATGCCTCTGAATTAATAAAACAAATCTATTTATGTACAAATTGACTCTCTAACTAATGCTAAGTAGGATTCAATCATTATTTATATCAATTAATGAATGCATGAGCCTTTACATGTCTTGAAACAAAGAAAATAAGAATAATAAAGGCATTAGATGGTGTAGGAGTCTTTGGAGATGCCAAAAATAGAAGCTCAACCTTCACTGGATGTTTGTAGGAGTTAAACTATCGTAGAATGTGTTTTCGGTGCATGGAAAGCTCTAAATTTGGAACTAGCAATTAACTATCAATTCACCTCTAAAATATTTAAAAAAATTTGGTGCATCTTAGAAGAAGTGCACTTTGAAAGAAATGCACCTCGGAAGCTCAATTCAAAAAATGCAAAATTTTACGAAGTATCAAAACTGAAATTCTATCTTCTAGGTTTTGTTCTCCCTTCATACCAAAGCTATGTCTAGGTATCTCCATGACTTGGGTTGTATCCAAAAAATATAAAGCTTCATATTTATCCTTTACTTTTTTTGTATAGTTTCCTACCTCTATGCATGTTTCTACAAAATCTACAATTTCAAATCTAATTCTAGCAATGCCTCTTCGATCTTAAATGCTTGTTTGATATCTTCATCAGTGGAATCTTCTTCAAAAGTCTTCTAAAATTTTTCAACAAATGTTTCTACAACCATCAGTTTATCCCTTGAATCATCTTTAAAAATGTCTAAGCAAGCATCACTATGGTGTCTCTTTACCTCCAAAATTTTCTCTTGGGTTCGATCCTTGAGCTTATGAATATCTACTTGTAATGTTTCCATTACTTTATTTCCAACTGCAATCTTCTCTATCCAATAATCTATTTTATCTAACTCATTTGTAGTATATACATCCATCAACATCTGATACCTTTGACCCTTTATTGGTTGTAACAATGGCAGGTCTTTACCCCAAGTATGCACTTCATCCATAAACCCAAAATCCTAGTTCAACGTAGCAACCTACTTATCTACATTATACTACATATGGTGTAGCAGTTTAAGATTTTCTTGTATGATCTGCACACTTTTCTCTTCAAAACTTTCCCACCATTGCTGACAAACCTTAAAAAATGGATCTAGTTGCACAGTCTCCTTATCCCTTTTCTCAAGTGTCCCATTTAGAGTCTCTTCAGGATTTTCAAGATCTAATGGACCAACTACTTCTTTCAAATATCCCCTTAGAATTTCATTTTGCTTTTGAAGGTTTAAGAATTTAGTCTTATCCTATTCTAAGTGTCTAAACACTTCTTTGATCCTTGTAGTAACCATCAATTTGGCAGTGTCCATAGTGGGTTTTCCAAGCATGACCTCCCTGATTTGATAATCTTTTAGGGTCAAATCCTCAATAGTTGCATGTAGAGGATTGATAGAAACATGGGAAAACAAGTCATGACAAAGGCCAGTGTTCTTGCATTTCCTATAGTTGACTCACGATTTTTGAGAGCTTCAATTAATTCTCACATTCCCTCTTCCTTAGTAGAATACTGTTACCTTTTGTTTCTAATCATCACTTCTTTCCTAAGCCATCTTGGAGTATTTTCCATTGGAGATTTACCTTTAGAAGAAGGAGTTTTTTCTATTGGGATTTTTCCCGTATCACTCCTCTCTAGAGTCTTCTTTTGTGAGAGATCCACATCAAGCATCTCTATATCTATTGAGTCCACAATCCTCACCTCTATATCTTAGGAAGTCTATTGAGGTTGTTCATATATTTTCCCTTCCTCTAACACTTCATTGGTGAGTATTTTTTGTGGCTCTTCTTCCTATTTGGATTACACTTATTCTTCATTACCTAGAGGGAGAGGAGTAACTGAAACTTTATCCATGCAAAATGAATCTTGATTTGGTGATGGTGGAGCAATTTCAGGTCCTTATGGCTAAGGTAGCAATTGGCTCCAATCCTCTTGTTGAGGTTGATTAGTTGGAGTATTTTTTATCTTATTGCCTACCAACTTAGTACCTATAGGCATGAAATCAAAATTTGACATCTAAAAGACATCATCTCCTTGGTCTTGTTTCTCATCGATCCATTGTTGCAAGTCATCCTCTAAAGTTGTAGCCTAAATAAGTTATGTAGGAATGGATGGTGGTGTTATTAGAACTTCTTCTCTATTCTACCTTTGTAGCCCTAGTAAGATGAGTCCTTTGACTTAAGGGAAGGTTATCTTCTTCATCTTCATCATCCTCTCCTTCCTCTTCTTCCTCATCTAGAATAACTTCCAAGACTAATGGAAAATGAATAACCTTTCTTATCACCTTTTTTCTCCATGTACTTCTAATTAGATTTTTCATCTTTCTTCTCTTGGGAGCTGATGGGGATGCTTCTACCTCTTGTGTAAGTGGATACACTTCTTATGTTTCTATTTCAACTCCTTGATCCAATTTTGGCAGTGGCACTTGAGAATTATCCTAAGTCTGTGTGATTTCTTCATACTCTTCCCTTTGTACATTTTCTATCCCTTAGTTCTTTGGTACTTGAGTTGCCTCTTCTTTGGGCTCAACTTGTTGGGGGGAAATTCTTTTCCTTTTTCCTTTACCCTTTTGTATCTTGAAATATCAAACTTCTTTGTCAAGTTGATGCACTACTTCTGGCCTTACTGGAGACTGAGTTATGAATGTTGACACTATCACCATTACTTCTCTACCTTTTACCAGGTGAGTTGTATCTTGGAAAACCAAAATTTGTGGAATTAGATCTAGCTTGAATGGTCTTTTAATCCAATCCTTGGTCAATTGGATGACACGTCTCACCCTATGATTAATATCTACATTTTCTTCTCGATCAATCTCTGCTTTCATAATAGGTCTATCAGATATCTTATCTCTATTGTTCAATGGATCTAGGACCTCTTTAGTATCTTGTTGTACTATCTTTAAAGGGACCTTTATTTTCAAGGCACTTCCTACCGAATAGAGAGTCATCCTACAGTAATCCCTGATTCAAATTTTATAGTCATCCAATGATCCTCTATAGCATCTTCCTATTAGAATTATTTTCCTGTCAAGTACTGCACTCTACCAATTTTATCAAAATAGGGATGAGGAGATTTATATTCTTCCAAGGGATATTGATCCCACTTAGACTCAAAATTCATGATATCCTATTTCCAAACAACATTGACCTATAGTGATGGGCCATACCCAAGTTTCCTTGTGTTGCTTCCTTACTCTCTCATATGGAGACAAGAGTTGTTGTCCAATCTCTAGCAATATGAGCCTATCACATGGATACATGGGGAGATTCTTTGGATTGATAGTTGTACCCACTACACTTAAATAGGTGAATGTCTTATATTGGATGTAGTAGGCACCAATTTCTATAATCTTTGCTACTACCTCATCTAACATCTTTTTCACATATTCACCCTCAATGAATTGGATGATTACAAAAACGAAAGTATTATTCACTATATTATACTCCTTACTATGCTCTAAAATATTTTTCCTTACCAACTGGGGGTATGCCACATAAGGCCATGCATTTGCATCCTATATGTTGCCATTTTTTAACAATCCTGCATAGTTTGTTGCTCTTGTAGCTAATAGGTACACCAAATAAGATGTCATATAAAACTTTTGATTATTTTTTATTGCCACCAATTGCTCATCCAAATTCTCATTGAGAATTAAAGCCTAATTAATTGACATCTTTGCTATTTTGATGGTCTCAATAAAGTGTGCCATCTATATATTTAGGTGTCTAGTTGCTAGTAATCCCATAACTCTACTCAAAAGTACTATAGAATATTTGATATCATCCTTCATATAGCCCCTTTTCATGTCTACTTTTCCTACTTTTCATCCAAGAGAAGTCTTATCAATGAGATACAAAGATTGGATGATTTTGGATGCTTTTTCTCTATGCTCTTTGTACCACCTTTCCACTTGATGATATGTCAATCTAATATACTAATTTTTCTCTTGGAAGATGGAATACCTTCTCTATATTCTTAGGTCTTAGATCTAGCATGATATCTCTAGTCATACTTTTCACAACCCTTTCTTCTAAAACATAGTTCTCTACCAATGCCATGATCAATTCTGAAGACTGTATTGACATCAGGTGTGATACTGTGCTAACTAGCTCTAATCTAATAAGAGTAGATACCATTGGAGACCTCTTATTTGGTTCATTGCATAAAAATAATAAGGCATTCTAGTTGATATGACCTAGCTCAGTATCCTAGATCTCTAAATATTCATCATGGAAGTGTGACTTTGCTAGAACACGTTGAAATTTGAAGACTATTGGTTTTAGGGCCATTTTTGCAGTGACAGAGGATGAGGGGGAAGCCATTGAATCTACACAAAATCAAAATCCATTAGTCTTGAGGTGGAAAAAACTAACATAAACCTTAATTATGGCAAAATAATAACCCAAAAACCCTAAAAAACCAAGAATGTTAAAAAATACCAAAAAACCCATTTTCTATCTCTAGAAGACAAGAAAAAATGTGCACTTTTGATGTGCCTTTGCATCATTTTTTTCATCTTTTTTGAACTAGTTGCATCTTACCTCCAAAGAAACCATTTAAATCTCTCACTTTATGAATTTATTCCTTGTTTTCACAATGGTTGTCTTTGGTAGGTCCTTTTTCTATGGTAGTACAATAACTATATTATCAAAGAATTAAATTTAAGGGCCTCATGTGCTAAATAGTGGAGATAATAGAGAAATTTCCTCTACACATTTGTATTCTACCCTTACTAATGCAAAATAGCTGCCATGCAAATTTTTAGAAACTTCCTTCAATGTATTGATCATATGAATTAACAAATTCTTCATAGCTCTTATCTCTACATCTTTTCTAGCTTCTAGCTTCTCTTCATCAATTTCCATAGCATGGCCTGATGTTTCCCTATTTCAAATGTTTGGACCTCTATTTACACACCCTTTTCATGGAGTGTTTTTGACATTTTTTCTCAAGTCAGCCATGTCCATTTCAAGTTTGATGGTCCTCTATTCCAAAACAAATGTTTTATGTTGGAGTAACCACTAGCCTTCCCCTTTGGGATTCATAACATGGCCTAAAAACCTCCCATTTTATATAAGTCTAGTGGTTGTATCGAGCAATAAAAGGTCAATCTTTTGGTGTAATGACAAGTCTATCTTGTAACAAGTGGCATCAAAGCTTGGTCATAGGTTTGAATCTCCTCAAGTGACACTGAGGGGGGAATTGTTGGACTAACTGCTAGCCTTCCCCTTCGAGATTCATGAGATGGATTAACTGACTCCTATGTTATATAAGTCTAGTGGTTGTATTAGACATTAAAAGGTTGATCTTTTGGTGCAACGACAACTCTAGCTTGTAATATTTTCTTCATTTCCTCTACATGGCTCCTTTTCATTCTCATATATCTCTCATACATTTGTTCTAATTTAGATTGAAGGGTATCCATCTTTTCTATTATCATCAATCCAAAGAAAGCATGCAACCAAAATATCATAATCACTGGAGGTAGATTGAACATGCTAGAAAATAACATTTCCCTTAGGGGATTCTTTGATTTCCATCAAGTTAGGCTTATCTTGCTCAAGAGATAAACTCCAAATTGCTATTATTTGAGCATCTATAATGTAGCCTAACCCTCTTAGTTCTCCATATTGATTCTCATCTTCAAATGAGATTGTTCTTTCCTGTCTTCTCATTTGATCTAGAAAAAAGGATGAACTAAGATCCCATCTAGGAAAAACAATCATATCACTCCTCATTACCAAGTCCCTTGCCTCCTCAATAGTGAGGATCTCACTTGCAAGGTCATATTCTTGTAGCTTTTTGACTAATCCAACAAATACTTCATCAAAATCACTTGGCTTCATTTGTAGGGCAAGTTCACTTTGTTTTATTTTAAATAGAAAAATCTCAAACTCATCATATGTTATAAAATTATCATCCTTCATGAATTCATGAAACACTATACATCTATCATCTATCATTTGAGCTTCTAGATGTAACTTCTTTTCTCTTTTCTCATCCTTAGAAGCTTGACATATTAAATATCTCCTCCTTATGTCATCAAATACTTATTGCCACTTGGTAGGAATTATAGGGCCTTTTGTTCGGCTTTCTCAAGTAATTCAATCATTTTTTTCTTTTTATGTCTCAATTTTTCCCATTCAGAACTCTCAGGAACACCTTCTTCAACCTCTTCTTCTTCAACCTAGTCCTCCTCATTAGAGACTTCAACAACAATCTTGTCATATGAGTACTTAGGGATAATCTTTTTTTTTATTACCTATAGAACCTAGGCTGCTAATTCATTAAAATTTGTCACACACTTTTCCAATTTCAACCAATGATCCTCATTAGGATAGAAACCTTTAAAATTTGAATATGCCTTTTTCATGTCATACTCAAAACTGACAATATCTCTATACTTAACCATTCTTTCTCTGCATACAACTTCATTCAAATTATTAGCAATAACATCCTCTTCTCACATGGGTTTTGTAGAAGGAAGGGTATATCTTCTCATATTTTTTAGGGCATGTCTAATCATATTGAAAGGATTATAAGTCCTAGTTGGCCCATTTGGTAGTTCATATTTTTTCAAAAATTCATTTTTTCCCTTAACGACATTCTTTCTAATCTTAAAATATCTCACTTTGGTAAATCTACAAAGGAAAGTTCCTTTCTTAACATTTTTGCCTAAGTATTCTCTATTTAAATAAATTAGTTGTTAGAATACATCAACAAATCCTAACCTTTTTGGTACATATTTAGGTAAAATTTGTGGTGGCTGAGGGCATCCAAAAACTATAATGATAGTATATTCTTCAAATAAAAAGACACTACCCCAATCATGAGTTAATTGCTTCCCAACATCAAAACATAGTTTAGGTTTAACATCCTTTTTGATAATCCTAGATATTCTTTCAATTAATAGCCCTATCACTTTTAAGATTGGATAAACAAAATCATTATAAAAAGCAATTACATAAGAAAAAGGATAAAACATTTTCCATATCCTTGTCCACCTTTGTACTAGAAATCTCTCTCCCCATTCTTGAGTAGACTCAAAGAAACTCTAATCAAATATGTCTACATTCTTGAACAAGATCAAGTGCATGATTAAAGAATAGTGATGGAATTTGAAATTCTCCAAGTCTCCTTGCTAAGAAGTAGTGATCACCTTATGGATACTCTCAATGATATATTTTAAAAAATCATAACCAAGATTAAGATTTGAGTCTTGGATATTTAAAGCCATGATTTAATTTCCTCCTAGTGCTTCCATAGTTCCATATGAACCTAGGGCTTTTTCAATTCCAAAAACATTATTCTAAAAATATCCTTGGAACAATTCCAATGGCATACAGTTGTTAAGATCCTTCTTCTTTGGAATGTCTCCCACATTCTTCTTTATAGATGGAATATGTCTAGTCATATTCCAGCCCACGTAGAAGTCCTTGTGACTCTTGAAATTCTTAGTTAACTTCTCCACTTCTATGGGCATTGGCATAGGTCCTCCCAAGTCAAAGACTTCTATGAATGTCTCTTTGTCTAGGGATAAGAAAACACTTTTATCCTTTCTATGAAACATCTTGTTGATAGGATTATAGCATTTGATTAGGGCTTTCACTAGGTTGATATCTACAAATACTTTAGGAATAATTAAATTTCCTAAGTTTCTTACCTTGGGGTTACAAACTGGAACATTTGATTCCCTGTTCTTGTAGAAAAACCAAAATAATTGATACCCATTTATATTTGGAACTTTTGCATCTCTACACAATGCATATGGGTCTTTGAATACAAAATCATCTACTTTTTGTGCATTAGTTGAACTAGGTAAAATGTGAATCCACTCCTCTATGAATGTGTTTGGAACCTTCGGTGTTGCATCTAGTTTCTCAATTACTACTTGTGCAATTAGCTCTCCCTCCCTCCAAGCCATTTCTACAAGAAATTTGGTTAATTCTATATTCTGAAAGCTGAAAAATCAATTAGATATCACTTTGCAATTGAAAATTTCTTCAAAAATATAGAAAACTAAGAAAATAATAATAAAATTCCCCTGCTCTTTAGACTTTATTAGTTTCTATAATGAGAGCATGGCTTTAATTGGAATTTAGGAGTGGCACACTTGAAAACTTGTCAATTTTTTAAAAATGGCACGACATTGTGAACAAAGCTACTTTGCTACTTCACTCCAAAGTCTCTTCTTCTCTTGTTCACACCTAAAACCATGCAATTAGGGCTTCACTTCTTAGTACTTGACAACTTCACACTCATTTATCACTTAATACTTTCAAAGCTTGCGATACTATGCTATTTCATATTTTAATACTATCACCTCTTCATAATGTTTTATCAAGACACTTATATTAACCATGTGATGTTGTGCTCATTGTTTTATCTAGTTGTTATAATTCATCATAGCATCATGACTTAAATTTTATTTTCAACACACATCCTTGCAAATATGAGATTCTTTGCAACCTTAACCATTTGATCTTTCTTTTGCTTATTCACAGTGTCAACTTACTAACTGGGGTTAGAACTTGTGATAGTGTGATGTACTACATTCACTACATCACTACCATCTCCATGAGTTAAACACTAACCCCAAAAATGGTGCGATGGTATAAAATTTTACTACATGATCACTTTGATCACTTCATTGTAACTTAAAACTTTAACTATGCTTAAACCTTTGTGAACAAGCGATGAACATATCTTTTGACTGCCATATATCCTTCATGATTTTACAACTTGAAAACTATCTTGGCCACTTAATCATGTGATCATGTACTTATTTTTATATTTTTTTCCCATGTGTCTATGATTAAACTTCACCATTTGGACATATTTAGATATGTGTCTTCCCTTCACTACTTTGTAATCTTAGAAATCTCCAGCTGGTTTTCACATGCAAACATGCAATTAACCTTTATATTGAATGATTTCCTTTCTTTCACATCATCACTAGACTTAAAAGATTAATTCAACATGTATCTTAGTGATGATGTGATCTAAATCTTCATTGCTTCACTTCTTTAACCCATAGTTATCTTAACTCAGTTACAAGGATGTGTCTATATAATATTCTTCTTTGTTCGCATGGTTGCCACTTTGAATTAAATATAGTTAGAAAGACCTTGCAACCATGTGCTTATACTCTTTTTTGTCCATTTTCAACTTAAAATCAAAAGTTTCCATTGACTAATGTGAAGCTAAATAGAGCCTAAAATAGGCTATTTCACTTCTTCACTACCTTTGGAATGGTTAGTGAGTAAAGAGGTGTGATATTGTGAAAATGAAGACTTCACAACATCGTGGCTTAATCATATAGAAAGTCATAAAATAATAATGTGAAAGCTTGTTGTAAAACATAAGGATATAAGATATATCAAGAAATTTTGCATATTCTTACTTTGGATTTTTAAAATCAATTTTGAAAAAAAGGTTTCTATTGATCACAAAGATGGAATACTTTGACCTAGGAATTTTTATAAGGATTAAAAAAAATGTAGAAACCCTAAGCAAGGTAACTACAATTCTTTCATGATTTTCACTTATAATTTTTCAAAATCTTTGGCAAATGGAAAATCATACCAACAGTGGCTCTATCTAGGGATGATGTATAACTTGTATCCATGCAAGGATTTAGAATTTCTAGTAGAAGTAGACCACATATACACAACAATCTAAAAAAAACTTTCAAGACTATAAAGAAATACACACATATATACAAAAGCTATGGGCATATGCATAGGAAATTTCACAAATGTACAAGGATTTTCAAACCTAACTACTATTCATGGAAAATAAATACCTTTAATAGAGGTATTTCTTCAAGAATTGTCCATGAATTGGAAATTCAAGAAATCTCCCTGATAATTCCTTGATGAAGTATGAGTCATCACCCCAAGTAGAATCAACCAAATATGGATCGAGCTATATAGGATCAAATTTTCCATATTTTCCTTTTTCCTCCATCCATGCATTCCACATCAAGAAAAGATCCTTTGGCTCAAACATTATTTCTATTGCCTTTCTATCATACAAATGATTTATCTACAATTATAACTTTATGTTTCTTGCTGAGGCTCCCTTTCTTGTTTTAGTTAGCCCAACCAATTCATCCATCCTTTCTTTCATATCATCAATGATATATTCATCATAATTTGGATGTAATTATACAGACCTATGAGGTTTTTCTGAGGTATTCTAGCCTAGATTCCATACACAAGGTCAAAAGGTGAAACACCTATTGCCTTCTTCACTATCACTCTGTCAACCCAAACTACCAGGTGCAATTTTGAATCCCATGCTTTTCTATTGTCTTGCAAAGTTCTCTTTATGAGCTTTAACAAGCTCTTGTTTGTGGACTCAGCTTCTCCAATTCCTTGTGGGTGATAGGGTGATGAAGTTGACCTGGTAATGCCATACTTGTCATAGAATTTAATAAATTCTTTAGATCTGAAGCACATGGCAATCCTTTTAGGACACCCAAATCTTGTAATGATATTATTTAGTAAAAACTTATTTACCACTTTACTGGTGGAATTTGTTGTGGAAATGGTCTCTACCCACTTTTTAAAGTAATTAGTTGCCACCAAAATCCAAGAGTAGCTTGTACTAGACTTGGTTGAGATTTCACCTATAAAATCCATCCCTCATTGTTGAAAGGATTCTTGTACTTCTACTAATTTCAAAGGTGTGTTCCTAGAGAACTTTAATTTTCCTACGAATTTCTAGCAAGGGTCACATGTTCTAACCAGGTGTTGGGCATCTTTAAACAAGCTAGGCTACCAAAACCCTACTTGCATAATCTTGTGGGTAGTAGTCTTTGCCATATAATGGTCCCCACATACTCCACAATGCATCTCATTTAGTACTCTTTTAGATTATGTTCTATCAATGCATTTCAAGACTATACCTTCAATGTTTCTCCACCATAGACTACCATTTACAATAACATATCTGACTGAATATAACTTTATAGTCCTTTTTTGATTATCTATCAAATGAGGTGGAACTTGCATATGTTGTAAGTAGTATATTACATCTTCATACCAGTCACATTGATCCATATTACATATATTAGAACTAAGGTCCTTATTACCAACATTTATTTGATTGACATCTAAATTTGATTGAGCCATTAGTTTGGCTAATCCTTGAGCTCTTACCAATTTGGTAATCTGGATATCTGTATTGAATTCTTAGATTCTTTTGATCCATCTACATCTTCTACCAGACACTTCTTGCTAAGAAAAAATATTCTTTACTACTATACTAGGTACAAAGGAAATAACAATAGTACCCACTAGGTAACACCTAAAAGCCCTAACAACTTTAACAAGTGCATATGCTTTTTTCTCATTGATTTCATACTTAAGTTCTACTGGTTGAAGAGACCTACTAAAAAATGCTATAGGTGGTTCATGTCCATCTTCATTTTTTTGTAACAGGACAAAGACAATGGTATAGAAAGATGAAAAGGAGAAAATATGCATGGGCTTTCCATCTGTAACTCCAAAGGTGCATTTCCTTGGGTTTAAAGAAACACCATAGTCTAAGTCTTTGATAAAAATCTTTTTGAAATACCTTTTGTATGCTAAAATGTTGACACACTTCTATGAATCATTATATCCAATATTCCTCAAAAATGAGATCTCAAATGTTGACTCATAGATCTCTATTCATGGAGTGCAAGGGTTTCTAATGGAGGCCCTCAATTCGACCTAGTTTGTGCCCATGTAAGTACACAATAAAATGAGAGATTCAAAGAGGAAAAAAAGAGTGCTAGTCTCCATGATCATCAAAATATGCATGTAAATGAAGATACAAGCTAATCTAAATGATAAAAATGCAATACAATGTAAGAAAGCATAATATTATCTTATTAAAATAAAAGAAAAAATCCTTTTAAATAAATAAAATAATATTATTTAGTTAAAAGAAAATCTCTCTTTTAATTAAATAGTTTTATCTTATTTAATTAAAATCTCCCTTTTAATTAAATAACCTTATTTTATTTAATCAAAAGAAAATCCCTCTCTTAATTAAATAAATAAATCCCCACTTAAAGCTCTCTTTTTGATGAAAAAATAAATAAATCAAATAAAGGTTCCTTTTTTTTGTGCATATCTCTAAGTTGTGAGCTTTTTCCTCTTACTTGTCTTTTTAGGGATTTATCCCACATTTCTCTTGTGAGAAGCCTCCCACCTCCATAGTTTCTTTTATAAGGAGCTCTCTTCTTCTCATTTGGATAGATGTTAGTTGCTATAGTATTGTTATGTTGCACGTTTGGAGAGTGATTTTGGAAGAGTTTGAGCTTTAGGGATTAGACGTTGGAGCTTCATTTCAACTTCTCTCTTCTTGTCTTCTTCTCTCATACACTAATGGCTTCCATCATCATGCTTAATACTTGCATTTTAATATTAGCTTAGAGTCATATTTTCTTTCATAGATTAATCTTTCATTTTTATTTCCTTTCATAGATTAGATTCCCTTTCTTCCATTACTTTGCATTGTTATCATTTAGATTAGCTTGCATCTCCAGTTTCATGCATATTTGATGATCAAAGAGACTAGCACTCTTGCTTTTCCTTTTTGAATCTCTCATTTTATGGTATACTTGCATGGGCACAAACTAGGTCAAATTGAGGGCCTCCATTATAAACCCTTGCACTCCATGAATAGAGAGCTATGAGTTGGCATTTGAGATCTCATTCTTGAGCAATCTTGGATATAATGATTCATAGAAGAGTGTTGACATTTTAGCACACATTTTTAGTCCCCATCATGGGGCAACCCACCTTTATATGCTAGTTTTGGCTATTTTTGGAGCTAACCCCTTGTGTAGATTTGTTTTAAGACAGAAAAACCTAGATCTTAAAGATTTGATCATATCTCACAAATGACTTGGTGTTTTGGTCTAAAATTGTTTTTGCAGGTTGATGACATATCAAAGAAGCTTTTTAAAAAAAATTAGAATTTTCCAAGGTAATTTTTGTTTTTATAATTTTTTCTTTATTTTTCATGAAAAAACTTTTGGACCCAAATTAATAAATATTTTGAAAAAGTCTACATTTTTTGAAAGATCTTTGAATTCTATATAGGGTTGTTTCTTTGTGTTTTCAATTTAGAGATAATACAAGGGATCAAACACTTAATTTACAAAAACTATTCTAGTTTGACAACATGAGACCCTAGGGCACAAATGAAAATACTTTTCTAAAATTATTACTTTTTTGGAAAGGTTTTTGTTTTCTAATAGGGGTATCTTTTCTATATTTAAGGTTTTTGGTCTAAATTCATAGCATATAGGTCCAATCTTGTTGACTAGGTCAAAAAATTAAAAATTAAAAAAAAAAGGAAAAAAAATGCATGTAATGATAAACTTGCATTTAAGTTTCACATGGTACAATGCATGATGTGTGCTTTTATTTGAGTTATTTTTTGGCTATTCTTACTCCTAACAATCCTATTTTGAGATCTAACCCTAGGTTTTGCATAAGACATAACTATCTTGTATTGGTTTGCTTGTTGTTTCCTTGGAGCACTTGCTTGGTTCGTTAGATTAGTGGAGTGATATGCACACATTGCTTTAGATGTGAGGTATTATTATACATCTCTATAACATTTGGAATTCAAAATTAAAAGTGAACCTCTCATGTGTTTGTCTTGAGTATTTTACATGCTTTCATTATTCGTATTTTGATTAGTGCTCTAAAATTGGACCTACATTTACTTTCTTGCATACATGTTTCACATAGTAATTAGGCCCTATGGACACTAGTTGTGGTGATCTTGAGAGAGTGGGCTTCATTCTTTTTTCTTACATGTAAACCTTTTCTTGATGATAGATCCCCTTGTAGGTAGGGAAGGATTTGATATTATTTCATTGTCTCACTTGGTTTGTCTTCAACATTTGCTAGTACTTACTCTCTTGAGATTGGTAGTGATTGTTGTTGGCTTTCCAAATGTCAGTGAAATAATTTCAAATTAGTGTGTCAATGAATCTATTTTCTATGTTTGGGTGAGGTGAAGAGGCTAGAGGAGTATGTTCTGTTCCCTTTTGGGCACATCAAAAACTTGGAACCCTTGAATCTGAACTAAGTACCCATGTGGTCCAATTTTACGAGTCCTCCTTGATTAGAGTGTTAACCATAGTGGACACTCCCTTTATTGGATAAACCATGTGGATGGAACCTCAAGCAGCAGTAACCACTTTCACCATGGTAGCAACACTTACTATATAAATGTCCTTGTGGAAGAAATCTCCATGGGTGTAGTCTTTTGTTCGGCTGTCAATTTTCCTCAACATCTCTCATTGATTAAATTCTTAAAATGTGTCAAAACCTTGGTGCACCAAGATTGGATTTCACCCACTTGAGATCACAAGAGTTGTAGAGTTGACCATTACCAAGAACCATAGTGCAACCCATTTTTTCTTTTCTAGGACTATGTGCATGATTGCAAAATATTTTGAGAATATACATAGTAGTGATTCTAGGGATTAGATTCATACTAAGACACTATTCTTGTTTATGCACAAGTTTTCTTTATCCCTTTCCCATTTCTTATATATGTTTTCTTTAACTCCATTAGTGTTATCTTGCATGCCTAATTTATGAGAAAAATCTATTGTTGCATCTAGTTGGTCAATTAAAATGAACAAGAAAATTGAGTTCTCGAGTTGAAACCTTCCTCAATTTGTTATTCTATCATTTCTAGTCCTACTTGGTTGATATGGATTAGATTATGTCACTTACCTCACTATTGGAAGCTTGTTTGCACTTCAGATTATTGTTTTTTTTATTCTTGAATTAGTAATCTTTGATTTTACTAGTGACCTTTCTCAGAGTCAGTGAGTTAGAAACCATCCTTGTTGAGAAGATAAACCTTTAGATTCTTTGGTAACACACTTGGAGAGTCTTAGTAATCTCTTATCCATTCACTTCCATTCAAATTCAATTTCAATTAATTATAATTTGTGTAAATCATCCTCTTAATCTATATGTGCTAGGGTATTGACCCAAAGTAGTGGGCACCTTTGTGACAGTGTTGGTTTATTCCTATTGCAAAAATTCTATCTTGTCATCTCTCTTTTGAACAAGTGAGTGCTTTTACTGTCCTAGTTTGGTACTAACATTTTTTAGGGTTGTCCTATCAGCTAGTACCTTTTCTTTCATTCCAATTAAAAAAAGATATCAAGTAGATCAAGGAAAGAACCTCAAGTAGTCTTTATCCAATTACCCTTAGTTCAAAATAGCTAAATACGTAAGGGAAAATAACCCATATTTGATCAATCACCTAGGAATAACTCAGAAGTTTGGTTTGATCACAATAGTAACCTTAGTGATTTGAGTACACCCTTAGTGAGTTAAGTAAACCCTTAGCACCTTCTTGTTCAAATATGGATATGAGCTATACAATGACTCGATGAGAGAGGGAAGAAATGGATGAATTCCTTGATGAAATATTTGAAAAACAATAAGATACTATTTTGTTCGGTGGTTTCTCTCATGAAAATTGACCAGAAATATCAATTAGATATTAGGATGCACACCAAAGGGCTAAAAGAGATAAGAGACAAGCCTATCAAGAAGAACCATTAGAACATGAAAACCAAGATGATGAACCTCATGTAACTCATGTGAATGCAACATATACCAATAACTTGTTTAGACATTCAAGACCTATTTCACTACTCAAGACACCTTCAAGATACATGAGTGGCATACTTAACACACTCAAGCATGAAAAGAAAGCCTTCCTAGAGGAACAAGCTATGAAGGTAGAGAAATTTAAATGCGTGGAAGAATAAATTAAAGCTTTTTTAGAAATAGAAAGGAAAAATTTCCAAGAGTAGCAAGATATACTCTTGACTCAACAACTTAATGGTCAATTTAACAACATGCATGTTGGTGGTGGAAACGACCCACCTCCATCCAGCCCTCCTAAGACTCCATGAAGTGGAAGACACTCAAGAACACCTTCATGATATCCTAGCCCTAGAGGAAGAGGGGCTTCAAGACATGATAATTGTAGGAGACCAACACCTCCTAGGATTTCAAGACAACCTTCACAATGTGCTCACCATTGTTCATAGTATGGAGGAGGTAGTTAAAATTTTGACCATGACTCTCCAAGTTTCATGACAATGCAACAAAATTATTCTTTCCAATAGTGTGTAGAGAAATATATATATCAAAATAAAGATTTATTCCTAAATAATTTAATTGATAAGGGTACTAAAGTTCCCTACAACTATGATGTTGACAAAAAAATTAGGAGTCAAGATCCATCTTTAGAAGAATGGTTTAATCAAGTGAAGAGTATATTGGACAAGTTAATGGCACCTAAGAGTCCCTTCTTGCTTCATTTGATTATTCCTAACCCTTTCGATAAGAGTTTCGATATGAAAGACTTTCCTAGAAAGGTTGAGATCCCCCAATATGACAAGTATGATGGGAATAGGGATCCAAGTGATCATGTGTGTTAGTTTTATACCATGAGCTTTGAATTTCACCATGAAGACTCGTACCTTATGATATTGTTTCCAAGGAGTCTTAAGGGTCAAGCAATAGAATGGTTCACCAATTTAACTCCTCTTGTTAATATTTTCAAATAGCTTGTTTAGAGATTTGTTCAACACTTTACATACAACCTTTCAAGATCTGTCACCTTGTTGGATTTGTGTAACACAAAGAAAATTCAAGGATAATCCTTTGTCACTTTCTTGCAAAGATGGAGATGAAATTACTCTTGCTACTCTAGGACTATCCCTAAAAAATAGAAGATTGAAATAATTATTAGAAACATGATTCCCAAAATGTGGTATGAAGTTAAGAAGATAACTTTTGAGTCTTTTGATATGATGGTTGAAAAAACACTTAGAATTGGGGATGTGAAATGTCCCTTTACTGGTTTTTTATGATATTTCATGCCTCTAATCAGATTTTCAAGATCAAACAACTAATATCACAAAGATCCACCAAATTTCTCAAGAAACCCCAAATCGGGTATGCTAAAAATAGTGCCAAAAGCTTCACAACTTCACAAATTATTAATAAATCTAAAAATGGAAATTTTTACATAAATTTCAGCAGCATAAAAGCCTACAAAATGAAATTTCTAGATCTATATAGCCTTTACACAACAGTTCACAAATGTAGGACAAAAACTATGCTCATGGGGCTCCCGAAATTAACACAAAAATGCCCAGAAACACCACAAAAACACTAATAATCTATCTCAGAACTTTAATCAAGTCTCAATACATATATTCAGCTCTATTTTAACACCTTAAAGTATTAAATACAGAAGCAACCCAAACTGATATGAAATACTCAACTGTAAACACCAAACTCATACAAAAAACACACCCGAAAACTCACAAATCTGCACTGTTCAGCACAAAGGCAAACTCTGTATGAGCATGCACATGGAATGGCTTCAAAATACCATCCTTAGCCTTATTGGAAACCTACAAAATCTTGTTCTTGGGTCTCCTTGAAATCCTACAAACTCCCATTCTTGGGTCTCCTTCTCCACAGGTTTGGCAGCCTCTGAAGAATAACAAAGAATGAGCAAAAATCCAGTTCTTGAATCAGCCCAAAATGCCTCCAAACCCCTTAAAAGAGGGCATAACCATAACTCACATCCAAGAGAGGTTAATGAAACATATTTTAATAATAATTTTTATTTATTAGTCCAATAGTTTCCAAATATTAACCCCCTTTTTTTGAAACTTCACTTTCTTGGGCCTGCCTGGCTTAGCAAAGATTATTATTTTTTAATTATTTGAAAAGGGGACATGACAAGTCCTCCCCTCCCAAAAATTGCTTGTCCTCAAGCAATGGCTGAACAATAAACCAATCAATCCACCTGGATCCCAAATGTAGTCATGAACTATACTACTACCAATTAACACAGGGTCCTGCAATATCCTCTGCAATATGACCCAGAGGAATCCATAATCAAACTGACAATTATAGCTCAACCAAACTCCAAAATCACCACTACCATAGTCAAAAACCCATGAGACACAAACTCTTAGAACATCAGAACTCAAGTAAAGTGGACAAATCAAACTACCAACACAGTAAATACCATCAATGCATCCCACTGGCCTATACAGAATGTACAATCCAACTCTGCAATGATGGTGAACACTCTCGAATGAAACTATACCAAGTATGGAGAATCCACACACTGTACAACTCCTATAGTCAACACAACTCTTCAAATCATCGGCCACTATCTCATAACCATAACGCCCATGCACTGCTGATGGTGAAAAGACATTACAAGATAAAGAGTAAGAAATGGAATCCAAACCAAATTTGCCTGTCATCAACTCCTCAAAACAAGGATCAAATGCTAACTGATCTACATACCCTGCAATATAATGTTGATTAAAAAAACCAACCTCAGTCAATAGCTCACCATGAACAAGTCATACAACCCACTGTGACTGATCACTAGCTAAGTCAAGAGATGTCATAGCCAAAGGAGTAGAATCAATAACAACACCCACTAAAGCATCACTCCCAAACTCCTGCTCTAAGTCACATATTATCAAGCTGTCAACTGCAGAACCTATTACCATGTCATGCCCATCACAACTCTCATCTTGAGGAATCAAACTGTCCCATAACTAATGATAAGCACTAGGAACCAAAGTACATCTCTATATCATCATCTCATCAACATGGTCATCAAAGGTAAATTGATGAGTGTACCTCATAGTGTAATGCCGATAGAATTCACAAATCTTAGTCAGTGGCTCAGACTGTAATCTAGATGAAACTAACTACAATTGATAATTAACCATGTTGGAACTGACTACTACCTCTGAAGATATCACCAAGGGAGTAGTATTACTAGCCAGAACCATGCCAACTATCAACTCACCAACATCACACATGATCTTTGATACATCTCTAGTCTCTGTGCCATTAGTATTAGAGGCCATCACCATGTCAGGCATACAAAAATCTGCTACAACACCCAACTCAACTGAACCTGACTCTAGTGGGAATGAACCTGATATGCCAATGTTAGTATCAAGGATGGATGCATCCCTATCTCTATTGTCTCTGAAAATCTTGGCCATGGACATCCTCGGATCACCAAACACCATAGCTTGTGACTGTATAGAATCAAGTAAAGACTGTAGTCACTCTAACTCCATGGTCACCTTAGCCAAATGAAACTGTGACTCCTTGAAATCCAATAGTGTACTCTCAA
This sequence comes from Cupressus sempervirens, assembly GCA_028749045.1. Taxonomy (NCBI): domain Eukaryota; kingdom Viridiplantae; phylum Streptophyta; class Pinopsida; order Cupressales; family Cupressaceae; genus Cupressus; species Cupressus sempervirens. The sequence continues at coordinate 404,531,848 of CM053790.1, forward strand.
GAATCTCAGAAGTCACCTCAAGCTGCTTAGTAAGCTCACTCACCTCATCTTCCTTGGCCAATAATGCATCATATGCTGTACTGCCCCACTCCATAAGATAATCTCTGTTGGCTACCAACTACATATAATTCTATCTCAAAATCTAAATAGCCTCCCATAAAGAGTGGATCTCTGTCAAGGAAAGATAACTACCTTCCTGCTCATCACTAGTAGGAGAACCCCATCCATAAATTACTAACAACTGATGAGCAGCATCAAAATGCTGGCAAGTGACAGCAATGTCTCGATCACTAACTCTCAACTGATTAGACACATGATGGCACTGGCTTGACTGTCTCCTATAAACCTCCTCTGATGCACTATCTAAAGGAGTATCCTCAAAGTTACTAGTCTCTAGAGTATTACCATCCATATCCTGTGAATCAAATTTAAAGCTCATATCAACATACGGAGTATCAAAAACATTAGCACTGTTGTCCAACTCCTCTATACCCAAGGAAACTAAGTCTTCAAAACTGCCCATTGCATCCTCCTAGATGTCATCAATGCCAATATGATCCTGGGACTCATTTGTACACACTACCAAATATGAAATATCATCAACACATTCCAGCAAGTATGGTCGACTGGATATATGAACAAAGCCCAACACCGGTGTATAAAAACTAATACCAACATCGGGTAAGCTCCTGGCACAAGAAAATACAACACCGTGCAATCTGCTAATCAAATCCATGATAGCACCCAAACAATCACTGCTACCAAAAAGTGTTAAAGATTTCTAGTCAACTGAATCCCAAATGCCAATATTACAATCTCGAGTCCATATCCGTAAACTATAATCAACTGGTAACTCAAGAAAAATCTTCACTTGAGTAATATGACCAATACCAACTAATTCCACATACTTGTCATGATGAGATAATGTAGTCACAATACTGTCTTCACTCACCTTCAGCTAGCGGGATAAATTATGTGAAGTACTACTAGCCTCAACCTCATGTGACGAAACATCTAACTATGCCTGGTATTCTCTCTCAGAAAAGTCATGAATGCTCAATGTCTGCTCATCTCTACCAAGTATCTCACCATCATGCACAAAAACATCCTCATAATCATCATCCTTGAGGTCAAATCTATCTATCACTCTTTGACTAAAATCATCAAATGTAGTTACCTGATCATGACCTTGAGTAGTCATTCCATGATACCACCAATCATAGGCTGCATCTTCCAAGTGTAGACTTGCAATTTGAACAACATCACTCTCCTTCATGGGGTTAAGTGTGAAGGTCTGTAATTTTTGTAGCCATTCTCTAGCTGAAATTTTATTTGTGTCATCAAAAGTAGGTGCTATAAACTTGCTTATTTTATTTTTCAGCTCTCTTCCACTTATGTCATGCTCCCTTCTATTCTCTTTCTTGGGCATCAAAGTGTTCATCATATACACATATTCTCTAAAAGGAATCGAACTACGAAAGTCATCATCTAAGCCATTGTAAGTAGCTCTTAATGTAATCCAGTTACCTATAACCTCTTCCACGAGATTAATGGCTGGATTTGGTACTGGTGGCTCATCTGCAGGCAAGAAAATAGTTTTGGTTGATTTAGATGGTGTGGATTTCAGATTTCTTGGCTCCTCTGAAGTGCTCCCTTTCTCATTAATAGATGCAACTCCTTGTACTTTTTCTATCAATAGTCACAAAGCCTCTCTAGTTTCTGCCAAACTATCCATTGTTTGCTTCTGAGTATTTTGGATGTCTTGGAAGAATTTCTTTGCCATCTCATCTGGATCAGCCATACTTTTCCCTTCCTTGGATTTTGTACTTTTACTTTCAACTAGAGGTTTGATTAGAATTTCTTTATTCTTTTCTCACTGCAAATATCCTTTTTCTCTTTCACTTAGTTGCATGCAACCATAAATTTTGACATGCAGCTGATTAGAAGCAACATGCAACCACCAAATTCACCAAGAACTAACATGCAAATGATTAGAAGTAGAATGCAACCATAAATTTTGACATCCAGCTGATTGGAAGCAACATGCAACCATAAATTATGACATGCAAGATTTGGGTAGTTATCAAAACTGACATGCAAGATCTGGGTAGTTGTCAAAACTGACATGCAAGATCTGGGTAGTTGTCAAAACTGACATGCAAGATCTAGGTAGTTGTCAAAACTGGCATGCAAACTTCTACAAACCCTCAGGCTGGTAAGATCATAGCTCTGATACCACTAAAATGTCCCTTTACTGATTTTATATGATATTTCACACCTCTAATCAGATTTTCAAGATCAAACAACGAATATCACAAAGATCCACCAAATTTCTCAAGAAATCCCAAATCGGGTATGTTGAAAATAGTGCCAAAAGCTTCACAACTTCACAAATTATTAATAAATCTGAAAATGGAAATTTTTACAGAAATTTCAGCAGCATAATAGCCTAAAAAATGACATTTCCAGTCTGTATAGCCTTTACACAACAGTTCACAAATGTAGGACAAAAACTATGCTCATCGGGCTCCCGAAATTAACACAAAAATGCCCGAAAATACCACAAAAATACTAATAATCTATCTCAAAAGTTTAATCACATACCAATACATATATTCAGCTCTATTTTAACACCTTAAAGTCTGAAATACAGCAGAAACCCAAACTGATATGAAATACTCAAGTGTAAACACCAAACTCATACAAAAAACACACCCGAAAACCCACAAATCTGCACTGTTCAGCACAAAGGAAAACTCTGTATGAGCATGCACATGGAATGGCTTCAAACTTCCATCCTTAGCCTTCTTGGAAACCTACAAACTCCCATTCTTGGGTCTCCTTGGAAACCTGCAAACTCCCATTCTTGGGTCTCCTTCTCCATAGGTTTGGCAGCCTCTGAAGAATAACAAAGAATGAGCAAAAATCCAGTTCTAGAATCAGCCCAAAATGCCTCCAAACCCCTTAAAAGAGGGCATAACCATAACTCACATCCAAGAGAGGTTAATGAAACATATTTTAATAATAATTTTCATTTATTAGTCCAACGGGTTCCAAAGATTAACCCCCTTTTTCCGAAACTTCACTTTCTTGGGCCTGCTTGGCTTAGCAAAGATTATTATTTTTTAATTATTTGAAAAGGGGACATGATAGGATGTTTGAAAGAACAAGGAATTTTGGTCAAACATGGAAACAATAACAATAATGGCCAAAGTAACAACAACAAAGATAAAGGAAAAAAATCATATTGGAATAGAAATAAACAAGTGCTCAATGATGGAGTTGTGGACTCCTCCAAATCTAATGATCAAGGTGTCCTTTATTTGGTTAGTGCTAATCAACAAGGAAGTAAGCCAAGATACCAAGATAGGCCAAAGGTGAAAAGGCGAGATTTTTCAATATTTGGTGAATTGTATGATGAGATATTGACAAAGCTTATTGCTTGCAACTTGGTGCATCCTTTTGATCTTGCAAATTTTTGTATACCTAAGGTTAAGCCATGGTGGTGGGATGGGAAAGCCTATTGCAGGTCTTACAATAACACTAGACATAATGTTGAAAATTTTGGGAAACTCAAGCATATCATTTAGGATCTTATTGAGAATGGAAAGCATCAAGTGGATGGGTTGAACACTAAAGCTGATCACAAGACCTTAAAATAACCCTTTCCCAAGTATGATAAGGGGGAAACCTTAAACGTAAGAATAGAAAACCTGAGATCAATTACACCTATGTAGATGTAGAGAATATTGTCAACGTGCTTGAAGTAGTAGAAGAGAATGTAAACATGATGAGAAATAAAGATCCTCATGGTTATAATCTAGACATGGACTCTCCTCCTATCTTTGATGAAAAACCCATCTTGGTGCTAAGGGGTTCTCACTCTACAGTGTCATCTCAAAGTCTCAATGTTGTCACACAAAGTCAAGGTCCCCTTATCATTAGAGAACCCAATTCAAGTCAACCAAGTAAGCTAAAGAAAGTGAAATCTAAGAATTTTACCTCAAAACCAACAATTAATCCCCAATCAAACTATAGTCTTGTTGATTAGTTGCAAAGAACCCCAACTCAGATTTTAATTTTTGAGATCTTAGAGTTGTCTTTGAGACATAAGCAAGACCTTGAGGATTCTTTGTGCACAACAAATGTTACCAACAATTTTGATGTTGATCAATTCCAAAACATGGTTAATCATATTGCTAGTCCTCATCACCTCACCTTTTTAGAGGAAGATGATAAATCTTTGAGCCACCCACATGATCTTTCTCTCCATATTGAAGTCATGATTCACAAAACCTATGTTAGACACATGTTGATAGATGGGGGTTTTGGGCTTAATATTTTTTGTTTGAGTCTTTTAAAAACTTTGGGTTATTCTAAACAAGTAATAGACACCAGAAGAAAGATCACTATCAAAGCCTATGATGAGGCAAAAAGAAGTTCAAATAGGTTGGGTGTCCTTCCTGTTAGGATTGGCCTTGTTGAGAAAGATAATTTATTTCAAATAGTTGATGATGGTCCCCTTGCATACAATATACTACTCGGTAGACTGTGGATTCATGATATGCAAGTAGCTCCATCTACCTATCAACAGTGTGTTAAGTTCCCTTACAAAAAAACAAAGATTTTTATACCTAGGGATAATACTTTACCTATCAACTCAATTTCAGCAAGTAATAATGTTCCCCTCAATAGAGAAGCAGATGATTTGATGCAGATTTAGCTAAATGTAGAAACAAGTTCAAATCAATAGACCTTGACATGGGAGGGTATCAACTCAACTTCCTTATAGCATTACCAATTTTTCCTAGGTCTTATGGAAAACCTTAAAAAGAAATGAGACTTTCCTCTTCAACTATGACATTATTTGACACATTTGTACAATTATCAATTCCTATTCAAGATGAGAAAGAGGACATAGCTATTAGAGATTGGATTTATAGAGAAGAGAAATATATGTGCAACGAGAACTTCTCTCCCTCTCCTAATGCCTATGGAAGAGGGTATACTTTTGTCAAATAGATGGGCTATCCTAGACATGGCCCTCTAAGTTATATTGGATACTAGAGATGAAACCCTTGATCCTATTCTTTTTGGATGCAATTCTAAGGAGGCAGTGGGCCTAGGATTTGCAAATCATAATAAGAACACTACACTTATTCTTGAGAAGTTGGATAGTGAAGATGAAATAGAATATGTACCTAATTTGGAAAACCAAAAAGATATGTGTGAAGATTGAGTTCCTTCCACTAGTATCCTTTGGGAAAATTTAGATAGTGCAGTCACTCATGAGATGGTTGAAATTGTGGAATAAAATGAATCAAGTTCAAATAGTTTAATATAAAGAGAATGTATTAGCCTTGATGATATTCAAGCTTCCACATCAAGGTGTCCCAAGCCTTAATGGTGTAAGCACCCTAGTAGAAGTTTAGAAACAAGTTCACATGAGTATGAATGAGATTCCTTCTTAGAGCTTTCAATAGTTGATGTGGATGTTGATGTCATCCATTCTTATAGTTCTCAACCTAAGGTAGCTGATGAGTCACATGTAGGATTTGAGGATTTGAACTCACATGTTTCCTTAGTGGATGATTCTTCACTTGTTAGGACAAATCTTGATTTGGGTAGCTTAGGAGGTTACCTAATGGACTCTATTTTTTTAGTCACCTGAGATGAAACCATTCACATTCACAACCTTGAACCAGTCACTGAATTATCCCTTGTTCATCTTGACCTTATTGATTAGTCCCAACACTATCAAGAACTTTAACATTTCAAAATGACTATGAGATAGCTTGTTACTTGAATTCCATTGAACCCATAGTCTCTTCCACCAGTGAACCAAATACTAGCATGATAGAACCAGACATCAAGTAACTTAGTCAAAAAATAAAAAGAAAAGAAAAGAAAAAGAATAAGAGTGTTGATGGTGAAAACCATGTGTGGCAGTGTTAGAACCAAAAAAGTAAAAAGAAAGGATGTATCCAAGGATGAAAACCTCTCTAAGGTGCCTAAGGATAAGGTAACTGATCATCTCCATAAGTATTTTCAAGATAGATCTTTAGTACTTATCAAACCAAAATAAGCTATCTATTTGGGTAGGGATGAGACTCCATAGATGGTACACTTGTCTTAGTCCTTGCCACCACAAGAAAAAGAAGGTTGTACACTAAGTTCTTATAGGAAAAAAAAGATTATTTTTTCCTAGATTTATTTAGGTATACTAGGGTTGGACACTAATGTTATCATGCATCACTTATCCATAGCTCCAGGTGTCAAATGAGTTAAGAAGAAATTGAGAAATATGCATCCTCACATAGTCCTCCTAGTGAAAGCAAAATTAGAGAAACTACTTGGTGCAAAATGCAAAAGGGCCATTGACTATGCTAAATGGATATCAAACATTGTACCAGTTTCCAAGCATGACAAAACCATTCAAGTTTGCATAGATTTTAAAGATGTCAATAGAGAATGCCCAAAGGATGACTTTCCACTTTCCAATATAGACACAATAGTGGATATGACCATGGGTTATGAGATTTATTCCTTGATGGATGCTTCTTCTAGATACAAATAGATTAAGATAGCTCTTGAAGATCAAGAAAAGACTACATTCACTTGTGCATGGGGTACCTATTGTTGGAATGTTATACTTTTTGGATTAAAGAACATAGGAGCAACCTATTAATGAGCTATGATCACTATTTTTCATGATATGATGCATAAAAAAAGGAAGATTATGTGGATGACACCTTGGCTAAGTCTAAGAAAAAAGACACACACTTAGATGACTTAGAAGTCATTCTAGATCACATGGAAGAATTTCAACTAAGGTTAAATTCTAAGAAGTGTGCATTTGGAGTTATCTCTAGAAAAATACTAAGATTCATTATTTCAGCAAAAGGAATAGAGGTAGACCTTGAAAAATTCTAGGCAATCATGGCTATGCCAGCTCCTAGACATATTAGTCAAATGAGAAGTCTTCAGGGACATCTTTAATCCATAAGGAGATTTATTTCATAGTTGGTAGATTGAGCTCAACCTTTAACAAGAGCTTACATAAAGGATTCAAATGTGCATGGAATGAGGATTGTCAAAAGAGCATAGATCAAAACAAGAAGTACTTGGAAAATCCTACAATTTTGATACCTCCTATCCTAGGGAAACCACTTATTCTATACATTTCAGTAACCAAATCTTCCTTAGGGGCATTACTAGCTCAACTTTATGAACATGGGAGAGAAAGAGAAAGCTTGTCTGGTAGTTGTGTTTGATTCCTAAAAGTTGCAACATTACATGTTTGTGCAAACTATACACCTCATAGAAAAAATAGATCCACTCAAGTATTTACTAGGTAAGGCTACCCTCATAGGTAGATTTTCTAAATGGATAATGATCCTTTCAAAGTTTGACATTGAGTACATTGAGCATAAAGCAATCAAAGGACAAGCCATAGTAGATCAATTGGCTGATTTCAATACAAGATAATGCACCTATTCAAGTTGATTTCCCAAATGAGCACCTTATGTATATGACTAAAAGAACATGGAAGATTTTTTTTGATGGATCCTTTACGCAACATGGTTTGGGAGATGGTGTTTTGTTTTTTTCTCCTCACAGGTACACAATTCCTAAATCTTACAAGTTATTATTCCCATGTACAAATAACATTGTTGAGTATGAAGCTTCAAAAAATGAACTTAAGATGGCCATAGAATGGAGAATCATAGAGTAACACATCTATGGGGATTCATAGTTGATAATCAACCAAGTCAATGATGAATATTTAACAAAAAATGAGAAACTGGTACCTTACAACAAAATGGTTGATTCCTTGAGATGATATTTCAAATTTTTTATGTTTCACCAAATCCCTAGAGTAGAAAACAAAGTAGCTGATGCCATGGATACACTTGCTTCACTTCTTTAGTTAAGAGTGACATGAATCCATATTTGAATTCTTGGTGGAAGAACTACATCACCCTATCTATGATTCTTAAGAAAGTCATGTTATTTTCACTATTGTTAGTCATGAGTCATCCTGTTATGGTGCCATTTATTCATACTTTCATGATGGTATTGTACCCAGATCCTTTAACTGATCTAAATGCAAAAACCTTATCTAAAATGCTTCTCACCATTCCCTTATCTTTGGTGATTTGTATAGGAGGGGTCTAGATGGAATGATTCTTAAATGTTTAGAAAAGGAAGAATATGATCATGTGTTAGTTGACATCCATGAGGGCATCTATGGGGGGATATTCCAATGGTCTTTTCATGGGCCGAAGGTTTCTTAGGGTAGGATATTATTGGCCGATGATGCAGATTGACATAGTAGCTTTTGCAACATCATGTAAAAAGTGTCAAAAAAATACTTTAGGTAGGGAGCTCATTCCTTCTATTTCTCATTGGTCATTTCAATGTTGGGCCTTTGATCTTGTTGGGAAGGTTCATCCCAACTGATTAGGTGGACATAAGCTTATTATCACTGCTATTGATTACTTTACTAAATGGGTAGAAGTTGTACCACTTTTTGTTGCCTTAGGAAAAATAGTCTCTCTATTCATTATAAATCATATCTTCTGTCAATATGGAGTGCCTTTCAAGATTATTAATTATAATGGAGGTCAATTAAAATAAAAGGACCTTAAACAACTCTGCAAGAGATTCAAGATTAAACAACATTGGTCCTCCATTTACTTTTTGCAAGGAAATGGTTAAGAAAAAGCATCAAATAAGGCCATCCCAAAGATCCTACATAGGACAGTTTGTAAGAGTGGAAAAGATTGTCATTTGCAGATAAATTTGACTTTCTAGGCTTATAGAATGAGTATTCATACTCCTACAGGGGCTACTCCTTTTGCCCTCACATAAGGCATTGAAGTAGTGTTACCTTTAGAGGTTGAGATTCCTTCCCTTAGAGTTTCTCTCAAAGGTTTAGTTATAGATGAAGACTACTATGCCATGATACTTCAAGAGTTAGAACTTCTAGATGAGAAACATAAAGCATCATTTGACCATATGAGTGCTTATCAAAAGCACATGTCCAAAGCCTTCAACAAAAAGGTTTTCCTTAGAGAATTCTAGGTGGGAGATCTTGTCCTACATGAAAACCCTAAGAATCAACAAAAAAGAGATCAAAAGGGGAAATTTGAACCTAATTGGCTTGGACCTTACATCATTATATCAGTTGTTAGGTCTAGTGCTTATTTATTATCTATAGAAGAGGGAGAGCAACTCCCTGATCCTATCCATGTCTTGCACCTAAAGAAGTTTTATCCATGATGCCTGAGGGCATCCTTTCTATATATTTATTGATCATAAAAAGTCCAAAAAGGTGATATATTTTAAAATTCCAAAAAAATGATATATTTCAAAATCCCAAAAAAATGATACATTTCAAAAAGTCCAAAAAATGATATATTGTCAAAAATTATAAAAATTAGAAAATATCCTTAAAAAATTATCATCTTAGTGAAAACCTAGCAATACACGCTTTGATGTATCTCTAAAAAATTATATATTCCAAAAAAAATGATGAAAAAAAATGCAATAAAATCCAAGTGGTGAAAACCTAGAAATATGTGCTACTTGAGGCCTTTGTACCCCTATTTCTTAGCACATGTCCTCAACACCTAACCTTTCTTCATCATTCCTTGTCCTTTTTTCCTTGGTTTGGAATTGGTCTTTGTCTTTTTCTAGGGAGCATAACTGTGTTAACTTTGGTCTCTTGGAAATGTTGGTCTTTGGGACACCTCATAAATGGTGTTTTTCAACACCACCCTAGCTATATTTTTCAATGCAACCCCTAACATCAAGTGTTTTCTTTTAACACTTATTGGTTTGGTCTTACCCAATTTTTTCATGTGATCTTACCTACTTGCAAGAATTTGGTCATTATCCTCAGAACTCAATATTAGTTAACACACTTAGATTTTTAAATACAAACACTTAATGTTTGAGCTATGTCATGATCATTTCCTTGTGTGTTGACTATTATTGATTTTTGTTGAGTGTTCTTGTTCAAAAAGCCACTCTGATATGCATAGCTAGAGGACATGGGACATGGGGCATATTTTTCTTTGTTTTCTACTTTGCGTGTCATCTTAAAACTCTAGAGTGTCTCTTGTTGTCCACTTGAAACACTTAGGAGATTTGAGGCATCATGCTTGATTGTTTTTGCACAACCATTCTTATGATCATCCTAACATCTATGCCTTCATGCAAGCTTAGTTTTGCTACATTAAATTGGGTAAGCTAACATCAAATTCATCTTGACCTTTATGTCTTTGATGCTTATATTAGAATCTTTCCATATTCCAATCTGACATAAATCACATTCGTATCTTCATAGTTGTCCTTGTGACTAGTGATGATTTTGTGATTTTTCGATCCAATAATGGAAATAAGTTCCTTAAAATTCTCCAATGAATGATGAACACAAAATCCTATAGTAAAGTTTCTCTATTACAAGTACACCTTTGAATTTTCATGTAGCTTGCATTATTAAACTTCATTTTTAGGTTGCATTATGAGTTTGAGAGGGTTTTCCTTCATCTTTCTTGTGGACTTTTAATCAACTATGGTCATGTCTTGATCTTCATTTCCTTATCTTCTTTCATGATCTCAATCAAAATTTTTTATCTTAAATAGTTGATTTATTTTGAGGCATTCTCTTTCTTGAGGCAAATTCTCTTTCTTCTTTCCATTTCTTTCCACCTCTTTCAAACTTATATCTTCCATTTTCTTTCACCCCACTTCTTTTCTTCTAATTCAACTTTAGGGCATAATATTTCATGCTTGATGATCTACCCCAGTTCTGTGATCCTTATAGTTTTCATCTTACATCAAGAACCTTATCTCTAGTTTGATTTGATCAAATTTATCAATTTTTTGTTTCTCCTCTATTTCATTTTTATTTTGATCATGAGGGGGTAGTACCTATTAAACTTCAATCCTTGATTTAGCTTTATCAATCTTTGTTCTACCTGGGACAGCCTTGTCTTTGTCAAGAAAAAATTGTTATAAAAAATTTTATTCTTTGTCCTGATGTGTTCCTAAGTTGACCATACATTTGTTCTATTTTTTGATCCCAAATTGACCTCACACTTCAACTACATTATTTGACTACATGTGTTCCCAAAATAATCGCACATTAGTCAAAGAGGGGAAAATGTATGTACCCTAAAGCGGTTGCCTAGACCATGGGCCCCAATTCTTTAATTTATCAATTTCCTAAATCAATGCATCGCAATATTTTATTGAATCAATTCAAATCATTTTTCTTGATCAAATTACAATTAATTTAATTATTTCAACATTTCCTAAGGTTTGATCATTTCATCAATAATCTTATTTAATTAAAACCTTTCTTTTTATTATATAATCTAATCTTGTTTAATTAAAAGAAAATCTCTCTTTTAATTAAATATTTTTATCTTATTTAATTAAAATCTCCATTCTAATTAAATAATCTTATCTTATTTAGTTAAAATAAAATCCCTCTTTTAATTAAATAAATAAATCCCCACTTAAAGCTCTCTTTTTGATGAAAAAAAAAAATCAAATAAAGGTTCCATTTTTTTGCACATATCTCTAAGTGGTAAGCTTTTTCCTCTTACTTGTGTTTTTAGGGAGTTATCCCACATTGCTCTTGTGAGAAGCCCCCCACCTCCCATAGTTTCTCTTATAAGGAGCCCTCTCCTTCTCATTTGGATAGATGTTAGTTTCTATAGTGTTATTATGCTACAGGTTTGGAGAGTGATTTTGGAAGAGTTTGAGCTTTAGGAATTGGACATTGGAGCTTCATTTAAACTTCTATCTTCTTGTCTTCTTCTCTCATGCACCCATGGCTTCCATCATCATGCTTCATCCTTGCATTTTCATATTAGCTTAGAGTCATATTTTATTTCATATATTAATCTTGTATTGTTCTTTCTTTTCATAGATTATATTCCTTTTCTTGCATTGCTTTGCATTGTTATCATTTAGATTATCTTGCATCTTCATTTGTATGCATATTTGATGATCATGGAGACTAGCACTCTTCTTTTTCCTCTTTGAATCTCTCATTTTATGGTGTAATTACATGGGAAAAAACTAGGTCAAACTGAGGGCCTCCATTATAAACCCTTACACTCCATGAATAAAGAGCTATGAGTTAGCATTTGAGATCTCATTCTTGAGCAATCTTGGAAATAATGATTCATAGAAGTGTGTCAACATTTTAGCACACCTGCAATGGTCTTCAACTTTCTTTGAGTATTCAATTAAATCATCTTGATATACCACCATGAAATTGTCAATATAATCATTAAAAGCTACATCCATGGCCCTTTGAAATGTTTCCCTTGCATTGATTAAACCAAAGGTAATTATTACATAAACATAGTCCCCCAAGGAGTAGTAAAGGTTGTCTTAAGCTATTCCTTCTCATCAACAAGGACCTGGTTGTACCCTGAGAAACCATCCATCATTGATATTAGTTATGAGCTAGTGACCTATTGCAACATGGCTTCTATGTTAGGTAGTCCATAATATCTTTTAATGAGGCAATGTTGAGATTCTTGAAGTCAATGCAAAACCTAATGTCACCATTCTTATTTTTGACTGGTATGAAATTAGATACCCATGAGGAATGCCTAATTGGCTTTATTACCCACCCCATCTCTAAGTTTCATAAGTTATTCTTTCATCTTGGGAGCTAGAGTAGGATTGACAAGTCTCTACTTTTGTCTAAATGGTTTAATAGTTGGTAATATTATGATAGGCTACATTACTAAGAGGGGAGGGGTGAATTAGTAACTAATAAAACTTTATCCTTAATTAGCAATTAATCCTTCCTTTATATTCTAATCTATTTGCATGCATAATAATTTGAAAACATTAAAGCATTAATAACACTTTAACACACAAGATTTGATGACCTAGAAACCTTCTAAATAGAAAGTAAAACTGTGGTGGGGATGATACCCACAAGCTTTAGTATTATGGTACAAAGTTGGCCTATTAAGGATTACAATGATCACTTCTGATGATCTGCTCTATTAGGAGCAATAAGGACTGTTAGGTCCACCTTGCAAAAGGATTTACAAACATATAATGAAGTATGCACTCGGTAAAGAAATATATGACTGCTAGGTTTACCTTGTTAAAGGATTTGACTGATCCACCTATTAAGATGAAGTAGTAGTTGATCTTTGGTCTACAACTTAGTTTGCTAAATGAGATTCCTCTGAGTGTACAAATCACCTTGTTGTGATAGATAGATCTTTGCTACTCCTTATATTTCTATAGCCTTTGTAATTTTTTCTTCTACTCTTCTTTAATGGTTACATTTCCGATGCTTTGGATGTGATACAATATATTAGATATATAAAAATCCAATTACACAATTATAAAGTTGGCCATAATACAAGTTTACACAAATATTACAAAGTTGGCCAAAGTGTAGAAACTCAGGTTCTAAAGACTGACTCGGTGAGGTTATGATACTCAACATACACTGTCAATGCTTGGCATTATCATGCACTTGGTAGACATAGAAGATTGGTCCAGAGTGATCACTTCCAAGTAGTCTTGAACTTGGTCTGCATTGGCGACTCAGTGAATATCATGAAACTTGACATATAAAATAAATCACTTGATTCACACTACATAGCTCGGTCAATACTATTAATTTGAGCTCAATATAAACTGAGTTACTTGGCTAACACGAAGTAGCTTGATTAACAATAGACTTGCATCACATCAACTGCAAACTCAATTAGCATTGCACAACTCAGTTTGTACTAGTAAACTCAACATACACTAAGATGCTCGATTTACACTACTGATCATCACCATAGTAGTAACTGCTTAGTGCAAACTGAAATCTATCTAAAAGACTTGGTAGAAACTATAGAACTTAACAACAACTAAAATACTTGGTTAACATTGTTAACTATACAATAAGCTTGGTATGAACTTACAATCTAAATAAATGTATGTCACTAATAACAAACATGACTGGAATGTCAACAATCTCCCCCTTTGGCAGAAATGACAAAAACACTTATTAGTCAAAACTGAATTCAAGAATGTTCAAAAACATCTTTATCCATCACCTTATGTTTCCAACTCTGTAGAGTATACTATTTTTGAGATTTTTCAAAATTGGTTTTGTAAGAGATATATTTTTGTACATGGAAATGCTCTCCCATACATAATATATAGTATACTATACATACAATATACATTTTCTCTATGGTTTTCTTTCACTTTTCTCCCCCTTTCACCTTTCATCTTCTCACATCTTCTCGTATCTTCTCATATCTTCTTATAGCTTCTCCTCCTTTTTGACATTAATGCCAAAGATTTATGCTATATGTATTTATATAGTAATGCCAAAATATGACAAGAATTTTGAGTGTACCTTCAAGATAAGTGCCAAAGTCTTGTCCCAATTCTCTTGCAAGACCTTGCATTAGTGTAATGCAACCTACACTTCGGCTGATAATTCAATCATGTGGCTTGTAATGGAGAAGTTATTGTCATGGATGAGAATTTTTGAATGTGCAATGTGCTTTTGCAATGCATCCATGTTAGGGAGAATCATATTTTGAATATTTATCAATGTTAATCTAATTCTTGCTTCTTCTTTGAGAAATTCTACCTACATATCTATCAAAAATATGATCTTATTGAAGTGAACAAAGCTAGAATTTAAGTCAAGCTACAATTGTTGTGCACTTGCCTTCTGATCTTCATCAATTTCAGATAATTTATCTCTTATTTCTTTTGTAAAAATTGATGTATCACATAGTTTACCAAAAAGTAAAGATACATTAATACAAGAGGTCTCTAGAGATCCTAAAATAGTAGACAACTCTACTTGATGAATGGCAATTTGTTGAGAAATAAGTTCTAAAACTTTATCCTTAAACTTTTTCTTAGCTTTCTATAATAATTTATCTTGTCCATCCAAATCTTCATTATTATTTGGGACTACCACTACCAACTGATATAGAATTGGTTGAGAAGTGTCAACCTCTATGCCTAGAGCCTTTGCTAGAATGTTCTTAGCATGCCCAATGATCTTAAACTCTTTGTTTCTTTCTTCTCTTAGTGTTTACTGCTTGGCTTTCTTTTGAAGAATTTCACCAAAAGTTGACATCTGATCTAGATTTAGATTTGAGATGTCCCATTTAGGAATGACAATCTCCTCATCAAGATCTATATCCTCTTCTTTTTCTTTTCCTTTACTTAAATATTTTGTGCTAGATTGAAGCTTGGTCTCAACTATCCTTGCATTTGTTACTTGCATACTAGGAATGGAAATAATTGTGGAAATGGTAGGACTTGCTACAAAAATGGATACTGTACTCATTGCAATACTAGAAGAAATACTAGTTGTAGCCAAAATTGATGTAGAGGGTAGAATTTTTTGCTTGATAGATGAAGTGCTAGGCACTACTATTAGTGAAGTACTGAGCTGGACTAGTGCAAAGATTGATTGAGTGCTTGTGTTTATAGTGCTAGTCACAATTAATACTACTAAAGCTACCTCTAGGCTTGATGTTATCAATTTTTTTCTTGGAGAATGAGGAAGTGAGGCTATGACTACTACAACAATCTTAACTAGGTTAGTTTCCTCAATATCTTATGTATTTTCCTCCTTAGCTTCCTACCCCTGTTCATCTTCATTATCACAATGGGTCACCTCTTCATCATTTTTGTCTTCATCTTTATCCTCTTGATCATCATCATCATCATTATCACTTACACTAATAAAAAAAATCACTTAGTTTGTGAAGAAGATAGACATTCTTCCATGTGTTTGTAGTGTTCTTCACAACATGCTCAATTTTTTTAATAGAATAAGACAGATGTTGAATCTTAAAGTTAACTTTTCTTCATTTTTCTTCAAAGATTCTTTCACCTCCTTTTCATCTAAATTTGGCATAAGTTTCCTTAAGTTTTTCTCATATATATCTTTTTTAGTTTGCATTGTATGCTCCCATCTTGGTTTAATCTTTTCCATCAAAGCATTTGGAATCTGCTGAGTAAGTTGATCAGGTGAGTATTTCCACTTACCCATATTGGATATCAATATATCTTCTATCTACTTCTACTCATTAGCAATCCTGATCTCATATTTCAATGCTTTGAAGTTTGTGATCTAGAACCTAATTTCAACTCTTTCATTCTCACTTCAAAAGTGGGTGGAGATCTCTTGAAAATTATGTCTCCTCCTTCTTTGTCTGCTTTCTTCCTAGAGGATCTTCTTGTGAATCCAATAGTGGATGTTTTGGAAGGTTTGGTAATGATTAAATTACCCTTATTCTTTAGTGGCTCTTCTTCCTCTAACTTTTCTTCATCCTCCACTTCTTCATCCTCACCTTTTCCTTCAGTTAACAAAAGAGTAGAACTAGTTTTCAATTTGGCAATCCTCTTCTTGCCTTTATTAAATGCTAGAGGAAGTTGATCTCCATTTCTATCCTGGGCTTTGTATCATCATAGGTGCCAAAATAAGTAGCCTTGGGATCAATTGGTTCATTTTTTAATGCCTCAATTATGTCCTTAGTTTCATCAATGTTTACCTCATATCCTAGAGGTTCTGCTCATACTATTCTTGGCCTAACTGCCTGAATATACACCTTGTCATTATCTACCATGCAACAAACATCATTTTTATAATATTCAACTAATTTCCTTGGAATATAAAATATTTTAATCATTTTCTCCTTAAATGCATCAAAATAGTTGTCCATGATACTTGTATAATTCTCTCCAATTTCAACAATATATTCATTAATCTAATAAAGGACTGGCACATCTTCTCTCCAAACAACAATACCTTTTGATGGTAAGTGTTGGTCTAATTTTTCACAATGCAAAAATTATGGAAAAATTTAGTGAAAAATCATTTGAATCTTAAAATCTTGCAAATTAGGGTTTTGTTCCTTGTATTTTTCAAAACCTTAGATTGCCCTAGCTCATAGCCTAGTCTCCATGTCTTTGACATTCTATTAAATTCTCAAGGTTTTTCTTTAGAGAATTTCTTAGGAACCCTTATGCCTTGTCTTGTTTTTCCCTAGCCTTTGAAAACCTTATAAAGTAATTTTTCAAATAAATTTTGGCGAGACACTTTTATGCTAAGGTTTATCCGTGCAAAGATACCTTTATTCATCTTTTTAATAAACCTTATAAAGTTTGCCTTAATTGCATTATTTTATTTTTAAAAAAGTCCAAGTTGTGATATCTTTGGAGCACTATAGATCCTTTCAAGATTGAGGGTTAGGGCTTGCCCACAATATTGAAATGCAAGGTCTTTAAACAATGTGGGCATGCACTATGATGACATGTAGCCCTTCTTGACATTCTAGTCTCAATGTGCTGCAAAAGGTTCGTGGTTGTCAGAGTAGTTAGATCTTTTTGCAGAGTTTTCAGTGCTCTCGTACACATTTTGAAATTCTTGCAATATCATTGGCCCATTCTTTAATGAAGGTATTATTTTATAGTTTAGAATTTTTGATCGTCGATCTTGCAAGAATCAAGCGCTATCACATTCTCGCAATAACAAAGTGTACGAATGTTATACATTGCATGGAAGTGCCAATGCAATGCGTGGCATAGTGACATCATGGGCCCACCTTTCTTAGAGGGTAATAACACCTTGTCATCCATGGAAAATTGTTAGGTGTTGGAATAAAAAGGAAGTGCCTCATTGGTCCATCGAGCTAACTAAGTATACAGTCATAGAAGATTTTTGATCACCATAGATTTGAATAAGATCTAGGGTTAGCACTTACCCACAATATGGACTTGCTTGACATTTAAATAATGTGGGCAAGCAGGCATAGTGGGGCTAGGATTGGGAAAGAAAATTGAGTCGTGCCATATTGTATGCTACATGTGCTTAGCTAGAAATATTTGTGCTATGGGTGCAGAAACCTTAGAAATAAATGCAATAGTCAGGTGGGTCAGAGCATGAGGGTTGAGAAGAGTCATTTTATTGGTCCAAGTGGATGATGTGAGCATAAAATATAGAATTGTTTCACACCTTGATCTTGTCCTGATCAATGAAGAGCGCTTGCCCACATTGAGAACTTGAATGAAGTTTAAATAAAGCGAGTATGTGCTATGCATACACGTGTCCATGGTAACATCACTTTTCCCATCTTGCAAGGTTTCTAGAATTCCAGCATTACCACCATTGATCTTTTAAAGATCAATGGCTGGTGCAATCCTGCAATATGGAGATGCTCACGTTCAATAAGGAAACTAGGAATGTGCCAACTTGACACATGGAAAGAATGACATCAAGCACCTACTCACTCAGAAAAAGATATGGGACCCATTGGCGTGGAAGTTTTCAAGAGGCGCAAACTCATATAAAGGCTTCCTATTGGTCAGTATAGCTGATTGGACTTTGTTTAAATAATAAACTAATTTAATCATTGATCTCATCTTGATCAATGACCAGTGCTTACCCACTATTTTAAGATGCAAGAAATTTAAGGAATGCGGGTAAGTGGTAATGTGACACATGGCACCAAGTCAAGGTAGATGATGACATGGTAGTGCAATGGGTGAGCCAATTAAATCATGACAAGTGGTACTCGATGGCAGTGGTCGACCAGTTAGGAAGTGACATGTGGCACTTAGTCAAACCTAGTTTTACCCAAATTCAGAGGGTGGGAAAATTTGAAAGAAATAAAAAATAATTATTATTAATTATTTTTTGATAAGAAATTGCAGCATCAATGAGATTTAAATTCAAAAAGGTCATTTTGCTAAAGTTTAGACATTAGAAAATTTTAAATTTTTGAAATTTAAAATATCAAGGATGCAGATTTGAGTTTTCTACCAAGGGAGTGATTTTTAAATCGACTTTCTAGAGGTTTCCTATGGGCTAACATAACAATATTATATATCATTGGAATCATGAGAAGATGAACTTTTTGATTATGGAGTTTATTTCTACACAGAAATTCATGGGTTCAAGTTATAGCTAGAAACATGAAATTTGGGGCCTTCTCAGTGGAATGAGCTAAAATTGAAAATCTAGTTAGAGAATCAGTAAAACTTAGTAAGAATGCAGTTGAAGTTCACTTTGCTCACATTCACTTAGTAAAACTCAAATTTTACCAAGCTTTTCATGAAGTTATTAGATATTTTTGATGACTCATAGGTTTTCATCATTTAGAAAAGGATATTTGCAAATCAGTAATAGAAAAATAATGAAACCAAATCAGATTAGAATGGGAGAAGGAAGAAAGAGGTTATTTAGTTATAGAAGATTGAATTCCAAGTGGACACATGTTAGGAAAAGATAAGATCCAATAATTCATCTTCTCCTATATCTTTATATCTTTCTTTCATTGAGGTTGTTGGCAGTTTTCTCTGGGTAATACCAGCAGGGTTCTAGTGTTTTACTGTGAAACCATTTTCTTTAGCATATTCTCTCTTGTATGAATAGCATTAGAAAGGATAATATAGATAGTTTAGATCTATTAGGTTTTTTCTTTATTTTCATTTCATGCATATGAATGTATAATTTTAAGGAAATTAATACAAGAAAAAAAGATGGTTGAGTTTCATCTTGAATCTTGTCTCCTTCATTAGTGATCTTCAATGTTTTATAATCTTTGACATAGAGCTTAGGTTGTAGTTATAGTCCCTTAAGGTTGTATGTTATTTCATTGTTTCCTGTGACTCAAAGGGTTATGTAAATGCTTTAGGGAAATCAACAGGGTTGTGAGGTTACTGATGGGGATATCATGTAAAAATGAGGTTTGGATTGAGCACAGATGTTTATTTACAAGGTAAATAGATAGATCATATATCTAAATTATACATAAGTATCAAATATCCATATATATGCATTTGATTCATGGATTTTTCCAATGGATTAGGCAATGGTCAACTACAGGATCATTAAATTCTTACTGCTACATATCTGAGAGTTTGTTGAATTCAACATTATTAATTAAAATCATTTTAGTATTTCATGTTTTGTAGTGGGCTAAAAGGAATTAACCCTCACTCAACTTATGAATTTCCTAGATTTGCAACTTTCTACCATAGATCTATGTCATTACATGAGTCATCAAGAGATATAAGGGGTTTGCATTTGCAGTAAATAGGTTCAGATTTATGTTTTAAATGCACTGGTACCATATATTAGAACCTCAAGGTTAACCTGCCTAGGTCTAGCAGAGCCTGAAGTGAAGGAGTTATGCCTTAAAGTTGGCCCAAGACTATATTCTAGTGTATTCGTCATAGGAATTTGCTAGCCTTAGATGCATTGGTTTGGTTTCTTGGTCATTTTCAAAACTATTAAATAGGGAGCCAACAGTAAGAATTTCTAAACATGGGAAAATAAACATGTCAAGAGTGAACCAAACTTAATGGATTATTATTTGAAGTCTTGATGATCTCCATGTTTTTGTTGAACTAGTTCAACAATAAGTCAACAATGTCAAGAGAAAGGTTATTCTTGAGTACCTCATAAGCCAAGTCCATAGCTTCACATGACACACTGTTCAACCTACTAGAGTTGTTTATCTTGTGTGTGATGATATGAATACCAAACTTCAATTCCATGTTAGTGACACTACTTATTTTCATTCCCCTTCCATACCACTCAGCTAGGGTTTTCTTTTCTAGTTCAACTTGACCTAGGGTTTTAGTCATTTTAGCTTTTGTTAACATGGGGAGTTTGGTGATCCTATGGATCATCTTCTTTGTTATCAAAATTGGTTGCTCCAACCATAGTTGACCATTAGGCACACAACTAAGGATTTATCTTATCCACTTAATTTGAAAATCTCATGGCATATGTGAAATATGTGCTAAACCTTTAGTTTCTAGATGTTGGTGTTTTGGTTTCAATACATCATTAACACATAGTTTCTCTAGGGTTTCATCCATTTCCAAAGTACCAATATCTTAAATTGTACATTTGAAATGAGAACAGATGTTGATTAAGAGTACTTTTGGTGGAATTTGAGATTGCACTCCACTTGGATCTAGGGTTTCCATAACTATAGGAGTAAGCTTAAAATCTGGTGCCTTCCATTCCATGCCATGAACCAACATGTTTGAGCCTCTTTTTGCTTTGCTTCTAGTGGATACCATCTTCACTTGATAGGGTTTGAGAGAACTCAAAAACCTTTGCAAATAATTTTCTCAAATCACTTGATTTCTCAGAAGATTGCATCACACAAAGAGCTCTCAATAATTCACAGTGAGAAATGACTTCAATTTCACCCTTTTTATCAAAATTTTCCATAAATTCCTTGTATGAATGTTAGATCAAATTGATAGACTATCATCCACTTTATTTGCATTAAATACTTGGTACAGTCTTCCATGGCTTGGTAACCACATAAAATTTAGTTACTCCTGACCTCACTTGGTAAGAATCTTTAACTTGACCTCGCTTGGTAAGGAAGGTAACTTGGTTGTAACTAGTACCTCTTACTCAGTGGTCCCTTTGCATCTTGAATGCTGATATGGATCTTTTGTCTTGTCAGTTGGAACTAATATTAGATGTCTTCTATAGAAGACTAGTTCTAGTTCTTCTTTGAGAAATCAAGTAGAAATGGTGGAGTCACCCAATTCTTGATTGACTTGATCATTATTGCTCGGACTTGCATTTTCAAAAGATTTTGGAACCCATGTCTCATCTGCTTTCTGATGTTATCAAATTTTACCTTCTTTTCATCTTTAATTTTTCTAGTATTCATGCAGTTCTTGGCAAAATGACCAAGTTCTACACAAATGAAACATCTTATGGTAGTATCTTTTTTCCTCAAGTGATGTTTTTCACAATTCATTCCAATGTGTCAAGATTCTCTATAGTAATGAAATTTGCACCAAGTGTTATAGACCTAACCAAATATAGCTTTTACAATCTTCTCTACTAGATTCAATATCTTAGTTTTGCATTCTAATGACTTGTGTCCATGTTTCTTACATTTGTGACATTTTCCTTCAAACCTTGGTTTTTCTTTGCATTCATTAGCTCTATGAACATGTTGATTACAATTGTAGCATTTTCCATTGAATCTTGCTTTCCCATTTCTCTAACATTTATTTGATGTATGACCTATCTTACTATAGTGATTGCAAGTAGGTTTTTGATTCCTTTGAGCTCCTTGCTTGGATGATTCACCTTCTTCTGTATATCCAATTCATACTTTCCTTTTTTTCCTGTAATGACTTTGCTCATTCAATTGATTCATGTTTGCTGAGGATTTCATCATTCTTTCATTGGTTTTCCTTTTAATGTTTAGCTTATTCTATAATTTTTCTTTCTCTGATCTTAGATTAGTGATTTCTATTGGATACAATTGTCCAATTGTGTATTTTCTTTGATTTTACACAAATGTCATATTAGTCAACATATAGAGTCTACTAAGCTTAGTTGGTCAGCAAAGAAATTTACAAAGTCTATAGAGTTCAGTTGGTCGACAAAGAAAATTCTAGAGTCTACCAAGCATTCCTGAAAGGTACTCTGTGGAAACAATTTTTACCGAGCTCACTCAAGCGTTGAAGGGTTTTGTGGGAGAAGTCAATGCTAACCAAGATCACAAGTTTAATGAAGGAAAGTTAGTGTTTATCGAGTTCATTTGGTCTCCAAAGTATTTTGCAGAGTTCACAATGTTCACCGAGCTTCAATTGGTTAACACTAGAAATCATTTATGGAGCAGTGTCTACAGAGCAGGGTCAACCAATAAAGGATTTCATTATTTTGGAAACTAAATTTAATTGTTTCATGTAATGATTGTAGCTAATAGATGTAATGATTATTGATAATTGTAACTTGTAAATGATCTGACTTGACAATTTTTTAAGTATAAATAAGAGCTCAAGTTGTGAATTCTAAGTGTAATGAACGAGCATGCAAGTGTGTTGATTATGTGAAGAGGAAAATGTGAGTAAATTTTGAAGAAGGATCAGATATTCTTAAGTAGTAGGAAAGTTGTAATCTGATCATAAGAGGATCTAGAAAAGTAGAATAGAGATTTGTATTAGCAATTTAGTTGCATCTCATTTAGGTCAATTCATTGTTACTTTCTCACCATTGTAGAAGTGATTTCTAAATCTCTTAACAGAGTTGGTTTAACAACCATTTTTTAAATCCTCTAACAAGGTGATAGTTCTTTTGAATTGTTCTAAAAACCTCTAGCAAGGCCACTCCTAATAGGGTGATTAAATCCTTTAACAAGGTCACACCTAATAGTGTGTTTTGTAACCTTTAACAAGGTTGGCTCCTAACAAGGCTCACTTCAAAAGAGTGAAAATTAGTAGCTAGTTATTTAGTGATTTTTTCCATATTGGGTTTCCATGTTAAATTTGATGTCTCATGTGTTTATGTTATTTCTTTTATGCATGCATGTTAATCACTATGAATGTTTAAGATTTGTTAAAGATAACATACACTGCATCTACCAAGTTATAGAATTTTTGTGTGGTTACTAAGTAACAATAGTAACTAGTTTTATAAGACATCTAAGGGATCTATAGATTTGTTTTTGTGGTAACTGAGTCACCCCCGTCTCAATTACTCCATCTATATTTCCAACAATTGGTATCAAAGCATTTGGTGCTTACAGGAAGGATTTCAAGGATCTAAGGTAAAGATCAAGATGTCTTATAAGAGGAAAATTCCAAGGCTTAACAAGGATAACTTTTCAGCATGGCAAGGTCTCATGAGACTCTATCTAGCTTCCATTGGAGATATAGGATTAAAATATTTTGATGAAGAATATAAAACTACTTTTGGTACATTATTTGTCAATGAAATTGTTGAGAAGAAGACTCATAACACCATGATGATAGACATTGCATCAGCCCTAAGATATGAAGAATTTGATGATATCAAGGACTGTAAAATTGCCTTTGCTATGTGGAACAAGCTAAAAGATATATATGGAGGTGATGACAATGTGAGGAGATCCAAAGTAGAAAGTCTAAGAGGAAAATTTGAATAGATGAGGATGAGAGAGGATGAGAACATTGCTAAATATGTTGAAAGAGTCAAAGCAAGTGTTAGTGCAATCAAGGCGTCTAGAGGAGATATCAAAAAGGAAATAGTTGTAAGTAAAGTTCTTAGAACATTGCTTCCCATTTATGCATTTAGAGTTTCTGCAATTCAAGAAAGAAATGTGAAGCAAATCATAAGATAAATTTAGAGGCATAGTAGGAAGATTGACTACATTTGACCTAGATAACTATGACAACTATGTTTTAGCTTCCAAGAACATTGAATCAGCATTTGAAGGAAAATTTTCACTCAAAGAAAAGGGAAAAAGGATAAAAGATTCTTAGTCAAAAAGTGAAGAAGAATCAAAAGAAATTTCTAACAGTGATCTTGAGGTGGTTGAAGCTCTACTTGCAAGGAAATATTCTAGAGTCAAAGGAAAATAAAAAGATAAAGTTTCTCTAATCTATTTTTCATGTGAGAAAATTGGTCATATTGCTGCTAGGTGCCCAAACAAGCAAAATAAGGATGAGAAGAAAGGTCACAAGTGTAATGGAAAGAAAGACTTCAAATCATTCAAGGACAAAGGTAAGAAAACATGTTTCATGGCTAAGGATTCTAAGGATTCTGATAATAGTGAAGATGAAATTGTTTACCTTTCTGTGAAAGATGGATCTGATAATGATGAGAAAGATAAGATGACACTTATCTCTCATGTAAGAAAAAAATGATACTTGGATCATAGATAGTGGTTGTTCTCATCATATGACTGGTGACAAAATAAATTTACATTTTGAAGACTATGATGGTGACAGTGTGAGGTTTGGTAATAATGAACCTTGTTGCGTAAAAGGAAGAGGAAGAACCTCACTAACTAAACAACTTGTATGTGATAATGCCTATTGGGTTGAAGGACTAAAACAAAATCTGTTGAATGTGGCACAACTAATCAATATTGGATTCAAGGTAGAATTCATGCATGGAAAAGAAAGACTACTGGATGACAAAGGAAAGCTGATTGGAATAGGCATACATACAAAAGGTAACTTGTTTTATCTTGAACTTGGTGAATGTTCATGTTTTATTGCTCAAGTTGAAGAAATTTTTTTATGGCATAGAAGGTTATGTCATGCAAATTTTGATAACTTGGTGAAAATAAGAAAATTCAGGAAAGTAAGAGGCATTCCTAGTATAAAGAAACCTGATGTTGGTCGATGCAAGAATTGTCAGATTGGTAAGATGGGAAAGACTAGCTTTAAAAGTAAAAACTATCAGTCTAAAGAAATTTTGGAAATTGTGCATATTGATTTGTGTGGACCTATTGGAATTAAGAGCTATACTAGATAAAAGTTCTTTATTCTTTTTGTTGATGATTACTCTAGAATGATGATTGTCATGTATCTAAGAGAGAAATCAAAAACATTTGAGAAGTTCAAATGGTATTTAGCTAGAGTAGAAAAGGAAATAGGGAAAAGACTAAAATATTTGAGATCAGACAAAGGTGGTGAATTCATCTCCCATGAATTCAATAACTGTTGGATTGAAAGAGGAATCAAAAGATAGGTATCAGCTCCTAGAACTCCTGAGAAAAATGGAATAGCTAAAAGAAGGAATAGATATATCATGGATTGTGCAAGGACTCTAATGATTGAAAAGAAAATTGGTATCAAATACTAGAAAGAATCTATCGGCACTGTAGTTCATACCTTGAACCAAGTACAGTTGAAGAAGGACTCATTCAAAACCCCCTATGAGTTATGGTATGGCTATAAACCTAATGTAAGTTACCTAAAATTATTTGAAAGTAAATATTACATCTTGAAAGAATCTAGAAAAGGTAAATTTGATGTGAAGGGTGATGAAGGTATATTTTTGGGATACTCTTGCAAAAGTAAGGCATATAGATGTTTGAATTTATCTACTCACAAAGTCATAGAAAGTGCACATGTGAAAGTTGATGAGTTTGTAGAAAGGATTGAAGAAGAAAGCAAAAAGGAACCAGAAGATTACAGGAGATTTTTTTTCATTGAACCTGATATAGTGCAAGATACATCTATCAATCAAAAAATTTCTACTAATGAGTCTTCGATCACTGAGCTACAAGAAGTTCAAACCGAGTTGCAAGAACTCGAGTCACATTCAGATGCCACTAAGCCAATGCCTACCAAGTCTGAAAGACCTACACAACAATCAGATCAACCAGAGCCAAAAGTTAAAATTCAAAATGAAGATAGTGGAACTCAGTCAAAAGGCAAGGAACCTGTATTGGCCAAGTATGTCAAGAGACATCATGCACCAAATCAGATTATTGGAGACAAATCTAAAGGTACTATGACAAGAAGTAAGCTAAAAGGTACTTGTTTACTTGCTGATTTTGAACCTAAAAATGTCAAAGATGCATTGGAAAATGAAAGTTGGATTAAGGCTATGAATGAAGAGATAGAAAAAATAGAGAAGTTCAAACCGAGTTGTAAGAAGTTCAAACTGAGTTGCAAGAACTCGAGTCACATTCAGATGCTATTGAGCCAATGCCTACCAAGTCTGAAGGACCTGAGCAATAATCAAATCAACCAAAGCCAAAAATTAAAATTCAAAATGAAGATAGTGGAACTCAGTCAAAAGGCAAGGAACCTGTATTGAACAAAATGGAATAGCTGAAAGAAGGAATAGATCTATCATGGATTGTGCAAGGACTCTAATGATTGAAAAGAACATTGCTATCAAATACTGGAAGGAATCTATTAGCACTACAATTTATACCTTGAACCAAGTATAGTTGAAGAAGGACTCATACAAAACCCCCTATGAGTTATGGTATGGCTATAAACCCAATGTAAGATACCTAAAATTATTTGGAAGTAAATATTACATCTTGAAAGAATCTAGAAAAGGTAAATTTTATGTGAAGGGTGATGAAGGTATATTTTTTGGATACTCTTGCAAAAGTAAGGCATATAGATGTTTGAATTTATCTACTCACAAAGTCATAGAAAGTGCACATGTGAAAGTTGATGAGTTTGTAGAAAGGATTGAAGAAGAAAGAAAAAAGAAACCAGAAGATTACAGGAGATTTTTTTTCATTGAACCTGATATAGTGCTAGAACATCTATCAATCAGGAAATTTCTACTCCTAAGTCTTTAATCACTGAGCTACAAGAAGTTCAAACCGAGTTGCAAGAACTTGAGTCACATTTAGATGCTACTGAGCCAATGCCTACCAAGTCTGAAGGACCTAAGCAACAATCAAATCAACTAGAGCCAAAAATTAAAATTCAAAATGAAGATAGTGGAATTTAGTCAAAAGGAAAGGAACTTGTATTGGCCAAGTATGTTAGGAGACATCATGCATTAAATCAGATTATTGGAGACAAATCTGAAGGTACTATGACAAGAAGTAAGCTAAAAGGTACTTGTTTACTTGCTGATTTTGAACCTAGAAATGTCAAAGATGCATTGGAAAATGAAAGTTGGATTAAGGCTATGAATGAAGAGATAGAAAAAATAGAGAAGAACAAAACATGGACTCTTGTACCTAGGCCTAAAGACAAAAATGTGATTAGAACAAAGTGGGCATTTAGAAATAAGTTGAATGAGGATGGTAAGGTATCAAGAAGAAAAGCTAGATTGGTATGTAAAGGCTACTCTCAAGAAGAAGGAATTGATTATGGAGAGACTTTTTCTCTTGTTGCAAGATTGGAATGTGTTAGGACCTTACTTGCATATTCTACATATAAAGAATTTAAGGTATATCAGATGGATGTCAAATCAACATTTCTTAATGGTATTCTTGATGAAGTCTACATTAAGAAACCTAAAGGTTTTGTTGATCTAGACAAGAAGGACATGGTATGCAAGTTACACAAAGCATTTTATGGTCTAAAACAAGCCTCTACAACATGGTATGAAAGATTGCATAACTATCTTATTCAGATTGGTTTTCAGAGAACTAATGATAATAGTAGCTTGTATATCAAGGAAGGACTATATAACATGATTTTTTTGGAAGAAATATTTGTGGATGATACTTTGTTTATAGGGAATGATGATCTATGCAAATAATTTTTAGAGCAAATGAACAAGGGATTTGAGATGTCAATATTTGGCAAGATTAAATTCTTTATTGGTCTTCAAATTTAGTAGAGCAAGAATGGTGTCTTCATTACTCAATCTAAGTACATCAAGGAGATACTCAAGAAATTTGGTATGGAAGATTGTAAACCAGTTGAAACTCCCATGTGTATTGGACTAAATCTTACCAAGGATGATGAATCAAAAGAGGTAGATCATACCTTATATAGATCAATGATTAAAAATTTAGAGTATGTAGTTCATACAAGGCCTAATATTACTCTTGTATTTGGTATAGTAGCAAGATTTTCAACAAAACCTAGAGAAAATGACATGATGGCAATCTAAAGGATTTTGAGATACTTAAAAGGAACTGAAGAATATGGATTGTGGTACACATTTGGAGGAAATTTGGACTTGAAAGTGTTTACTAATGCTGATTGGGCATGAAAAATTGATGATAGAAAGAGTACAAGTGGTGGAGCATTCTTTCTTGGAAAGAGGTTAGTTTCTTGAACAAGTAAAAAGAAAAATTGTACATCCCAATCTACAACAGAAGCAGAGTATGTTCTAGCAGTAGTAAATTGTTCTAATATTGTTTGGTTTAAGAAGTTATTGGAAGGCATGAGGGTTGAGATCAAAGAGCCAGTTGTTATGTTTTGTGATAATTCAACTGCAATCAACATATCAAAGAATCCAGTAATGCATTCCAAAACCAAGCACATTGCAGTAAAATGTCACTTTGACAAAGTTGATATATTCACCAAGCCATTATCTAAGGATGCATTCTTGTATCTAAGAGGTAAGCTAGAGGTCATTCCCATATCTAAAGCTCACTAAAATGAAGTTTTAGTGATGCATCAATAGGAACCAAGATGAAGATCTTTCAATTGATGTAGCATAGTTATGGAAACATTGCATATGAATCAGTACTCAAGGTACATTGTTACTTATTTGGTATGTGTTGTCTTTGGCATGTGTTGTTAAAGAGGGAGAGTATAATATCGTATCTTTCTAAAATTTGAATTTGTTTGTGGAGATTTTGTTGTTTAGAAAAGAAGCTATGTAATTCCTTCATAGAGGGAGATTACTGCATTAGAGAAGTTTGTGACATAAAATCTAAGAGGGAAAAATGTTCTATCAGAAAAAGAATTATTTTCAAATTTTATTTGCTATGACATGTTGTGTTTTCATCAATGCCAAAGAGGGAGATTTTTGCATACAATTGTCCAATTATGTTTTGTCTTTGATGTTACACAAATGTCATATTAGTTAGCAGATAGAGTTTACTGAACTCAGTTGGTCAGCAAAGAAAATTACAGAGTCTATTGAGATAAGTTGGTTAGTAAAGAAAATTATAGAGTCTATCGAGCTTAGTTTTTCAGCAAAGCAAATTCTAGAGTCTATTAAGTGTTCCTAAAAGTTACTCTGTGGAAATAGTTTTTACTGAGCTCACTCAGGTGTTGAAGGGTTTTGTGGAAGAAGTTAGTGGTAACCAAGCTCACAAGGCTAAAAAATGAAAGTTAGTATTTACCAAGTTCACTAAGTCTCCAAAGGATTTTGTAGCATTTGTAGTGTTCATCGAGCTTTAGTTGGTTAATACTGGAAATCATTTCTAGAGTAGTGTCTACCGAATAGGGTTGGCCAATAAAGGATTTCATTGTTTTGGAAAATAAAGCTTAATTATTTCATGTAATGATTGTAGATGACTAATGTATTGATTATTGATAATTATAACTTGTAAATGAGCTGACTTGACAATTTGTAAGGTATAAATAAGAGGTCAAGTTGTGAATTCTAAGTGTAATGAATGAGCATGCAAGTGTGTTGATTATGGGAAGAGGAAAGTGTGAGCAAATTTTGAAGAAGGATCAGATATTCTTGAAGAGTAGAAAAGTTGTAATTCAATCAAAAGAGGATCTAGAAAAGTAGAATAGAGATTTATATCAACAATTTAGTTGCATCTCATTTAGGTCAATTCATTGTTGCTTTCTCACCATTGTAGCAGTGATTTCTAAATCTCTTAACAGAGTTGATTTAACAACCATTTTGTAAATCCTCTAACAAAGCAATAGTTATTTTGAATTTTTCTAAAGACCTCTAGCAAGGCCACTCCTAATAGGGTGATTAAATCATTTAACAAGGTCACACCTAATAGTGTGTTTTGTAACCTTTAATAGGGTTAGCTCCTAATAGGGCTCACTTCAAAAGAGTGAAAATCAATAGCTAGTTACTTGGTGGTTTTTCCCATATTGGGTTTCCACATTAAATCTGGTGTCTCATGTGTTCATGTTATTTCTTTTATGAATGCATGTTAATCATTATGAATGTTTAAGATCTGTTAAAGATAACATACACTACATCTATTGAGTTACAAAATTTTTGTGTGGTTACTGAGTAACAATAGTAACTAGTTTTATAAGACATCTAAGGGATATGTAGATTTTATTTTTTGGTAATTGATTCATCCCCCCGCCCCCCTTAGTTACTCCATCTATATTTCCAACAACTTCTTCATTTGTAGTGGTGATTTGAGAAATGAAGTCTTCTTGCTAAAGTGATAGGTGCTAAATTTCATTATTCTTTCCTTCTATCTCTTTTGTTATCTTGTTTTTCTCTTCCATGACTTCACACAATCTTACTGACTTAATTTTTTGCTCTCTTCTTAATTTTCTTACTTCTTCTTGAAGAGTATTATTCTTTTCAAATAGCTCTTTGATTACTTCATTAGCTTCATCTAAATTGCTTGAATGGATGTCTTCAATTATTTCTTCAATGTAGAGTGGGTCATTCATCTGGATTGCAAAATATTTTCTTCTTTTCAGGGATTGAGAGAGTTTCTCTTTTTCTTTCTTGAGTTTTCCAATAGCCAATTCCAAATCTTGCTTCTCATTATCAATAAAGTTGTCAAGTCTGAATATCTCCACTATCTTTGATCTTTGCTCAAGTTGTTAAACTTTTCTTTGAGAACCATTAAGCTCTAATACCAATTGTTGTAAATATTATAATAGGATAAGTTACTGAGAGGGGAGGGGTGAATTAGTAACAAATAAAAATTTATCCTTAATTATCAATTAATCCTTCATGTATATTATGATATAATTGCATGCATGAGAATCTAAAAACATTAAAGCATTCATAACACTTTAACACACAAGATTTGATGACCTAGAAACCTTCCAAATAGAAAGTAAAATTGGGTCGGGGATGATACCCACAAGATTTAGTACTGTAGTACAAAGTTGGCCTATTAAGCCTTATAATGATCACTTCTAATGATTTTCCCTGTTAGGAGCAATAAGGACTACTAGGTCCACCTTGCAAAATGATTTACAAACATACAATGAAGTATGCACTCAGTAAAGAGATTTATATAAGACTTTTAGGTCTACATTGTTAAAGGATTTGACTAATTCACCTATTAGAATGAAGTAATAGCTAACCTTTGATTTGCAACTTGGTTTGCTGAATGAGATTCCTTTGAGTGTACAAAACATCTTGCTATGATAGATAAATATTTGTTTCTCCTTATACTATTGTAGTCATTCTAATTTTTTATTTTTCTCTTTCCTAATGATTACATTTTCAATGCTTTGGATGTGATACAATATATTACATATATATCAATCCAATTACACAATTACAAAGTTGGCCACAATACAAGTTTGCACAAATATTACAAAGTCAACCAAAGTGTAGAAACTTAGGTTTTGAAGACTAAGTTAGTGATGTTCTGATACTCGACATCCACTATCAATGCTTGGCATCATCCTTTACTCAGTATCTAATCACTTCCAAGTAGTCTTGAACTTGGTCTGCACTAGTGACTCAGTAAATACTATGAAACTCAACATATAAACTAAATCACTTGATTCACAGTGCATAGCTCGGTCAATACTATTACTTTGAGCTTAGTCACAATTGAGTCACTTGGTTAATACGGAGTAGCTTGATTAACACTAGACTTGCATCACATCAATTGAAAAATTGATAAGCATTGCACAACATGGTTTGCACTGGTAAGCTTGACATGAACTAAGATGCTCAATTTACACTACTGATCATCACCATAGTAGTAATTTCTTGGTGCAAACTAAAATCTATCCAAAAGACTTGGTAGCAATTATAGAACTTGGTAACCATTGAAATGCTTGGTTAACATTGTTAACTATACAATAAACTTGG
Organism: Cupressus sempervirens; assembly: GCA_028749045.1. Lineage (NCBI taxonomy): Eukaryota > Viridiplantae > Streptophyta > Pinopsida > Cupressales > Cupressaceae > Cupressus > Cupressus sempervirens. Next base: position 404,564,075 of record CM053790.1, read on the forward strand.
TATGAACTTACAATCTGAATAAGTGTATGTTAGTAATAACAAACATGACTGGAGTGTTAATTCTCATCAAAAAGCACCTAGTTGTACCCTAAGAAATCATCCATCATTGATATTAGTTATGAGCTAGTGACCTATTGGAACATGGCTTCCATGTTGGGTAGTCTATAATTATCTTTTAATGAGGCAATGTTGAGATTCATAAAGTCAACACAAATCATGATGTCACCATTCTTCTTTCTAACTGGTACCAAATTAAATACCCATTCAAAATTCCTAATTGGCTTTATTATCCCCCCATTTCTAAGTTTCATACTTTCTTGCATCTTGGGAGCTAGAGTAGGATTGACAGGTCTTTGTTTTTGTCTGAATGGTTAAACATCATCCTTGTGATGTATCATGTGTTGGAAAAAATCTTTCCTATAATCTTTAAGGTCATGCAAAAGCATTTCTAAATATTCTTAACAGATTCATCAAGGTTTTCCTAATTTCAAAGGATAGGGTTTTTCCAATGTATGCCTTCTTGGGAGCTTTAGGAGTGCATAGATTGACTTCTTCAAGCTCTTGTGGTTTCTAATTTCTAACCTCTGACTGTACTGTGTCTTGATTATTAATAACATTTTCCAAGACAACCAATCCCTTAGGTACCTTATTGGTCTTTAACTATAAAATCTCTTGACCAAAAATTCTCTCCTTCCCATCTATTGTTTCTATCCAAGCACTACAATCTATTTCTTCACCATGGTACTTTTTTTTTTTTTTTTTAATGAATAGTCCTTTCCTTAGATTAAAAAAATATTAATAAAGTTACATATTCACAAAAAAAGGGGCCAGGGGTTACAGGATACTTATTTTCATTTAGGAGGAAATTCAAGATGCTTGTATGATCTTCAAAAACTTGCCAACTTTCCACATTGTAGGAATAAATGGCCTATTTTGTACTTCAATTTCAAACACACCATCAAATGACATGTCATTTGGCTTGATGGCTATATTGGCCAATAGATCAGCCATCTTGTTATTATTTCTATCCTTCCAAGAAATGCCAAAGGCATCAAAGGATTCTATTTGATCCCAAAAAACATTCCTATACTATTTTAGCCTTTTATTCTTGGAGGCATACATCTCTTTGATATAAGACACAATCAATTTAGAGTCACCAATAACATGTAGCCTTTTGATTTTATGGTTGTCTGCCACTTTTAATCCTACCAGCAGTGCCTCATATTTAGCAATGTTATTTGTGCACGACAATTTTAAAGTAAATGATACCTAAATGTATTCCTTTCTAGAGATATAAACATAATTCTAGCACCTAAGGCTTCTTTAGAATTGACACCATCATAAAACATTGTCCAAAGGCCTTGAGATTCTGCACAATTAGTTACTTCTTATGCTATGAGTGGGGGAGCTTTCTCAATTTCATGAATAAAAAGTTCCCCTCTAAAAAAATTAACCCCAGTATCCAGAAAACATGTGATATCCTTATATATTTTTTCTTCAAATATATGTGTCACCCTTGGTTCCCTTTCAACTTTAATAGCCTTTTCCCCTACATGGAAAGTAGCATATGATAAGTCACACTGCAAGCTACCTCCCATCACAATACTCCACTTCCTAAAGACTGACATTCCATAGTTAGGGGAATATAAACAAGAAGGACAGTCATAGAAAGCTCTTTGTTAGGATAAGTAACAAGTTGAAAAGGTAAGGCATTGATAGTACCTATGACCGATACTTATCTAGCATCCAATGCTCTACACCTACCCTAGTTGGTATCTACCTCTAAACCAAGGGCCTCCATTACATTAAAAGACATGATATTGTTAGATGCACTAGAGACAATCATACAGTTCTTGAGAGTTCTACCATTTATAACTAGACTAAGGAAAAAGGGATTGATATCTTGTAGATATGTAGTAGAGGAGTTATCCAAATACATTTGTGGTATTTGGGATATGACCTCGTTATCCTTGTTATCCTTTACTATAACTGATATGTCGGATGATAAGACTGTTGGTTCAACACTATTCTTTCCTATCCCTTCCAGCCAAGATAAAGACTTATTTTTATGCTCATCTATCCTAAAAATTTATAATAAAGGAACTTTGATAGTCATTTGTGATAGCATTGAAATCATGTCAATAGGATCATAATTTGTAGGCTTTATAGATATACTTGTGGTTGTAGGTGTCTGAACAAAAGGAACCTCCTTTTGCTTGATGGTATCAGACTTAGGTTTCTTTCCTTGCACACTTTTCTTAATAGTTTCAACTCCTTGAAACTACACCTTTTTCTTTGGTTCCCACCTCTTACTTTTATTTTCCTTAAGCTTGGATGTCTTAGGAGTGTCCTTCTTGTTTTCATCAATTGTCTTAATAGTAGTATCCTTAATGAAAATATCAACTAGCTTAGGTGGAGCATTGTTAATAGTTATAGATTATGGTAAAAGTAGGTTTTGAAGGGACCCCAAAACCCTTTAACAAAAAATAGAAAGATAAAGCAAGATAGCCCAACTAGGAAAAAACTTGCAACAAACTGAAGAACAGTATCAAAATCAAGTTTTACAGGGACCTGAAACCACTAGATAAGTCCAAAAACAAACTAACCCAGGTTTTATAGGGACTTGGAACCATAAACAGTCTAAACTATAAAAAACCAAAAACCAAGACCAGATTCCCCAACCACCGACCAATACCAGATAGGCACCAAACCAAAGAACCCACCCCAGTGCCACTATTGCAGCTTCAAGATCAATTTAGCTACTTCCTTACCAATTGCTGCAGTCTCTTGAATGGAAACAACATCCATAGTAGCAGCAGCTTCCATAGAACTCTTCCTCGAGCTCTGCCTTGTTCTTTTGCTCGGACCCTCAACCAAAATGATATCTTCATTCGCCCTTTTTCCCAGGCTATCAGTGGCTACCCAAATATTCGAGGTGACCTATTCCATCTTAGTGCTACTCTACTTAATTAACATTGTGAGGTTCTGCTCATAGTTGTTAAGTTTGTTAGGGATGTCTCCCATCTGTCCTTCCATATGACTAAGTTTAGCATTGATAGTATCCAGGTTATGTTGCAGAATTTCCACCTTTTTCTTCAAACCCATTATTTCATTATAGATCCAGGAATCAACCTTGAGACTGGTGTCAACTTTCTCCTTAGCAAAATGCAGGAAGGTAAGCATGGTATCCCTCTGCATAGCATCACAATCATCTTCAGCAGTCTCATGTGGGGGGGAGTAGACATTGTCATTGATATCCTCCATTTCTGTTTGATCCTCCTTTCAACCCTCAGCATAGTCCTCAGGATGAGTAGAGTCCTTCCTTTTTTCTTCCTCTATCCCCTTAATAGGAGAAGCAGTAATAGCTGTATGGTCCTCATTCTTCTCAACAAGATTCCCGACAGTGTTATCTTCCACTTTATTACCCCCACTAGAAATAACCTAGTTACCCTCATTATTAGATTTACTCTGTTCAAAATTACCTTCACTATTGTTTTCCTCTTTTCCTTTTTCATTATTATCTTCAGTCTTCAGATACCCACCCAAATTAGAACTAAACTCTCCAGTTTCAGTATCATCCTCATCCTTAGGTTTCTAATTCTTACAGCTTTTCAAATTATCATTCTTAGACTCCTCATCCTCAAGAACTTGAGAGGCAGAGGGTTTCAAATTCAGGGCATTTTCTTTACATTTAACAGAGTCACCCTTCTTACTCTTAATGGGCTCTTTCTTCTTGTCCTTAGAGGGAGTACAGGCAATATGCTTATTTTTACAATATCCCTCAATAAGAAGGATCTCTTAAATTGTAAGTCAGAATTGTTAATAGTTAGATTTCTTAAATTGTAAGTATTATTGATCTAAGCCACCATCTCTATAGTAATTCTATCAATCTCCTCCTTAGATGGTCTCAAATTTGTGTGATCTACCCCTGGCAATACACTATACATAGTGGTCTCATCATGATCTTCATCATCTAAAAATCCCTGCTAATGATGCATCTAATATATATTTCTCTAGTCTACAACATCAATCTCAGATTCCTCAATGTTAGATTCCTCCATGTTGTCATGAAGGTTTACCTTATTTCATGTCACATCCTCATGATTTTCTTCTTCCTCATCCTCTCCATTTTGGGCCTGCTGATTTGTTGCAAATGATTGAGCAACTATACAATATTTAGAGGATGAGGGGATTGGCATACCACACACCATGGCATATCATTAATCATGTTCATATTATTTCTCTATAATGGTTCCAGTGTACCTTTTTCCTTGCTTCTTTGAGCAAGATTTGCAATGGGCTTCCCATCCTTCCACGGTGTAGCGTAAAGGTAATTCTACATCCTAGGTGCCCTATTAAAATTATTATTGAAAGGGGCCTTCTAAGTAGTATTTAGCTTGTTTTCATGGTAGGTTGGTGGATTCATTTTCTTTGATAAGATTAAAACTTACCCCATTGTATCTTCTTCAAGCTTCTTACCTACTACAAGCCTTTCACCATCCTTCTTGTTCCCTTTTGCACTAAATAACTTTGGGTCATCCCTTCTTCCCAACTTACTAGAAGCCCTTTTATCATTTTCAATATTGAAAACCATTGTATAAGCCTCCCTCAAAGTTCTAGGATCTTTTATCCCTTAGGTTACATGCCATCTTACTATCAAAGGCATTGAAATAATTTGTGAGACATACATCCTCACCCAGCCTCATTACTTTGAACAATTTATACATCCCTTTCTAAAATCTCATATTAAAGTCAAATGTGGACTCATTAGGGCTTTTCTTGATATTGTAAATTCATTTAACATGAATCTAGAATTGGTCTTATCACCATATTGTTCCTTAAATAGCCTCTCCAAGTTATCCCATGAGCTAATATTGTTAGCAAGTAGACTTCTAAACCAGTCTCTTGCATCTACTATCAGTGAATGAACAAAAAACTTCATCACTGAATCTTCATGCTTCACCTCATAGTCATTGAGCATATCAATGAATTTTCTCAAGTGTTCCTCACTAGTTATGGCATTATTGCTCAAGAATTTGACAACCTTATCTCTTAGGTCATTAGAGATAGGATGGGGAAAACTGGGAAAACCCAAAAAGGGCATCTACTTATATTGTTCTAGATAGTTAGGTCTTCTCTGAGGAATAATGGTATTGGATGTGCTTTCTCCAAAAGCCTAACTTTGGATAGGGATCTTTCGCTATTGGTCTTGCTAGATAACTGGGATTTCACCAGTGGTAGTAGAAAAGATAGGGGCTAATAGGTATAAATTTTGGTTAGTTACAGTAGCTCTAGAAATGGAAATAGATGGGATAACTTGTGAAGATAGGCCAGGGCAAGATGCAAAAGCTGAGTTAGCTTTAATAAATTGTATCTTTCTCTTAGTTTCAGTCACATGGGCTTCATTTTCTAGTTTCTCAAGTTCCTTTCTAGATCCTCCCTATCCTTCTTAGCCTATTCTAAATCTAGGTCAAGTTTAGACATGGTAAGGCTTGTAGGTTTACTAAGAAGAACTTGGTGCTCATTGATTTTTACTCCAACAACCTTTTGATTTCCCTTATCATGGTCTTTCATAGTCAAATCTACAAAACTAGGTTCAATAGGTCTATAAGGTTGAACTTGTGCAATAATAGACCCTTCTTTCTCTTTAAGAAGGTGCTCCTACTCTTGGACCTTGTACCTTACAACTTCTACATCTCCAAAAATGTTTGAGTGTAGTTTAGAATACTTCTTCTGCATTCTATTGTTTTCCTCTTGTAAGGAAGCCATCCTCCTAAGTAAGGATAAATTTAGTGGCTAATATTTGACAATTGGCTAATCTCACTAATTAGGGACCCTAGATTTGGCTCTTTTTTTGGCACTTTTGGGGTGTCCATTTCACCTACACTTTACCAAAATTGGGTCCCATTCTTAGGCTAATCGCCAATAATAAAACAAAAGTATTTATATTTTAGTGATGACTTCACCAATGAAATCTAATTTTTCTACGTAGTAAATTAAATATTTTCGCCTCTAATTTTCAAGTATTGTCTTAATTAATGGTCATACTTGCTAATATTTGGTAAACATGTAAGTTACACTATAGATCAAGTATGTAGATTTTGACATGTGTCTCTATTCTAAAGAATTTTCATGAAACTTTTTATCCTTTCTCTCTTTTTCATGAAATAGATTTGATTGGGGACACATGTCTTTACTTTGGGAATTTTCTTTAAAACTTTCTATCTTGCTGAAAATTTGGCTTGAAATAGGACTAAGGTCATTGATTTAGGATCATCCAATAGTTAAAAATAATAGGGGTGCATCCTCTAAACCACCATTCAATAATTTGGAGGGAAATTGTAATGATAAAAGTGGGCTAAATTTAACCTTAAAGTTTGATAATTAATTAGGCTCCATATAATAATAATAATAATAATAAAATCATTATTTCTAGTTATGTGTAATTTTTTCCATAATTTTCATCAAATATGAAAGATTTGTCAGGATTTTAGAGAATTTTCATATGATTGAAAAATAATCACCAATAAAATTTAAAAATTTCCTACTTAAAAATAAAAATTGTCAATAGAAATTAACTGTTTTACTCTAAACTAATGTTCAATTTGCCAAAGTTTTATACTTTTTTCTAAAGGGGGTTTTCTTAAAGTTATCCTTTCTCCTAAGAAAGTTATCTCTTTCAATAAGGGTATTCAAGGTAATTTGTTCTTTCTCTTTTTCCAAACAAATTTGTTTGGCCTCCTCTTCTACAACCCTTTGCCTAAGATGGATTAGTTCTAGGAATAAATCTTTAGGGTCTACAGTAGTGGCCTCAGAACCTACTAGGTCATCCAGATATATAAGATTAGCCACATATGGTCCTTGTCTAGGACTAAAACTAGTATCCATATTTTCTCTAAAAACACAATCGTAGTTCATTTCATTCATCGGATTTGGTCTATAAGGGATATCCCCTATAGGAGACACAGTTTTATCGTGAAATACCCTATCATCTCTAAATGGAATGGTGAATGTTTCCCCTAGTAGTGTAGTATGCTCAAACTCAGAAATTTGGAAGGTGACTCTTTTTTAGTCATAGGGTAATATTGTGAATGGGATAACACACTACCCTAGGGATACAAGCAGGATTAGGGTCCATTTTTTTCTTATTTTAATTATTTCTACCCCTAGGAGGTAATTTTGTGTACAATGGTATTTATGGGTGGTCCTTTGTAAAAGAACGTGTATTTTTATTCTTATCTACCATTGGTTAGGATTACTTGATATATTTATAGCACTAGCTACAAAACCTTAGACTTGAGTCCCTACCCTTTTAAGGAAAAAAGTTTCAAAATGGGCTAAAATAATGCCAAAAAAATGCCAAAAAAAAAACTGACACAACAGGTCAAACTGATAAGTCCTTAAGATTTACACTCTGGGTAATAAAATCCTTACTCTATAGATAAGGTATTGATAGATATGACAATATTCTTCACACAACTCCCTAGTAGAGTTTCCATTTTGTTGGTGTTCTTACTGGTAAGGAACATACTAGGTTGCTTTGAACCTAATAATAGGGTACAAAAGATAGATTCCAAGCCTAAGGAATAGCTAAAACCTATATTCAATTGGGTATATCCTAGCTCTAGACCAACTTCAACAGAATCACTATGACTCCCTTCACTTTAGGCTCTATAGGGCCAAGGTGGGAAAACCATAAGGATCGATATGACTACTTCTATGATATTCTTCTCTTCAAGATAATCCCCTATAGTAGAAAGTGGTTGATGTTCTTCTATGATTCACCTATAACTTCCCTATCATAGTAGCTAACTATAATTGAGAAGTTATCGTAAATAAGTAACAACCAACAAATTTAGTTCTTCATTACATTAAATGGTAAATTGATTGTTTGTATTTTGTATGTTAAAAAACTATATGAATCATTAGTTTGCAACTTAAAAATTAGTGACTGGTGTCTTATCCATTGTTATATAGAGTCAAAATTAGTAGCTTAGACCTATTTAATCAACTTATAACTAAGTTTGTCAATAGTGAGCTTTGAATTTCATTCTTACCATATCCTTCTCATTAACCCTAAATCCTATCACTTACATAATGTAACCACTTAATTCTTTGAACTAACAACAATCTGTGAGATATACAATTCATTCAAATTGAATTAAAATAAAAGAAACTTGTTCATTTCAATCTCAAGATCACAGTTATATAAAGAAGGTGACATAACTCAAAGACATAGATATGTAGGATTTTTATTTTTGTATCGATTTCTCTTTGAAAAATGAATACAATATTGATAGGACTTGAAGTATAACTTAGAACTAGACAACTAATACTTGATATTCACTATATTTTGAAGTATATAGAATTCATTACATTCATATAATTACAAAAGACTAGAAGGATTGTAAAATGTCATAAAACATGAAAATTCTATAGACTATTGACCCCCACTCCACATCTTGGGAATCCTTAAATAGAGGATTGCAACAAGCTTCAGCTAGGAGGCCAAGTGTCAAAAACTATTTGGTCAAAAAAAAAAAGGCAAAAAACTTTGATAGATTACATTAATACATTCTTCTATAGTTGGAAATTAGATAGGAAAGTGGGTGCAAAAAGTAGATGTCATTTATGGCAAGAGCATTTGCTTTAATTTTTCTGTCCTCTTCCACCTCCTTCTATCTTCTTGTAGTAGTCTCATAGTTGTCTTTGTCTAATTGTCCTCCTAGGATGGTAGAGACTTGATGTCTATGTTAGAAACAATAGTCCACCAAGATAACTAGGGGGGGTTTATATTGTAGTGACTAATCAAGGAAGTATTGTACATACTCCATAATTACTCAATGGAGTTTTGGGGCTACCATATTGATATTTTATGGTCGACATGTTGTAACTAATTTTAACCCTAAAGCAACAAAAATAGTTTTATAAAAATGCTTAGGGTTAGGGATTGTTTCATAAGGTTTGATGCAAAAATGCTTCTTGTGGTAGTATTGAGCTATAAGGGATTACAGACTATAATCAAGTTGTAATCACTAGATTGTATTAATATTGGAATTCTTGTTTGGTGGATGTAGCCTAGGGTTTGGGTGAACCACATTAAATATTGGTGTCTTGTGTTCTCTTCTATGCGATCTATTATTTTTTGTTATTGTTTATATTTGCATGCAATTGTTGTTTCTGTCTATGGTTTTACCCTAACAAGAGGGTGAATCAGTTATCTAATTAAAATATTTATCAACCTTAATTAATCTTAACCATTCAATAAAATCAAAAAATGACCATAACAAGATGCACATACATAATTACACCAGATTTGTTAACTAGGGAAACTCTTGATCAAAGGGAAAACCCTAGTGGGAATGATGCCCACAAAGATATACTAATATATATATATATTTCTTGTTAGAGGATGGACCCTGTTAGGAGTCTATAAACACATTCAGTACATAAGAGTCACTATTAGGAGACTTTGAATCTCTGTTAGGAGATTCCAACCCTATTAGGAGTTGTGCCAACCCTGTTAGGAGTTGTAGAGGACAAAAGGACCTATTGGGTGAACCCACAATAATGGGTTCCACTTTAGTGGGACGAACAAAAACGAAAAGAAATTGTAAAATAAAAAATCAATTATTGCATTCGTTCACATGAACATACTTAATATGTTCGCTACGAACATATTTTTTACATATGTTCACAGTGAACATATTTAAAAATAATTACAAGTGTTCGCAGTGAACATATGTAATTTATATGTTCACTACGAACATGTAAAACTTAACTTCTGGCGTGTTAAAATGCCATTTTTTCACCCGCTTTTTTCATTGTTATGACGTTTACTATTGCATCAAGTGTTGGAATGAATGTGTGCTTTCCATTAGTGTTGCCTTGTCATTTTCCTTGTGATTCTCATCTTCAGGTATGTCTATATATTTTTATTTTTATTTTTTTTACATTTTAAATATTTTTAAAGGATATTTTAATGTTAATTTAATATTTTTATTATTTATTTATGTTAAACTTAATTATATTTATTTAGAAAATATTACAAAAATATTAGAAAAATATTATATAAAAAATAGTAGAAAAAAAATTTAGAAAACATTAGGAAAACATTATAAAACACATTAAAAAATATTAGAAAAACATTAAAAAATTTATAATACTATAAAATTTAGAAAAAACATTATAAATTTTATAATAATATATTTTTTAGAAAACAAATTTAGAAAAACATTAGAAAAAATATTAGAAAAACATTAGAAATTTTATAATAATATAAAATTTAGAAAACAAATGTAGGAAAAACATTAGAAAATTTATAATAATGTAAATTTTAGAAAACAAATTTAGAAAAACATTAGAAAAATTATAATAATATAAAATTTAGAAAACAAATTTAGAAAAACATTAGATAAAACATTAAAAAATTTATAATAATATAACATTAGAAATTTAATTTAGAAAAACATTAGAAAAAATATTAGAAAAACATTAGAAAACATATATTTTTTAAAAATAGTTTAGAATTTAATATTAGAAAACTATGAGATTTAATAAAATAGGATTTAAACATTAGAAAATATTAGAAAAAACATTAGAAAATATTTTTAGAAACATTAGTCTTGAAAATTACAAAGTATGAAAAATATTTTTAAATATTTTTAAATATAGTGTAGAAAATAAAATTTAGAAAAATATTTTCAATATCCATATAAATTTATTAAGGTTAATGTGCATGTTATTGATTTTTTAATACATCTTAATCTTTTATGTTTACGTATATGTTTTATTCATGTTTTTGTATATGTTATTCATCTGTATGCCTTAATCTAAACTGTGTAATTAACTATATTTAATGGCATACATCTTAAGGGGAGATCCTAAATTATACATAAGAAGGCAGATTAAAATATAGATATTTTATTTCATAGGTATATGCATATATGTTCATGTTAAATGTAGATGTATGTATGTTTTCAATATTCATGGTTTATGTATATGTCAAATTCATCTTAATGTCTTAATCTAAGTGTAATTAAATGACATGTCTTAAGGGTCCATATTCTAAATTATACATATAAGAATGTAGATTAAAATGTATTTTTTATTTTGAACATAGATGTATGTATATTTGTATGTGGTTAAAAGTAGACATGTACATGTTTTCAATATCCACATTTTTATATGTACATATGTTAACTATTGATCTTAATTTGTCTTAATTAACTATAATTAACTATATTTAATCTAAGTATAATTAACTATATTTAATGTATTAATTAACCATAATATTTAATGACATGTCTTAATTAGTTCTATATTTAATCTAACTATAATTAACTATATTTAACCTACTAGATTGAATTAAGCCCTTACATTGAAATTGAAACCTCCTAAGGTTACAAAGATACAACTTCAGATGACCTTACATCAAAGAGGCCTAAGGATCCAGTAACCTCTTGAATCTCACATGCAAAATGCTTACATAAGCAAGTATGTGGACTAAACCAAATAGAGTAGCTTATCATTGGACTTACTACCCACAAGATTGAATTCCCATGCCCTCCTTTCCCTAAAATCAACCTCCACCCAATCATCTTCCACCACATGTACAACCCTTAGTGTCTATAAATGTAAATCATTCAATTTTAAGTGAGATAGGTACCTATAACATCTCCCTTGTCACTATTCTGAATTGTAAGCAACTATATGTAAGATCCCACAACTCACCATGAACAAATCAGCTTTCTTCTCTTTAATATGAATATGTTATTATTTTTAACATGCCTTAATCTAAGTATATAATTAACTCATCTAAGTACATATTATTTTTAATTTCAATGACATGTCTTAAGGGGAGATCCTAAATTATATACATATATAAGAATGTATCTAATTAATTTGAATAGGTAATCTAATATAACATACATACATACATAAGAACATATAAAGAATGTATGACCTAAAGTTCATACATGTTACAACATTTAATTAATAAAAGTTAATTATAAGAACATAAAGAATGTATGATCATATAAGAACATTCAATGACATGTCTTAAGGGGAGATCCTAAATTATATAAATATATAAGAATGTATCTAATTAATTTGAATAGGCAATCTAATATAACATACATACATACATAAGAACATATAAAGAATGTATGACCTAAATTTCATACATGTTACAACATTTAATTAATAAAAGTTAATTATAAGAACATAAAGAATGTATGATCATATAAGAACATGTAAAGATTGTGTGTGTGTGTGTGTGTGTGTGTGTGTGTGTGTGTAAATACATAACAACATTAACTTGATCATAAGATTTAACATAAACAATGTCTACACATAACCCTAAAACTAACTATAACTAGGCTAAAAGATAACTCTAACCATGTAAGGTCCTTTAACCCTAACTCAAACTCTAGCCCTAATTTCTAAACCTAACTTGAAAACTATAACCCTAATTTCTAACACTAACCCAAATTTCAAACTCCTATATATTTGTACACTTTCTTAAGACCAATTATATATACATGTCACACTAACTTAAAGCTTGAAAACAAAGACAGACCACCTAGATCTACTTCTATTAAATATGAACATAACAACTTAGAGAACCTGAAGATATTATACACTTGAAGTTCATGCAAGGTTGACAACATTGTCTATCCATTTTAATTCTTTTGTATCTACCAAGAACTTAGTCATCACCATCATATCCATTGCTCTAAATGATCTAATTGTTTAAAGTTACCAGTGTTATGTTGCCCCTAGAAAAATAATAGTCAAAATGGAGTAATATGCACATAAGTTGTATTTGATATATACATGATCATTTGTGCCAAAGACCATAATTCACAATTCCTTGTACTGTAAAATTTTCTTCAATCCTCAACTAGATTCAATAAGTTCATGCTTTGGTACCTTGAATGAGAGAGTTTATCTCTAGTTTCTTAGATTTGAAGCACAAGAAGCAATCATGAAGGTTGGGTTCTGATTTCATGCCTTATTATTCAATTCTCTAAGGTTCAACTACATCATCCTCTCCCACATAGTGCACAATGGATAAATTTCAAAGTCTCTTTATCTTGGGCCATTTACAAATTGGTCTACTGTCAAATGTTCTCTTATTGCTCAAGGGTTAGAGTGAATCTATTTATCTCTCCAAATCAACGAAGAATAATGGAAAATATGTGATATTAAATTTTTAGTTTTGAGGATAACATTCAATTTATTTCTCTTCTTTGTCATTGGTCACATTATGAAATTTTTAATCTAGCCAAATTTAGCTAAGGTTGCAAATGAGGGATCCCATCTCAGGTGAAGATATCATATTAACATGAATAGTCCTAATCCACCAGCTCAATATCTTGTTAGGGCTACAAATCCCATGGGTATACTAGCCCAACAAGCATTTGAGTACTAAGTCATAGATATGAACTCTAACATTGTGTCAACTTGAAGTTTTAAATATGCAAGCACATTTAATTTCTTAGGGCATAAGGACCAAAATCATAAAAGCCCAGAGGTTGTTTGAACCTTAGTAGAAGCATTAATAAAAGATTATTTAGCCATCATATTAGACCTTGGACAACATATCTCATGATAACTTGATTGAGATTCTTGTAAATGACTTAAAAACTAGTTTGGATAAAATCTTGAGAATAACAGATTAAAAAAGGTGTCAAAAGTGGACTTTTTTTTCCCTCAAGATAACCTAAATTTGAACATCTATGAAAATTTGGATAGATATATGATTAAAAAATTAGTATGATAAAAAATTGAGTGCACATGAATTTTTTATTTCATATATCTAAATTATAATACATCTTTAATCAAACGATACTATTTTCACTTATTTGAAAACAACATGCATTAAAATACATTATTATATATTATGACATTGTGTTATTTCTATTTAAGGAAAATATAGAAAATCTAGCTAATTTAACACATTTTTAATTAATAATAAGTAAATATATTATCACTTTCTTATTATATGTTTGAAAGTTTATTTTGAATAAATTATTGTTAAATGAAATATAGAAAATCTAAGTTTACTTATTATTTAAGTTTATTATATTTAAGTTTATTATTAATTAAAAATGTTTTAAATTAGCTACATTTTCTATATTTTCCTTATAGAAATAACACAATGTCATAATATATAATATAATGTATTTTAAGTGTACCTAGTAGACTTAGCTAATTATATATATATAATTTTCATGTTTGAAAGTTTATTTTGAATAAATTAAATTGTTAAATGAAATATAGAAAATATTTTCAAAACATGTCATAATATTGATAAACTTAGAAGGCATTCTCATGAGAAATGGATTCATTTGAATCACTACTCTTGAAACATGGGTCAATGAGATTGACTCATAAACTATATGATTAATTCCTTATAGAAATAATACAATGTCATAATATATAATTTAATGTATTTTAATAAAAAAACTTGAATTGGTCTCATATGTATAGAACTCAATGTTTTGAATTGCACTTCTTAGAAAATTATACATGTGTATGTGTATAGTACATATATAAGACAGTTCAAATTGATAATTAAATAACACTTGTTCAAATTAATTTTTATGATACTTACCCACTTTTACCAATCTAGAGATATGATTATAATTATCAAAAATCAATGGAATATCATCAAAATTTTCATCATCTTTATCAAATGTATCAATAACATCAAGTGGTACCAAAATCCATGCACCTGTATATCCACGTGCTTGATTGATGCATTCTTCATAATCTTCATCAATGCAACTATCACAAAAACATGAATATTCTCTTGTCTTCAATGTCCAATTACAATTATCTGTACTCATGACTAAATGTAAGGAACGTGTGTTCTCTATCCTCTTGCAACCATGCATATTTTTATCTATTAACACCTGAAAGTTCATTAAATTGAAAATATGGACAAATTAAATTTAAACTTCAATGAATTGAAAAATAAAACTTAACAATAAAATTTTATAACTTAATTGCATAAAAATTAAATAGATGTACACATCCATACCTGTTATCTCCCAAAAGACTCTATATGGTACCTATCGACTCATTGTTGATGATGTCTGAACCTCATCTAATGCAAAATGTGTCTTACACCATTCAACAATGTCATGTGCATCATTTATACAAACTCCCTGCTAATTCATTTGATACTTTTGTAGAGCACGTTTGATGCAAGCTCTAGCACCATCACGTTCACCATTTCCATGACCACTCTTGAAGAAATTCCATATGTGTTTTATATTCTCATTGTGATGAGATCTACATAATGCATAAAATGGTCTAGATGATTTGAATTGTGTTGCACATCCATCAGACCAAACATAATTTTTATCAACATTTATGTTTCTTTCTTTCAAATAAGAAAAGACGATATTGAAGCAATGTTTGACATAGTGAATGTCATGTTCTTTATCATCACTTATATAGAAATGATATTCCTTTTTAATTATTCATGCTTGAGCTGTACTCTAAACACCATCCAAATCTAACTGTGCATGTCTATAACAAACATGTACCATAATAGTGACCTGCTTTGAAATGTAATAATTTGATTGAATTGCTTTCTGATAAACAAAAGAATAGTTCTTTGTAAAATCAACAACTGATACAATTGTTCCAAGTGGGAAATTATCTCCAAAGTTTGAAACTATTGTTCTTGCCACTTTGCAAAAAATGCGTGATGAATATAAGGTTGAATCAAATTCTTAAATCTATCCATAAATGTTAGAACAGGTAACTCCTCTTCAACATATTCCAACCTTATTGTCTCTTTTCCCAACTTTGTTTTATTCTTGACATACTTGTAACTTTTACAATTCAATTTTTTTGTTGCATCAATATTTTCAATTTTCAAAGGAAATAGAGCCAATTCACCATATGTTTCACACGATCCTTTGATGCAATTTATTTGACCAGCTAGATCATCTATTTTGTCACATAGAATGGATGATATAAATTCACTTTTCCTACTAGGAGGAGCAGCATGGAAACCATATGTGTCTTCTACAAACTTTCAAAATACCTAATAGTGGAGATCAAACTCAATATGATGATAACAACAACATGTTTCAAAAACTTTGTTTGACCTCACAAAGTATGGCTTTAATTTTTCAAACAACATTTGCCCAACTTTTACATTAGGATGTTCACTACAAAATGACACATATAACTCATGCTATGTTGTGTCCAACCAATGTTTTGTATGATGTTCATATTGACCAGATGCAATCCTATGCTTGATACCATCTCTAATATTTGATGAAGGATGAGTGTTATCAATCCAAAATGATATGACTAAATTTTTTAATGACTCTTCAATCCTATTAGAATGAGGTGTTGGATAATGTTTTCCTTGATGTCACACAAATGTCATATTAGTCATTAGTCTCAAGATCACCGAGCTCAGACAGTTTGCAATGCAATCTACAATGCCAATCGAGCTCACTCGATCATCGAAGGAAATGTGGAAGACAGTATTAACCGAGCTAACTCGGTCAAAAAAGGAAAGGTGAAAGACAGTGTTCACCGAGCTCACTCAGTCATCGAAGGAAATGTGGAAGACAGTGTTAACTGAGCTAACTCGGTCAACAAAGGAAAGGTGAAAGATAGTGTTCACCGAGCTCACTCAATCAACGAAGGAAATGTGGAAGTTAGTGTTAACTGAGCTTCACTCGGTCTCCAAAGGGTAGTTTTCATTGAGCTCACTCGGTTATCTTAGGAAACTCAGTACTTACAAGGTGAAAGACACTGTTCACCGAGCTTACTCAGTCAATGAAGGAAATGTGGAAGTCAGTGTTAACCGAGCTTCACTCGGTCTCCAAAGGGTAGTTTTCACCGAGCTCACTCGATTATCTCAAGAAACTCAGTACTTACTAAGTTCTCCTAGGGATTGAAGGATTGTCACGAAGTTCACTGTATTAACTGAGCTCAGTCGATTAACACAGGAATTATTTTCTGAACAAAGTTTACCGTGCAAGGTCGATCAGTAGAGGGATTTACAAATTAATTACTTCTAGCTGACTATTGTAATTATTTGTTTAGTCAGTAATTCGAGCCGACTAAGATAATCTGAAAGGTATATATGGTCATTCAAGTTTTGAATTAAAGTGTGTGAGATTATGAAGAATAAGCTATGAATGCAAATTATAGTATGAAAAGGCGAATGTTGAGCAAAGTCTGATGAAGGATCAAATGTGTTGAAGGAGCTATAAAGTTGTATTTGATTAGTAAGGATCCAGTCAAACATAACAGAGATATGTAATCTGCAAAGATAAGTTGCACATTATATCAGGTCACTTCATTGTTGCTTTCTAACCATTGTAACAGTGAATTCAAAATCTCTTAACAGAGTTGGTTTAATAGCCATTCAATAAATCCTCTAACAAGGTGATAGTTCAGTTGAATTTTTCTAAAGAACTCTAGCAAGGCCACTCCTAATAAGGTGATTAAATCCTTTAATAGGGTCACACCTAATAGTGTGTTTTTGTAACCTTTAACAGGGTTGGCTCCAAACAAGGCTCACTTCAGAAGAGTGAAAAATAGTATCTAGTTACATTGGTGGTTTTTCCCATATTGGGTTTCCACGTTCAAAATGGTGTCTCTTGTGTTCTTAATTGCTGAATTTCTTTGTGCATGATAACATATCAGTTCTTAATATTTATCATTTGCTGCAGTAACAAGTTTCAGCATTTTATATTAATCAGATCAAGGTTATATTCAAACATCTTAGGGACTATGGAAAGTTTTGTAGTAACTGATTCACCCCCTCCCCCTCTCAGTTACTCTATTCCAACAATTGGTATCAGAGCTTTTGGTGCTTGCAAGAAAAGATTTCAAGGATCTAAGCCAAAGATCAAGATGTCCTACAAAAGAGAAATTCCATAACTCAATAGAGATAACTTTTCTGCATGGCAAGGATTGATGAGACTTCATCTAGCTACTGTTGGTGATACTGGACTAAAATACCTTCAAGAAAAATATGAAGAACCTCCTAGAACATTGTCTATCAATGACATTGCTGAAAAGAAGACTCACAACAATACGATGATAGACATAGTATCCGCTCTCAGTTATGAAGAATTTGATGACATTAAGGACTGCAAAACTGCCTTTAAGATGTGGAACAAGCTAAAAGAGATCTATGGAGGAGATGATAATGTGAGAAGAACAAAAGCAAAAAGTATAAGAGGACAATTTGATCAAATGAGGATGAGAGAGGATGAAAACATTGCAAAGTATGTTGAAAGAGTTAAAGTATGTGTGAGTGAAATCAAAGCATCTGGAGGTGATATCAAAGGAGAAACAGTTATAAGAAAAGTTCTCAGAACCTTGCTTCCCATTTATGCAATCGGAGTTTCTGTAATTCAGGAAAGAAGGTGTGAAGCAAATCATCAAATAAATCTTGAGGCCATAGTTGGAAGACTAACTGCATTTGAACTAGATAACTTTGACAACTATGTTCCAGCCTCCAAGAATATTGAATCAGCATTTCAAGCCAAGCTCTCACTCAAAGGGAAAAACAAAAAGGAGAAGGAATGTCAGTTAGAAAGTGAAAATGAATCAAGCCAAAGTTCAGAAAGTGACCTCGAAGTGATTGAAGCTCTACTAGCAAGGAAATATTCTAGAGGCAGAGAAAAATACAAAGGTAAAGTTCCTCTAATCTTTTTTTCTTATGAAGAAATTGGTCATATTGCAGCAAGGTGTCCAAACAAGAAAAATAATGATGAAAAGAAAGATTAAAAATGGAATGGCAAGAAAGACCTCAAATCATCCAAGAACAAAGGTAAGAAATCATGCTTCATGGCTGAAAATTCTAAAGATTTTGATAATAGTGAGGATGAAATTGTTTATATTGCCATTAAAGATGATTTTGACAGTGATGAAGAAGATAAAATGACACTTGTTTCTCATATAAGTAAGGATGATACATGGATTATAGATAGTGGTTGCTCACATCATATGACTGGTGATAAAACTAAGTTTGATCAGTTTGAAGACTATGATGGTGGCAGTGTAAGGTTTGGTAATAATGAACCTCATTTCATAAAAGGAAAAGGAAGAATCTGTCTAACCAAAGAACTTGTATGTAATAATGCCTATTGGGTTGAAGGTCTTAAAAATAATTTGCTAAGTGTGGCACAGTTACTCAATACTGGATTCAAGGTGGAATTCATGCATGGAAAGGCAAGACTGTTGAATAAGCAAAGAAAGCTGATAGGATCTAGCACCCAAACCAAAGGTAACTTGTTCTATCTAGAACTTGGTGAATGCTCATGTTTTATTGCTCAAATTGAAGAAAGTTGGTTATGGCATAAAAGGTTGTGTCATGTCAATTTTGATAATTTGGTAAAAATAAGCAAATTCAAGAAAGTGAGAGGCATTCCTAACATTAAGAAACCTGAGGTTGGTCTATGCAAGAATTGGCAGATTGGTAAAATGGGGAAGACTAGTTTTAAAAGTAAGAACTATCAGTCTAAAGATATATTAGAAATTGTGCATACTGATTTATGTGGACCCATTGGAATAGAAAGCTATACTAGAGAAAAGTTTTTCATTCTTTTTGTTGATGACTACTCAAGAATGACGACTGTCATGCATCTAAGGAATAAATTAGAAGCATTTGAGAAATTCAAATGGTATTTGGAAAGAGTAGAAAAAGAAACAAGAAAAAGACTAAAATGCTTAAGGTAAGATAGAGGTGGTGAATTCATCTCACATGAATTCAACAACTTCTGCATTGAAAAAGGTATTAAAAGATAGGTCTTAGCACTAGGAACTCCTGAAAAAAATGAAATAGATGAAAGAAGAAATAGATCTATCATGGATTGTGCAAGAACCTTGATGATAGAAAAGAACATTGCTATCAAATAATAGAAGGAAGCCATCAGCATTGCAGTTCATACCTTAAACCGAGTACAGTTGAAGAAGGACTCATTCAAAACTCTCTATGAATTATGGTATGGCTACAAACACAATGTAAGTTATCTGAAAGTATTTGGAAGAAAATGTTATATTTTGAAAGAATCTAGAAAAGGAAAATTTGATGTAAAAGGTGATGAAGGAATATTTTTAGGATATTCTTGCAAAAGCAAAGCAGATAGATGTTTAAATCTATCCACTCACAAAGTCATAGAAAGTGCACATGTGAAAGTTGATGAGTTTGCAGGAAGAAGAAAGCAAAAAGGTACCTGAAGATTACAAAAGATTTGTTTACATTGAACCAGATAATATACCAATCATACCATTCACTCAAGAATCCTCAACTCTCGAGTCATCAGTAATCAAGTTGCAAACAATTCAAACCGATCAAGTGTCTACCGAGTCTGAGGTGCCCGAGCTAATTCTTACCGAGCTAGAACAGCTTGAACATGAAATTGAAGCACAAGGAGATAGTAATGAAACTCATTCAAGAGGAAAAGAACCTGTATTAGCTAAATATGTTAGAATACATCATGCACCAGATCAGATCATTGGAGATAAATCTGAAGGAACTTTGACAAGAAGCAAGCTAAAAAATACTTTTTTACTTGTTGATTTTGAACCTAGAAGCATTAAAGATGAATTGGCAAATGATAGTTGGATAAAGGAAATAAATGAGGAAATAGAACAAATAGAGAAGAAAAAGACATGGATTCTTGTACCCAGGCCTAAAAATAAGAATATAATTGGAACCAAGTGGGTATTCAGAAACAAGTTGACTGAAGATGGTAAGGTATCCAGAAACAAAGCCAGATTGGTATGCAAAGGATACTCTCAAGAAGAAGGCATAGATTATGGAGAAACCTTTGCTCCTGTTGCAAGATTGGAAGGAGTTAGAACCTTACTTGCATATGCTACTCACAAAGGATTCAAAGTTTATCAGATGTATGTCAAGTCAACATTCCTCAATGGAATACTGGATGAAGCGGTTTACATTGAACAACCTGAAGGTTTTTTTGATCCAGATAAAAGGAATATGGTCTACAAATTACACAAGGCACTGTATGGTCTGAAACAAGCCCCTAGAGCATGGTATGAAAGATTGCATAACTATCTTATTTGGATTGGTTTTCAAAGAACTAATGATAATAGTAGCTTGTATATAAAGGAAGGACTAGATAATAAGATTGTCTTGGCAGAAATATTTGTAGATGATACTGTTTTCACAGGACATGATGATCTTTGCAAAGAATTTTTAGAAAAAATGAACAAGGAATTTGAAATGTCTATGCTTGGTGAAATAAAATTCTTTGTTGGTCTTCAAATTTAACAAAATAAGAATGGCATCTACATCACTCAATCAAAATACATCAAGGAGATATTGAAATTTTTTGGAATGGAGGACTGTAAACCTATTGGAACTCCTATGTGTACTGGATTGAAACTTACCAAAGATGATGAATCCAAAGAGGTAGATCAAACATTGTATAGATCTATGATTGGAAAGTTGCAATACGTAGTTCATACTAGGCCAGATATTGCCCTTGCAGTTGGTATTGTTGCAAGATTTTTAGCAAAGCCAAGAGAAACTCACCTAATGGCAATCAAAAGAATAATGAGATATTTGAAAGGAACTAAAGATTATGGCTTATGGTACAAATTTGGAGGTAATTTGGATTTGAAAGTGTTTACTGATGCTAATTGGACAGGAAACCTTGATGATAGAAAAAGCACAAGTGGACGAGCATTCTTTCTTGGAAAAAGATTGGTTTCTTGGACAAGCAAAAAGTAAAATTGTACATCCCAATCTATAGCAGAGGCAGAGTATGTTGCTGCAGCAGTAAACTATTCAAATATTGTTTGGTTCAAGAAGTTATTGCAAGGAATGAAGATGGAAATCAAAGAACTAGTTGTCATGTTCTGTGACAATACTAGTGCAATCAACATATCTAAGAATCCAGTGATGCATTCCAAGACCAAGCATATTGCAATAAAATATCATTTTGTCAGAGAATTGGTGCAAGACAAGGAGATCAGATTGGAATATGTCCATATAAAGCAACAAATTGCTGACATATTCACAAAACCTTTACCTAAGGATGCATATTTGTATCTCAGAGGTAAGTTAGGGGTCATTCCCCTATCTGAAGTCCACTAAAAATAAGTTCTAGTGATGCATCAACACATACAAGATTGAAGATCTATCTATTGAGGCAGTTTAATCAGAAATCATTGCATATGAATCAGTACTAAAGGTACATTACAACTTACTTAACTTCTGTTATCTTTGGCATGTGTTGTCAAAGAGGGAGAGATTTACTATCATATTACTGTCATATCCTTCTGAAATTTGTGAGATTTGAAAAGTTTGCGATGAAGTCCCTTAACAGAGGGAGATTATTGAAGTAGGGAGAAGTCTGTTATCTTGTTGGACTTGTTTTCAAAATTTCATTCTGTTATGACATGTTGTGTTTCCATCAATGTCAAAGAGGGAGATTTTTGGATAATTTTGTCCTTGATGTCACACAAATGTCATATCATTCATTAGTCTCAAGATCACCGAGCTCAGACAGTCTGCAATGCAATCTACAGTGCCAACCGAGCTCACTCGATCATCGAAGGAAATGTGGAAGATAGTATTAACTGAGCTAACTCAGTCAACAAAGGAAAGGTGAAAGATAGTGTTCACCGAGCTCACCCGATCATCAAAGGAAATGTGGAAGATAGTGTTAACTGAGCTAACTTGGTCAACAAAGGAAAGGTGAAAGACAGTGTTCACCGAGCTCACTCGGTCAACGAAGGAAATGTGAAAGTCAGTGTTAACTGAGCTTCACTCGATCTCCAAAGGGTAGTTTTCACTGAGCTCACTTGGTTATCTCAAAAAAATTAGTACTTACAAGGTGAAAGACAGTGTTCACCAAGCTCACTCGGTCAACGAAGGAAATGTGGAAGTCAGTGTTAACCAAGCTTCACTTGGTCTCCAAAGGGTAGTTTTCACCAAGCTCACTCGATTATCTCAGGAAACTCAATACTTACTGAGTTCTCCCAGGGATTGAAGGATTGTTACGAAGTTTTCTATATTAACCGAGCTCAGTCAGTTAACACAGGAATTATTTTTTGAACAAATTTTACCATGCAGGGTCGGCCAGTATAGGGATTTGTAAATTAATTACTTCTAGCTGACTATTGTAATTTTTTGTTTAGTCAGTAATTCAAGCTGACTAAGATAATCTGAAAGGTATATATGGTCATTCAAGTTATGAATTAAAGTGTGTGAGATTATGAAAAAGAAGCTATGAATGTGAATTATAGTATGAAAAGGTGAATGTTGAGCAAAGTCTGATGAAGGATCAGATGTGTTGAAGGAGCTGTAAAGTTGTATTTGATCAGTAAGGATCCAGTCAAATAGAACAAAGATCTGTAATTTGTAAAGATAAGTTGCACATTATATTAGGTCACTTCATTGTTGCTTTCTAACCATTGTAACAGTGAATTCAAAATCTCTTAATAGAGTTGGTTTAACAGCCATTCAATAAATCCTCTAACAAGGTGATAGTTCAGTTGAATTATTCTAAAGACCTCTAGCAAGGCCACTCCTAATAGGGTGATTAAATCCTTTAAAAGGGTCACACCTAACAGTGTGTTTTTGTAACCTTTAATAGGGTTGGCTCCTAATAGGGCTCACTTTAGAAGAGTGAAAAATAGTATCTAGTTACATTGGTGGTTTTTCCCATATTGGGTTTCCACATTAAAACTAGTGTCTCTTGTGTTCTTAATTGCTAAATTGCTTTGTGTATGATAACATATCAGTTCTTAATATTTACCATTTGCTGCAGTAACAAGTTTCAACATTTTATATTAATAAGATCAAGGGTATATTCAGACATCTTAGGGACTATGGAAAGTTGTGTAGTAACTGATTCACCCCCTCCCCCTCTCAGTTACTCTGTTCCAACATGAGGTGCTCTACACATGATTTCCCAATTGCCCTTCATAGTACTGTCATCCAAAATTAATCTTCTCTTAACATATTTTCTCATTATTTTCCTACTAAAACCCATTTCAGACAAAATTGATGATATTTGTCTATTTTGGGTCATATTCTTATTTACAACAGACATCAACATCACTTTTCTTGCCATAGACTTATCTTTAGTTTTAGAGTATTTTCCTATGTTTCTCAAACCTTGTTTAACATTTTCAATCAGATAAGTTTGCATGCTAGAAGATATTCTCTTCTTTGATGTTGTGTCTACACCTAACAATTTCAATGCATCTTGCAACTTCTTTTGTGTAAGAAAAAGTGAAAGTAACTAAGCTTGTTCAAGTGTTTCAGTGTTATCAAATTGAGTCATGATTTCTCTTATCTTCTTATTCATAATTTCTTAATTTTTATCCACATCCATTTTAAGTAAATGATCTAATTTTTTTTGGAGAAATAACATTCTTTATAGATTGGGCAATATTTAGGAGTTCATCCATACCAGTTCCTGCACCTGATCCTAACCCTTCTCTGACTTCTATTACTAGAATTTCTACAGGGAGTGATCTTGATCCTTCTCCAACATTCATTGTTTGAGATTCTACAGGGAAATATTTTGACCCTTCTCCAACTTTTGTTATTCAAACCTCTGTAGGGAGCAATCTTGAACCTTCTTCAACATTCATTGTTTGAGATTTCTTAGGGAGTGTTCCTAACCTCTCTCCCATCTCCACTTCTTCTACTTTTTTTGAGCCTTCTTCAACATTTCCTTCACCTTGTTGATTGGCTACAACCAATTTATAAATAAATCAAATTAGATACAAAATAATATTGAAACATAATTAAATTCAAAATCATAAAAAAAAAAAAACTAATATATATAATTACATACCTTTTTTAATTCGATGATAATGTGCCACAGTCTTCTAAAGATTTTTTTGTTTTGCTTCATCAAATCTCTTCCTTGCATATTTATTTTTCCTTCCTTTCTTGTTTCCCATTATAAAATCATAAAAAATATAATTTACTCATTGCCTCAACATAAATTTCGTGCAATAACTATATTGAAATGTTGTTGTACAAATTGGTAGTACGGCTTCACTATTTTAAGTTGACTTGTCTGAAGCTGACATCAACATTTTTTCTTTTTCTATGTTTTCACAAACGTAATAAAATTTACATGTTCATAGTGAACATACCCAGTTCAATTTTGACCACTGGAAATTTTTGGGCTGGATGTTGGCATTGAACATACAAAATTATATTTTTTGGGCCCTTTTTTATTTTACATTTTTTCTATTTTGACACCCATAATTGTAGATAAATGATCTCCTACTGTAAAATAAAAAATGCCAAAATGTGTTGCTCAAAGCAAGCTTTCCAATGACTATAATTGTCATACATATTTTAATCATTAAGACTTTCAAATATGAGTTTAACTCATCATAGGTTCATTACCAATTGAACATCAACTAACTTCGACACTTTGAAAAAATTAGTAAATTAGGTCTTTTTTTTTGAAAAATATCTAGGAAATAGCTTATTGAGTTAGCTTTCTATTTAAAAAAAAAAAAGGATTTCTGATAAATTGACTTCAAGTTATCTATGTCAAAATGAATGTATGTTTGAATTACAATTAGTGTCACTTCAAAACTTCATAAACTATACAATATTCAACCAAATCAAATCAAACCAAATGCATCCTCTAGATATTGATGTTACAAATCCAACATCAAAAGAATTACCTCATTATCTTTTCTAGAAAAAAAGTTATGTGTGTCAAATGGACTGTCACTCTTTAAAAATATTGAATTTTATTCTGTACCACTTTTTAGAGGACAAGAAAAAATTGACATAAATTATTATTTTTTAGATTAAAAAATATGGTTACAAAGTAGGAACAGAGTATTAAAAATCACTAGTTTATGTCATCTCAAAATTATTTCTAGTTTTAGAGATATAGTCACTCGAACATGAGGTTTTTTTCAAAAATATTGATTTCAGTGTCAAAATTGGTCAAAAAGTAGAAACCATTATTGTGGGATCACCTTACTATCCAAATAGCTTCTGGGGTAAGACCATTGAACTCACTGTCCAACTGATCTCTCAACTATTCCTTTCAAAATAATTGTTTGTATTGTTCTTTAACCTCTTTCCTCTATCATGTTAATTGGACCAATTATTGTCAAACCTTGTAGACTAGGTCACAAATCTTAGATCCAAATATCAAACCTCAGATCACTAAATAAAACCTTGGCAACAAAGTTCTCTCCAACTTTTCTTTTCTTTGTTTATCTTTGCATATCAACTATTTCTCTTATATTCTTTTCTTCATGCTTCTTGCAATCATTCTTACATAACAAAGGAAAATGTTATTCTTTTATACCAAATCCATAAAACAATTCTTTGAGTCCACTATTACACCTTCTTAATTAATTATTATATGACCTCATTAAGAACACGTTATACTTAGCGATAACATTTATCAGTCACCTTGTAAACTTGAATAACTTTTAATACGTGTAATATTATGATGAGCAATCCTAGCTATGTCATCACCAATATGTCTTCTACATTCATTTAACCTTGCTTCTCAGAATAAGAACTTTGTGAAGAGATATAATAAATTTACCAAAACATGCTTCTGTAAACTCTATCTCAGAATAGTCTTCACCAAAACTTGCATAACTTATCTAAACTTAATATCTTATGCTCTTTAAGTTAGTTGTATATACTAAACACTTAGTAGTATCTCCCTTTAACCTCACTAGTGAAAATACTTAATAATCTATCCATACCAACTTGATCTTTACCGTTATTCTTCTATTAGATACCATAGAAAATTACTATGTTGACATCAATGACAAAAATGGTCATGAATATAACATATCATCATAATAATGATCTAATCATGTTTCTTACTCCCTCATAGAAGTATCATTAGCATTCATGCTTCCAATAATCTCCCCCTTTCGTATTGATGGCAACATAGATGAAAAACATGTAGTTCTAAGAATACCAACTATAAAAGATTGTTATCCTTTCTTTTCAAACCATCTTCATCAATCATTCTCCCCCATTGATATATCTCAATGTGCTCTATATAAAACTATTTTTCATGCTGTAATCTCTCACTTCAATGTGCTCTATATAAAACTATTTTTCATGCTATAATCTCTCCCTTCAATGTACTCCATATCAAATTGTTTCTCATGCTATAATATCTCTAGCATTGACATCAATGTCAAAGGTTTTAGCAACCATCTATCTCAACAATGCCTGTCTCTAACTTGCTCAAGTGTCCAAAGACACTATTAAAAACAACATCTATCAAGAGTCCTAGATGACTCTATCCATCACATATACTCCCCTATATAGGAAGCATCAACATTCAGTCTAGAAAAACAATAGTGTTATGTAGGGGCATCATCTTCTCTTACATCATCTTCTCTGATGTAGGTAGGGGCATAACCCATAGCATAACTCATAAATACTCAAAAGTCTCTTTGGGAAGAGGCTTGGTTAAAATATATGCAATCTGCTCTTTGGTGCTTACATACTCCAATTTGATTTCCTTTTCTGCAACTTTCTCTCTCAACATGTGATATTTGATAGAAATGTGCTTAGTGTTAGAATGTAACACTGGATTCTTAGACATATTCACTATGCTTATATTATCACAATGTATGACAATAAGTTCACTAAATTCTATCCTTATATCTTTCAGCATCTACTTCATCCAAACAACTTGATTACAACTGTTTGCTACTACAACATATTCTGCCTTTGATGTACTCTGTGAGATACAATCTTTCTTCTTGCTTAAACAAGAAATCAATCTTACTCCAAGAACGAGGGCTTCACCATTGGTTCTCTTTCTATCATCCATAATTCCTACCTTATTAGCATTAGTATAAGCATATAAAGTGAAATCATTAGATCTATCATATTGCAATCTAAGCTCTGGTGTTCCCTTCAGATATCTAAATATCCTCTTAACTGTTGCATAATGTAATTCTCTAGGATCAATTTGAAATCTTGCAATAATTCAAACTACATTTCCTATATTTGGCCTTGTGTGAGTCAAATATTACAATCCTCCAATCATAGATCTATACTCCTACTCAACAATAGGTGTATCATCCTTTGTAGATAACTTGTGTCTAGTTATCATAGGTGTTCCAACTAGTTCACATGTTTCCAAACCAAACCTTTTCAATAGATCTTTCAAATACTTAGTCTAAGAAATAAAGATTCCTTCTTTATCCTCCACAATCTATAATCCTAGGAAGTATTTCATCTCTCATATCATAGTCATTTCAAATTCCTTCTTCATTTCTTCTACAAACTTGTTACTTTCATCATCATCTCCTCCAAATATGATATTGTCAACAAATATTACCAAAATCATCAATCCATCATCTATTTCTTTTTAGTATAGATTATTTTTTTCCATACCTTTACTAAATCCATGTTTTGTCAAATGCTTTTCCAACCTTGCATACCAAGTTCTCATTGCTTACTTTAAGCCATACAATGTTTTCTTTAATCTGCATACCATGTCCTCACCATCTATTAAAGGAAAACCTTCAATTTTTTCTATGCATACCTCTTCTTCAATTTCTCCATTCAAAAATACTTACTTGACATCCATTTGATACACTTTTAATTTCTTATGTCCTGCATAGGCTAAGATAACCTTATTGCTTAAATTCTTGCCACAAGAGCATAGGTTTTTCATTGTCTATTCCTTCTTTCTATGAGTAACATTTACATACTAATATTTCTTTGTTCTTTAAAACTTCATCTTGTTCATTTATCTTGTTCCTAAATACCATTTTGTTCCTATCAAATTCTTGTCTGCTAGTCTAGGGACCAATTCCCATGACTCATTTTTCACTATCTAATCTAATTCTTCTTCCATAGCTTACTTCAAAAAGTCATCTTTACATGCCTCATCTACATTATTTTTTTCTACTTGAGACACCAGACATAGTTCTTCATTTATTCTTCTTCTTCTCATCACACCTTTATCTCTACTGCTGATGATATGATCTAGTGGATGATTCTTTGTCATATTCTTACTAGAAGTAGGAGTTGTTATCTCAACTCTTAACTCTATTCTAGGTTCCAAACTTTGTTCCTTCCTTAGCTCTCCATTCTACAAATCATTTTTAGTCTCAAAGAATACTTCATCATTCCTTGGTTTAGTAACAATATTCTCATCATCAAATTGTAGTCAACTATTCTATCTTGTGCCCTAAAATTCTCATCAACTCTTACATTTGCACTGTCAACAATAGTTTTAGTTCTCAAATTATAACATTTATAATCTCTAATTTTCAATGAATAACCAAGAAACATACCTTCATCACTTCTAGCATCAAATTTACCAACATCATCATCTCTTTTGATATAACATTTGCTACCAAAAATTCTTAAATACTTAACTGTAGGTGAGTGGCCGAATAATAGTTCATAAGGGGTTTTATTTGTGTCTTTCTTGACTTGCACTTTGATAATAGTGTAGACTATTGTATTCATAGCTTCTCTCCAAAAAATCTTGGATACATCATTCTCAGCTAACATAGCTCTTGTTGCTTCTATTACTAACTTGTTTCTTCTCTCTATAGTGCCATTTTGTTCAGGGGTTCTAGGAGCTAAAATTGTATTTTGATTCCATTAGCTTCACAAAATATATTAAACTCATTTGAAGTAAACTCTCCTCCTCTATCTGATCTTAAACATGTAATCTTCATACCTAGTTCATTCTCAACTCTATTTTTGAATATCTTGAGCTTGACAAATGTCTTAGATTTTTCTTTAAGAAATGCAACCCACATTACTCTAGAAAATTCATCAACAATAATCATGAAGTACCTTTAACCATATAATACTTAAGTCTCTGTAGGACCACTAATATCTGTGTGTGCAATCTCTAACTTTGTTGTAGTAGTGAACTTCTTACCAAGAAAAGAAACTTTGTTATGCTTTGCAAATAAACACTCCTTGCAAATTATGTTAGTAGGTTTTACAATCTTAGGCAAATCTCTAACTGCAAACATATTACTAGTTTTCACAATGTTGTCAAAGTTTATATGACAAAATATTTTATGCCATAACCAAATGTCATCTACCTTTGCAAGAAAATATGTCATTTCAGTGGGATTCAACTGAAATACATTACCTCTACATCTAGTTCCTATTCTAATTACCTTTCCATCTTTGTCTCTGATCATGCATGTCTTCTCTATGAATTGTAACTAATAACCTTTATCCACTAGTTGTCCAACACTCAAAAGATTGTGTTTCAAACTATCAACAAAATATACATCCTCAGTGTTAGTCTTACCATCAAGAGTTATATATCCAATACCTTTAACATGAAAAGTTGCATTGTTTCCAACTTTGACAATGCCTCCATCATAACTTTTGAAGTCAATAAACGTGTTCATATCACTAGTCATATGATGTGAACAACCACTATCAATTATCCAATCATATTTCTTTTCAACCTATGATACCAAAGCCATTTTCTTTGGACTTTCTTCTTTATATCTACAAATTTTAGTTCATCATCATTAGCACTTACTATTTTTTAATTAGAATCATCTTCTTCTTTGGCATACAAATAATCTTTATCTCTTCTAGGTTTGAACTTTCCTTTATACTTTTTCTCTCTTTTAGGATACTTAGATGCATAATGATCAAACTCATTACAAGTCCAACATTTAAATATTTTCTTACCAGAAGAGCTACTCCTCCTTCTATCTTTTTTCCTCATCAGATCTACTACTACTAGAAAAATATCCTATAACACTTGTACTCCTTGATATATTAGGTCGAATGTTTAGGGCACTGAAAGTTGTCACTATTTTGGACAATTCTCTAGACTATCTAAGCTCATTCTCAACTACTTCAAGTCTCCCAAGTAATATTTCCTTGGTGAAATATTTGGTACACAAGATCAACAACTATATCATTTGGAATTCTTACTTAAATGGTGGTGTTAAACTCTTCAATATCTTCCAGATCACCTCATCATCTTCCTTAGTTCCTCCTTGAGATTTGACACCTATAGTAATTTTTTATATTCTACCTACATATGTTCTTATAGATTCATCTTCCATCATTTTAGCATCTTGAAATGCACAAATCCAACATTGTTATCTCAATTTCTTAGAATGTTCATCACCTTCAAAACTATTTCCAAAGATTTCCAAATCTTATGAGAAGTAGCAAGTGTTTTTACTTGGTTGTACTCAATTTTAGGAAGTGTAGACAATAGTGCTTCTCTAGCTCTCATGTCACACATGAAAAGTTCTCTCTCATCCTTAGTACAAGTTTTCAATGCACTTTCAACAATAATTGTCTTTTCTAATTTTGTCAAGATCCAATATCTTGGACCCATACAAAATTGATGTATCTTCATATTTTCCTTCTATCTTTCATAATTTGTTCCATAAAACTTTGGACTATCCTTTCTAAATATATTCTCCGTGGATCTCCCAAAGTTGTTAAACTTTATCTTCAAGGACTTGATGCTCTAATACCAATTGTTAGAAATAATAGTCCTCCAAGATAACTAAGAGGTGGGGGGGGGGGGAGGGGGGGAGAATTAGTTATCCAATTAAAACATTTATCAACCTTAATTAAGCTTAACCATTCAATCAAAGTAAATAACAACCATAACAAGATGCACATACACAATTACACTAGACTTTTTAACTAGGGAAACCCTTGACCAGAGGGAAAACCCTGGTGGGAATGATGCCCACAAAGATATACTAATATATATTCCTTGTTAGAGGATAGACCCTATTAGGAGTTTATAAAAACATCTAGTACATAAGAGTCCCTATTAGGAGACTTTGAATCATTTTTAGGAGATTCCAGCCTTGTTAGGAGTTGTAAAAGATAGAAGGATCCACTGTCTAAATAGCTTCTAGGGCAAGATCACTGAACTCACTATCCAACTGATCTCACAATTGTTCCTTATAGAATAATTATTTGTACTATAATTTAACCTCTTTCCTCTATCCTATCAACTGGACCAATCAATGTTAGACCTTATAGCCTAGGTCATGAACCTTAGATCCAAATATCAAACCTTGGATCACTAAATAAAATAATGAAGTTCTCTCCAACTTTGTTTAGCTTATCTTTGCATATCAATTGTTTCTCTTCTATTCCAATCTTCGTGCTTCTTGAAATCATTCTAATGTAACAAAGGAAAATTTCCTTTATTTATATTGAATCCATAAAAAAATTCCCTAAGTCAACTATTACACCTCCTCAATTAATTATTATAGGACCTCATTAAGAACACATTATACTTAGCAATAACATTAATCAATCACCTTGTAACTTGAATAAATTTTCATACATGTAATATTATGATAAGAAAGATTAGCCACATCATCGCCAACATTTCTTATACATGCCTTTAACCTTGCTTCTTAAAATAAGAACTCTGCTAAGAGATATAACAAGTTTACTAGAACATGCTTCTGCAAGCTCTATCTCATAATAGTCCTCACTAAAACTTGCATAACTTCTTCTAAAATTAATATCTTATGCTCCTAAGGTTAGATTCATATACTAGACACTTACTATTATCTCCCTTTAACCTTGCTAGTGAAAATACTCAACGATCAGTCTGTACCAACTTGATCTTTACAACTATTCTTTTGTCAGATACCATGAAAAACTACTATGTTAACATCAATGACAAAAATAGTCATGAATGTAGCATATCATCATAATAATGATCTAATCATGTTTCTACAATACTTCCCCATTAAATTATCATTATCATTCATTCTTCCAATAATCTACTATTAAAATTACTCTCTATGGCCCTCCATGGCATCCCAATTTATTTTTTGTCCCTTTTAAAAATTAATTAGAACATGGTGGACAAAATAGAGAAAATACAGAGGAACTTTCTTTGGTCAAGAATGGAAGACAAGAACAAAACCCACCTAGTCAACTAGGAGGAGGTTTTTAAACTAAAGGAGAGGGGGGGATTAGGAGTTAGAAGACTTCAAGACCTGAATAAGGTTCTCCTTGCGAAATTTGGATGGAGATTGGGAGAAGAAAATATTGATTGGAGCAATATCATGAAAGCTAAATATCTTTCAAACTCCCTGTTCACCCATAATCTTTTTAATAATGATCTCCTGGGAGGTTCCAAAATTTGGATGAATATTATTAGAAGTAGGGGACTGCTAAGGGAAGGGGTAAGATGGATTTTGGGAAATGGGCATAAAATTAGGTTCTTGGAGGATAGTTGGTTGGGAGAGAAACTACTAGTTTATAGTAAATTTAGAAGACTAATGGAGAAATTGAAGGAGGAGATGGGACAAAGAGTGGTGGACTATATTGACTAGGGAAGAAGGTGGAAGAAACTGCAAAATGATACATATTCCCAAGAGGATATTCAACTTCTTAAAGAACTAGAAGAATTGATGGAAGCACAAAGAATTCAAATTCTAATTCATGAGGATAAAGTGGTATGGGACTTAACTCCTAATAGAAATTTTATAATCAGATCAGCTTACAAATACCTATGGAGTAAAGAATTGTACTCCCTAATATGGCATAAAGTTTGGATAAGTAATCTACTCCCCAAATTTTTTTTTTTTTGGTGGACTATTTAGCATGGTAGAATTCTAACATTGGACAATCTGAAAGAAAAAAAAAAAAAAGGAGTTTTTTTGTACCAAACAAATGTTATCTTTGCAAAGAAGAAGAGGAGAATATCTCCCACCTGTTTCTAAAATCTCCATATACTTTAAAGATGTGGGAGTTTGTTTTGGAGAAATTAGGATTATGTTGGGTCTTGAAGGATAACTTAAGTCAATTTGTGGAAAATTGGGATTGTCCCTTCTATCACCCTAAACTAATACTCCTATAAAAAAAGTGTTCCACCATATATTTGCTAGCATATCTAGAAAGAAAGAAAAAATAGAATCTTTTAGGAGGAGGAAAAATTAAAGGAGGTTGTCATGGGAATATTCAAAAATTGTTGAAGGAAAATTATAATGATTGCTAAATGCAGGCTACCAAAGGAAGAACCAGGTGGAAAAGAAACAGAAATATCAAAGAGATGGGTAATCCAAGAGGGTTTCAACCATTTTGACAACTCCAAGGTTTTAAAAAGATAGAAAACAAGATGGAAACCACCAACCTTAACACAACTTAAGCTAAATTTTGATGGTGCTACAAAAGGGGGTATAGGAGTAGTGGGTGGAGTGTTGAGGGATGGAAATGTAGATGTGTTGCTAGTCTATTCTGGGAATGTTGGAGGAGGAAGTAATAATTTGGCTGAAGCAATAGCTTTGCTTTGGGGCTTACACTTATTAAGGGAAATACAGATAAAGGAAATAACCACTGAAGGGGACTCTAAATTAAACCTTTATTTGGTGAAGGGAGTCTCCAAACTATGCTAGAATATCCTAAATGTTATCATGGATATAAGACATATTATAGATGAGATGGAGAAAGTCCAGTTGCAGCATATTTATAAAGAAGGAAATATGGTGGCAGATGGTGCTACTGCCATGGGATTTGAATTAAGGGAATTGACATGTTGGAGAAACATAGGATGTCTAAAGGAGGAAATCAAGGCCTTGATCGAAAAGGAAAAGGAGGGAAGAAAAAGCTAAGTATGAGTAGGAAAATAAAGGTTCATACCAATTTTGGCAACATTATACCTAAGAAGACAAAATGTGCTAAATTTAATAGAAAGTTTAAGGGGATGCTAATAAGACAACACTATACTAATTGGATAATAAATGGAGGTGATTTGAGGTGGCAGTTATTTTGCCATAATGGTAACACAATACAAAAATTTAATTACTTCCTTTTCAAAAGTAAAAAAAACTCCAGTACCAAGGCTGTTAGTAAATTCACAAATGTGAGAATAATAATACTAAGTACGTGTGAATCTCATCATAATTTTGATTGGATTTCAAAGCATCCTAAAAATTAGTTTGGGAAAAGATTAAAACCCCTGTTGGTGTTATTTGTATAATTGTTGTGATATTGGTGATTAGTATTTACAAGAATCTTGATGACAAAGATGTTCAAATGCAAATTACTAAGGTTGGAGGGTCAAAAATTAGTGAGGAAGAGATGGGTGGAGATTTCAATAGACTAGAACCATCAAAGATTAAAAATTTTAAAGACAAAATGGCAACCTAGTTTTTGTTAAAGGGGAGGGATTTCTTCCCTATATGTAGGTGATGGTGGGATATGACAAAAATTATGCACTCCAATTTGTGAATAGGTGGAATGAGTGCAAGGTCACTATAAATGGCATTACTTTCCAAGTAAATGAGGAAGTAATAACAATGGCTACTAGGTTGTCCATGAAGGGGAAAAAATGGAGGAAGGTCATGAAAATGGTGGACGAAGCCAGTATGATCAATTTTTTGAGGAAAATGAAGAACCAGTGTGTTATATGGGAGGCTTTAGAAGGGATAAGCTACCAATTCCATGGGATGATGTCTGCATGGTGCTTATGAAATACCTTATGTTTGAAGGCAGGTTTGGAGTTTACTACTACTATCATTTTCCACTGCTCAATCATTTTAGAAAAAGGGATTTCATTTCTATTCCATTTTTTCTTTGACATTCTCTGGAGGATATGGTTAATGATGTTAGGGAAAAAGGAGTAAGGGTCTAAATTTTACCATTATCCACCAAGGCCTGATCTTTAGATTCTATCAGTTACATCTTCCCTTCTGTCCCCCTAGGGTTATAGTGGTTGACAACTAGTGCCACTAGCAGAATTCCCCCCCCCCCCCCCCAACCCTAAGTACTAGTATAGGTGCCAAAATAAACACTTCGCACCACTCCCCTAGTGGAGATAAAAAGAAAAGGAAAAAACTAGAGTTGGTTATTTAAAAAAAGGGTGGTAAAAAAATTAAGGTTGAAAAACTAGTGGAGGTGGAAATTGAGTAGTCAAAAGAGGTGGGAGGAGGAAAGGGTAGGAGAAGGTCATGAAGGCTTGCTAAATCCTAGGCTAGGTATAAGAAAAAGTCCAAAAGATATAGGGTGGAAGAGGAGGAAGAGGAGAGTCTTGAGAGAAAGGAAAGGGAGCTAGAGGAGGAGAATTTCTCTAACTCCAAGAGAGAAAAAGAGGAAGGGGAAAAAGGAAAAAGTGAAAACTTGGTGGATAATACCTAGGTGTCTACTAGTAATACCCAGGCATAGGCTAGTAAAGACTTTACCACCAAGACTCATGTGTCATCCAACTTCACCCTCTAGCCCATTACTTTCTATGAAGATAGTAACAAAGTGGACATTTCCCCCATCAAAATTTCCTCTTTGATAAAGGAAAAGTATCATGTTTTTACTAACCCTCAAGTTTTGCAGGATGAAAATCAATTAACAAAGACTAATGAGGGAATTGGAAAGGTTGATAAAATAATGTAAGGAAAAAGAGGAGGAATGAAATGAAAAGATTGCATAGCTGGAAATAAGAGTCAAAACCTTGGAGGAGGGATTTTACACTTTCTCTAAATTTGCATTGAAAGTCACTCACACAGTTGCTACCACCCTCCAATTGTTGGCATAAGAGAAGAATGAATCAGGGATGGACATGGAAGAAAATAAGCTCCTCTAAAAGTTTCTTGTTGATGATTGGGATTGGATTCTTTTGGTTGATAAATGAAAAGAAAAAGATGAGAAATAATTTGTCTATTTATGAGGGATTTAATGATCCTAGTTTTTGTTTTCTACTGCTACCTAGTTTTCTGGTACATAGTTGTTACTAAGACTTGGGTTGGCCTATTTGAGCCAATAGTTTTTTATTTAGAACTTTATAGATTTTTTAGTATTGTAGTTTGTTTGTTTCTCTTAATGGTTGTGTGTTGTATGGGTTGAGTTGGCTTACTTTTACCTATTGTGTTTATCCTAAACATTAGTTGGTTGGATTGTTACAAGCATTTTCTAGACTTTTCTAGTATTTTTTGGTTATTATAGTTTATGTGGCTGTGTTACCTCTTGTTACTTCTATAGGTGTTTGCTAGTAGTGTTCTAGTTACCAACTTTCTTTTTGTATGCGTCAACCCCCTTGTTTTGGTCACTTTATATTTCAAAAACAATTTTCTATTAATTCCCATATGATGATGTCTATATCAATATCAGGCTAGGTGACATTTTTGATCACATCTATATGCTCTAAGCACTTGGTAAACTTGGCATCAGTTATGGCTTTGACCTCAATAATCACCTTAGACAATTTTGCCTCTATTTTAAAAATCATATCAATCATATCATAGACTACAGTAAGACTTGATTCATTATTACAAAAGGACACAAACCTGGGCTGATCAAGAATATTTTCAAAAGATAATGAATATTCTATCTAGTCCTTTATTTTTCCTTCACTTTCCAAAATTGTAGGTATAACATTTGGTGTCCCTGTAGTAATTATTTTCATCTTTTTTTAAACTAGCTACATCTTACCTCCAAAGAAACCATTTAAATCTCTCACCTTATGAATTGCTTTCCTTGTGTTCAAATGGTTGTCTTTGGAAAGTCCTTTTTCTATGGTATTATAGTAACTATATTATCAAAGAATTGAATATAAGGGCCCCATGTGCTAAATAGTA
The DNA here is from genome assembly GCA_028749045.1 of Cupressus sempervirens. Taxonomy (NCBI): domain Eukaryota; kingdom Viridiplantae; phylum Streptophyta; class Pinopsida; order Cupressales; family Cupressaceae; genus Cupressus; species Cupressus sempervirens. The sequence continues at coordinate 404,601,644 of CM053790.1, forward strand.
GAGATAATAGAGAAATTTCCTCTACACATTTTTATTCTACCACTTCTAATGCAAGGTAGCTACCATGCACATTCTCTTCATCAATTTCTATAGAATGGCCTGATGTTTCCCCTATTTTGAATATCTGGCCCTTTCTTTGCACACCCTCATCATGGACCTTTATAGTGTTTCTGACATTTATTTTCAAATCAGCTATGTCCATTTCAAGTTTGATGGTCCTTTGTTCTAGAACATATATTTTCTTCACTTCCTCTTCATGGCTCCTTTTTGTTCTTAGATATGTCTCATACATTTGTTCTAGTTAAGCTTGAAGGGTATCCAACATTTTTTTTCTCATCAATCCAAATAAAATATGTAACCCAAATATCTAATCACTGTAGGTAGATTGAACATGCTAGAAAATAACATGTCCCCTAGGGGATTCCTTGATTTCCATCAGGATAGGCTTATCATGCTTAGGAGCTAAATTCCTAATCACCATTGTTTGAGAATTTATATTATAGCCCAACCCTCTCAATTCTCCATATTGATTGTCATCTTCAAATGAGATTTGTTCTTTCCTCTCTTGTCATTTTATCTAGAAAAATAGATGAACTAAGATCCCATCCTAGAAAAACAATCATTCCACACCTCATTTCTAGGTCCCTTGCTTCCTCAACTATGAGGCTCTTACTTGAAGGGTCATATTCATGTAGTTTTGTACTAATCCAACAACTACTTCATTAGAATCCCCTATCTTTATTTTTAGGGAAAGTCCATTTTGTTTTATTTTAAATAGAAAACTCTTGAACTCATCAAATTTTATAAAACTATCATCCTTCATAAATTCATGAGCCTCTATACTTTTGTCATCTATAATTTGAGCTTCCAGTTGCAAATTCTTTGCTCTTTGCTCATCCTTGAAATATTGAGATATGAAATATCTCCTCCTTATGTCATCAAATTACTCACTACCTCTTGGTAGGATTTGAAGAGCCTTTTGTTGGGATTTCTCAAGTAATTCAACCCTTTTTTTCTTTTTATGTCTATGTCTTGCCCATTCAAAAATCTCAGGAACATCTTTTTTAGCCTCTTCTTCTTTAGTTTGGTGTTCCTCATCAAAGACTTCAACAACAATCTTGTCATTAGAGTACTCAAGCTCAATCTTTTTTTTGATTCCCTCTAGAACCTGGGCTACTAATTCATCAAAATTTGTCATACACTTTTTCCAGTTTTAACCAATGATCCTCATTAAGATAGAAACCTTTGCAATTTGAATCTTCCTTTTTCATCTCATACTCAAAACTAAAAATATCTCTATACTTAACCATTCTTTCTCTGCATACATCTTCATTCAACTTATTAGCAATGACATCCTCTTCCCACATGGGTTTTGTAGGAGGCATGGTATATCCTCTCATATTTTTAAGGTCATGTCTAATGACATTGAAAGGATCATAAGTCCTAGTTGGCCTAGTTGGTAGTTTATATTTTCTCAAAAATTCATTTGTTCCCTCAATGGCATTCTTGCCAATCTCAAAATCTCCCACTTCAATATATCTACAAAGAAAAGTTATTTTCTTAATATCTTTGCCCAAGTATTCTTTGTTTAAAGAAATTAGTTGCTAAAGTACTTTCACAATCTCCAACCTTTTAGATACATATTTAGGTAAAATATGAGGTGGATAAGGGAATCAAAAAATCCTAATGGCAATATATTCTTCAAATAAAAAGACACTACCCATATCATGAGCTAATTTCTTCCCAACATTAAAGCATAGTTTAGGTTTAACAACCTTTCTTACACTCCTAGAGATTCTTTCAATTAACAAAACTATCATTTTTAAGACTGGACAAAAAAAATCATTATAAAGTGCAATTACATTAGAATAAGGATAAAATATTTTCCATACCCTTGTCCACCTTTGTACTAGCAATCTCTCTTTGCATTCTTGAGTAGACTCAAAGAAACTTTGATCAAATATGTTTCCATTCTTGAATAGGATCAATTGCATTATTAAAGAATAGTGATGGAATTTGAAATTCTCCAAGTCTTTTTGCTAAGAAACAATGATCTCCTTATGGATACTCTCAATGATATATTCCACAAAATCATAACCAACATTATGATTTGGGTGTTGGATATTTAAAGCCATGACACAATGTCCTCCTAGTGCTTCCATAGTTCCATCTGAACCTAGGGCTTTGTTGATTCAAAAAAAATATTTCAAAAATATCTTTGGAAAAATTCTAATGGCATACATTTTTCAAGATCCTTCTTCTTTGGAATATCTCCCGCATTCTTCTTTGTAGATGGAATACATCTATTCATATTCTAGCCCATGTAGAAGTTCTTGTGACTCTTGAAATTCTTAGTTAACTTTTCCACTTCTATAGGAATTGATACAGGTCCTCCTAAGTTGAACACCTCTATAAATGTCTCTTTGTCCAGGGATAAGATAACACTTTTATCCTTTCTATGAAACATCTTGTTGAGAGGATTATAGCATTTGATTAGGGCTTTCACCAGGTTGACATCTACAAATATTTCAGACATAATTAATTTTCCTAAGTTTCTTACCCATGGGTTACAAACTGGAACCTCTGATGCTCTGTTCTTACAGAAAAACTAAAACAATTCAAACCTATTTCTCTTAGGAAATTTTGCATCTCTACACAATGCATATGGGTCTTTGAATGCCAAATCATTTGGTTTTTGTGCATTAGTTGAACTAGGAAAAATGTGAATCCACTCCTCTACAAATGTGCTTGGAACCTTCAATGGTGCATCTGGTTGCTTAATTACTACTTGCACAATTAGCTCTCCCTCCCTCTAAGCCATTTCTGCGAGAAATTTGGTTAATTCTATATGCTAAAAGCTGAAAAATCACTTAGATATCACTCTATACTTGAAAATTGCTTAGAAAAAATAGACAACTAAGAAAACGGTAATGAATTTCTCCTAATCTTTAGACTTTATCGATTTTTGTAATGAGAGTGTGGCTTTAATTGGAATTTAGGAGTGACACACTTGAAAACCTATCAATTCTCAAAAAACTAGCCAAACCTACACTTTTTTAGATTTTTGTACATCCAACTCATCACATCCTTATCTAGCTTAGACATTGATGTTGAAAAGTCATTTTATTCCTTAAAACTAATGGATGTGACATTGCAAACAAAGCTACTTCACTTATTCACTCTAGATTCTCTTCTTCTCTTGTTTATACTCATTACCATGCAATTAGGGGTTCACTTCTTAGTACTTTATAGCTTCACACTCATTTATCACTTAACAACTTCAAATCTTGTGATACTCTACCATTTCATATTTTAATACTATTGCCTCTCTGCAATGGTTTAGCAAGACACTTATATTAACTGTGTGATTTTGCACTCATTGTTTTATATAGCTATTATTCCTTCATTGTAGCATCATGACATAAATTTTATTTGCTACACACATCCTTGTGAGCATGTGATGCTCTGCAACCTTAACCATTTGATCTTGGTTTCTCTTATTCACAATGTCAACTTACTAACTAGGTCATAACTTGTGACATTGCAATGTACTACATTCACTACTTTGCTACCTTATCCATGAGTTAAATACTAACTCCAACGATGGTGTAATGGTATAAAATTTGACTATGATCACTTCATCACAACTTAAAACTTTAACTATTCTTAAACCTTTACAAACCAATGATGAACATTTCTTTTGACTGCCATATATCCTTCATGATTTTGTAGCTTGAAAAATTTCATGGCCACTTAACCATGTGATCATGTACTTATTATTAGTTTTTTCTGCCATGTGTTATATACCAATCCACATGTCTATGGTTTGGCTTCACCATCTAGACATATTTGGATACGTGTCTTCCCTTCACTCCTTCACAACCTTAGAAATCTCCAGCTGGATTTCACATGTGAACATGCAATAAACATTTATATTGATTTCTTTCCTTTTTTTTTGTATCGTCGTCACTTAAAAGCTTAACTCAACATGTAACTCAATGATGATGTGATCTAAAGATTTCACTGCTTCACTTCTTTAACCCATGGTTATCTCAACTTAGTTATGATGATGTGCTAGTATAATGTTCTTCTTTGTTCGCACATTCACCACTTGAAATTAACTAAAGTCAAAAAGACCTTGCGACCTTGTGCTTATACTCTTTTTTCCTATTCACAACTTAAAAACAAAAGTTTTCATTGACTACTGTGAAGCCACACATAGCCTAAAATAGGTTGTTTCTCCCCTTCACTACCTTTGGAATGGTTAGTGAGTAAAGAGGTACAATGTTGCAAAAATGAAGACTTTGCAACATCGTGACTTAATCATATAGAAAGTCATGAAATAATAATGTGAAAGCTTGTCATAAAACATATGGATATAAGATATATCAAGAAATTTTGCATATCCTTACTTTGGACTTTTAAAATAAATTTTGAAAAAAAGGTTTTTATTGATCACAAAGATGGAATATTTTGACATATGGTTTTTTATAAGGATTAAAAAAAATTTAGAAACCCTAAGCAAGGTAACTAAAATTCCTTAATGATTTTCACTTATAATTTTTCAAAATCTTTGGCAACTGGAAAATTAGACCAGTAGTACAAGTGTCAAATGAAAGTCGCCCTATAAACCCACTGAGTCAATAGGACTCAATAAAAATCAAGGATATTCGTAATAATTCTACTCTATACATTAATCTTTTGGCTGATGATGATTTGAAGAAGATATTTAAGGATTTCACCATGGCAACACAGTTATGCTCAAATCCTGAATGGGTGAGAATAGATGAAATTGAAAAGGAAAAAGTGGCATCAGTAGGGGAGAAAATTTTTTACACATCCAATTTGACCCCTCAAATTATAGATATAGAAGATCAAAGCCCAAGGACTAAACAACGTAGTTTTATTATTTTAACATAAAGTGCATTGTCTCTAGTACCACTCATTTCAACTAAGAAAATCCTTAGTTATAGTTGAGAAAGATGGAACTAAAGTTAAAGTAGGCTAGGAATCTAGTCTTGCACCTACTCCATAAACTCAAGGTGAAGCACATAAAGAAGTGAGACAAGATGATAAGTCTAAAGAATTGAAGGTGACTACTACCCTAGAGGAAAAAATTGCCATAAAAACTCTAGTTACCTTACTAGTTCATGTTACTCCTACTAGTAGTCAAGTTCTTCAAAGGTTGAGCACTCATGCCACACTACTATAGATATCAACACCTAGTGTGGAAACATCAAGGATCTCAAATGAACTATCTTATGGAGATGTAGACCTAGATGAGGTGATTGAACTACCAAAGTTTGATCTTAACAAAATCACCATTGATAAGATGAGCATACTACAGGAATCTTTATAGAGGAAGAAAAAATAAGAGTTTCTAAGAAGGGAGCATAACTAGAAGCAAGTGCTTCATGACATCAAAGATATTTTTCTTGATGCTTTCAGTCTTCTAGCTATAATAAAGACAAATCAATTATTGAGGAATTGGTATATATTATTGATAAGATTAGTGATGAAGAACTATATTCTAAAACTAAACTCTTAGAATGGTCAAAAATAAAATTTCACATTAAGGTAATTGAAAAGATATCTAGTGTCATTGCACTATGACAAGTTGATTTAGAAACCAAGATGGAGAGTGTGAAGAAGGTGTTGGAGAATATTTTATCTCTTTACATTACATTATGTGATGTGAAAATTTTCACACAGGACATTCACAAGGATGTTGGCCAACTAGATGGAGATCTAGAGACTACAAGTAATACCTTAAAACCATCTCTTGGTCAAAGTCAATCACATTTTTAGAGATTTCTATCCACTCAAGGTAGGCTTGCTAAGTTGAAAGCACAAGATGCCAATACTTGAGCTACCTTGATCAGCATCAATCCATGTTGACCCCACACATAGAAGTATTGCACAAGGGACTAGCCCATGCTAATACATTGATGAATAAAGATAACCAAATTTCTACTCATAATGGCCAAGTTAACCTTGTTGTCAAGCTAGACATTCAGTATTGATCTCTAGTAGTAGCGTGTAACAACTGTGATGTAGTGTCAAAAATCATAATGGAGATCCATAAATCATTTTTTGATAAATACACTATAAGTCTACCACCTATGGTATAAGTGTCAAAAAAGGGGGATAATGAAGTGAAGGGGATTATAAAGTTTTTGTTGATAAAGGAGAGAAATCATGCATTAATAGGGTATGAAAAATATACTCAATAGGAGTATTAGATTTAGATATAGAAAGGGAACATTTAATCAAGGGGAGTAATGGAGAAATGAGGTATGACTATTTTAGTCATCCATTTTGCAAAATTTAGAAGTTTTAAAATTTTTTATACAAGTTGAGTTACAAATATATATTGTTTGAGTTACGCTCATAATGAGGATTGTATATGCATGCTAATGTGTTTTTTCCACTCATGTTAAAGGGGATATTGTTAATCTCATATCAGTTTTGATAAGGTAGTGAAAAAACACTTCATCATTTTCTATCAGTATTCGAGCATAAGTTGAGTGATCAAATCAAGCTGAGAAATCAGTGCGAGCTGAGTGATCAAAGAATGTCAAGCATAAGTTGCTAGATAATACATGTCGAGTAATATACTTAGTTAGTGTGAGTAGATAATTGATGCTGAGTCACTCATGAGCCAAGTAAATAGAGTATGTCGAGTCATTCAGGAACCGAGTTACAACATTGAAGATATTGTGGATGTTGAGCATTAGAGACTTCAATTGTGAAGTGAATAATTTTGGACATAATTATTTTTAATGGCACAAACTTCTATGTAAATCATTTTGGGGTTGACCTTACCAATTTTTTTAGGATTCTAAAATATGTATATAGATGTGTATTATGAATCCCTATGAATTACATGCATCCAATCAAATTGAGGGATGTTCTAAGTGGAAAAATGGATCAGCCTCAACCATTGATTCTAACCTAACCCTAGCCCACTTGTACTTACTTAAGGAGACAAACCCTAAATAGTTTGTATGCATGAAGGAAGAGAAGGAGATGCAAGAGAGATTAATGCTAAGTAAAAAGAGCATTCATGGTGGCTATGGAGATTATGATAATGATATAAATTATAGAATTAGTTAGAGAGAATAGAGGAAACAAGAGAGGACATAGGAGACATATATGATCAAAAGGATCAATTACACATAAGGATAGAGAAGATCTAACATCTAGAAATAGTGTGCTAACCAAAGGACCATGGTGCTAAATCATTCTAACAAGTGATGCAGATAAAATCAACTAACAGAGTAGTCTTAATAGGCTTGTGTAAATCTCTTAACTAAGTGCTTGTTTTATCATAAGTTTAAGTCCTCTAACAAGGCACACTTTTAGTAGGATCTTTACCTTTAACAAAGTGAGACCTAACAGTATTTTTAAGCCTTTAATAGGGATGACCTTTGATAGGGTAGGGCATAGTTTATGGTCAAACTTCTTGTAACCTTAATTGGCTACATTTTATAAATGCAGTAGTGAATATTTGTGGGTGTCATCCCAACCCAAGTTTTACCTTCTCATTGGAGGGTTTCTAGGTAAAAAATTTATTGTTTTATTGTTATTTGTTTCATGCTATGGATGAACATGTTTAGTTAGATATTTTGATTTACATGCATTATGAGATGGATGTGTGGTGAATGTTTTATGGTTAAAGTTTTGAAGCAATAATTCACCCACCTCTCAAAGTTTACTTTCCCATTGTTATTTCCAACAAAGATGATGTACTTATATTAATATTCCTTGTTAGAGGATTAACCTTATTAGGAGTCTATAACAAAATTTTGTACATATAAGTCCCTGTTAGGAGACTATGAATCCCTATTAGGAGATTTTTACCCCATTAGGAGTTGTGCTTACCTTATTAGGAGTTGTGGATGATAGATGGACCTACTATCCAAATAGTTACAAAGAAAGACCAATGAATTCACAATTCATATATTTTTTGTATTATTCCTTGTAGAATAATAGAAATGAATAGTACTTCTCCTTCCTTTTTCTCTATCCTATCAACCAAAATTTTGCTCCTAATCTTGTAACTAGATCACAAATCCCACATCCAATAATCCCTTGGATCACTTACTCACATTCACCAAACACTCTGCTCCTTTTCAAACTTCAAAAGCAATGCAATGATCACAACACTTACACTCTCATCTTCCAAACAAGGAAAACATATTTCCTTTATACCATATGTTGAAAGTAATTCCTTGATTTGGCCTTGAGGCTTTCCTAATTAATTATAATGAGATAATTAATTAATTTATAATTATAATAGCATTGTTGGCTCAAAATCTATACAACTTCTCACATGTACAACACTAGAACTTGCACATTTGATAATGTCATCATTAGGCTATCATATATCACTAGTTGACCATACATCTCCTAATTATATCTCAGTTAAACGATATAATAAAAACATCAAAAATTACTTCTAAGGTACTCTATCTCTATACTTCTCTTTGTAAATCAAGCATATCTTCTGTATGTCTTCAACTCAAGTATTGCACATTGAACCTTCACATAAAGACACTTTATTGAACATGTGCATGAAAACCATCACCCAAAAATCAAATCATTGTCCATACAACTAAGATCTATGCTTGCTAATTTACTAATCTTCATAGACTTACTGCTATGATGACATCAATGATAAATATAGTCATGAATGCAACATGTCAATGCTCTCCAATGCTTAGGGTACTCCCCCAATGTAGTATCATCAAAATTCTTGCTAATAATCTCCCCCTTTGGTATTGATGGAAACATAGATGAAAAAAAATCTAAGTTCCAAGAATACCAAAATAGTACTCTATTATTGTTGTTTTTATTCTCATCTTCTCAAATACTCTACATCAATCAAATCTGAAAACCTTTGGAACACTTCTCTATTCAACATCTTCTTAGGATTGAAAATAGTTATTCATAGTAAATAACTCACCATATATTAGAATTCCCCATGTTACATATTTCCCCCATAGAGATATTCCTCCTTTCTTACATGAATCTTTCTTAATCTCCCTAGTAAAGTATATATTTTCATGCACTGTTCTCTCCACACATACTTAGGAGATTTTTTTCATGCATATTATTCCCCATTGACATCAATGACAAAGGTTCATTATGTCAATTTACTACTTCAAGTCTTCAACCAAGTCAAGTATCCAAAGAAACTGTTCAAGACCAAATACCAAGAGTCCTAAATGACTCAGTTCATAACAAATACTCCCCCATACAAGAAGCATCAACATTTAGTCTAGTCTAACAATAGTTCTATGTAACACTGGACTGATGCAATCTCTACATCATCTACTCAGAAGTAGGTAGGGGAATAACCCCAAGAATTCCTCTCAAATACTCAAATGTATCTTTAGGTAAGGGCTCTATAAAGATATCTATAGTCTAATCTTCATTACTCACATATTCCAATCTAATCTCTTTTTATATTGCCTTCTCTATCTAGACATGATACTCCATAATTCCTTCCCAATTTGCATTAATATATGCACATAGAGTGAAGTCACTCGATCTATAATACTATATCCCATAGTCAGATGTTCCTTTCAAATATATGAATATCCTCTTTACTACTTCATAATGATACTCCTTGGGATCTACTTGAAATATAGTGGTGAAGGATCACCCACAATAAATGATGACTCATCAAAGTCCTAAGAACACTTAGAATAGGTTAGAACTATCATTTAAGATTTTAGACCAAGTTGTAAGACCTAGTTCCAAGATTGGCACAATTATAAGCCCTTTGTCAACTATGGTCAAAGGTGGTCAAAGGCCTTAGAAACTTATTATTTTGCATATTTTCATGTTTTGAAATGTTTTGATCCCATTTAGGTCATTTAAATTAGTTTTTATTATATTTTTCTTATAGTTTGCAACAAATGCAAAATTGCTCAAAAGTTGTCAAGCAACTTTTAGTAACTTTTTTCAAACTAATGTAAAACCAAGCCCAACAACCACAAATATGTTTGAAATATTTTTATTACCATTGGAAGGCCTATAAGAAGCCCTTTTAGGCAGGTGATAGGAAATAAGATGTATTTTTACATTTTGAATCAATAAAAATAATTTTCTTTCCTACAAATTGTCTGGCACAACATAGAGTAAAGACCTGTACAGACATTGTAGGGGTTGAGAACCACATTTTTGGATAGGTAAATGATTTATCTTTCCAATTAATTTTGTTTAATGTCTTTACCTATCACAAAACTCAAGTTATTCACATATTTGTATAAGTTGGTTTGAATAAATTGCTAACCTAGGGTTTAAAGCATTTTTGGCCATAACCAAGGATTTCACCATGGGAATCTAATGGCCTTTGGTGAAATCCTAGTGTTTTTCATGTATTATAAGATGCATTTGGTTTCATAGTTTTACTGGTAGGGACCCTTAAATACTTGATGCCCTAGGCATGCAAGACCCATGTGCATGCTAGAAAATTAATGCGACAACTCCCATAACTCATTCCAAAGTTGGCATCAAGGCTTGAATTTGGGTTTGTGACATTTTTATGTCTTCCCTCTCATTTTACCATCATTGGTTTTCATATTATAACTCTAGAACATGTACCTCCATTGTTAATGGAGACCTAATAGGCCTAATTTCCTAAGCGAGATATTAGGCAAAACCCTATTTTGTTATTTCATCCAACCTTGTTGCTTCTATATGTTCGATAAATCCAAAAAGGGTATCCCATCCTATGATTTTATTCTTGGGTTATGTGGATTTTATTGCAACTAAGTCATTTTTTAATCAAAAAGGGCTATTAGCCTACTGAGTGGTGTTGCATAGTCTAGTTTTTACCATTAAACCACCTTGTTTATGAACTAAATATAAAATTACCTTATGTTTGAGTCTCCCCTAGTAATTTCATGAGTTTTAGGGGTCTCTTACCAAAATTGGTCAAATAGTAGATTATGACCAACTTGTGATAAGTTGTCTTATTTGTAGGGTTCCCTTGTGATTGAGGTTTTCCCTATTTGGGTGAGTAGTTGTGATAACCTAACATGACTCCTAAAGCACTAGTGATTGGTGCTTGCACTTTTGATCATTATACTAGGTACTTGGTTGATAGAACTTTAGTGGAGAGGGTCTTAGGACAAGTTGATCATCATTTGATCTAACCCTATAGGATCCATTGCATCAAGTCATATCAAAGCCATGATTCTTACTAAAGAAGAAGAAGAAATACCTACAAGGGTAACCAATGTTGAACTAGAAAACATCATGAGAGAGCAAAGGGAAACTAATTTTGCTCTAGCAGAGAGGTTGAAGGAACTTGAAAGCAAGTTAGACAAAAACAAAGGGGCACAATCTAAAGAAGACCAGAATACTAAGGATGAAGACCTTGAGGAAGATGGTAAAATGCCTATAGAAAAAAGACCTCTTTTTAATGCTCTCAAGTCCATGGAGAAGAGAACCATGGAGGGGAAGTTGGAGTTTCCAACTAATGGAAAGATGAATATTGATGTGGCCTTAGATTTGATAGAGGCTTTAACTAGTTTCTTTGAGTGTGAGGACATAGCAGAGAAGCAAAGGATAAGGATGGAAAATTCCAAGTTGAATGGAGCAACACTAACTTGGTGGAACTTCATCCAAACTAAGAGGGTAAAGAAAGAAACAAGCATGATTTATTCTTGGGATAGAATGGTGGCACCAGTTAGAGAAACATATGTGCCTAAGGACTATGGGGTAAAACTCCATAGGAGGAAAAAAAAGTTTGAAACAAAAGGATCTAGATATTAGTTCCTATACAGAGGATTTTCTCAAGTTGTATATGAAAACCAACATAGTAGAGGATGAGGTAGAAAAAATTGCAAGGTATATGAATGGCCTCAAGATACCCATCCAAGAAGAACTTAGCCTTCACACTCCCACTTTAGTAAATAAGTGATATCAAGTAGCCATAAATGTGGAAAAGGAGGCAAGATCAAGGCAAAGGTAAAGAAAAAAATAAGAACTTCAAGCCCAAGAAAAATTCTCGAAACAAGGGGCAAAGTAGTAGAAATAAATCATTGATTAGAACAAGGACCAGAGAGGAAAAATTTTCAAAGGGAAGTAAAAAGGAGGAAGATCTTTCAATAGGGGAAAAGGAAGAGGCAATGACCCTCTCACATATTACAACTACAATTAGATAAGACACCATGTAGGAAAGTATCTCGACAAGAGGAATAAAAATCAAGGGGAGAGGAGAACTCAACTTGTTGAAGAAGATCAACTTGACTATAGGGACCTTGAACCTAAGGAAGGAGCATGTATGATGATGAGGTAAGCATTTTTTTAGATCCCTCACACCTAAGAGCCACCCCAAAAAAACAATCTATTTAGGATAAAGATCAAGTGCCAAGGCAAGGTATATAACTTATTGATTGATTCAAGATCAACTAAAAAATCTTGTTTCTTTTGAGATGGTAGAAAGGATTAAACTACCTAAGAAACCCCATAATTTTCCATATTATGTCTCTTGACTAACAAAGGGTTAGAAAACCCTAGTAACTAAAAAAGCATGGGTAGATTTTTCCTTAGTAGACTTTAAGGATAAAGTACTTTATGATGTTGTTGAAATGGATGTCTCTCATATACTATTAGGTAGGGCCTGGCAATATGATGTTGATGTCATCCACCCTTGCAAAAAGAATACCTATTCCATAGCTATAAATAGTGTAACCTTCACCACTAAACCCATGCTTAATCTTAAAGAATATTCCACTATTTTAATGATAAGGGATAAATAAATGATAAAATCTTTGAAAGAATCTAATGCCCAAGGGTTCATATTGGTTTGTAAACCAAAGGAAAACATAACTTCAAAGGACAAAGATCCTATACCATAAAAGATACAAAACCTTTTGCAAAAGTACAATCATGTCACTACTAGTGACCTACCCATAAGCCTTCCTCCCATTAGAGACATCAATCATAAAATTGACTTGATACCTTTTTCCTTTCTACCTAACAAGGAACCTTATAAGATGACCCTAGCCCAACATGCAAAAATTGCCAAGCAAGTAAATTATTTGTTGGAAAAAGGCCTAATATAAAGAAGCCTAAGTCCTTGTGTTTTTCCATCTATCCTTACCCCCAAAAATTATGGAAAGTGGATGTTTTATACTAGTAGTAGGGATATCAACAAGATTACAATAAGATATAGATTCCCCATGCCAAGAATTGAGGATCTATTGGATCAACTAGGAGGTGGTTTCTACTTCACCAAGATTGAGTTGAAGTTTGAATACCATTAGATCAGGACCAATCTAGGAGATGAATGGAAGAAAAAATTTGAGACTACTAAAGGTTTGTTTAAATTGTTGGTAATTCCATTTGGGTTAAGAAATTCCCCTAGTACTTTTATGAGGCTTATGAGTGAGATATTCATGGATTTTATTGGAAACTTTGTTGTTATTTACCTTGATGAAATACTAATCTTCATTCATAGCAAGGAGGACCATCTTGATCATGTGGAATAGGTATTAAGGAGACTTCATTAGCACAAGTTGGTGATCAACTTGGAAAATTTCATGTTTATGAAAAAGGAAATTGTGTTCCTAGGTTTTGTGATCTCACAAGGCACCCTCAAACTAGGCCCTAAAAAGTTTGAAGAAATCATCAACTAGACTCCGCAAAAGAAATAAGGTGATGTAAGAAGTTTCCATGGACTTGCCACCTTCTATAGGAAATTTATTAAAAACATTAGTCATGTGTGTGCTCCAATGCTTGACACCATCAAAGGAGGTAGGAAGAATAAGTTTTCTTGGACAAAGGAAGCCAATGATGTATTTTAGTACTTGAAAAAAAGAGTTTCTCAATACCCTATCTTGGTACTACCTAATTTCAAAAAGGTCTTCATTGTGGAGACAAATGCAAGTAATTTGGCTATAGGTGCATTCCTAAGACAGGAAGGGAAGGCAGTTGCTTTCTTCTCTAAGAAATTAAATGAGGCCAAATCGAAATGCTCAACCTATGAATTGGAATTGTATGTCATGATTCAATCCCTCAAGAAATAGAGGGACTATCTAATCCCCAAAGAATTTTTGGTTTATACTAATAACCATGCATTAATTTTTTTCAATTCTTAGGAAATGCTCTTTGTCAGACATCTTAAATGGATGGAGCATTTCTAGGACAACACCTTCAAGATTAAACACAAGAAGGGTGTGGAAAACAAGGTTGTAGATACCCTTAGTAGTAGTATAGGCATAGTTGAAGAGGTAAAAATTCAAAGTGTGGGAATTGATTCCCTCAAGCATCTATATGTTGATGACCCAAATTTTGCAAATATCTTTCAAGTTTGCACAAAGATGCTAGGAAGGTACCATACTAACTTTTATGAATACTTGATTCAAAATGGATTCTTATTTAAAGGAGGTCAATTATAAATCCCCAAATATTAAATGAGAACAAATATAATAAGGGAGAAAAATTTTGGTGGCCTAGGATGACACTTTGGCATTGACAAGACAACTGACATGGTGAAAAGAAGTTATTTTTGGCCAAGGATGAACAATGATGTCAATAAGTTCATAAAGAATTGCATCATTTTTCAACAAGCTAAAGGTTTATCAATAAAAAAAGGGTTATAACAACCCTTACCAATTCCCATAAGGCCTTGGGAATTAATCTCAATGGATTTTTTCATGGGTTTACCTAGAAAAAACAAGGTTTTGATAGTGGATAGATTTAGAAAGATGGTGCATTTTGTACCATGTAAAAGCACAAATGATGCATCTCATATTGCATATATTTTTCTTTAAAGAGGTAGTTAGGATCCATGGTTTAGCACAAAAAAATGTATCTAACAAGGATGTAAAGTTTCAAGGCCACTTTTGGAGGAAACTTTTAAAGAAACTTGGAACTAATATATCATATAGCTCTGCCTATCACACACAAACTAATGGGCAGACTAAGGAGGTAAATACATCCTTAGGCAATCTCCTAAAATTCCTAACCAAACAAAAATCTTAGAGTTGGAATCTACATGTGATCGACAATAATTTTAGGTTAATTTAAATGCAAACTCTTGCCTCAAGAAGAGTTTGCATTTAAAGATTCTATATTGAATAGGTCAATAGGAAAGATTCCCTTCCAAGTAGTGTATGACTTTCATCCCAAAGGACCATTAGACTTGGTAGAGCTACCATCTAATTTCAAAATTAGTGCCTAGTGAGAAGAACTCACAAAAATTATTGCAAAGGTGAAACATGAGGTAAAAGAATCACTACAAAGATCCACATTGAAATACAAGGAACATGGTGACAAAAGAAGAAGGGAAATCCACTTCAAAGTTGGAGACAAGGTATGGGCATTCTTGAGGAAAGAGGGACTACCTAAGGGTAGATATTCCAAACTTCAAATGAAGAAAGTAGGAGCATGCACTATACTCAAAAAAATGGGTGAAAATAAATATGAAATATCTCTTCCCCCTACCTTGAAAATTTCTCCAATCTTCAATGTTCCAGACCTCACCCCCTACAAAGGTATAATAGGTTCAACAAGTGAATAAGGTAAGAAAGAAGATATGAAGGATGACGATTATGTCACTAACCTTCCTTAAAGAAAACCAGTGGATTTGGAGACAATATTGGATACCAAGTTTCTAAAAAAAACTAGAACCAAGAAGTACATGTACTATCTAGTCAAGTGGAAAAGACTCCCCAACATTGATGCAACTTGGATGAAAAAAGACCAAATCAAGCAACATGACACTTTTATGGACAAATTACTCTCAAGTGGGAACTTGAGTTCAAAAAGACAAGGGGAGTATGGTGTAGGAGCCCCCAAAATGAATTATGAATTATCAAAGTCCTAAGAAAATCTAAAATAGGTTAGAACTATCATCTAAGCATTTGGACCAAGTTGTAAAACCTAGTTCAAAGATTGGCACAATTATAAACCATTGGTCAACTATGGTCAAAGGTGGTCAAAGGCCTTAAAAACTTAGGATTTTTCATATTTTCATGTTTTGACATGTTTTGATCCTATTTGGGTCATTTAGATTAGTTTTCTTTACAATTTTCTTATAGTTTGCAAAAAATGCAAAAAAATACAAAATTGCTCAAAAGTTGTCAAGCAACTTTTTGCAAAATAATGTAAAACTAAGCTCAATGGCCAAAATTAGTTTTGAAATATTTTTATCACCATTGGAAGGAATATAGGAATCCATTTAAGGTGGGTGATAGACAATAAGATGTATATTCACATTTTGAATCAATAAAAATAACTATGTTTCCAGCAAATTTTCTACCACAACAAGGTGCATGGACCTGTACGGACACTCTAGGGGTTGAGACCCAAAATTTTTGATACATGAAAAAATTATATATCCAACGAATTTTTCTTAAATTCTCTACCTATCACCAAACTCAAGTTATTCACATTCTTGTCAAGTTGGTTTCAAGCATTTTTGGTCATAACAAGGGATTTCACCATGGGAATCCAATGACCTTTGGTGAAATCCTAGTGTTTTTCATGTATTATAAGATGCATTTTTTTTCAAAATTTTAATGTCATAGAACCATTAAATATTTTATGTCCTAGGCATGTAAGACCCATATGCATGCTAGGAAATTAATGTAGCAACTCCCATAACTCATTCCAAAGTTGGCATTAAGTATTGAATTTGGGTTTATGACTTTTTTATATCTTCCCTCTCATTTTACCATCATTGGTTTGCAAATTTTAACTTTAGAACATGTACCTACTTTGTTAATGGAGACCTAATAGGCCTATTTACCTAAGAAATATATTGGGCAAGACCTTATTTTGTTATTTTATCCAATCTTGATGCTTTAGTATGTTTGGTATATCCAAAAAGGGTATCCCATTCTATGATTTTCTTCTAGGGTTATGTGGATTTTATTGCAACTAAGTCAAATTTTCATCAAAAAGGGCTACTAGCATATTAAGTGGTTTTGCAAAGCAACTATGTGCCAAAAGTTGCATAGTCTAGTTTTAACCATTGGACCACCTTATTTATGAGCTAAATAGACCATTCCCTTATGTTTGAGTCCCCCCTAGTCATTTCATGAGTTTTAGGGGTCTTTACCAAAATTGGTCAAATAGTGCATTGTGAGAAACTTGTGATAAGTTGTCTTATTTATAGGGTTCCCTTTTGATTGGGGTTTTCCCTATTTGGGTGAGTGGTTGTGATAACATAACATCACTTGTGAAGCACTAGTGATTGGTTGTTTCACTTTTGATCATTATAACAAGTACTTGGCTAATATAACTTTAGTGAAGAGGGTCTTAGGAATATTGGTGGTTTCAAAGTCTTCAAGATCTTCCACACAACCTCACCTTATTCCTTTTCCCACCACATGTCTTGGTTCCTACAACAATATTTGATATCCTACCAATATAGCTTCTTACAGATTCATCTTCCATCATGTTAGAATCTTGAAATGCACATATCCAGTTCTATAATCTTACTCTTTTTGTATGTGTATCACCTTCAAAAATAGATTTTGATGTTGTCCAAATCTTATGAGATATTTCTATTCACTTTACCTAATTGTATTCATTCTCCAAAAGAGCTAATAGTAAAGCTTCTATGTCTCTCATGTTGCACATGAATAAATCTCTCTCTTCTTCACTGTATTCTTCAATCTTCTCTTCGTTGGAAATTTTCTTTTTTCTTTTAGTCAAAATCTAATAACCTAGACCCATACATAGTAGACAAGTTTTCATCTTCTCATTTGAACTATCATAGATGGCCCCATCAAATCTAGGACTATCCTTTCTAAAAATATTTTCCATTGATCTCCCAAACTTATTAAGATTTTCCTTCAAGGACCTGAAGCTCTAATACCAATTGTTAGATATATAGTCCACCAATATAACTCAAGGGGGGGGGGGGGGGGGGTGTCAATTGGTTATCCAACTAATATCATAACTATCAATCTTATTAAACTTTAACCGTGTGAGCAATATAATCAGAAACCACAACAAGATACTCATACACAATAACACCAAATATGTTAACTAAGGAAACCCTTGATCATAGGCAAAACCATGGTGGGGATGATACCCACAAGATGATGTACTAATATAAATATTCCATGTTAGAGGATGGACCTTGTTAGGATTCTATAACAACATTTAGTACATATCAGTCCCCGTTAGGAGTTGTGGAAGATAGATGGACCCACTATCCAAATAGCTTCAGGAAAAGACCAATGAGACCACTCTCCAAATGATATTTGTATTATTCCTAGTAGAATAATAGAAATGAGTAGTATTTCTCCTTCCTCTATCTCCATTCTATCAACTAGATTTCTTCTCCTTATGATCTTGTAACTAGATTACAAATATTGCATCCAATAATCCCTTGGAACTCTTACTTGTATTCACCAAACACTAAGCTCCTTTTCACACTTCACACTCAATACAATGATAGAAAAACCTACACTTCCATCTTACAAGCAAGGACACATATTTCCTTTATATTTACCTTCAAAATAATTCCTTAAGTCAGCCTTAATACTTTCCCAATTAATTATAATAAGATAATTAATTAATTAATTCATAATTACAATAGCACTATCAGCTCATAGTCTATACAACTTCTCACATGTATGAAAATAGGACTTGTGCATTTATTAATGTCATCATTAGACTATCACATGTCACTGGCTGATTGTGCATCTCCAGATTATATCTCTATGAAATGATATAACTCAAACATTAGAAACTGCTTCTTAGGTAATCTATCTCTAAGCTTATCTCTATAAATCAGGCATATCTTATGTATATCTTTGACTCAGGTACTTCACATTGAATCTTCACATCAAGACACTATATGGAACATGCCCATGAAACCATATCACTAGAAAATTAAAATATTGTCTATACAACTAAGATGTTTGTCTACTACTTTACCAATCTTCATAGGCTTACTTCTATGTTGACATTAATGACAAACATAGTCATGAATACAACATGAAAATACTCTCGAATGCTTAAGATACTCCCTCAATATAGTATCATCAACATTCATGCTAACACTAACAATATTGTGGAATATGAAGCTCGTATTGCTAGACTATGAGTTGTTTTATCCCTTCAAATTATGAAATTGAATATATTTGGTTACTCACAACTTATTGTTCAACAAATACAAGGTTGGTATCAAGCTAAGAATGAAAACATGACAAAATATCAAAAACTCTCCCTATAGTTACTAAATAAATTTCATCCTACGATATTTAGTTAGCCCCTCATAAAGATAATAAACATGCAGATGACATGGCTAGTGCAACATCTTTGTTATGTCTTGATGATAACAAGGATTTTCAATTTACTATTCACACACTCTTAGAACCTACTATTTCTAAATGAAATTCTATAATAAATTAGTTTTGCACCTTGAGCTCTAATGAATGGTTCACTAAGAAATATGGAACATTCCCTCCATCTTCCTCGTCAAATTCTCATACTCAAATTCAAAAATTGGTGTTCATTATATTATTTTGGTTGGTCCTCTATATAAAAAATCTTATGATGGTCATTTGCTAAGATGTCTAGGACACAGTGAAATTTTGGTTACTTTACAAGAAGCTTGTGTTGGATCCTATGGTGGGAATTTTTTTGGAAAGTCATTGATTAACAAATTTCTATGAATGAGACATTATTGGAATACAATGGAAAATGATTCCTTTTCCTTTGTCAAGAAAATTGCATATTGTCAACACCATGGTAATCTTATTTATTCTCCTACCACTACACTTTTCACTCAGCTAGCATCTTGGCCCTATAGTGTTCAGGGTCTTTATCTCATTGGTATGATATCTCCTTAATCTTCACAAGGACATGCCTAAATCTTAATTGCTACAAATTACTTTACTAAATGGGTTGAAGTAGTTCCACTAAAATCTACTATAGTAGATGTTATCTATGATTTCATTCTTCAACATATCATTTCTCAATTTTGTGTTCCTTCAACTATCATTTCTTTTATAATGGAACCTCTTTTTAAAACAAGGAAGTTAAGAAATTTATGGAGAAATATCGTATTCATCAATGATTCTCTACACTTTATTATTCATAGTCAAATGGTCAAACTAAAATATCTAACAAGGTAATTGAGAAAATCCTATGAAAGATTATGAATAAGCATGAAAAAGATTAGCATATGGAATTCGCATATGCTTTATGGGTTTATAGAATGAGATTTTGTATTTCTTCTGGTACTTCTCCTTATAACTTAGTGTATGGATTAGATGCTATTATTCCATTAGAACTTGAAATCCCTTCTCTTCGAGTCTCTTTCAATGGAGTTATATTTAATGACACATTTCAAGAACAACACTTACAAGAGTTAGAAATGTTAGATGCACAATGAATCAATGCATTAGAATACTTTAGAGCATATTGAAAATCACTTTTAAAATGTTATAATAATAATCTACTTGAATGCTTATTTAATATGGGTATTCTCATTCTTTATGAAAATCAATAGAATGTTAATGCTTTACTAGACAAAAAAGTAAAATTCATTTCTAATTGGTTAGGTCCTTTTGTAGTTAATGAAGTTCATTTCTTTGGTGCATATAAGAATGTGGATATGGATGGTGTTTTTCTTGAATAACCTATCAATATTTTTCATCTTCAACATTATTATGTTTGATTCATCCTCCTCATTATACCTTATGTTCATCCTAATAAAATAATTATTTAGTTTTATTAGAATGTAATGTTTTAGAATCCCAAAATATTACTTTAGAAACATTAGTATTTTTTAGAGTAATAATATATTGCCTTAATAATTAAATCATTTTGATTTAATTATTAAGTCACTTATCATATCTAGTTTAGTTAAGCTAAACTTTAGGCATATAATAATTAATTCTTTTATTAGTTATTATCATGCAACCTAAGTTTTACCCTATTAAGGTTTTGATCTCTTTTTATAAGGATTGATCTCTTTGTAATTTTATTCATTTACTTTTGATAATAAGCAATTTCTCTTTTTGCTCATCAAGAATGTCTCATTTATGGATCTGGCAATTCTAGTCTCCATGGCTTTTCCTTCTCTCTTTTTGTGATAGGTGTTTGAATGTAGTTGATTCTTGGGATTTGTGGGGTTGATCTTTCACCAACTTCAACATGGTATCACAGCTCTATATCTTCATGTCATTGTTCTGTATATGAGAAGTTTGTTTTGGCTTTCAAATCTATGTCTTTTGTTTAGAGGGTTTTATTTTTCAAGATTTTTGTATTGGATGTGTGGGGTCATCATTTTTGGTACACCTTGAGCCCAAATGGACATCACTATTGAGCTCAGAGTGCCCCAAAACCCTTATTTTCATATAAAATTTGTCCAATTTGGAAATAGTTGGAATTTGAGGCTAAAAAATATTGCTCCTAGACTGGGCATGTTTCCCAAAGCAACAATTCTCTATTTTTTTGGACACATTTCCCAATGCAATGAATTTCTTATTTTTGACACAAATTGATATTTTTTATTTGAAATTGAACTTTTTGACAAGTTTCTCAATTTGGTGTTTTCTAAATTTGGTATGCAAATCAAAATTTTTGGCACACTTCCTGAGGTGACAATTTTGTGATTTTAAGCAAAAACATTGGGATTATCTATCATGCAAATCAAGATTTTTGGGCACACATATCAAGATAGTTTTGGTATGGAATTGACACACTTCTTGATGTAATTTTTGGTTTTGGCTATCACACTTTTTGAGACATTTTGACACAGATCCTAAAGCATCAATTTTTAAAACTTTTTCAGCACTTTTTTTTACCTACACATGGTTATTTGGCCATAACTTTCTCATCTAGACTTCATTTTTTGATCTGAAAGAAGAGCCGAAAAGATAATTTTGAGCCTATCATGATGGTGCCATATATTTGGTTTTTTGATGCCATTTTGTTCCTATTTTGGCTATCAAAGTCAAAAGTTATATTTTGCACTCTAAGAGACATATTTGGAGACATTCTATTTTTTGAATTATGCTCTAGGCACATCCCATTCAATTTTTTTTAATTTTCTGCATTCTGATGGATATCTTGGTTGTTTTAAGTCTAGGGATCAATTTTTTTGTTTTAGATGAATTTTCATGGGTTTTACTATCTATTTTATCAACCTTATGTCTCTTTTGATCTTTTCTGACATCCTTTTGTAGTATTTTTGCAGCCACACTGAGATAAAATGCCACTCTATTGCATCTCAGGATCTTGGACATCTTTATGTTTTGTTATACTTGCACTACATTATAAAGTACATTGGGGGGTTTTATGTTGGCCATATTTGTCATCTTCCTTTTTCAAGTGAGTTTTTCTTCGATGACATTAACCTCGTGTGTGTCAATGACACATGCTAGTATAGGTGTTTGTACTTCTTTTGCACTCTCGATGTTCCTGATTCTTCTTTCTGCATGAGATATTGCATTCAGTTTTAGTGTTCATGTCTTACCTCTCAACATTAGAGGGGGTTATTTTGGTTCTATTTCTTTCTTGATTTGATTGAGTGATTTATATATTTGGTATTTGATCCTATGTACTAGGTGGTTACAGTGGCTGGATACCTATGCATAGCAATGAGATGGATCATTTACCATATAGATGCTCTTTCATTCCTATTTTGGGAGGCCATGAAGATACCTTCCATATTTGATTGATTATCTCTTTAGACTTAGTCTTCTCTACCTGGTCATGTTCTATACACTAGAGGTTCTTCATTAGATCAATAGTTTCGCAGTGTTTGTAACTTCATACTTCAGTGGTGTTCTTCATGATCATCTTTTGTTCCTATCTTCTAGAATATTATTTCTATCTCTTTTTGGAGTAAGGTTTTTTCCATGTGGTTTTCTCTATTTCTCCTCTTTATAGAGATTTTGTTGTGCTTGGGTACCTCATCAAGCCTTTTTTCCAGGACCCAATTTTCTTTAAACAATAGTTTCTAGGTTTTTAGCTACTCCCTAAGTTTATCTTAAGGGGGGGTGTTAGAGTAATAAGATATTTCATTATTAATTAAATCATTTTGATTTAATTATTGTCACTTATTAAATTTATTTTACTTTAGGTAAACTTTATGAATATAATAATTAATTCTTTTATTAATTATTTATCATGCTACCTATGTCTTACCCTATTAGGTTTTTGATCTCTTTTTATAAGGATTGATCTCTTTGTAATTTTATTCATTCACATTTGATAATAAGTAATTTCTCTTTTTTCTCATCAAGAATGTCTCATCTATGGATCTAGCAATTCTAGCCTCCATAGTTCTTCCTTCTCTTTTATTATGATAGGTGTTTACATGCAGGTGATTCTTGGGAGTTGTGGGGTTGATCTTTCATCAACTTCAATAGTATTTTCTTAATCATTATTATATTTATACATTTAATTACAAGCATTAATCATAAAAATAGAAATATATTTCATATCATCAAAATTTGTTACACATGGAAAGCATTCTACAAAATATGCCTTTATATATCATCTATCTATCAAATCTATCTTAATTCTCCCTAGGGTGATGAATCCCTGATCTCTCTCATCCATAGTGGAAAGAAGATGGTTTCTAAGATGCAATATTGTGAGTATGACTCCTAGATGAGCTGCACTCCATCATCTCCTTTCACATCACTCATAACTTAGTCTCTAACTCTTCTATGCAATGGTCAAGTCTCTCCTTATTCTCATGTTTAATTGGTTAACTCCTTTTGTGGTTAGTGAAGTCTATGTATTTGGTGCATATAAGATTTTGGATATGGATGGTGTTTTTATTTAATAACCTATCAATATTTTGCATCTTTATCATTATTATGTCTAATTAAACCTCCTAATTATACTTATGTTCCTCCTAATAAAATGATCATTAAGTTTTATTAGTGTGCAATGTTTTAGAATCCCAAATTATTACTTTAGAAATATTAGTATTTTCTTAATCATTATTATATTTATGAAATTAATTACAAACATTAATCATACAAATAACAGTTTCTTTTATATCATCAAAAGTTGGTAGACATGGAGGGCATTGTACAAAATATGCCTTTATATATCATCTATCTATCAAATCTATCTTAAATATCCATTAGGTGATGACTCCCTAATCTCTCTCATCCATAGTGGGAATAAGATGGTCTCTGAGATGTAGTATTGTGAGTATGGCTCCTAGAGGAGTTGCACTCCATCATCTACCTTCACATCACTTGCAACTTAGTCTCCAACTATTCTATTTGATGGTCGAGTCTCTCCTTATTCTCTTATCTTAGTGTCAGGTCTAGAGAGATAGATGAAAAGATATCAACATGTCTCCCTAGATCTCTTTGTCCTCTTACCTCACGATGATGAGTGAAGGGTTCTCTTGAAGCTATAATTAGGTAGTCCTTTAGGACCTTACCCACAAATCTCCTCTACTCCTTCTCTATTTCTACAATCATAGAATCATGTTAGTTTTATAAATACATTTTCTTTTAAATTAAAGTTATGAAATCTATAAATCTAATTTTACCTTGTATCCCCTTAGAAATTTGTCTTAGTGCTAAAGGTGAGGGCATGGACTAACTACTCTTTCCATGCTCTTGATGACTATGCCATGGGAGTTGTGTATCACTTTGGGATCATGGGTATTGAGATTACAAGGGAAGGACACCCAAATTAACAAAAGGCTCTTCATCCATCATAGGATCTTGTAGATGAATATCCTCTTCTCTATCCTCTTTTCTCTCCTCTATAGTAGCCTCCTCAACTAGTGGCTCCCATACATCCTCATACTCCATCTCCTCATTCTCTCTAAAAGGCTCATCATCATATCTAGTATCTTTCTCTGAGCTCTATAAAAGGTACCTAAATCTCCTATGGGGTAGTCTGGTGGGAATATGGGCCTCACTCCACTCTAAACAAGTACTCAATGTACTCCTCTTTATAAGCTGCATATAGGTCTATTAAAGTAGGAACATCTTGTCCATCCTTGTATTCACTACAAAAAATTTCCTTTATTGTAGGCCATCATATGGCTCCATCTCTTTGAATATATCTCTAAGGGTATGCATACTATGGCACTACCTCTAGTAAACCTTTCTATAAGAAAAAATTTCTCTAGTACATAGTCAAAATAGTATGGCATGATCACAAGACTCTATTGTCCCTCTAGTAATATCCTCCACAATAGAAATCTCATCTAGTGTGCAATATTAGGCCTCTTCCATTTGTAGGTATGGTCTCCACACTATCACATTACAACACATGTAATCAAATCTTAGTCTCTAGTACAATACATCTCTAAACAATAATAACTCAATAAGGGGATATGCATATACTCCTAGAAGGCTTTGATCTAGTTCTAAGAGAACTCCTACTAGCTTAGTGCATGTAAAATAATCAAACAACCATACCTATAAGAGTGTACATACTATCAAGATATCTCTCTGGTACTTGGTGAGTCTTCTCAGCTCAAAATATAGAGTGGCCAACATATTGCTTTGCCATGTAAAAAATGTATTATCTCTCTCCAATGCTCATACTCAATGTGTAAAAGGTGATAGGAAAATTGTCCCTTTACCATTTCATGTCATGATACAACTCAATATACACAATAACCATCATCTTACTAAAAGAGTGTCACCTAGGATAATATCACAAAGATCTATATGATCTTCTTTGGATCTCATCAATGATCTCTGACTAGTACAATACACCTCACTTGCAAATATCTTCTCTACATTCCTCCTAGAATGAGGCCTTATTAGAAGCCCTCTGATCGAAAGACATATTATGCAGTAGACATCCTCTAGTATCATAGTAACCTGTCTAGCCAAAATATGGAATGAACATCTATCCTTATCTTATCACTCTATAAGTGTTGAGATCATACCATAATGAAACCTAAGGTATGAAATGTAGCTTTCCTAGTAGAGACCAACATCCTTCAGTAATCAAATGTCCTCCATGCTAATCTTCTATAGGCTATCCTATATGAATTATATTATGTATAACATGCAATGCTCTTGAAGTGACACTAGATCCCACATAGAAAACCAAATTAAATATTAGTATCATGTGGGGAGTCAATTTGATTCTTTATGTTAGGGTTGGTGTCCCCTAATCAAGGCTAACTTCCCTTAAATTAGGGTTGACATCCCCTGATCAAGGTTGACCACCCCTAATTTTGGGTCAATCTCCCTCATCAAAGTTTACTTTGTTGGAAATATAAGATAGGCTAAGTTACTGAGAGGGGAAGGGTGAGTTAGTAACCAATAAAAATTAATCTTAATTCACCAATTAATCCTTCATGTGTATTCTAATCTAATTGCATGCATGAAAAACTGAAAGCATTAAAACATTCATAACACTTTAACACACAATATGGTGACCTGGAAACCTCCCAAATAGAAAGTAAAACATGGGTGAGGATGATACCCACAAGATTTAGTACTATAGTATAAATTTGGCCCGTTAAGGCTTACAATGATCACTTCTAATGATCTACTCTGTTAGGAGCAATAAGGACTGCTAGGTCCACCTTGTAAAAGGATTTATAAACATACAGTGAAGTATGCACTTGGTAAAGAGATTTACAAAAGACTATTAAGTCTACCTTGTGAAAGGATTTAACTATTCCACCTATTAGAATGAACTAGTGGTTGATCTCTGATCTGCTACCTTGATTTTCTAAATGAGATTCCCTTTGAGTGTAATGATCACCTTGTTGTGATAGATAAATCTGTGTTGCTCCTTATACTATTGTAGCCTTTTACTTTACACTTCTATTTTTAATACATATTCTTTTATACTTCTATATCTCTTTGGATGTGATACAATGCATTACATATATACCAATCTAATTTATAATTCATTAAAGTCAGCTACAGTGCAAGTTTCATCAAACTACACAAAGTTAGCCCAACTATAGGTACTCAAGTTATGAAGACAAACTTAGTGAGGTTCTAACACTCAAAAACCATTGTCAATTCTTGGAATCATCATGAACTTGGTAGATGTAGAAGCTTAGCTCATACTGATCACTTCCAAGTAGTCTAAACTCAGTCTGCACTGGTGACTTGGTGAACACTACAAAACTTAGCATATAAACTGAATCACTTGGTTGACACTGCATAACTCAGTCAACACTATCACTATGAGCTTAGTATAAACTAAATCACTTGGTTGACACTGCATATCTTGGTTAACATTGGATTCACACTATTGAAACTACAAAATTAGTAAGCACTATAAAACTCAGTTTGTACTAAGAAACTTGGTATACACTATGAAGCTTGGTTTACATTGACAATCACCATCTTGGTAGAAACTACTTGATGCAAACTAAATGATGTTCCTAGAATTTGGTAGCAATTGTACAACTTGATAGGCATTGGATTACTTGGTTAATACTATTAATTGTATAATAAGCTTGGTAAATACTAGTTCTCTGATTAAGTGTGTGTGTGTCACTAATAAAAAAACTTGACTCTAATGTCAACAATCTTCCCCTTTGGAACTACTGAAATAAAAACTTATCAATCAAAACTAAATTTTTAAAAAGTTGAAAACAATATTTAGTCTCCATTGTGCATCTTCAACTCAGTGATATACTCTTTTTTTGAGATTTTTCAAAATTTCTTTTGTAAGAGATGTTTATCTAAAT
Organism: Cupressus sempervirens; assembly: GCA_028749045.1. Lineage (NCBI taxonomy): Eukaryota > Viridiplantae > Streptophyta > Pinopsida > Cupressales > Cupressaceae > Cupressus > Cupressus sempervirens. The sequence goes on from CM053790.1 coordinate 404,629,293, forward strand.
ATTTGTATATGTATTTTTATAATATTATGATGCTCCCCATACATATATATTCAATATATACACATTGTATACATCTTCTCATTTTCTCCCCTTTATATATACTATCCTTTTATATCACATCTTCTTCCCCTTTACAATATGTTTTATATGTTATATACATCTTCTTCCCCTTTTTGACATAAATGCCAAAGGTGTATGCTACATTGTAATGCCAAAATGTGATAAGAAGTTAGAATGTACCTTTAGAATTAGTGACATTGTCTTGTCCCAATTTTCTTGCAACACCTTGCTTTCGTACAATGCAATCTGAACTTTTACAGATAATTCCATCATATGATGAGCAATGGAGAAGGTGTTATCATGGATGAGAGTTTTAGCACTGCAATGTGTTTCTACAATGTATCCATGTTTGGAAGAATCATGCCTTGTTTATCTACAAGTGTAACCCTTATCCTAGCTTCTTCCCTTAGAAAATTTTCTTATATATTAGTCAAAAATCTGATCTTTGTATAATAAGTAGAACTTGTTGGTGTTTTATTTTGATGTTAACAGTACTAAAACTACTAGGCGACAAAAGGCTTAGTACCTAGATATCAGTACATACACAACCTAAAGAATAGCCAATTCTCATTATCACTTGCATATGCAAAGTATTAGGGCCCAACTTCAACAAAACTTTAGATGGTTTTCTACTCTTTTGGCTCTGTAAAACCAGGGCGGGTGCACCCAGGGATGGTTCAAAGATGGAACAATTGTATGAGAATTATCCTTAGTTTCATTTTGATTCTCGTCTCTAAATCCTCAAAAATATAGGTAAATAACTGATAAACACATCCCTTGAACAGATATGGCCAAGAAATCTTCTATAGCTCTGCAGATGTTTCCAACAACAATGGCTAAATGAAGCTAAAACAATCTAGGCAGGCAAGTGCTGGCCAACTTTGAAAATTTTACAGGAAAGATAAATGAAAATTGATTTTATGATGTATTTTGAAAAAAGCTAGTTATAATATACTTCTCTTTTGGCTGAAATACTTTCGATCAGTGCCTAATCCATTGGGAATTCAGAGTCAAGTAAATTCTTAGATCTAATTGGTTGCCTTGCAACGAATTTTCATCAGAAATTCTTACTAAAATTTATCATTCAAAAATCCTTATTAACACCCGAGCAACCTCATCACATTCATCAAAGCCTTTATTTAATCCATTGAATTAACAGCAATAACAAATGGATGTACAGTCTTACTAAATTGCAATCAATTGCATAAGCTTTTACTCACACAACATCAAGGTAGCTCAGTATTAAAAAGGAGACAAAATTCAGAGAAGAACAGATATGGGGACAGTTCATAATTTGTATTCATTTCCTTTGAAAATGGTATATCCTTTACAAAGGACCCAGAAAAACCTTCAGAGAAGAAGCACAGTTCTTTCTACATTCATCCATATCTCAGAAATTTTGACAGAAAAAGCATACTATAAATTTCTTTCCAAAAATGTTTGGACCAAAAAAGAACTAAGCACAACACTTAGTGAAAACCAAATTCGGACCCATCTTTAGCCTTGGGATCTCACTTAAATAATGTGAGATGAAACAAGCTTCAGGCTACAGTAGGTGACAGGTGTCCTTCTTTTGAGAAAAACAAAAAACAAGAATAATAGAAAGGTTGATTACAACAGCACTTCTTGGCGGGTCCCTTTCTGTTATGCTTCTTGGTTGTTATGATCTGCTCTCGCAATCATTCCTCATCTTTAGAGTACATACCCATAAGGTCTGCAAGTGATGTATCATCTTCTGTTACATGCAAAATCACTTTAACCTGGGGATTTTCTATGTCATCATTGCTGACTACAAGAGTAACTATTACTCTTACATCTTCCTCGTCATCTTCTCCTGACATCTGTTCACTAAACTGATCTTTCCATCTGTTGAAAGTATCATCATCTGGCCAATCAAAACTTAGGGTTTCTCTTTGTATCTTTATTAAAGAATTGGAATTTTCTTCTAAATCATCGAATTCTTTTCTTATATCAGCATAATACAATTGTATCTTTACCAGCTCTTCATTTGTCTTTGCCCAAAACCAATAGCTAGTCTCACTGATGATGTTTGTTATTCTGTTATCAAATAATTCATCCATTTCCTTTTTCCATTTGTCCTTTTCCTTTACTGTATCAACAGATTCTAAGGCACAAGGAAATAGGGTGAATTTTTTAGCAAGATATCTTGAAAAACAGAGTGTCAATTTCCTCTGTAAAGAATCTCTTTTATTTTCAAAATTATCTAATTGATTCAATAAATCAAAAATCCTCTCAACCTGATGATAAGGCATTTGAATTGTAGATATACAAATAATTGTAACATCATTATTCCTCTGTCTCCACTTCTGTGCAAGAGAATATAGTCCATTCTTTTCTTTATTTAACTCATCTATGAGGGCTACAATCCTTGTCAACTGGTCATAAAAATTTGACCATTGTATTTTATCCCTCAAGTATGTCACACCCTGCCTCCATTTCTCTTCCTGCTGATTTCTAAATTCTATCTGCCACTCATGTAATTTGGTTTTTTCTGCTTCAAATTCCTCTGCAGTATAGAATTGGGGTCTTTCAGGGGTGTCAGGTATCTCAATAATAGGGGTTAATCCCACAGATGACTGTGGGGGATATGCAATTCTTAGTGTACTGGATTCTCCCACTTTTCTCTTTCCAAGTACCTTTTCCAATTGAGATACCCTATTTTCTAACTCAATTCTCCTCTTTACCTCTTGATTATAGGCTTCCACCACTAGTTCATATTTATTATGCATATCCATCATTTCCCTCTCTTCTCTTTCCGCAGTAGCCAAGGCAAATTTAGAATAATCCACATTCATGTGTGCTGCCTGTACATTGGAAGTGTCAGCAACTCTTCTTACAATGATACTCCCTGTCAATCCTGAATCATCAGGCTGTGATGAAGTAATTCTGGATCCTCTTCTCAGGGACCACATAACAAGGGCAGCTTGATCATTGCTGAATGCTGTACCCAAGAATTCCTCTTTATTTGGATCCTGGAGTCCTAAATTATTTGAAATAGAATTAAAAATTAATGCGTCAGCAATGTCCCAATTGGGCAATAATAAAACATTAGCATTTTTTACCATCTGTCTTCCCTCATCAGGGGTTATATTTTGGAACTCTTGAACCATTTGTTCCTTTATTAGATTTTGAATGGAAGTCTCATCCATTTCTGGATGTTCTGCTCTCATATTATTGCACCTTTGCTCAAAAATGTGCATGTTTACTCTCCACGCAAACTGATGGAAAGCCCTAGATCTTACAAAATTGTTATCAGACAAAAAATGCTGACTGGCTTGTTCCAAAATAGGGTCCAATTCCCTTCCTCTGAAATCTGCTGTAGTTAATTCAAAACTTGGTACAGGGGGTTCCTGAGGGTTCCCTTCATCAATCTCTGCTTGTGTAACAAAAGTTTCTCCTTGTGACCCCATTTGTTCGAATTTCTCATTGGTGAGCTGTTCTTCCTCAACTCTTATTGGGGTTTGAGAAGGTGAGCCACTTTCATCAGGGGATTCTTCCTCCCTTATTATTCTCCTTCTTTTGGGGGAAGGTTCAGGGGGTCTTTCTTCTAGGACAGTGCTGGTGGATCCAACAATCTGTTTTTCTTTATGCACAACGGGCGCCTGCTGTCGGACAATAGTATATCCTATTTTCTTCTGTACCACCAGTGGACCTATTCCAATGTTGGGAGTGAAACCCAATTTTCTCATAATTTCTCTGGCTTTATCTGGAAAAGAATTAATAAAATGCTATTTCTTCTCATTCATTACCTCCATTATCTCAGAGAAATTACTCATGAGCTTATGTATTTTATCTGCATTGTTTGCAGCATTACTAAGAGGACTGAAATTTTTATCAAAACAATTAATGAATTCCAAAACTTTTGAATAGACTCTCCATTTTTCTTTCTTTATTTCTTTCTCATGGAGAGAATATTCATTTCTTATTATATCTTCAGGAAAATAGAATTCATGCTGAACTGGACGAAGCTTGATTCTCAATCTAAGAGCAGAGTTAAAGAAACTTTCTGTATCACAAAAACGAGAGTGAGACACTGCCATTTTGTATTGATCCAAAAATTTATGGAGAAAGACCCACCCTTCTTTAGTTATCACAAACTGGTGGGCTATAGTACAAGTAGGAAAAATTGATCCTGTCCCCCTTTTGTGCAAAAAGGCCTCCTCCACTCCTCCCAACTGCCACAAAAATTCAGCTATCCCTACCTTTAAAGGTACCTGATAGGGTAACACATGGGGTGTTCCTTTGAAACCATAGACCCTGATGACCGTTGAGACTGAATATGGGATAATATCTCCCCAATTATGTGAAACTTTTAGATTATGGGTTTTGTCCATAGGCCTGACAAGGTGCATTAATGCCTTAGGGATTCTGGGATTATCACTCAATAAGAGGCACCTTAGTTTGGAGGCAAAGTGCCTATCAAACCTAACGAAGCTAGCATTTTCTGCTTCCCAGGTCATGTCTGCACTCCATAATTGGACTGGTAGTGCTTCCCCTTCTTGTTCCCTATTTAAAACCATTTCTTTACCAAAATAAGTGGCCCCTTTAAAAAGAAACATATGTATCAGTAAGGAATACTGACCCCAAACCTTTTCCACCTTGCCCTGTGCAATCCCCACCAATCCATGATGGATCTCATTTGCCAAGTAAGATGCAAAATCAAAAATTATTTCCACACCAAAAGAAGAGATTTGGGTGATCATATACATGAAGCTCACCGAAATAAAATCTTCTTCGCCCTCTCCGAAGACTCTGCACAGGGTCCTATATATCTCCACTACCCTAGCATTAAAACATGATTTCTTAAAGGGCTCTTTAGAAGATGATGTTATGGTTGGGAGGCCTCCAATCCGGCCTATGTGGGCTTTCAGTGCACCCTGTCTAACTACATCCCTCTTGGATATATATTCTTTTTCTAAATCTATCAGATTAATGGGCACATGATACATGGTGAGGGGTCCCAGACTGAAAACCTTCCTCATCTCCTCAGGACTGATGGTAACTAAAGCCTCACCATCTATTCTCCTCACTACCTTAGTGGCTTGGTCATAGTTTTTTGCTATGGCTTCAAGTAGGTCAAAATCCATAAACACGCTGGGAACAACAAGCTTCCCAAGATCAAAATTCTAAATGTTGGCATGAGGGGCATATAACTTTCTCTCTGCAAATCATTTCTTGAATAAACTCAAACCAGTCTGAGCAGTTTGAGCATCCCGGACCCAATTACCCTTATCATACAATCCATCAGCTACCCTAAGCCTAGGATTGAGTGAGGTTAACCTCTTAACTTGCACCGTTTCTACAGTGGACTCAGGAAGTAACTCAAGCAAATCATCATGCACATTTCTATCCAGGTAGTTTACTGCTCCTGTAAATCCCTTCTTAGGAGGCATCTTGGGCTATCCTCTTTAAAACTTAAAAGCTCACAAAGATGATGGCAGTTTTACTTACTTGAATTCTATCTCAATTCTCCTTTGAATTCTTGCAAAATTTCAGCGAACAGATAACTTGACAATTCTTATCAACCTTGGCACGCTTTTCTTTCAGTAATAGCTTCTGCACAAGAATGGCTTCAAATCTTTTCTCGCGTGAAATGAAACTAATGCAATCTCTCTGTATTATACTCTGTTTTTTCTCACAGACGAAGCTTTCTTGTCTAATTAATACAGAGAGTGGCACTACATTTTTTATTTAAAACTGCGCCGTTGATCTTCAAAGATCCTACGATCATGCGGTACAAAGAGAACAACTAGCAGTTATACTTGCCATGTTAGTTATATTACCCAATGAGAGCTTGCCACGTACATAATTCTTTCTTTTGATGGTGCTTACCTTTAGACCCACTAACGACGGAGAACACGTGTCAGCATGTCGCTACTTCGTTATGCATAAAGAAAAAGCACCTTGTCATAACGAGGCGGCGACAACCGTTGATCGGATCAAGAAATGATCGAAAGATACGCTACAGGACTTCTTAAGAAAGAAGGCGGTAGGCGCATCTCGCTATGTCACTGTAATTATCTCCCTTGCAACTCTTCATAACGAGATAGCGAGCTCCGTTGATTCACTTCAAGCTGATGTTCCAGATTTCTTGTACATTTAGTCAGGTAGGTATTAATGAGAATTGGATCTCTGCATAGCTGGCACATGACAAAATTATCACAGTCATCTATCATTACACATCATCATAGATCTTGCCGATCTTTTGCCATTTTACGGGGCCTCGCTAACTCGCTAACGGTGAAGCATCTCAATTTTCCGATAGCGAGGTAGCGAGCTTCGGCACTTTAAAGGATTCCGTGCTGGAAAACGCAAGGGGTACCCAGTAATTACTTCTCTTAATTAAAATTGATTCTGACAACGGTATTTATGACTGGTCATGCCACCTGGTGTAATTATGATACAAGAAAGATGCGATGTCATCATTTTTAGATTTTCACGTGGCCTCGCTACTTCGCTAACGGTGAAGTGCTTGAATTTTCCAATAGCAAGGTGGCGGAGCTTCCGAAAAAATCAACATTCCGGCTCTGATGTCAGATATTCTAGTGGGTCCTTCTCCCCCTTTTTATGGCGAATTGCAAAGTGTACCTGCACAATAAAGCAATTAATAAGCAAATCTCCGATCGCCGCACCTTCACTTCATGGTCCCACCGCTTACAAACTCAACACTCGCTATCTCACTATACTTAATGAGCATGCAACTTTCAATAGCGAGGTAACGCCAGCGGTAGATCTAATCGGATCTGACGGTTGGGACAAAGAGGAAAAAGGTAACCCGGGAGAGAGGAAAAGGAATACGAAAGCATATTCGCTTCTTTTTAAAATTTGAAAATTTCACGCCCGACCATTTATGAATAGGGATGAATATAGGGCTTATATGGCGAATATTTCTTATAGATGGTTTATCCAAAACCTTATACTTCATTTAGACATAGAACATCTGACTTTTCTATGGTTTAACTGAAAAAATTTTTACTGCAGAAAAAGTCAGACCAACAGTGGCTCTGTCTGGGGATGATAGACTACTTGAGTCTATGCAAGGATTCAGAATCTATGGGAGAGCAGACCACACATCCGAGAAATGACAACTTCTTCAGAGAGCACAAAGCAACACACAAAAACAAAAACTCAGACTGTACAAGGATTTACAGAAAACAGGATGCCAGGAAAACCTAAAACTAATGTTCATGGAAGAAACTAAGTATTTTTTCAAGAAAAATACCTCTTCAAGAACTGTCCATGAACTGGAAATTCAAGAATATTATCAAATACATATTTGATTATGTAGGAATCTTCACCCCAAGCATTCTCAATGAGATATGGGCCTAGCCAAATGGGATCAAATTTTCCATGTTTTCCTTTATCTTCAATTCTGGCGTTCCACATTAAGACTAGGTCTCTATTTTCAAATTTCTTGTTTATAGTTCTTTTATCATAGAGTGTTTTGACTTGTAACTGCAATTTTTGATTTCTCAGAGATGCTTCTCTTCTGGCTTCAGTCAATCCTACCAGTTCATTCATTCATTCTTTCATTTCATCAGTAGTATCTTCATCATATGACTGGATGTAATTATATAATCCCATCAAATTGTTCTGGGGCATTCTAGCTTGAATTCCATACACTAAATCAAATGGAGCCACCCCAATTGCCTTCTTTACAGTTACTCTGTCAACCCATATTGCCAACTCTAACTTGGAATCCCATGCCCTTTTATTATCGTCCAAGGTTCTCTTAATGATTTTCAACAGACTTTTATTTGTGGACTCAGCTTGTCCATTCCCTTGTGGATGATATGGGGCAGACGTTGTTCTTGTCATTCCATATTTATCACAAAACTTGATGAATTCCTCAGACCTAAAACACATAGCATTATCTGTGACAACTTTCTGTGGACATCCAAATCTGGAAATGATATTATTCAATAAGAAATTATTTACTACTTTACTCGTTGCATTTCTGGTAGGGATAGCCTCTACCCATTTTGTAAAGTAGTCAGTAGCAACTAGAATCCAAGAATAGCCAGTACTGGACTTGGGAAAAATTTCTCCTATGAAGTCCAGACCCCATTGTTGAAAAGGTGCTTTAGTTTCAACTGGCTTCAGTGGAGTATTTCCTGAGAATTTCAGCTTCCCAGCAAATCTCTGACAAGGATCACATTTTTTAACCATAACTTGAGCATCTTTGAACAAAGTGGGCCACCAGAAACTAGCTCTCATTATCTTATGCGCAGTAGTTTTGGCCATGTAATGTCCTCCACATACTCCAGCATGCATTTCTTTCAAAATCTCTTTTGCCCTTTCTCTGTCAACACATTTCAACAGAACTCCTTCAAAGTTTCTCCACCATAAGTTATTTTGAACAATTACATACCTGATGGCTTGCAATTTAATATTCCTTTTTTCATTATCAGGCAGATGGGGAGGAACTTCCATGTGTTGCAAATAATGTATAACATTAATGTACCAGTCACACTGGTCCATGTCGCATAAATCAGTTCTGAAATCATCATTTACTAGGTTTATCTGATTAGCTTCCAGGTTAGTTTCGGCCATAAGTTTGGCCAAACCTTGACCTCTTACTAACTTAGTTATCTGCATATCAATGTTAAATTCTTGGATTCTATTGATCCATCTGCATCTCCTTCCTGACACTTCCTGTTGAGAGAAAATATCTTTAACTGCAGCACTAGGTACAAAGGCAATAATAGTAGCACCTACCAAATAACTTCTGAATGCTTTTACAGCCTTTACCAAAGCATATGCTTGTTTTTCATTTATTTCATACTTCAGTTCAGCATGCTGCAGGGATTTGCTAAAAAAGGCAATAGGCTGTTCATACCCTTCTTGATTTTTCTGTAATAAAACTGCAGCTATAGTATGGAATGATGCAAAAGAAAAAATATGCATGGGTTTTGTATAATCTGGGGTCCTCAACACTGGAGCATTTTTTATCGCAGTTTTTATATCCTAGAACGCCTGTGAAGGTTCACCATTCCAATCTATAACAGCTCCTTTCTTGAGCATTTTTGAAATGGGTCTACTGATTTCAGCGAAGTTGGTAAAAAACCTCCTCAAAAAATTAACCTGGCCAAAAAAGGACTGTATACCTTTCACGTTTTTAGGTTTAGAGACTTTATCAATAGCTATTACCCTTTCTGGGTCTATTTTTACCCCATCCTTGGACACTATGTGTCCTAATAACTTTCCTTCTGTGACCCCAAACGAGCATTTCTTTGGGTTTAGGGATACCCCATATTCCAAGGCTTTTATAAAAAAAAATTCCAAATGTTTGCAGTGATCTTCAGCCTTGTTAGAATACGCTGTAAGATCATCCTGGTACACAACCATAAATTTGTCAATATATTCATGAAATGCTACATCCATGGCTCTTTGGAAAGTAGCTCCTGCATTAATCAAGCCAAAAAGCATCCTCACATACACATACGTTCCCCAAGGGGTTGTGAAGGCTGTTTTGAACTGTTCACTTTCTTTTACCAGAACTTGATTATATCCAGAAAAGCCATCCATCATTGACATCAATTCAGAGCCGGTCACTTGTTGCAACATGGCTTCCATATTAGGTAAGCCATAATTATCTTTTAGAGATGCAATGTTTAGATTTCTAAAATCCACACAAAGCCTAATATCTCCATTCTTTTTTCTTACAGGAATAAGGTTTGAAACCCAAGTGGAATGCCTAATTGGTTTGATTATTCCACCATCTCTCAGTTTTGTCAGTTCTTCCTGCATTTTTGGGGCAAGGGTAGGATTGATTGGCCTCTATTTTTGCCTAAAAGGTTTTAAATTTTCTTTCAACGGTATTACATGCTGGAAAAGGTCCTCCCTATAAGCTTTAAGGTCATCATATGACCAAGCAAAAACATGCCTGTACTTTCTAAGTAGGTCAATCAATGCTTTTCTGATTTGAACTGGCAGATCTTGGCCGATGTAAACCTTTTTAGGGAATTCATCCGTTCCCAAATTCATTTCTTCTAGCTCCTGTGGTTTGGGGTCCTTTATTCCCGATCTTACTCTGTCTTGGTTATCAAAAATATTCTCCAAGACTACCAACCCCTTAGGCATCTTATTTGTTTTTAATTGCATGATTTCTTAACCAAAAATGGTTTCCTTCCCATTTATGGTTTCAATCAGTCCATTGCAGTCCATCTCCTGCCCATGATATTTGTCTTCATTTAGCAAAAAATTTGTGATATCTTTGTCATCTTCAAACACCTACCAATTGTCAATGTTGTCAGGTATAGAAGGTCTGTTCTGAATCTCAATCTGGGAGATTCCTGCAAATGATATTTCTTTTGGTTTGATAGCTACATTGGCTAGAAGATCAGCCATTTTATTCTGGGTTCTATCTCTCCATGAGATCCCAAATGCATCAAAGAATTCTATTTGATCCCAGACCGCATTTCTATATTGTTTTAATCTCCTATTTTTTGAGGAGTATGTTCCTTTAATCTGAGAGATGATCAATTCAGAATCCCCTATGACACACAATTTCTTAATTTTGTGGTGTGTGGCCACTTTGAGACCTAGCAGCAATGCTTCATATTCAGCAATGTTATTAGTGCAATCAAACTTCAAGGTGAATGAATACCTGAAGGTGTTATTTTCAGGGGATACAAAGACTACACCTGCCCCTGCACCCTCTTTAGAACTAGCCCCATCAAAGAAAATTGTCCACAGTTTTGGTGAATTCATGCAACATTCAACCTCATTTTCAATGATATCAGGTAAGTTTTCCACTTCCTAAATAATTAATTCAGCCCTGAAAGCATTAATCCCCGTGTCTAGGAAACAGGTGGTATCTTTGTCAATTTCTTCACCTAAGATGTGGTTAACCCTTGGTTCCCTATTTACCCTGATAGCTTTGTCCCCTATATGGAAAGTGGCATAAGTAAGGTCACATTGTAGGCTTCCCCCATGGTGGCACTCCATTTTCTGGAAAGTAGCATCCCGTAATGTGGGGGTATATCCACTACAAGGACAGACATGGTTAATTCCACCTCAGGAAATGCAGCCAGTTTAAATGGTAAGGCATTTATAGTACCTATTACTGGAACCTCTCTAGCATCCATCCCTCGGCATCTACCTTGCTTAGTATCCACCTTCAATCCTAGGGCTTCCATTACTTTAAAAGGCATTATAGTGTTGGAAGCTCCAGAATCTATCATACAATTTTTCAAGGTTTTTCCTTTTATGATTAAACTAAGGAAAAAAGGATCAATATCTTGTATGAACGCAACTGATGAATCATCTAAGAACATCTGAGGAATCTGGGATATAATACCATTGTCCTCTATTATTAATGGGGTCTGTTGGGCTACAGCTTGATTATCAATACTATTGTTGTTTGCTATTCCACCCAACCATGACAAAGCCTTATTTTTATGCTCTTCAATTCTAAAGAGCTCAGACAAGGGTACTTTCATAGTAATTTGAGATAACATGGCAATCATATCAATAGGTTCAACCACAGTAGGTTTTACAATAGTACCTGGGATCAGAGTCTTTTGAGTAGTGGGCACCACTTTTAGCTTGACAACATTTGGTTCTGATTTCTTTGGTTGCACTACGGTCTTTGTTGCTTCACCTTTCTGAAATTGAACCTTCTTTTTTGGTTCCCATTTCTGACCCTTGTTCTCCTTGATCTTAGACACATCTATACTAACTTTTTTGTGTTGATCATCTATCTTATGAGTAGTGTCTTTGATGAACATACTAGATGGCCTTCCTGCCTCATTATTTATTGCTCTATTTTTCAAATTGTAATTACTGTGGACTTGTGAAATCATTTCGGCTGTAATTCTATCAATTTCCTCCTTGGAGGGGATTCTTAGGTTTGTGAAACCTACTTCATAAAATGTATTGCATACCTTATTTGTATCATTCTTTTCATCATCTGAAAATATTTGCTGATGATGTGACTGGTAAGCAATTCTCTAGCTGGTAACATCATTCTCAGGTTCTTCTGAATCAGAATCTATCAAATCATCAGATGTGTTCGCCATATTGCAACTTATATCATCATGGTTTTTTTCTTCTGTTTCTTCTTCTGCTTGCACTCCTTGAGCTTGGGCGAACGACTGGGCAACAGCACAATAATCAGTAGAATGAGGTGATTGGCATATAATGCACCAAGGCACATCATCATTCATATTTACAGTGTTCCTTTGCAGGGGGTCTGGGGTACCCTTATCTTTCATATTTTGGATCTGGTTAGGAACTAGTTTACCATCTTTCCATTGGGTGGTGTAAGGGTAATTCTGCATCCTAGGCTGTCTATTGAAATTGTTGTTATTCACAGGGGCTCTCTCAGTAACATTTGTCTTATTGAAATTAGTGGGATTCATCTTCTTGAGCATTTCTAAAACATGGCCTATAGTAGGTTCTTCAGGCCTTTTTCCTATGGGAGTTTTGTCACCTTCCCTTTTATTATTATTCTTAGGGTTGAAAAGCTTAGGATCATCCCTCCTCCCTAATTTGCCAGAGGCCTTTCTATTATTTTCTATATTCACTGCAACTCTATAGGCATCTCTCAGAGTTTTAGGATCCTTATCTCTCAGTTGGTAGGCCATTTTGCTATCAAAGGCATTGAAATAGGTTGTAAGACAGACGTCTTCATTTAACCGCATAAATTGAAATAGTTTGTACATCCCTTTCTGAAATCTCACATTGAAATCAAATGTGGATTCATTTGGATCCTTCTTGATATTGTTGAACTCATTCAACATGAATCCTGCATTGGTATTGTCCCCATATTGTTCCTTGAACAATTTCTCCAAATCACTCCATGAAGTAATACTATCATCAGGCAACCTCCTGAACCAATCCCTTGCATCCTCTGTGAGTGAATGCACAAATAATTTCATCACCATGTCCTCATGTTCAACTTCATAATCATTGAGCATGCCAATGAAAATTCTCAAATGTTCTTCACCAGTAACAGCATTATTTCCAGAAAACTTGACCACTTTATCCCTTAAATCAAAAGATATGGGATGGGGGGCACCAGGAATACCGACAAATGATATTTGTCTATATTTTTCGAGGTATATAGGCTTCTTCTGGAAACCAGGAGCGTTAGAGGTACTAGCTGCATTAGCTTGGGTTAGGAGAGCAGCTTGGGATAGCTGTGGTGGGACAAATGGGACTTGAGTGCCAATATTGGAAGATGAGGTAGGAGCAGATTGGGGTGCTTTCTGAGTCAGGATTATGGGAGCATTAACTGGTGCAGGATTTGTAGGTGGGATAGACAAACTAGGCCATGAATTCAATGTAGAATTAGACTTTATGAATTGGATTTTCCTTCTGGTTTCTGCGGCCTGAGCTTCATTTTCAACCTTCTCAAGTTCTTTTGAAAGGTCTTCCCTCTCCTTTCGAGCCTTCTCTAGTTCTAGATCTAATTTTGATATGGAGGGTTGTATAGGTTTGCTCGGTATAGCTTGAGGCTCATTTATTTGGATTCCTACAGCCTTGCCTTTCCCTTTATCTGGAACTGTTCCAGTGGGCTCTATTGGATTAACTTGAATGGGTTTATAAGCTTGAACTTGAGCAATAATTGGTTCTTGTCTTTGATTTAGGAGTTTTTCTTGTTGTTGAACTTTAGCTCTTAGATTATCAATATTTCCAAAGACATCCTGATGGAGAGTGGGGGTATTCTCTTCTAATTTTTTATTTTTCTCTTTCAAAGCAGCCATCCTTCTTAGCAAATTATCTCTTTCTATTATTGCATCCAAAGTGGCTCGCTCCCTTTCCTTTTCAAGACGGATGCGCTTAGCTTCTTCCTTAGCAATCCATTTCTTCAAAAATCCTATTTCAGATTGCACTTCTTTAGAATCAGCAGAGGTTGCCTCGGAATCAGCAAGATCATCTAGATCTATAAGGTTCGGTTCCATATATGGGGCTACTCTGGGATTAAAAAGGTTATCAGATGAACTCCTGAATCCTAGCCTACAATTTATATCTGCTACAGGCCCTGGTCTTGGTGAAGCAATTCCCATAGTAGATACGTCTTTATCTTGAAAAACTCTCTGATCTGGTAATGGGGTACTGAAAATACCTCCTAAAAGTCTTGTATTTTCGGATTCAGAACTAAGCGAAGATGATTCTCTTGCTATTATCGGTTGATAATGGGAAATTACAGAGGCATTACCTCTAGGCTTCCAAGTAGGATTTGGATCTATTCTTTTCTTATTTTGGTTCTTCCTACCACCTTGGGGTAAATCAGTATACATTGATACACCGAGATTGGCTCTCATGTAAGCCCTTGTGTTTTTTCTCTTGTCAGCCATATTCTCCTTTTGTTACAATAAGCACTAGCTTCAAAACCTTGACTGAGTCGCCACCCTTTTTCGGGAAAATATAATAACACTCCTTACTGACCAAAAGAAAACAATACACAAGCGGGAACAAAAATACGGCACAAAGAGATCAATCACTGATGTTGTAAGACTGCAACTCTTGCTTGTTAGATAAGACACTCGGATAAGCTGGATGTGTCAGTGTGTAGCAATGGTACTTGGGTTTATATCTTCTTTAGATTCTCAAGTTTTGACACTAAAGATTCCCCAGCAGAGTCGCCATTTTGTTGGTGACTCGGATGGGCAAAATCCAACTGAGAGTAGGACTGAAATTTTCAATGAACACCAGAGATTCTTGTCCTTTCAACAAAATGGATTGCCATCTTATCTCCCCAGCAGAGTCTCCATTTTGTTGGTGTTTTATTTTGATGTTAACAGTACTAAAACTACTAGGTGACAAAAGGCTTAGTACCTAGATATCAGTACATACACAACCTAAAGAATAGCCAATTCTCATTATCACTTGCATATGCAAAGTATTAGGGCCCAACTTCAACAAAACCTTAGACGGTTTTCTACTCTTTTGGCTCTGTAAAACCAGGGCGGGTGCACCCGGGGATGGTTCAAAGATGGAAAAATTGTATGAGAATTATCCTTAGTTTCATTTTGATTCTCATCTCTAAATCCTCAAACATATAGGTAAATAACTGATAAACACATCCCTTGAACAAATATGGCCAAGAAATCTTCTATAGCTCTGCAGATGTTTCCAACAACAATGGCTAAATGAAGCTAAAACAATCTAGGCAGGCAAGTGCTGGCCAACTTTGAAAATCTTACAGGAAAGATAAATGAAAATTGATTTTATGATTTATTTTGAAAAAAGCTAGTTATAATATACTTCTCTTTTGGCTGAAATACTTTCGATCAGTGCCTAATCCATTGGGAATTCAGAGTCAAGTAAATTCTTAGATCTAATTGGTTGCCTTGCAACGAATTTTCATCAGCAATTCTTACTAAAATTTATCATTCAAAAATCCTTATTAACACCCGAGCAACCTCATCACATTCATCAAAGCCTTTACTTAATCCATTGAATTAACAGCAATAACAAATGGATGTACAGTCTTACTAAATTGCAATCAATTGCATAAGCTTTTACTCACACAACATCAAGGTAGCTCAGTATTAAAAAGGAGACAAAATTCAGAGAAGAACAGATATGGGGACAGTTCATAATTTGTATTCATTTCCTTTGAAAATGGTATATCCTTTACAAAGGACCCAGAAAAACCTTCAGAGAAGAAGCACAGTTCTTTCTACATTCATCCATATCTCAGAAATTTTGACAGAAAAAGCATACTATAAATTTCTTTCCAAAAATGTTTGGACCAAAAAAGAACTAAGCACAACACTTAGTGAAAACCAAATTCGGACCCATCTTTAGCCTTGGGATCTCACTTAAATAACGTGAGATGCAACAAGCTTCAGGCTACAGTAGGTGACAGGTGTCCTTCTTTTGAGAAAAACAAAAAATAAGAATAACAAAAAGGTTGATTACAACAGCACTTCTTGGCGGGTCCCTTTCTGTTATGCTTCTTGGTTGTTATGATCTGCTCTCGCAATCATTCCTCATCTTCAGAGTACATACCCATAAGGTCTGCAAGTGATGTATCATCTTCTGTTACATGCAAAATCACTTTAACCTAGGGATTTTCTATGTCATCATTGCTGACTACAAGAGTAACTATTACTCTTACATCTTCCTCGTCATCTTCTCCTGACATCTATTCACTAAACTGATCTTTCCATCTGTTGAAAGTATCATCATCTGGCCAATCAAAACTTAGGGTTTCTCTTTGTATCTTTATTAAAGAATTGGCATTTTCTTCTAAATCATCGAATTCTTTTCTTATATCAGCACAATACAATTGTTTCTTTACCAGCTCTTCATTTTTCTTTGCCCAAAACCAATAGCCAGTCTCACTGATGATGTTTGTTATTCTGTTATCAAATAATTCATCCATTTCCTTTTTCCATTTGTCCTTTTCCTTTACTGTATCAACAGATTCTAATGCACAAGGAAATAGGGTGAATTTTTTAGCAAGATATCTTGAAAAACAGAGTGTCAATTTCCTCTGTAAAGAATCTCTTTTATTTTCAAAATTATCTAATTGATTCAATAAATCAAAAATCCTCTCAACCTGATGATAAGGCATTTGAATTGTAGATATACAAATAATTGTAACATCATTATTCCTCTGTCTCCACTTCTGTGCAAGAGAATCTAGTCCATTCTTTTCTTTATTTAACTCATCTATGAGGGCTACAATCCTTGTCAACTGGTCATAAAAATTTGACCATTGTATTTTATCCCTCAAGTATGTCACACCCTGCCTCCATTTCTCTTCCTGCTGATTTCTAAATTCTATCTGCCACTCATGTAATTTGGTTTTTTCTACTTCAAATTCCTCTGCAGTATAGAATTGGGGTCTTTCAGGGGTGTCAGGTATCTATATAATAGGGGTTAATCCCACAGATGACTGTGGGGGATATGCAATTCTTAGTGTACTGGATTCTCCCACTTTTCTCTTTCCAAGTACCTTTTCTAATTGAGATACCCTGTTTTCTAACTCAATTCTCCTCTTTACCTCTTGATTATAGGCTTCCACCACTAGTTCATATTTATTATGCATATCCTTCATTTCCCTCTCTTCTCTTTCCGCAGTAGCCAGGGTAAATTTAGAATAATCCACATTCATGTGTGCTGCCTGTACATTGGAAGTGTCAGCAACTCTTCTTACAATGATACTCCCTGTCAATCCTGAATCATCAGGCTATGATGAAGTAATTCTGGATCCTCTTCTCAGGGACCACATAACAAGGGCAGCTTGATCATTGCTGAATGCTGTACCCAAGAATTCCTCTTTATTTGGATCCTGGAGTCCTAAATTATTTGAAACATAATTAAAAATTAATGCATCAGCAATGTCCCAATTGGGCAATAATAAAACATTAGCATTTTTTACCATCTGTCTTCCCTCATCAGGGGTTATATTTTGGAACTCTTGAACCATTTGTTCCTTTATTAGATTTTGAATGGAAGTCTCATCCATTTTTGGATGTTCTGCTCTCATATTATTGCACCTTTGCTCAAAAATGTGCATGTTTACTCTCCACGCAAACTGATGGAAAGCCCTAGATCTTACAAAATTGTTATCAAACAAAAAATGCTGACTGGCTTGTTCCAAAACAGGGTCCAATTCCCTTCCTCTGAAATCTGCTGTAGTTAATTCAAAACTTGGTACAGGGGGTTCCTGAGGGTTCCCTTCATCAATCTCTGCTTGTGTAACAAAAATTTCTCCTTGTGACCCCATTTGTTCGAATTGCTCATTGGTGAGCTGTTCTTCCTCAACTCTTATTGGGGTTTGAGAAGGTGAGCCACTTTCATCAGGGGATTCTTCCTCCCTTATTATTCTCCTTCTTTTGGGGGAAGGTTCAGGGGGTCTCTCTTCTAGGACAGTGCTGGTGGATCCAACAATCTGTTTTTCTTTATGCACAACGGGCGCCTACTGTCGGACAATAGTATATCCTGTTTTCTTCCGTACCACCAGTGGACCTATTCCAATGTTGGGAGTGAAACCCAATTTTCTCATAATTTCTCTGGCTTTATCTGGAAAAGAATTAATAAAATGTTGTTTCTTCTCATTCATTACCTCCATTATCTCAGAGAAATTACTCATGAGCTTATGTATTTTATCTGCATTGTTTGTAGAATTACTAAGAGGACTGAAATTTTTATCAAAACAATTAATGAATTCCAAAACTTTTGAATAGACTCTCCATTTTTCTTTCTTTATTTCTTGCTCATGGAGAGAATATTCATTTCTTATTATATCTTCAGGAAAATAGAATTCATGCTAAACTGGACGAAGCTTGATTCTCAATCTAAGAGCAGAGTTAAAGAAACCTTCTGTATCACAAAAACGAGAGTGAGACACTGCCATTTTGTATTGATCCAAAAATTTATGGAGAAAGACCCACTCTTCTTTAGTTATCACAAACTGGTGGGCTATAGTACAAGTAGGAAAAATTGATCCTGTCCCCCTTTTGTGCAAAAAGGCCTCCTCCACTCCTCCCAACTACCACAAAAGTTCAGCTATCCCTACCTTTAAAGGTACCTGATAGGGTAACACATGGGGTGTTCCTTTGAAACCATAGACCCTGATGACCGTTGAGACTGAATATGGGATAATATCTCCCCAATTATGTGAAACTTTTAGATTATGGGTTTTGTCCATAGGCCTGACAAGGTGCATTAATGCCTTAGGGATTCTGGGATTATCACTCAATAAGAGGCACCTTAGTTTGGAGGCAAAGTGCCTATCAAACCTAACGAAGCTAGCATTTTTTGCTTCCCAGGTCATGTCTGCACTCCATAATTGGACTGGTAGTGCTTCCCCTTCTTGTTCCCTATTTAAAACCATTTCTTTACCAAAATAAGTGGCCCCTTTAAAAAGAAACATATGTATCAGTAAGGAATACTGACCCCAAACCTTTTCCACCTTGCCCTGTGCAATCCCCACCAATCCATGATGGATCTCATTTGCCAAGTAAGATGCAAAATCAAAAATTATTTCCACACCAAAAGAAGAGATTTGGGTGATCATATACATGAAGCTCACCGGAATAAAATCTTCTTCGCCCTCTCCGAAGACTCTGCACAGGGTCCTATATATCTCCACTGCCCTGGCATTAAAACATGATTTCTTGAAGGGCTCTTTAGAAGATGATGTTATGGTTGGGAGGCCTCCAATCCAGCCTATGTGGGCTTTCAGTGCACCCTGTCTAACTACATCCCTCTTGGATATATATTCTTTTTCTAAATCTATCAGATTAATGGGCACATGATACATGGTGAGGGGTCCCAGACTGAAAGCCTTCCTAATCTCCTCGGGACTGATGGTAACTAAAGCCTCACCATCTATTCTCCTCACTACCTTAGTGGCTTGGTCATAGTTTTTTGCTATGGCTTCAAGCAGGTCAAAATCCATAAACACGCTGGGAACAACAAGCTTCCCAAGATCAAAATTCCAAATGTTGGCATGAGGGGCATATAAATTTCTCTCTGCAAACCATTTCTTGAATAAACTCAAACTAGTATGAGCAGTTTGAGCATCCCGGACCCAATTACCCTTATCATACAATCCATCAGCTACCCTAAGCCTAGGATTGAGTGAGGTTAACCTCTTAACTTGCACCGTTTCTACAGTGGACTCAGGAAGTAACTCAAGCAAATCATCATGCACATTTCTATCCAGGTAGTTTACTGCTCCTGTAAATCCCTTCTTAGGAGGCATCTTGGGCTATCCTCTTTAAAACTTAAAAGCTCACAAAGATGATGGCAGTTTTACTTACTTGAATTCTGTCTCAATTCTCCTTTGAATTCCTGGCAAATTTCAGCGAACAGATAACTTGACAATTCTTATCAACCTTGGCACGCTTTTCTTTCAGTAATAGCTTCTGCACAAGAATGGCTTCAAATCTTTTCTCGCATGAAATGAAACTGATGCAATCTCTCTGTATTATACTCTATTTTTTCTCACGGACGAAGCTTTCTTGTCTAATTAATACAGAGAGTGGCACTACATTTTTTATTTAAAACTGCGCCGTTGATCTTCAAAGATCCTACGATCATGCAGTACAAAGAGAACAACTAGGAGTTATACTTGCCATGTCAGTTATATTACCCAATGAGAGCTTGCCACGTACATAATTCTTTCTTTTGATGGTGCTTACCTTTAGACCCACTAACGACGGAGAACATGTGTTAGCATGTCGCTACTTCGTTATGCATAAAGAAAAAGCACCTTGTCATAATGAGGCGGCGACAACCGTTGATCGGATCAAGAAATGATCGAAAGATACGCTACAGGACTTCTTAAGAAAGAAGGCAGTGGGCCCATCTCGCTATGTCGCTGTAATTATCTCCCTTGCAACTCTTCATAACGAGATAGCGAGCTCTATTGATTCACTTCAAGCTGATGTTCCAAATTTCTTGTACATTTAGTCAGGTAGGTATTAATGAGAATCGGATCTCTGCATAGCTGGCACATGACAAAATTATCACAGTCATCTATCATTACACATCATCATAGATCTTGCCGATCTTTTGCCATTTTACAGGGCCTCGCTAACTCGCTAACGGTGAAGCATCTCAATTTTCCGATAGCGAGGTAGCGAGCTTCGGCACTTTAAAGGATTTCGTGCCGGAAAATGCAAGGGGTACCCAGTAATTACTTCTGTTAATTAAAACTGATTTTGACAACGGTATTTATGACTAGTCATGCCACCTGGTGTAATTATGATACAAGCAAGATGCGATGTCATCATTTTTAGATTTTCACGTGGCCTCGCTACTTCGCTAACGGTGAAGTGCCTGAATTTTTCGATAGCGAGGTGGTGGAGCTTCTGGAAAAATCAACATTCTGGCTCTGATGTCAGATATTCTAGTGGGTCCTTCTCCCCCTTTGTATGGCGAATTGCAAAGTGTACCTGCACAATAAAGCAATTAATAAGCAAATCTCCGATCGCCACACCTTCACTTCATGGTCCCACCGCTTACAAACTCAACACTCGCTATCTCGCTATACTTAATGAGCATGCAACTTTCAATAGCGAGGTAACGCCAGTGGTAGATCTAATCAGATCTGACGGTTGGGACAAAGAGGAAAAAGGTAACCCGGGAGAGAGGAAAAGGAATACGAAAGCATATTCGCTTCTTTTTAAAATTTGAAAATTTCGCGCTCGACCATTTATGAATAGGGATGAATATAGGGCTTATATGGCGAATATTTCTTACAGATGGTTTATCCAAAACCTTATACTTCATTTAGACATAGAACATCTAACTTTTCTATGGTTTAACTGAAAAAATTTTTACTGCAGAAAAAGTTAGACCAACAGAACTATAGCTTGGGTCAAGTGAAAACTAGTGTGCACTTACCTTTATATATTCATCTACCTTGGATAGTTTATCTTTGATTTCCTATGTGAAGATAGATGTATCATAGAGTTTACCAAATAGAGAAGTTGCATTGTTGGTAGAAGTTTCCAGTGAGCTAAGAATAGTAGACAAGTCTACTTGATGTATTGTAATCTTCTATGCTACTAGCTCCAATACTTTATTTTCAAATTTCTTCTCTACTCTTTGAAACAATTTCTCTTGTCCATTCAAATATTCACTAAATTTCTAGACCACTTCTACTAATTGACCCAAAATAGGTTGAGAAGTATCAACCTTGGTGCTAAGTGCATCTACAAGAATGTTCTTTGCATCTTCTAGCACTTGAAATTCTCTATTTATTTCTTCTCTAAGCCTCTATTTCTTAGATTTCTTCTATAGAAGTTCTCCTACTATATGCATTTGATTAGGATTCAGAGTAGAGGTATCCCAATTTGGAATAACTATATCTTCATCAAGATCAATGTCTTCTTCCTTATCTTTGTCTTTGCTAGAAACTTTTGTACTTGGTTGAGGCTTTCTCTCAACTATCCTTGTACTTATTATTTTCATTCTTGGAATAGAAAAAATAGTGGAAAAGGAAGGACGAGAAAAAAAAGTATATATTGCACTAATTGAAGAAATACCTTGTTGTTGAGTAACCATAACTGATGAAGGAGGAAGTACTAATTTCTTGGTAGATGAAGTGTTGGTCACTTCAGTCAGTGAAGTGTTGAGCTGAACAGGTGCAGAGATTGGTTGAGTTCTTGGTTTTGTAGTGTTTGTCACAACCAACTCAACAATAGATTTCTCTAAGCTTGATGGCTTTAATTTTTTACTGAGAGAGTGAGGAAGTCAGGCTATAACTAATGCTACACAATTTTTAGGGTCTATTTCCTCAATATTCTAAATCTCAGGGAGATTCTCCTCAATGGCTTCCTATTCTTGTTCCTCATCATCATCATTAATTTCTTCTTCATCATCATTGTCATTTTCCTTGTCATCTTTACCATCATCAATCCTTATCACTGACATTAACAAAAAAATCATAGTTTTGATGAAGATTATAGATGTTCTTCCATGTATTAGTGGCATTCTTCACCACATGTTCAATGTCATTGATCAATATCAAGCAAGTGTTAAATTTCAAAGAAAGTTTCTCTTCATTCTACTTGATGGAATCTTTCACTTCTTTTTCATTTAAGCTTGGCATGAGTTGCCTCAGAGTATGCTCATATATATCCTTTATTGTTTTCTTGGGATGTTCTCATCTTGGCTTGATTTTCTAAATCATTTCATTGGGAATCTACTATGAAAGTTGGTTAGGAGAATATTTTCATTTACCTAGCTTAGACATCATCATGTTTTCAACTTTCTTCCTTTCCTCTATAGTTCTAGTCTCATACCATAATGATTTTAAGTTTTCCATGCCAAATCCAGAATCAATTTCTTTCAACTTTTCTTGAAATGTGGGTGGAGGCCTTTTGACAATCACATCTCCTACTTCTTCACCCAATTTTAGTTTCTTTCTAGAAGTTCTTCTTGTAAACATTGCATAGATGACTTGGTAGGTTTGGTTATAATAACTTTACCTTTCTTCTTAATTGGCTCTTCTTCTACTTCTATCAAGTTTGCTTGATCTATAATACCTCTCATGTTTACAGTTTATACCTTGTTGTCTAATTTGATTCAAGAGATACTTGATACTCTCTTTTTTATTTGTATTTTTGCAATGACCTGAGGGTCAAATGTTGTCCTCTGATTTAGTGCCATAGATACTTTACTTCTATTTAGTTTATCATATTTTCATATTGATATTATTTTGAGATGACAGTAGATCTATGAGGATATCTAGTTATATGGTTTATTGGACATACTGCTGATTATGTTGTGAGAAGAATTTTATGCTCTGGTTATTTACTTTTTTCTTGTATCTTTATGCTTTCTACGAATGTGAGTGATGTAAATGGATTAAATAGGTATTTTAATACATGTTACTTCAACTATGATATTATATGCAATTTCATTGATTGTGTATTTTAGTGTGTAGGAATTATATCCCTAGCAGTGGCACATGGAGTTAGTGATTCAGCTGTTCATATTTACCAATGTCGTCCCTGTGTGGTCATTGTGTCCTTATTTTAATTAATTTAATTAAAACCTTTTGGTGGTTAGTAAATCCAAACTCATCTACATTATGAGACTAGACCATTGAGCATGTTTGTGCATTTAGAGGTTCGCTTTACTATGAAAGTGTTAAGTGATTTTCTATGATTTTTGTTGGAATGTCTTAATGGGAAGAGTGCTTCTGAGAGGGAGGGTGAATTATAAGTACTAGCCTCTTTCTCTCTCTCTCTATAAAAACTACTTTTAAACCCTTAATAACACATAACTAAAATTAACATGCATGCATAAAAACATTAAACAATCATGAGAAACAAACATGCATCACCACATTAACACTTGAGATTTTGGTGACCCAAAAACCCTCCAAGAATAAGAAGGTAAAACTGCAGTGGGGATGATACCCACAAAATTATTGCAGCAATTGATTTCAACCACTTTTGATGGTTTTCTCTGTTAAAGGACTACCCTATTAAAGGCTACAACACACTCTTAAATGTAACCCTATTAAAGGATTTCAACACCCTATTAGGAGTGTGCCTTGTTAGAGGACTTAAGAACATTCAACTTAGAATGTCACCCTATTAAAGGATTTACATAGAGTTGTTAAACTCATGTAACTCAATAGGATTTCCAAATTCCTAATACAATTGTGAGAGAGTATTAAGATAATACACCTGATCTAATGCACTCTCTAATGCTGATCTTAGGCTCTTGATCTGCTCTTTTATAATTGATCTCTGCTAGATCTGATCTTCTGATTGTGTTCCTTGTTCTATTATGATCAACTAGATGTGTAAATGTTGTCCTTTCCACTTAATCTTTGACACCAAATGTTCTGCAATGACCTTAATAATAGGCTCTACTTTTCCTTCTTATTTTTTTCACTTCTCACTTCTCTATTCAATGGCATCAAGACTCTATTATATAGATTAGTGGTTTGTTATGCATCCTTGGATAAAATGTTCCTACTCAAATCCTAAAAATTCACCCATTGGCTACATGAGGATTGCATAGGTGGTTGTGAGGATTTGATCTTATCCTTTTGTCCTATCATGAGACATGCATAACAATTTCACATCATGGTTTGTATTGGCTTGAACTCTTATGCTAATCTGGCATTTCTCGGCACTTGAAGTAATATCGATGCTCGTCATCATCTATTCTGGATTGCTCAGCATCCACTATATTTTTGCATTACCTGGCTCCTGTAGAATTACTATGTCACTTGGCACCTATTATTTTTCTTCATTGCTTGACACCTGTTGGATCCTAAGTTACTCAACACATATTGGTCTCATGTGCTTGGCACCTACTGTGACTTTCTCAGCACATATTGTCTTCTGGTCTACTCGACACTATCTGTAACTCGGCATGTGCAATGAAAATGATTAAGTGTCTTGACACTCAATTGTCAATCTTACTTATTTGATCAACAATCTCCCCCTTTGACATGAGTGTCAAAAAAAATTAAGATCATTCATGATCCAACCATTATATGTACATTCTTTTCTTGCAAAATTTCAAAAAAAAAATATTGTGAACAACAATATACCTTACGACTCCCCCTGAGTTGATTATGTCATGAATTTTGATGTCTTGTGCCATTGTGCCTGATGTACTTTATTCTTTGACCTATTTCTAACTTGTTCTTGCCTTTTGATCCTGTTATCTCCTTATTTTACTATATGCATTTCTCCTCCTTTCATATATCTCCCCCTTTGAATATTGGCTCCTACATTATTTCCCCCTTTGAATATATTTCTCCCCCTTTTTGACACTTTATGTCAAAGGGTCATATCTGGTAATGCCATTCTTGGCCAAAAATGTTTTATTTACCTCAAGGAGTATTTTGAGAACTGCATCCCAGTTATTCAATGCAATATCCAATGACTTGTGTTGGATTGCAAGCTTTGCTACTAGATCAACAAGTCCTTCATGTATAGAAATATTTGGATCCTTCTTCAGGACTATTTCTGCATACATTTTCTCCTTATGTAGTATCTCCTAATGGGGAGTGATAGAGGCTTGTATTTGCATCAGCTTTTCTTAATAGTGGCCTCTACTACTGATAATGCAGCTAATTCCCTCTGAGTGTGAAGCATTTGAGCAAAATTCTTCTCACTGTGTGTAGGATTTGAGGGTAGTTGAATGCTAGAGAGCTTTAGTTTTCTCTCAAGGTTCAAAATTTTTGGATTTATTTCTTGTGTAAACCTAGAAAAATCACACAATTTTCTATAAAGAGAAAAGATGTTCCCTAACACAATCTTTACACTATCCAATTTCTTAGCTAGGTCAACTTGTCCTAAAATTATTTTATTGGCTGTCTTTTGGTTGACCTTGCTTACAAACTTCTTTTCTAACCATTCCTTGAGTTTTACATTTGTATCATGGTCTTCATTATTCACTTGATCAACTATATCAGATAGTTTCTCAAGGATTGGCCTACTTGAATCTGGAGATTTGAGGTTGAATGCATCCATGAATATATCTTTGATCTTATTCATTGTTTTCTTGTATTTGTAGTCTTTCCTCAATGTCTCTTTCCTCCTTCTCTTATCTAATGCATTCTCTATTTCATTCATCTTTTCTTCAGTTAAAGTGCTTGAATCATAATAGGGTATTTTAATTTCTTCAACAAGCTCAAGAATACCATAATGAATGGTCTTGGCTACCCTAGTAGAACTTGAGCTTGGTGTACTAACATGTAAGGTCATCTTTTTAGTACTCATCTGCTCAACAAGTTTGGTAAGAGTTCCTATTTTTGGCAAGCCAACAAAATTTTATATTGTAGACTCTTTCTTATCTTGTGTTTCTTCCTTATCCTCTTCTTGTATCACTATGGCTATGGGTGCACTTGCTATATGTATTGTTATACTTGTATCTTCCCCTGTTGTTGCACTTGGCTCCTAATGAGCTTGCATGGCTATTCTTGGTGGTGATGGAGATAGTAGAATGGAAGTCTAGTAGTTTGAATGATCTAAGGTGGTTCTTGTGGTGACACCTTGGCCTCTTTGAGTTTATCTATTGACTTTTGGAGTTCATCTACACTGACCAATATGAGACTTGTACACAACTGTGCTTGAAGAGTTGTTTGGTCAAGAATCTTAGTGAGATCCTCTATAGTTAGTGGATCAATGTTTTGACTTGAGGTGTTAACAACATCCTTAATCTTTATGATTTTTGCAGGTGTGATAGTAGAGTGAAGAGGGCTAGGAGGTGGAAGTTGTGTGTCTTGCACACTTTGTTGCTCATCAGTATCTTTGTTTTCCTCCTCTTCAACCTTTTTCTCTACTTCTATCTTGTCTTCTTTCCTCTTTCTTCTCTCTTCTAGCTTAGTAGTGGCTTCTTTTTTCTATTCCTCTTCAAGGACATCTTCAATTTTCTTATACAAATTCTTCCATAATCTTGTGGTTTTTTGTACAACTTCTTCAATTTTGTTTTGGAGAATGGAGAATGCCCTATACTTAGGTGTAAACCTAGTGTTATGCCTTTTGACTACTTTAGTTATTTGTTCCCTTGTCAAATTAGGTAGTATGCTTGCTAGGGTTGATTCTCTCATCTCCTTCTCCATTTTCAAATAGAAATGCCATCTGTCTTCTACAATTTTAGACAATTTCTTTGGCAATTGTCCATCAAGTTCAAGAGGTGTATACTTGAACTGTCCCATTAATGCATAGATTGATTCTTCTATTCTATTTTTTTCCTTTTTGGTGAACTTATTGAAATAAATCTTTTTAATTTCACTTAAGTCTCCATTCCAAATCTTTTCACATAATTTATCAACTGAAGACTTAGGAGGACGACTTACCTTTTTAGACTGATCTTCCTCACCAGTATCAGGTTGAGCAACATATCTTTTCCTTTCCCTTGGCTCTTCTTATGCTTTCTTTCCTATCTTCTTCTTCTTTGTAGCTTCCTCTTTGGCTTTTTGTGTGGTGGCCCTTGTTGTAGCTCTGGTTGTTGGCTTCTTTGGTGTAGGCTAAGAAGTAGGAGGTGTTTTTGCCTTCCTTTTGAAGACTTTGCCTTTGATGGGTGCTTCCTTGGCTCCCTCTTCCTCGACACTCTCATATTTGTCTTCACCTTGGCCTTGTGACAATTCAAGTGGCCCTTGTTCTAGCTCATCTTCATATTTATCATCATTCCCTTCCTCTTCATCATCACTAATCTCATTTGCTTCTCTTGTAGCACTTGTTTCTTCAACACCAAATTTCTTCCTTGTCTTTTTCACTAGCTTGTTCTTCTTCTTCACTACCGTGGCAGTCTTGAGGTCTGTTACCACCCTTGATTTGATAACATCATATGTCCCAAATTCCTTTGTAATTTTTTCCATTTCCTTTGCAAGTAGTGTTGTGATGGCTTCTGAAGCTTGGTCAACATCAAGCTCATATCCCAATGGTCTAAGCCATCTTACTCTTGGAAGGATTGCTTGGATATAAGTATAGTCAATATCAACAAGAAAGCATATGCCATTTACATGCTTTTCTACCAGTGAAATTGGTATCCTCATTCTTTTCTTCATTGCATTCTTGAAATCATCAAAATAGATAGACATTGGATCATCAAAGCTATCTCCCATTTGTACAATAAAATCATTTATTTAATCAACAATTGTTTTGTTCTGACTCCAGTTGACTTTTCCAAATGAAGGGAATTCCTTCATCACATAGAAGAATATACAAACTAGTAATAACCCAAATTTACATTTTTCTCCCTCAAACTTTCTAATAGCTCCAAGATTTTCATTAATCTGTTGCAACATGAGCTCTACAAGGTCATATGTGTGATCCTTCTTCATCAATTTGTATGCAACATTAATGGCTATACAAGGCATGCTATTAAATATACTAGACTGATAAAATTTGTGTGATATGATCCTCACAGCAAAATCTAATAGGAGGTCTTTTACTATGTCAATTGGCATTCCCCTGTTATTCCATTTTACACCTGTGTTCTTCTCTATTGTTTCCTTTTTTTCACTTCTCAAAGTCTTGAGCCGATCTAGGGTTGGAAAACCTATGACCCTATGAACCATTTTCATGGTAATTTTAACTAGTCCTTGCTCTAACTAGAATGATCCAACATGAACTATGCTAAGTATTATGTGTATCCACTCAGTTTTGAATACGATTGGAAA
This sequence comes from Cupressus sempervirens, assembly GCA_028749045.1. Taxonomy (NCBI): domain Eukaryota; kingdom Viridiplantae; phylum Streptophyta; class Pinopsida; order Cupressales; family Cupressaceae; genus Cupressus; species Cupressus sempervirens. The sequence continues at coordinate 404,657,953 of CM053790.1, forward strand.
AACTGAGGCTTTGGTTAAACCCTTCTTTTCCATGATTGAAAACTCATCCTTCAATATACCATTGTCACAGAATTTGTCAAAGGCATTAAAGATTTCCAAGTCTCCTATGGCTCCACTCTTGCAGTTATAACACTTTCACACATATTGAACCATAACAAATTTTTCAAGGATAGCGGATAGGGCACCAACGAGATCATTTTTATATGCAAATTTTGGGATTGGCTTGAATTTGGGTTGCTTAACCTCATTGCTGACAAGTTGAATTTCATGGCTCTCTTTCCTTTGGGTTGATTTTGAACTAGATGACATTTTTAGCTGAACTAGGGTTTTACGATTTAAAATAAATTTCTTAAACTGTACAACTTGAAACCTAAATGAAAATACCTAGTTAAATGCTTAGATCACTTGGGTAGATGTTGAATCATTGCAAATCGCTAGTTGAATGCTTGAAAATTGCTCAATCGTCCTTCTTGTAATCGCTCTTCATTTGAATGGCTCAAAATGAATTGATTTAATGGCTCAAAATGAATTGATTTTTTCTTTTAAGTGACTCAAAAACCTTACATTTAATGCATTTTGTACCTTCACTGGTCACTTGGCTTCAAAAGGTTTTCAACTTGGCAATCACTCGACAGCTATTCTCACTTGGCATCTACTAACTTTGTCAATAACTTGACAACCACTATAGTTTTACTCGGCTTCCACTAAACTTCTTAACTCAACATCTAAAGTAGTTTCACTCGGTAACCAAAGATAGCTTGACATCATCATTAAAGTTTTGTCTTAGCATCTTATCCCATGCAATTTTTTACTTTGCAGTACTTCATCATGGTTTAGGGCTGATGTAAGATACTTCCTTATATGTATCGGCCCCATAGGCTCATCTTGTGATTAGTTGGATGAGGTATGATCACTTGACCTATTGGGTGAAGTGATCCCTCCATTAGATGTACTTGATCCATCCTTTTTCTACCATGTCTTCTTTATGTCTACTTTGATGTGTGCCTCCTCAACTTTTTCTTTATCCTTATTTACTTCAGTCTTGGATGCTTTGGCCTTTGTTGGACAATTCCTATTGACATGTCTAGTTTTCAAGCAACTAAAGCAAGCAATTTGGTTCAACCATCTTTTATAGTTCCCCTTGAAATGTGTTATTATGCAGTTCTAGGGTATATGTCCACACTCTTGACAATAGTGACAGCTTTGCCTTGTATTGTAGTCCCAATTGTAATGATGTACATAGTTTTCCATTCTTACATGTTGATTTGGTGTTCACATAGGCTTTGATCTACATTCAAAGGCTCTATGTCCATACTTCTTGCAATTGTGGTAGTGTCCATCAAATCTTTGTGTCCTTGTGACTTTAGACCTACAGTCTTGTGTCATATGTCCTTGCATGTTGCACTTGTGATAGTAACTCTTTCTTTTGGGTGTATTTGGCTAATTGATCTTTCTACTCCTGCAAACATTAGTAGTATGCCCCTTTTTATTACAATAATGATACATGGGTTTAGAATCCTTACCTTTGTCACTTCTTTGCTCAACACCCTTTGATGATTCCCCAACTTCAGTGCTGATGTATCCAAGTCCTGATGTATCATTGGCTGGTCTTGGGGATTTCAGCAACTGTTCGAAGTACTTGATGGATTCACTTGACTTGTTGAGATTCTCAACTATTTTTTTCTCTCTCTTTAATTCATTCTATATTTGTTCATTCTGCATCCTCAAAGTAGAGATCTCAATATCTCTCATATTGAGTTCATCAGTTGGGCAAGTGTATCCATCTGCATGTTTGAGATCCCTGTTAATTCAATACATTTTTCTTCAAGTTTGTTTCTAAGATTTCTTTTGTCATCTTCCATCATGAATATATCCTCAACTACTCTTTTCTTTTGCTTAGTGATTTCACATATGGCCTATGATTCATGCTCTATCTTAAGAGTTCTTATCTCTTCTGCTTGAACTCTATTTTTCTCCATCAGTTCTGCTATTGCTACATCAAATTATTTGGAATCTCATTTGGCAAATACTTGCATGGTGTCAATCTCCCTATAGTGAATATCATTTTCAGCTATAGCTATTTCTTTCCTTCTTTATAAGGATTTTCTTAATTCCTCTCTATCTTCCCCTACCTTGTGTAGAGCAAGATACACATCTATCACCTGGTTCTCAATGATCTTCCCAAGCTTGAAGACTTCCATCTTTAGATCTTTTCCTCCAAGTTGTTAGGCTTCTTCTTGAGAGAACTTGGCTCCAATACCAATTGTTGGAATCTCTTAATGGGAAGAGTGCTTCTGAGAGTGGGGGGGGGGGGGGTGTGAATCAGAAGTACTAGCCTCTTTCTCTCTTTTTCTTTAAAACTACTTTTAAACCCTTAATAACACATAACTAGAATTAACATGCATGCATAAAAACATTAAACAATCATGAGAAACAAAATGCATCACCACATTAAAACTTGAGATTTTGGGGACCTAGAAACCCTCCAGGAATAAGAAGGTAAAACTGGGGTGGGGATGATACCCACAAAATTATTGTAGCAATTGATTTCAACCACTTCTGATGGTTTGCCTTGTTAAAGGCATGCCTTGTTAAAAGCTACAACACACTGTTAAATGTGACCCTATTAAAGGATTTCAACACCCTATTAGGAGTGTGCCTTGTTAGAGGACTTAAGAACATTCAACTTAGAATGCCACCCAGTTAAAGGATTTACATAGAGTTGTTAAACTCACCTAACTCAATAGGATTTTCAAATTCCTAATACAATTGTGAGAGAGTATTAAGATAATACACCTGATCTAATGCACTCTCTAATGCTGATCTCAGGCTCTTGATCTACTCTTCTGTAAGTGATCTTTGCTAGATTTGATCTATTTATTGTGTTCCTTGTTCTGTTTTGATCAACTAGATGTGTAAATGTTGTCCTTTCCACTTAATCTTTGACACCAAATGTTCTACAATGACCTTAATAATAGGCTCTACTTTTCCTTCTTCTTTTTTGCACTTCTCACTTCTCTATTCAATGGTGTCAAGAATCCCTTATATAGATTAGTGGTTTGCTATGCATCCTTGGATAAAATGTTCCTGCTCAAATCCTAAAAATTCACCCATTGGCTGCATGAGGATTGCATAGTTGGTTGTGAGTATTTGATCTTAGCCTTTTGTCCTATCATGATTCATGCATAACCATTTCACATCATGGTTTGTATTGGCAAAAACTCTTATGCTAATCCAACATTGCTCGACACATGAAGTAATACTGATGCTCAACCTCCACTATGTTTTTGCATTACTCATCTCCTATAGAATTACTATGTTACTTGGCACCTATTAGTTTTCTTCATTGCTCGGCACTTGTTGGATCCTAAGTTACTCAGAACATATTGGTCTCATCTACTCAACACCTACAATGACTTGCTTGGCACATACTATCTTCTAGTCTGCTTGGCACTATCTGTAACTCGGCATGTGCAGTGAAAATGGTTAAGTGTGTTGACACTCAATAGTCAATCTTACTTATTTGATCAACAATTTTGGGTTTGAGGTTTTAAATCTTTTCAAATTTAATTTATGGTAGCTTTTCCTTAGGTGAATTTTTATTATGGATAATAATCTTTTTTCATTTGGATCGATTTAGAGTTTAGCTACTATAGTTGGCTAATTGTCCTAATCGAGTATTCACTCAAAAAAGTGAATAAGTGTTGAAAGAGGAATTTTTATTCCTCACTTTTCCTTTTTGGATTTTAGAATTTGGAGAGCTCTTTTCGAAATCCTTTCTGAAGGATTATACTTTTGTTCGTTCTAGGAGCTGTGAGTATGAGATCTTCACGAGGTTGGTCTCGTTGGATTTAGCTCTAGTATTTTATGCTTTGCCATCATTTTTAGCTGATTTGTTAGGTTATTTATTTTATCATGTGGGTTTTAGTTTTTTCCGCTTTTGTTGGTAGGTAGGGCCTTCTCATTTTATTGTTCTCACTCTATTTTAGCTTTTGTTTCTTGTAGCAGTATGTTAGGAGGTTGAGAACTAGTGTTCCCCTCTATTTATGTATGCTAGTTCTACCCAGTTGGTTGGGTATGAATGTTTTCCCTATTTTTGAAATGAGAGTTTGGGATTTTGAGCCGTTATGCTGGCCATTTTTCCATAGGATGTCTGATTTTAGTTATTTTTAGATTTTTGAGGTTTTTGCACCCAAAGGCCAAATGGGTTTTAATTTTGAAAATTTTCCAAAATTTGAGGTTTTTGCCTCATTTTGTGTGCCACCCTATTTTCTTGGGTTTTCTTGGCACAATGTGAGTCATGGACTTAGATGATCTATTTGGATATCCATCAAACCACTTTTGCACTTTATGTTGCATTGGGATGTGTGTTGCATTTGTCCTTCTGATTTTGTTTCAATTGAGTAACTTTATGTTGTGTTCTCATCTAGTCCTTGTGTTATGATCTTCATGATGGTGGTGCACCACTCATGAGTACATACGCATACATTTGTCAGGTGACCTGCAAGGCCTATTGTTCCATGGTACTTCTAGAAGTTATGATCATTGGGGTTGGGTTGGAAATTTGCATGCCTATTGGCACTCATCATTGGATGAGCATGGGTATGGTAGGGTAGCATATGGAGGGGGATTCTATCTCACAGCCTAGTGATTATTGTGCCCATAGGGCTAGCAAAGGAAGTTTTAATTAAGTGATAATTAAATGAAAATAATGGGTAGTAATAAAACTTCAGATAATAAAATGTGTGAGCACTTGATTAAGTTTGAGGACGTGATGTGTGAGCACCCATTAAGTTTGAGGATACACAATCTGAGCTTGGGCTTGTCGATGCCAAGTGACTCTCCATGATGTCAGCCCCTACTTAGTAGCCCATTGAGATGTTTGACTAGGACCTATAGTTTATGCATTGTCTTTGTCTTGGATTCAATCATCATACTACTTGGCATGAGCGTTAGCCATGGATGTTTGTTTTGCATGTGTTTGTAGTTGGATCATTATCTCCATCAGCACAGTGGGTGTAGACCTATGGGTGCCATGTGGTTGGGAGGCATAGCTACCTTCGCCACTACTAGGGACCAATATACAGAGACAGTCTTGTATCCTAGTGTGACCATTGCTAGATGTGTTCACTTGGTACTTCAATTTATCGAGTATGGTTCCTTGTGATTTATGCTCTCATTGGGATGTTTTTTATCATGTTAGATGATGTTAGTTTTAATGCATTCTTTCTTATGATGATTAACATGTGGTAGGTGATGTTATCTACTTTGTAGGATTATCTTCTTCTTTACTACTAGCATGTTAGATTTCCTTTACTTATATTGTAGCATATTTTAGTAGTGACATCCCTATTATGACAATATCGATAATTGAATCAATGGCTTGGGATGTTACATGTGGGGGATGGCTAGGGCCCATGATGGTCTTATGATGCCATTGATAGTTGGGAGGAACCATGTACTTAGTTTTTTTATTCATTGCAATGTTATTTGTGTTATTGTGATGTTGCTTTTAGTTCACTGTGATGTTCCTTCTATACTTTTACTTTTTTTTTATTGTTACATGGTTAGTTATAGATTTTGTCTTTCTATTATGTGTTTGAGTGTTCACATCTCAAATTGTGGATCTAGTACTCCCGAGTGTGGAGGTTCTAAACTCAATTTTAGTCTATTGGTTTTCCTTAGGCGTTTTCTTGCATTTTTTGGGTGACCATGTATCAGCATGGTGTGACACAAAAATGTATCACATGCCCATAGAAATTGTGTCATGCATGCTTTGATTTTATTGCACACCTCTTGGAGAAATATCATGTGATACTTTCCAGTATCGCACCTCCTTTTGAGAATTTTTATATGATACCCTTAAAGTGTCGTATGCCTTTGAGGAAAGTATCACCCAGTCCCTAAAAGTGTCACCCACCTTTTGGAATGTCGTGCGATACTTTCTAGTATTGTATTAAAGTATTTCCTAGGTTTTGTAAAAATCTATGTGGGCTAGCAATGGGCACTTTTTGGTTTGATATGAAATTTTTGGGAGATTTTTTGGATACCCTCTTCAGTGTTCTTCAACCTGTTGTATTGCATTTTGAATTTGAAAGGTGTTTGAATCGAATTTAGTTATGTGTCTTTCATTTTTTATCTTTTTGGTCAGTAGTGGCATTTGGAGATTCGTTGTTTGCTAGGATGGTGGTTCAGTCTTCCATTGCAATCTTTGTGATCCATGTATGTTGTTGACATGTTTGTTTACACTTGTTTAAAAAAAAAATTTCTAGCTTGTATTTCATCCTTATTTCCAAGGATCTCTAGGTGGGGCATTACATCTGGTATCAGAGCCCATGTTGCAACATTGGGATCTTTGTGTTATGCTTCCACTATGGTTTGTTTGCTATTGTTTATTGCTATATTATGTTTTATTATTTGATATCTCTTTGGTTATACTTCTAACTCTTATGCTTGTGATCTAATTTTTCTGACAGTATCTTGTTGTTTTTGTAGGGATGCCTCCTTTATGTAGACCTAGTGCCATGGTGGTACCCATATTTGTAACCATAGGAATGAACACCATGAAGAGGAACATCATTAAGGAGAGGGAGAATAGGGTAACAATGCTAATCAAAATATCTTTGGGGCATTAATGCCAATCCTTTAGGAAATTCTTACTCAAATGGGCCCTCATGTTGAGGAGCACCAACATGATTAGGAATGGGAAGAGGGGTCTCGTCATTGAGAGTCCCACCATTCAAAGCATAGAGAGGAGGAACATCAGTGTGAGTAAGAATGTTCTCATACACCACCTAGTGGTAGAAGGCACCATTTGAGGGGCCATGGTCTGGATGATGTTGATCTCACTTAGATTGAGATGATGTAGGAACTTTAGAGGTCCAAACCTCCAAAGTTTGATGGCCAGGGAATAGGACTCAAGGCTGAGACCTGGCTACTTGACATGGAGCAATATTTCTCATTATTTCCTTATGGGAGAAACATAAAGGCCCATTGTGCGATCATGCAACTAAGGGAACATGGTTCCATTTTTTGGGATGAAGAGAGTGAAAGGCTTGGTATCAATGTCATAAATCTCACTTGGAAGATCTTTGAGGAAAGGTTCAAAGAGAAGTTTATGTCACCACAGTATCGTGAAGCTCACATTGATGAATTCCATGAGCTTAAATAGGGATCAATGATAGTTGATCAGTATGAGAGGAAGTTTCTTGGTCTAAAATAGTATTCAAGTTATAGGCATGATGATGCACTCATCACTCAACATTTTGTTAGGGGCCTCAGAAACTCCATCATTGGTGATGTTCATGCTCATCAACTAAGGACAATTGCTCTTATCGTGGAGAAGGAAAGGATCAAAAACAGAAATGTGGCTAGGGGATACAATGGTAAGTCTAGTTCTTAGAACCAAGGTGCTCAAAATTTTAGGCAGAATACTTAGTTCACTTAGTCCTCAGACAAGGTCCAAGCTCAGTCAACACCCTCCTAGGGTGGTCCACACCATAAAATAAGAAGAGTTATTGGACCAAGGGTGGACAATATTTTGGTACCTCAAGGAAGAAAGGAGATAATTAGGACTAAGGAAAAAATTATTAGCAGGATCGTCCTCCTTAGAGTAGTCAGTAGAATTCTAGTAGGGGTAGTGCACCTTACCCTAGTGCTACTCAAGGTGGCCGTGGAATAGGTGCCAGCTTTGGGGGAAACTATTTTTCTTGTGGCCAACCTAGCCATAAATTGTATGATTGTTTGATTAAACCATCCACAAGACCTAGTAAGGGCACAACAAGACCTAAGCCTACAATAGGAGATGCAGGGTAGAATCACAGGGTTTTTGTAGCAGTTGGCAATTATCAAGTTGAACATCAAGGTATGGTAGTCGAGGTTACAAGTACATTGCATGGTATTTCAACTTTAGTTTTGTTTGACTCTTGTGCTTCTAATTCTTTCATTTTACCATCTCTTGTTTAGCAATGTGGTCTAGTGGTAATGTGTCAGGTTGATAGGTGGAAGGTTGAGTTAGCCACAAGTTTTAAGGTGGCTATTGACTCATTGTTTAGGAATTGTTTTTTGTATTTGGGAACCTTCACCACCATAGTGGATCTACGCATTCTACCTTTGGGATCTTATGACATTATGTTGGGCATGGATTGGTTAGCTACCCATCAAGTGAATATCGTTTGACATTGTAAGGTGGTATAGTGTTTGGATGACATAGGTAGGTAGGTGGAACTTTTGGGAATTTAGAGACTAGTCTCACTTCATATGATCTCAGCTAATAAGCTAAGGTAGAGTGTATGAAAGGGTTAACGGTTGTTTCTTGTGTCTCTTAGTGATCTCAAGGAAGCTGAGAGTTGTACAATGACTCTTGATGATCACCCACTCCTTCATGAGTATACTAATGTGTTTCCTGATAAGATTCCAAGTATTCCACCACAATGTGGCATTGATTTTTGGATTGACCTTGTACCAAGAGTGGAGCTAATTTCATGAGCTCCTTATTGCATGACTAGTCAAGAGTTGAGTAAGCTCATATTGCAATTAGAGGAATTGTTGGTTAAGGGCTATTTTTGTCCTAGTGTATCCCCATGGGGTGCACTAATCATCTTTGTACAAAAGAAGGACGGTTCTTTACATTTTTTCATTGACTACTGGTAGTTGAATAAGGTGACAGTGAAGAATCATTATCCTTTACCGAGGATAGATGACTTGTTTGATCAGATGAAGGGAGCATGAGTGTTCTCAAAGATTGATCTTAAGTTAGGATACTATTAGCTTTGTATTCAAGAGGCTAATATTCATTAAAAAGCTTTTCATACATCATATGGGCATTATGAGTTCACGGTTGTACCCTTTGGGTTAACCAATGTGCCATTAATATTTATGAGTTTGATGAATGATGTATTTCATACTTACCTTAATTAGTGTGTCATTGTATTCTTGGATGATATATTGATCCATTTGAAGACTAAGGAGGATCATGAAGTCAATTTACATTAGGTATTGCAATGCTTGAGGGACCATCAATTGTATGGCAACTTGAGTAAATGTGGGTTCTTCCAGTCAGAGGTCAAGTATTTGGGCCACATCATCACTGGAAATGGAACTATAGTGGATCCAAAGAATATTTGTCCTATCATGGATTGGATAGCACCCACTAATGTCTCAAAATTTTGTAGTTTCATGGGATTGGTGAGTTAATACTATCGCCTCATGAAGGATTTCTCACAAGTAGCCCATCCCATCACTTCTCTTCAAAGGAAAGGGAAGAAGTTTGTTTGGTCAGACCAGTGTAAGGCATTATTTAATATCCTTAAGGAGTATTTGACCTATGCACCAGTCCTTGTAGTGCCTTATCTTATAAGTGATTTCATGGTTTATACAGATGCTTCATTGGAAGGTGTAGGTGTGGTGTTTATGTAGGATGGTCAAGTGATTGCTTATGAATCTAGAAATCTCAAGGACCATGAGCTTAACTACCCCACTCATGATTTGGAACTTGTAGCCATAGTGCATGCCCTTGTCTATTGGAGGCATTTTCTTTTGGGACATAGGTTTGAGTTGCATAGTGATCATAGGAGCTTGTAGTATATCTTTACTCAGCCCCTACTTAGTAGCCCATTGAGATGTCTAACCAGGACCTATAGTTTATGCATTGTATTTCTCTTGGATTCAATCATCATATTGCGAGGCATGAGTGTTAGCCATGGATGTTTACTTTTTATGTGTTTTTGGTTGGATCATTATCTCCATCAGCATGGTGGGTGTGGACCTATGAGTGCCACATGGTTGGGAGGTGTAGCTACCTTCACCACTACTAGGGATCAATGTACAAAGATGGTCTTGTATCCTAGTGTGACCATTGTTGGATGTGTTCACTTGGTGCTTTAGTTTACAAAGTATGCTTCCTTATGATTTATGCTTTTATTGGGATGTTGTTTATCATGTTAGATGATGTTATTTTTAATGCATTTCTTCTTATGATGATTAGCATGTGGTAGGTGATGTTATCTACTTTGTAGGATTATCTTCTTCTTTACTACTAGCATGTTAGATTTCCTTTTCTTATATTGTAACATGTTTTAGTAGTGATGTCCCTATTAAAATAGTACTAATGATTGGATTGATGGCTTGGGATGCTATGCATGAGGGATGGCTAGGGCCCATGATGGTCTTATGATGCCATTGATGGTTGGGAGGAACTATGTACTTAGTTGTTTTGTTCATTTCAATGTTATTTGTGTTATTGTGATGTCACTTTCAGTTCAGTACGATGTTCCTTCTATACTTTTACTTCTTTTTATTTATTAGATGGTTAGTTATAGATTTTTTCTTTCTATTGTGTGTTTGAGTGTTCACACCTCAAATTGTGGATCTGATACTCCTTGGTGTGGAGGTTCTAAACTTAGTTTTAGTCTATTGGTTGTCCTTAGGTATTTTCTTGCATTTTATGGGTGACCATGTGTCAGCATGGTGCAACACAAAAATGTATCACATGCCCATAGAAATTGTATCATGCGTTCCCTAATTTTATCACACACCTCTTGGAGAAATATTGTGTGATACTTTCTAGTATCACACCTCCTTTTGAAAACTATTGTACAATACCCTTAAAGTATTGCACACCTTTGAGAAAAGTATTTCCCAGTCCTTGAAAGTGTCACCCTCCTTCTTTAGGAATTTCACGCAATACTTTCCAATGCTATATTAAAGTATCACCTCGGTTTTGTAAAAACCTATATGGGCCAGCAGTGGGCACTTTTTGGTTTGATCCAAACTTTTTGGGAGTTTTTAATGATATCCTCTTTGGTGTTCTTCAACCCTATGGTGTCACATTTTGAATTTAGAAGGTGTTCAAATTGAATTCAGTTATGCATCTTTCATTTTTGATCTTTTTGGTTAGTAGTGGTGTTTGGAGATTCATTATTTATTGGGATAGTGGTTTAGTCTTTCATTTTGATCTTTGTGATCTGTGTATGTTTTTGACATGTGCACTTAAATTTGTTTAAAAAAATAATTCTAGCTTGTATTTCATCCTTGTCTTCAAGGATCTCTAGGCAGGGCATTACATCTAGTATCAAAGCCCATGTTGCAACATTGAGATCTCTGTGTCATGCTTCCACTATGGTTTTTTTTATTGTTGTGTATTGATATATTATGTTTTATTATTTTATATCTCATTGGTTATGGTTCTAACTCTTATTCTTTTAATTCAATTGTTTTGACAATATCTTGTTGTTTTCGTAGGGATGATTCCTATACATAGACCTAGTGGTTGTGGTGGTACTTGTAGTGGTAACTGTAAGAATGAACACCATGAAGAGGAATGTTAGGAAAAAGAGGTAGAACAAGGTAACAATGCTAATCAGAATCTCTTAGGGGCATTGATGCCAATGCTCTAGGAAATTATTACTCAAATGGGCGCTCATGTTGAGGAGTGCCAACATGATCAAGAGAAAGAATATGGGTCTCGTCATGGAGAGTCCCACCATTCAGAGCATAGAGAGGAGGAACATGAGCATGAGTGGGAATGTTCTTATACACCACCTAGTGGTAGAAGGCACCATTGGAAGGGTCATGGCCAAGATGATGTTGATTTCACTTAGATTGAGATGATGTGGGAACTTTAGAGGTCCAAACCACCAAAGTTTGATGGCCAGGGAATAGGACTCAAGGCTAAGACCTAGTTACTTGACATGGGGTGATGTTTCTCATTATTTCCTTATGGGAGAAACATAAAGGACCATTATGGGATCATGTAGCTGAGGGAACATGGTTCCATTTGGTGGGATGGAGAGAGTGAAAGGCTTGGTATCAATGTCGTAGATCTCACCTAGGAGATCTTTGAGGAAAGTTTTAGAGAGAAGTTTCTATTGCCATAGTACCATGAAGCTCACATTGATGAATTCCATGAGCTTAAATAGGGATTAATGATGATTGATCAGTATGAGAGGAAGTTTCTTGGTCTAAAATAGTATTCAAGTTATAGGCATGATGATGCACTCATCACTCAAAATCTTGTTAAGGGTCTTAGAGACTCCATCAATGGTGATGTTTGTGCTCATCAACTGAGGACACTTGCTCTTGCCATGGAGAAGGAAAGGATCATCGAGAGAAATGTGGCTAGGGGATACAGTGGTAAATCTAGTTCTCAGAACCAAGGTGCTCAAAATTCTAGGCAAGATACTCAGTTCACTCAGTCCTCAAGCAAGGGCCAAGCTCAGCCAATGCCCTCTCATGGTTGTCCACATAATAAAAATAAGAAGATTTATTGGATCATGAGTGGAAAATCTTCTGGTACCTCAAGGAAGAAAGGAGATAATTAGAATTGAGGATAAAAATCTTAGCAAGATCATCCTTAGAATAGTCATCAAAATTCTAGTAGGGGTAGTGTACCTTACCCTAGTGCTACTTAGGGTGGCTGTGGAACAGGTGCCAGCTTTGGGGGAAACTATTTTTCTTGTGGCCAACCTAGCCATAAATCTTATGATTGTTTGATTAAACTATCCATAGGACCTGGTAAGGGCACATCAAGATTTGAGCCTACAATAGAAGATGCAAGTCAGAATCATAGGGTCTTTGTGGTGGTTGACAACCATCAAGGTATGGTAGTCAAGGCTACAAGTACATTTCATGGTATTTCAACTTCAATTTTGTTTGAACCTGGTGCTTCCGATTCTTTCATTTCACCATCTCTTGTTTAGCGATGTGGGCTAGTGGAAATGTGTCAAGTTGATAGGTGGCAGGTTGAGTTAGCCATAGGTTCTAAGGTGGTTGTTGACTCATTGGTTAGGAGTTGTGTTTTTTATTTGAGAACCTTCACCACCACAATGGATATATGCATTCTACCTTTGGGATCATATGATATTGTGTTGAGCATGGATTGGTTAGCCACCCATCAGGAAAATATCAATTTCCATTGTAAGGTGGTATAGTGTGTGGATGACACAAGTGGGTAGGTGGAACTTTGGGGAATTCAAAGACTAGTCTCACTTCATATGATCTCATCTAATTAGTTGAAGCAAAGTATGTGGAAGGGTTGCTAGTTGTTTCTTATGTCTCTCAGTGATCTTGAGGAAGCTAAGAGCCATATGGTGACTCTTGATGATCATCCACTCCTTCATGAGTATGTCAATGTGTTTCTTGATGAGATTCTAGGTATGCCACTGCAACATGACATTGATTTTTGGATTGACCTTGTACTAGGAGTGGAGCTGATTTCATGAGCTCCTTATAGCATGACTACTTAGTAGTTGAGTGAGCTCAGATTGTAGTTGGAGGAATTGTTGGCCAAGGGCCATATTCATCCTAATGTATCATTGTGGGGTGTGTATCACCTATTTTAGTAGAGTAAAATGAACATTAATCTATAAAAATAATTCTCAATACTAAAAACAAGTAAACACTTAAGATAGGACCAAAGAAGGCAAAATTGAGAAAAGTAGACCAAAGATGGTAAACTCCTCAAGTGCTTCTCATGATGACAAAGCTATGTCCCTGATGGATAGAAAATATATGCTCACGATGTGTTCAAGCTCCAAATGGATGAGTGATAATCAAATATGAGTGTGGATGAATGATTCAACAATGAAGGTATGGAGGGTTTTCAGCATTATAATAGTATTTTGGTAGTTTTTAGGCTCTCAAAATAGCATTATAAGTTTGATTCAAAAGTGGATGATTTTAGTGAAGGGAGAGGCTTCTATTTATAGGCCAAGGGGTGGAAGCATGGATGGTCAGGATGCAAGGATGGAAAGATGGTGAGGGAAGGCTAGGATGCACTCAAAGGAGAGCACATGGATTGTGCTTGTTTAAAGCCAATTAGGAGGTGATACATGTCACGGGGTGATTGGGTGTGAGAGGGTAGGATATGGGTTGGTCAAAGGAGTAATGAGGGAGGTTGAGCCATAAATGGTGATGATTGGGTCAAATAGAGATGGTTGGGAGGAGGATGATATTGTTGACTTTGGCTTGGGTTATAAATAGAGATGGTTGAGAGGAGGATGAGATTGTTGACTTTGGCTTGGGTTAGCAAGTCTTAACCCTTGCTTAAGTTGTGCACATGATTAGAAGAGGGATTATGATTAGCTTAGGAGTTGGCTAACCTTGTTTAGGGAATGTGACAAGGTTAGAGGGGGAATTAGGATTAGAATTGACATCTTCTAGAAGAGTCTAGGCTTCTAGGATGAGGATAAATAAGGTTTTTTAGAAAATAAATAAAGTTTTATTTATTTCAAGGGTTTGGGTTGAGGAGATATTTATTAAAATATTTTTAATAAATATGAGGATTAATATTTAATCTTAATTAAATATTTTGAGTTGGGATTAGGGGTAGGAAATGATGGGATTAGCCTTTAATTGAAATTAAAGAAGGATTAGAAGATTTTGGAAGAGGTTAGTGGTCTTAAGGAAATTGGCCAAGTTTTGGGCAAAAAATAAATAAATTATTTATTTTGGGATTTTTGGTCAATTTATTAATTAAATAATTAATAAATAAGGAAATAATGTTTAAATAAGATTTAAACATTCTTGGGAGGGATTCCTTAATTAAATATTTTTAATTAAGATAAAGGGATTTAATGGCATAAAAATTAATTAATTAATTAATTAATGATTATGTCATCAGGAATTTTTTTCAGAAAATAAAAATACTTTATTTTAAAAAGAATTTTTAGGTGTCTACATTTTTCCCCTCTTTGAGATATGTTGGATCAATACTATTTCAAAGAAGTTTGAAGATAGACGACACGAAGGAAAGTTTGATAGCAACATGATTGCCCCAGTCTTGAATAGAAGAAGAGAGAGTAGATTGTGTGATGCCCCCTCAAGAAGATGGTGGGGAGAGAAGGTGAGGCCTAGCAGCTTCTTGAAAGGTACAAGAATCTAGGAGAAGAGGAGGACTAAGCGTAGCTAAAAGAGGTGATTCAAGGAAGTTATGGGAGAATGATACAAAGGAAAACCTTGTGCACAAGGATAACCAATGGGTAAGAACATTGGGTCTAGGGAGAGGGGAGAGGATGATTGGTTTTCTTAATTCAAACCAAGGAAGTGAGTTGGAAGATAGGAGATTTGGGGAGATTATGATTCAAGGATTTATGATTGGGGATGACTAAGATTGCAATTGATGCAGGAGCTATGATTAGGACTGATGAAGGAGTTATGATTATGATTGATGAATGACCTATGAATTATGATGAATGAAAGAGATATGATTATGATTGATGAAGGAGCTAAGATTATGATTGATGAAGGAACTATGATTATGATTGATAAAGGAGCTATGATCATGATTGATTAAGGAACTATGATTATGATTGATGAAGGAGCTATGATTATGATTGATACAGGATTAGATACCATGAGATTGATAGGAGATATGATTGGGCTATGGATAAAACTATTAGATCAGGATTGTAAGACTAATTGGATGGGATGCTTGGATAGGATGGGATGTTTTGATAAGATGGGAGGATTAAGAAATCCATTCAAGCATGAGCGTGTGGGTGTTCCAAAGGGGAGCACCACCATGTAGTTGAGCACTTATTTTGATATAGGAATATTGGGAATATGCCAAGGTTACTAAGAACATCAAGGCCTTTTTACCAATATTACATAGGACTGACATGAAACAAACACGCAAGGATTGCCCCAGCATCACACTAGAATCCCGAAAGAATCAGAGTGGAAATGATACTGGGTAATCCACAAGCAAACAATATTTCCCAAGTGCACCATGTAACCACAAGTCATCACATGTTTGGACTATGCAAGGGTCATATTCAACTAACTCACAAGCAAAAAAGAAAAAGAAAAAGACCTGATCAAAACCTTGTTCTTGAATTGCCCCATTCATAGCACACCATGATATAAAAGATCGTGGTGACCATGAGGAGAGAACAACCCAAATCACTTGGAAGAGATACTTTAAGAACCAAATGTGAAATCTTGAAAAGAAAATAAATCGAAAGAAAATGTAATCCATGAAAAAGTAACCTTTTGCCAAAGAGATCGGTAGGACTGGATACTGATGGACCAAGATTAGATGAGAGGAAGGATGCAACCTATAAGGATCTATTGGTAATATCAAGGACTAGGATGAGCTGAGCAATCAGAACTATGTAGGACAACATTTTGATGACAAGGGATCTTGTTCAAGGATTCGCGAAGGCATCTAACCAAGAGAACAAAAAATGTTTATTTGTATTTGATTTTGTTGATCAAGCATGAATGGACGTGAAGAGATGAGAAATATACAATGATACCAAGTGAAGGACTGACATGAAAGAAATATATAGTGGATAAACCAAAATATGGACAAGGGATTACCATACAAAAGGTTAGTGTGATAGGATAGTGGTGGGAAAGATGAAAATAAGAAGATTAGTAGATAGTGCAATGAAAAGCATGACAAGCTAGTAGAAAGAGGTAGGATATAGCATACTGTTATGATAGGGGAGGGGGGCTGTGGAAAGGATGAAAGTAGTTGCTGACTTGACTATTATGATGGCGGGTATTGAATCTTGTTGCCGAAGATATGGATAGTGTGTAATGGAAGCGATGGAGAATGTGGTTGGTTCTATAAAAGGCGAGTGAATTTGATGAAAGATGAACAACAAGAAGTGTTAGCTGAAGCATAAGAAAAGTGTGAGTGAAGAATTAAGTTGTGAGTGAAATATCAATGGCCGATTCGCAAGAGCAGAGGCAAAAAATGCCAGAGGCGATATAAGAAGGAATGAGGGGATGGAGGGAAGAGGAAAATGAAAGCCAAGGAGAAAGGAAATGGGTGTGAGGGCAGAAGTGGGGCGTAAAGTAGAGCCAACAAGAAGGAAGAGAAACCTTTCCACATCAAAGTGTGCATCATTGTGATCGAGGAGTAGTGGAGGCTAGAAAAAGTAATCCAGCTCAAAATTAGCCAGAAGAGGAAGAAGAAGATCCGACCTTGCTACAACTATTAGCAGAAAGTGTGATGCAACAAACAAAGGCAATGGAAAAAGAGAAGGAGACACACTTACCAAGTGTGGAATTGTGGTTAGAGGGAGCAAGTGCAGAAGATCAGCCATCTATAGAAGAGACTCTTCCAGAAGGGGAACAAAGATCCGTGATGTGACCAACAGGGTTGAATGGAAGAAGGGAAAAAGTAATTTAGGGGATATGATGCAGAACACTGGGAAACAAAAGGGTGACCTAGTGTTGTCTACATTTTGACCATTTCAAGCATTGCAATCCGATGCTACAGTATAAGAAGCTCATGATGCAGCAGTGGTGATGGAAAAAGCATTGGCAATGGAAAAAGAACGGGCTAATCAGGCAGAGAAAGATGCAAATTTCTTTGAAGGCCTGATTGAAAGAGTGCGAGAGGATGGTGCATGGATGAAATTTGAGCACCTAGGGATGATGTTAATGATGGAGCAGAAAAGAGTGGAGATTGTGGAGGCAACTTTGGCAGCAGAGAGAGCAGCAATGGAGAGATGTGAAAATGAATTAGTGCTCCTGCGATCATAAGTAGAAGCATTCAGGGAGTCAGCAGTGCAGACCAATAGTTTAGCATGGAGGGCACAAGAGAAACTCAATGCAAGTAATGCACACATTACATGGTACTAGAATCAGTTGAATACAGTGAAACATGAGAGGGAGTCAATGAAAATGCTAGTGAATAGATATGAAAGAGAAAATGATATTGCATAAAGGACAACAATTGTTCCAGGAGCGGAAAGACTACAGGCAGAAATGAAAGATGTCATGGAGCAATTAGTGAGGGTTGTGCGAGATGTGGCCTATTACATGGGATTATATCACCAAGTGGTCCCTTTGGAGCAAAGGAGAGGAGTCGTATACTCCAAAAAACATTTTATGGAGCAGATAAACACACTCTTGAGGCGTGGTAACATCCCGATCCCCCATGGATACACTTTGGGCAGGTGTGAGGATGACTCCAGGGGCATCATCATCTAGGATGGGGTTTGAAGGAATGCCATTGTTTGGACACCCTGTCTTGCCACCTCCCACAGGGAGACCAGAATAAAAAAGATGCCAAACATTAGTAATTAAATGGACTGCTATTGTTGTTTTCGTAGGAGAATAGAAAGTTTGTGCTTATTGTTGTGGCAATCAAAGGGACAATAGATGTTGATCATAATGTAATGTCATGTTTTGTGTGTGGGATTTTTATGGAAGATATATGGATTTTTTTGTGTTTTTGTCAAATATTTAAATGTTTTTGGGATTTTTGATATATATTTGAATGTTTTTGTGTTTTTGGGATAAATAATGCAATAGTGTGACACTTGTAAAAGTGGGAACAACACAATTGGCAGAGTAAGGGTAACCATGACTCGTAGGCAAGAATGTCTATTTAGATTTAGCAAGTATGACAGGCAATAATAAGACAAAATGTGGGGACATTTCTCTAGGTGCATGATGAAACAAATGTTTATAAGGCGTGGAAAAGGCAGTGGGACCTACACAAGGCATGTGATGGTTTAAAGGAGGTCTTTGAAAAAGACATGTGAGCCAAAAAAAAAAGGTCTCAAGGGCCTGAAAAAGGCGCTTGACCCTAAAAAGGCATTGCAGGGGCTGAAAAGGATAAAAAAATAAGGCCTTGAAAAAGGCGTTTGGGCCTAAAAAGGCAGTTCGAGGGCCTGAGAAAGGTTCTTGGGCCTATAAAGGTGTCTCAAGGGCCGAAAAGGATCAAAATAAGGCCTTGAAAAAGGCATTTGGGCCTAAAAAAGCATCTTAGGGGCCGAAAAGGATCAAGAATAAGGCCTTAAAAAAGGTGTTTGGGCCTAAAAAGGTAGTTCAGGGGCCTGAAAAAGGCGCTTGGGCCTAAAAATGACCAAAAGGATCAAAATATGGCCTTGAAAAAGGCGTTTGGGCCTAAAAAGGCATTTTTGGGGCTTGAAAAGGTCAAAATAGGGCCTTGAAAAAGGTGCTTTGAGCCTAAAAAGGCATTCTAGGGGCCACAAGGACATTTGTACCTTGAAAAAGCTATTTAAGGCCTAAAAAGGCACTAGAGGGGTTCAAAAAGGACACCTGGGCCTTGAAAAAAAGCTTTTAGGCCTAAAAAGGCGCTAAAGGGGTCCAAAAAGGACACATGGGCCTTGAAAAAGGCTTTTAGGCTTAGAAAGGTGCTAAAGGGGTCCAAAAAGGACACATGGGCCTTGAAAAAAAAGCCTTTAGGCCTAAAAAGGTGCTTAAAGGGGTCCAAAAAGGACACATGGGCCTTTTGAGACAGTATTGATATATCTGTTGAAATTGGGTAGAGTTAAATGTGGCCACTGCAACTTAAATAAGACTCAAAATCCTTCTTGATTCACATTAATAATGGTTGCTTGGAAGGAAGGCGACAATCAGCCTTGCGACATCTCTTTCGCTATCCGAGTTGTGCTGGATTTTCCTAAACTTGGAGTTATGTTTCAGGACATTACCACGCTTCTTCTTAATATCAATTTCTTAATATCAAAAATTGAGAGGAATTTTGGGGTGGTATTTTAATGTTTCAAGCTTTTATGGCCATATTTGGTATTTATGACCCCCTTTCGAATGCTTTGAAATTTTTTTTTTTTTTTTTGATATTGTTTGGTCAATTTTTGAATTTTTTTTGGCATTTTTGGGTAGTTTATGAATTTTTCTAGTATTGTTGGATGATTTGTGAATTTTATTTTGGTCTTTTGTAGGTAGTTTATGAATTTTTTTGGTAGTGCTGGGTGATTTTTGAATTTTTTTGGTATTGTTGGATGATTTGTGAATTTTGTTTTGGTCTTTTGTGGGTAGTTTATGAATATTTTTGGTAGTGCTGGGTGATTTTTGAAATTTTTTGGTATTTTTGGGTGATTTTTGAATTTTTTTGGTATTGCTAGGTGATTTTTGAATTTTTTTGGTATTTTTTGATAGTTTCTGTCGCTATGTTGGCTATCAGTACTGTCTTTCCCTCCATCCTTGTGGGTTTGAGTGTTTGGGTGGTTTGTGCATAATCCTCTGGCAATCTGATGGAGGACATTGAAGAGCGAGTTTGGCTTCATTTTCTAGATGTATCGATGGTTGGTAGAGGACTGATGGGGTTGGTTCTCCTTTTGTGGTGTGAGGCAACTGGCATGGGCCTTGCAAATGGTTACAACTCCAAAAGATTCTCTTCGAGAGGTTAATGTGAAAGGGTTGTAATTCTATTGGTTTCTCATTGTGTAGGGTCTCTGAAAGGTTTTTGTCTCATGTCAAGGCCTTTATTGTGGAAAGCAAGGTGTGTGTGAAAAGGTTTGTGAGAGAAGGAAGCCCCTTTTTTTTTCTTTTCTTTTTTTTCTTGGGTTTTTGGATGATTTATGAATGTTTTTGACAACTTTTTGGCAATTTTTGAAGTAGAACTAGGATGTGAATGAGATAGTGATGTCAGATTTTGCTGTAAGGCTCAAAAATATACAAGCATGAAAAGGAAATGGGTGGATGACTCTGGAATGTAAGATAGAATATAGTAGCAGATGTAGGAACTTTTGGAAAATCTTGGAAAATGGGGAGATGGGCGATGAGATGTAAAGGGGTGATACAAGAGATGGAGATCATTAATAGATAATGGAAAGGCTATAGTACACCTGGCGCCTATTTGCTAGGTTTTTACTATGGACCTATCCAAGGTGCTTGAATTGCCAAGTTTTCACCATTGGACGCTTTATTTTTCTTTGCTTGATTTTGATTTGCAAATTTTTCCCTTACGCATAGAATTTCTTGAGGTGAATAATGTTGGTAGGATCATTTAGGACTTCACCTTCAAGGGTAGATAGCTAATAGGCTCCTGAGCCAAAAGATGTTGTGACCAAATAAGGACCAAGCCATGTGGGCTCAATCTTTCCTTTCTTTTCTCTATCAGCTTGAACTTTCATATTCTCTTTGAGGACCATGTCACCTTCTTGAAAATTGTGTGGATGGACTTTCTTATTGAAATTGCGCTTAAGGCAATTCTGGTAGACCATGAGGTGGTCATAGGCCTGTTGCCTTTTTTCATCAAGTAGATCAAGTTGAGTAAGTTGAGCCACTCTATATTCTTCATCAGATATCTATCCACGTAAAGAAATGCGAAGCAATGGGAGTTCAACCTCAATAGGTAGGACTGCTTCAGCACCATAGACCAAGGAGTATGGAGTTGTGCCAGTGGTTGTGCGAAATGAAGTGCAGTATGCCCATAGGGCGGGATTAATTTGCAAATGCCAATCACAGCCAGAGTCATTGACAACTTTCTTGAGGATTTTGAGTAGGGTTTTATTAGTTGCCTCTACCTAGCCATTACCTTGTGGGAAGTATGGGCTAGAAAAATGATGATGGATATGAAGGGAAGTGCACAATTCCTCCATATTTAGGTTTTCAAAATTACGTCCGTGGTCAGTGAAAATGGTAGCTAGGATGCTGAAGCGACATATGATATGATATAGGATAAACTTGGACACTTGAACTCCTGTAGAAGTGACAAGGGGAACTGCTTTGACCCACTTAGTGAAGTAATTAGTGGCGATGATTATCCACTTATGCCCTTTTGAAGAAAGTGGTGCAATAAGACCAATGAGATCAAACCCCTAGCAGGAAAAAGGCCATGGTGGTGCAATGGGTTGCAAGTCCTATGCTAGAGCTTGGATTAAATTAGCATGTTGTTGACAAGGTAAACATCATTTCACAAATTCACATGCATCATGTTCTAGAGTAGGCCAATAGTATCTAGCCTGAAGGATCTACTTTGCTAACACCATCTCGCTCGTGTGAGCACCACAAAGTCTAGCGTGTACCTCTTTGAGAGCTATCGCAGCCTCATTTTAATCTAAACATCGAGAGAGAGTATCATGATAACCATGACAATATAGGGTTTGGGCGATGATAGTGTATCAAGAAGCTCTACGTATTAGGTTTTGGCATTGGGTTCATGTGAGGTGAGGAGATATGATACCATTTAGTAGGTAAGCATGAATTTCATGGTACCATGGGGATTGGGGACCAACCAATACATAGACTCATGTTGATTCATCATTCTCATATGCAAGTTCATGCAACTAGTCAACCAAGAATTCATATTATGTAGCTTCAAATGACATTTCAAAGAGAGAACCAATAGTAGCCATAGCATCAGCTACCTTATTCTGGAGTCTAGGTACTTATATGAACTAGATCTAAGTAAAATTCTCCTTTAATTGATCAACTAGATTTTTGTAAGGTAGTAGCTTGTCATCCTTGGTCTGATATTCATTCAATGCTTGTTTAATGATAAAATGAGAATCACCATAAACTTGAAGCTCTGTGATATTCCATTCAATGGCGATTTTGAGGTCTGCAACAAGGGCCTCATACTCTGCAATGTTATTGGTACACCAAAATTGTAGCTTGAAAGATTTAGGAATATAATCACCTTGAGGTGTAACCAAGAGTATGCCAGTGCCAGAGCCATGAGATGTATGGGAGCCATCAAAATATAGCTTCCAAAGTGATTGTTCTTCTACCAAATAGAGGTATTTGTTTGGAAATTCCATGATGAGTGGGTGATCTGCAACTAAGGGTGCATCAGCCAAGTGATCTGCAATAGCCTGGCCTTTGATGGCCTTTCTATCAACATATTGAATGTCAAACTCACTAAAAAGTGTAACCCATTTTGCTAGGCATCTGATGAGTACTGTGCAAGAAAGCATATATTTTAATGGATCAATCTTTGATATCAGTTGCACAGTATGACCCAACATGTAATGATGTAGCTTCTGGGTGGAAAACACTACTACTAAGCATGCCTTCTCCATTGGTGTGTAGTTGAGCTCATAGCCCACTAATGTTTGGCTAATGTAATAAATAGCTCATTCCTTTCCTGCATTGTCAAGTTGTGCTAGAAGAGCACCTAATGTTGTGGGAGTAGCTGTGATGTACAATATGAGTGGGCGCCCTACAACTGGAGGAACCAAAATAGGCAGATTAGCTAAGTATTGCTTGATGAGCTCAAAATTGTGCTGGCAAGCTGAGTCCCATTTGAAATTCTGATCTTTCTTAAGCAAATGAGTGAAAGGTTGACACTTATCAGCAAGTTGAGAAATGAACCATCAGACTGATTGGAATTTTCCTTGCAAAGAATGAAGGTGCTTGAGTGTCTTAGGAGGAGCCATATCCATGATGGCTTTGACCTTCTTAGGGTCAATCTCAATACCACACTATGACACAATGAAGCCTAGGAGCTTGCCTGAGGTGACACCAAAGACACATTTCTTTGGATTCGGCATGAGACGATACTTTGTGAATCAATTAAACACTTCTTCAAGGTGAAATAAGTGATCAGGAGCATTGAGAGACTTTACTAAAATATCATACACATAATCCTCAAGAATCTTATGAATTAGGTCATGGAAGATGACCGTTATGGCACATTGATAGGTTGCCCCAGCATTCTTTAGCCCAAATGGCATCATATTATAGTAGAATGTGCCCCAAGGTGTAGTAAATGTTGTCTTATGCTAATCTTCTTCTTCTATATGAATCTGATTATATCCAGAGAAACCATCCATTAGTGACAAGAGTTCATGACTTGTAGTGAGATCTACAATCATGTCAATATTTGGTAATGGAAAGTCATCCTTCAGACAAGCCTTATTAAGATCTCTAAAATCAGTGCAGATTCTAATATCACCAGAAGGCTTGGTAACAGGTACCATGTTAGAAATCCATTTAGGATAATCTATTGGGAAAATGATTTTGGCCTCCAACAATTTTTCTAACTCTGCTTTAACCAATAAAGCAACTTTGGGGTGCATCTTACTGAGCTTCTGCTTAACGGGCTTGGCCCCTGGATCCACTGCTAGATGGTACATGACTAGTTTGGGGTCCAACCCAGGCATGTCTTGATATGACCATGCAAAGTGGCCTATATTTTCATTGAGAACCTCAATAAGAAGATCTTCTTGTTCAAGTGGTAGAGAGGCTGCGATGTATGTGATATGTGGGATCTCTATCAAACTAATATTTACTGGCTGAGTTTCCTCTGTCAAAATTGAAGAGATAGGATGCCTATGCTCTTGTGGGGGAAGGATGAAATCTCCATCTTCAGGTGTCTCAGAGAGGTTTTCACCATCAGATACATCCTTTATTTTTATTTCATTTTTTGAGTTATCTAATGATGCTCCGAGGAGTTTTCACTAGAGGACATTTTTCCTTTGACTTTTTTCTTTTTTGTTTCTTTTTGTATTTTTGTTTTGCAATTGGAGATTTCATCCTTCCCAAAGTAACCTGCAGGATCTAGCTTGTAGACATATGCTGATGGTGGTGGTGATCATTTATGTGGTGTTTTTGCCTCCATGAATTTAAGGAGCGTGTACTCAGTAGAGAACTTGTCAACATGAATGACACTTGGTTGGTCCCAATCTATGAGTTCGGGATGAGTGAGCGGGAGATCTATGAGATTCAAGGATAATAGGTAGAGCACAGAGGCTCCAAGGATTATTTTGTCAAGGAAAATATCATCGTAAGCCTTCTTTCCAACTTCCTCAGGGATGTCTTCAACCTCAACAAGATTATTTTGGATGTTTGTAAAGGCATGGTCTTTCGTTGTAGTGCCTCTAGTTGTGGGGAGTCCATAGCCCAAGCCTTGAGTTTTTTACCCTTGGTGTGCTTCTATAGGCTATCTCATACCTGATTCCTGGCAGCCTAAACCAACTCCTTGATAATCCCATTGCTCTGTGGCCAACTGATGTGACTAGGGATATTTTTTTTTAAAGTGATCAAGAATTGCTTCACTTTTAGGAGGGGGCTCCTTGTATAGCCATGTGTTAATGTCTAGTGCATTCTCTTCTCCATCAAGAATACCTTTGGTAATAAATGTGGTAGGGCCCATTTGTTGAAGTCGAGAGGTGGTTTTCGATATAGGCGCTTGATGTGTTGGGCGTCCTTGAGTATGGGGATCAAGTGGTAGAGTGCCACTAGCAAAAGCATCTGTAAGACTATACTCACCACAACCTTGGTAGTTGATCTTAATTGTGGAAAGGGTGAAGGCTAAAATGGTGTCTAGATCATGGCAGGTGCCAGAGGAACTAGCCATGGTGGTGCCAATTTCGATCCTAGGATAGTGATTGGTGTATGAAGCTTCAAGCACATTGCAATAAGCAAAGGGTTTAGGATCTACGTGGATGATTATCTCAGTTCCATTATGCAAAACTTTGATACACTGATGATATGTTGATGGAACAGCCTTCATGGCATGAATCCATGGGAAACCGAAGAGGATTTTGTATGGAAGGTTAAGATCAACTACATGGCAAAGTGTTTCTTGAGTGATTGGGCCAACCCTTATAGGGAGCAAGATGGTTCCTTTAGTGGTGTGCTCCAAATTGTCATAGGCCTTGATGGTGATTACTTCATTAATGATATCTGCCTCAATGTATCCTACCTGTTTGATGAACTTTAAAGTACATAGATTTAAAGCCAATCCATTATCTATCATGACCCTTTTAACAACAAAGTCAGAAACCATGATGGCTATGTAGAGTGGAAGGATATGATCTGGTTCAACTTTTGGGATATCAGTGGTTTTGAAGAATAAGGCACATGAGACCAAAAGATGGCCAACCAAGTTGCGAAACTTGGTGGTATTTATGTCAGAGGGGATGTGTGACTCATGTAGAGTACTATTGAGGATCTCTTAATAAAGTGGGCTTGTTCGTAAGAGATCCAGAATGGAGATCTGGGCTGGCATGTTTCCAAGATGTTCCAAGATGTTATATTGTGGCCCTAATGAGGATGATTCTGATGGAGATGCTCTAGATGGAGGTGGTCTTGATGGTGCAAAAATAGGTGGGCCAACTATATTGAGTCAAGTCTGATGAGTAGCAACTGCACATTGGGTATCTGGGCCTTTAATGTTAATGACATTGATGGATGGCTCAACCTGTGATATGAAACTGATAAGGCTTCCATAGTCTAAATACACTAAGGTATAGTTTTGAGGCTTGTCTTGGTTATCTCCTTGTTTTCCTTGAGTATTGTTCAATTTGTTGATAGGTGGATTTGCGGGTGCTTTTCCTAGGTTTGTATTATGTGGAGGGAAAGCATTTTGATACATCATTAATCCTACATTGGTGAAGTTTGTGCCCCCACTATGATTTCCTTTTGATCAATTAGGTCTTGGACATATTCCTTGAGTTGCATGCATTTGATAGTGGTATGTCCTTTGACATGATGGAATTTGCAAAACTCATTATCTTTATACCAAGATGCCCTAGATTGGTTTGGTTCCAAGGGTTGTGTTGGTGGATGTCGAATAAGATTATCCTTAGCTAGTTTTTCAAAGATTGCATCAAGAGGTTCCCCCAATGGGGTGTATATAAGAGGTTGTCTTTGAACACAAGGTTTAGTACTCACCAAAACTATGATAGCATTGGTTTGATTATGATGAGCAAGTATTTGTTGATTTTTTTGTATGGGTGAAAGGTGATACACAAGGGGTTGTTGTTGATAAGTTTTTTGTTGGAAAAACGTGGTGGGAACATTGGTAGCCACCCAAACAATATGGACCTGTCGAGTGTCGGTGGCACCATCTATTACCATATTCTTGTTTTTGTTCCACTATCAAGTTTTTTCATTGCTTGGACCTTGGTCTTGGGTGTTTTCTTTGTACAATCTAATGACACAATCCTTGATGAGGCCTTGCTCAAGGCCCATTCCTTTTCCTTTGATGTCCTTTTACATTTGCAAAAAATTCATAACCATATGATGAGCAAGGCTTGGGTGTGCATTGTTTATGAACATCTTGACAAGATGACACTCAGGGATGGTACAAGAGATCCTTGTTGTGAGGATTTTCCAGCATTGCAAGTATTCTACGAGGCTTTCTCCACCCTTTTGTTTAGTGTGGACTAGGTCTACTACAGACAATTCAATTTCAATGAGATGGGTATACTGAGCAACAAAAGCCTTAGAAAGTTTTGCAAATGTTTTAATAGTACCTTAAGGGATACGACAGAACCATTCCAAAGCTGGTCTTGCTAGGCTCTTGGGAAAGAGTCCCATGAGGAACACATCATTATAAGCTACCTCCTGACAATGCATATAGTATTCTTTAACATGTGTGACTGGATCACTTTTCCCTCTAAATTTGTCAAACTTGGGGGTCTCAAAATTTTTAGGAAATAGTATCATCGTGATAGTTTTGTCAAACAGGTATGGGCAATCATTCTCAAACTTGAAAGTTTTGGAGTCTGTTCCATCTTTGAGGGCTTTGAGACCATTTTTATCTCTTCCCATTCAAAGTTTATAGGTGGGGGAGTGAGTACCCCTAGCGTAGGATACATGCCTGGATCTAACGGTTGCGGTTGATATGGAAAACCCTGGTTGCCATATGGTGTCTGTGGAAAAATAGGTTGCACAACTGGAGGAATGGATGTTATGGGTTGTTGGAATGTGTTTTGGTTATACTGTTGCATCTGCTAAGAAGTTTATTGGTGGGGAAGATAAGTATGAGGCTACTGCCCTATGAGATATCATTGTGTAGGTGCTTGAGCATATTGTTGGTGTGAAGACTCCGGCTAGAAGGGTGGTAAGGTGGTTAATGCCTGTGCCATGCTTTGGGAATACATACCATGTCCAATATATGTGGGTTGCACTCCTACTTGAGAGTATGACTAATTATGAGTAGGCCCAAGGTAATTATTCTATGGTAGAGTATTCATCATAGGGAACTATAATGGTGGGATGGTTTGGCTATTTCCCAAAGGTGGCATGGAGAGATAGTTGCTAAGGGGTGGTAGTGAATAACAATGTGAACTGGTAGATGAAAGTGTTTGAGGGGTGGACATGGCTACAGTGCTAGGGGGAAGACCAATGGTAGGTCCTTGTGCTATAGCAACATTCCAAGGTCTTAAAGGAAATGAGGCAGAAGAGCTTTAGCTAGCTATAAAGGGGTTGATAGTGATGTTGGGTGGGATGAAAAATGAGGTATTTGACCCTAGTGGTGGCATTTGAGTAGTAAATAGACTAGGTGTGCTGTGAGGTTGAAGTGAAAAGGTAGTGTTGTTGGATGTAAATGGAGGATTTGGGGGAGCAAGGAAATAAATGGTTGAAGTAGAGGCAGATGATACACATGAGGTTGGTTGGGATGTAGCATGTACTAAGGGTTGAGTGAGGATGGGATGGGTGTTTTTTGGAATAGGAGCAGGCACTTGGGTTGAGGGTATATTTGGGTCTGGAGGTTTTGTCTGATCTGGTTGACATCCAGAGAAAGGATCGGTAAGAACAGATGACTCTAAGACTAGTGGTTGCCACCCAAACAAAGGGTGTGTAGGATCTGAAATGTCGATAGGTGGTGGATGCCCAAATTCAAAGGAACCAACATTATCCCTTAAGAAATTTGCCATGATGGTTTCCTTGTTTCGGTCTATGATGGCATTAACAATGGTGGCATGACCAGGTTGGTTCATGAAAGCATCAATGTCTATGAAGGAACCTATCTCTTTGGTGGTGGTGGATCTAGTGGCATCATGGAAACTACGGGGTATGGCTGAGCTCGAGATTTTTTATTACTATGACTAGGATCCATGTCCTTTTTCCTTGTGTTTCTACCAAAATGAGTGGTGGGTGGCATGAAAATGCAGAATGTTCCTAGGGATGAGATGCAACAATGTTGATGGATGCAAAGGGGGAAGGCTATTCTATGCAAATGATTTCCTAGGTTGAGGCAAAGCTATATGAAAAACCTAAGGAGGATTGGGTTGGGGATTCCAACTTCAAAGATATGTTGCCAAAGCATGAAAGGTCTACTTTCCTATGTGCAAGCTTGGTGGTGATTGTGTCAACTTAAGGATAGACTGATGATCCTTTAGGAAAAACACAAGATTAACCACTTGTGGATCTCAACCTTTAGCTCAAGGTGATGAGGGATGACAAGTGACAAGCCTAGATTACCCTAGACAAAGCTCTGTTAGAGGGATAACCTCGATGAGACTGGTGGATTTGCAAGATGGTAGGAATGGCAGAATTTTGGCAAGGTGACAACAATTTTGAAGGCTTGGATGTGAATTTTTTGATTACTAGTTATATGGTTTGGTTCTAAAGAAAAAAACTAAATGAGATGAATGAGCTAAAATGCTTAAAGGGATAACCTAGAATGGTTGGCTTTCCTACAAAGATGACCCTAAAGTGAAACTTATGCAGGAAGATGTGGAGAAACAAGGGAGTCTAATCATAGAAATCATGCCTAGTTGGTAAGGCATAAGCAAGGTTAACTCCTGGATGTTTGCTAAATTTAATAGTGTGATCTAACCAAGCATCTTGAAGAGCTTTGTCGGCAGCTTTGTCTTTTACTTTGTGGAGTTTGGCAATTCGAGGGCTTGGTGTTACTTCCTTTTTCTTGGCTGAAATTTCTTGGTATACCCAAGATGGCTTGAGTTTGGATTTTTGAAACTTCTGTTTGGGTTTGGGTTGTTCTGACATAAATTCCTAAATCTTCTTGGCTTTGAGAGATCTCGGTTGTTTTTGCTTTGACTTGTTCAATTTTCTAAAACAAGCAGTGACTACACTAAGTATGTCTTAAGCTAGGATTGACCAAGTTTGGAAAACATTCATTCAACAAATAAAAAATCAAGCAATAGATAGGAACAACCAGATAGAATTTTTTGATTCTCAAAATGTGATACTTGCGGCAAGGAGTGTGTATGTTTTATAAATGATTCGATTAGACACTTCAAACACATTAACACCCTAGATGGTTGTCTGCTAGGCTGACAGTTGGTTTAGCTAAGAAGTCCTCGATATACCCAAGGTACATGAGGCCCAAATTCATAGATGAAACCAAAAAGATGTCACACAGCCGAGAGGAGTAGTAACCCACTTCTCTTTCACTTCTCAAGGGTATAAAGTTCCTTGAGGCTTAGCCCAAGTGACAAAATCTTGATTCCAAGAGAGGTGTCTTTGGATTCACCTCCCGATCTTTATACTCCATCAGAATGCTGGAGTTGAGGTCTTCCCAAGGGGTTATGAAATCCCCAAGTAGGCCTTCTAAAACTTAAACAAGATTTTGGATCCTAATCTTATGCACCCAAGATGGCCTCGAAAGATGATAAGGGGAGAGAATACTTGGATGATCTTAGGCTAAAAGAAAAAATTCTTTTCCAACTAACACTTAATTTTTCTGATCTAGACCTTGCAAACACACATGTTTAGGATGCATATGTTCAATTCCAACTTGAAGCATTAACAAAAGTAAAATCGATCGAAGAATGAATACAACAAGAAGATTTAGGGTCAACAAAAGTAAACTCGTGTGCCCAAAGCCCCTCCATGTCAAGTATCGATTGTTTTTTCTTTAAGGCATTCAAGATTGAGTGTGAGTTTGTTTTAAGCCCAAAACAAAGATGTGTGAAATTCGATTTCAAGCGTGCACCTGGAGGCCCTCCACGTCAAGATTTGTTCAATTTTTTTTTATGCCCAAATGAAGTGTTAGCAAGACTAATGTGCATTCAAGGAATTTTCTAACTTAGAAAAGCTAATAAAAACACAAGTAAGTGGAGTTTGATTTTTATGGAGCACTTAACACCCTCTTAGGTAGACCCATCCCCATATATGGCGCTGAGATTGCAACCAATGGTTAGAATGATGGGTGATTAAAGGAGGTGAGTCCAACAACAAACTCACTCAAAGCGTCTTTATTTGGTTTTTATAACTTAGAAAGTTTCTAAAATGTGGATTCTTTTTATGCCCCAAAAGATGAAGTGTGAGATAGTGTAATGATTAATTGACCTTTTGCATTCAAAATTGTGTTTTTTGTTTTAAGCATGCATTCCAAGAAAAACTTGATTTTAATCCATGGCATTCAAGATTGATTTAAGAAACATACATTCAAAGACAAGTGTTTAAACATTCAAGTTCATCTTAGCAACATGCATTCAAAGACAAGTGTTTAAACATTCAAGTTCATTTTAGCAACATGCATTCAAAGACAAGTGTTTAAACATTCAAGTTCATTTTAGCAATATGCATTCAAAGAAAAGTGTTTAAACTTTCAAGTTCATTTTCCAAGAGAATTAAACAATGTAAGGAGAACCTGCAAGAAATGTGATTAGTTGGTTTCATAAAAGTCTTCAACCAATAATGCATGAGTTAGCAAATATCCCTATAAAAACCATCAAAGTTTAGTCATTGATAGTGAAAATAAGTATTTAAAAGGCTACAAAATATGATAGAAACTAATACCATCATGACAGGCTCGGAACCAGCTTTTCGAGGATATTTCATTTTTTGAAAACAGAGTCTGGATGCTCAAGTTATGAGCAAAACACCAAATGTTGCTTCTCAAGGCTTAAAAGGGCATGTAGAAATGATATCATGCTAACATCATCAAAGTGCAAGTTTGAATTTCATGGCCATATGGCTGTCATAGGCATTAAAAAAAAACAAATTGACTTGCTAACATGGCAGATCCAATGGGCGTGGACTATGCATGATTAGATAGTGATTTTAATATGATGATGCTTTACTACAATGGCTAAAACCCAATGAATGAGAGCAAAGGTGTTTGGTGGTCTTCAAAGGCCATGGGTTGTGACTAGAAATGACATTGTGGTGGCTACCAAGTCGGTCTAGATGGGTCTGGATGGTACCTACAAGAAATTTGAAAAATATTGGAGGCCAAAATCCATGCCACCCCAAAAAGACAATCACGTATTTTATACTTTTTTGAATTTTTTTTTTTAAAACACGTATATATGAATATGCATATTTCTACCAAACTTTCACAAAAAAAAAATGTACCCAAATTTTTTTTTTTTATTTTTTTTGTTTTTTTTTTTTTAAAGAAAATTTGAAGAAGAGAGAAGATGAGATTTTTTTAAAAAAAATTTAGGATATGTTTTCCTCCTAAATGCATCTTTCAACCTGCACAAACAAGCAAAACACCTTGCAACACCCTCAAACAACAACA
Source organism: Cupressus sempervirens (assembly GCA_028749045.1). NCBI lineage: Eukaryota > Viridiplantae > Streptophyta > Pinopsida > Cupressales > Cupressaceae > Cupressus > Cupressus sempervirens. The sequence continues at coordinate 404,689,853 of CM053790.1, forward strand.
AACGTTAGATCGTTAGTTTGCAAACAAACAAAAAAAAAGATCGAATATGGATTGAAATGGATGAATGAATGACCCATAGTGGGGTCCCACCAGGCATGCCAAAATGTATCACCTATTTTAGTAGAGTAAAATGAACACTAATCTATAAAAAACATTCTCAATACTAAAAATAAGTAAACACTTAAGATAGGACCAAAGAAGGCAAAATTGAGGAAAGTAGACCAAAGATGGTAAACTCCTCAAGTGCTTCTCATGATGATGAAGCTATGTCCCTAATGGATAGCAAATGTATGCTCATGATGTGTTCAAGATCCAAATGGATGCATGATAATCAAATATGAGTTTGGATGAATGATTCAACAATGAAGGTATGGAGGGTTTTCAACATTATAATAGTATTTTGGTAGTTTTTAGGCTCTCAAAATAGTATTATAAGTTTGCTTCAAAAGTGGATGATTTTAGTGAAGGGAGAGGCTTCTATTTATAGGCCAAGGGGTGGAAGGATGGAGGTCAAGGTGCAAGGATGGCAAGATGGTGAGGGAGGGCTAGGATGCACTCAAAGGGGAGCACATGGATTGTGCTTGTTTAAATCCAATTAGGAGGTGACACATGTCACAGGGTGATTGGGTGTGAGAGGGTAGGATATGAGTTGGTCAAAGGAGTAATGAGGGAGGTTGAGACATAAATGGGGATGGTTGGGTCAAATAGAGATGGTTGGGTCATAAATAGAGACGGTTGGGAGGAGGATGAGATTGTTGACTTTGGCTTGGGTTAGCAAGTCTTAACCCTTGCTTAAGTTGTGCACATGATTTAGAAGAGGGATTAGGATTAGCTTAGGAGTTGGCTAACCTTGTTTAGAGAATGTGACAAGGTTAGAGGGGGGATTAGGATTAGAATTGACATCTTCTAGAAGAGTCTAGGCTTCTAGAATGAGGATAAATAAGGCTTTTAGAAAATAAATAAAGTTTCATTTATTTCAAGGGTTTGGGTTGAGGAGATATTTATTAAAATAGTTTTAATAAATATGAGGATTAATATTTAACCTTAATTAAATATTTGAGTTTGGATTAGGGGTAGGAAATGATGGGATTAGCCTTTAATTGAAATTAAATAAGGATTAGAAGATTTTGGAAGACGTTAGTGGTCTTAAGAAAATTGGCCAAGTTTTGGGCAAAAAAAAAATAAATTATTTATTTTGGAATTTTTGGTCAATTTATTAATTAAATAATTAATAAATGAAGAAATAATGTTTAAATAAGATTTAAACATTTTTGGGAGGGATTCCTTAATTAAATATTTTTAATTAAGATAAAGGGATTTAATGGCATAAAAATTAATTAATTAATTAATTAATAAATGATTATGTCATTGGGGATTTTTTCAAAAAATAAAAATACTTTATTTTCTAAAGAATTTTTAGGTGTCTACAAGGTGCACCAATCATCTTGGTGAAGAAGAAGGATGGTTCATTGTGTTTATGCATTGATATTGACAGTTGAATAAGGTGATAGTGAAGAACTGTTATCCTTTGCCAAGGATAGATGACTTGTACAAGTGTTCTCAAAGATTGATCTTAAGTTAGGATACCAACAACTTCATATTCAAGAGGTTGATATTCATTGAACAACTTTTCATACATGGTATGGGCATTATGAGTTCACAGTTGTACCCTTTGGGTTAACTAATGCACCATTAGTATTTATGAGTTTGATGAATGGTGTATTTTGTACTTACCTCAATTAGTGTGTCATTGTATTCCTGGATGACATATTGATCTATTCAAAGACTAAGAAGGAGCATGAAGTCCATTTACATTAGGTATTGTAGTGCTTGTGGGACCATCAATTGTGTGGCAACTTGAGTAAATGTGGGTTCTTCTAGTCAGAGGTGAAGTATTTGGGACACATCATCACTAGTGATGGAATTGCAATGGATGTAGAGAAGATTCATGCTATCATGGATTAGCTAGCACCCACTAATGTCTCAGAAGTTCATAGTTTCATGGGATTGACAAGTTACTATCATCATTTTGTCAAGGATTTCTCATGAGTAGCCCATCCCATCACTTCTCTTCAGAGGAAAAGGAAGAAGTTTGTTTGGTCAGATCAATGTGAGGCAACATTTAATGCTCTTAAGGAGTGTTTGACCTATGAACTAGTCCTTGCAATGCCTAATCTTATAGGTGATTTCATGGTTTGCATAGATGCTTTGTTGGCATGGGAGCAATGTTGATATAGGATGCTCAAGTGATTGCTTATGAATCTAGAAAACTCAAGGAACATGAGCTTAACTACCCCACTCATGATTTGGAACTTGTGGCAGTAGTGCATGCCCTTGTCTGTTGGAGGCATTTTCTTTTGGGACACAGGTTTGAGTTGCATAGTAATCATAGGAGCTTGCATTATATCTTTACTCAGCCAAACCTGAATGCATGAAAAAATCATTGGATCAATAGGTTCATTCAAAAATGCTTCAATAATATCCCTAGTGTCATCAATATTGACTTCATAACCTAGTGGTTTGACCCATGCAATTTTTGATTTGACTACTTGTATATACACTTTGTCACAATCTCCCATAAAAAAAAATATCATCATTATAATCTTCAACAAGTTTCTTTGGGATTTTGAATTTGTTATTCATTTTATCCTTGAATGCAACAAAATAGTTGTCGATGATACTGACATAATTTTCTCCCATCTCTACTATATACTCATTGATTTGATATAGAACATGCACATCTTTTCTCTATACAATTATGCCTTTTGAGGGGAAAAACTTTTGCACAAAGAAAAATAAATAGGTTAAGAATGAACCAAATTTAAAAGGGTTATTCTTTGATGTTCTTATGTTTTCCATGTTCTTGTTGAATTGGTCCAACATCAACTCGCCAAGGTCAAAGGACATGTTGTTCTTGACCACTTTGAAAGTGAGATCCACTACATCATATGATACACTATTGAGTTGACTAGAGCTATATATCTTGTGTGCAATTACATGAATTCCAAACATCACATCCCTATTAATAACACAAATAATCTTCATACCTCTTCCATCCCATTCGGCAAGGTTTTTCTTCTCTAGTTCTACCTAACTTAAGATTTTGGTGGTTTTTACCTTCACAAACATTGGAAGCCCTATGATTCAATAAATAATTTTCTTTGTTATGGAAATAGGTTTCTCCAACCATAATTTCTTGTTGTACACATGACTAAGGATAAACCTTATCCACTTAATCTAAAAATCTTAGGGCATGTGAGGAATGTGGGTTAAACCCTTAGTTTCCAATTGATGATGCTTGGATTTTAACACACCATTCACACACACACAATTTCTCCAAAGTTTCATCCATTTATAAGGTTCCTATATCTTGCATAGAACATAAAAAATGTGAGAAAATATCATTAACCAATAGTACCTTACATAAAATTTGCGATTGTGCTCTAGCGGGATTGAGTGTTTCTACAATTGCCAAACTTAGCTTGAAGTTAGGTGCCTTCCATTCAATACCTTGAACCAACATCTTAGACCCTTTCTTTGTCTTGCTACTCAAGGATGCCATTTCTTGGTAGGGCTTTGTTAGAAACAATAGTCCACCAAGATAACTAGGTGGTGGGGGGGGGATGAATCAGTTATCTAACAATTAAAACATTTATCTTATTTAAAAAAACTTAACCATTTAACCAAAGTAAACAAAAACCATACAAAGATGCACATAAATAATTACACTAGATATGTTGACTAGGGAAACCCTTGATTAGAGGGAAAACCCTAGTTGGAATGATGCCCACAAGATGATGTACTAATATAAATATTCCTTGTTAGAGGATAGACTCTGTTAGGAGTTTTTTACAAAATTTAGTATAATGAGTCCCTATTAAGAGACTTTTAATCCATGTTAGGATATTCTAACCTTTTTAGGAGTTGTGCCAACCCTATTAGGAGTTGTGGTACAATGTATGCAAGAAAAGCCTACTACCCAAACATGCAATTTCAACTACAAGAAGAGCTCACTGCTCAAAAAAGTAATTTACTAGTATCTTCTTCTTTCCTCTATAATTTCTTTTATCCTATCAACCAAACCAATCATTTTTAGACATTGTAGACTTAGTCAAAAACCTTAGATCCAAATACAAAACCTCGAATCACTCAACAAGACCTTAGTAATGAAGTTTCCTTCACTTCCACATTCTTTGTTGCTTTCTAAACATTCATAATTTGCATTAATCCATATCCACACATGTCATTATAAAGGAAAATGTCCTTCCTTTATACCAAGTTCGTAAAAAAATTCCTAGAGTTGGCTATTAGTCCTTCTCAATTAATTATTATAGGACCTCACTAAGAACATGTTACACTTAGCGATAACCTTAATCTTCCACCTTGCAACTTGAATAACTTTCTATACACAAAATATTATGATGAGTAATCTTAGCCACATCATCCTCAACATGTCTTCTTCATGTCCTCAACCTTGATCCTCAAGATATCAACTCTACTAAAACATATAACAATGTTACCAAAACATGCCTCTGCAAACTCTATCTCAGAATAGACATCAACAAAACTTACATAACTTATTGTAGACTTATCCTTTCTACTTCTACTATTAAATTCATATACTAGATACTTGAAAGTATCTCCCACAACCTCAAGTGGTTATCATGCTCAACTAGTTGTCCATACCAACTTAATCTTTCTGTTGTTCTTGGGTCAGATACCACAAAAGACATCAAGCATGCTATGTTGACATCAATGAAAAACTTAGTCATGAATGTAACATATCATCAAACCAATCTTCCAATAATATTTCCCATATTCCAAGAATCTCCTCCTTTGGCATTGATGGCAACATAAATGAAAAACATATAGTTCCAAGAATACCAAGAAAAGATAGATAATCTTCAAATCCTCTTCATCAATCATACTCCCCCATTGATATACCTCAATGTTCTCTTTACCAAACTATCATTAAAAATATTGTGCTTATGTCAAACATCTTCCTCAACATACAACCAAACTTCTCCTTACCATAATCATTTTCATGCCGAACTCTCCCCCATTGACATCAATGTCAAAGGTTTCTACAACCAACATCTTTGCATCAAACTCTGCAACAACTTATAATTACTTAGCTCAAGTGTTAGAGGAAACTATTTAAAACATCATCAACAAGATTCCTAAATGACTCTATCCATCACAGATACTCCCCCATATAAGAAGCATCAACATCCAATCCAAATAAACAATGTTGCTCTATTACCCTTGATTGATGCATTCTTGCATCTTCTTACTCTAATGTAGGAAGGGGCATAACCCCAAGCATACCTCACAAATACTTAAAAGTTTCTTTGGGAGGAGGCTTAGTGAATATATCTACAATCTACTCTTTTGTTCTCACATACTCCAATCTAATTTCCTTTTTTGCAACATTTTCTCTCAACATATGATACTTAATAGAAATGTTCTTAGTCCTTGAATGCAATATTGGATTCTTAGAAATATTGACCACGCTTATGTTGTCACAATGTATAACAATAGGTTCACTAATTTCTATCCTTATATCCTTTAGCATTTTCTTCATCCAAATTACTTGATTGCAATTATTTTCTGCTACAACATACTATGCTTCTATTGTACTTTGAGATGTACAATCTTGCTTCTTAACCAAGAAACTGATCTTCCTCCAAGAAAGAAAGGACCTCAACTAGTGCTCTTTCTATCATCCATACTACTTGCTCAATCTACATTAGTATAAGCACTTAGAATAAAATCATTAGATCTTTCATACCATAATCCAAATTCTAAAGTTCCTTTCAACTATCTAAATATCCTTTTCACTACTGCATAATATGCTTCTCCTAGAATCTTGTAACAAATCCAACTACATTTTCTATATCAAGCCTTGTGTGAGTCAGATATCACAATTCTCTGATCATAGATATGTACTTTTTCTACTCAACAGCAGGTGTCTCATCCTTAGTAGATAACTTGTGTCCAGTTACCATAGGTGTTCCAATAGGTTTACATATTTCCAAACCAAACCTTTTCAGTAAATCCTTCAAGTACTTAATCTAAGAAATAAAGATTCCTTATTTATTCTATACTATCTACAATCCTAGGAAATATTTCATCTCTCCTATCATACTAATTTCAAATTCTTTCTTCATCTCTTCTGCAAACTTCTCACTTTCTTCTTCATTACCTCCAAATATAATGTAATCAACAAATATTACCAAAGTCATCAAACCATCATCAATTTCTTTCCAATAAAGATTACTATCTGCCATACCTTTTCTATATCCAGGCTTTTTGAAATGCTTGTCCAACCTTGCATACCAAGTTTTGGGTGCTTGCTTCAATCCATACAATGCTTTCCTTAGTCTGCATACTATGTCTTTGTCACCTATCAAAGGAAATCCTTCAAGCTATTCAATGTATACCTCTTCTTCAAGCTCTCCATTCAAAAATTTTGTCTTGAAATTGATGTGATATACTTTAAATTTCTTCTATGCTACATAGGCTAAGAATAATCTTATAGCTTCTATTTTCGCCACTAGAGCATAAGTCTCCTCATGATCTATTCCTTTTTGCTATGAGTAACCTTTACATACCATCTTTCTTTGTTTCTTACAACTCCTTGCTCATTCATCTTTTTCCTGAATACCCATTTAGTTCCTATCACATTCTTGTCTACTAATCTGGGGACCAATTCCCATGTCTCATTCTTTTCTATCTGATCCAATACATATTTCATAGCTTCTCCCAATAGTCATCTTTACATGCTTCATCTACATTCTTAGGTTTAACTTGAGATATCAAGAATAGTTCTTCATTCTCTCTACTTCTTGTCATTATACTTTTTTCTTTGCTTCTGATGATCTATTTGAATGGGTGATTCTTTATTGTGTTCTTTCTTGAAGTAGGAGTTTCTATCTCAACTCTTAGCTCTACTAGTGGTTTTGAGATTTGTTCCTACCTTTTCTCTCCTTCATTTTGCAAATCATTGTTAGTCTCAATAAATATCTCATCATTCCTTGGCTTAGTAACAACAACATCATCATCTTAATAGTAATCAACTATTCTCTCTTGTACTCTAAATATCTCATCAATTCTCACACTTACACTTTCCATAATAGTCACCAAAGTTATTTCTTTCGATACATACTTTTCATTAACCAATCTAGACACATTAACATAGTCTTTCAAGGATCTTTCCATATTTTCTCTAAATTATTCAACTTTATCAAAAAGTAGACTCTTCCTAGCTTTTCTCAATCTCTTAAGACATTTACTTGAAAAATGATCAAATTCTTTACATGTCCAACAAACAAAATTTTTAATCCCTTCAGGTTCTCTCCTTGTAACTAGATCAATACCTTCCTTTATATTTATGTCTTCTTCTATTCTAGATCTATCTTCGCTTGTGCTACTATTCTTTTAAATACAATAGAGGGATTTTGGATCTATAAACTCACCTTTGCTATTTAAACAAATCTAATAACTCACCAAGAATTTTCATAAATCATGTGTCAAAATTTCTTCAATTAGATATAGTACTATTTTCTCTAAATATGTTCACCATGGATCTCCTAAATATGTTAAGCTTTTTCTTCAAGGACCTAATGCTCTGATATCAATTGTTAGAAATAATAGTCCACAAAGATAATTGAGAGGGTGAATTAGTTATCCAACAATTAAAACATTTATCTTCTTTAAATAAATTTAACCATTCAACCAAAGTAAACAACAACCATACAAAGATCTACATGGAAAATTACACTAGATATGTTGACTAGGGAAACCCTTGAATATGTTGACTAGGAAAAACTAGTGGGAATGATTCCCATAAGATGATGTACTAATATAAATATTTCTTGTTAGAGGATAGACCCTATTAGGAGTCTGTTATAGCATTTAGTATAATGAGTCCCTATTAGGAGACTTTGAATCCCTATTAGGAGATTTCAACCCTATTAGGAGTTGTGCAAACCTTGTTAGGAGTTGTTATACAAAGTATGCAAGAAGAGTCTAGTTTCCAAACATGAAATTTCAACTACAAGAAGAGCTCACTATGCAAACAAGTAATTTACTAGTATCTTCTTCTTTCCTCTATAATTTCTGCTATCTTGTTAATTAGACCAATCATTTTCAAACCTTTTAGACTAGGTCACAAACCTTGGATCCAAATACCAAACCTTAGATCACTCAAGAAAACCTCAGCAATGAAGTTTCCTTCACTTATACACTACTCTACTCAACTTTGCATTCCACACTCTTTGTTGTTTTCTGAACATTCAAAATTTGCATTAATCCATATCCACACATGTCATGATAAAGGAAAATTTCCTTCCTTTATATTGAGTCCATAAAACAATTCCCTTAGTTGGCTATTAATCCTTCTCAATTATTTATTGTAGGACCTCACTAAGAACATGTTACACTTAGCAATAACCTTAATCTTCTGCCTCACAACTTGCATAACTTTCCATACATACAATATTATGATGAGCACACTTAGCCATGTCATCCACAACATGTCTTCTTCATGTCCTCAACATCAATCCTCAAGATATAAAATTTACTAAAAGATATAAAAAGTTGTTAGTTCATTTTTTCAGAGTCACCATTTTTACTCATTACTTTTGGTTTACTCTTGTCTTTGTCATTTTAGTTTTGAACCATTGGTTTTTTCAATTTTTCAAACCCAAAAATCAAGTTGTGTTTGTATTCTGATATTTATTCAACTTCATTTTCGACCATATCTTCCTCCCCAAGCTAAGTTTTTGACCAAGTTGTCCCTTATAGCCAACTTGAATTAAATGTGTTTTATTTCAAAGCATCATTTTGTTGCAGTTCAGAAAGTGCCTTGGTATAATGGGTAGGTTCCTTGTACTCCATGAACCTTTTGTACCTTTTGTACCAAGTTCAAAGGTTACTAAGCTATGTTGAACATCTTGTACCAAATGAACTAGTTTATGGGTTCAATACTTCTTGCATTTCATTAGAAAAACTTTCCTTGGAGGACCAATTGGACATGTCACACATGGCACATAAGACACACAATAGCTAGTTGCCTCAACATGATTAACATGGTTGTGGGTAGCATTATGATTTGAAAGGTAAGTACAAGCAATTAATGACCAAGTGAAATTGTCATTAATAACCACACTAAGGTTTTGATTAAAGTTGTAAAAGAAAAGGTTTGGTACATGTAAAGAGGGATAATTATTTAAAGCACTTGGCTCCTAATTTAATGCTAGTACCATTTCCACCCTATCATCTTTCCTTCACTACATGCTAAAAATCATTTTCATCCTCTATGTAATTAATGGTCATGTCCTTCTTTTCCCAATGCATTTAAAGGAAAGTTTTCTTGTTTAAAGGAAAGTTATTAAGTTTCTTATTTTGCTCAAAACAAACAATCCTAGGAGAGAAATGAAGAAAATTAGCTTTCTTTCATAGTTGAAATAGTCATTGTCTTCTAGGTAATTCTTTCATCTTCTGGTTATTTCTTCCTCTTCCCATGGGGTAAATCATATTTGTGGTTGTTTCCTTGCTTTGTGTTCAAATATAGAGCTCTTAAAAAAAAAAAGTCTACATTACATATATTTGGGAACACTTGTAGTCTGCAATGTAGGTCCCCCATTATAGTTTATACAAACTTATTTGGGGTTGATTTGGGGGGATTTTTAGAAAGATTGTGTGAAAGGATAGCCCAACCATTTTCCACCAAAGTGTTAGACATGAACCTACTCATGTCTTTCACTTTCCCTCCAACTTACCTATGCCTAGAGCTAATTCAGGAATGCAAACACATGTACAATGTGTCTAGAGGCCATATATTGAAAAGGGATGGAAGTGTCTTGTTGGATATCAATAGAGAGACTGTGTCTAATTTATTTCACCTAGAAGAGCAACCATTTGTTGATCTTACCCCAGCCTTGTCTGCAGAAAGGTTGGCTAAGAACAGTGATTATAGAAATGTCCTAGCAAAAAATTTGGCAGATGCTTTCTATAAGATTGGTTCGAGGTTACCCAAAACCTTGAAGAAAATCCTGATGACTGTTGAGGTTCAGGACATAATGGTTCTTTTGCATAGAATTTGTGGTTCCCCTAATGTTTTTGTTCTCAAGAATTGGATGTACTTTTATGTTTAAATTGTGTTAGAAGGTTTGAAATTTTTAGATTGGGCATAACTAAACTCCAACTTCCTTAGAGACCAATTGAAAGGTGCCCTAAATTTGAAGAAAGATTTTTCCATGTCATCTTACTTGATGTACATGTTAGCTACCACTCAAGATTTGCAACAATGGCCACATGAACCCAAGACTGAGGAGATCACCATATATAGTTATTGCCCTTTGTTGCATAAAGATAAAGCCTTAAATTATTTTAAGAGGTTTCGTGATGTTTTCTCTGGAAAATTGTGTTTTGAAATGAAAAATTCTTTGCAGCACAGAGTTTCACTTGAGTCCTAAAGACTTGTCCAATCTTTTGGTAGCCTATACATTTTCAATTCCCAAGGTTTACATATTTGAGAATAGGAAGTTTTGATGAAGAACCTATGTGTCTTCCTAGTTTTTCATTTGATTGTTTCATTTTAGCAAAAGTAGCATGGAAATTAATTTCTATGATAAATAAATTCTTAGTAGAAGAAGCCTATCATATTATTTTCCCCCTTAAACTTACCTTTATATCTTCATCTACCTTGGATAGTTTATCTTTGATTTCCTATGTGAAGATAGATGTATCATAGAGTTTACCAAATAGAGAAGTTGCATTTTTGGCAAAAGTTTCCAGTGAGCTAAGAATAGTAGACAAGTCTACTTGATGTATTGCAATCTTCTATGCTACTAGCTCCAATACTTTATTTTCAAATTTCTTCTCTACTCTTTGAAACAATTTCTCTTGTCCATTCAAATATTCACTGAATTTCTAGACCACTTCTACTAATTGACCCAAAATAGGTTGAGAAGTATCAACCTTGGTGCTAAGTGCATCTACAAGAATGTTCGTTGCATCTTCTAGCACTTGAAATTCTCTATTTATTTCTTCTCTAAGCCTCTATTTCTTAGATTTCTTCTATAGAAGTTCTCCTACTATATGCATTTGATCAGGATTCAGAGTAGAGGTATCCCAATTTGGAATAACTATACCTTCATCAAGATCAATGTCTTCTTCCTTATCTTTGTCTTTGCTAAAAACTTTTGTACTTGGTTAAGGCTTTCTCTCAACTATCCTTGTACTTATTATTTTCATTCTTGGAATAGAAAAAATAGTGGAAAAGGACGGACTAGAAAAAAAAGTATATATTGCACTAATTGAAGAAATACCTTGTTGTTGAGTAACCATAACTGATGAAGGAGGAAGTACTAATTTCTTGGTAGATGAAGTGTTGGTCACTTCAGTCAGTGAAGTGCTCAGCTAAATAGGTGGAAAGATTGGTTGAGTTCTTGGATTTGTAGTGTTTGTCACAACCAACTCAACAATAGATTTCTCTAAGCTTGATGGCTTTAATTGTTTACTGAGAGAGTGAGGAAGTGAGGCTATAACTGATGCTACAAAATTTTAGGGTCTATTTCCTCAATATTCTAAATCTCAGGGAGATTCTCCTCAATGGCTTCCTATTCTTGTTTCTCATCATCATCATTAATTTCTTCTTCATCATCATTGTCATTTTCCTTGTCATCTTTACCATCTTCAATCCTTATCACTGACATTAACAACAAAATCATAGTTTTGATGAAGATTATAGATGTTCTTCCATGTATTAGTGGCATTCTTCACCACATGTTCAATGTCATTGATCAATATCAAGCAAGTGTTAAATTTCAAAGAAAGTTTCTCTTCATTCTACTTGATGGAATCTTTCACTTCTTTGTCATTTAAGCTTGGCATGACTTGCCTCAGAGTATGCTCATATATATCCTTTATTGTTTTCTTGGGATGTTCCCATCTTGGCTTGATTTTCTCCATCATTTCATTGGGAATCTACTATGAAAGTTGGTTAGGAGAATATTTTCATTTACCTAGCTTAGAAATCATCATGTTTTCAACTTTCTTCCTTTCCTCTATAGTTCTAGTCTCATACCATAATGATTTTAAGTTTTCCATGCCAAATCCAGAATCAATTTCTTTCAACTTTTCTTGAAATGTAGGTGGAGACCTTTTCAAAATCACATCTCCTACTTCTTCACCCAATTTTACTTTCTTTCTAGAAGTTCTTCTTGTAAACATTGCATATATGACTTGGTAGGTTTGGTTATAATAACTTTACCTTTGTTCTTAACTGGCTCTTCTTCTACTTCTATCGAGTTTGCTTCATCTATAGTGCCTCTCATGTTTACAGTTTATACCTTGTTGTCTATTTTGATTCAAGAGATACTTGATACTCTCTTTTTTATTTGTATTTTTGCAATGACTTGAGGTTCGAATGTTGTCCTCTGATTTAGTGCCATAGATGATTTACTTCTATTCAGTTTATCATATTTGCATGTTGATGCTATTTTGAGATGACAGTAGATCTATGAGGATATTTGGTTATATGGTTTATTGGACATATTGTTGATTATGTTGTGAGAAGAATTTTATGCTCTGGTTATTTACTTTTTTCTTGTATCTTTACGCTTTCTACAAATATGAGTGATGTAAATGGATTAAATAGGTATTTTAATACATGTTGCTTCAACTATGATATTATATGCAATTTCACTTCATTGTGTATTTTAGTGTGTAGGAATTATATCCCTAGCAGTGGCACATGGAGTTAGTGATTCAGCTGTTCATATTTACCAATGTCGTCCCTGTGTGGTCAATGTGTCCTTATTTTAATTAATTTAATTAAAACTTTTTAGTGGTTAGTAAATCCAAACTCATTTGCATTATGAGACTAGACCATTGAGAATGTCTATGAATTTAGAGGTTCACTTTACTATGAAAGTGTTAAGTGATTTTCTATGATTTTTGTTGGAATCTCTCAATGGGAAGAGTGCTTCTGAGAGGAGAGGTGAATTAGAAGTACTAGCCTCTCTCTCTCTCTCTCTCTCTCTCTTTAAAAACTACTTTTAAACCCTTAATAACACATAACTAAAATTAACATGCATGCATAAAAACATTAAACAATCATGAGAAACAAACATGCATCACCACATTAACACTTGAGATTTTGGTGACCCAAAAACCCTCCAAGAATAAGAAGGTAAAACTGCAGTGGGGATGATACCCACAAAATTATTGTAGCAATTGATTTCAACCACTTTTGATGGTTTTCCCTATTAAAGGCCTACCCTATTAAAGGCTACAACACACTCTTAAATGTGACCCTATTAAAGGATTTCAACACCCTATTAGGAGTGTGCCTTGTTAGAGGACTTAAGAACATTCAACTTAGAATGCCACCCTATTAAATGATTTACATAGAGTTGTTAAACTCACCTAACTCAATAGGATTTCCAAATTCCTAATACAATTGTGAGAGAGTATTAAGATAATACACCTGATCTAATGCACGCTCTAATGCTGATCTTAGGCTCTTGATCTACTCTTCTATAATTGATCTCTGCTAGATCTGATCTGTTGATTGTGTTCCTTGTTCTATTATGATCAACTAGATGTGTAAATATTGTCCTTTCCACTTAATCTTTGACACCAAATGTTCTGCAATGATCTTAATAATAGGCTCTACTTTTCCTTCTTCTTTTTTGCACTTCTCACTTCTCTATTCAATGGCATCAAGACTCCATTATATAGATTAGTGGTTTGTTATGCATCCTTGGATAAAATGTTCCTACTAAAATCCTAAAAATTCACCCATTAGCTGTATGCAATCTCCAATTTTCTAATTGGCTGCATGAGGATTGCATAGGTGGTTGTGAGGATTTGATCTTATCCTTTTGTCCTATCATGAGTCATGCATAACCATTTCGCATCATGGTTTGTATTGGCTTAAACTCTTATGCTAATCTGGCATTTCTCGGCACTTGAAGTAATATCGATGCTCGTCATCATCCATTCTGGATTGGTCAGCATCCACTATATTTCTTCATTACTTGGCTCCTGTAGAATTACTATGTCACTTTGCACCTATTAGTTTTCTTCATTGCTTGACACCTGTTAGATCCCAAGTTACTCTACACATATTGGTCTCATTTGCTTGCCACCTACTATGACGTGCTCAACACATATTGTCTTCTGGTCTGCTCGACACTATCTGTAACTCGACAGGTGCAATGAAAATGGTTAAGTGTGTTGACACTCAATTGTCAATCTTATTTATTTCATCAACAATCTCCCCCTTTGACATGAGTGTCAAAAACACTTAAGATCATTCATGATCCAACCATTATATGTACATTCTTTTCTTGCAAAATTTCAAAAAAAATAATATTGTGAACAACAATATACCTTATGACTCCCCCTGAGTTGATTATGTCATGAATTCTGATGTCTTGTGCCATTGTGCCTGATGTACTTTATTCTTTGACCTATTTCTAACTTTTTCTTTCCTTTTGATCCTGTTATATCCTTATTTTACTATATGCATTTCTCCTCCTTTAATATATCTCCCCCTTTGAATATCGGCTCCTACATTATTTCCCCCTTTGAATATTTTCTCCCCCTTTTTGACACTTTATGTCAAAGGGTCATATCTAGTAATGCCATTCTTGGCCAAAAATGTTTTATTTACCTCAAGGAGTATTTTGAGAGCTGCATCCTAGTTATTCAATGCAATATCCAATGACTTGTGTTGGATTGCAAGCTTTGCTGCTAGATCAACAAGTCCTTCATGTGTAGAAATATTTGGATCCTTCTTCAGGACTGTTTCTGCATACATTTTCTCCTTATGTAATATCTCCAAATGGGGAGTGATAGAGGCTTGTATTTGCATCAGCTTTTCTTTAATAGTGGCCTCTTCTACTGATAATGCAGCTAATTCCCTCTGAGTGTGAAGTGTTTGAGAAAAATTCTTCTCACTGTGTGTAGGATTTGAGGGTAGTTGCATGCTAGAGAGCTTTAGTTTCTCCCAAGGTTCAAAAATTTTGGATTTATTTTTTGTGTGAAACTAGAAAAATCACACAATTTTCTATAAAGAGAAAAGATGTTCCCTAACACAATCTTCACACTATCCAATTTCTTAGCTAGGTCAACTTGTCCTGAAATTATGTTATTGGCTATCTTTTGGTTGACCTTGCTTACAAACTTCTTTTCTAACCATTCCTTGATTTTTACATTTGTATCATGGTCTTCATTATTCACTTGATCAACTATATCAGATAGTTGCTCAAGGATTGGCCTGCTTGAATCTGGAGATTTTAGGTTGAATGCATCCATGAATATATCTTTGAACTTATTCATTGTCTACTTGTATTTGTAGTCTTTCCTCAATGTCTCTTTCCTCCTTCTCTTATCTAATGTATTCTCTATTTCATTCATCTTTTCTTCAGTTAAAGTGCTTGAATCATAATAGGGTATTTTAATTTCTTCATCAATCTCAGGAATACCATAATGAATGGTCCTGGCTACCCTAGTAGAACTTGAGCTTGGTGTACTAACATGTAAGGTCATCATTTTAGTACTTAGTTGCTCAACAAGTTTAGTAAGAGTTCCTATTTTTGGCAAGTCAACCAAAGTTTGTATTGCAGACTCCTTCTTATCTTGTGTTTCTTCCTTATCCTCTTCTTGTATCACTATGACTATGGGTGCACTTGCTATCTATACTGTTACACTTGTATCTACCCTTGTTGTTGCACTTGGCTCCTGATGAGCTTGCATGGCTATTCTTGGTGGTGATGGAGATAGTAGAAATGGAAGTCCAATAGTTTGAATGGTCTGAGGTGGTTCTTGTGGTGACACCTTGGCTTCTTTGAGTTTATCTATTGACTTTTGGAGTTCATCTACACTAACCAATATGAGACTTGTACACAACTATGCTTGAAGAGTTGTTTGGTCAAGAATCTTAATGAGATCCTCTACAATTAGTGGATCAATGTTTTGACTTGAGGTGTTAACAACATCCTTAATCTTTATGATTTTTGTAGGTGTGATAGTAGAGTGAAGAGGGCTAGGAGGTGGAAGTTGTGTGTCTTGCACACTTTGTTGCTCATCAATATATTTATTTTCCTCCTCTTCAACCTTTTTCTTTACTTCTATCTTCTCTTCTTTCCTCTTTATTCTCTCTTCTAGCTTAGCAGTGGATTCTTTTTTCTATTCCTCTTCAAGGAAATCTTCAATTTTCTTATAAAAATTCTTCAATTCCCAAGGTTTACATATTTGAGAATAGGAAGTTTTGATGAAGAACCTATGTGTCTTCCTAGGTTTTCATTTGATTGTTTCATTTTAGAAAAAGTAGCATGGCAATTAATTTCTATGATAAATAAATCCTCAATAGAAGAAGCCTATCATATTATTTTCCCCCTTAAACTGGGTAAGGTAACATGTGGAAGCATGGAAGATGCCAAATGTATAATCTTTGATCTAGTTAAATTTTGTTTTGGTATGTATCAAGCTAGAATGAACTTTGACAGTAAAGACATCATCCATAGCTTGTTTGATAGCCAAGTTAATATTGCACATGTTCCTACAGTGGAGGATTTCTAGGAAGACTTTAATAATGAACTAGAAGTAAAAAGGAGAGGTTTATCCAGGTTTACCATTTATCAAATTATCCTATTTCAATTGAAGTTGGGAATAGATATCACATATATAGAAGATGATGGAACATACATTCTAACTTCTCAAGAAATTGAACCTATAAATCTTGCCATAGATTGGGAATCTAAGGAAGAAGATGATATCCTTGAAATAATAGCTAATGTGTTTAAAAGGACACCTGTGCTAATGTTAGGGCTAATTTTGTTTCTAATATTGGTCTCCCCATTGCAGTTAGTAGAAGGTCCTCTAGAATTTTTGAGAAAAAGGTTCACAATCCTCCCCTTCTACAAAAAACTTGTACTAGCAAGAAAGCTAAAATGTTGTCTCCAATAAGCCCTCACCAAGTTACTCAGTTTGACCACAAGAAAGGAAAAGACCAAGGTGGAGAACTCATTTACTATATCCAAAGAGTTCAAATAATTATGGGTTCATCTCCTCCATGGGTATAGGTTGTAACTACTCCAAAAGGTGCTGCTAGATCATAACGGGATGCTGATCCTCTTAACTAGCTTGTGGCCTCAGTAAATAGGAAAAGGAGTCTGGTTCCAGTTTCTTTTCCTATGGATGATATTTTAAGTAAGTACACTAACAAGGATCCTAAACCCAAGAGGACCAAAAGCACTGCAAGGAAAACTTTTGATAGTGTAACTTAGAGGAGCATTACTGAAGTGGATATTAATAACCATAAGGAGGGAGTAGACAAATTGGATTTGAGCAATTTCAAGGTTACACACACCAACCTAGGGGTAATGAATCATGAAACAAAGGAGCACTGGGTAGAATCTTCTACTAAATAAATTGCGCTGCAATCACAAAAAGATGGGATAAAAAAGAAAAGGCTAAAA
This sequence comes from Cupressus sempervirens, assembly GCA_028749045.1. Lineage (NCBI taxonomy): Eukaryota > Viridiplantae > Streptophyta > Pinopsida > Cupressales > Cupressaceae > Cupressus > Cupressus sempervirens. The sequence goes on from CM053790.1 coordinate 404,707,351, forward strand.
TTTGAAAACAATGTGATGGCAAAGTACATAGACTCCTTAAAATAACAAAGCTCTATTCCTAGTAATTAGTCACAAGATACCTTCAATTCCAATGCTCTCAAAAACTAGCAACTACTAGAAGGTCTAGAAAATGGAAAAATGATGATGTTTGTCGTGTCTAGTTGGATCATCTTGGTAACAAGTCAAGTCGCCAATCTTATGCAAAATTTGGATGAGATTGTTTCCCTAGTAGGGGCTACTTTGAATGAATTTTTTGCTCAATCCATAACATGGAAAGTAGAAGTTGAAAAATTATCAGCCACAGTGTCTCAGTTAGTGGAAGTAGAAGAATTTAAGCTAGAAAATTTCTTTCAAGAGAACCTACTACAACATGTAGACACAGGTTTAATTCAAGTTTTGAGGAAAAATATTTCCTAGAGAGTGTCAAACTACACTTCTACTATTTCAAGAAGGCAATCTTGTAAAAGGGATTTCAAGGCATTACTAGAATAGGTAGATATAGATTTTTAGTCTATCAGTTCACCTTTTCCTAGCCCCCTTAAAGAAGGAAATTTTGATTTAGAGACAATTGTCAAGTAGCATAAAGAATGTATAAAATCTATTAAGGAAAAAATAGACCTCACATCATTTGGCTTCTCTAGAGTGGCAAAATGTGAAGTGATGATAGGAACTTGTACCTTACAACTACCAAGCTACCTAGACATGGTGAACAAAATGAAGCTGGATAGGGACATCTAGAAAAAATTCCTTCAAAGCATCAAGAATCCAAACATGAGCACCATTACTAAGTTCATGAATGCAGAAGCTGGCACATGGGAAAAGAGATACTAAAAATGCTAAAGAAGAGGAGGAGGAGGAAACCACTTGACCAATTGGTGATTATTTTATGTTTCCTATTAATTTACTCAAAAAAAAATTAGTTATGGTTCTTATTAGTTAAAATCTAGTTCTGTGTACCCTGTTCAAGAATTGGATTTTTAGGGAGATTCTCAAACAACTTATTATTTAAGCTTAAGTCTTAGTAGTGTTAGGGGTTGGTATTTTTGGATCATGTTGTGATCGATTTGCTTAAAGTTTTATGTTTCATGCAACTTTTCTAAGTTTTTCCAGTGATATATATATATATATATATATATATATATGAGAAGTATTGTTCTTTTGAAGGAAAATATTTGAATGTTCAAAGATGTATGCTTTGAATTATTTCATTATTGATTTAGTATTGAATTATTGAATGTTTCCTCATGTGCTAGATATTTCTTTCCTCGTAGTAATTTTATCTCAAGTTTGTTTAATTTCTAGAATGTGATTAATCAAGAACTATGTTCTCCTCCTTTTGTGTATTTATCTTTATCTTATTGTTGTTATTTAGATCGTTCCCCCCATCCAAGAATTGAAGGGAAACCTTATTACTTTCAGGTTAAAAGTAATCTTCTTTAAAAAGTGGTTTTGATTGAAAATTCAATAAGGGAGATTAACCTTACTAAAATTCAGAGAGGAATTATGAATGTCAAAATTTCTCAACCGTTGGGAAGTTGTATTTTTCTTATGAAATTGGTTATAGAATCTTTACCTTTTTTTGTGATTTAAAAGACAAATCGGTTCACCAACAAAATTTTGGCGACTCTACTAGGGAGTTGATTGGAGAAGACTTAGTATTTTACTAGTTAAGAAGCTGATATTATGTTCCAACATGGTACTCCCTCATTATGATGTTTTCCCTATTTTGTAACCAAATATTGGATTTAATGATACCCAAGAAGATATCATATCTAATTTCAATGCAGTAGCCTGGAAAGAGAGAACAAGCAATCAACAATATTTTCAAGTTGGCCAAGTTCTGTAAAGGGAAGAAGAGATTGGTGAATGGCTTAGAGGAATCCTTGTGGTTCAAGAAGTTTTCATAGTAAATAGATTGGTCCAAAGACTAGCATAATACTGAATTAAGAGACCGAGAAAAATTGGCTAAAAAGATATTCATGAGAGCTGTCAGGGAACGAGGTCTTACCGATGATGACTTTGACGCTCTTGAATTGATGATTTTAAACCTAATCATATGCATAAGAGGAAAAAGAAAGTAAAGTTAGCTAGTAGACCTACCTCCCCACCACCATCACAACCTCCCCTATCTCTGCAAGCTCTTGATATTCTCGATATCTTTATACCTATTGTTTGAAACATTTAACCTCTAAACATTGCCCCCCCTCACTTTGGCTTTTTGGGGTCAAAAAAATGGACCAATCCAACTTGGAGTGAAGCTATGCCCAAAGTTTCTAAATATCTTTTACCTAAATTTAGTGGAGATGGAAAAGTTTTGGCTAAATATCACCTAAGCTCTTTTAAAGTGGCTTGTGGAATTGTGGATGTCCCTACTGAAGATGTCACAGTCTGACTCTTCATTTAAACATTTATTTATGTCACTACTAATTGGTTTAATAACCTTCCCTATGCCTCTATAACCAATTGGGATACCATGACTCATGCCTTTAAAGCTCATTTCAAAACTCCAAGTGATGGGAATTCTCTCCTAATTCAATTGTCTCAACTAAAGAAAGAAATGCATGAACCCATGAGAGAATTTGTGGCTAAGTACAATAAATTTCTAGAAATGATTCTTGCAGCCTCAAGACCTGATGTAGAAAATAAAAAGGGATTCTTTATAGGAGTGATGCCTCTAGACATTTCTTTTCACATGAGAAGAAATATACTTATCGACCTAGCTACTACCCAAAGGTTAGCTATTGAACTGGAAGATGATCTGATAATAATAAGGAAATGGAGAAGAGATGTTCATACCTCTAATCCTCAAACTTCCACAAGTACAAATCCTATGGTCCAAAGATTAGTTAATGATGTTATTATACTAAAAAGGCAGCAAGGCAAACCTAGTGTCTACCCAAATTAATATCAAAACTAGTCTGAATGAAATACTCTCCCCACAAAACAAGGTAAACCTACTTACCAGTTGCCTGGTCCATAGATTCTATCTCAACACTAATCATGATGGCAAGACTTGTGCAGATTGGTTGAGACATTTGCAAATGAAAGAAACTAAAGGTCAACATGGAATTGTTACTAAAGTTGAAATAGACTCACCCGAAACAAGTACCTCACATACTTTCTTTTTAGAATATGAATTTGATATAGATGGAAATGGAGACATTTTTCTAGCCATCAATGACCCTACATTCTTTATGATGACCAGAGGATAGAGAGCTTCCAAATTTCATTATGGGACAAACTCGAATCCATAAGGCATAAAAATCAAAGATTCATCTCAAACTGTTAAAGATCCCACCAAAGGTATGGAAAATACTTCTCCTAAGAAAAGTGTTGTGAATATTAGTTCTTATAATTGCTTTGATATAGTTCAATTTTGTAAATTTTCCACTTTTATTGTTGGGACTCAAAATCAAAGCCTTGATTTTGAGTACCATTGAAAAATTAAGCCCCATAAGCGCTTTTTGATGCATGCATACCCGGTTGTCCTTTTGAGTCCTAAGAGGTGTTTAATGTTTATAACACCTTGCATTCAATACACCTATGTGTTCCATGAAGATAAATTGACATTCTAAGCTATTCGATGATGTCCCATTTTGAGTATTGTCCAATTCTGCATTCTCGCCTAAGTGTCAAACAACGATGAGAGGTTGTGTTTTCATCTAAATATCTTGCACCCAGTAATGTTTCATTACTTGCCACTTTGAGAGTGTTTAGTTTCCATACCAAAGAACCTATGTTTTAGAGTTTGAGTTATTTCAAACCTGTTTGACTAGGTTTTGAATCCCTCAAAGTTGGTCATTTATTGTTGTCATGCTGATGTAAATTGTTCATAATTTTGGGAGGCCCTGTTTGACTTGTTATAACTTTGACCCAATTGACCAAAATGCTAAAATTCATTTTGCACTACATTTTAGAGGTCAAATAATTGCTACATTTGAATTTTGAGCTTATTACGAATCTTTTGATTAGTTTTTAAACGTGATTCCAAATGCAATTTCTAACTTTTTACTGGTGTCAAAAGGTGCAAAGTTGTCAATACTTTTGTGATGTTATATCTCAAAATCTGTGATGGGTGATATCAAATGGATTATACTACTGTGCTCTACTCTAAAAATACTTCAAGTGTGCCAATTTTCAAATTCTACCAAATCTATCTGTACACTTTCCTAGGTCCATTCCATTTGCAAAAAATACTTTTCTGCTAGTGTTTCAGCCTGCAAATTCTGAGTAGCCCACTTTGAAAGCTCGCCAAATGCATCCTATTATTCATCATGAGCCCAAATCTTGGATTTATATTTTCTTCATAATAGTGAACCAATTCTCTAGTTTTCATGCCCCCAAGTGTCAGTTTACCCAATTTTTGAAGCCAAATCTAAAAGCATTTTATGGTTTTCTAACTTGTTTTCTTGCAAGCAGTTTTGAAATGACAACTTTGACAATCAATATCTTTTGACTAAGAATTTTTCATGAGACAAGATTTAACATGGTAAGAGTGTGTGGAATAGAGAATCAGTATTATTGTTTTTAGAGTCTGATGAGGTGTTTTTGTCAATTTTTAAAACTAGCCGACAAGCCCTATCAATAGAAAATCATAGTTTGCAAAAAGAGGTGAAATAAGTTTTCAATGAAAAATCAATGCTCTCATTTTGATCCAATTAGTATGGGATGTCCAGTAAGCCCATTTGAGATGTTGAGTATTTAAATTTGGAAAAAAAATTGGTTGGACCCACTTTCAAGCCCAACTAAATTCATTCAATGAACAAGTCAAAGGGGATAAAAAAATTTCAACATAGGAACAAGAAAAGAATTTTTGAAAGGCTCTATCTAGTCATGGTTTAGGACCTTGTGTCCATCTAAAAATTTTATATACAGTTTCTCAAAATTGGGGCAAGTATTAACTGGCCCAAAGCAATGGAGGATTGAATAAAATGTGAGCTAAGATTTATGACATGGTGGCATTGGCATGGTTGATGAATGCCACACTTGTTATCTCAAAGCTAGATAAGTGATTTTAATGGCATGACTCAAGAATTTTCTCTGACATTATGATCAAAAGTATATCATGATTCTTAAAGAAGATCTATTATCTTTATGTGGGCAATTATACAAAGGTTCATCCAGATTTGGCTTTTCTGAGCATTATTTTTATCCAAAAGGATTGCTAGGATGAAGTCCCCATGATTAGTGGGATTTTTTAAAAGGAAAAGCCACCATAAAGGGAGACAAGAAAAAGAAAAACATGGGACACAGAAAAAGGCTCAAACCCATGACCGATAGTAGGAATTTGGGATCTACTGGCAATAGTTATAGGAGGCTATCATGCAAGTCTTAGAACTACAATCACAAAATACATTTATGTGAGTAACTTACATGGTCAAAGCTTGCATGTCATCACATAACAAAAGAATGTATTCCAACAAGCAGGAATATATATTCAATGGGACTTGCATGCATCATTAGAGAGTTTGTAATCATTTTGTGCCATCAGAATCCAAGCTGAGTTAGTAAAGGAAATGATGATGAAGTTCCATGCTAGCAGGAGTAAAGGAATATAAGTCAAAGAGAATGCATTATTAATGATAAATAAATCAAAGATCAATGTTAATATCATATCATATAGAATGATAGGGGTAGAGGTAACAAGGGCTCAGTCCAAGCCTCCAAACTGCACCAAGATTGCTCAGATCAATCCCATCATAGATTGTTTCATAATTTCATGTTAATATTATTAATATATTTGAAACAATAACAGTTCTTCAAAAATATTGATGTTGTAGATGTGGGGGCATGATTATGGAGTTGTTATGTTCTATTCTTTTAGATATTATCATAATATCGATCGCTTAAGCTATAACAAGGCACGACAACAGGAAGTATGTTGGTCATTAATAGGGCACCTCTCCTCCAAAGCATAAACTTGATTGGCACTAGACATGTATTCTCTAAAATATTCTCTACAATCTCCTCATAGACTTATGCTGATATACTCATAAAAAATGAGAAAATACGGGCTAAGTAATGATTCCATTGTCTAGTTACGGGTCAATGGCTTGCTAGCATCTCCCACATTTTTATATTAACTATTGTAAAGGAATGGACCAAATTATAAAAAAAAAATTTGCTACTCTTGCATTGACTTGTTGCATGATCTAGCTATCATGATTTTTTGTGTTATAGTTGTATGCCTAAAATGTGGGCACACTTCTATGAGTCATTATATTCAAGATTTCTCAAAAATGAGGTCTCGAATGGCAAATCATAGCTCCCTATTCATGGAGTGCAGGGGTTTGTAATGGAGGCCCTTAGTCTGATCTAGTTTGTGCCCATGCAAGTACACCACAAAATAAGAGATTCAATGATCTAATATGCATGCAAATGGAAATGAAAAACTAATCTAAATGATAACAATGCAAAATAATGCAAGAAATGAAATCTAATCTATGAAAAGAAATAACAATGCAGATCTAATCTATCAATGCAAGATCTAAGCTAATATGAAAATCAAAGTATGGATCATGATGATGGAAGCCATGCATGCAAGAGAGAATGAGACAAGAAGATAGAAGCTCTCCACAAAAGCTTTAGTATTCAAAAATCCTTCAAAAATCGCTCTCCAAACCTACAACATAACAATAGCATAATAATAGGGTTTTCAATAATGGGTCTTCAAAATGAGGAGAGGGCTCTCCCTTATAAAAGAAATTATAGAAGTGAGAGGATCCTCACAACCAATATGGGATAATAGAGTTTGATCCATGTGAGACAAAATTTCACCAATGAGAAAAGAGGAGTGGTTGAGAAGAAAGTGGAAAGAGGATAAAGATAAATCCCATTTAGAAATATGTGCATTTAAGTGTAGAGAAAATAAGAAAAGATTTATTTAATTTTTTATTTGTTTTATTTCCTCTTTAAGTGGAGATTTATTTAATTAAAAGGGAGCAAGTTCTTTTAATTAAATAGGAAATATTAAATTAAATTAAAAGAGGGGTTTTTCTCTTAATTAATTAAATGGGGATGAATTATTTAATTAAAAGAGAGGTTTTCTTTTAATTAAATGAGGACTTATTTTATTTAATTAAAAGGGAGATTTTCTTTTAATTAAATAAGACTTAGGATAAAATGATCAACATTAGAAATGAAATAATTGAATTTGATCAAGGAAATTGATTTGAATTGATTTAATAAAATATTGCAAACCATTGATTCAAGAAATTGATAAATTGATAAATTGAATAATCGGGGCCCATAGTCTAGGCAACCATTTTAGGGTACATACATTTGCCCCTCTTTGACTAATGTGTGATCAATTTGGGAATACATGTAGTCAAAGAAAGAAATTGAAGTGTGAGGTCAATTTGGGATCACAAAACAACCCAAATGTGTGGCCAATTTGGGAACACATTAGGATGAACAATGCAAATAAATGTTGACTTGAAAAAGTTGAGGATAAAATTGATAAATCTGAATCAAGGATTGAAGTTGATAATTACTACCCCCTCATGGTCGAAATCGAAATGAGATAGAGAAGAAACAAAAAATTGGTAAATTTGATCAAATCAAACAAAAGATAAAGTTCTTGATGCAAGATGAAAGATATAAGAATCATAGAGCTAAGGTAGATTGAGCAAGAAATATTATGACCCAAAGGTGATTTAGAAGAAAAGAAGTGGGGGAAAAAAAGAAAATAGAAGATAGGAGTTTGGAAGATATGGAAAGAAACAAAAGGAAGAAAAGAAAAAGCTCCAAAATCAATCAACTATTTAAGATAGAAATTTTGATTGAGATCATGAAAGAAGATAAGGAAATGAAGATCAAAACATGATCACAATTGATTAAAAGTCCACAATAAAGATGAAGGAAGAACCCTCTCAAACTCATAATGCAGCCTAAAAATGCAAACTAATATGAAGTCTAATAATGCAAGCTACATGAAAATGCAATGGTGTACTTGAAAAAGAGCGATTGTAACATAGAATTTTTGTGTTAATCATTCATTAGATAATGTAAAAGAATGTATTTTTATCATTGGGCCATTATTAACAGACATCAAAAAATTACACAATCATCACTAGTCACAAGAGCAACTATGAAGATATGAATGTAATTTATATCGGATTGCAATGTGGAAAGATTCTAACATAAGCATCAAAGACATAAAGGTCAAGATGACTTCATTGTTAGCTTACCCAATTTAATGTAGCAAAACCATGCTTGCATCAAGGCATAGATGCCAAGATGACCATAAGAATGGTTGTGCAAAAACAATCAAGGATGATGCCTCAAATATCTTAAGTGTTTGAAGGAAACAACAAGAGACACTCTAGAGTTCAGGACCACACCCACAGGTAGAAAATAAATAAAAACATGCCCCATGCCCCAAGTCCTCTAGCGATGCATCATGAAGAGACTTATCAGATGGGATTCCAATTTCCCATTCTAGTTTGGGTGCCATACCTTCCAAATCCATTTTTATTATCTCTGTAGTACAAGTACCTATCCATATAATCACGCTAGGATCTCTATCTTTTCTTATTCGAATACAGAGTTTTTTTAATCCTTCATAATCATTCAATTGAGCCGAGATATCTCCTGGACACTCAACAAAAATCAATAATAGTCAGCACACAAAGAAAATATCATGACATAAGTCAAGCATTAATTTTTGCATTTAAAAATTTAAGTGTGTTAACTGATACTGAGTTTTGAGGATAAGGATCAAATGCATGCAAGAAGGGAAGATCACATCATAATACTGGTTAAGACCAAACTAATAAGTGTTGAAAAACACTCGATGTCAACGGGTGTTGAAAAACACCATTTATGAGGTATCCTAATAACTAACACATCCAAGAGACCAAAGCTAACATAGTTATGCCCCCTAAACAAAGACCAATTCTAAACCAAGGCAACAAGGACAAGGCATGATGGAGAAAAGCTAAGTGTCAAAGACATGTGCTAAGAAATAGGGGTGTAAAGGCCTCAAGTAGCACCCATTTCCAGGTTTTCACCACTTGAATTCTCTCTCTCTCTTTTCCTTTTTTATTTCTTTAGGACTCTTTATAATTTTTTTTTGTATTTTTGCTACCAAGGTGCCTATTTCCAGGTTTTTACCAAGGCACTTTTTCTATTTTTTTTGTTTTTGATTTTTTTTTTGTATTTTTGGAATATATGATTTTTTTTTGTGATACATCAAAGTGCCAATTATTAGGTTGTCACTAACATGATCATTTTTTCAGGACATTTTTGAATTTTTATACTTTTTACAATATATCATTTTTTTGAATTTTTGAAATATATCAATTTTTTATTTTGATTTTTTCTCAGGATCAATAAATATGTGCAAAGATGCCCCCAAACAGAATGGGCATCAAACTCTCAAGAAAGATCACATCATGTAGTCCCAATGTCTAGCAAGGTAGAGGACATGATAGAGCAACAAGTTGGTGGATATGATGGATAAGCAAGGAGTGTATGAAGCAAGTGAAAGTGATCTTCAAAGACTGACTCCTCAAGAGTACCCAAGCTAGGGGAAAATTTTCATGTAAAGTACATTTGGACAAGAAATGAAATGCCAACATAGGATAATTCATGAAAGCATAATGTAAAAGTGAGAAAGATGCAATCCAAATAAGTAGACAAGTCAAGAGGCTTCATAACATCATATTTTACTCTTTTTTATTAGATCAAGACCAAATGGGTAAATGAAAAAAGGATAGCAAAAGACTAGAATGAATGGAGGAAAATAAATACGAAGGCTAAACATGAAAGGAATGAAAACAAGATCGTTATAAGATAGCTCAAAAGATAGCCAAATGCATGTGTATAGGTCAACATTGTCAAGATCAAAGAGAAAAGATAGAATGGATGAAAGATGTAGAAGAACTATGCATGATGCCTGATTGTCAGGTTTTCATCATGTTACTTATCCAAGGTGCCACAAGGGAGTGGTTTTCACCATAGGATGAATTTATTTCTCTTTACTTTTTCTACCAAGGTGCTTGATTGTCAGGTTTTCACCAAGGCACATTTTCAAATTTTTTATTTTTTATTTTTAATTTATTTTTTCTTTTTTTTTTCTTTTTTGGAAGAATTCAAGCTTTTTAGATAATAATCCTTGAAACTTTAAACCATGATGTGCAAAGAAGTTGAAATGATATGCTCAAAGATGTTGATAGGGAAAGGAGGATGGAAGACAAACATGGAGGATATGGCTTTATGCAAAGTGAGTGAGATTGGAAGATGGAAATGAAGGCAAGATCAATGTCAATGCACACCTTGAAGGGTGATGAGAGGATGGAGAAAATTTGAATGATGGAATATGTGAAGGAATATGGTGAGTGGATAGAAGAGGTTGTGGTTTAGGTGCATGGAATGGAAGAATTCTTTTGGAAGAAGATGAAGTAGAATTCTTTAGAAGCTTGAATGTCAACTTCAATTTTTGTTCAAAATTAGACTCTCTCAAATGAGACTTTGGAATCCATATAGTCATAGGCCTTTTTTCATTTCTTTTTGATGATTTAGAGATAATATCTTCAATGATGAATTTTTGAACCCATACTTGTCTTATAATTTTTTTCTTACATATCTCTTTTGCCTTTATGCCCCCATGTCAATTAGAGGAGACATAGTGGTCTTCTTTTTTATATGGATTCTTTAATTGCTTCTTTTTTTTGTATTGAACATTTAGGTTACTTCCAAAAGTCTTGGGACTTGTAGAAGAAGGATGATATTACTGGTTTAGGTGAGTTGGTGGATGAAAAGGATTCAAGGGTATGCATCTACTTTGATCTTGAGAAAAGGTAGGAGAGGGAGGGATGTAAGGACCCAAGATGGATGAAGAATTAGGAGAGTTGGGAGGGAAAGTGAAGGGACATAAGGACCCAAGATGGAAGGAAGATGTGAAGAATTTAGTATTGGTGGGGGAGGTCCAAGGATGGATGTGGAAGATGCAAAGGGGTAATCAATAAGTTCATCAACATCTATATGACAATCAAGGACATCAACATCTTTAGAATGAGCATCAAGATTTCCAATAGGAACATGAACATCTTTAATAGGAGCAACTTCTTTGATAGGAGCACTTGAATCTTGAGAAGACTTAGAAAGAGTAGAAAGTGGAAGGGAATATGGAGTGGTAGAACAAGAAGATGGAACACTTTGATCTTGACAAGGATCTTTGGATAACATAAGTGTAGAGTTTTGCTCTTGATTTTCAATACGCTCAACATTGGAAGTATCAACACTATTTTTAGTAACCTTAATGGAAGTATCATCTTTGGAAGGCACAATTTTATTAAGGCCATTTTGATTGTCAATAAGCTCAACAGTTTAAGTAGTCGCTTGATCTTGCTTATGAGAAAACTTAAGATATGGTGGAATGAATGAGAAAAGGTGTAAGGGATCAAATGAACCATGAAATGGACCAGAGACATCATGAAAATAATTAGATGACATGGAGGGTTCTTGATCTTGATCTTTCTTTATATTCTTTTCTTTATCATTTTTAGAGTCCTCTTGACATGAAGCCACTCCTAAGGAGAAGGAAGCATGTTGGAATTGTATGGAAGGCTTTGGAGGAGATTGTCAAGGACTAGCTAAAGTAGGCATTATAGTGCATGAAGGCTTAGGATCTTTAGGTTTAGCATTATTTAAAGTATTTCTAGCCAAATGAAGGTTATCTTGAGTTTCTTTAAGAGGTAGCCTTTGAGGATAACTATAGGGAACCGCATGAAAAGCATTAGGATCCTTGTTGGATGATGGATTGGTAGAAGATTTGAGAGAAATCAAAATATTTAGGGGATGTATGGATAGCGGAGGAAGTAGAAGATAGAAGGGGAGCATCAGAAGACAAAGGTTCAACATTAACATGATCTTTCTCAAGAGTGTAATCTTTATTTTCAGCATGAGGGTTCTTAGAAGAGGAACTCTTATCCCATTGATGTTGTATTTCAGCACAAAAAATTCTTTCTCTTCATTAAAAAATGTAGATTTATCATTTAGGTATTGTTCACAAAATTTATCAATGTTGTTTTCAAGATTCAAGTCATTTGGATTACCATCAGTATCTTTCTGTGACTCATCCCCTTTGAGCATAAACATAGGACTGGAAGGACTTTTAGGATGTGTAGGAATATAATAGTCATCATCATCATAATCATTGTCACTATAGTCCTTATAGATAGGCATACCACAAGAATTTTCATGTTGTTCATTATCATATGTCTCAATAAAAGGAATACGACTCTTGGTAGAAGTAGAAGAAGAATGATATTGTGAAGAAGAGCTAGGTGAAGACCTAGATGAATGATATTTAGAAGAATCATGGTAAGACTTGGAATATGAAGAATGTGAATGATATTTAGAAGAATCATCATAAGACTTAGAAGATAAAGAATGTGAATGATATTTAGAAGAATCATGATATGACTTAGAAGATGAAGAATCCAAATGATATTTAGAAGAATCATGATAAGGCTTAGAAATGAAGAATGTGAAGGATATTTAGAAGAATCATGATAAGACTTAGAAGATGAAAAATATTTGGAATAAGGATATCATGATTTGATTTTGCACATAATCCTAGCAAAGGTGTCTAATTTATCCATTTTTTAAATCATTTTTGTCACAATGTTAGCATCCATGTATCTATCGGAGCAACAACACTTTTAAAATTCAAGAAGAAGGTGGATTTCATCTGAGCTCAAATGAGGATCCCTAAAAAGATATCCAAGATCCACGATTCTAGAAGAAGAATAATCAAGCATGGAAGAAAAGGAAGGATGAATAGCATGGAAGAAAAGAAAGGATGAATAGAAGAAGGTAGACTATATGATAATAGGAGGAAAAGAATCAAGAAGACATGAAGAAGAGGAAGAATGGAAATGAGAGATTAGAAAGACATGGAAGATGAAGAAGAAAGAAGATCAAGAGTCATTTTTAGAACTTTGATGTCATTTGAGTTCATTTAAATGTTGAACAAAATGTAATAGAACTTGTAACCAACATGAAAGAAAAGGTACTAGTTGATAGGATAACCCTAAGAAATGTTGGTACCAAACTAGGATAGTAAAAGTACTCACTTGTCCAAAAGAGACGAAATAAGATAAAATTTTGCAATAGGTTTAAACCAACACTTCCACAGAGTTCCCCCCAACTTTGGGTGAATACCCTAGCACATATGGACCAGGAGGATGATTTATCCAAATTATAATGAATTAAAACTGAATTTTTATGAAAGTGAATGGACAAGAGATTACTAAGACTCTCCAAGCGTAATATCAAAGGATCCAAGTGTATATCTTTCTCAAAAAGGATGGTTTCTAACTTACCAACTCCAAACAAGGTCTCTTGTGAAATCAATTACTACTAATTCAAGAGGTTAAAGCATAATAATCTAAGGTGCAAAAAGGCTTCTAACAATGGGGTAAGTAGCCTAATCCAAATAGGATCAACCTAGGGAGACTAGAAATAATGGGATAACAAAGTTATTCGATCGTAAAGTCTCAACTCAAGAACTCAGATTTTGTTTATTTTAAATATCCAACTAGATGTATCAATAGATTATTTATCATGAACCAAGCACACAAGATAGCAATCACAAATTTCAAGCAAATAGTCTTCAAACAATGAGCAAGGGGCAAAGCAACCTTGCGCATGAACAAGTATAGTGACTTAGTATTTCTACTCCTTAAAGGTTCTACTTGTGTATGTTCTTGACAATGTTTTAGCAGGCACTTAGAACACAACAACACCTTATCAAGTTGTCTACAAGGATATATGTGGCTTTCTAAAAGGATTCCTCGATATACGTAAGGTACATGAGGCCCAAATCTATAGATGAGAAGAATCCAAAATCACATAGCCAGGGGGAGACGGTAACCCAAATCTCCTCCTTCACTTCTCAAAGGTATAAATTTCTTTGAGGCTTAGCCAAGAGTGATATCAAACTCAATTTCCAAGAGAGGTGTCTTTGGATTCACCTCCCAATATTTATATTGTACTAGAACACAGGAGTTAAGGTCATCCCTTGAGGTGGTGTGTCCCCAAGCAGGCCTTCTAGAAATAAAAACTATGTAATTCACTATCAAAAGTATTTAGAGCACTAAAGGTGGAACACTAAACTCTTCAAGTAAATGTGAAGTGAGTCCAAAAGTGGAACATTTAACCCTTTAAGATAATGTGAAGCAAGTCCAAAAGTGGAACATTTAACCCTTCAAGAAAATGTGAAGTGAGTCCAAAAGTGGAATATTTAACCCTTCACACAAACTCAAAGTGAGTCCAAAAGTGGAACATTTAACTCCCCACATCAACTCAAAGTGAGTCCAAAAGTGGAACATTTAACTCCTCACATCAACTCAAAGTGAGTCCACACCTTAGAAAACAAGCGAGTTCTAAAAAGCACAAAAGGGTTGCCTAGTGGAGCAATTAACACTTCTTTCCTGTAGACCCCTCCCCCTTAATGTGGTGTTGATCTTGCAACCACGGGGCAAAAATAAGGGGCCAGTGGATTAGAAAGTCCAATAACCCAAGATAGCGATCTAGATCAATCAAAAGTAATCTAAGACTACTAATCAATACTACTCACAAATGAAAAAGGGTTGAACAATGGAATATTTAACTTTCCAAGTAAACATAGAGTGAGTCCACAAAGTAGTGCATTTAACTCCCTATGAAAACAAGGAATGAATCCATTCCCTCAATCACTTAATGAGATATTTGATATTGGAACCAAGAATTACTTAAGATTTAAACACAAGCATTCACTTACACAAACTTGTATGAAAGCAAATCTATGTTCATTCATTTCCCATTAAGAGCATCAATTGAAATGTGTTCTATGAAAGCATGTAAAATACTCAAGCCAAACACATGAGAGGTTTAATTTTAATCCCAAATCTAAATATTTTAGAGATCAAACAAAATACCCGGTAATCCTTGCAACGTGTCTTTTCTTTTTTGTACTTTTTGTTTACGCTTGAATGCTCGCTCGCAACGAACAAAGTAACAAAAAAAAACAAGCAAACACAAGATATGAAATATATGTCAACTCATGCAAAAATAGGGTTATATCTAAAAATATGATTTTTAAGAGTGATAATAATCAGCACTCATTATAAAAATTAAATGCAAGCTATTCATTAAATGCTATTTTTTTTTCAATTAATTTTTGACCTAGTCATAAAGATCGGATCTATATGATATGAATTTGGATCCAAAACTCAAAATATAAAAAAGTGACCCCTATCAAAAATTAGAGAGCTTTCCAAAAATGTCAGAAATTTGAAAAGATCTTTTAATTTGTGCCATAGGGAGTCATTTTGTTAAAATAGACCATTTTTGCAAATTGAATTATTGACCCCTAATATGACCTCTAAAATCAAAACACAAAGAACCAACTCTATTCAAAATTTAGAGAGCTTTATGAAACTATAAATTTTTTCAAAAAATGTGCTGATTTACTCCCAAAAATGATTTTTTTTATGAAAAATCAAGGAAAAAATATAAAAAATTGAAAATGTTTCAAAAAAATCTAAAAATTGGACCAAAGCTTTTTAGATATATCACCACCCTGAAAAAACAATTTCAGATCAAAATACCCAGCTGTTTGAAAGATATGATCAAATCATTCAAATCTAGGGTTTCTTTGAGTCTACAAACAGATTTGCACAAAAACCAGCAAGCAAAGGTGGGTTGCCCCACAGTGGGCACCAAAAATGTATACCTAAAATGTGTGCACACTTCTATGAGTCATTATATTCAAGATTTCTCAAAAATGAGGTTTCAAATGGCGACTCATAGCTCCTTATTCATGGAGTGCAGGGGTTTGTAATGGAGGCCCTTAGTCTGACCTAGTTTGTGCCCATGCAAGTACACCACAAAAAAAGAGATTCAATGGTCTAATATACATGCAAATGAAAATGAAAAACTAATCTAAACGACAACAATGCAAAAAAATGCAAGAAATGAAATCTAATCTATGAAGAGAAATAACAATGTAGATCTAATCTATCAATGGAAGATCTAAGCTAATATGAAAATCAAAGTATGGATCATGATGATGGAAGCCATGCATGTAAGAGAGAATGAGACAAGAAGATAGAAGTTCTCCACAAAAGCTTTAGTATTCAAAACTCCTTCAAAAATTGCTCTCCAAACCTGCAACATAACAATAGCATAATAATGGGGTTTTCAATAATGGGTCTTCAAAATGAGGAGAGGGCTCTCCCTTATAAAGGAAATTATGGACGTGAGAGGCTCCTCACAACCAATATGGGATAATAGAGTTTGATCCATGTGAGACAAAATTTCACCAATGAGAAAAGAGGAGTGGTTGAGAAGAAAGTGAAGAGAGGATAAAGATAAATCCCATTTAGAAATATGTGCATTTAAGTGTAGAAAAAATAAGAAAAGATTTATTTAATTTTTTATTTTTTTTATTTCCTCTTTAAGTGGAGATTTATTTAATTAAAAGGGAGCAAGTTCTTTTAATTAAATAAGAAATATTAAATTAAATTAAAAGAGGGGTTTTTCTCTTAATTAATTAAATGTGGATGAATTATTTAATTAAAAGAGAGGTTTTTTTTTAAATTAAATGAGGACTTATTTTATTTAATTAAAAGAGAGATTTTCTTTTAATTAAATAAGACTTAGGATAAAATGATCAACATTAGAAATGAAATAATCAAATTTGATCAAGGAAATTGATTTGAATTGATTTAATAAAATATTGCAAACTATTGATTCATGAAATTGATAAATTGATAAATTGAATAATGGGGGCCCATAGTCCAGGCGACCATTTTAGGGTGCATACAATAGTTTCCAGGAGTGAAATGTTATAGAAGACATTTGATTTGCAACAATACCTCATATTTTAGAGGTCCATGTAATCTTTGTCTTCTTAAGCAAGTTTTTCATAAATACTAGACATTGCCAGTGAAAATTTGCTCTAAAAAAACTCCATTCTATGTATTTGCAGAACATGAAAAAAGTAAAAAAGATGGACAAAAGATACACCCATGGAGCTGGGAGTATAGTGTCAAGTGCATTTCAAAGGGAAGGTGCAATGTCTTCTTCTCCTTCATGAAGGATAAGAGCAGTAATGATTGCAAAGTGATGGGGTCTGGTTATGAAAATAGATATAATTACTTTCCCAAAGAAACATCTTTGCAAGCTGGGGTGTGGTGTTCTTGCAATAGTATATATGTGTGTCTGATAGAGAGAGTAATTTGCATGCAAGATGAGTAGAATGGGCTTATCTAGCTAGTTTAGCTATGTGTTCTCTATTTTGGCAATGTTTGTGCTCTACTTTTCTTTTTCAACAGATGTTGTAGATGCAAATACCGATGCACAATGAGAAAGTGTCTTTAAGACACAACATCCTTAAAGGGAAGACAAATATGCACCGAGAGACCCACCTCCAATTGGATTTGAAGGGAAAGAAAATTTTGAATGAAAATGCTAATGTCATCAAGGATTTGGACCAAATAACAACCAAATGCATAGGATTGCACCACATGACAGATCAAACAACTGGCACATTAATGTTGATGTCATCAAGGATTTGGACCAAATAATGAATCTCAGACCAAAAATGCATAAGATTGCACCACATGGAAGATCAAATAGTTGGCAAATTAATGTTGACATCATTAAGGATTTGGACCCAATAATGAATCCCAAACCAAATGCATAGGATTATGCCACATGGTGGATTGAATTGGATTGTGCCACATGGTAGATCGAATAGTTGGTGCATTAACACTCTACAAAGATGCAAAGAGGATAAGTAATGATGGAATGCTCATGGGTGCCACCTAGTAGTGGGCCTAGGTTGGAAGTGAGGTGGCATACTTGGTTAGTGGATGATGTGGCAACATAGGTGAATAGTGAATTGATACTTGGCACTAGAACATCGAACCAGAAGATGACAAGTGGTAGGGAGACTCTAGTGCAGTGTAGATTCCAAGGTGTTGATGTGGCATAGTGTGTCACATGTCACAAAGGTGCATTCCCATGGAAAAAACTACCTAGGGAGTTATTTTGATTCCCTAGATGCCATTCCTCCCACTCAACATTAGGCATACCATGCCATGTACCCCCATCAGGTCACATACTGATTTGATGGCATTTCATTGGGTGCTTCATATAGTTTATTTAAACGTAGAATCCCCATTGAGCTTTATTGAAATTTTATGAAGTGGAATAGGAACATAGGGATATTATTATTTCTAAAAATTTATCTATGTAATTTTTTTTAAAAATGCATGAATTTCAAGTTGAACTTATTTTATTTAATGTTTTGATTAAGTAAAGACAAGTTCTAAAGGACCCAAAACCTTTACAACAATAGAGGTCTAGAGAAAAAAAATAGAGGAGCACTAAAAAGTATCCAACAGCAACATGAAATAGACCTCCAACAAAAACAGCCAGGAAGTCACAAAAGACAGAGCTAGAAAAAAACAATAAAAGTACAACAAAGGGACAACAATTGACCAACTAAGAAGTATTTATCAAATCAACAGCCTGATCCACTAGAGTTTGCATATTTTTAGTAGCAACCTTCACCTCATCCTTCTTACTAATCTCCTCATTCTTCTTAGAGTGAGCATGGGTATGTTTACTGGGTCCTTGAGAGTCAGCCACTAGATGGGAATTTTGGCCCTTATCAGACTCATTCCTTTTCAAGAGAATACTCATATTATCCACCAGTTGTTTGACCAATTTCTCCATGTTACCCATCCTAGTATCCAGTTTGGACACCTTCCCCTAGATGTTGTTAATGTCCTTATCCATCAACCTTTATTTGGCTTCGATCACTAGGACCTTATACATGAGATTTTTCACTTCTTTAGCATTCCCTATAACTTCCAAGAGCTTGTCAATATGCTAGCCTAAAGTTCACTCCCCTCTAGATATTTTGCTCAATTGTTCCATTTCATTATCAAGAAATTGCATTTGCTACTTGAGGATACCAATATCCTTCAGAATACAACTTAGGTTGCCAAATACACCCTTGGAAGACTGTCTCCCACCTTCAGCCTTATCACCCAAGTCTAACATATGCCCCTATTCTCCATCATCCTCATTTTTTGAATCCACATTCTTCTTTATTTTACTAACCTCCTATCACCTTAAGGATTTTCTTTTTCTTTCCATTCATGAAGCCAGAGGTTCATCATCAAAAGGATTAGTGTTCCGCTCATCTTGACAACCTTTACCCTTACCTTTGCCACCACTCTTCTTATTGTAATGGTCTCTAACTATTTCCTCCACAAAGTCACTTTCCTGGTCTCAATCAGAATCAAAATCCTTAATAGTCTTTTTCTTCCTTTGTGAACTTCCACCTAAACCCTTTTTTGAACTAACCACACCCCCTTCAGCTTCATCTTGCATCTCAGAATCATAGCCCTTTTCCTCAATGCTCCCTTCTGTATCCTAATCAGCCCCTTTCAAAGACCTAGGTTTTATAAATTTTTTAGATTTTACCAGATTCATAGTTAAAACCATGAGACCCACATGGAAAACATGCTCTCCATTTGGGTCATTTTGAATGGCTTGTGTAGAAACACTTAGAGACTACAGGAGATAAAAAGGGAAATTGACCCTAATATCATGTTGAAAATGATTTTCCAACATAAAGTGATAACCATAAAATTTTGTGAATCTCCCATCTAGAGTCAAATATTCCATAATCATAAAGAGAATAAAATGCCAAGGTCAAGAAATAGAGGTTAGGTTATAATACAAGTTACCTATTTTAATCAGCTAATTCCTCTCTTGTTCTGTCTCCATAAAGTCATCAATGGTCTTATCTGAGAGCTTCCTTTCCCTATTAAAATTTATCCCATCCATATCCAACCCAGTTGCCTCTACTATGACCTCTTTGATAACCTCCATACACTAGTTCCTGACCATGACAGAGCTAGCCTTCCATGATTTGATGAACTAGTATGCAATTATAGGTTATTTCCTCTGAGCCTCTCCATGTAAATAGTGAAGTTTCCATGCCTAAGAATGTCCCACACCTCTGGTTTATTCTTCCACTCCATGCAACTAGGTGGCTCCACCCTTTTCCTTTTACCCCCCATACTTATAGAGCCAAAAACATTGGTATTCTTCCTCTATAAGCCCTAAAAATCTTTGTGCACACCACTACTAAAAAGAGGGAAGGAAAAAACAACCCAAAATCTATGTGAGCTGCCCACCTTCCTAAAAATTATAACCCACCTCACACTAAATCAGTCATTCTCATAATTTGCTAATAGCATCATAATTAAAGGATTTTTGTTGAGATCTCCATTTATCATGATTGACATGATCACGACCATCTAGAGGTAGGGAATTATATGACTCCCAAATGATTATGTGATCATTTAAACATGCCACATTCAAAGCCCAATCAGCTAAACCATTAGCTTCTCTATAGTTATGATTTATAATGCAATTTTGGAATGAATTAATAATATTTTTGATTAGATAAACAAGTTTTACATGGATCTTGAAACCCAAGTTTAAAACAATACAAAAGGCTGAAAATAAGCAATTAAAGCCCAACCAAAGGACAACAACCAAACACAAGGTCAGAACAAAAGATCAACATAAAAAAGGTGACCAAAGTGGCAACATAATAGCCACCAACACAAGTTTTTTCTAGGCTCCTAAAACCCAAAGAAGATAAGGGAAAAAGGCCCCCAACCATGATACACAACAAAATACAATAGGCCAAAAGTCAGGGGACAAAAAAAGTACAACAAGCTAAAAAGACCAAATATGCTTTACCTTTAGATACCTTCTTTTGAGAATATAATGCCATATCAAAAGAGGCAATGGATAGTTTGATCTTTTTTCCTTTTACTATGATCCATCCATCCTCCACCAAGCTAGTAGCCTTCTACCACCATAAATTAGCAACACTAGAGCCAAGCCCAGAAATCCCTAAGACCAAGGAAGAGGCTACAAGAGGAATATCTATAACCAAGGAAGAAGATATAGGAGGGTATGACCTTGATAAAGAAGAAGTGGAGGGCATGACCATATATGCTTTTACTGAGGTCCTTCCAACCCCCACCAAACCAGCATCCATCTGGCTCTGAGAAGCAACAATGCCACAACCAAACCTTGAAACCCTTGAAGCCAGGGGAAAAGCTACAACAAAGGAAGATACAATAGAAATAAGAGAAGGAACATTAACCTAAGAAGGAGCCAGAGAGGTGGCTTCCCCTAGGACACTAGTAGATAGAACAACTACATCCTCAGAAGGAGCCAAAGGAGGATAATCCATCAAATCACTAGAAGATGGGATAACAAAAACCAAAGACTAATTTGCTACAACCAAAGGTGCCAAAGGATGATCCTTTGCCAAAGAGCCAGGAATAGTAGAAGAATCCTCCACCAAAATATCTTGAAGAGAGTCAACATCACTAGTAGAGAGGACCTTGTGGACTATGTAGTGACCATCTGAGGCCCCTTTCCACCAAGAAAGGGGCATCTTCAATCTAGATTTACCAGTAGAGTAGCCAAAAGCCAGGTGACCAAACTTGTGGCACTTCCTACAGTGGAAGGGGATACCCTCATAGTCAAGAAGGATATTCCATGATCCTAATGTAGAAGCCACTGAAATCATATCTGGAAGTCCCTTGGAGACATCAATCTCAACCAGTATGCAAGCATATGTTGTTCAAAAAACATTGGATGAATCCTTATCAATCAAGAAAAATACACCAAGGGATCTCCCCACCTCCTCCAAAAAAAAAATCTACTCAAAGGTGAAGGGGGAGATTCAACAACCTAACCTAGATAGGGAATGTATTAAAAGATTCTGTCAATGGGTTGAAATCTTTATGCCAAGGTTTAGCCATCAAGGGAAACTTCGCTTCCCAATAGAAAACATGGCGAAGGATGGCATCTCTATTAGCAAAAAATTCAAATTTAACAATGAACAACCTCCTAGGCAAAGGGTAAATATGGGCTATCTCTAAAATAATGGGGTCCCAAAAATGGGAAATCCAAGCATGCAAGTTTGACAAAGAAGGCCAAAAACCCTTAAAACATATAGCTTGAGATCTCATCAATAATATCATATTTTAAATCAATCTTTAAATAGTTACTTACCACAATCGAAACCCCTGAATGCATGGTATCATGAAGCCTTGGCTTATTAGCAAGTCCACCAAGACCAGCCTCAAAGGCAACCACATTAGCATAGGAAATGGCTAAACCACCCGCACCAAGCAAACAAACCCTAGAAGCCGAAGGGACCTCCATAAAGTTGAACACAATAATAAACTCAATCAAAAGATAGTTGTTGGAGTAAGAGTAGGAATCACATTGGAGTCGAAGCTGAATCTAGGAATAGAAGCTGAGTCAAAGTCAAATCTAGGCACAAAGGTAGGATTGGAGTTAGGGGCCAAAGTTGAAGCCTAAGCTAGGTGCAGGAAACTAGGTGGGAGCCAAGGGCTGAAGCTGAAACCTAAGCCAGGCCTAAGGAGCCAAGCGAGAAAAATAAACAAAAAAACTCTCAATGTAAACAAACCCTAGAAGCTGAAGGGACCTCCATAAAGATAAACACAAGAATAAACTTGATCTAAAGCCAGTCGCTAGAGTAAGAGTAGGACGCACATTGGAGCTGAAGCCAAATCTAAGAACAAAAGTCAAGCTAAAGTCAAATCCAAGCACAGAGGTAGGATTGAAGTTAGGGGCTGAAGTTGAAGCCTAAGCTAGGCACAGGGAACTAGGTGAGAGCCAAGGGACAAAGCCAAAGCCAAAGCTAGGTGCATGGAGCCATGCAGGAAAAAAATTCAAAAAACCTACTTGAATGAATTAATAATGTTGAAAGCCTTCGATATAATATTACTAATAGTCTATGAAGGTGGATAAATTTTATTTAAACAATTAATGATATTAAGGGAGTCACCTTCTATCCATATATTCTTCAAATTCATACCTTTGGCATAAATAAGACCATGAAGAGTTGCAGATGCTTTAAAAACATGATTAGTTTGATTCCCTAAAGGTATAGCCATACCACCAACAAAGTCACCATTAGAATTTCTGATAACAACTCTACATCTTGCAATGCCCGAGTTCCCTTTAGAGGCCCCATCAAAATTAATCTTAAACCAATTCAGTGGAGGACAATCCCACCTAGCATTATCCCTAGGATTAGGATCTTTTATACTCATACTCAAACTTCTTATATTCTAGTTATTAAGCACCCCATCTTCCGACTCATTACAAGGTTGTTTTCTAGATCCACAATTTTTAATGTTTTCAATCAGAAGGACCTTGATTTTGTGGAAAACTTGAGCAAGATTGGACTCCACCCCTCTAAAGATCCTATCATTGTGCTCCTTCCATATGCCCAAAATAGATAAGGAAGGATAAAGTCCCACAATTCAATAATCAAAGCATTATTAGAAGGAACTTTCCAACTAGAAAAGAATAGTTGGATGGTAGCATGGGAAACCCAATCTATATTCATTAAGGTACAAATTTTATCCCAAACCACCTTTGTAAAGGGACAATGTAGCACAATATGATCCACCGATTCCCCATCATTCTTACAAAAAACACATCAATTAACAATAAAGAAGCCTTTTTTCTTAAGGTTGTCAAGAGTTAATATTTTATTTTGCAAAAGAATCCAAAAGAAGGTATTAACTTTGAGAGTCAAACCTTTCACCCAAGCCCTAGCCCAGAAAGGTTCATCGTGATCATCAAAAGAGTTAGCAAAGATAGAGGCAATAGAGAACATACTACTGGGATCAAATTCTAGATTAGAACATCCTCATCATAGTTAAAAAAGCAAGCATTCAAGCACTTACAAGCTTAGCCAAATTTTGATCCACCCTTAGAAGATTCACCCGCAAATCATCCTTCCAATAATCACTCACAAAAAAACCAAACTGATTCTTACACTGCTCCATATACCTGTTCCACCTTGGATCATCACAAAGAGGGTAATCAAAGATCCAAATATCTTCCTAAAAAAGAACTTTCTTTCCATTAGCCACCTTCCATTTAACCCCTCTCCTTAAAATATGTTTAGATTTTTTATCATTTTTCCATATTAGAGAACCTCCTTGGTTGGCCTTAGAAGAAAGGAAGTGTTGAAAATCAAAGTGGTCCCTATTATATTTATTAGCCCAAATATTACTCCATTCCCCCTCTTCCATGTGCCATCTCCAGATTAGTTTAGCCAGTAAAAGTTCATTCATAGTTGAAATATTGTGCAAGCCAAGCCCTCCCTTACCCTTAGGCATACACACATTCTCCCAAAAAATAAGAGGAAGTCTTTTTTAAGTCTCCATACTAGTCCACAAAAAATTCTTCTATATTTTCTCAATAGCAAGGGAAATTTTTCTCAAAATTTTAAACACACTCAAAGCATAAAGAGAGACATTTTGAAGGAAGAATTTCAAAACAATAACCTTCCTAGCCTAATTGAGGAGAGAACCCTTCCAACCAGCAAGTTTCAAGTGAATTTTATCAATCAGCGAATTCCAAAAGCTATCATGAGGAGATAAACCCAAATAGGTTCCTAGCAAGGATCCACTTTCACAACCAATAATCATTTTGATCTTTAATTGTCTTACCTCACTAACATTTATAAGGTAAATCACACTTTTACTCTAGTTTATAGTTTGACCAGTAGCCATACCATAATCAATTAGCACCTTCTTTATATTCTTGGAATTTCTCATTGAAGCCTCCCCCAAAACAATAGAATCATCAACAAATTGTTGGTGCAAAAACACAAGAGCAAAGGAAGATAGGTTGAGGCCAACAAAGTCCCCTTTCACGACCATATTATTCACAAATCTCCCCAAGCATTTCTCCAAGATAACAAAAAGAATAGGAGAGATCGGGTCCCCCTATCTAAGGCCCCTAGAAGCCTTTAAGAAATAAGTAAGGGAAGCATTTACAAGCATCGAGAAAGAAGTTGAGGAAACTAACATGAAGATAAGGTCCTTGAATCTTTTATTAAAACAAAATTCTTCCAAGTACCTAAGGAGGAAATTCTAGTCCACTCTATCATAGGCTTTAGAGAGATCAAGCTTCAGAAGAAACCCTTCCTTCTTAGACACCACAAGAGAATGTATATTTTCATGAACTAAGATAATGGAGTCCAAAATCTGTCTACTCGACACAAACCCATTTTGCTACTTAGATATGATGGCCAAAAGAAGAGAAAGAATTCTAAGAGTAAGAACTTTAGAAATAATCTTATAAAAAGAATTACACAAACTAACAGGCCTAAACTATTCCAAGCTATCAGCACCTAGATTCTTAGGGATAAGGGCAATAAAGCTCCCATTTAATTTTCTTAGGATATTTTTGGTGCCAAAAAATTCCTTCACACCATTACAAACATCAGTCCCAATGATATGCCAATATTTATGAAAAAAAAAAAGTGGAAACCCATCTGGACTAGGGGCTTTATCACCCTCAAAGGAGAAAGCAGCCTTAGAGATCTCATCCAAATAAAGAATGGAAGTGAGGGATAATTTTTGGGCCTTTGAGATATAAAGTTTTGGGCCTTTGAGATATAGGAGGGAATGCAATCTAGGAACATATTTTTCTTTTCTAATTCAAATTAGGGTCAGAATGCAGCAATCTACCAAAGAACTCCACAACCTCTCTTTTGAAAATCTCTTCATTATCAGTCAAGCTTTCATCTGGAAATTCCGTTAGCCATCCTATGTTTTAAGGTAGTAAGATGAAAGAACTTAGTGTTCTGACCACCTTCCTTCAAAAAGACCTTTTGGGAATGACGTCTCCAAAACATCTCCTCCTTGGTAATAATATTGTGAAGTTCAACTAGTTTGCTACTTTCTTCTTCCCTAAAGACCATCTCATAACCATCAAATTGAATCCTATCTTGAATATCTTTAAGCTTCTCCACAATCTTTTTTTTGTTCTCAAAATGTTGCCAAATGTATTTTTATTCCATACCTTAATATTCCTCTTGACATTTTTTAGTTTGGTAGCCACTCTAAACATAGTTGTACCCTCAACTTTGATCCCCCACCACTTATTGATGAGGCTCTCCAAATTAGGATGAAGAGTCCACATTTTTTCAAATTTGAAACAATTTTTTTTTTGAAAATTAACTTTCTTAGTAGCAAAGAAAATAGGATAGTGATCAGATCCCATCTGAACTTGAGCATTTAGTGCACACTTATAATTTAGAAACCAATCATTACTGATAAGAGCATGATCCAACTTGACTTGAATAAGATACTTACCAACTCTTTTATTCATCCATGTGTACTCAATCCCATCTAAATCAAGGTCATGAAGAAGATGAAGATCAATAAAGTTTAGTAGATCTAATCTATTGTCTAGATTGGTCTGATTACCTCCCCATTTTTTAGACTCCTTTAAAGGGGTATTGAAATCCCCAATAATCAACCAATTATCCTCAAGAAAAAGCTTTCTTTGATTAGAAATATCTTCCTAGAAAGCTTTCCTTCCCCATTTGGAATTGGGAACATAAACATTTGTGAGGACCCAACTAAAATTATCTTTAGAATTTAAAAAATGAACATTCATCATATTTCTGCTTCAAGAAATGAGATCCCCCTGAATTGATTTGCTAGACCAAAAAATTGCCATACCACTTGATGCTCCATCAGAATCACTACCAATATCTTGCCCCCCTTAAAGATAGACATGCATTCCACCTTATCCTTGAGCATCTTAGTTTCTTGAATAACTAAAATGTTTGGCCTATTATCCCTAATCATATTTTTTAGAATGTCATGTTTATGAGGGTTATTGAGAACTCAAATATTCCAAGAAATTATCTTCATATTATAAGAAAATATTTTGATTCAAGGATGGTTCTCTGACTATGATTAGCAATGCTTCTATTAGCCTCAGTTGTTCTTTTGTGCAGATTGGAAGGCCTACCAACTGGAGATGGAGACAACCCAACATCACCATTTTTGAGATTAACTCCACCATTCTTAGATGAGGAACTAGGTTTACCCTTAAAAGGTTTTGAATCCCCACTTTATTTAATGTTAATAATTATTCAAAAATAATTTTTTTTCTCATCTAATACATCTAAATTACAGTTAAATAAGTAATATAATTAGTACTATAAATGCACACATATATGATCAATTTGGTTATATGAATATTAAATTAAATTAAATTAATCTTTATTTAATATAATATTGTTTATAATATATATTAAATTTGATGTTAACTTTAGTATCATCAACAATAATATTCTCAATATAATGTATTACTAAAATATTATAATTTTTAAAAAAATTGTATTTAATAATAAATATTTAATTAAAATAATACAAAGTAAAATATTATAAATATTATTTAAAAAGTAATGTCATAGAGTTTGGTAGTAAAATATGGATAAGTATATAGGTATTAAATAAATTTGTTAGAATATGATAGTGTTTATAGTAATATTCTAAAATGTTAATTGTTTATTAAAATGAATATAAATTAGAACACTAATTAAAAAAAAATTATGTCTAAGATATATTATTATATTTATTATTTTTGGAATGTGATTTTATTATTTTTCTTAATTTAAAATTTAAGAAATAATTTTATACAACAATCTAATAAAATAAACTATCCATAGAAATCTAATCTAAACTTAAAAAATTGAAACCGAACACTTGTTAAAAAAAGCATCTTACCAAACACTTGTTATTTTTAACATCTTATGAACTTTACCTATACTCCACCTCATTTTGACTTTAACAATAATAAAACATAAAAGGATCAAATACACATAGGCGTGTACGAATGTGTTTGACTATGACGGGTGTTGGAAAAGGAGTAAAAAAGTACAACAATGCACGATGGGAGTATGGTCGAGGCATGGCATGCATGTCATGGGAATCAACCAAGGGCAACGACTACCTAGGGATGCCTCTTGATTGATGCCCATGACATGCATGCCATGCCTCAATCATACTCCCATTGTGCATTGTTGTACTTTTCTACTCCTTTTCCAATGCTCATCACATTTAGACGCATTCGTACACTCCTATGTGTATTTGACCATTTTATGCTTTATTATTGTTAAAGTCAAAATCAGGTGGAGTATAGGTAAATTTCATAAGATGTTAAAAATAACAAGTGTTTGGTAAGATATTTTTTTAACAAGTATTTGGTTTCAATTTTTTAAATTTAGATTATATTTCTATGGATAGTTTATTTTATTAGATTTTTGTAGAAAATTATTTCTTAAATTTTAAATAAGAAAAATAATAAAATCACATTCCAAAAATAATAAATGTAATCTACAAATAATTTATCTTAGACATAATTTTTATTATTAGTGTTCTAATTTATATTCATTTTAATAAACAATTAACATTTTAGAATATATATTATGTATTAAGTTTAATAACATTGCTAAACTACTTTTTCAAAAAATAATACATCATAATTTTTTGTTGATAAACTATTATATATATTTAAGTTTTTTGCCTTTGGATTATTTTTAACATTTCACATCATATTTTATGATATATCATGAAGGTGATGTATCCATAATGTTTTATATGAAAATTTAATAATTTAACCTACAAATATAATTTTAAATATTAGTTTGAACTTTCTTCTTCCACATTCCTAAATGGAATCATAAACATGTACTTCATTCTTTAAAAAATAGTCAAATAATAATTATTAAATAATTTTAAATTTGGGAACCTTCAACCCTTCAAACCTTTATTTTGAGTTATTATTATTATTACTACTACAATTATTATTACTATTATTATTATATTAAAAGTTATGTGCCCCACATAGTACTGTTGAATCAAAATCTAACGATTAGAGAGCACAATATAAAAGATATTTATGAAATTAAAAATGTCGCACTAGAATGAATGATAAACAAATAATCAAGAAATATAGTGAGACTATAACAAAAATCAAGATAGATTATCTTAAATGAACATAGTAACATACTTAATAATATTCTGCTTAAAATTTAAATTAAGACTAACTATATACTAATAACAATTTATTGATCCTAATCACTAAATCCCCTTACCGAAAAACTTAATATTACTATAAATGCCATTATATTCTAACAAATTTATTTAATACCTATATACTTATCCATATTTCACTACCAAACTCTATGACATTACTTTTTAAATAATATTTATAATCTTTTACTTTGTAATATTTTAATTAAATATTTATTATTAATTACAATTTTTTAAAAATTGCAATATTTTAGTAATACATTATATTGAGAATATTATTGTTGATGATACTAAATTTAACATCAAATTTAATATATGTTATAAACAATATTATATTAAATAAATATTAATTTAATTTAATTTAATATTAGTATAACCAAATTGATAATATATGTGTGCATGTATAGTACTAATTACATTACTTATTTAACTTTAATTTAAATGTATTAAATGAGAAATTTTTTTTTTTGAATAATTATTAACATTAAATAAAATAAGTTCAATTTAAAATTCATGCATTTAAAAAAAAAATTACATAGATAAATTTTTAAAAATAATAATATCTTATGTTCCTATTTCACTTCATAAAATTTCAATAAAGCTCAATGGGGATTCTACATATAAATAAATTGTATGATGCCCCCAATGAAATGTCATCAAATTAGCATGCAGCTCGATGGGGGTACATGGCATGATATGCCTAATGTTGAGTGGGAGGCATGGCATCTAGGGAATTGAAATAACTCCCTAGGAAGCTATTGCCCATTCTTGCATGCGACGTGGTACTTGTTGACTATGCATGTAGGAAAGCACCCAACTAACATGTGGTGGTGGGCCCTGAGTCAATAGTGACTGGTAGATGATGTCGTAGTTTAGGTAGCCAATGAAAAGCTTCCATGTGGTGGTGCCTAGCAGACTAATCAAAGGGTGCACTTGGTGGATGGTGACTATGCAATAGACCAAATGCACAAGATTGTGCCATCTGGCAGATTGAACAACTGGTGCATTACCGCTCTATGAAGATGCAAGGAGGATAAGTAATGCAAGAATGCATGTGGGCACCACCTAAAAGTGGGCCCAAGTCATAAGTGAGGTAGCATACCTGGTCAGTGGATGATGTGGCAGCATAGGTGAATCATGAATTGACACATGGCACCAGAACATCAAAGTAGAATATGGCAAGTGTTAGGGAGACTCTAGTGCAACACAATTTTGAGGTGCTGATGTGGCACAATGTGCCACATGTCACAAAGGTGCATTCTCACATGTGACCTGGTAGCTGCTAACTATGCATGCAAGAAAGCACCAAGTTGACATGTAGCAGTAGGCCTCAAGTCAGCAATGACATGGAAAATGATGTGGTAGTTTGGGTAGCCAATGGAAAGCTGCCATGTGGTGGTGCTTGGTGGACCAATTAGAGGGTGCCATGTGGCACCCAGTGGATGGTGACTGTTAATGGATTTTAGAGACATTTTTGCTTCGGGTTATGATGACCTAAAAAAATTTAGGAATGGAGAGTACAAACATTCTATTCCCTTGAAACCAAAAGTTGTCCTTTTCAGACAAAAGTTGAGAAGTTATAATCCTAAAGTTTTAGAAGCCATCTTCAAAGAGGTAGAAAAGATGCTCAAAATAAGAATTATTTATCCTATTCACTATTCTACCTAGGTGGCCAACATTGTGCCAGTGTGAAAGAAAAATGGATAGATAAGAATTTGTGTAGACTTTCACAATCTGAATCAAGCTAGCCTTAAGGATAATTATGCACTCCCCATTATGGAACATTTGTTACAAAAAGTAGCAAGATCAAAAATGATGTCAATGCTTGATAGTTTCTTTGGTTATAACCAAGTCAGTGTAGTTGAAGCTAATCAACATAAGACAACCTTTATAACTCCCTAGGGTACATTCACCTATAATAGAGTGCCTTTTGGTCTTATTAATGCTAGTGCTACATTTCAGTGAGAAATGAACTCATCTTTTAAAGTTTTGAGAGATAAAATTATTGTGATTTATCTAGATGATTTAATAGTGTTCTCTAAAAAGGTGATAGATCACTTGAGAGATTTGTCTATGGTTCTCCAAATATTTAGAGAGCATGGGATATCCTTGAGTCCTAAGAAATTGATTTTCTTTGTTGAAGAAGGGAAATTGTTGCCACATTGTGTCTAAGAAAGGTATTTAGATAGACCCTAAGAGAGAGTAAAGGAAATTCAATAATTAAGCCTCCCAGTGAATAGAAGTGGAGTCAAATCTTTGTTTGGTCAAGTTAACTTTCCTCAAGCTTTCATACCAATTTTTTCTAAACTCACCAAAGACATAATCAAAATGATGAGTGTGAAGGAAGTTTTCAAGTGGAATGCAGAAGGTAAGAAAGCATTTGATGAAATCAAGAAGTCTATTGCTTTGGCTCCTACTATAGTTACTCTTGACTTTAAAAAAGACTTCATTATATATCATTATGCATCTGAGCATAGTTTGCCAGGCATCCTAACATAGAAAAATAATCAAGGTAGCGAATTTCCTATTGCATTTATAAGTGTAACTTTAAAGAAACATGAATTAAATTATTCACTCATTGAGAAACAAGCCTTTATAGTGATCAAATCTATTAAGAAATTTAGGTACTACATTCTACACTGTCATTTAGTTATTTATGTTCCTGGAACTACTATAAAAAGTGTTTTAACTCAGCAAGATGTGGGGCTAAATAAAAGGGCCACTTGGGTGGTTAAGTTGAAAGAATATAACATTGATATAAAACCAATAAACTTACTTAGAGAGAAGCGTTTATGCAAACTAATTGTTGAAAATGTTGTTGTTACAAATGAGAAAGAAGAATTGCCTCAAGTTCTATTGGTAGGCCTCACAGATTCATTTTTTTCCAAAGTAACATACTATTTAATATATGGAGACTATCCCGAAGGAATGTCACCCAAGGAGAGAAGGGATTAGAAGCTAAAGTTTGTGAAATATGTAATTGCTCAAGGTGTATTATATAAGAAGGGAATATATGGAACATATCTAAGGTGTGTTGATGAAAGTCAACAAAAACAATTACTCAAAACATTCCATGAAGAGGCATGCGATGGTCATTTTTCCTCGTTAGTCATAGCTTTCAAAATTTTGAGAAATTGATTCTATTGGTCTAGCATGTTTAAAGATGCTTATTTGTATGCAAAGGATTGTGAAAAATGTAAGCTATTCACTGGAAAACCTCAATTAGCAACACTAACCCTTAGACCAATAGTTATTGATGAACCTTTTAAACAATAGGGTATTAATTTCATTGGACCTATAAATCCGATGTCAAGTGAAAGACATATGCTCATCCTAATGGCAATTGATTATTTTTCTAAGTAGGTTGAAGATATACCTACTAAGAAAGAAAATACTCAAGTAACCTTTGATTTTCTTCTAAATCATATTTTGGTAAGATTTGGGGTGCTCATTAAAATTGTTGGTGACAATGCATCCTACTTCTCTTCTAAAGATATCATTCTTTTCTATTATGAGAATGGAATTGCCTTAGCACATGCTTCAAATTACTTCACATAAGGTAATGGCCAAGCTAAGTTGAGCAATAAAAATTTTGTTTCCATCATGAAAAAATGGTGAGCGATAATGTAAAGGATTGGCATAAGAAGTTGTATGAAGCATTATGGGTAGACATGAATTCCCCTAAGAGGTCGATAGGGATGTCTCCTTTTGAATTAGTATATGGAATTAATGAACATATATCTCTACCATTGAATCTTGTAGCTGAAAAATCACAAACTATCATTGAAGATGCCTATTTTCAATCATCCTTGGAGAAAAGAATCATGTACCTACCAAAACTAGAACAAGAGAAAAATAAAATGGTAGACACAATGATAGAACATCAAATGAGGGTGAAGAAAGTATTTGATCATAAAACAAGACCAAGAAAGTTCATGCTTCGTGACGAAGTCCTTTTATGGGATAATCATAATGAGAAGAAAGGAAGTCATAGAAAATTTAAATCATTATGGAAAGGTCCTTTCAAGGAAATTGAGTCAGTTGGTCCTAATGTAGTGAAAATGTCATATCTAAGTGGAGAAGCCCTACCATATACTTATAATGGACAAGATTTAAAATTGTTCAAGTTTTATAAGAATTTTTTCTTCCTTTGTACATATTAAGCCTAGGTTCTTGCTTTGTTTCCCTTTTTTCTTTGTTTTCCTTTATTCTTCTTGGTTTTTCATTTTTTTTCCCATGTGAGGTCTACCAACTAAGTATTCAAGTTCTCTATTTTTCATGTGAAAACCAGCCCCTAGACAGAGCCGATGTTAGTTCATGTTTTTTAGAGTTGGCATTTTTACTCATTACTTTTGGTTTACTCTTGTCTTCATCATTTTAGTTCAAACCATTGGTTTTGTCAATTCATCAAACCCAAAAATGAAGTTGTGGTTGTATTCTTATATTTATTCAACTTTGTTTTTGACCATATCTTCCCCTCAAGATAATTTGTTGACCAAGTCCTCCCTTATATCCATCTTGAATAGAATGTGTTTTATTTCAAAGCATCATTTTGTTGTAGTTTTGAAGGTGCCTTGGTATAATGGACAAGTTCCTTGTACTCCTTGAACATTTTGTACCTTTTGTACCAAGTTTAAAGGGCACTAGGCCATGTTGAACCTCTTCTATCAAAGGAACTAGTTTGTGGGTTCAATACTTCTTGCATTTCATTAGAACAACTTTCCTTGGAGGACCCACTTGACATGCCACATGACCACATGGTGCATGAGACACACAATGTCTTGTTGACTCGTCATGATTAACATGGTTGGGTAAAAGCATAGATCTATGTCACTATTTATGATACCGAAACTTGTTTTAGTCAAATCTAATTTCTCTATCAAAACTCAATTTTTTTCAAAAACTAAAAATACCCTTTTATAGATCTCATATTCAATATCATCATTATATAAATTTTTGAATGTTTTGATTAGTTATAGTATGTTATAATTTCAAAATATAATAAGTCAATATTTCAACTTTTCAAAAGATGCTCCCTCAAAAAAGGAAAAAAATAATAAATCATATCAAAAAAAATTTAAAATTATATTTATCTCTAGAGGAGAGAATCCTCTTCATGAATATGTAATTTTTTTCAAGAAGGTATAGATTTGATAGGGAAATTTTGACAAAAGGAAAAAACTATTGGATTATGACAAGGTCGAACTTAAGTACTTATAACAAAGAAAATATACGTCAAAAATAATTATTTATTTTTTCATTCACTAGCTATACATGTCATCTATAAGATATTTTTAAATTAGAACAAAAGAAGATGATTTTCATATACTTGTTTGATGGGAACTACACCCTATATTTTTTACGGTTAAAAAAGGGACTTCAAAATAAAATAAAATGAATAAATTCACACTCAAAAAAACTATAAAAATTATAG
The DNA here is from genome assembly GCA_028749045.1 of Cupressus sempervirens. Taxonomy (NCBI): domain Eukaryota; kingdom Viridiplantae; phylum Streptophyta; class Pinopsida; order Cupressales; family Cupressaceae; genus Cupressus; species Cupressus sempervirens. The sequence goes on from CM053790.1 coordinate 404,741,773, forward strand.
GCATAAAATTCATCCAATTCTACACATTTTATCAGTTTACATCATCTTCATATTTTAAACACAAATACCACTTTTTTTGTCATTTTAATGTTGAACTGTCGCATTCTAATATCACATTTCTTTATAAAAGGTGACACATGTTTGTGTTTTACCTGGTTGTAGGTGGTGTTATAATTTGAAAGGTAAGTACATGCAAGTAATGACTAAGTGAAATTGTCATTAATAACCACACCGAAGTTTTGATTAAATGTGTAAAAATAAAGGTTTGGCATGTGTAAAAAGGGATAATCATTTAAAGTACTTGGATCCTAATTTAATGCTAGTACCCTTTCCACCCTATCATCTTTCCTTCATGGCATGCTAAAAATCACTTCCATCCCCTATGCAATTAATGGTCACATCATTATTTACAAAATGCATTTAATGGAAAGTTTTCTTGTTTAAAAGAAAGGTATTAAGTTTCTTTTTTTGCTCAAAACAAACAGTCACATGAGAGAAATGAAGAAAATTAGTTGTCTTTCATAGTTGAAACAGTCGTCATCCTCTAGGTAATTATTTCATCTTTTGGTTATTTCTTCCTCTTCCTTGTGGGGCAAATCATATTTGTGTTTGTTTCCTTTCTTTTCATTTAAATATAGAACTCTTAAAAATTATGAAGTCAAAATTACATATATATGGGAACACTCATAGTCTACAATGTAGGTCCCCCATTATAACTGATACAGACTTATTAGGGGTTGATTTAGGAGGAGTTTCAGAAAGATTGTGTCAAAGGCTAGCCCAACCATTTTCCACAAAAGTGTTAGACATGAACCTACTCATGGCTTCCACTTTCCCTGTAGCTTACCCATGCCCAAAGCTAATTCAAGAATGCATACACATGTACAATGTGTCTAGATTCCATATAGTGAAAAAGGATGGAAGTGTCTTGTTGGATATCAATAGAGAGACCATGTTTGGTTTATTTCACTTGGAAGAGCAACCATTTTCTAATCTTACCCCAGCCTTGTATGTGGCTAGGTTTTCCAAGAAAGCTAGTGATTATAGATATTTCATAGAAAAATTTTGGACATAAGCTTCCTATAAGTGTGGTTTGAGGTTACCCAAAACCTTGAAGAAAAGCCTGATGACTGCTGAGGTTTAGGACATAATAGTTCTTTTGTACAAAATTTTTTGTTCGCCTGATGTTTCTATTCTTGAGAATTGGATGTAATTTTATGTTTGAATTGTGTTAGAAGGTTTGAAATTTTTAGATTAGGTAGAACTAATTGCTAGCTCCCTCAGAGACCAGTTGAAAGGTGTCCTAAATTTGAAGAAGATTTTTTCATGTTGTCTTACTTGATGTACATGTTAGCTACCACTCAAGACTTTTAGCAATCACCACATGAACCCTAGACTGAGGAGATCATCATACATAGTTATTGCCCTTTATTGCATAAAGATAAAGCCTTAAATGACTTTTAGAGGGTTCATGATGTTTTCTCAAAAATATTATCTTTTGAAATGAAAAATTATTTGTAGCACAGAGTTTCACCTGAGTCCCAAAGACTTGTCCAATCTTTTTGTAGCCTATACATTCAATTCCCAAGGTTTACATATTTGAGAATAGGAGGTTTTGATGAAGAACCTATCCATCTTCCTAGGTTTTCCTTTGATTGTTTCATTTTAGCAAAAGTAGCACAATAATTAATTTTTGTGATAAATAAATTCACAGCTGAATAAGCTTGTGATATTGTTTTCTCACTTAAACTGGGCAAGCTAGCATGTGGAAGCATGGAACATGCCAAATGTATAAGCTCTATTCTGGTTAATTTTTTTTTTTGTAAGTATCAAGCTAGAACAAACTTTGACAACCAAGGCACCATCCATAGCTTGTATGATAGCCAGGTTAAAATTACACATGTTCCTACTATAGAGGATTTCTGTAAAGACTGTACTGATGAACTAGAAGTAAAAAGGGGAGGTTTATCTACGTTTACCATTTCTCAAATTATCCTATTTCAATTGAATTTGGGAATAGATATCACAGATATAGAAGATGATGGAACAAGCATTCTAACTTCTCAAGAAATTGAACCTATAAATCTTGCCATAAATTGGGATTCTAAGGAAGAAGATAATATCATTGAAATAATAGCTAATGTGTTTTAAAAGGAAAAAATCTTGGTTGAAATTGAAAAAGGACACTCGTACTAATGTTGGGGTTGATTTTGTTTCTAACATTGGTCTCCCAATTTTAGGTAGTAGAAGGTCTAGTATTTCTAAGAAAAAGGCTCACAATCCTCCCCTTGTATGAAAAACCCATACCAGTAGGAAAGCTAAAATGTCATCTCCAATAAGCCCTCACCAAGTTATTTAGGTTGACAATGAGCAAGGTAAATACCAAGGTGAAGAACTCATTGAAAATAGGAAAAGAGTTCAGATGATTGTGGGATCATCTCCTCCAAGGGTACAGGTTGTAACTACTCTAGAAGGGACTACTAGATCATATGGGATTCTACTACTCTAAACTATCTTATGGCCTCGATAAATAGGAAAATGATTCTAGTTCCAATTTCTTTTCCTATGGATGACATTGTACATTAACAAGGCTCCCAAACCCAAGAGGACCAAAATCAATACAAGGATAACTTTTGACAGTGCAACTGGGAGGAGCATTGCTGAACTGGCTACTTATAACCATAAGGAGGGAGCAGACAAATTGGATTTGATCAATTTTGAGGTTATACACACCAACCTAGGGGTAATGAACTATGAAACAAAGGAGCACTAGGTAGAAGCCTCCACTAAAAAAATTGTGTTGCAGTCACAAAAAGATGGGATAAAAAAGAAAATGTTGAAATATGAAAATAGTGTGATGATAGAGTACATAAACCCCTTAAAAGAACAAAGCTTTGTTCCTAGTAATTAGTCACAAGCTACCTTCGATTCCAATGCTCCTGAAAACTAGCAACTACTAGAAGATCTATAAAAGGGAAAAATGACAATGTTCACAGTGTCTAGTTGGATCAGCTTGGTAAAGAGTCAAGTTTCCAAACTTATGCAAAATTTGCATTAGATTGTTTACATAGCAAGGGCTAATCTAAATGAATCCCATGCTAAATCTAGGACATGGAAAGAAGAATTTGAAAAACTATCAACCATGGTGTCTTAGCTAGTGGAAGTAGAAGAATTCAGCCCAAAAAAGTTCCTTCAAGAGAACCTGCTACAACATGTAGACATAGGTTTAATTCAAGTTCTGAGGAAAAATATTGCCTAGAGAGTGTCAAACTACACCTCTACTATTTCAAGGCATTAGATAGAGATTTCTAGTCTATCAGTTTACCTTTGCCTAGTCCCCTTAAAGAAGGAAATTTTGATGTAGAGACAATTGTCAAGCAACATGAAGAATGTATGAAATCTATCAAGGACAAAATAGACCTCACATTCTTTGACTTCTCTAGAGTGGCAAAAAGTGAAATGATGGCAGGAACCTATACCTTATGACTACCAAGCTACCTAGACATGGTGAACAAAATGAAGCTAGATAGAGACATTTGGAAAAATATCCTTCAAAGCATCAAGAATCCAAACATGACCACCATGACTGAGTTCTTGAATGCATTTAGAATTTGGAAGATATCATGTGGACAAAGAGATACTTAAGATGCTGAAGAAGAGGAGGAGGAGGAAAATATTGTTCTTTTGACAAAAAATATTTGAATGTTCTAAGATGTATCCTTTGAATTATTTCATTATTGATTTAGTATTGAATCAATATTAGATTATTGAATTTTCCCTCATGTGTTGGATGTTTCTTTCCTTGTAGTAATTTTCTATCAAGTTTTTTTGATTTCTGGAATGTGATTAATTGAGATTTCTATGTTCTCCTCCTTTTGTATATTTATCTTTATGTTGCCATTATTGTTTAGATTGTTCCCCCATCCAAGAATATAAGGGAAACCTTATTACTTTCAAGATAAAAGTAATCTTCTTTAAAAAGTGGTTTTGATTGAAAATTCAATAAGGGAGTTGAACCTTACTAAAATTTAGAGAGGAGTTGTGAATGTCAAAATTCCTCAACTATTATGAAGTTGTATTTGTCTTATGAACTTGGGCATATAATATTTACTCTTTTTTTTGTGATTTAAAAGACAAATTTGTTCACCAACATAGGTTTACCAAAACATGCCTATGTAAACTCTATCTCGGAATAGACATCACCAAAACTTACATAACTTCTTCTAGACTTATCCTTTCTACTTCCAACATTAACTACATATACTAGAACTCCAAAGTATCTCCCATAATTGTGGGTGGTTATCATGCTCAACTAGCCATCTATACCAACTTAATCTTTCCATTATTCTTCTATCAGATACCACATAAGAAATCATACATACTATGTTGAAATCAATGAAAAACTCAGTCAGGAATGTAACATATCATCAAACCAATCTTATAACAATATTACCAATCTTCCAATAGGTTTAAGAAAACATAGGAAACTTCAACAATAATTTGCACAGATCACTCGGATGCACAAAAATTTCCTCTTCACAAATAGCTCTTGAAAATTCACAGTGATAAATGAATTCAATTTTGTCTTTTTTAACAAATTAAACTTTCCAATCACCATAAATGCTTGGTACATTCACTTGGTTTATGATAGACTATCTTCTACTTTGCTTGAATTAATTTCTTGGTAGGAGCATTCATGACTCAGTGTCTACACAATAACTTAGTTACTCCTGACCTTGCTCGGTAGGGTCTTGCAACTTGACCTAGCTTGTTAAGGTCTAGAATTTTCATAGATACTTGGTGATCCCTTTGCATCTTGAATACTGATATGGATCTTTCCTTCTAGCTGATTGGAACTGATGTAAAATGTCTACTTTAGAATTTTAGTTCTAGTTAAACTTGTGGGAGATCAAGTAGAAATCCTTGAGTCACCCAATTCTTGAGTGACATGTGCTTCACTTCTCGGACTTGTATTCTCTCAAGATTATAGAATCCACTACTATCTCATCTACTTTTTTATGTTGTTAGCCTTGGCCTTTTTTTCATCTTCAATTCTTCTAGTATTCATATAGTTCTTGATAAGATGACCAAGTTATATACAAATGAAACATCTTCTAGTGGTGTCTCTTGTCCTCATATGATGTTTTACATAATTTATTTCAATGTGTCCAAATTCTTCATAGTAATGACATCTAAACCATGTGTTGTAGTCTCAACCAAATATAACTTTTACAATCTATTCTTTTGAATTCAATATCTTGGTTTTGCATTCAAAATATTTTTGCACATGATTCTTGCATTTGTGACATTTTCCCTCAAATTTAGTTTCTCTTTGCATTCATTAGCTCAATGACCATGCATATTGAAATTGTAGAATTTTCCATTGAATTTAGCTTTACCATTGCTCCAAAATTTGTTAGACATGTATGACCTAACTTACCATAGTGACTACAAGTAGGTCTTTGATTCTTTCAAGCTCCTTTCTTGGATGATTCACCATCTTTTTTATATCTAATTCCTACTTTTCTTTTCTATCTATATTGACTTTTCTCATTCATTTGATTCATGTCTAATTGAGATTTCATCATCCTCTCATGAGTTTTGTTTTAAGTGTTTAGATTATTCTGCAATCTTTCATTCTCTTACCTTAGATTCATGATTTCTTCATTTGCATTAGTGAGTTGATCAATGAAGTCTACATGTTGAAGGGATAGATGTTGAATTTCATTATTCTTTCCTTCTAATTCTTCATTTATTTATTTTTTTCTCTTCCACGACTTTACATAATCTTACTGACTAAATTTCTTGTTCTCTTTTCAGTTTCCTCACTTCTTCTTGAAGTGTACCATTCTTTTCTAATAGTTCTCTGATTGCTTTATTAGCTTCATTTGAATTACTTTGAAAATGGATATCTTCAATTCTTTCTTCAATGTAGAGTTTTTAATTCATCTATACTAAATATCTTTTCTTCTTTTTAGGGATTGGGAGAGTTTATCCTTTGCTTTCTTAAATTTCCCAATAGCCAATTCCAAATCTAGCATTTCATTGTCAATAGTCTTATCAAGTTTGAATACCTCCATAGCCTCTAATATTTTCTCAAGTAGTTAAAATTTTTCTTTGAGAACCACAAAGCTCTGATACCAATTGTTGGAAATATAAGATATGATAAGTTACTAAGAGAGGAGGGGTGAATTAGTAACTAAAACTTAATCTTAATTCACCAATTAATCCTTCATGTGTATTCTGATCTAATTGCATTCATGAAAAATTGAAAGCATTAAAACATTCATAACACTTTGACACACAATATGGTGGCCTAGAAACCTTCCAAATAGAAAGTACAACTAGTTCAGGGATGATACCCACAATCTTAGTATTGTAGTATAAATTTGGCGTGTCAAGGCTTAGAATGATCACTTCTAATGATCTTCCTTGTTAGGAGCAATAAGGACTGGCTGGTCCACCTTAAAAAATAATTTTCAAACATATAGTGAAGTATGCACTTGGTAAAAAGAGTTATAAAATATTGTTAAGTCTATCTAGTGAAAGGATTTAATTGTTCCACCTATTAGGATGAACTAGTGGTTGATCTCCAATCTACAACCATGATTTTCTGAATGAGATTCCCTTTGACTGTAATGATCACCTTATTGTGATAGAAAAAACTTTACTACTTCTTATATCAATGTAGCCTTTTACTTTGTACTTTTTTTTCTTAATACATATTCTTCCATACTTCTATATCTCTTTGGATGTGATATAATACATTATGTATATACCAATCCAATTTATAATTCATCAAAGTTGACTTTAATACAAGTCTCACCAAAATACACAAAGTTGGCCCAACTACAAGTACTTGAGTTCTGAAGACAAACTCAGTGAGGTTCTAACACTCAAAAACCATTGTCAATGCTTGACATCATCATGCAATCAGTAGATGTAGAATCTTGGCTCATACTAATCACTTCCAAGTAGTTTGAACTCAATCTGCACTAGTGACTTGATGAACACTATGAAACTCAACATATAAACTGAATCACTTGGTTGACATTTCATAGCTCAATCAACACTATTGCTATGAGCTTAGTATAAACCGAATAAATTGGTTGACATTGCATAGCTCGATCAACACTAGTGGTTGATCTCCAATCTACAACCATGATTTTCTAAATGAGATTCCCTTTGAGTGTAATGATCACCTTGTTTTGATAGAAAAATCTTTACTACTTCTTATACTGGTGTAGCCTTTTACTTTGCACTTCTATTTCTTAATACATATTCTTTCATTATTTTATATCTCTTTGGATATGAGAAAATACATTACATATATACCAATCCAATTTACAATTCATCAAAGTTGATTTTAATACAAGTTTCACCAAAATACACAAAGTTGGCCCAACTGTAGGTACTTGAGTTATGAAGACAAACTCAGTGAGGTTCTAACACTCAAAAACCATTGTCAATTCTTAACATCATCATGCACTTGGTAGATGTAGAATCTTGGCTCATACTAATAACTTCCAAGTAGTTTTAACTCAGTCTGCACTAGTGACTTGATGAACAATGTGAAACTCAAAATATAAACTAAATCACTTGGTTGAAATTTCATAGCTCAATCAACAATATCACTATGAGCTTAGTATAAATTGGTTGACATTGCATAGCTCGATCAACACTAGTGGCTGATCTCCAATCTACAACCATGATTTTCTAAATGAGATTCCCTTGGAGTGTAATGATCACCTTGTTGTGATAGAAAAATCTTTGTTGCTTCTTATACTAGTGTTGCCTTTTACTTTGCACTTCTATTTCTTAATACATATTCTTTCATGCTTCTATATCTCTTTGGATGTGATACATTACATTACATATATACCAATCCAATTTACAATTCATCAAAGTTGACTTTAATACAAGTTTCACCAAAATATACAAAGTTGGCCCAACTGCAAGTACTTGAGTTCTGAAGACAAACTCAGTGAGGTTCTAACACTCAAAAACCATTGTCAATGCTTGACATTGTCATGCACTCAATTGATATAGAATCTTGTCTCATACTAATCACTTCCAAGTAGTTTGAACTCAGTCTACATTGTTGACTTGATGAAGACTATGAAACTCAACATATAAATTGAATCACTTGGTTGACATTTCATAGCTTGGTCAACACTATCACTATGAGCTTAGTATAAACTAAATAAATTGGTTGACATTGCATAGCTCGATCAACACTAGATTCATGTCACTAAAAATATGAACTCAGTAAGTACTGTGGAACTTAGTTTGCACTAAGAAACTCAATAAACACTATGAAGCTTAGTTTACATTGATAATCACCATCCTAGTAGAAACTACTTGGTGCAAACTGAATGATGTTCCTAGAACTCAGTAGCAACTATATAACTCAATAGGCATTGAATTACTTGCTTAATATTGTTAACTATACAACAAGCCTAGTAACTACTAGCTATCCGATTAAGTGTGTGTGAGTCACTAATAAAAAAACTTGATTGTAATATCAACAAACTTGCCTCATCATAGTCAACTTGGTTAGTAAAGGTCAACCTCCTACCCAAACATGCATAGTAGATTTGTTACAAAGTAAAGTCCACCAAGATAACTAAGAGGAGGGTGAATTAGTTATCCAAGCATTAAAACATTTATCAACCTTATTAATCCTTAACCATGTGAAAAATATAATTAGTAACTATAGGAAGATACATATACACAATAACACTAGATATTTTAACTAGGGAAACCCTTGATCAAAGGGAAAATCCTAGTGTGGATGATACCCACAAAATGATGTACTAATATAAAAGTTCCTTGTAAGAGGATGGACTCTATTGGGAACCAATGAAATACATTTAGTATATATCAATCCCTATTAGGAGACTTTGAGTCCCTTTTAGAAGATTCTAACCATGTTTGGAGTTATGTCAACCTTGTTAGGAGTTGTAGAAGGAAGATGAACCCACTATCCCTCTATCATCATAGGAAGATCACTAAACTCACTATACAACTAATCTATGTATTATTCCTTGAAAAATAATAGAAATGGAATAACTCAAACAACTTTTTTCTCTTGATTGGACAGAAATATCTTCTGATCTTAATACTAGATCACCAACTTCACATCCAACTAATCTCCTGGATTGCTTATATACATTTATCAACTTCAAACATCACTTATACAACTTGCACTTCATAGTTGAACCACACACATCACACCAAGGAAAATAAGATTCCTTTATACCATATCCTCAAACTAATTCCTTGATTAGGCCTTGAGGTATTCTCAATTAATTATAATATGACCTCATTAAGATATTACAAAATATTACATCATTTTACAATTAGAAATCATTGTTAGTGTAGGAACAAAAAATGGTCTAATATCTAACATACTATGAGAAAATTAAAAACCCAATAAAGACACGTTGATACCCTCTAGTCTACCATGAAAGAAAAATAAACAAAGAAAGCAACACAAAGTAAATAACCCCTCTTTAATTTGTAGCTCCCATGTCCTTCTTTCTTCCCCATATGATGTAGCTCCAATTGGCTATAATTCAAACAATTGAAAAGAAAAATTCTATGATAGGATAATGGTATTGAGAGTACTAGAAGATTGATTTGAAGCTTGATGATTATGGAAGTAGACATTAGGGTCAAAAATAAGATGAAGAATGCTCAATTTATAGTCATCACATAAGAGGATAGCATTGGACTTGTCACCTTGGATATGCAACTTGGCAAGAGATTCCTTTGAGAATCCATGACATAGATGACACAAGATGCCAAATTTGAGATTGTATGATGCCTGTAAGTCAAACATGGCTAAAAATGGTGGAGGATCTATGATGTGTCATGCGACACCTCAAAGCCAGTTAAAGCCAAGAATACATGACAATGATGACTAAATATAGATATTTGTAAGGAATAAGAATATATGGATTATGACAATTCTTAGCCAAGTGTAGATGGAGAATACATGATGTAAGATGCCCATGTTTCATGATGATGTCAAGATTATATCAATATTATGTGTAATATTTAAATGAAAAATTCATTATTCCTTACGAATGGAAATTAGGAATTCAAAAATTAGAAGTGGAAAATGCAAAAATTTCCATAGTTTGTGAAGATGAATCAATTAATTAATGAATATTAATTAATTTAAAATGTTAATTAGGAAGAATGATTAGCAAATGTGAGATGAAAAATATTGAAATGACATAGGATTAAATTATGGGTTATTTAATCCTATAGAGAAAATTAGTAGATGATTGGCTAATTTGATTAATAAATGTGATAGTATCCTTTCATGAAATGTGATGATTATGTAGATTGAATAGGAAAATTATGGGTAGACCAAAGCCATGGTCAAATTTATGATTTGATTAAAATTGATAACATACCAAGGATACATGACATGTATTAAGAACACGTAACATTTAATTGATATTTTAAATGCTACAAGATCAAGATTGATTGATAGGGTTGATCATAATAATATTGATAGATGTTGTCAATGCTATTATATTGATTTGATGATGCCATTATTTGAAACTAAGGGACTTGATAATGTCAATTATTGAATGACAAGAATGATAGTACTAGGGTCAAATTGATAAGTTTGATAGATTGATAGCTTTCCAAGGCACTAAGAGATATGACAATGGCTAGGATTGGATAGCTTATGATAGATGAGGAATTTTTGGCACACTTGGAGTTGATTAGGACTAATTCCAAGTGATTATGGGTGATTTTGAGTTGATTTGATATGATTCTAAAATGATCTACAATTTATGTGAAAGAGAATATGAATGATGAATAATATTGTTGAGATATAATCAAGTTGGAAAAAATATCAGAATTGATGAAATGAGAAAATGGGACGAGTTAGTATGAAAACATGATTAAACCATTGATTTGAATCATTTTTGAACATCTACATTTTTCCCTACTTTGATACAATATGATTTAGAGTGTTGTGTCAAAGATTAACTAATGAGAAAGCCATTAGAACATGCCTCAGTAGGGAAGATATATATGGGTGCCTACTTGAGAAATTGACTAAGATATGCATATGATAGCTTAATTTGTTGATAATGAGAGGATAAAGCCATAGCAACTAACAAATCACAAATCAAAGATTAAATGCAAAAGTTATTGGGTCTAAAGTGAAAAATGGGGGTCAATTAGGGGCCCGTGAGTGGTTTCATGGGAGTTGAAATGGAAAATTTATGGGCATTGACATGCAAAATTGTAAGGAAACTCAGGTGCAGAAACAACTTCCTACACTAATCTCATAAGGAAAGTATGGTGCAAATCCTTTTAAAATCTTCTACACTTACAGATTCAATATCATGTAAACAACATTATTGTAGCCAACCATGCATACAAAAATTAGATAGAGAAAGAACACATAACACAAAGATTTGCCGGTGGGGAAAAACCTTTCGGTAAAACAACCCCACCCCTCCAGAACCTGTACAATGTATTATCTTCAACACAAGATTACAATACACTTGCAATGAAAGTTCAACATCAACAATAGAAGACTCCAGTAGCACCTCAGTACCTACAAACTTTCATCTATCACACTATTGCATTACAACATGCAATACCCATTTTATGAACATCTTAAGACCCAAAAAAATGCCCATAATGGAGTTGGGCATTTTTCATGGCTCAACCACTAAGAAACATGCACAATGCCACATGTACATCCAATACAAAGAAAAGGGCATCCACCCCTTGAATAGACAATGATAGCTTATCATAGAATCCATCAAAAATAGCGGTCACAAGAGAAGTGTAAGGGAATCCATCATACCAACCTATTTTTGGCATATTCTCTTACACACACCAATCACTCATTCTTGGGTGCCCAAATAGGTCTCATGTCATAAGATGCTCTTACACCTGTCATAGCTCATTCCTTAAATAGCTCTTATGTGTCATAGGAATTTGTCATAACCATTTTAGCCATGATCTCCTTCACACACTTCAAGATGCCGACACATGTAAGTGATCAACATGCCAACTAGACATGTACACTCACATTTACATATTATTTGCAAAAATACATTTTACAGAACAAATAATAATAAGAATAGGAATTATACAAGGTTAAGACACTTTATTCCTAACATTCTCCCACTTGTCGAACACCTTGTAAGAGCAATCAGGAACATAACAGGAGCTAACCGCTATAGGCCAAAAGGCCCATAGACTTCGAACACCATCTGAACTTCTCAGTGCCCACTAGTTTCATTAATGCATCTACAACATTCTTCATAGTATCTACCTTCTCCAAATTTACCTTTCCATCTTCCACCATATCTCTCACAAAGTGAAACTGCACATCAATGTGCTTCGTTCTGGCATCGAAAGTTGGATTCTTTGTAAGGAAAATAACACTCTGACTGTCACACCAAATAGTAATCTATTCTGCATCAACACCAACATTAAGCCAAATGGCTTCCTTACAAGCATGAGTAGCAGCCATGTACTCAGCTTCTGTAGTGTACAAAACAACCACAGGTTGTTTCTTACTCATCCAACTGATGGCACCACCAAACATAGTGAACACATAACCATTGGTGGATCTCCTGCAATCAATATCACCTGCCCAATTTGAATCCACAAACCCATGAATACAAATTGAATGCGGAGATCCAGAAGAGTTACCATGATAACATATGGAGTAATCTGATGTACCCCTCAAATATCTGAATACTCACTTAACTGCATCCCAATGTATCCGTCCAGGATTAGCCATAAACTGACTTAGGACTCCCACTACTTGGGCAATGTCTGGTCTAGTACAGACCATAGCATACATAAGACTGCCAACTGCACTAGCATAAGGTACTCTACTCATGTCCTCCACCTCACTAGGAGATTTTGGACAATCATTTATAGATAACTTTGTTCCCAGAGAAATAGGAACACATAGTGGTCTACAATCTACCATGCTGAACCTGTCCAACACAGACTTCACATACTTACTCTAACTCAACCAAAGTTTTCTGTTAGACCTATCTCTACTGATTTTCATACCCAAGATGTACCTATTTTCCCCAAGATCTTTCATCTCAAACTGTGCTGACAACTGAGATTTAAAATTAGAAATCATACCCTTACCCTTCCTAAACAGCAACATATCATCAACATATAATGCAACAATAAGAAGGCAATCATTTTCAACTCTGAAATAAACATAATGATCTGATTTCAATCTTACAAATCCAATTGACAACACAAAGGCATCAAAATTAAGGTACCACATCCTAGGAGATTGCTTCAAACCATATAGAGATTTCTTCAATCTGCAAACAAAGGATTCTTTACCTTTAACAATGTAGTGCTCAGGCTGTGACATGTAAATCTCTTCCTCCAAATCACCATGAAGGAAAGTTTTCTTCACATCCATCTGTTCTATCTCTAAATCATATGATACAACAAGAGATAATAGAAATCTAATGGATGTCAACTTTGCAATAGGGGAGAATATTTCACCATAATCTATTCCCTCTACCTATGAATACCCCTTTGCAACCAATCTAGCTTTGTACCTTTCAACACTACCATCTACACAGAATTTCTTCTTGAACACCCATTTTTAGCCAATAGGTTTTCTTCCTTTAGGAAAAGGTACAAGATCCCATGTTTTGTTTTTCTTTAATGAAGCCATCTTATCATCCATAGCCTCAATCTAGGAACCTACATCTTCCATGCCCAAAGCCTCTTTCACAAATCTAGGCTCATCAATGTTAGTAATCAAAGAAAAAGCACAACTGGAATCTAACATAGAATAACCAAACCTTTCTGGTTGCTTTCTTTCTCTTGTGGATCTCCTCAAGGGCTGAGGTTGAGGTTGTTCTTCCTCTTCTTCTAAACTATCAGAGCTACTAGAGCTCTCCTCATCATTATACCCAACATGGTCTCTCTATTCAATCTTCTTAGGGGTAAGAGGCAATTGAACAACATCTTTTTTCTTTTCTTTTTCATCTAGTTGTAGCACAATAGGAGAAGATGTTAGCTCTCTAAAAATAACATTTCTGCTATACAACACCTTACTAGTCACAGGATCCCAAAGCTTGTATCCTTTCACACCAGCACTGTACCCAATGAAAATACATTTAACAACTTTAGTTTCCAACTTAGATATTTTCTCCTTTGGAACATATGCATAAGCTTCACAACCAAAAACACAAAGATGTCTAATTGAAGGCTTCTTACCAGACCATACCTCCATGGGTGTCTTACCAACAAGAGCTGATGTAGGAGATTTGTTAACCAGATAGCAAGTAGTGGCCACAGCTTTGGTCCAAAACCTTTGTTCTAAACCAGCTCCACTAAGCATACTCCTAGCCTTCTCCATCAGTGTCCTGTTCATTCTCTCTACAACTCCATTTTTCTCCAAGGTATAAGGATTTTCCTTATTATCTCTCGATACCTTGTTCTTTACAGAACTGTTCAAACTTTGCTGAGCAAAACTCACCACCATTGTCAGTTCTCACACACTTAATCTTCTTACTAGTCTGATTCTCTACAAGGGCTTTAAATTCCTTGAATCGACTAAAGACTTGTGTCTTACTTTTAAGGAAATAAATCCATGTCCTCCTACTATAATCATCTATGAAAGATACAAAAAATACAGACTTTAAGATCAAAGGAACTTTTACAGCATCAAATACATCAGAATGAATAAGATTCAAAACATCAAAAGATTTGTGAGTACTAGAATAAAATTGAGCACGATTTTGTTTACCATATACACAGTGTTCATAGAAGTTGAACTCGAGATTGCAATCATTTAACCCCTCAATGAATTTTTTGTTTTTCAAGGTTCTGAGACCCTTCTCACCAATGTGGCCAAATCTCATATGCCACAACATTGTCTTTTCTGCAGGAAGCTTTCCTTCCAAAGTGTTTACATTGCCATCAGAACCAATAACCACAAAATTCTTCACTACTCGTTTAGATGGTGAGGATGAAGAACTGTTACATAGAGGAATACATGCATCTAGTTGAAACAAAGTACCTCGCCTAGTACCCTTAGCAAGCACCATCGATCCTCTAATCATCTTACATCCTTCTTTCGAAAAAATAACTTGCACACCTACATAATTCAGCATACTTATAGATAATAGGTTTCGTGCCAAACTTGGAATGTGCATGACTCCATTGATTCCCTTTACTCATCCATCAAGAAATTTGATAGTGACCCTTCCGCCTCCAACTATCTTCAAGTGAGAATCATCACCCAAGTACACCTTTCCACCGTCAAACTCTTCACATCTTGAGAACCAATTTTGATGAGAGGTCATGTGAAAAGATGCACCCAAGTCAACCAACCACACATCATCAGATGCATGGGCTACCAAAGCTACGATGAATGCATTGCCATCTTCTTGAGATTTTTTAGAACTAGAATATGAGGCTTTCTTCTTCTTCTTAAGCTCTTTATAGTCATTACGAAAGTGCCCAATCTTTTCACAGTTCCAACATTTTGCCTTGGACTTATTGGAAGTCTTTGACTTCCCATGAGATTTGGATCTACCCTTATTGTCAGACTTATTGTCATTTTTCTTTCCTCTTTTCGTGGATCTCCCACAAACAGCAAGAGCTTCTTTTTCCAAAATAGAAGCCTTTCTCCTCATCTCCTCTGATAGCAGTGAAGAGACCACATCATCTATTTTGAAGGTGACTAATGTGCTTTCGAGAGCCATCACAAGATGGTCTCATGAATCTGGTAAAGAACACAAAAGTGTGTAGCAATGATCCTCCTCCTCTAACTTGACACCAGCAGATGTCAACTGTGCAGCCAACAGATTAAATGCATTTAAATGATCCATTAAGGATCCACCTTCCTCCATTTGTAGAGAATACAACTTCTTCCTCAAGAACAACTTGTTCACCAGAGATTTGGCCTGATACATGGCCCCAAGTCTCTCCCACAAACTATATGTGATTTTCTCATCTAGAACATTCAGAAGGACTGCATCGATTAAACAGAGTCTTATGAGACCCTCAGCTTTATGATCTTTGATATCCCAATCTACTTGAGTTATAGTTGCTGGTCTTGTAGCACTTGTAGTCACTTCCCATAGGTCACGATCTTCCAACATGTCTTCATCTTGAGTTTCCACAACTCAAAATTAGTGCCATTAAATTTCTCCACCTCCATTCTTCCATATGATGAACTTGCCATCTTAATCTACAAATAAGATTCAGGATGCTCTGCACAAGACTCCCACTCAACTTGAGATTAGCTCAAAAAACCCTACCCAACAACTAGGATCAAAAGTTGATCAAGCTCTAATACCACTTGTAAGGAAACTCAAGTGCAAAAACAGCTTCCTACACTAATCTCATAAGGAAAGTATGGCGCAAATCCTTTTAAAATTTTCTACACTTACAGATTCAATATCATGTAAACAACATTATTGCAGCCAACCATGCATATAGAAATTAGATAGAGAAAGAACACATAACACAAAGTTTTGCCGGTGGGGAAAAACCTTTTGATAAAAAAACCCCACCCCTCCAGAACGTGCACAATGTATTATCTTCAACAAAAGATTAAAATACACTTGCAATGAAAGTTCAACATCAAAAATAGAAGACTCCAGCAACACCTCAGTACCTACAAACTTTCATCTATCACACTATTGCATTACAACATGCAATACCCATTTTATGAACATCTTAAGACCCAACAAAATGCCCATAATGGAGTTGGGCATTTTCCATGGCTCAACCACCAAGAAAAATGCACAATGCCACATGTACATCCAATACCAAGAAAAGGGTGTCCATCCCTTGAATAGACAATGACAGCTTGTCATAGAATCCACCAAAAATAGTGGTCACAAGAGAAGTGTAAGAGAATCTGTCATACCAACCTATTTTTGGCATATTCTCTTACACACACCAACCACTCATTCTTGGGCACCCAAATAGGCCTCATGTCATAAGATGCTCTTACACCTGTCATAGCTCATTCCTTAAATAGCTCTTACGCATCATAGGAATCTATCATAACCATTTCAGCCATGAACTCCTTCACACACTTCAAGATGCCAACACATGTAAGTCATCAACATGCCAACTAGACATGTACACTCACATTTACATATTATTTGCAAAAATACATTTTACAGAACAAATAATAATAAGAATAGGAATTATACAAGGTTGAGACACCTTATTCCTAACAAAAATAGGGGTTCCATGTGCAATTCTTGACATCTAACTACCCCAAGTGTGCCCAAAATGCTCCCAAGTGCACCTAGGATGAACTTGGTAAAGCCAAGTGCACTATGATAACACTAAGTGTGCCCTAGGTGCACTTGAGAAGCCCAATTGTGTTTTGAAAGTGCAAATTGTACCCAAAAGGCTCCAGGGGCCAAAATCATCCCGACTAGACTCAGAATGACTTGAAAGTTTATGTGCATGCCCAAAATGATAGAGAGAGGTCAAAACATGGGTGAAATCAGTCAAACATGGTCAAATATGGTCAAATTTTCTCAAACATAGGTCAGACTAATGCTGAACTCGGTAGAAAGCCACATAAGGTTGATAGATAGTGTATGATGATGGAACAATGTAGGATGAAGGAGGAAGATGATTTGGTGTATTATAATACATGATCATGGTGGTGGATGAAGAAATGAATGATAGAAGACCAAGGAGATGAGATGAGGATTGGTTAGAATGAGGTGAAGACTTTTACTTTTGTAAAGTGCACTATATGTCAATAGAGCTTTATTTTGATATGGTAGATGGAATGCAACATAGTATGGCATAAAGGGCCACAGTGAAAATGCAAACCTTTTTCATAAACAAGTATGATGCAGATAGAAAATGACCATGTCCTTCCCAAGGCATATATGCATGCTCTAGACTCTTAAAGGTACATTGTTTAATAGATAGAAAACAAAAGATGACCATGAACCATACCAACCACTCTCATAGATTAATTTATATCATTGAGTAGAATAGGAACATGATTGAAGAAAAATAAAGAAAAAATAAATCACTCACTAAATAGCATGAGCCAATGACTATTATTGTCCATTATTACTTTCTTTTAGTGTTTTATGTCTTCAGAGAGTGTTTGATAGGTTGATCATGTGATAGGTCTGTGTGTTGATTCAGTTGGTAGGTTCATAGTGGCATGTGGGATTGATTGTTGGTTCACATTACTCAGCTAGTGTGATTGTCATGGAAGTGTTGTGCTTTAAGTTTTAGTCTACAAAAGTGCAAGTGTTTAAGCAAAAGGGGTGATTATCCATAGTGATTATTTACAAGGTTTATTACAAATTTTTGGTGGGTTTTGTGATTTTTAGGGTTTTTGAGGATATTTGATGCTTTTGTGTTACTCATTTCTTCAGGACATTTTATGATTTATGGGATTTACTTCAAGAAATTTTATGATGTTTAGTGCTTTTTTTAGGACATTATATGATTTTTTTATATCAGTTTCTTCAAGAAATTTAATAATTTTTATGCATTTGTTCAGGACATTTTGTGATTTTTTTGAATTTGTTCAAGACATTTTACTATTTTTATGAATTTGTTCAGGTCATTTTAAGATTTTAGGAGTTTTTCAAGATCATAAGGAGTCTCAAGTGTTATCTCCAATCTAATATGTGATAAGTCCAATGGATAAAAAGTGATTAGAGATATGCCCCAATTCAAGTTTAAACTCATGCACTATGTAGATGATATGCCCCCAGACACAACACAAACTATGTACAAAGGCCAAAGATAGAGTATGTACAAAATGGTGATGCTTAGGTAAGATAATAATGGACATCAACTAGTTTGTGGTCCATGATAAGGGATTAGGGATGTCTTTCAATATGAAGGATATGATCAGGGAATGAAAAAGGGGGTGAAAACCAAATAGAATCCTGATAGATGGAGGAGCAATAACTAATTACACATGATGCTTGTTCTCCAAGTTTTCACCATGGTACTTGCCCAAAGCACATGTTTTTCAAGTTTTTAGTTTTGGACAAAATTTTTATCTTGACTCAAGTTTTTGTGCCATAATACCTATTTGCTAGGTTTTCATCAAGGCATCCATTTATTAAAGATTTTTTTTCACTTTTTTCTTTTCTTTTTTCATGACCTTTTTTTATTTTTAAAATTTGTTTTGGGACTTTTAGATAGAATCATGGATTTTGCTAATGAATGCAAAGAAGAGATCCATTTTTGATGCCACTAGCCAATAATCTTTGGACCCACAATTGACCATAACTACACATGATTCATTATGAGTCTATAGCTAAAATCAAACCACTAGAAAGGCCTTGAGATATAGCATCATTTACCATATGTAAGATAGTGTCTTCCTCTCATGAATTAAGGCCTCTAAGGAAAAATGGGTCAAAGGATTCTTTGTATGGGATGTCCCTGATCATAACATATTCCAAGGCTTGTAAGTTAGGTAGTTGGATTTGGGGATACAAAAATTGGATACAAGGAAGGATTGGGAGGACTGAGACCAAAAACTTCCCACATGAAGGCCAATCGAGAGAGCTCAAAAATACTTCATGGCATGTTGAATACTAGAACATTAATATTCATAGCATCATCTTTTCCATCTTCTATCCTTAGGAGCTACTTAGCTTTTGATTTTTTGTGGTCTAATGGTGCCTTTTGGTTTTCACAAAGAGACCTATGCTTGTTATTTTTTTCTTTGTTTTCAATTTTCCATCTAGAAGATTGAGTTGACTCTCAAAAATATGCCAATTTATTTTTTGTAGGAGAAATTACTTCTTTATCATTTTCAAACATAATTCCTTCATAGATTTCAAAGTCTATTATAAGAGTATCATCATTTTCAAATTGATCAAAAATTGGTGTTCCACATTGGTCCCAATCCAAAAGTTTAGGATAACTTGAGGGGTGTCATCATTAGTATTGAATAGGCTATAGTTGAAGCTATATATAGATATCAGATTCAATTGTATTATTAGGGTCAACAAAGATATGGTCAAGTGCATAAGGATTATTGATTTTAGGTTGGGTGTCATCAGATTCCTTTTCATCATTTGAAACATTTAGAGCCTCACATGTATGTACCATAGTACTAGGAGGACCTATTTGTAATGGTTTGAATCCAAGCCCGAAACTAGGATGTCATCCTTTTGTAGCGATACATTCAAATATTCCTTGTTTATGATATCTAAGATCACTACATCTATCATAGCCTTGTTTTTGCATAATAGTAAACCCAAGCCCATATTTGCTAGGAGATATCAAAGTGGGTTATTTTTCTTCTTTTTCTTTTTCAATATAGATGGATGTATTCTCACAAACATGTTCTTCAAGTAGGCCACCTTCACTAATGAAATTGATAGAAGTAGCATTTTTTGTATTGATCTCAGAATGTTGTACTTGTTATAGTTGTGATTTATCATAAGACTAGGGAGAAACTAGTGACTCCCTAATGTGGGATACTTGAGACATAAAGTATTCTCCACACCCTTTGTCTTCAATCTTCAACTTTTCCTTGGCTTTACTGAGGAGTATATCAGGATCCACATATTTAGAGGAATTTGTGGGTTGTGCTTCATTGTTTGTTGGGACTTGGTATGTATTAGCATCTCTTAGATTAGCACAAAACTAGAAAGGATCTGGATTGCCAAGAATAGTAAACTCTATGTTGTTGTAGGATAACTTTAGAAATTGATGATATGTAGATGGCACTAATTTTATAGCATGGA
The DNA here is from genome assembly GCA_028749045.1 of Cupressus sempervirens. NCBI lineage: Eukaryota > Viridiplantae > Streptophyta > Pinopsida > Cupressales > Cupressaceae > Cupressus > Cupressus sempervirens. The sequence continues at coordinate 404,762,535 of CM053790.1, forward strand.
TCCAAGGGAATCCTAGTATCATGTTGCAACTCACTTTGATATCTATGACATAGAATAATGTGTCTTCAATAGTTGGACTGACTCTTATGGGTAATATGATAACTCCCTAGGAGTAGTGTTCACCATCATCATAGGAATTTATTTTGATTTTGTGAGAGGGATCTACATTTTCTTTAGAGTAACCCAAACTGTTGACAAATTTAAGGGTATAAATGTTCAGTCTTGCTCCTCAATCCATCAAGACATGTCTAACCTTGGCATTATGGATAAACACTTCAAGATGAAGGGGGTCATGATAGGTTCCCAACCAAGGCTTGGAATTGGGCAACATCAATGTTATCTAGGACTACTAACTCTTTAAGGGCTTGATTCAAGATGTTTTGATGTTGGGGGGACACATATAGTAGGTCCAAGATGGATATTTCTATAGGGGTTTTGTTGAGCTGGTCAACAAGGATATAATTTGAGGAATTAGGATCAATAGGTCTACCAAGAACCATAGGTTTAGTAGAGGTAGTCTATCTAGAAGGAGCTCCAAGTAGGGTGATATTGGTATGACATGTAGTGATAACAAAATGAGATCTACAACCTTTAAGGTGAATGTGGATATGCAAGAGTTAGATTCATTGAAGAAATTTATGTTGTAGTCATATCCAGTACATGTGTAATTCACATTATCTTATGAGTTTTGTGTTTGAACTGGAGGCCTTTTCTTTGTCATGATTACCCAAAGGATCTTTAAAAATAGTGTGATCACAGTTGGATGCTATCAGTGAAGGATCTAGAGTAATTATACAATCATTGATGAGGTCTTGGATTTCATGTTTGAGCTGAAAACATGAGGTATTCTTGTGTCCTCTGGTATGGTGATAATCACATAATTTATTTTTATCCCACCATTCTAATTGTGTCAATGGCTTGTCCTTGATTAGGGGTAAATACAACAAGTTATTACTTAGTAATTGTTGAAGTGTAGTATCAAGAGGTATTCCCAAGGGTGTGAATTTTCTATCCTTGGTTTTAGGATGTCTTCAAGGTTTGTTCTATGTGGAAGTCTCATTTTTCTATTGATGAGGTGGAGTTTGGTTGGGAGTTTGCAAATTTGTAGGGTTTTCACCTTTTAGAGTCAGTTGAGGTTGTGTTATGCTGATCATTAGTGCATCTAGAATGCCATCATTGGTTATGATCTTGTTTATAGAGAAAAAATTTTCTTTGTCATTAGATGAGTTGGTATTGGTGTTTTCTAGGTTCATTTTGAGGATTCCCTTATGGATGAGAGTGTCTTCAATACTAGCTCCATTTTTCATTAGCTTGGAAATGGTGCTTAGACTTTTGATCTTGAGTTTGTACATTAAGTTAGGGTCTAGGTTATCAATGCACATATTATATTGTTGTTTATTTAGTGAGAATTGATTGACTAGGTTTCTCCAATGTAATAAGAATGTGACAAATGTTTCTCTTGTCTTCTATTTAGTTGACCACAAATTAGAAAGTTTCACCTTATTTGTAATGTTGAAGGCAAAGTAGGAGATGAATTTGTCTACTAATTTTGACCAAGATTTTATGTTACAAAGAATTTTGGAGTACCATTCAAGTGTGGGCCTATCCAGAGAATGTGGGAACAATTTCATGAGGTAGGTGGGCTCATCACTAAGTTTAGTACAAGAGGCACAAAATTTCTTGATATGATCAACAAGGTTGCCATTTCCTTAACATTTTTCAAATCTAGTTGCCTTGATTTTTTTTGGGAATGGAGGCATATATGGACTTTTATCAAAGGGATTAGGATGTAAGTCCCTTTCTATATATAGATCTTATATCTTCTAGACTCTTAATGCCTTGACTTGTTTGGATAGTTGTTTGAATTGTTCTAGTAACTCTTCATTAGGGTTTTGAATAATAGTCTTCTCTTCAAGTCTTTTGTGTCTATGAGTAGATCATTTGTTATAGCAAGAACTATGTCTACTTAGTTCTGACATTTCTATGTTTAAGGAGTTAGGTGATGTGTTGCTAGGTGGTGGAGGTATGTTAGTACCTCAAAGACAAAAAGGTCCTTGTTATGGTACATGTTGTGATATTGATTGTGATTGTTGTACCATGTGTTGTTGTTGTTACATATCACTTTTTGTGGTTGTTGTTGTGTCATTTGTTGTGGTTGTTGTTGTGATACCTCTATTGGTTTCATGTGAGACCATGTATGTGACTGTTATTGTAGAGGTATCTATTGAGGTTGTCATGGTGTATGTTTTTGTTGTAAGAAGTATTTTTGATAGGTAATTTTTTTCTCAAGGTGTCTTTAGTATTCCAACTATTGTGTTAGTTGCTCTTATTGTTTAGAAAACATGGCTTATTATTTTTGGAAATGTTGTGGGTACATTGTGTGTAAGTCAAGTGGATTTACATTGGGTTGTGCATTAGGGATGTTGGATCCTTGCACCATTTGAGGTTGTTGTTGTGGTTGATGTTATTGTTGATGTGGTGTATGCATGTTAAGTGAATTTTTTTAGAAATAATAGTCTACCAATATAATTGAGAGGGGGGGGGGGGGGGTGTGAATCAATTATATAACAATTTGAAAAATTTATCCTCTTAAGAAATTTCAACCATTCAATCAAAGTAAATAATAACCATAAAGAGATGCATATACACAATTAACCCAGATGTGTTGACTACGAAAACCCTTGGTCAGAGGGAAAACCTTAGTGGGAATGATGCCCACAAAATGATGTACTAATATGAATATTCCTTGTTAGAGGATGGACCCTATTAGGAGTCTATTACAACACTTAGTACAAGAGTTAGGAGACTTTTAATCCCTATTAGGAGATTCCAACACTGTTAGGAGTTGTGGAAGGTAGCTAAACCCACTATCCAAACAACTTCAGGATCTGATCAACGAACCCACTGTCCAATTGACTTCAGTAATATTCCTTTCAAAATAATAGATGTGTGACAATCTTTTACTTCTTCCTCTTGTCCAGTAAATCAGACTTCTTCACCTTCAAATCATCCAATTAGGTCTAGAATAGTGAAACCATCAATTGTAACCCTTAAGGTTACTTACGTGCATTAGCAAATCACTCTGCTTTGCTACTTCCCAATTCACAAATCTTCTTTGCTCATCAATCTCAAATGATGATGTCTAAAACTCAAATAACATCTTTCCTTTATACCACACTCAATATTAAATCCTTGAGTCAGCTTCACACTTTGTCATCATACATTAATTAAATGAAATACACATTTAATTAATGCTATCAGCTCACAATTATTAAAAAACTTTCACACATGTGACTTCCATACATGCACACTCTCTGATGTCATCAACAATCAGTATACTACCTCTAGTTAACTGCACAACCCTTTATATTAATTACAATGAGCTATATCAATCATATAGTAGGAACTACTTTCCTAATTCTTTGTTTCCATGTGGTTTTTTGTATATCAACCATATCTTTTGTACACTATTGATTCAAGTTCTGTGCACTTTCCCAAGTGACAAATACATACTATAGTGTGTGTTGGTAACTATGCATAAGTAGATAAGTAATGTATTGTCCTAAAAACAAAAGTCATAGTTTGTTTCTCTATCAGTCTTTTACAAACTCATTACTATGTTTTCATCAATGACAAACATAGTTATAGATACATCATAACAATATTTTGTAATAATCCCCCATAGCATTAGCATTCATGCCAACAATCTCCCCCTTTGGCATTGATGGAAACATACATGAAAAATGTCTAGTTCCAAGAATACCAACAAGTCTCTTCATCAATCAAATCTAGTTGCAAATTATTGCAACATTTCTCCCCCATAGTACAATTTTTTTCATGTCATACTTCTCCCCAATTGACATCAATGTCAAAGATAATACACAAATGGTTCAATTGTTTTGAACATACAATAATCTATTAGCATGACCATAACTAGTCTATTGCTTTACAACTTCTATAAACAACACAAGTATCTAAAGACACTATTACATACCAATTACCAATTACCAAGAGTCCTTGACTAACTCTGTTAATCATAGATACTCGCCCATTGAGGAAGCATCAACATTTAGTTTAGTCTAACAATGGTGCTATGTATGCTAGATTGATGCACTTTTTCATCTTCTATTTTAAGCTAGGCAGGGGCATAAACCCAAGCATGCCTCTTAGGTACTCAAATGTATCCTTTGGTAGGGCTTGTGTGAAAATCTATACAATGTGTTCCTTAGTGTTAATATACTCTAGTCTGATTTCTTTCTCTACAACTTTCTCTTTCAATACATGATACTTTATAGAGATTTCCTTAGTCTTAGAATGCAAAACAAGATTCTTAGACATGTTAACTGTACTTGTATTTTCACAATAAATGATAATAGGTTATCTGAATGTAATTCCAATATCCTTCATCATCTACTTCATCTATATGACTTGATTATAGTTGTTTACTAAAGCAACATATTTTGCCTTTGTAGTGCTTGGTAAGGTGCAATATTGCTTCTTGTTGAGCCAAGAAACCAATCTTCCACCAAGAAAGAATGCTCCTCCATTGGTGCTTTTTCTATCATCCCTATCTCTAGCCCAATCAACATCAATATAAGTGCAAAGAGTAAATTCATTACTTTTTTCATACCAAATGCTATAATCAGATGTTCCTTTTAAATATTTGAATATTCTTTTTACTGCTATGTAGTGATATTCTTTAGGATCAGCCTAAAATCTTGCATAATTCCAACTGCATTAGCTGTATCAAGTCTACTACAAGTTAGATACTACAATCCTCCAATCATAGATTTGTACTTTTTTTGTTCACTAGTAGGTGTCTCATCCTTGCTTGATAACCTATGACCAGTTACCATAGGAGTTCTAATAGGTTTACAGTTTTCTTGACCAAATCTTTTTAACAAATTTTTTAAATACTTTGTTTGAGAAATAAAGTTTCCTTCTTTTTTTGAACAATTTGCAATCCTAAGAAAAATTTCATTTTCCCTATCATGCTCATCTCAAAATAATTCGTCATGTCTTCTAAGAACTTGTTACTGGCTTCATCATTTCCTCCAAAAATGATATCATCAACAAATAGAATAATTATTAGCAAACCATCTTCTATTTCTTTCAAGTACAGGTTATTATTTGTTGTTCTTTTAGCAAATCCAAGTTTTGCTAAGTATTTATCCAACCTTGCATACTAGGTTCTAGGTGCTTGCTTTAATCCATACAAGGCTTTCTTTACTTTGCAAACCATATCCTTCTCTTCTGTCAAAGGAAATCCTTCTAGTTGCTAATAAAGACTTCTTCTTCAAGTTCTCCATTCAAGAATGCTGACTTAACATCCATTTGATATACTTTAAAAAATTTATTTTCTGCATATGCTAAGAACATTCTAACTACTTCCATTCTTGCTATAGGTGCATATGTTTCTTCATAATCAATTCCTTCTTGTTGAGAGTAGCCTTTGCATACTAGTCTTTCTTTGTTTCTTATTACTTCTCCTTGTTCATTCATTTTATTTCTGAATACCCATTTTGTACCAATCACATTTTTGTCCTTGGGTCTAGGAACCAATTCCCATGTATCATTTTTTATAATCTATTGAAATTCTTCTTCCATTGCTTTCAGCCAATGATCATCCTTCATTGCTTCATTTGCACTTTTTGGTTCTACTTGAGATATTAGGCATAGTTCTTCATTGATTCTACTTCTTTTCATTTCTCCTTTTTCTTTACTTCCTATTATCTAATCAGTAGGATGATTTCTCATTACATTCTTATTTGAGGTAGGAGTTGCTGCTTCAATTCTTATTTCAGGTACTATGACTATTCTTCTCTTACTTCATCTATTTGCACATTATTCTACAAGTCATTGTTAGTATTGAGAAATAGTTCATTGTGTTTTTTGGTCATCCTAGAATAATCATCTCCATCAAAATTATAGTCCATCATCTTTTCCTTAGTGCCAAACTTTTCATCTATTTTTACACTTGTGCACTCTACTATATTTTTGTTCTATAATTGAAACATCTATAAGCTTTATTCTTCAATTAATAGTAAAGAAACATACCTTCATCGCTTCTTGGATCAAACTTATAGATATCATCATCTCTTTTGATGTGGCATTTGCTTACAAATATCCTAAAATATTTGACTGATGGTGAGTGACCAAACCATAACTCATAAGGTGTTTTCTCCATACCTTTTCTAATTTGTACTCTATTTAGTGTGTATACTATTGTATTGACTATCTCTCTCCAAAAGTTTTTTGGTACATCATTCTCAAATAACATAGCTCTTGTTGCTTCAGCAATTGATCTATTTCTTCTTTCAACAATCCCATTCTACTTATGTGTATGGGGTGAGGATAGTTGTCTACTAATACCATACTCTTCACAATAGATATTGAATTCTCTAGAAGTGAATTCTCCTCCTCTATCTAATATTAAGCTTTTGATTTTAATTCTAGATTCATTCTCTACTTTGTTTTTGAATATCTTGAATTTCTCAAATGCTTTTGATTTTTCCTTAAGAAAAGCTACCTACATTGTTTTAGTAAAATCATCAACAAAAATCATAAAATAAATTTCTCCATAGAATCTTCTTGTTCTTTCAGGGCCACTTAGATCTATATGAACCAATTCCAGCTTTTGTGTAGTACCAAACTACCTTCTAGGAAATGAGACTTTCTTCTTCTTAGCCAAGATACATTCCTTACAAATAATGTTAGTGGGCTTAGTGATCTTAGGTAAATCTCTCATAGCAAGTGTATTATTGGCTTTCATAATGTTATCAAAATTAATGTGAAAAGATCTTTTGTGCCATAACCAACTATTGTCAACTTTAGCTACCAAGCATGTTGTTTTAGTGGAGTTTAACTAAAACACATTACCTCTAGTTCTTGTGCCAGTACCAAGTAGTTTTCCTTCCTTGTTTTTGATAATGCATGTGTTATTACCAAACTATAGTTGTTAATCTTTGTCCATAAGTTGTCCAACACTTAACAAGTTAAGTCCATCAACAAAATAAACATCATCAGTATTTTTTTTACCATCTAGTGTGATAGATCTAATTCCTATGATCTGGTAGGTTGCATTGTTTCCTACTTTGACAATTCCTCCATCATGGCTTCTAAATTTGACAAATTTTCTCATATCACTAGTCATGTGATGTGAACAACCATTATCAATGATCCAATCCTTCTTTTCAACTTGTGAGATCAGTGCACTTTCTTCTCTAATTTCTCTATTAAGATCATCCTCTTTTATAGCTATGAATCCTAATTCATCTTCACTTTTACTTTGATCAAATTCTTCTTTTTCTTCCTCATTGGCATATAAACAATTTCTAGGTCTTCTAGATTTGAATCTTCCCTTATTCTTTCTCTCTCTCTTAGGACATTTAGATGCATAATAACCATATTCATTACATGTCCAACATTAAAAAATATTATTACCATCCTTTTCTCTTTCCACAAGAAGAGCCACTCCTTCTTGGATCTTTTCCTCAATAGACTTGTTGTTGCTAGCAATGTCTCCTTGTACTTTTGTATTCCTTTCTAGATCAATTTTAATGTTAAATGCAATAAATGCTATCTCAAATTTTGCTAATTCTCTAGATTATTTTAGATCAAATTTTTCTACTTCTAATCTACCAAGCAATGTTTCTTTGGTGAAATTAGTGGTACAAGGTAACATTACTCGAATCATTTCTATTATTGTCTTGAAAGGTGGTGTCAGATTTTTCATATAACTTCATCATCAAACTTCTTTCCACCAAGAGATGTGATTCTTGCAACAATATCAGATATTCTACCAATATAGGTTCTCACAAATTCATCTTCCATCATCTTAGCATCTTGGAATGTGAAATACAAATTTTGTAATCTAACCCTTTTTGCATGTGTATCACCCTCAGAGTTAGATTCTAAGGTTTTCCAAATTTCATGAGATGTTTTGAGTTGTTTTACCTAGCTATAGTCACTTTTAGGTAGGGAAAATGGTATTGTTTCTCTTGCCCTTATGTTGCACATGAATACTTTTCTTTGTTCCTCGATATAGCTTTCAAGATTGTCTTCTTTTACAATGTTTTTCAATGCCTTGGTTATAAGCCAACATCTTGGACCCATGCATAGGAGATGAGTCTTCATTTTATCCTTCCAAGTGTCATAGTTTGTGCCATTGAATCTCAGACCTTCCTTTCTAAATAGATTCATCGTGGATCTCCCAAAGTTGTTAAACTTTTTCTTCAAGGACTTGAGGCTCTAATACCAATTGTTAGAAATAATAGTCTACCAATATAACTGAGAGGGGGAGGGGTGTATAAATTATATAACAATTTGAAACATTTATCCTCAAGAAATTTCAACCATTCAATCAAAATAAACAATAACCATAAAGAGATGCATACAAACAATTACACCATATCAGAGGGAAAACCTTAGTGGGAATGATGCCCAAAAAATTATGTACTGATATGAATATTCCTTGTTAGAGGATGGACCTTTCTAGGAGTCTATTGCAACACTTAGTAAAAGAGTCCTTTTTAGGAGACTTTGAATCCTTGTTAGGAGATTCCAAACCTGTTACGAGTTGTGGAAGGCAATTGAACCCACTATCCAAACAACTTTAGGATCTGATCAATGAACCCACTGTATAATTGACCTCAGTAATATTCCTTTTAGAATAATAGATGTGTGAAAATATTTTGCTTCTTCCTCTTGTCTAGTATGTTAGACTTCTTCACCTTCAGATCATGTAATCAGGTTTGGAACTTTGTAACCCTCAACAGTAACCCTTAAGGTCACTTACACACATTAGCAAATCACTCCACTCTGCTACTTCCCAATTTGCAAATCTTCTCTACTCATCAATCTCAAGTGATGATGTCTAAAACTAAGAAAATATCTTTCCTTTATACCATACTCAATATTAAATCCTTGAGTTGGCTTCACACTTTGACATCATAGGTTAATTAAATGAAATATACATTTAATTAATGTTGTCGGCTCATAGTTATACAAAAAAAATTACACATGTGACTTTCATACATGCACACTCTCTGACATCATTATTGATTAGTATACTACCTCTAGTTAACTACACAACTCTTTATATCAATTACAATGAGTTGTATCAATCATACAGTAGGAACTACTTTCCTAATGCTCTATTTTGATGCAATTTATATATCAACCATATCTTTCGTACACTGTTGATTCAAGTTCTGCACACTTTCCCAATTGACAAATACATACTGTAATATGTGTTGGTAACTACACATAAGTAGATAAGTAATGTATTGTCCTAAATACAAAAATCATAGTATGTTGCTCTATCAGTCTTTGACAAACTCATTACTATGTTGTCATCAATGACAAACACAGTTATAGATACCTCATAACAATGTTCTGCAATACTCCCCTATTGGTGTAAATAAGTATTCACTTTTTACACTTTACATAAGTTTACTTAGGTTAATGCATTATTTAATTATTTTGCATTATTTTATTATTTATTTAGGTATGACACTTAGGAGTTTTTGTACTCTCACAAGTTATGCAACTCTAATTATGCACATGGTCTCTACACCACTAGAGTTTGCATCATTTACTAAGTTGTCATGTTGATAGCATAGTTATTCACACTCCTAATTTAGCACATGTTGTCGACACCACTAATTTGCATGCTACACCACTGTAGGCTTATCCTCTCATCATCAGACCTAATTTCATGCTTAATGGAGGATAACCCATATCTAGTGGACATGTACCTAGTTTTATGACTTATCATGTTGTTGACTTCTATCCATTCTAGAAGCTCTCTTGAGGCCTTTATATGCAGACACTCCTAGTGTACTCTCAAGCTAGCATATTGAATGAATATCATCATTCTGATCATACTCTCTCTCTATTGGTCTACTGTTGTGCTTGTGTTTGAAGTCTTTGGTCTTGGGTGAATTTTGGTCTAAGCCAAATTCTTACATGGTATCAAAGCTCTCAGGGAGATTCTCTACACATATCTATTCAAGACCTGTCATGCTTCAACACTTTGATACAAATCTAGAGGATCTGCAAAAGTTGGGAGCATCTAGAGCCAAATCTAAGCTCATCATTGCATCCAAAGTGTCGATTTAGTGAATATTGACTATAAATTTTCCTATGCTAGGTGAAAGTTGCTCGTGAGGTAAAAAAAAATTGTGAATTGGAACCAGGAGGCCTCGTTTTGCAATTCGGGTATGATCATTTAATTGATCTAGTTATTGTTTAGATCTGCATTAATTTTCTTGTATATATTTTCTAAATTTAGTATTTTTAGATTTATTACAAAGGAAGAGAATTTTTTTTTGGCCAAACTGGGTAGTGATACCCTGGCTCAGCTTTGTATTTTTGGTGCAATTTTAGAATATTTATTTATCATAGGATTTCATTTATTTGTCTGTGGGCTATTTATTTCATTAGTGTGATGTACTGTATAACCTCTAAGAATTTTAGCAAGCAAGTCTAAATTTCCAACCATGACATAATCCTACCGGCAGCCCTCTTTCCACAATCTAGCAAGAGCCTCTCAACTGGTAAGCCTAATCCCAACTCTGCTCATTTGAGTTTACCCTACAGACAACATTATTTATTCTGCTAAGTACTCTCTTAACCCATGCATGTGGGATATATAATTCAAAATCTAGCCACTATCAAATAGTCTCAGCTCCTGTCGGCAACCAGAACTCCCAATGGCGACCACACCTTTGCTCATTTTTGGGCAAGCTGCCTTTTTTGAAAAGTTCATTAAGTGTTAACCCACTAAATGTGGGACTAAGCCTACAAATCTAGTAGGTTAACCACTTCTTTGGCCATGGTCTTTAGTTTTCCAACCTACGAATAGTCTTCTATGACCACTACACCATTAGCAACAGTGTAGACTACAATTGCCACGTGATAGAACTGTCACTATCCAAGCATCCTCCAATAGACACACCAACTATATATACAATCATTGCTAACATGGACATGTAGTAAACATTTGCACCCATACACATCAACATACAATACATCTAGTCAATAGTGACCTCTTACATATATGTGAATCTAGTCAATGCGAAATAAGCAACATAGTTGGCACTACCATGTATGCACGTCATCATCCACACAACCCTATTTGTACAATCCAAATTAGCTACCCACAATATTTTTTAGTATAGTTATTACAATCCATACACCACATAAGCTATTGATGTCATCATTACATTATGTTGACATCATCAATGGGTTTAGAGGCACTGACACATCACTTTCATAATCCTAAATTTGATAGCTATCTGACCATCATTCCTAGCCAATTTTGAATAGCTGTGATGGCCATATGACCATCAAATTTAAACCCATCATTCGTTGATGCAACCCCTCTCTAGATTAATTTTTAATTTTGCAGTCCAACTTTGTGAGGCCATAACTCGAACATTTGGACCCCAAATCAGGTGCAATTTTTTTTTGAAATTCGGTAGAATTAACTTTTTTTTTAGTGGTGTAGCTCTTTTCTAGTTTTGGTGCATGGATTGTTCAAAAATTGTATTTTTTGGTGATTGTACTTGCATAATCCTACATTTTACAACTTCAAACACTTCGTACGAGCACATATGGAGTCAAAAATAGGTTCTATTTTTTTGGAAAGTGCGTTAGTTTTTGTCTACTTTCTAAATCCTCAATTAGATTGTAGTTTTGTGTGGACAAAAGTGTCACCTTCAGAAATAGGGCCTTTCTTTGCTTTGTAATGCTTTAGAATTATAGCACATTGTAAAGTTCTAGATTTGTAATCCTTATAGAGTTTTTAATAAGCAAAATCAAAAGTCCACAAAGGCCAAGATTTGCAAGTGGCTCACTGTAATTACATTACTGATAAAGTGCCCAAAGCATCTATTTTGGGGGGTTTCTTGATTTTGTGAAAAGGGGGGGTGTTCTTGGTGTTGTGTTCTTTCTTTTCTGCACTTTTCTTTCATTTTTTGCATTATGGGAAACTTTAAGTTTCCTAAATTAACTCTTCATAACTATGCTATGTGGCCAATCAAAATGTGGTATCACTTAATGCATAATGGAGTTTCACAATATGTAGATGGTACTCTTCCTAAACCAAGAGGTGATAAAGTATCAAAAAGTGATAGTTCAGCTTGGGTAGCAATGGATAGGAAAGCCCTAGGTGATATATGTTTGGGGGTAGATGATAAGATCATGTATCAAATCAAGAATTGTTCTATATCCAAGGAAGCTTGGGATACCCTCAAAAGCCTTTATGGTAAAGTGTCTAAAGAGGATGTTTTCAAAAACGAAGATGAGTTTGTCTCCTTAGATCCTAAGTCATATGACTCAATATAGGATTTCAGAATCAAGGCGAATGAACTAAGGACAAAGGTTACATTTGTATCTTCTTTTAACACCTCAAAGACTATCTTAGGGTTTGCCTAAAAGAAAGTCACTTTTGATGAATATGCTAAACTATTGGATGATGAAGAAAAGAAGTTGAAATCAATGGGAATTCTCAAATCACCTTAGTCTAAAGCATTGGTGACCAACAATGAGGGTTCTCAAAATTCAGCTAGATAGTCTTCAAATAAAGGAAAGGGTAAGAAGAAAGGGAAGAACAAATCAAAGGATGTAGAAAAGACAACACCACAATCCAATCAACAAGGCAAGTCCTCAAATTCCAACAAGAAAGGGGACAATAATAAGGAGAAGAAGAAGTGTGCTTATTGCAAGAAATTAGGTCATGAAGAGCATGAGTGTTATCTCAAGAAGATTGATGAGTTGACTAACATCATGAGGAAACATAATGTTCCATTGCCTAATGCTTACAAAGAGAAAGGGTCTTCTTCAGATTCCAAGGGAAAAGGTCAAGCATTCATGGAAAATTCAAACTCTTCAAAGGAATGGATATTTGACTCATGTGCCTCATATCATATGGGTTCTTCAAAGGAGGATTTTTCTTTAATGAAGCAGCCAAGGGTACCACACATCTTCATGGGAGATGATAGAAAAATGGAAGTCGAAGGGAAAGGAAATGTGGAGATGGAAAATGGAGAGTTTCAAGAGGTTCTCTATGTTCCAAACCTAAGTTCAAATCAACTATCAATCTACCAAATCACTCACCTTGAATATGGACATAGAGTTAAGTTCCTTTTAGACTCAGTAAAAGTGTACAGTCTTATAGATGAATCCTTGGTTGTAGTGGGGAAAGTGAATCATAACAAAAGGTTATATTCTTTCTCTCATTTTATGCCCAAGTCTCCTTCAAAGGCCTTGTTATCTCAATCTAATTCAAATATTCAATTATGGCATAAGTGATATGGTCATCTTGATGTCTGCTATCTACAACAACTTTGGAAAAACCAAATGGTCAAAGGTCTAATTTAAATCAACTTTTCTAAGGGTAAATTTTCAATATAGTCAATGGATATGCATCCAGAGGGGATGTTACAGAGAGCGAAGTCTTCAAGAGCACTAGGTGTTCTACAGATGGTTCACATGGTATTAGCAGGTCCTTTTGCATTCAGCCAAGGTCACTACATATTGACTTTAATTGATGACTTTTCAAAGTTCACTTGGTTCTATTTTGTTCATAACAAGAATGAAGTGTTGGACAAGTCTCTAGCCTTCAAGACTCATGTAGAAAAGAAATCTAGGAAAGCCATCAAAGTACTCTGAATGGACAATAGAAGCATGTATGTGAACAAAAGACTTAAAGACTTTTATAGACTCAAGGGCATTGATCTTCAAACTCTACTAGCATTTGGTCCACATAAGATAGATATTGTAGCCTTGAGGATACACAGCATTGTAGGCTTATCCTCTCATCATCACACTTAATTTCATACTTAATGGAGGATAACCCATATCTAGTGAACATGTGCCTAGTTGTATGACTTATCATCTTGCTGACTTCTATGGATTCTAGAATCTTTGCTGAGGCCTTTATATATAGGAACTCCTAGTGTACTCTCAAATTGGCATATTGAATAAATATCATCATTCTGATCATACTCTCTCTCTCTCTCTCTCTCTCTCTCTCTCTATTGGTCTACTGTTGTGCTTTTGTTTGAGTTTCTTGGTCTTGGGTGAATTCTAGCCTAAGACAAATTATTACATCCCCCCTAGCATCAAAATTCATGCTAACATATTTTGACTTGGTTGTACATTAGAAATGTTAAGTCCTTGTACCACTATAGGTTGTTGTTGTCTTGGAAGTTGGTTATGTTCTTGAGAATTGAACATCATGTTTGGGTTGTTGTTTTGATACCTTTTTGTGTTAGATGTTTCTCCTTGGGAAATCATATTGATTTGGCAATGAGATGTATTCCTTTGGGGAATGGGTGAAATGTCGATAAGACTCTTATTTTGTATGTTAAGAGGGATTTTTGCAATTTATGTTTCACATGGTATACTCATGGGAGGATCCATAACATTTGGAAAAGTTAGGAGCAAGGGTGTACTTTGTTGATTTTCCTCCAAAGGAGGTATTCTTGGCATCCCTAAAGTGAAAGTCCCCTTAGGGACATCTTGTTGTTGCATTATGTGATTAAGATCAATTCTTAACATCCTTTTGGGATATTTAGGAAGAGTCTTGTTTCCATTTATTGATGGAGGTTCATCAAACAAGGGATTGATGTTAATGTATTTAAATGTACTTTGGAGGATTTCAATGGTTGATTCTTTATGGGACTTTATAGGTTTCATCATTGTGTTTGAAAATTCTAAAGGTTTTTCTCCCCTTTTCTAAGTCAAAATTAATCATGGGTTGTATGGTTTCCAATTTTGGGTTGGTTTGATGTTTGGACTTAAGTCCCTCCAAGTTTGGATTAAATTTGGCAATCTCTTGGGTTGCCAAAAGTTTATAGCTTTTGTGAAAAATCTTGTCTTGGCAAGCCTTAGCCATTTCTTCATCATTGATGACATAATCTATGTCAAAATAATCACTTAGGTGTAAAGTACCTTGTATTTTTATAGAATTAAAGGTAATTATTTTAGGTTTATTGAATTTGAATGGGTGAGGTTCTTCATCCTTTAGGAGTTGTAGGCACACTTCTACATCTAGGTGGTATAGGAACAAATATGGGTTTGAAATTAGGACTCAATTGAACCATTCCATAGGAAGTGGAAGTGCTTGAAGGAAACCTCATAGTAGGTGTGTTGTTTAATGTTGGTTGTGTCATTCCTTGGTGGTTGTGATCTTGTGGATACATGCTTAAGGGGTCCACAAGTAATGGTTGTGATGCTTCGATTTGGTCTTTGTCAAATGTTTGTTGGAGTTTCTTTCCCATATTTTTCTTTTGATAAGGTTTAGGTTGTTCTTTGGGCTTTGTTTGTACCTCAAAAAATAATGGTTGGTAAAGTGCTTCAGGTCTCTGAGATGATTAAGTCTTTGTAACTGTTGGCAAGATACCTAAGGGTGCAGATGCAATGGAGAAAACCATAAATTGACACTCTACCTCCCAAGTGGACACCTAAACTACCAACTACACTTAGATAGTTCCAAGTGCATGCTTGGTGATCTTGGGGACCTGAAGGTAAGAATTTGGTAAGCGAAAGGTATGCAATTGGTAAAAAGAGGTGTTAGGTTGACCAATATGTTGAATGTGAATGGTTTGAGTGTTTTTAGGTGTTTTTTGAGGTTTAGGTATGCAATGCAAGTTGTGGAAGTGTAGATTAGAGTTTTGGAACCTATAATGAAGTCCCTAATAACTAGGTGTTCTCTTAAACTACCAAATACACACTAAAACTACCTTCTATGTACCTGAAATGTGCAGTTAGTAAAACAAGAGTGGAGTTGGTAAAATAGGGCAAAACTTGGAAATCAAGAAGTGGGTATGCAAGATATGAGTGTTTTTTTTATTTTTAAGTATTTAGGTGTGTTATGCAATGTGAGGAAGTGAAAAATGAACTAGGTTTTTTATATGCAAGGTAAAAATGTTATTGGGAAACTATGAAAATTAAAATTTAAATGACATTTTGGATTTTGACTAAAGGGGATGAAAATGACCCTATGGTATGCCAAATGAAGACTAGGGTTGGACCTTGGACTTGGGAATGATGTTGGAGGTTAATGTATGCAATATGGACCATGAAAATTATGGTGTGATAAGGATGATAATGATGTTTAGGATATACAAAATGTGGATACGAGATCAAGAAAAGTGATGGGTTTGACAATGGCAAGTTGATGGGGTTTGATATTGGAGATGATGCTAGTGTTTTGAAATATACAAATGAAGTGGTTATGAAAATAGAGTAAGTCAAAATGAAATTTAGGGAGACTAGCAATATGATAATACTATGACAAGGTTGCAAGAAATGTTTTGAACTTAGGATCAAATATTTGGAAAGTATTTTGTCTAAGAGTTTTGCCTTGTGAAGATGGACTTTGAATCTTGACCAAAAAGAGATAAAACACAAAAAAGATCAAGTTGATAAAGATGAAAAAGTAAAATAAATAAATATATAGATAGATTTTGACAAATAAAAATGATAAAAATTACAAAAGGACAAGTTAAGATCCATCATCCATTAATATTATTTGGATACTCTAGGATTCAAACTTTGTTCACATTTTTGACTAAGTTCAAAGGTTTTGGGTTCAAAATGAGGTTTAAGGTGATCAAAATGTTGGTTATGCTGATTGTATGTGAAATATGAAAAGATCCTAGGATGAAAAATGAAGTTTTGGGTGCAAGATGATGTTTTAGGTCATGTACAAAATGAGGATGTACAAAGACTTCTAGATGTAGTTTTAGGGTCCCAAAATGCAGTTTGGAAGCCCAAAATGGTCATGCAAGTAACCAAGTGCACTATAAAAGAACAAAGTGTACTCCAATAACACCTATAATTCCTATGGTGTACTTGGGGCTACTTTGAGCACAATTAATAGTTTTATGGCATAGTTGGCAGACTAGGTATAATGTATGCTAGTTCTGGACTAGGTGATTGTCAGGTTGATATGCCAGAGAGATGGGTTGCTAGGATGATGTTAGGAAAATATTTAAGATGTAGAATGAAGGTTATGACCTAATTAATGAAGCACTAGGTGAAGACAATGAAGGTTATTACATGTAGAATGTAGATCAGGACATGTTTAGAGAGGGGGGACTATCCAAGCACCAAATGACACTCCTAAAATCCCAAAATGCTATCTAGAAGTATAAAATGGGTTCTCAAACTATCAAGTTCACTCAACTAGATCCAATTGCACCCATGGTGCACTTGGATCTAGTTAGAGCATAGTTGGTAGCTTCAAAGTGTAGTTGGTAAGCTAGGATGAAACTAGGATGATTTTAGGTTCTGTGGTTTCTAGATTGATGTTCTAGTGAGACAAATGGAAGAGGACAATGTGAGGACCAAAATGAAGATGAAAAGTGATGGTTAGGACACCTAGAATGTGTCATGTCCCCTTTTCAAACAATTTAAAAAAAAGAAAATCTTTGCTAAGGCAGGCAGGCCCAAGAAAGTGAAGTTTCGGAAAAAGGGAGTTAATCTTTGGAAACCATTGGACTAATAAATGATAATTATTATTAAAATATGTTTCATTAACCTCTCTTGGACGTGAGTTACAGTTATGCCCTTTTTAAAGAGGTTTGGAGGCATTTTGGGGGGATTCCAGACTTGATTTTCGCTCATTCTTTGTTATTCTTCAGAGGCTGCCAAACCTGTGGAGAAGGAGACCCAAGAACGGGAGTTTGCAGGTTTCCAGGGAGACCCAAGAATGGGAGTTTGCAGGTTTATAGGAAGGCTAAGGACAGGAGTTTGAAGCCATTCCATGTGCATGCTCATACAGAGTTTGCCTTTGTGCTGAACAGTGCAGATTTGTGAGTTTCCGGGTGTATTTTTGTAAGAGTTTGGTGTTTCCGGTTGAGTATTTCATATCAGTTTTGGTTGCTGCTGTATTTTAGACTTTAAGCTATTAAAATAGATCTGAATATATATATTGGGACGTTATTAAACTTCTGAGATAGATTATTAGTGTTCTTGTGGTGTTTCCGGGCATATTTTGTGCTATTTCGGGAGCCCGATGAGCATAGTTTTGGTCCTACATTTTTGAGCTGTTGTGTAAAGGCTATACGGATCTGGAAATGTCAATTTGTAGGCTGTTATGCTGCTGAAAGTTCTGTAAAAATTTCCATTTTCAGATTTATTAGTAATTGGTGAAGCTGTGAAGCTTTTGGCACAATTTCTGGCATACCCGATTTGGGGTTTCTTGAGAAATTTGGAGGATCTTTGTGATATTAGTTGTTTGATCTTAAAGATCTGATTAAAGGTTGGAAATATCATGAAAAATCAGAAAAGGGACATTTCAGTGGTATCAGAGCCATGATCTTGCCAGCCTGAGGGTTTGTAGAAGTTGCAGGTCAGTTTTGACAACTACCCAGATCTTGCATTTCAGTTTTGAGAACTACCCAAATCTTGCATGTCATAATTTATGATTGCATGTTGCTTCTAATAAGTTGCATGTCAAAATTTATGGTTGCATGCTACTTCTAATCATTTTCATGTTAGTTCTTGGTGAATTTGGTGGTTGTAGAAGTTTGCATTTCAGTTTTGACAAGTACCCAGATCTTGCATATCAGTTTTGACAACTACCCAGATCTTGCATGTCATAATTTGGTGGTTGCATGCTTCTAATCAGTTGCATGTCCAAATCTATAGTTTCATGCTACTTATAATCATTTGCATGTTAGTTCTTGGTGTTTGAAGAAGTTATATCCTATTGGGGTTACACTCTACTTTATCCAGAATGGACAGGTATAGTACAGAGTCTCAGAGGGAACAATCTTGGACAATTGATAGCCAGAGTCAAAATAATAGAAAGGATGGTTATTTAGACATTCGAGATAAACTTATGAAAATAAGCCATGACATGTCTAAACAGTTGGTTGAGCACCACCGTATAAATGACATGTTATCTGACCCAGCTAAGGTGGATAAGTTGACTGGATTTCTATTTGGCAGATTTTCTCACAGGACAGATGACACAATTTCCAAGAACTTGCATGAGGAGTTTGAGAAACTAGCTGATAGCCAGGTAGAGGTCTCAGATTCTACTCTACCACAGGAGGTGGTGGGAAAGGATATTACACAGATTGATAGTAACGGTCAACTTGATACTCAAATTGAGACAATTGTTTACAGGTTGTCAAAGGGTGATGCCACAGGTATTCAGGATGGTATAGTTACAACAGGCAGTGACAACAGTGTAGTGGGTTCAGATGATGATTATGAGGATGTTGTTGTGCAGGATGGTGAGATACCTGGTAGAGATGAGCAGACATTGAGCATTCATGACTTTGCTGAGAAAGAGTACCAGGCACAGTTAGATGCTTCATCACATGAGGTTGAGGCTGGTAGTACTTCACATGATTTGTCCAGCCAGCTGAAGGTGAACCAAGATAGTATTGTGACTTCATTATCTCATCATGACAGGTATGTGGAGTTAGTTGGTATTGGTCATATTACTCAGGTGAGGAGTTTGCTTGAGTTACCAGTTGATTCTAGTTTACGGATATGGACTCGAGATTGTTATATTGGCATTTGGGATTCAGTTGACTGGATATCTTTAACACTTTTTGGTAGCAGTGTTTGTTTGGGTGCTATCATGGATTTGATTAGCAGATTACATGGTGTTGTCTTTTCTTGTGCCAGTATCTTGTCTGATGTTGGTATTAGTTTTTATACACCAATGTTGGGCCTTGTTCATATATCCAGTCGGCCATACTTGTTGGAATGTGTTGATGATATTTCATATTTGGCAGTGTGTATAGATGAGTCCCAGGATCATATTGGCATTGATGACATCCAGAAGGATGCAATGGGCAATTTTGAAGACTTAGTTTCCTTGGGTATAGAGGAGTTGGACAGAAATGCTAATGTTTTTGATACTCTGTATGTTGATATGAGTTTTAGATTTGATTCACAGGATATGGATGGTAATACTCTAGAGACTAGTAACTTTGAGGATACTCCTTTAGACAGTGCATCAGAGGAGGTTTGTAGGAGACAGTCAAGCCAGTGCCATCATGTGTCTAATCAGTTGAGAGTTAGTGACCAAGACATTGCTATCACTTGCCAGCATTTTGATGCTGCTCGTCAATTGTTAGCAGTTTATGGATGGGGTTCTCCTACTAGTGATGAGCAGGGAGGCAGTTATCTTTCCTTGACAGAGTTCCACTCTTTATGGGAGGCTATCCAGATTCTGAGACAGGATTATATGCAGTTGGTAGCCGACAGAGATTATCTTATGAAGTGGGGCAGTACAGCATATGATGCATTGTTGGCCAAGGAAGATGAGGTGAGTGAGATTACTGAGCAGCTTGTGGTGACTTCTGAGATTCTTGAGAGTACACAGTTGGCTTTCAAGGAGTCACAGTTTCATTTGGCTAAGGTGACCATGGAGTTAGAGCGACTACAGTCTTTATCTGATTCTATACAGTCACAAGCTATGGTGTTTGGTGATTCGAGGATGTCCATGACTGAGATTGTCAGAGACAATGGAGATGGGGATGCATCCATCCTTGATACTAACATTGGCATATCAGGTTCATTCCCACTAGAGTCAGGTTTAGTTGAGTTGGGTATTGTAGCAGATTATTGTATGCCTGACAGGGTGGTGGCCTCTAGTACTGAAGGCACAGAGACTAGAGATGTATCAAAGGTCATGTGTGATGTTGGTGAGTCGACAGTTGGCATGGTTCCTGATAGTAATACTACTCCCTTGGTGATATCTTTGGAGGTAGTAGTCAGTTCCAACATGGTTGATGATCAATTGCAGTTAGTTTCATCTGGATTACAGTCTGAGCCACTGACTGAGATTGGTGCATTCTATCGGCATTACACTGTGAGGTACGCTCATCAATTTACCTTTGATGACCATGTTGATGAGATTATGATACAGAGATGTACTTTGGTTCCTAGTGTTTATCATCAATTATGGAATAGTTTGATGCCTCGAGATGAGAGTTGTGATGGGCACGACATGGCGACAGGTTTTGTAGTTGATAGCTTGATAATACATGACTTAGAGCAGGATTTTTGGAGTGATGCTTCAGCAAGTGTTGTTATTGATTCTACTCCTTTGGCTATGACATCTCCTGACTTAGCTAGTGATCAGTCACAGTGGGTTGTATCACTTGTTCATGGTGAGTTGTTGACTGAGGTTGGTTTTTTTAATCAACATTATATTGCAAGGTATGTACATCAGTTAACAATTGATCCTTATGCTGAGGAGTTGATGGCAGGAAAATTTGGTTTGGGTTCCATTTCTTGTTGTTTATCTTGTGATGGCTTTTCACCATCAGGGGTGCATGGGAGTTATGGTTATGAGACAGTGGCCAATGATCTACAGAGTTGTGTTGACTGCAGGAGTTGTATAGTGTGTGGATTCTCCATACTTGGTATAGTTTCATTTGAGAGCATTCACCATTGTTGCAGAGTTGGATTGTACATTCCATATAGGCCAGTGGAATGCATTGATGGTATTTACTATGTTGGTAGTCCACTTTACTTGGGTTTTGATATTCTAAGAGTTTGTGTCTCATGGGTTTTTGACTGTGGTAATGGTGATTTTGGAGTTTGGTTGAGCTATAATTGCCAGTTTGATTATGGATTCCTCTTGGTCATATTGCAGAGGATCTTGCAGGAGTCTGTGTTAATTGGTAGTAGTATAGTTCATGACTACATTTGGGATCCAGGAGGATTGATTGGTTTATTGTTCAGCCATTGCTTGAGGACAAGCAATGTTTGGGAGGGGAGGACTTGTCATGTCCCCTTTTCAAACAATTTAAAAAAAAGAAAATCTTTGCTAAGGCAGGCAGGCCCAAGAAAGTGAAGTTTCGGAAAAAGGGAGTTAATCTTTGGAAACCATTGGACTAATAAATGATAATTATTATTAAAATATGTTTCATTAACCTCTCTTGGACGTGAGTTACAGTTATGCCCTTTTTAAAGAGGTTTGGAGGCATTTTGGGGGGATTCCAGACTTGATTTTCGCTCATTCTTTGTTATTCTTCAGAGGCTGCCAAACCTGTGGAGAAGGAGACCCAAGAACGGGAGTTTGCAGGTTTCCAGGGAGACCCAAGAACGGGAGTTTGCAGGTTTCTAGGAAGGCTAAGGATAGGAGTTTGAAGCCATTCCATGTGCATGCTCATACAGAGTTTGCCTTTGTGCTGAACAGTGCAGATTTGTGAGTTTCCGGGTGTATTTTTGTAAGAGTTTGGTGTTTCCGGTTGAGTATTTCATATCAGTTTTGGTTGCTGCTGTATTTTAGACTTTAAGCTATTAAAATAGATCTGAATATATATATTGGGACGTTATTAAACTTCTGAGATAGATTATTAGTGTTCTTGTGGTGTTTCCGGGCATATTTTGTGCTATTTCGGGAGCCCGATGAGCATAGTTTTGGTCCTACATTTTTGAGCTGTTGTGTAAAGGCTATACGGATCTGGAAATGTCAATTTGTAGGCTGTTATGCTGCTGAAAGTTCTGTAAAAATTTCCATTTTCAGATTTATTAGTAATTGGTGAAGCTGTGAAGCTTTTGGCACAATTTCTGGCATACCCGATTTGGGGTTTCTTGAGAAATTTGGAGGATCTTTGTGATATTAGTTGTTTGATCTTAAAGATCTGATTAAAGGTTGGAAATATCATGAAAAATCAGAAAAGGGACATTTCAGAATGAGGGTTGGATAATTCAAGAATGAAAATTGGGAGATGTAAGATGTAGGTTTGGGGTTGAAATGCAAAGATTAAAGGATACAAAGTGAAACCTAAGGAATGAGATATGAATGACAAGGGATGGAAAATGAGGACTAATAAGATGCAATCATGCCAAGCATGTCTAAGGTTATAATTTGTCATGTTTTCCAAGTTTTGAATTTTTTGGACCAAGGTTTGCAAAGTTTTAACAAGGTTTGAATAGTATCCAAGGTGTAAATTTGAAATTTTGGCTTTATCTTGATTAATATTTTTCACACACGCAAAACATAATAAACAATAATAGTTGTTGTTAAAGTGAAAAGACACACCATGACCTAGGATTTAAGATTGTATCCACTAAATTCCCACTTGAACCAAAGTTCAAACATGCTTATCTAGAGTATAAAACTTAGAATCTTGGCACCATAGGCTCCCCCTTACAACACACTCACTTCTCAGGGCTACCAAGATCTACTTCCCAAGGGCTATTACTTTCCAAAGGACTATTGTCTCTACTAAGGACCACATGTATGTGGGAAATCTTCATAGGAATGAGTGACCCCTTGAGCCAGTGGATAGAAAGGTTTTTGGCCTCCAAAGACAAATTATTTCATATGGAAATTCTATTTAGCAAGTGAATGATAAAATTCCTCAGAAGGTCTCCTACCTCAAGAACTGAGGTTTAACACACCACAAGGGTCCTAGAGGAGAGCTATCACACAACAATACTATTGAAATGGCATTAAATATATCAAGTTTGTTATAGCAACTGGAATTTTGACCTAACTTCAACCCATTACCACTTTGAGCTAATCCCTTGGGGCTCACCAAGTGGTGAGTCTTGGGTACAAGGAAAACCTCTCTATAGAAATTGCACAAATTTCTCTTGTACCCAAGATCCATGAATGTTGAGGGGAGAGGATACATTCATGCAACTCCTAGGGTTCTAAAAAATCCATAGACAACAAGCATTATAGAAAGTTCATTTTAGCACACCAAATGAAGTGTTATCTAATCTAGAAAAACCACACATAGAGTTTGGACAAGCACATGGGTCTTCAACAAGATCCTGAAAAAAAGCATTAGTATTTTTTCAATGAAAGTCTTCTCCCACAATTGCCACATGCTACAAATAGATCATTAGTAACACAATATTATCTACTCTAGGTCCTAGAAGGAAATTGAAACCCTAGATGTAGATTTTGACCATGATAGGTGCTTTCTATGAACCAACTGTGCTCTAGCAAAGTAGATTGTGCTCGAGAAGGCCAAAATGACTCAGGAGACCCCCAAGTGTGCTTATATGGTGCTAACTAAAAACATGGTGCACTTGGGGCCCATAAGGATGCAATTGGTAGTTTTGGTGCACATTTGGGAGACTAGGTACATACTATGGGAACATGGTGCCTAAACAAGACCCAATACTTGAAATTTTGAAACCTACCTAACCAAGTGCACCTAAATAGTATAGAGTGCACCCATGGTGTACTTGGGGACCAAAAGGATCCTTCAAAATGAGCTCCTTCCTTACACCTACAAGCACAAAAACAAGAAACCCAAGTTAGTTAAGCATGATCTTCATGTCAAGTTCACCAATCTTAGGACCACAAAATGGGCTAATATCTAACATACTATGATAAAATCAAAAACCCAATAAACATATGTTGATACCCTCTAGTCTACCATGAAAGCCAAATAAATAAATAAAGAAACAAAAAGTTAAAACCCCCTCTTTCATTTGTAGCTCCCATGTCCTTCTTTCTTCTCGATATGATGCAGCTCCAAATGCCTATAATGCACACAATTGAATAGAAAAAGTCTATGATAGGATAATGGTATTAAGAGTACTAGAAGCATGATTTGAATCTTGATTATTATAGACTTAGCCATTAGGGCTAGAAATGAGAGGAAGAATGCTCAATTTATAGTCATCACACAAGAGGAGAGCATTGGACTTGTCACCTTGGATATGCAACATGGAAAGAGATTCCTTTGAGAATCCATGACATATATGACACAAGATGCCAGATGTAAGATTTTATGACACTTGGAAGTCAAACATGGCTAAAAATAGTGGAGGATCTATGACATGTCATGTGACACCTCAAAGCCACTTAAAGCAAAGAATCTATGGCATTGACGACTAAATATAGATATATAATGCTAAGTTTCTGGATTAGACAGTGTAGAGATTTTTCATCAATGTTTTGAATCACACTACGTGATCCATCATCAGGATGAGAGAGCAAGAGGTGTCACCTCTTGCTCTCTCATCCTGATGATGGATCACGTAGTGTGATTCAAAACATTGATGAAAAATCTCTACACAGTCTAATCTAGAAACTTAGTATTATAAATCATGGATTGTGAAAATTTGATTGCATTAATAAATATTGATATGTGTAAGGAATAAAAATATATGGATTATGACAATTCTTAGTCAAGCGTAGATTGAGAATTTGTGATGTAAGATTCCCATGTGTCATGATGATATCAAGATTATGTCAATATTATGTAGAATATTTGAATTAAAAATTCATTATTGCTTACAAATGGAAATTAGGAATTTGGAAATTAGAGGTGGAAAATGTGACATAGAAAATTGAGAATATTCATGATTTGTGAAGATGAATCAACTAATTAATGAATATTAATTAGGAAGAATGATTAGCAAATGTGAGATGAAAAAGATTGAAATGACATAGGATTAAATTAGGGGTTATTTAATCCTATAGAGAAATTTAGTAGATTATTGGGCATTTTGATTAATAAATTTGATAATATCTTGTGATGAAATGTGACAATTATGCAAATTAACTAGGATGATAATGGGTAGACCAAAGCCATGGTCAAATTGATTATTTGATTAAAATTGATAACATTCCAAGGATACATGACATGGATTAAGGACACGTAACATTTAACAGATATCATAAATGCTATAGGATCGAGATTGATTGATAGGGTTTATCATAATAACGTTGATAGATGCTATCAATGTTATTAAATTGATTTGATGATGTCACAATCTGACACTAAAAGACTCAAGAATGTCAATGATCAGATGACAAGAATGATAGTTTGACTTAGCACTAAGAGCCATGATAGTACTAAGGTCAGTTTGATAATTTTGATAGATTGATAGGTTTCTAAGGTACTAAGAGATATGACAATGCCTAAGATTGGAAAACTAATTATAGATTTGGGATTTTTGGCACATTCTAGGTTGATTATGATTGATTCTAGGTTGATTTGGGGTGATTCTAGGTTTATTTGATATGATTCTAAAATGATCTACAATTGATGTAAAAGAGGATATGAATGATGAAGAATATTATTGAGATATAATAAAGTTGGCCAAAAGATAAAAATTGATGAAATGAGAAAATGGGACAAGTTAGTATGAAAACATGATTAAACCATAGACATGAACCATTTTTTAGCATCTATAGTTGGCTCACAATCTTTAAAAATTTTCACATGTGTGACTGCTGATGTTGCACACTTATTGATGTTATTATGAGGTTGTCTACTATCACTGTCCTAGTATTCTCATCACAATTCTATCCATGTTAAGAGATACAATCCAAACATCAAAAACCACTTTTTAGATACTTTATCTTCTTACTAACTTCTATAATTCACGAATAACTTCCACATGTCTTTAATTCCCTATATGCACACTTGTCCATAGAACCAAAACATATTGTATAATACATCATCAACTATGCTTGTCTTGATCATCAATACATATTTTCTACAACCTCATTCTCTATCTTCTACTCTCCCAATCTTCATAGAAATAATGTTATATTGACATCAATGACAAACACAATCATAATGCAACATGTCAATAATACTATCTATTTATCCAATTCTTAAGATACTCCCCTAAAGAAATACCATCAAAATTCATGCTAACAATCTCCCCCTTTGGCATTGATGACAACATAGATGAATACATTAAGTTCCAAGAATACCAAATCCAACACTACTGCTACTGCTACTCTCTTCTTTTCAAATCCTCTTCATCAGTAAAATCTAAAACTTGCTAGATCATTTCTCAGTATATTCTTTCTCATTCTTAGGATCAATGTCAATTTTTCACACTTCTTCCTCATTGATATACCACAAATTTTCTCCCTATTGACATCAATATAACCATGAAAAATTCTCCCCATACATACATCTCCCACATACTACTAGAAGATGAATCTCATGTGATCATCTCCTCCATTGACATCAATGACAAAGGATTCATTATCTCAATCATCTGCTCCAAGTATTCAATTAGCACAAGTGTCCAAAGATACTATTTTATACCAACTATTAAGAGTCATTGATGAATCTTCTCATCACAGATACTCCCTCATATATGAAGCATCAGCATTTAGTCTAAATAAACAATAGTTTTTTGTACCACTAGACTGATGCATTTTTTGCATCATCTACTTGTAATTAGGCAAGGGTGTAACCCCAAACATAACTTACAAATACTCAAATATATCCTTGGGAAAAGGCTTCATCAAGATATTTGTAATATTTTGTTTTGTACTTAAATACTCTAATATAATCTCTTTCTCTACAACTTTCTCTCTCAAAACATGATACTTAATAGATATATGCTTAGTCTTAGAATGCAACACAATATTCTTGGAGATAATTATTGATGAGCCTCTAAAAGGCTATTATTTTGAGAACATTTTGTCTTGTTTTTAGACAATTATCTTGTAGAAACATTTTATGAATCTATGGTTTAAGCAAAGGACCTTATGTTTTATGATTTATTATCTATATTTTAAGACATGAAGATTGAAGTATAGATAGTTTGTATATGTTGTGTTTTCTTGAATCTATGGACTTCTATGGTTTAATGAAGGAATATTACATGTTGATAAATATTTCCTCATCCATGCTATGTTTGGGTAGATTCCTTCTTGTAGCCATAGGATTTGTAAAGAGTGATAGTTTGAATATTATATATTTTCTAACATTGATAATGAAATGAACATGTGTGTGTGTGTGTGTGTGTGTGTGTGTGTGTGTGTGTGAAAGTTGTTGTGCTCAATATTTTGTAGGTACTTTCCATGCATGTTCAAAGTTAGTATTTCAACACTAAGTCAAAGCTGACCAAATTGATGAATCACTAGAACAAGCATATTATTGTGTGATTTCTATTATAGTAGCACATGAATATAACTTCCTCAACCTATCATATTCTTGGAGGAGTTAAATCATAGTTAATCATATTTCTATTGTAAACATTATGATCTGTAAGTGATCCTCATTAGTGGAGTGATTGTAGAAGTAGGAAGTTGTTATAGCTTTCCTTTAAATAATGCCCACTATAGCTTCGAAAGAAGATTTTTTTACTGGGAGGAAGATAGAATAGATTCTTTGTTCATATCAATAGTGTGTAATCTTGTTTTTAATCAGATGTAATCTCTTACTATGAATGGATAGAATACAAAGTTCAAGTTTCCACCTTCTATCTTGATCATCTTTTCTATTCATTCATCCAAGGGGCCCACTTGGTGAGTCAACTTCTTTGTTAGAATAGATTTCATTTCCTTGTTTTTTCTTTGCAAAGTAGACTGATGTTATTTCTACAACTATTGATAATAGAATTATTGAACTATTCTTGTAGCATAGGTGCATAGATAGATTTACTATTATAGCATTACTCTATGCTAAAGATAAGATGTCATTTCAATTCCTAGCTTAGTTTCCTTCAACATTCCTTTTCTATTTTAGTTGTAATGAATTATAGAGGAATCCGAGCATATACTTTGTAGTCATCCTCTCAAGATTATGCTCCTGGGTTGACAAAATAAAATGAAGTCAGTATGATATTTTTAGGAAAACACATGATTTTGTCTAATCAGGGAGTCAATGTGAAAAGATGTCCAATCCTTTGTTACTAAGGTATTTAGCTGACTAACCATTTTTGGCACTTTTTTTTAGGAAGATGCCAATCTAATTCAAACCTGAAGTCATTATATTAGTCTAGATTTCACATTATTTTGTATGCATAGAAGAAGAGACCACTTTGGGAGATTTCTTCCCCATAATATTTAGGATGACATTTTTAATCTTAAACCTGAAGAACCTTTTGAAAATCCATTCACTGATGCTCAAGAATAGATACCCTCATCCTATAATGAATCCTTTCATTTGAATGATCTCTTTGTTGAACTTGAATACCAAGATAATACACTTTCCCTTGTCATCTATCAAGCCCCACTACTAGTACCCCCTCTAGGAATAGCTCAGCCTTAGCCTCAACCAACATTTTCTTTTCCTATCCTTCCTCAATATGGTAACCAAAATTTGAAGAACATACCTACTGCTACACTTCCCAAGTTCTATGGCTTGATCACTGAAGACCCTGAAATCTTTCTCTTTGAGTTTGACATACTATGTAGAAAATATAACTATACAATCGATTCCCATAAACTAAAGTTGTTTCCTTCTACCCTTAAAGAAGATGCTCTAAGATGGTTCATGGAGTTGGGTGCCAATGTTGTAGTAGATTGGCTTGCAATGATCAATTTGTTTCTTGCAAAGTATAAGGAATACTGCAGGGGTTGAGATTTAAAAGGAGATGACATTTTCAAAATGTCTGAAAAGGATGATGAAACTTTGGAAGATTATGTTTCCCAGTTCATGTTCAATTTGTAGCATAACACACAACATCAATTGAAAGAGGAATAAAAAAAAAAATATTTTTTGCAAAGGTGTAAATAATGGACTCATTGAAGCTCTAGACCTTATGGCAATATTGGATACCACTCAAAATACTTGGACTAATATACAGAGTATATGCCTAAATTATTCTAGAGCTACTGTAAACAAAGGTAGGGGACTTAGAGACCTACCACATAAGTCCAATGGTAGTTTAGGAGTATCCAAGATGGAATTATCTAATTTGCTATCAAATTTCAAGCAAGACATCATAGACAGAAGAAAGAAAGATGGAGCTAATGTCATGTTGACCAAATATTGTCCACATTGTAGAGAAAAGAAAAAGCACTATAGATGCAATTCTATTGCAAGTGTGGAGAAACAACCAATGCAAACTAAGTTCAAAGCCATTGATGAAAATGGAGAAGTAATTTATGTCACTCAAAGAAGGCCATGGGCTCAAAGACAAGATATGCCACAAGATCCTCTTCAAAGTTATAATAATAATAATCAATGAAAAAAATTTCAAAATACTATTTTTAGTGGAAACAATAGTGGGCAACAACCTTAGTAGGGTTGGAAACAACCTAAGAATCTGAATAACCAATCTATTCAAAAAATCCTATTGCCACCACCTCAGTGGCAAGCTTTAATGCCTCCTCATGTAGCTTTAATCTACACTTTTTTTATTATGTATACTATTTTATTGACTAATTATCTCCAATTTTTTTGGGATACATATTTCTTAAATATTGTTGCTCTTGTTGCTTCTATTATAGACTCATTTCTTCTTTCAACAATCCCATTTTTCTTAGGAGTCTTAGGTGCTAACATTTATCTCTTAATGCCATTTTCTCCACAAAATGATGTTAAGATCTCTTGAGGTAAACTCTCTAACTCTATCTAATCTCAAACATTTTATCTTTACTCCATATTTATTCTCAACTCTATTCTTAAACAATTTAAACTTTTCAAATGTCTTAGACTTTTCTTTAAGAAATGATACCCACATCATTCTACTGAAATCGTCATTAAAAATCATAAAGTACCATTCACTATAGAATCATCTTTTTCTAGTAGGACCACTCAAATATGCTTGAAAATTTGCCAATTTCATTGTGGTAGTGAAATTTTTTCTATGAAAAGAAACTTTCTTCTTCTTAGCCATAACACATTCTTTGCAAACAACATTAGTAGGCTTCACAATTTTAGGTAAATCTCTGACAGTGGATGTACTAATAGCCTTCGCAATATTATCAAAGTTTATATGAAAAAATCTTATGTGCCATAACCAACTTTTATCCACCTTTCAACCAAACAAGTCATCTCTATAGGGTTGAATTGAAACACATTACCTTTGGATCTTGTACTAGTGTCAATCAAATTACCATCTTTATCCTTGATAATGCATGTATTCTCTATGAATTACAACTGATAACCATTATCAGTAAACTATCTAACACTTAATATGTTATGATTTAATCCATCAACAAAATAGACATCATCAGTATTAGTCTTTCCATCAAGAGTGATAGATCATATTCGCTTGATATGACAAGATGCATTTTTACAAATTCTACCAATTCCTCCATCATGATTACTAAACTTAAAAAATTTATTCATGTCTCTAGTTATATTATGTGAACATCCACTATCTATATTCCAATCAGTTCTCTTTTAAACTTATGAAACTATGGCTTTCTCTTCTCTAACTTCTTTTTTAGAATTTTCTTCTTTTATAGCTACAAATCCTAATTCATCATTAGTTTCATTTTGAACTCTTTCTTCAGATGCATCATCTTCATTTGCATAAAAAAAATCTTTAGGTCATTTAGAATTGAATTTTTTTTAAAACTTTTTTTCTCTTTTATGACACTTAGAAGAATAATGACCAAATTCATTGCAAGTCCAACATCTTACCATTTGGTTCTCTTTTTACAAGCAGGGAAATTCCTTCTTCAATATTTCTATCCTCCTTAGGCCTAGATTTTCTTTTTCTAGCATAGTACCCACTGGTGCTTACATTTCTTGATAAAGAAGGATGAACACTTAATGCAATAAAATTTATTTTGATTGTGGGATGTTCTCTAGATTTCTTTAAGCTCACTTCTTCTACTTCTAGTCTTCTGAGTAAAATCTCTCTAGTAAAATTCTTTATACAAGGTATCACTTGCTCTATCATCTGTGTTGTTTGTCTAAATGGTAGTGTCAAGGTTTTCAAAATCTTCCATATGATCTCATCTTCATCTTTAGATCTTCTACAAGACTTAATTCTTGCAACAATTTTTGATATTCTTCCAATATGTATTCTTATAGATTCATCTTCTATCATTTTAGCATCTTGAAACAAATATATCTAATTTTGTAGTCTAATTCTTTTAGCATGATTATCACCTTCAAAAGTAGATTCTAAAGCTTCCCAAATTACATGAGATGTATCTAAGGATTTTATCTTACTGTATTCATTCTCAAGAAGATATAATAACAATTATTTAATCGTAAGAATATTGCACATGATGAGATCTCTTTCAGCTTCATTGTATTCCTCAAGTTTTCTTTCTTCCACAATCTTATTTCCATTCTTTGTTATCAACCAATACTTTGGACCCATACATAGAAAATGAGTCTTTACCTTCTCCTTCTAGCTATGATAGTTAACTCCATCAAATTTAGGACTTTCTTTTCTAAAATGACCTACCATTGATATCCTTAAGCTATTAAGATTTTTCTTCAAGGACTTGATGCTCTGATACCAATTGTTAGAAACTAAAGTCCACCCAGATAACTGAGATGAGGGGGGGTGAATCTATTATCCAAATATTAATTTTTTTTATCAACCTTATTAATCCTTACCCACATGAAAAATATAATTAGCAACCATAAGAAGATACACATAGACAATAACACCAAATATGTTAACTAGGGAAACCCTTGATTAGAGGGAAAACCCTGATGGAGATGGTGCCCACAAAATGATGTACTAATATTAAAGTTCCTTGTAAGAGGATGGACTCTATTAGGAGCCAATGAAATACATTTATTACATATCAACCCATGTTAGGATTCTTTGAATCCCTATTAGGAGATTCCAACCCTGTTAGGAGTTATTGAAGGCTGATGGACCCACTATCCAACCAACTTCAGGGGCAAGATCATTGAACTCACTATTCAAATAATCTCCATATTATTCCTTGTAGAATAATACAAATTAATTAACTCAAACTCCTCTTTCCTCTTAACCATACCAAAACCTCTTCTAATCTCAATACCAGATCACCAACTTTGCATCCAAATAATCCTTTAAATCACTTACACACAATTATAAAATTTTCATATCACTTGTATAATTCACACATACTTGAATCACACACATCAAAATGAGGAAAGTATCTTTCCTTTATACCGTATCCCCAAAATAATTCTTTGAGTTGGCATTGAGGCTTTCCCAATTAAGTATAATAGGACTCCATTAAGATATTAAAAAACATTACATCTTTTTGCAATTATAAATCACTGTCAATTAACAATCTTTACATATTTTTACACATGTTATTGTTGACCTTGTGTACTTACTAACATCATCATTAGGTTTTCTACTATCACTTTCTAAATGCACTCATCATGATTATATCTCTATTAAGAAATACAATCAAATCATCAAAAAGCACTTATCAAGTATAAAGTTTTCTTACTATCTTATGTAATTCATTAATAACTTTTGCATGTCTTCAATTCCCTATATGCACACTTTTCCATAGAATTATAAAACAATGTAGAATAAATCCTCAACTACACTTGATCATCAATATATAACCCACATAACCTCATTCTCTTTCTACTAGTCTTCACAAAAATAATGCTATGTTGACATCAATGACAAACACAATCATGAATGCAACATTTGATTCATGATATCCATCTATAAAATTCTTAGGATAATCCCCCAAAGGAATACCATAAATATTCATGCTAAAAATTCTCGTAAAAACCATAATAAATGCATTAAAACTTAGTGAAATCACATACACACTTACCTTAAGAAGTAGGTCATTGGCCATAACAATGTCTTTCGAAACCTCCATCCTCATGGGCTCAAGATCCTTCATATTTAGCACTTCTCCTCTTATTCAAACCAAAATGGATAACAAATTAATGTTAATACTCATATTTATAGTGTTTTCCAACATAAAAATTTGGGCAACAATTAGAGTTTCCTTTTCTATGTATTTAGACTAGACATTCACTCTTTCCATCATAACTTGACCTAGATAACTCCAATTTTCTTGCCATCAAAAGTGTTGGAATTGTGATTAAGTTATCTTCCATTTTAAATTTTTTGAGAGATAATTTTATAACTTCCTTAATAATTTTTAAGGTTTTCTTCATCAATCTACATTTCCAGTTCTTATGGTTAGCTATATCACCCTATTTCACCTTCCCAAAAATGAGCAAGCCAAAATAGGGGGCATATGAGAACAACCTCAAAAAATCATTCTCATTAATGTCTAGGAGATTTTTGATTTCACTAAAACATTTTATACATGTTGCAGGTACTAACACTTGTTTACAGGATCACAACTCTTGGACTTTGTTATATCATTTATCCTCTTAATTTTATTTTTCTTTTCTTCTTTACTTAAGATTGAATGTTCATTTAGTGTCATATATTGCTAAAGTGGGGGCTAAATTTACCATCCTAAATTGGAATCACTTCCCTTTGAAATTTTTTGAGAGGCATTTTGATAACTTCCCTACTAATTTTGAAGGATTTCTTCATCAATGTACATTTCTAGTTCCTAGTGTTAGCTATATCACCCTATTTCACCTTCCCAAAAAAGAGCAAGCCAAAATAGGGGGGCATATGGTAAATTTTGAACCTCAAAAAATAATTCTTAGTAATATCTAGGAGATTTTGGATTCCATTAACATGTTTTCTACATGTTGTGGGTACTAACACTTTCTTACCGGATCGCGACTCTTGGACTTTGCTATATCCTTTTTCCTTTTAAATTTTTTTTTCCCTTTCTTATTTACTTTAGCTTGAATATTCATTTAGTGTCATATCTTGCTAAAGTGGGGGCTAAACTTACCATCCTAAACTAGAATCACTTCAATTTATGACATTTAACACCTATTCAATATAAGTTAATGTTATAATTGTTTATAATACTCTCACCTATCCCCCTCTTAAATGGAATCTAGGTATGACCTAGTAAGTCCTCCTTAGTATTCCCCTTCTATAAGGAAAAATTTGAGGTAGGATATATTTATCTAAGTCCTCTCATTTTCTTTCTCTTCAACTAATATAATGCATTTTTACACTAAAATGGGTTTTTCTCATTAATTGGACCTAATTTCTGGATTATGAGACCTATTTTGGGGTCCTAAGATGGTTGCAAGGGATTATACACTTGGTTGATAGGGGTTAAGTATGCCTCTCATCAATCAGGTGCATAATGTACCCCTAATGGGAAAATTAGGGGCATAGTGCACCCCTAATTTGGCCCTATTTTAGGTCTTAGCCATTGGAAACTCTTTGGGGTTTGGTCTAGAGTTAGTTTCTTGAGCTTGGTTAGCTTGTGAAAGGAAACTAATTTGAATCCTATATAAAAATCACCAATTTCTTCATTTGGAAAGAAATTATATGCATGGACTATCAAGCAACGACGCACACTTATGCTCAAGCAAGATCAAGAAAACATTTCTCATGTGGACAAATCATTGTAAACATCTCGATTTGTCTTAATTCATTTATAAGGTGGAAGCAAGGAAGCTTGGAAACATCCTTTGAAGAAAAAGAGTTCCTCATCTACCTTTCTACATTCCATTCAAGAATTCAAGCTCCAGATATGGATTAGTAAATATGGATCATGAGTTTTTCTTAGAGTACTTTATCATTTAAGGCTTAGTACTCTTTCCATGTTATCCTCAAATCTATGCATTGCTATTTCATCTACATCAAAGCATAATACTTCTTTCTAAGGTTCTAGATCTAAAGATTTAGATCCTTGCATTTACAAATTCAGAGCTCATACATGAGCATCACACACATTATATTTCAAATGGGCTATCCATGGAGGAAGAAATCACCAAAATGAGGCGTTGACTAAAAAAAACCCCTACATAGCCACCCGATATCCCCAAATTTAGATATTAGAAGATCTTTGAATGGAAATGCAGTCTGAGATTAGAGTACCACTTTTTCTATTTAGCAAAATTGCAAAATTAGATTCAACATCAAACACTTTCCATTAGGATCACACTACACCTTTGATGCTTTAATTCACCTCTGCTACACCATTTTATCCCTAACAAGTCATCAAAATATTTCTAAGTTCTATCTATCATCTAGTTTGAGGCCCAGATCTAGTTTTGTTCATCTCTTACAACAACACAACACTCAAAAATCAAGGTTCAAAGTCTCAAAGATAGGTACCTTTCTATCCTCTTTTATCAATTCAAAATTTTCAACTAAGAATTTTCTATCTTATTTAGATCTAGAAGTATCTTGATTAAATCTCAAGAATTGTCATTCTTTTGCTTCTTGCATAATTTTACACTAGAAATGTATACCACTCTAAACCCTTCTATCCAAGTGATTCCATGAGTTGGAATGCTTGAATGGCAGCCTAGAGCTCCCTATCCATGGAGTACAATTATATGAATAGCTCTCAAATGATCCTTAGAGACACATTCCTTTCAAGTAATCCATGCAATGGGAGGTTCTTTAGACAAGAGAAAGAATACAAGTGTCCACAAGAACTCTCAATCATGCAGTGCAAGAATGAAACTAAGCTAGTATTATATGCAAAATGAAACTAGATTAAGCAAATGAGAATGTTACAACAACCAATGCTAATTGAACTATGTGATTTAGAATATTAAAAGATGAACCAAGATACTACACAAGATGAATCTAAGCTAATATTTTATGGTGATGAGAGAATTTAGACAAGAAGTAGAAGTTCTCCATAAGGTCTAAGAATATCAATTGATAAACCTAGAGCATAACAATACTCAAGCAATGTGGATCCTTTGAGAAGGGAAGAGCTCTTTATTGTAAAGATTTACAGACAGTTGAGATCAAGATCAAGAGATGGAAAATAAAGGGTGTGGGTTGACTTTTGGCATGATCCATGTATAAGAGCAAGTCAACAAATGAAAAGGAGTTGAGTTTTCATGTGAGAAAAAAAGCCTTTTCTTTTCATTTTTAAATAGAAAAATGACTTTATGTGTGCACATTGAGTGAGTTAGAGGAATGGGGTCTTTTATTTAATTAAAAGGGTAAATGTTCTTTTAATCAAATATGAACTTATAACAATATAGTTAAACTATAGGTTATAATCAAATTAATTGATTTTTAGGAATCTAGCATAGGAAAATGATTAATTAATTTAGCGAAAATGTTTGAAGAGGACTAGTAGTCTAGATGACCATTTTTAAGTGATTACATTTGCCCCTCTTTGACTAATGTGCGATCAATATGGGAACACATGACATCAAATAATACAGAAGCCAATTAGGCAAAAATAGATAGAGAGATTTGATTTTGAAGAATGAAATGCAGAAAGAGATAGAAAGTCTTGAATGTAGACAGATAGATCAAGACCAAATTAAAAGATCAAACATATTCTCCTAAGGAATAGATAGGTGTAGCAAGTTATGATAGAGTATATCTTCCCCCTTAGAATTGAAATTGAGATGAGGTAAAGGAAATTAAATAATGAGATAGATTGTTGGAATTATAGATGGAGTAATTGAGAGGTGGGGGGGTGAATCAGTTACCACAAAAATAAATCCACAGATCCCTTAGATGTCTTAAAAATCTAGTTACTATTGATACTCAATAAACACTGTAAGATTTTTGTAACTCAGTAGATTAACTAGTTACTGATCATGTAGCATTCATAATTATTAATATGCATAAAAATGTTAAATAAAATGAACACAAGAGACACCAAATTTAATGTGGAAACCCAATATGGGAAAAACCACCAAGTAACTAGTTACCAATTTTCACTCTTTTGAAGTGAGTCCTATTAGGAGCCAACCCTATTAAAGGTTACAATACACACTGTTAGGTGTGACCTTGTTAAAGGATTTTGATCACCCTATTAGGAGTGGCCTTGCTAGAGGTCTTTAGAACAATTCAACTAAACTATCACCTTGTTAGAGGATTTATGAAATGACTGTTAAACCAACTCTATTAAGATATTTGAAATCACTACTACAATGGTTAAAAAGAAACAATGAATTGACCTGAATAAGATACAACTGAATTTTTTGATTACAGGTCTCTATTCTACATCATTAGATCCTCCTTGATCAAATATAGCTTTGCTGCTCCTCAATGATCTTTGATCATTCTTCAAAATTCTCCTTCACAATAATTAGTCTTCATATCACATCAAATCCACCTCACACTTAGAATTTGCAACTTGACCTCTTATTTATACCATTTAGATTATCAAGTCAGCTCATTCACATGTTACATTTACCAATAAACCATACATCAGTCAGCTACAAATATTACTTTTTTTTTAAAAAAAATTATTTCAAAAAATAATGAAAACCTTCACTAGCTAACCCTACTCAGCAAATACTACTTCCAAAAATTTCCTGGGTTAACTGTCTTGACTAGGTTAACATTGCAACAACTAAAAAATCATTTGGCTGTCGAGTTTACTCAGTAAGAACTAAATTCCTTTGTTGTCCATGAGAGCTTGGTAACAACTGAATTTCCTTGTTTAACCTTGAAAGCTTGCTAACAACTGTCTGCTCAGTAGACACTCTAAATCTTCTTTGCTAACTTTTTTAGCTTGGTAGACTCTATCTTTTGCCTTTCTGACCATCTGAGCTTGGTAGACTCTATCTTTTTCCTTGCTAACCATCTGAGCTCGGTAGACTCTGTCTTTTGCCTTGCTGACCAACTGAGCTTGTTAGACTCTATCTTTTTCCTTGTTGACCAACTAATCTTGGTAGACTCTATTTGATGACTGATATGACATTTGTGTAACATCAAAGACAACACACAATTGAACAATTGTATCCAGTAATCTCCCTCTTTGGCATTGATGGCAAGACAACATGTCATAGCAGAGTGAAATTTGAAAATAGGTTTGCACTTCACTCTCTTCTTTCAATATAGAAAACTCCATCTTTCATGATAATCTCTCCCTCTTTCACAAACTCTTATTATTTTACAAATTTTAGAAAGATATGATAGTATACTCTCGCTCTTTGATAGCACATGCCAAAGACAACACAAATCAAATGAATAGCATTGTACCTAATGTACTGATTCATATGCAATGTCTTCATTAGTTTGCTACATCAACTTGATAGATCTTCAATTCTATTTTTGTTGATGCATCACTAAAACTATATTTTAGTGAGCTTTAGATAGGGGAATGACCCCTAACTTACCTCTAAGATACAAAAATGCATCCTTAGGTAAAGGCTTTGTGAATATGTTAGCAGTTTGTTCCTTTGTATGGACATATTCCAATCTAATTTCCTTTTCTTGTACCAATTCTCTAACAAAGTGATACTTTATAGAAATATGCTTAGTCTTTGAATGCATCACTAGATTCTTGGAGATGTTAATTGCACTTGTGTTGTCACAAAACATAATAATAGGTTCTTTGATTTCTTGCTTCATACCTTCCAATAATTGTTTGAACCACACAATGTTTGAGTAGTTTACTACTGCTACAACATATTCAGCCTTTGTTGTGGACTGGGATGTATAATTTTGCTTTTTAGTTGTCCAAGAAATCGCCCTTTTTCCAAGAAAGAAAGCTCCTCCACTTGTGCTCTTTCTATCATCAACATTTCTTGCCTAGTCTGAATTAGTAAACACTTTTAAATCTAGATTTCCTCCAAGTTCATACTATAATCCATAATCTTCAGTTCCTTTTAAGTATCTCATGATTCTTTTGATTGCCATCATGTAACTTTCTTTTGGTTTTGCTGAGAATCTTGCTACAATTCCTACTACAAGAGCAATGTCTATTATTGTGTGTACTACATATTGGAATTTTCCAATCATAGATCTATATAATGTTTGATCTACTTCCTTTGATTCATCATCTTTGGTAAGTTTCAATCCAGTACACATAGGAGTTCCAACTAGTTTGCAGTCTTCCATACCAAAAAAATTCAATATCTCCTTGATGTATTTAGATTGAGTGATGTAGATACCATTCTTATTCTGATGAATTTGAAGACCAACAAAGAATTTGATTTCACCAAACATTGACATTTCAAATTCCTTTTTCATTTGTTCTAAATTTTTTTTGCAAAGATCATCATTTCCTATGAACAAAATATCATCTACAAATGTTTCTGCCAAAACAATCTTATTATCT
The DNA here is from genome assembly GCA_028749045.1 of Cupressus sempervirens. Classification (NCBI taxonomy): domain Eukaryota; kingdom Viridiplantae; phylum Streptophyta; class Pinopsida; order Cupressales; family Cupressaceae; genus Cupressus; species Cupressus sempervirens. The sequence goes on from CM053790.1 coordinate 404,802,295, forward strand.
AGTCCTTCCTTTATGCACAAACTACTATTGTCATTAGTTCTTTGAAAACCAATCTAAATAAGATAGTTATGCAGTCTTTCATACCATGCTCTAGGTGCTTACTTCAGACCATACAATGCTTTATGCAATTTGCAGACCATGTCCTTTTTGTTTGGATCAACAAAACCTTTAGGTTGTTCAATGTAAACCTCTTCATCCAATATGCCATTGAGAAATGCTAACTTGACATCCATTTGATAAACTTTGAATCCTTTGTATGTAGCATATGCAAGTAAGGTTCTGACACCTTCCAATCTTGCAATAGGAGAAAAAGTTTCTCCATAGTCTATAGCTTCTTCTTGAGCGTATTCTTTGCATACTAATCTAGCTTTGTTCCTTGATACTTTATCATCTTCATTTAGCTTGTTTTTGAATACCCACTTAGTTCCAATCACATTCTTGTCTTTAGGTCTAGGTACAAGAGTCCATGTATTATTTTTATCTATCTATTCTATTTCTTCATTCATAGCTTCAATCCAACTTTCATTGTCTAGTGCATCTTTGACATTTCTAGGTTCAAAATTAACAAGTAAACAAGTGCTTTTCAACTTACATCTTGTCATTGTTCCTTCTGATTTATCTCCAATGATCTGATCTAGTGCATGATGTTTCCTAACATACTTGGCTAACACAAGCTCTTTTCCTTTTAGGTGACTTGCTTTGTTAACCTTCTATGCTTTAACTTCTAGTTCTAATTCTAGTTGCTTAGGCTCGGTAGATGCTGACTCGGTAGCTTATGTTTGCAACTCGGGTTCTTGCAACTTGGTAGGTACTGACTCGGTTTGGACTTCCTATGACTCAGTTGATGAAGACTCTAGAGTTGAATATTCTTGATTGATAGATGTATTTGGCATTGTATCAAGTTCAATGTAAACAAATCTCCTATAGTCTTCAGGTTCCCTTTTGCTTTCTTCTTCAATTCTTTCTGAAAACTCATCAACTTTCACATGTGCACTTTCTATGACTTTGTGAGTAGATAAATTCAAACATCTGTATGCTTTACTTCTACAAGAGTATCCCAAAAATATTCCTTCATCATCTTTTACATCAAATGTACCTTTTCTAGATTCTTTTAGAATGTAACATTTGCTTCCAAATACTTTTAAGTAACTTACATTAGGTTTGTAGCCATACCATAACTCATAGGGGGTTTTGAATGAATCATTTTTCAGTTGTACCCAATTCAAGGTATGAACTACAGTGCTGATAGCTTCCTTCCAGTATTTGATAGCAATATTTTTCTCAATCATTAAAGTTATTGCATAGTCCATGATAGATCTATTCCTTCTTTCTGCTATTCCATTTTGTTCAAGAGTTCTAAGTGATGAAACTTGTCTTTTGATTCCCCTTTCAATGCAAAATTTATTGAACTCATATGAAATGAATTCACCACCTCTATCAGACCTTAAGCATTTTAGTATTTTTCCTATTTCCTTTTCTACTCTGGCCAAATACCATTTGAACTTTTCAAATGCTTTTGATTTCTCTCTTAGGTATATGACGATCATCATTCTTGAATAATCATCAACAAAAAGAATGAATTTTTTTTCATAACTATAACTTTCAATGCCAATGGGTCCACACAAATCAGTATAAAATTTCTTCAATTTGATAATTCTTGCTTTTAAAGCTAGTCTTTTCCATTTTACCAATTTGACAATTCTTGCATAGACCAACCTCAGGTTTCTTTATGTTAGAAATGCCTCTTACTTTCCTAAATTTATTTATTTTTATCAAGTTATCAAAGTTTACATGACATAACCTCCTATTCCATAACCAACTTTCTTAACCTTGAGTAATAAAACATGAACATTCACCAAGTTCAAGATAAAATAAGTTACCTTTTGTTCGAGTGCCTGATTCAATCATCTTACCTTTGTCATTCAACAGTCTTGTTTTTTCATGCATGAATTCTACTTTAAATCCATTATTGAGTAGCTATGCCACACTCAATAAATTATGCTTTAGTCCTTCTACCCAATATGCATTATCACATATAAGTTCCCTGGTTAGTGAGATTCTTCCTTTTCCTCTTATACAACAAGGTTCATTGTTACCAAATCTTACACTTCCACTATCATAGTCTTCAAAATGTTCAAATTTAGTTTTATCACTAGTCATGTGATGAGAACAACCACTATCTATAATCCATGTATCATTTATGCTCATATGAGAGATGAGTGCCATTTCTTCATCATTATTATACTCATCTTTTATAGCAATGTAGACAATTTCATCTTCTTCTTTATTATTAGAATCATTAGAATCTTTAGCCATGAAACATGTTTTCTTACCTTTATCCTTGAATGATTTGAAATCTTTTTTGCCATTGTACTTGTGACCTTTCTTCTCATCCTTCTTCTACTTATTTGGGCACCTAGCAACAATATGTCCAATTTTCTCACAAGAAAAATAGATTAGAGGAACCTTACCTTTGTATTTCCCTTTGGCTCTTGAATATTTCCTTGCTAGCAGAGCTTCAACCACCTTAAGATCACTATTTGAACTCTATTCTGATTCTTCATCATCATTTGACTATGGATCCTTTATCTTCTTCCCTTTTTTTTTGAGTGAAAGCTTGGCTTCAAATTTTGATTTAATATTCTTGGCAGCTGGAACGTAATTATCATATTTTTTTAGCTTGAATGCAGTCAATCTTCCAACTATAGCCTCTAAATTTATCTTATGATTTGCTTCACATCTTCTTTCTTGAATAGCAGAGACTCTGATTGCATAAATAGGAAGTAGAGTTCTAAGAACTTTACTTATAACTGTCTCCTCTTTGATATCTCCTCTAGATGTTTTGATTGCACTAACACATGCTTTAACTCTTTCAACATATTTTACAATGTTCTCATCCTCTCTCATCTTCATTTGATCAAATTGTCTTCTCAAACTTTTTACTTTGGCTCTTCTTACATTATCATCTCCTTCATAGATCTCTTTCAGGTTGTTCCACATTTCAAAGGCAGTTTTGCAATCTTTGATGTCATCAAATTCTTCATAACTTAGAGCAGATGCTATATCTATCATCATGTTGTTGTGAGTCTTCTTTTCAGAAATATCATTGATAAATAGTGTACCAGCAGGTTCTTCATATTTTTTATCAAGATACTTCAGTCCTGAATCACCAATAAAAACCAGATGAAGTCTCATCAATCCCTACCATGATGAGAAGTTGTCCCTATTAAGTCTTGGAATTTCCTTCTTATAAGACATCCTAACCTTTGGCTTAGATCCTTGAAATATTTTCTTGCAAGCACCAAAAGCTTTGATACCAATTGTTAGAATTATAGATGGAGTAACTGAGAGGGGGGGTGAATCAGTTATCACAAAAATAAATCCATTGATCCTTTAGATGTCTTAAAAATTTAGTTACTATTGATACTCAGTAAACACTATAAGATTATTGTAACTCAGTAGATTAACTAGTTACTAATCATCTAGCATTCATAATTATTAATATGCATTCAAAGGTTAAATAAAATGAACACAAGAGACACCAAATTTAATGTGAAAACCCAATATAAGAAAAACCACCAAGTAACTAGTTACCAATTTTTACTCTTCTGAAGTGATCCTTGTTATGAGCCAACCTTATTCAAGGTTACAATACGCATTGTTAGGTGTGACCCTATTAGAGGATTTTGATCACCCTTTTAGGAGTGGTCTTGCTAGAGGTCTTTAGAACAATTTAACTAAACTATCACCTTGTTAGAGGATTTACGAAATGGTTGTTAAACCAACTCTATTAAGAGATTTGAAATTATTCCTACAATAGTTAAAAAGCAATAATGAATTGACCTGAATAAGATACAACTGAATTTTTTGATTACAGGTCTCTGTTCTACATCATTAGATCCTCCTTGATCAAATATAGCTTTGCTACTCCTCAATGATCTCTTATCATTCTTCAAAATTCACCTTCACAATAATTAGTCTTCATATCACATCAAATCCACCTCACACTTAGAATTTGCAACTTGACCTCTTATTTATACCATTTAGATTATCAAGTTGGCTCATTCACATGTTACATTTACCAATGAACCATACATCACTCAGCTACAAATATTACTTTAAACAAATAAACATTATTTCACAAAATAATGAAATCCTTCACTGGTCGACCGTGCTTGATAAATGTTATTTCCAAAAATTTCTTGAGTTAACCATCTTGACTCGGTTAACATTGCAACAAGTGAAAAATTCTTTGGCTATCGAGTTTACTTGGTAAGAACTAAATTATTTTGCTATCCATGAGAGCTTGATAAGAACTATTTCTGCCATATTTCCCTTTGATGACTGAGTGAGCTCAGTATCAAATAAATTTCTTTATTTAATCTTGAAAGCTTGGTAACAATTGTCTACTTGGTAGACACTGTAAATCTTCTTTGCTAACCTTCTGAGCTTGGTAGACTCTGTCTTTTGCCTTGCTGACCATCTGAGCTTGGTAGACTCTATCTTCTACCTTGTTGACCAACTGAGTTCGATAGACTCTGTCTGATGATTGATATGACATTTTTGTAACATCAAAGATAACAAAAAATTGAACAACTATATCCAACAATAGATATGAGAAAATTGAGATATAGCATAGTCCATGATGATAGATATGAGATTAGGACTAAAGAGTGACTATGATAGAGTGATAGAATGCCCCACTTGACTAGAGTTGACCATGAATGATAAAGTATGCAAATTAGAACAAAACAAGAAGTAAGATGATTTAGAAGTGAAATATTTGAATTGAAGTGGGTATGGAGAGTAGAAATGATGAAGAATGGAGAAATGAAAATCCCCCAGTGAAGATTCAAAGATTAGACCTTAAAAGGTCAACTAACTACCTAGAGGAAGGTAGAATGTTAAAATGTGATTTTGATTGTCAAGATGAACTTAGATTTCAATTTCAATCCTGAAAATGGATCTAGGATGTCAAAATTAGCTAGGGGTACAGTTTTTGTGAAATTTTGAGTTTGGAAAATGAGTCAAAATAAGGTTGGAGGACTATATAAAGGGGTCCAAGGGTCTTTTCCAATTCATTTGTCCTTTGCAGTTTTGAGTGATTTGGAGAGAGAATATGGCTTTAGTGGATATTCTTGTTAGAAACAATAATCCACCAGGATGACTAAGATGGGGGTGAATTAGTTATCTAACAATTAAAATATTTATCTTCTTTAAACAAACTTAACCATTCAACTAAACTAAACAACCATAATAAGATGCACATAGACAATTATACCAAATATGTTAACTAGGGAAACCCTTGATGAAAGGGAAAACCCTAGTGGGAATGATGTCCACAAGATGATGTATTAATATAAATATTCCTTGCTAGAGGATGGACCCTATTAGGAGTCTATTACAATATTTAGTACATAGAGTCCCTGATAGGAGACTTTGAATCCCTATTAGGAGATTTCAACCCTAGTAGGAGTTGTAGTACAATGTATGCAAGAAGAACCCACTACACAAACATGTAATTTCAACTACAAAAAGAGCTTACTACTCAAACATACAATTTTCTATTATGTTCATCTTTTCTTTGTTTTTTCAACCAAACCAAACACTATCAAACCTTGTAGACTAGGTCATGAACCTCATACCACTCAACAAAACCTTGATAAGTTTCCTTCACTTCTACTTTGCTCTACTCAACTTTGCATTCCACTCTCTCTACTACTAAAAACACTTCTCATCTATATCCATGATAAAATAAAATTTCCTTCCTTTATATCGAGTCCATAAAATAATTTCATCAGTTAGTTGTTAGACCTTCTCAATTAATCACTGTAGGACCGCATTAAGAATACATTACACTTAGTGATAACATTAATCTTCTACCTTGCAACTTGAATAACTTTCCATACACACAATATTATGACAAGAAAACTTAGCCATGTCATCGCCAACATGTCTTCTACACATCCTCAACCTCGATACTTAGAATAACAATTTTGCTAAGAGATGTAAAATTTTTACTAGAACATGCCTCTATAAACTCTATCTCAGAACATACATTGCTAAAACTTATATAACTTCGTCCTGACTTATAATTTTCTCATCTAAAATTAATTGCACATACTAGATACTTAGAAGTATCTCTCATAACCTTGGATAGTGATAATACTCAACTAGCCATCTGTACCAACTTAATCTTTCTGCTATTCTTTTGTTAGATACAAAAGAAAATTGCTATATTGACATCAATAGTAAACTCTTCACTATAGGTTTCGTATTGTGCAATATCAGTCGCCCTACCCATTTGTATGGTTCTATATAAGCTGACATCATCATAGGGTTCAGGTTTGCTAACATCATCAAGTTCATGCACCTAAAATTGATGGTCATCTAACCATCATCCAAGGGCAAAATAGAACTAGTTCAATGGCTATATGACCATCAAATTTAACCCTATCTTTTGTTGATCCAGCCCCTCTGCAGATTGATTTTTGATTTTGCAGTTCAACTTTGGGAGATCATATCTTAATCATATAGACTCCAAATCAAGTGTATTTTTTTAAAATTTTGGGTAGAATTTCCTAAATTTTTAGTGGTACATCTCTTTTCTATTTTTGGAGGATGGATTTTTCAAAAATTGCATTTTTTGATGATTGTACCTATCTAATCTTACATTTTTCCACTTCAAATGCTCCATACGGGCTCATCTAGACACGAAAATAGGTTCTATTTTTTTGAAAGTGCATTATTTTTTGTCTACTTTCTAGATCTACAATTAGATTATAGGGTTGTATGGAAAAAAGTGTCATTTTTAGAATTAGGTCCTTTTCTACATTGTAATACTTTGATATATCTTTAGAATTGTTTTATATCTGAGATACATTGAAATGTTCTAGTTTTGAACTCCATAAGGAGGTTGTAAAAAGGAAAAATCAAAAGTCCACTAAGGCCAAAATTGGCAAGTGGCCATCATAATCACACTACATATAAAGTTCCAAAAGCATCTTTTTTGGGGGGGGTTCTTGATTGAGTGAAAAGGGGAGGTGTTCTTGGTGTTGTGTTCTTTTTTTTTTAGTAGTTTTCTTTCATTTTATACATTATGGAAATTTTTAAAAATTAACTTGACATAACTATGCTACATGGTCCATTAAAATGTGGTGTCATTTAATGCATAAAGGAGTTTCTCAATATGTAGGTGGTACCCTTCCTAAACCAACAGGTGATCAAGTATTTGCTAGTGAAATCACTAATTGGCAAATAATGGATAGGAAAGCCCTAGGTGACATTTGTTTGGGGGTTGAAGACAAGATCATTTATTAGATTCAGAAGTCTCATACATCCAAGGAAGCTTGGGATACCATCAAAAATCTATATGGTAAAATGTCTGAGGAAGATGTTTTCAAAATTGAAGATGAGCTTGTCTCCTTAGACCTAAGGCATTTGATTCCATATAGGACTTTATCATAAAGGTGAATGAATTAAGAATAAAGCTTGATGATTGTGGGAGTCCTATTAAAGATGACAGGTTGATCTATCTCATTCATAATAAGCTACCATCTAAGTACTCCACATTTGTTTCTACTTATAACACCTCAAAGACTACATTAGGGTCTGCCTATCAGAAAGTCTCTTTTGATCATTATGTTGAACTATTGGATAAAAAAGAAATGAAGTTGAAATAAATGGGGATTCTCAATTCACCAAAGTCTAAGGCATTGGTAGCAAATAATGAGGGTTCTCAAAATTCAACCAATCAATATTCAAATAAAGGAAAGGGAAAGAATAAGAAATGGAAGAATAACAAATCAAAGGATACAGAAAAGACAACACCACAATAAAATCAGCAAGGCAAGTCTTCCTTGAATTCAAATAAGTAGGGGATAATAATAAGGACAAGAAAAAGTGTGCCTATTGCAAGAAAGGGGGTCATGAAGAACATGAATATTATCATAAGAAGATTGATGAGTTAACATCTATCATGAAAAACATATTGTTCTATTGTCTAATGCTTATAAAGAGAAAATCTCTTCTTTAGATTTGAAGGGAAAAGGGCAAGCACTCATGGAAAATTCAAGTTCTTCAAAGGAATGGATTCTTGACTCAGGTGCCTCATATCATATGGGTTCTTCAAAAGGAGATTTCTCTTCATTGAAGTAGTCAAATGTACCACACATCTTTGTGGGAGATGATACAAAAATGGAAGTTGAAAGGAAAGGAAATATGGAGATGGAAAATGGAGAGTTCAAAGATGTTCTCTATGTTCCAAACCTAAGTTCTAATCTTCTCTTAATTTACAAAATCACTCATCTTGGAGATGGTCATAAAGTTGAGTTCCTTCCTGACTCAATAAAGATACACAACCTAAAAGATGATTTAGTGGTTGTAGTGGGGAAAGTTAATCATGATAAAAGGTTGTATTATTTCTCCCACTTTGTGCCCAAGCCTCCTTCATAAGCCTTATTGACTCAATCCCATTCACACATCCAATTATGGCATGAGAAATGTGGTCATCTTGCCTTCCACTATCTTCAACAACTTTGCTCAATCAATATGGTCAAAGGTCTACCTACAATCAACTTTTTCGTAGGTGAATGTTCAACATGTTTAGTGGATATGCATCTAGAGGAGAAGTTACATAAAGGGAAGTCTTCAAGAGTACCAGTTGTTCTTCAGTTGGTTCACATGGTAATGGTAGGTCCTTTTGTAGTAACATCAGTCAACTAGGGTCACTACATATTTAATTTCATTGATGACTTTTCACGGTATACTTGGGTCTACTTTCTTCATCATAAGAATGAAGTTGATGGGGACACAACCCATGCACAGAATGGACACAACAGAAAAGGGGGAAATTATATTAACTGAGAAGAAAACTTGTACAAATAGTACAGAGAAAATAAAATTGAAAACATGCCCTAAGGGCTTACAATAGCATAAATCTGGAGATAATTTCTCCTTTCAGTACCTCCTCTCAAACTCCACTCCGAACTGCCTTTTACAATGCTAGAAATCTCCTTAAATAGACCCTAGAGGGTTAAGGACTAGGAGTACATTCTAGAAAGTGCTAGTAGGCATCCACTGACCAAATAAAAGGTTCCAGAAGCTACATTAGAAGTTGACACAAATCTAGAAGAATCCAAAAATGGTAATCGAACTTTTGGGAGGCATAACTTTTGAATCATAACTCTGATTGACGAACTATTTACATTTTTGGAAAGCTCTCAAAGCGCTCTATAGCCCTATGGAAAATTTTCACTTGTTCCCCATTTTTTGGCCCTTTTTGAGGTCATTTAATGCCCCTAACCTGACTTTGAAGCATTCTTAGGAGGTCTCCAAAACTTGAAAAACTGTAATAACTTTCAAACTGTTGGGCCTTTTGACCTGATTCTTTTTCTGGAATGCTCTAAATTACAATTACATTCATCTGGCCAATTTACACCTCCTAGTTCACCAAAATGATGGCTCAATTATATACTCCTATTTTTTCGATATTTACACGAACATTGATAGTGGAACTGTGAGAGTTGGACCCTTTATTTGGCCGAAATGGGTATCCAAAAATGAAAACACATGAAACAAAAACTAATTCTAAGTACATTTTTTTGGGTGACACAGGATTGCCCTTATACCTCTGGATGCTCCTGCATCAGACACATAGGGTAGATTGAAAAGTGACCCGGTCACTTTATGAATGGTAGAGGAAATCCCAAATGGGAAACCTTAGCTGCTGAAATCCAAGTTGAGTCCTTGATCGACCGTCCTTTCCACTTCACCAAATACTCTTCATACTACCTATTTCTGGTACTCCTACCCACATGATGATCTAGAATGTCTTCTATCTCCTCTTTCTTAGAAGCAGGAATTGGACATGGCTCTAACACTAGCTCATCATTTGCACCATCATCATGATACTTTGTTAAATCTGCAATGTTGAAAATGGGAGAAATGTGAATACCATCTAGCAACTCCACCTCATATGCATTTCCTGAGTCATATTTTTTCAAAATTTTGCAGGGGCCGAATTTCTTCATTTTCAGCTTGTTGTAAGTACTGGCTGGAAATCTTTCTTTTCATAAGTGCACCATGACTAGATCCCCTACTTGGAATTCCTTATGTCTTCTCCTTTGATCAGCCCTAGATTTATACTCTTGATTCATCTTGATAATGTGTTCTTGAACCTCCTCATGTAGATGCTTGATATGTTCAGCAAATTCCTCAGCTTCAACACTTGTCCTCTCCCCTTGTTCTATCTTCCTTAGCTCTGGTGTAGTCCTTGGGCTACTCCCATATACAATTTGGAATGGTAATTTTCTAGTACTCCTATTTACAGAGTTATTATAAGTAAACTCTGCCTGTGGTAGAATCAAATCCAATCCCTTGGGCTTATCCCCAACTAAACATCTCAGCAAATTGTCCAGACTTCTGTTTACCACTTTTGTTTGGCTGTTAGTTTGTGGGTGATGCGTGGAACTGAATTTCAAGTTTGTTCTCAACTTTTTCCATGATGTCCTCTAGAAATACCCCACAAATTTAGTATCTCTATCAGAAACTATACTCCTTGGAAGACCATGTAGCCTTACCACCTCTTTGAAAAAAAAGTCTGCAATATGGACAACATCATGAGTTTTGTGGCATGGAATGAAATGTGCCATTTTGGAGAACCTATCAACCACCACGAATATTGAGTCATTATCCCTTTGTGTCCTTGACAATCCAAGAAAAAAATCCATACTTATGTACTCCCATGGCCTTGATGGAACAGGCAATGGCTGATATAGGCTAGTATTGTGACTAAACCCCTTGGCAACTTGACAAACCTGGCAACTCTGTACAAACTTCTTTACATCCTGTGAAATTTGAGGCCAAAAATAATGTTCTCTAAGAATGGCAATGGTCTTATCTCGACCAAAATGACTTGCCATCCCTCCACTGTGTTTCTCCTTAATCAGATTTTCCCTCATGGAACTCCTTGGAATGCATAATTGACTACCCTTGAACAACATGCCATCCTGAATCAAATAGTCTAACCACTTGGTTCTATCTATAGAAACAAGCTCTTTACAAGCTTTCCATGCTTCAGAAAAATCAGGATCCTCAAGGTACAAATTCTTGAGTTCATCAAACCCAACTACTTCAACTTGCATTACTATAAGCAACAACTGTCTCCTACTTAGTGCATCTGCAACCCTGTTAGATTTTCCACCTCTATGCTTCAACACAAATGTATAACTCTACAAGAACTCTACCTGCTTCATATTGTTAGGATAAACCATGGATAGAAATAAAAACCACATGCAAATATAACCAAAAACAGAAAATAATAGAACACACAAAAATGAACACAAGGCACCAAGATTTAACGTGGTTCACCCAATCCCTGGGCTACGTCCACCAAACAGCAAGTCCGATCTTATTACAATCCAGTGATTACAACCTGATTACAATCCGTAATCCCTTTCAGCTCAATACTGCCACAAGAACCAATTTCGTATCACCACACATGAAAAATACCCAACCCTAAGCCCTTTTTATACAAGTATTGAACTGCTTTAGGGTTATAACATGTCAGCCATATGTCGGCCATAATATTTTGGCTACCATGTCGGTACCATTTATGAAGTATGTACAATACTTTCCTGATCAGTCACCACAATCTAACAATCTCCCACTTGGGGACTGATCAGGCTCCGAACCCCACTATTTATGAAGTATGTACAGTGCTTTCCTGATCAGTCACCACAATCTAACAATCTCCCACTTGGGGACTGATCAGGCTCCACACTAAACAACAATCTCCCACTTGGAGACTGATCCTGTAGCAATACAACTACCGCATGGGGCTCCCACTGGATCAAACCACCCTGGACTCTGTTGTTCTTTTATTCACATTTAGTCTAAAAGACCAACTAAAGCTGAAGAGGAGTTCAACTTCTCCCTTGTTACAACCTTTGTCAACATATCTGCTAGATTTTCATTGGTATGTATATTCTCCAGCTTTAACTGTCCATCCTCCAAAACTGACCGAATGAAATGGTACCGCAACTGTATGTGTTTGGTCTTAGAATGCAGAGCTGAATTCTTAGCAAGATGAATGGCACTCTAACTATCTGTGAACAAATAATTATCCTTCTAAGGATGTCACAATTCTTCCAAGAAGAACTAAAGCCATATCATCTCTTTGGCTGCCTCTGTAGCAGCAACATACTCTACCTCTGTAGTGAAGAGAGCATTAATCTTTTGTAACCTAGAAATCCAGCTCACGGCTGCCCCACCAACAGTAAAGACATAACCTGTAGTACTCCGCCTGGTATCAATATCTCCAGCCAAATCTGAGTCAACATAGCCCTGTAAATTATTAGTAGAGCCCCCAAAGTGTAAACACTTATTGGATGTTCCTCTCAAATATCTAAGAATCCACTTGACAACATTCCAATGCTCAAATCCTGGATGACTCATATACTTGCTAACGACTCCCACTGCATGTGCAATATCTGGCCTAGTGCATACCATAGCATACATCAAACTTCCTACAGCTGAAGCATAGGGTACCTTGGACATCTTATCCTCCTCTTCCTGTGTCTTGGGACACATCTCCTTAGTCAATTTCAAATGACCAGGTAAAGGTGTGCTGATAGCTTTAGCATTCTCCATAGAGAAACATTGCAACACCTTCTCAACATAATCAGCTTGAGATAGCGTCAATGTTCTGTTCTTCCTATCTCTACAAATCTTCATACCAAGGATTTGTTTTGCTGCCCCCAAATCCTTCATAGCAAATGCATGTGCTAATTGGCATTTCAGCCCCTTAATATGATCCATGTTAGACCCAGCTATAAGCATATCATCAACATATAAACATAAAATAATGTAGCTATCATCATCCAACCTCTTAAAATAAACACAGTAATCTGAATGACACCTATTATATCCATGCTCATGCATAAAACTGTCAAATTTCAGATACCATTGCCGAGGTGCTTGCTTCAAGCCATATAAACTTTTCTTCAATTTGCACACTAAATTTTCCTTACCTTTGACCTCAAAACCCTGTGGCTGAGCCATATATATTTCTTCATCCAAATCACCATGAAGAAAGGTTGTTTTAACATCCATTTGCTCTAAATGCAAATCTTCAGTAGCCACAAGACTTAAAACAGTACGAATAGAAGTCATTTTAACAACAGGAGAAAATACCTCATCAAAATCAATTCCCTTTTTCTGTGCAAATCCTTTTACAACTAACCTGGCCTTAAATATTTTCTTACCTCCTTCCTCTTCTTTCAACCTGTAAACCCATTTATTCTGTAAAGCCTTTTTACCTCCAGGCAACTTGCACAAATCCCATGTCTTATTTTTCAGCAAAGAGTCCATTTCATCTTTCATGGTAGACTCCCACTGAATCTTAGTATCTACCTGCACAGCTTCATCATAACTTTTAGGTTCACCAGCATCAGTAAGTAAAATAGAATACAAAGAGGGAGAAAACCTTTGTGGAGGTCTAATTGGCCTTGTTGACCGTCTAACATTCACTGGTGTGTGTGGTATTTGTTGTTGCAGTTGTTGCACATCATGAGGAATGGCTGGAACATCAGCTTTTGGAGTATCATCCAGCACTACATAATCATCTTCTTTCTTCTCATGTTGCTGCAACAGATCTTTGTACAACACTTTTTCATTGAATATGACATCTCGACTTCTTATAATTTTATGATTTTCAAAATCCCAAAGCCTATAGCCAAATTCATTAATGCCATATCCAACAAAGACACATTTCTTTGATTTAGCTTCTAGCTTGGTTCTATTTTTAGAGTCTATATGAGCAAAAGCTTCACAACCGAAGGTTTTGAGAAAAGAATAACTCACCTTCTTACCAGTCCATGCTTCCTCTGGAATACCACAACCCAAAGGAGTAGAGGGACCTCTATTAATCAAATATACTGCAGTATTAATAGCCTCTGCCCACATGTGTAAGGGCAACCCAGCATGCAACCTCATGCTCCTTGCGCGCTCCATTATAGTCCTGTTCATGCGTTCAACCACTCCATTTTCCTGTGGAGTCCTTGGAACAGTTTTTTGTCTATGAATACCATTAGTGGAGCAATAATCTTCAAATTCATGACTGCAATACTCACCACCATTATTAGATCTGAGACATTTTAATTTCTTACCAGTCTCATTTTCAACCAAGCATTTCCATTTCTTAAAAGTTTGAAAAACATCAGATTTCTGTCTAAGGAAATAAACCCATACTTTTCTAGTTGCATCATCAATAAATGTAACATAATAATGAGAGCCACCAAGAGAAGATACCTGAGCCGGTCCCCATACATCTGTATGCACAAGCTCTAATTTCTCTTTTTTGTTTTCCTTCCCTGTCTTTACAAAATTCACTCTCTTTTGTTTTCCATACACACAACTTTCACAGAAATCCATATTCACACATTTTAGACCTGGTAAAACTTTTCTTGAATGAATTACTTTCATACCTTTCTCACTCATGTGCCCAAGTCTATTGTGCCACAGCGCTGTATCAGAATCTACAGCAGCTATTTGTTCTCCCTGCTCAACTGCAGTAATTGTTCCTGAATATTCATTTTTCTCTGAAACAATCAAAGTAGAAGGAACAATATGACCTGTACAAAGATATAAGGTGCCTACTTTCACACCTTTTGCTACTACTAGGGAACCTTTTGAAACCTTCCAATTTTTATCATTAAAAGTAACTACACAACCCTCATCACCGAGTTGCCCTGCTGAAATTAAATTTCTACTTAGTTTGGGAACATGTCTTACCTCATGTAGTAGCCAATGATTCCCATTCTGCAACTTAATCTTAATTTTTCCCTTTCCAACAATCTGACAGGGTTCATTATCCCCCAAATAAACAAGCCCAAAATCTCCTTGGACATAATCAATGAAATAACCTCTATGAGGTGTAGCATGAAAAGAAGCACCAAAATCTAAAACCCATGAATCATCAACACTCTCTAAAGATAGAAGCAAAGCATCCTCTTTGGATTTTTTACTTACCACATTTGCCTCTTTGTCTCCATCTGATTTATCTCCTTCATTTTTCTTTCGAGTCCAGCAATCTTTCTTTTTGTGCCCTGGTTTCCCACAGTACCAGCAATCATTTGGTCCTCTCGATTGAGACCTCCTCCCCTTTGACTTTCCTCTTGATTTCCCATGATTTCCAGAGTTACTTCCTCTTTCAGTCGGTCTACCCCTGCTTTGTGCATTTAAAGCACTCCCTGATGTAGATCCACCTGAGGATTTTCTACGAGTTTCCTCACTTAAAATAACACCGATCACATCATCATATTTTAGGGTACTAGATCTAGGAACAGAATTACTCACCGCCATTACCAAGCCATTCCAGCTTTCAGGCAAAGAACACAAAATCAAGAGAACCCTAATTTCTTCATCAAAATTGACACCCACAGAAGATAATTGACTAGTAATAGTATTAAACTCATTTAAATGATCTGTAATAGATCCACCTTCTGCCATTTTCATATTAAGTAAACGCTTCATGAGAAATACCTTATTTGAAGCGGAGGGCTTTTCATACAGTGTCGCTAGGGTTTTCATCAAATCTTCTGTCGTCTTTTCTTTTGTAATATTAAATTCCACCAATGGTGCCAAGCATAACCGAATGCTTTCGAGTGCCTTTCTATCCAAAAGATCCCATTCAGCCTCTGACATAGTTCCCTGATTCTTGGCTTTTCCTTCCAACGGCTTCCATAAATCCTTCTGATATAAATAGTCTTCCATTTGCATCTTCCATAACTGGAAGTTCTGCCCATTAAACTTGTCAACCCTCAACTTACCCTCATTTGTCATCGCTCCCACTCAACTGTGAGACTCCCACTTAACCGTGAGACTTTCCTGTAGAGGATAACTAAAAGACAACCTTGCTCTGATACCACTTGTTAAGATAAACCATGGACAGAAATAAAAACTACATGCAAATATAACCAATAACAAAAAATAATAGAACACACAAAAATGAACACAAGGCACCAAGATTTAACATGGTTCACCTGATCCCTGGGCTACGTCCACCAAACAGTAAGTTCGATCTTATTACAATCCAGTGATTACAACCTAATTACAATCCGTAATCCCTTATAGCTCAATACCGCCGCAAGAACCAATTTTGTATCACCACACATGAAAAATACCCAATCCTAAGCCCTTTTTATACAAGTATTGAACCCCACTATTTATGAAGTATGTACAGTACTTTCCTGATCAGTCACCACAATCTAACACATGCCTCTGATTCAATTTATCTTGGCTATTTAGGTACTGTAATGCCTGATGATCAGTATACAAAACAAATTCCTTTGGAAATAAATAATGCCTCCATTTCTTTAAGGCCTGAACTATTGCATAGAACTTTTGATCATAAACAGAATATTTCTTCTTTGCATCATTCAATTTTTCACTAAAATATGCAATAGGCTTACCTTCTTGGCTTAATATAGCCCCAATAGTGCTACCACTGGCATCACAATCCACCTAGAAAACCTTTCTAAAATCTGGAAGTGCCAACACAAGTTGTTCTGTTACCTTCTTCTTCAACAATTCAAAACTTCTCGTAGTTGTTGCAGTCCATTTGAACTCTTTTCTATCCCCTCTTATTGTATTAGTTAGGGGTGCACATATGCCACTGAAATTCTTATAAACTTCTTGTAAAAACTAACTGGACCATGAAATGATCTTACCTCAATAGCAGGCCGTGGAGTAGGCCATTCCAAGATGGCTTTTACCTTCTTTGGATCCATTTTGAGACCTTCGGGTGATATAACAAACCCCAAATAGACTAACTCCCTTTTTGCAAAGATACACTTCTTCAAATTAATTAACAGCTTCTCTTCTCTTAGCCTTTCAAGGAAACTACGAATATGCAGTAAATGTTCTTCCAAATTCTTGCTGAAAATTAAAATATCATCCAAATAGACAATAACAAATTTTTGCAAGAACTTCTTAAGTACCTCATTCATGAGCCGCATGAAGGTGCTTGGGGCGTTCGTCAATCCAAAGGGCATGACTAACCACTCATAAAGACCCTCCTTGGTCTTGAAGGCTATTTTCCACTCATCTCCTTCTCAAATTTGTATCTAATGATAGCCACTCTTGAGATCTATCTTTGTGAAGTACTGAGCTCCACTCAAGCAGTCCATAAGATCATCCATCCTTGGCAAAGGAAATTGGTACTTGATGGTTATCCTATTTATAGCTTGAGAATTTGTACACATCTTCCATTCTCCATCCTTCTTTGGTGTGAGTACTACAGGTACTGCACATGGACTCAGGCTCTCTCGAATCAAGCCCTTCCTCAACAGCTCCTGAACTTGTCTATTTAGCTCCTCTGTTTCAGTAGGAGTCATCCTGTGAGCAGCCTTGTTAGGCAAACTAGCTCCTAGAATCAAATCTATCTGATCACTGATTTGCCTTACTAGTGGCAATCCACCTGGAATATTATCAAAGATAATATCTCCAAACTCCCCTAGTAAATCTGAAACTTCAAGTGGTATTTCACTACTACCTTCTTTATCTTTCCTAGGAATCAAAGCATAGCACATATGTTGATGTTTCATGCCATCTAAAAACTTTCTTCCATCAACAAGACAAATCCTAGCACTGCTACATACCTTTTCACCTTCCTTTTTCATGGGCTTCAATTTGTGGCGAACTCCATCCTTTGTCAAAGAGTATATGTTTGCATGTCCATCATATATTGCATGTCTATCAAACTGCCATGGTCTACCCAAAAATAGATGGCAAACATCCATCGGAATAACATCACAGAGAACTTCATCATGATAACTCCCAATTTTGAATTTCACTAAACATTGTTCACTTACCAGGACCTTATGATCATCTTTTACCCAAGCAATCTGATAGGTCTGGGGATGTTTCTCCCTCTTGAGCTTCAGCTTAGAGACCATCTCTTTTGATACCAGGTTATCAGTGCTACCACCATCAATGATCACATCACAAAATTTATCCTCACACTTGCATCTGGTACGGAACAAACTCCTCCTTTGTCCTAGTTCATTCTCACCACTTAGTAGGACTCTTTTATTTACCAAGGTCTCTCCGCTTTCTACATCCTCTGAATGTGATGATTGTGCATCCTCATCCACATGAGCAACCCTAGCTTGGCCCTCAGCTCTCCTATCTATCCTTCCTTGTCATTGAGGACATTTGAAGGCACGATGACCTTCTTCATTGCAATGGAAATAGGTGCCATGGAAGCCTCCTCTTCCTTGTCCATGTCCTCTACCTCTTCCTCTCTGATTTCCAAAGTCTTGGTCACAGGAGCGGTTGAAACCCTCATTCCTCTGGTTCTTGCTAGTACCCTCATCTTCATTTTTCTTTTGGGTTTCATTGCAGCCTCCAGATGATCTACCACTTCCCCTTCCTCCTTGACCATGTCCTCTTTGTCTTCCTTCAAACCTTTTATTCAACTTCTCTTCAACTTGTAGGGCAAACTAGTATGCCTCTTCAACGCTGGTCATTCTTACTAGACTTAATTCCTCCTGGATGCTAGGTCGCAACCCATTGATATAATGAGAAACCTTCTCCTTATTTGCTTCTGCATGCCCCACTCTAATCAAGAGTTGGTAAAATTCCTCTGTATATTCTTGGACTGATCTTCCTGCTTGCTTTAACCCATGCATCTTCTTAAACAAATCAAGCTCGTAGTCCACAGGAATGAATTGCTTCTTCAATTTGTCCACCATGCGATCCCATCTTGTGATCTTCTCCTTTCCTCTTCTATTTCTTTCCAATTGAACCTCTTGCCACTAGATTTTGGCATAGCCTTTTAGTTTGGCCTTTGCAAAATTAACCCTATCTGGGTCCCTAATATCCTCATACTCAAAGTATTCTTCCAGTTGATTGATCCAATCGATCAACTCATCTGGTTTCAAATTTCCTGAAAATACACCCACTTCAATTGTGGGTCTTTTCCCAAACTTAGTAATGGACCTAAAAAGCCTTTCCTCTATATGATTTAGAACTTCCCCATCAAATTCCCCTTCTGGTCCCATAACTTCTTCTTCATTTTCATCCTCACTGTCATCACCAGCGGCAACATTTGCTCCTCTACGAAGCTCCTCTTGCAATGCCTGTACCTTCCTTTGGAGGGCTCTAACCTCCTCAAGATTAATAGATCTGGCCCTTTCAACATGCTCTCTTCATGGAGGCATCTTCTAACTTGAACCCACAACCACACAGTCCTGGTTCAAACTGCCTCACAGTTGGCGCTCTGTCTACACACTCAGGAAAACTAGATCTGATACCACTTGATGGGGACACAACCCATGCACAGAATGGACACAAAAAAAAAGGGGGAAATTATATTAACTAAGAAGAAAACTTGTACAAATAGTATAGAGAAAATAAACTTGAAAACATGCCCTAAGGGCTTACAATAGCATAAATCTGGAGATAATTTCTCCTTTCAGTACCTCCTCTCAAACTCCACTCTGAACTGCCTTTTACAATGCCAGAAATCTCCTTAAATAGACCCTGGAGGTTTAAGGACTAGGATTACATTCTAGAAAGTGCTAGTAGGCATCCGCTGACCAAATAGAAGGTTCCAAAAGCTGTGTTAGAAGTCAATGCAAATCTAGAAGAATCTAGAAATGGTAATCGAACTTTCGGGAGGCATAACTTTTGAACTATAACTTCGATTGACAAACCGTTTACATTTTTGAAAAGCTCTCAAAGTGACCTATAGCCCTATGGAAAAGCTTCGCTCATCCCCCATTTTTTGGCCCTTTTCAAGGTCATTTAATGCCCCTAACCTAACTTCAAAGCATTCTTAGGAGGTCTCCAAAACTCAAAAAATTGCAATAACTTTCAAACCGTGGGGCCTTTTGACCTGATTCTTTTTCTAGAATGCTCTAAATTACAATTACATTCATCTGGCCAATTTACACCTCCTATTTCACCAAAATGATGGCTTAATTACATACTCCTATTTTTTTAAGATTTACACGAACACTGATAGTGGAATTGTGAGAGTTGGACCCTTTATTTGGCCCAAATGGGTATCCAAAAATGAAAACACATGAAATAGAAACTAAGTCTAAGTACAATTTTTTGGGTGACATAGGATTTCCCTTATACCTTTGGATGTTCTTGCATCAGAAGTGTTGGACAAGTTTCTAGCCTTCAAGACTCATGTTGAATAGAAATTGAGGACAACCATCAAAGTTCTAAGGCTGGACAATGAAAGAAGATATGTGAACAAAAGCCTTAAAAACTTTTGCAAACTTGAGGGTATTGATCTTCATAATCCACCAACATTTAATCTACACAAGATAGATGTTGTAGCACTGAGGATATGAACTCTTAAGTCCATGGCAAGTTGCATGATACAAGCCAAGTCTCTAGATCCATCACTTGAAGTCAAAGTGATCAGCAATGCCAATCAGATACTTAATAGATATCCTCATCCTATCTTAGATGGAAAGACTTCTTTTGAGGTATGGTGTGGTAGAAAATTAGTTGTGACACACTTTAGAGTCTTCAATTGTCCAACATGGGCAAACATATTTTCTAGGGGATGCAATGCACCACCACCTAAGCCTTGTACCTTCATCGGATATGAAGATGATGTGAAGGCATACAGACTTATGGATCCTGAGACACATGAGATCTTTGTGGAGAAGGATGTTCACTTTGAGGAAAATTCACCCAACTTATCCTCTTATCCTCTCTATACATCATACATTAGGAAAACTAATAGTGACACTAGTGATAGTGCTTCAATAGATTCAAATACATGGGGTTCTATCGACAAATTTAGTGAAGGGTCATGACATCAACATAATCCACATGCATATATTTCCATAGTGATAGGTCTAGCATAGAAAGGTACACCTTGTCTTCTAGCTCCAGTAATAGAGGATGACTACATAGTAGACATTTCATGTTTTTTTTGTGGAGTCATACATAGCAAATCTGGGCGACATCATTAATGATATATATATTCTCTTTGATGGAGAAGATCCTTCTTTAGTTGTTGTAAGGGCTCGCTCTAACCCTCATGTCCATTCTCTAAAATGATCAATCTTCACATGTTGATGTGATTGTAGATACTTATGTACAATAGTTGTAGAAGGTCTCTTTATCATTCAAGGAGACAATATGTTCTTTGGGATAGGTTCTACATTCATCCTTGATAGGGAAAATTGATAAGGTTTTAGAGACATCATTAATCATTGGGATTCTTTCCACACACAGTAGAATCATCTCACTTGTACCTAGAGTATTGTTTCTTCGAAAGGGAAGGAACATTATTCAGCATTCCTAGATCAGCTTCTACATTGGAGCAGCTATCACTGATTGGTGCTCTTCATTTGGGGGGGGGGGGAGGACTACCTTGTCTCTCTTCTTCTTCTCTCTTATGGGGGGGGACCTTTTTCTCTTTTGGCATAGTGTTCTTCTCGCATTTCTCTATTGTATATACTTGATGTATGTTGTCATTGAGGGGTCTTGATTACTCCATCCATCCATGCATCTAGTTTTTTCTTCTCTCTTTTTTGGGGAGGGTTTTTCCCATGAGGTTTTCCCTCATTCTCTGCTTTATGAGAGATTGAATTCATTATGTACATGGGTACCTAACATGGTCTAGTAGCTGGGACCTAGGGACCTATATTGCATCTCATCCTAGCTTTCATAAGCTTAAGTGCATTCTCCTAAGTTGCACTTAAGGGGGGGTGTTGGTGTAAATAAGTATTTACTATTTATACTTTACTTAATTTTACTTAGGTTAATGCATTATTTTATTATTTATTTAGGTGAGACACTTAGGAGTTTGCATACTCTCATGAGTTGTCATGTTGACAATGTTGTAGTAAGAAACTCTAATTCAACACATGGTGTCTACAATACTAGAGTTCACATCATTAACTAAGTTGTCATCTAGGAAACATGGTTATTCACACTCCCATTTAAGCACATGTTGTCTACAACATTATTTTGCATGCTACACCTTTGTAGGCTTATCCTTTCATCATCGCACTTACTTCTGTGCTTAATGTAGGATAACCCATATCTGGTGGACATGTGCTTGGTTGTATGACTTATCATGTTGTTAACTTCTATGCATTCTAGAGGACTTTATATACATGCACTCTAAGTGTACTTACAATTGATATTGAATGAATATTATATTGTCATTCCGATCATACTCTCTTTGGTCTCCTGTTGTTCTTGTGTTTGAGTTCCTTAGTCTTGGGTGAATTCTTCCTTGAGAAAAATTCCTACAAAAGTAAACCAACAATGTTGAATAGTAAATAAATCCATACATAAAGAGAACTCATAACACCATTTTTTTTAACTAGAGAAACCTTGGTCAAGAGAAAACCCCAATGTAGATGGTACCCACAAAATGATCCACTAAACAAAGAATCATGTTAAGGATATTGAACTTGTTAAGAGTCTATGAAATACCTATAGTGTCTCAATTCTTGTTAGAGGACTAGGCCCTATAAAAGCCTCAACCTTATTAGGAGTTGGTATTTCAAATACAAATGTACATAAGATGGGCCCACTACACAAACATGAAATTATACAATGTAGTTATTATATACAAGAGAGATAGATACAAAAACCTATTTCCTATTTCCTATTGTAATTCATATATCTATGATCATATATCTAAATTTGAATTACATAGTTGTCACAAGTGTTTACACATCATATATATAAAGCCTATACATCAGTTCACATGTCAAATATTTCACACACTACCTCGCATACTATGATCTTTCCTTTATACCTTTATATTTTACAAAACATGCCTTGTCGGCCTTCAAACTTTCACACGCTTGGCAAAATACAAAAATAACTCTTTCCCTCTTAGGGTTAACAACTAGGATGTCATTCCTAATTAGTTAAGTAATTATTTTGTTACCAAGATAAATCCTTAACATGTAAATACAAAATTTTTGATATACTTTGTTCTACACTATTCACTCCCTTTACTGTTGAACCTGTCATATCTTGCTTTGCACTATTTGGACCATACTATGCTCTTACACATCATCAAGACACTCTATAGTATATGTCCTCAACTATGGACATGTTAAATATCACTTTGTGAATTGCGCATACCAAAATTGTCTCTACACTACAAGTGAAACTATCCAATACTTAGACAATTTTTTGCATCCAACTATTGATTTATGGAGATGTAAACTAGATATTGAGAGGTGGAGTGAATCAAAATTTAGAATAATTTATACTTTTCATATATTCATCCACATCTATCAATAATTTGTGCATGCAAAACTATAAATGTAAACTTGATGTAACATGTAAATCAGTTTAAACACATGCATGAAAGAAATAACACAACACATTTTTTGTTACCCAGAAACCCTCCAAGGTGAAGGTAAAACTAGGGTGGGGATAACACCCACAAATCTTCACTATTTTAGTAATAAAGTTAACTAGTTAAGGTTACAATCTTTGACCTTGAAATATGATCTACCCTATAAAGAGTCTCTCCTATTAAAGACTTGAGAAACTATTAGGTTTCACCTTGTTAGAGGATTTGACACTTATAACTAAGTAAGGACTCCATTAAGAGATTTACAAATATATATTAAGACCACTTTGTTAAGAGATTTATCCTAATTCATGTCTATTAAAACTAATTCAGTACCTAACTCTCAATTTTCTCTACAAGTTGATTTCGAGTCTTCTCCTTACTAACTGATCCTCTCCTCTGATATAATAATGTTTCCCTTTTCTTTTAAAATTCACTTCTTATGAATAGGTCACTTGCTCTATTAGATGATAATAGAACCCTTGAATGACTTCTAATCTTCTTGTCATGCCCAAAATAATAGGGCAAAAACATGTGGAATTTTTTTTAAAAAGTTAATAAATCCATTATGTTAATACATGTTTAGCTAAGGCACACATAACACATTAGGTTTTCTAAGGTTCCATATTTCATTTTGTATGTCAGTTAAATCTCCTAGCAGAACAAGGTTTCATTAATTCAAAACATTTGTCTAAATACCTTAATACTTGTTACCACTAGTTAAAAATCATAAGTGTTGATCATTAAATTATTCAAGGTATATAACTCATAAGTTAATTCAAATTCTTTAAAAACAATTCCTTCCTGAGACAAAATCACCTAGAAAAATAGCAAAGTTATATCACTACCTCGATTGAACTCTACTATTAACCCCAAGAACTAAAGTTCATAATCCATTAACCAATATAAAAAATTTATCATAATTAAGGATGTATGTTTTATTCCCAACACCTTTAAAATATTTTGAATCAAATAATAAAACTAACTTACAACATTTTATTTCCTAGCCATTCACTTTTTAATAATACTCCAACCCTTTAAAAAGATAAGACATAAATATATATTAACTAAATTAAATTAAACACCAATAATAATAATTAAAATACTTACTAAATCTTAACATTACTTAATCCTAACAACCAACTTTCACTAACCCATTTTACTTTTCAACCATCTAACACTAACTAACTCTACCCAATCACCTACTATCCGTATTTCACTTTCTTTTAGAACAATTGATTATTTTAATAAAACTTCCATTCACAACTTAGTTAAATAGATTTAAGATAACTAAAACAATAATAATTAAACCTAATTATTATTTCAATACTTAATTAAATCCTATGCATTTAATGCCAAATGGTAAGACTTTTTTATCATTCCTAAAAAACTCTCATAACTTTACTAACTTAAGTCTATAAAACCTTTTTTACTAATCTAGACACAAACTCCTAAAACATACTTATACATTTTTAAATCATATGCTTATTCAACATTAATTAGTGTCAATATACTCTATTAGAAAAGAATACTAAACTAAATTATAACTAACTAAACATTCCCCTAACCCTTACTAACACCTAACCCCATCCCACTTGATGAGTGGGTCCTCCACCTAACCTTCCTACACTACTCCAAGTAGGGGTATGTGGCCCAAGTGGGCTTGTGCATTTCCCAAGCTGCAGACACACTGCCCAAGATGAGGGTGTGGTAGTCAATGTGATTAGAGGGTGGAGAGGGGAAAGTAATGCTAAGTGAAATAGCCACCTCCCCCTATTTAATCAACACCCATCTTCCAAAACCTTACTCATTTGCCTTGGGCAGTTTCCAACATCCCCTCACTTGGACCCATGACTAAAATTCATAGCCCAAGGTAGAATTTGTCCTTATTAAAAAGTGGGTATGTTTGGCATCATAAAGGAATCTTTTAAAAGTCTAAAATCTCCCTTGAATATGATTGGAGGAAGGTTTAAAAAGGTAAGTTTGAAATTTGAGTAATGCAGATTTATTGTTATGCAATCACCTTTTTTGACTTTGCTTCCAACTTTTTCTAAAGCCTACATCCATTCCAAAACCAAGTGGAGAAAGTCTTAGGATTTAAATGGGATGGCATCAGCAAGATGAAGGAGCTATTAAGAATTAAACTTTAGTGGTTGGAGGGTAGAGATAAGGTAAGGATGAGATAAGATAGAATTATTACAATTACTTTATTCTTTTTTTTAAAATTCATTTATTTGATGTAATGTATTTTATTACAAACTATTAATTGAATAAATGAAAAGGATTTTTAAAAGGGAATATTTGTGGGAATATGCTCTATTCCAAAGTAAATTAAAATTTATCATATAAAAGGCTAAGAGCAATTTTTCTCTAGAAATGATAAATTTTTTGAAGTATCCTTTTTTACTCACAAGTGTTAAATTTTCTAACTTATTTACATGACAAAATGGGATTTTTTTTCTAGGATGAGTTATAGTATAGACTTTCTATGTGATATTTATGCATTCGAATAGGAATATTTTTCTTTTCAATAATTACTATAATACAAATGAAATGCCTACTATGTAAATCAAATTTCCTTAACACATGTTTGTAATCATATTTCATAACTTTATATAACATTGATGCATTTAATCACCGTTAACATATGCATACAAATTTGAATTATAAAGAATGTCATACAATAGGAAATTGCTCATTTTTTTCAACACACGTGGGCTAGCCACTTCTTATTTATTTTATTCAAACTTGTGATTCAAGGTCTCTATTCAAACCCATGATTCAAGGACTCCATTGGGAAAGAACTAGGGAAGAAAACCTGATATCATAGTCATTTTAAAATTAAGGTTAACATCAAATTTTACATCAAAATCATTATTTTGAGGAGAAGTCTCCAAATCATTTGAATCAAAACACCAAAAACTTGAATCCGAGTTGGCTCCATATCAAGGTAGCAACTACAAAATCTGTAAATTAATTCAAGGTAACCATGGAGAACCAAAACTAACTAGGAGACAATATGATTTAACACAAGGACACATTCAACCAAATATTCCCATCCCAAGTTTGCACAATAGATTCCACACTAGGGAGAAGGTGGATTTTTCCAAAGTAGGAGAAGTCAATCACAACACCAAAATATATGCCCCTTATGAGGCTAATAATCACAAGAACTTCCATTCTTTCACTTCTTAATTCCCAAAATACAAAATAGTTTGTATTGATGATTAGGGGCCCATATTTCCCTACTCTCTCTCTCTCTCTCTCTCTCTCTCTCTCTCTCTCTCTCTCTCTCTCTCTCTCCTCATCATAAAGAGAGACTCTACACTGACTCAGAGTCCAACTAAGGCCCTCCTCGCATGCATGGCCACTTCTATCCTATCTAAGGGTGAGTAATGCCAACACAACCCTTACAATTTCCCTCACAAAAAAAAATGTAAAATATGAAAAGAAAAAAATTAAGAAACCCATAACAATCCCATTCTTTAAATGTTTCATCATAAATATGAACACACACACACACACACACACATGCAAAAGGCCTACTTAAGCAACTGAAAAACACAACATAAAGAATAAGACTGCAAAGAATTCCTACCTTCACAAATGGTTATGGTGAACTAAATTTTTTAGAAGAACTATTCCTTCCTTTTCCTTCAATCCTAGCTTTACTCTCTCTAAATGTAAACATTGGGTGAAGACTCTTCAACCCTCAAATTTGTAACTAAATAGGCTCCTAAACTCACCCACCTAAAATTGCAATATCTTTAGACTTGAATAAGGCATTCTAGGGTCTTCCAACTTGATCCTATCATTAAGGCAGCCTTTTTAGTGGAGTGTAAACTTGGAAAACTCATGAAAAAGTTGAATTTTTGCACTAAAGAAAAAATGGGATATTTAGGTGGTTCTAAAAGTCAACAAAATGGTCTAGAGGGGTGGAAAATATCCCCAACCCATATACATACCCCCTAGGCACTTGGTTTCCATTAATTTTGGCCTCTAGGACCATTTTAGGACCTATTAATTTAGTTGAAATATTTAGACTTTCTAAAAAAATTTGGAATGCAAACTTACCACTAAACTCTAATTAGGGTGATTAATCTAGCTTACCTCTAATTAGTCTTAGGTTACTAACTTAATCCATCATAGATTATCAGGATACTTGGCTAATCCTTATTATCATGTTGAGACACATATATGAATTACAATTGTCAAGTGACACCATAAGATCACTATTACATAACATTAAACACTTTACAATTATAGACTGATACACACATTCCAATTATGATACAAATAAAATACAAAACAATGGAGTTTGCATCTTTCATTAGACTCAACCCTAGGTTTCACATATTGTACATAGAGTCAATTGCTGGTTCTCTATTAGATTTCTTGGCTAATAATCCTACACACTCATTTCACAAATCAGTAGCTTAAGAAAATCACATGTTTATAACTAAAACTCATCTGGATAATCACATTATTCAAAACATCAAGCTTTCATTTAAACTATTATCTCATTTCTACCCATATATTTAACCATTAAAAATTGCATAATTAAAATATTAATCATATTCCTAATCCTAAATTCATTTATTGTACTACTCCATTAATATGCATTCTCATAAAATATTAAATAACATGATTAAGCATCTTAAGTAAAGCATCACATGATATAAAATAACATAACAAATGTCCACTCCATCAGACAATGTCTTGACATATGAAGTCATAATGTATCAAAATAAAATTGTATTAGATGTGCTATGATGGATCATGGCAAAGCTAGACACTTCTAAATCCATCAAAGTATAATGCTTAATGTTTGTACATATATTCTTCTCCCTCTTCTCCTTTGTCATATCTCTATGATCTAGGTTAAGATCATTACTATTTAAAGATTCATGAATAGTCTTCTAGATGATTCAATTTTTTTCCTCTTCATCATGATTGTTAAACATACACATAGGGATGTTTGATCCATGTCATGTAAATTTTCTACAAAAACCTCTTCAAAACTTAAATAAACTTTTGAAGTTGGTCTGATAATCATTTTGCATAAAACTATGTTCCATTCCTAACTTTATGTCAACTCTATATATCTCAATATTTACTATTTTTGATGCTTGACATTGTTGTTTCTTGACCTTTGTTAAGCTTTTGATGCTCAACATATATTGTTCTTAGGACATACTATATCACTCAGTGTTTCTATACTTGGAAATTTCTTAGTTGCTGATAACTTTCTCTATCTATGATGAGCTCGATATATATAGAAAATTAATTTGTGACCATACACTTAATTTTCTTCTAAAGAACTTACTCAATACATAATATCTTTTGTACATGTCTCAGCCTATGTAGAGTAGCTCAGTCTTAGTGATGACCATTTGAATCTACCTTGTAAATGACTAAGTAGTTGACACTAATGGACAATAATGGTTAGAGATACCAACAATTTTCCCCTTTAACATTAGTGGAAAACAAACTGTCATATTTACATACATTGTTATATCAATACAATCTGATAAAATGATCTCTCTCCCTAAGTCTTATGATTTATGAATAATGAATAAATTCATTACAACCTTTATACTATACTTGTATATCCTCTTTTCTCCTTCAATACATTCTCTCTTCCATATACATCTGTCCTATGTATATGTTTCCCCCTTGTTTTAGAACACTTTATGTCACTAGTACTAGGGTTGAAAGAGTTGAAGTAATCCATGTGTTTCACTGAATTAATTGTGAACTCTAGTAATCATGGCTAGTGCATGATTTCATGTGGTTCTTTATGCCTCCAAAATTTGATTCTACAGTTGTAGTCTTGCAACTAAATCTATTAGACTCTTAGCCACTAATAAGTTATGATCTTCTATGATAAGATATTGGGTTGTTTTTAGTTCTCTCGACATGACCTCCAATGAGGTGTCATCATTTCCTAAATTGAGATCAATTTGGATCTCATGGTAATGTTAGTTGCCTTAAGCTCAATCAATGTTCCTTGAGCATTTAGTAGGATATTGTAGTGATTAGTGCTAGATCTTGTTGACTCTGAGATAACATTGTTAGATGCTTTCATCTCATCTTGGGTCTTATCTATTTGAATATTGTCTATAAACCTTAGCATATATGTCCAAATTGTGTACACATGTTGTACCATCTATATAATATCCATCATTATCTAGTCTTTTTCCTATAATAGCACCTTTTCCTCATCTATTGTTATGAAGATTTTGTCCATAACCTTGGTCTCAAGTCTTCTTGCTAACCAATCCATTAACTTGTCATTGGATTAAAAATTCTCACCATTTACTTGATCAATGATATTTACCAGTTGATCAGTGATAGGTGTCTCTTCATCTAAGTTATGTATCTCAAAAGATTTAACAAAAACATTCTTTACATCCTATAGTTTTTGTTGCTTCTTTTTCCTCATCTTAGCTCTTCTTGTCTCTTCTTATTCTTCAAATTTTTTGGGTGAGATTTTCCAAATCAAATTGTGGCATCTCAATATTTTCATCCAAACTAACTTCACTATTTGGTGAAATGTCCTTTATTTATTTTCTCTTCATGTTCAATGAAGGGGTGTTGTTGCTTGGCACTTCCTTAGGAGTATGTGAGAGGGTGTCACCACTTGGTTCTTCTTGTGAATCTATGCTTGGGATAGAAAAAATTACTCTTAGTTAAGCCTTATTTGATTCTTTATTTCCTTACTATGAGGTGCTAAAGTAATCTTATCATTTTCATTAGTTTCTCTATCTTCACCATCTTCTTCATTATTTATAAGCCTTGGCTCCTTGGCTTTTGGAGTGTCATGGGTGTCAGCATGTATAGGAGACATGCTTCCTTGTGGACTCATCACACTTAAGCTTTTTCCACTACTGTGTTCATCATTGATATTCACAATCTCGACCTTCTTTGTAGTTAACTCAAAAATGCTCTTCCACAATAATTCACTCTATTGCCATACAACTTCCTCTTTATTTTATAATATCAAGAAAAAAATTTGTTCCTATGTTGTTTCAAAAATTGTCCTTCTATTCTTGTGACAAATTAGGTATAACTCTGAGTAGTGTGTTAGTTCTTATCTGATTTTCTACTTCCTCTGCCTATTACTATCTCCTCTCTAATCTATCATATAGATCCTTAGGTATCTTCTTCTCTATTTTACTAGAGGCTAGTTTTTAATTTGAAATAATTTCTACCATAGCCTCTTCAACTTTATTTCTATCTTCATTATCTAGTGTATCATATTTCACATATCTAAAACTAGATAGATCTCAAAATTTTCTTAAGTTGCCAAACCTCTTCAATAGTTTGGATCTACCTAATACATGGTCCTTTGACCAATCTCCTTCTTCTAGTTTGAGGTACACTTGGTTCAATAGAATTTTCTACCTTCTACTTTGCAAACTACTCAACAATAGTAGTTCCCCTAGTCCTTGGCTTATTTAGTGGTGGAGGTGTCACTTCCTTCTTCTCATTTTTTCTTCGAGCCTTCTTACTTGTTGGCATGACAAAAACTGGGCCTTTACCCTTATCAACTTCTTCTCTATCACTTCCTCATCACCAATTTCTTGTTATTAATCTTCACCAAGACCTTGAGTTAATTGCATTGGTTAGTTTCCCTTGCCTAGGGTACCTAGTTTAGCTTCT
The DNA here is from genome assembly GCA_028749045.1 of Cupressus sempervirens. Lineage (NCBI taxonomy): Eukaryota > Viridiplantae > Streptophyta > Pinopsida > Cupressales > Cupressaceae > Cupressus > Cupressus sempervirens. The sequence continues at coordinate 404,833,319 of CM053790.1, forward strand.
AGATCTTCAATCATCCTCTTTCTTTTCTTTTCTTTGGAAGTTATCTTGATGTTTACTATTATCCTTGGCATTGCTTCTTCATATCTTCCAAATGGTTCAGCCTTGGCATCTATCTCTTCTTTTAATAATGCATCTATAGACACTTAAAATTGTCTCAACCACCATATCAATTTATTTAATATTTCTTTTGACATTATAATTAATTATTTATATTTGTCATACTCTTCTACTTATTTAATTAAATAGGTTCATTTTCCTAATGTATTTAAAATTAATATAAATGCATCCCCTCTAATGTGTTAAATTTATTTAATGCATAGTGCTCCATAAATCTCATTTTAAATAAATCTTAATTTATTTAATTCCCTCCACTTTATTAAATTCTTTAATATAATTTAACTTAATCCTAATCCCATCCTAAAACCTAGTCTACACCCATCACTCTCATCCTTATAAGCTTACCCATTAATTAATGTCACATAACTAATCCTAAACACCTTGCTAAAACTCATATTACCCCCTAAGTATTTTCTCACACATCTGTGAACAACTCAAGATCCAAGAAAGCTTCCATTTTATTATTTTGTTCAAAAATTCTTACACTCTTACACACTTGTCCCCCTTTCCTTTCTTCAATATTTTTCACACATGTATGAGCAAACCTTGAGCCATCACTTTCACTAAAAAGGCTTATGTTGACCTTTGCATGACTTTTCTCCTTAGCCCATGTGTGTCCCTTGTGGCACCTATGTGGATGCCACATATATGCTATCTCCCCAAAGCCTCTCTCAAGCCTATAAATAGAGCCCTTGTCTCAAGCATTTCTCATCTCCCTCACTTGCATTATTATCATGCTAGTATAGTTTCAGAGCTTTTAGTGATTTTTATGCATTATTACTAACCTTTGGTAGTTGCTAGTTTTTTTTCTCATTTGAATTGTTAACTTGGTTTAATTTCTTGCATCTGCATTCACCTTCCTTGAGTGCTTTCAACATGGTTGTATCCATAGCCATTGTTTGAAACACTCTCTTCATATCTAGTTAGTTTATACATTTTGCACTTCATTTCAAGCATAGTGGGATTCAATATTTGTGTTTGAGAGGGCACATTCACATCCCTCCAACTAGAGCACATCAACAAGGTTCACATTGGGTGCCCTTGTTGAGGTGCCTCAATGTTTTGTGGGAATCATATTTTTTAGTTATTTTTCTTAGTAAAATACAAGTGGTTTATTTATTTTATTTTCTTGGATCTTTCTCATATGAGCATGTACAACTAACTTTGTCTTGTTTGAGCATGCTCCCAATAAGTAGGTTTTTACATATACATTTTGGCATGCTTGACATGACCTAAGTCTCTCTTCCATTTCAAAATTAGGTTAGAAAACTCAATTTTTTTTGTAAAAATTAAAACACTATCATCTCCGTTAGGACATAATGTCATCTGTGCAAATGCTTTCTCATTTATGCATATCAACATCTCCATTGATTAGTGTCTCTACCCATCATAGTTTTGCAAAACCATTTCATCTTGCAACCATCCCCTATTTTGTTGTCTATGATACATTTTGATGTCTCCCTAACTTCCATTGTCATCACCAAAATTTACCCTTCTATTGTCTACATTGTGGGTGACTAGAAAACATGTAGTATTTACATACTATCATGTCTAATTTTTAACTAGTTTTGTCATCTCTATAGTGGAAAATTGAATATCCATAGGATCTCAAACTATCATTTCTAAAGATTAGCTATACATTTTCATTTGCATTATGGGTGACCTTGATCTTGTTATTTTGTTAAACTATCATCCCTGGTTCTAGAGTTCTATCATCTGCATTGTGGGTGGTGAAAGTCAACATTTTCAGTGTTCTATCTTCTTTGATATTCTATTTTCTCTAATTTCTAGCATCTTTGATAGTGTTTTTTCATCTACGATTGCAAGGTGTCAATTGAAAATAGATCATATTGTTTTATGTTCTATTGTCTAAGATTTTGTCATCTCTATCATTTTTTTGTTTAAGCCTATTATCTAGTCATCTCCAAATATTTGTAGATTGAGTTATATTTTTTATGCCTAACACACTAATGACTTGATATGTAGGATTTTCCAATTTGATTTTTTATTGTAGGAGACAAACCTTGGAAATTTATAGTGATTTTAATCACTTGCATAGTTTTTATGATAAATGAACTTGTATGAATTAATCACTTGTCCTTGGAATGTATGTTGCAACTAAAAATTAAATCCAAATAAACTCTTGAATGCATTTAAAGGAAATATTACACATACACTCTTGAATGTGTAAGGGAATTTACACATATTTTATTGGAATAAATGTTTTTCAAACACACTCTTGAATGCCTTAATGAATGAACAAATGTTTCATTGGAATGAATGTGTAGAGTAGCAAAATGAAATATTGAGTGCCTTAAGGAATTGGTATGCATTTCATTAGAATGAATGGTTAGATAGAAAATACACTCTTGAATGCTTAATGTTCAAAGAAGAATGTGATGAAATATTTTGATTTAGGTTTAAAATATGCTCATATAATCTTTAATACTTAAGGGACAAAGAAGCTTACTATGAAATATTTGGACTTGGTGCCTAAAATGAATACACTCAATCTTGAATTAATTAAGGGAATTTGTTTCATTTCCATCAATTTTCTTATGTTAAAGAAAATCAATTTACTTTTTTTTATGAACTCTCACTTCTTATTATGTTGACGATGTTGTCAAGTTGGAAAGAACAATGCATGCTTAAGCATAAGTATCTTCAAGAGTAGATAGAAAATCTAAAACTTCATCAAAAAATAACAAGTGTCTTTTAAACCCTGAGGCCACTTATGTATTCTCTCCTCTCACACCTTCGAGTGATCTTGAGTGCACAAGAAATAAGTGGTCTTGTTTTTATTCTTATGGGGCCTACTTAGGGATTTCATAACCCCTTGGGATGACCTCAACTCTAGTGTTCTAGTGGAGTATAAATATTGAAAGGTGAATCAAAAGACACCTCTCTTGGAAGAAAAAAATTGTCACTCTTGGCTAAGCAGTGAGGGTGGAAATTTGGGTTACTATCACTTCCTAGCTATGTGGCATTATTTTCTTTCATCTATATAGTTGTGCCTCATGTATCTTGTATATATCAAAGATGCTCTCTAGATAATCTGTATACATCCTAGTTGTAGCCTTATTAGGATTGTTGATGTGTTAAGTGTGCTTGAGTGTTTGAACATCTAAAACCAATACCAAACATCAAACAAACTAATAAAAGTGAAATGGAAAGCTAAACATTCAAGGAGAAAAATGGTTGTAAGTGGATCCCCTTGACCTACAATTATTTCCATGAGTTCATATACTTGGTCTAGCATTTCAAATTCATTGGGTCTTGTTATTCACAATTTTTTTTGTAACGTTCTTATGCTTGGTCTTTTAATTTGGGTTATTTTGTTCCTACCATATCTGACAAAGTCAAACTTAAGAAGGTGAAACTATCCAAACCATTTTCCTACAAGGAAAGGGAAAACCTAACACACAGTGATAAATTTTTTTGATATTCTATCAAATACTCAAGAAGGAATAAGTTGAACAAGACCGTTATGAAAAAATCTTATACAATAGTAAACTTTGAAATTGGTGTACTTTCCCTAAAGTAAACTTGAGATTTATTTCAAATAAGAGAAGATTAAGTTATCTGTATAGTGACCACATCACCCCATTTTCCACATCAGTCCATTTTTGATACTCCTAGTCTTCCATTTTGCAAAATTTCTCTAGAAAGCTTGATCATTTAAACCTTAATCTTTTGTCCTAAGAAAATCTTAGTTACAACAATTTTGAGATTACAACACTAGACCTTTATCCACAAGAAAACATTTATCATAATTGAACTCATGAATTTGGGGTTTACAAGTCCATCTCCAAATATTGAGTAATCTATTTAGTGTCCTATCTTGCCCAAAGATCACTTGTCCATCTTTGGTAGGAGAAACATATTTTTATCCTATATCACACTTGGTTTTCCAAATGAATAAGGTCTTTTGTTTACATTTAGGTCATTTTCCCTTTTATCATATAAAAATCACTTGCTCTCTCACATCTTCTCCTTCTTCCATAATCTTCCACCCATTGGTTTGGTCACAATTGTATGGTACAAACATGATCTGGTAGACTCACATTTAACCCTATATTTCATTTATTGGAATCAATAAGACAATAAGAGATGGAGAATCCTTTTCCTCTATGATCAGCATCATTGGGGAACACATTTCCCCCTAGTATGAACTTTGGTATTCTTAGCTCAACATCCATGAAAAAACCAAAGAATCCTTTTTGAAACACCACTCTAGGGAGTAACACACATAATGAGGAAGAAGTGTAACAAGATGAATATCCCATTGAAAATAATAACATCCCTAGTGATGTCAAAACATTTCTTACAGATCTAAATAACTTGGAAATGTTGGAAAAATCTATTAGGGAAAATAAGACTAAGATCTTCCTAAACCTAATTAAAGATGGTGTTAATGTCCCTATGAGTTTTGATGAGAGCACTTTGTTTAGACAAATTACCAAGGATGGTGCTCCTATGTTGCCAACTTCAAACATAGCCCAAACATCTGGCAAGCAAAAAGAACCTATAGTGAGAACTAGTTCCATACCTACATCAAGTGCTTCAACACAACCTACATTCCAATTAAGTGTGGAACATATTTAACAAATCATTAGTGTTACACCCAACACTACTACACATGCTAGTATTTTGCAATAAACCTTGATAGGTCCAACTGTAGAATGTGCAAACATTGGGAAATTACCTATACAACAAATGGAAATCCTGACACAACTAATGTATTCTTCTTGTTTAAAAATGCCAACAAGTATAATGAAAATGTCTATGTCAATTCCAACGACTATGTATCAATATATTGGCCAAAGTGGCACACCACCACCTCCACCACCTTAAAACACATTTGGTAATCCATAAAACTTTCGAGGTGGGTTCATCAATTCCCAACAATAAAAAATACAACCAAACCAAGATCTAGCCTAGCAATTGCATGAACTTCAAGATTTTGTCCATAACATGAACAACAAAGGGGTGAAGCATTTCTCTTTTGAGGAAATTTTTCCCTTTCCATTTGATAGATCTATCAACATGATATCGTTTCCACCAAACTTTGAGATTCCTAAATTTGACAAATACACAGGAGAAACATTTCCCATCACACATCTCAAAGAATTTTCTATCTTATGTCACTAAATGGCCTACAATAAGGATTATCTTAAGATGCTCTTCATAAGAAGCCTTGGAGGCGCTGTACTTAAGTGGATAATGAACATACCCAAGGGTTCCATCACTTCCTTCAATGATTTAATGAGAAAATTCATAGAAAAATACTCCTACAACATTGAACATCATGCCTCATTGAGTGATTTTTGAAACATGAAACAATGAAATAGTGAAACATTTACCAATTTTCTACAATGGTGGTGGCATCTTTCTAATCGCATTTTGTACAAAATTTAAGATTCCCACCTTGTAGACATATTTATCAAGAATTTGATCTCATAAATGTGTTTACAAATAAAGGTGGCTAGTCCTTAGGATTTTTCCACATTAGTCAAGAGAGTCAAGAACATTGAAAATGGATTATTAGATAAAGGTTCCAATAAACATTATAGTTCTTCATCCTCAAAAAATGACATGGACAATAATAGAAAACCAAGATTTTGGTCCAAATACAAATGTGTTACCCAAGATGGTGTCACCAATGTCAAAAGTGTACAAAATATTCAAGGTGGAAAAAAAAACAACAACAACTATTGCAATTAAAACAAAACAATTTGAACCATGACAATCAAAATCAAAATCAAAACAACAATCAGAACAATCAACAATCTCACAATCAAACACATTCTTTCCTTACAATAACAACAATAACAACTAACATCATGATTATGACTGCAATAGAAAGTTCACTAGCTTTCATGAACCTTTGGATACCATATTTTAGAAGTTGGTGGATCACCATTTAATGTTGTTTCCCAATACATGACTTTTTGATGAAAATCAACCTAAATCCAAATGGTATAGGGAAAATGACTATTGCAAATACCACCACATCAAAGGATATAATACAAACAAGTGTATCAAACTCAAAGTCTTCATCTAAAATCTTGTTGATGATGGAGAAATTGAGGTTGAAGAAGGACCACTCTTTAAAAATGCTAAACTAAAGATATTTCAAAAGTCGTTCCTTGTGTGGTAAAATAGAAACAAACAATATATGCAGTTTTGATTCCATGTGTGGCTGCATTAAAGAAGTAGACACTCATGTGAATATCCTTGTCCTACAAGTAGCTGATTATGGTGCAACCACTCGGCAGGGAAGAATTATTTTGCAAGTTGTAACTCTCAATACCACTAATCCATCAGTTCCACATATGCCTGCTACACCATCCACTTCACAAAGGCCTACTTCTCACAATGAATTCCTTTCTTAGTTAGGGAAGACTCCTGCACAAATATCCATTCTTAAGATTCTCACTACCTCACCTATCCACAAAGAAATTATGTAGACTTCTCTTTTAGAGTCTCATGTTCCTAAAAACATTAATGCATCCCAATTCACTACCATGATTGGAAATCTTGCCACCCAAAAACACCTTGTCTTCATAGAAAAATATTTCCAAGGTCCTAATCACCATCATAATTTGGCACTCCACATTGAAGTCCTTATATAGTGATACAAAAGAAAATGAGTCCTTATAGATAATGGATCCAGTTTGAACCTCTGTACATTGAAGATGATCCATTTCTTGGGCTTCCATAAGACCTCCTAGATGTTAATAAAAGAATAACCATTAAAGCATATCATGAAAGAGAAAGAGAATCAAAAGGAGTTATCATGCTACTACTAAAGGTCAAACTAGTTGTAATCAGCATTGAATGTCATGTCCTAGATTTGGACTTACCATATAACATATTTCTCAGTTCACCCTAGATACATACATTGAAAGTAGTTCCATATACATATCATAAATGCTTGAAATTTCCCCACCAAGGAAGAGAGGTCACAATTCTAGATGATCCTTTGCCTATTGCTTTTTGTAAGAGATTAGAAGGTGCCCCAACAAATTTTTGTCCAGTTAGTGGGTTTGCAAAGGTTATACCTAGATCTTTCACCATAATAGAATCACTTTTCCCAACAATTCTAGAGTCATCCTATGTTGATTCAAGTTCTCATAAAGGAAAATAGAAGGTTGAAGATATTAAGGTCAATAGTACAATGAAGAAGGTTACTTTTGCTAACCAAGGAATGGGATAGTATAAGTTTGAAAATTCCTTGTGTGTTGGACAACTACCATTCTCCCCTTGATCCTTTAGAAGACCTTCCCAAATGTCACCTTCTATAAATAAGGATGCTATGCATGTTAATAAGACAACCTTTGAATATTGGGGTTCACTTAGTGATGAACACATGGAGTCTAATATCTCATATTCACTATATTTTGATGGCAAAGATGATCTTGTGGAACTATCTAAAGATAAGTATGTTGAGGCTCCTTCCATCATTGAAAACATGGGATATCATAGCATTGGCCTTGGACCTAAAGAAGATGGAATTAGAAAACCCCTTGAGGCTAATAGCTATCCTAAAGGGTGTGGTTTGGGCTCCATTAAATCCAAAGTTTTCTTTGTTGACAACTATTGTATAGTCGAACCTAATCCTAAGACTAAGGAGGAGGAATTCTTCAAAATCACCTTTCAATACATTGAAGATGACTTAGATAACTACATCCATGCCATTACCATATTAGACCTTTCATCTATTGATTTACCTCTCACCAACACTAACACAATAGACTAGGACCTTCATGACACACCACCAGCTCTTGATATGTGTAACTCTGATGAAGTAGTGGTAGAACTCTTTGGCTTTAAGAATCTCCAAGATTATGAACATGAGATCCAATACAATGAGGAAGCCTACTTTGGTAGCCAAGTCTACTCTATTAGTCACAAAAGAAAAAAAGAAAAAAATAGAAGTAACATCCTCTAGTGAAAACTCTTTTGGAGCACTTTTGGATGAAGAAAAAGACAAAACAAAGGATGCATCTTCTAGTGAAAACCTCCTAGAGGCACCAAAAGAGGGAGATATTAACTTTCCATTAAGATCTTTACTACCAAAAAAGTCAACTATTTGGAATGAGGACATAATTCTAGCTAACTTGGGCAAGGTAGATAATCCACAAATCACCTACATTATTGCTACCCTAAGTCCCAAAGAACAAAAAGTGATGACTGAGTTCCTATAGGAAAAATCAATTTTGCATGGACATACAAAGACATGTCTAGTTTAGACATAGATTTGGTTGTACATCACTTAGTAGTGGACCCAAAGATTAAACCTATTAAGAAAAATTTGTGCAAAATGCATCCTAAGGTAGCACTTTTAGTCAAAGCAGAGCTGAAGAAAATGCTAGAGGAAAAGTTCATCTGACCTATTAACTATCTTGAGTGGGTTTCCTACATTATTCCTATAGGTAAAACCTTTGGTGGCATCCACATTTGTTCAAATTTTTGAGATTTAAATCTTGCATGTCCTAAGGATGATTTTCCACTTCCTAATATAGACATCATAGTGGATTTGACTACTAGACATGAAATGTTGTCTTTAATGGATGGTTTCTTTGGTTACAATCAAATCAAAATTGTAGAAGAAGATCAACATAAAATGACATTTACTACCCCATGGGGAACCTTTTGTTACCAAGTCATGCCATTTAGCTTGAGAAATGTTATTGCAACCTATCAATGCGCAATGATTATAATCTTCCATGATCTTCTACATGTCATAATAGAGGACTATGTTGATGAAATTCTAGGAAAATCTAAGACACATGATTCCCACATTACTATTCTTACCACCATATTTAAAAGATTGGTGAAACACAAAGTGCACCTTAATCCCAAGAAGTTTTCTTTTGGGATCTAATTAGGAAAGTTGTTAGGTTATATATTGTCAAAAAGAGCCATTGAGGTAGATCCTTCCAAAGTGAAAGCCATCATGGAAATGTCTCCACATACTACATTGAAACAACTCCACATCATTCAAAGGTGGTTACAATCCATCAAACAGTTTGTGTCCTATTTAGTAGATAAAGTTCATCTAGTATAACATTTTCTTTGAAAAGACACCAAGTTTCAATGAGATTGTCTATGTCAGAAAGCGTTTGATCAAGTTAAAGTATATTTGGCTAATACACTAGTACTAGTCCCTCCCATCATAGGATGACCATTGATTCTCTACATTTTTGCCACTTCAGTTTCCCTAGGTTCTCTTTTAGCACAACTAGATGACAAAGGAAATGAGAAAGTTATCTACTATCTTTGCCAAACATTAGTTGGCTATAAGTTGAACTAAACTTCTATTGAGAAAGCTTGTTTGGTGGTAGTCTTTTGCATGCAAAAACTACATCATTATATGCTTAATCACACTACACACCTCATTAATAAGATAGATCCCCTAAGTATTTTCTATAAAAAGATTCCCTCACTAGTTGTGCTGTAAAATGGGTTTGGATCTTAATTGAATTTGAAATTATCTATAAACATCACAAGGACATCAAGGGAAAAGTCATTTCAAACCAACTTTTTGAAGCTCCTCTTCAAGGAGACCATCCTATCATAGAATATTTTCAAAATGACACAATTATGACTATTACCCCTAGTACACAATGGAAACTATATTTTGATGGTTCCTTCACACAAAATAGATCAGGGGCAAGAATTTGAGTATGAACATATTTGAGTATGAAGGATTAGTAATAGGGCTCCATCAAGCTATCAGATGGAATATTAAGATCCTACTTGTCTTTGGAGACTCCTAATTGGTCATTAGGTAAGTCACAGATGAATACCAAACAAATGATGAAAAGTTATTTCCATATCGCCAGTTTGTTGAAGATCTTAAATAACACTTCACTAAGATAGTCTTTTAGTAGATACCAAGAACCAATAAAAAAATAGCATATGTTATGGCTACCATTGCCTCCATGATCACCATGCCTACATATAGTCCTAAGTGTGAGTTTCTTGTTGAGAATCTTTCTCCCTACTTATGAGCAACCCAAATTAGAGCTGGTGTGGTACTCCAACATTTTTTCCTACATTCATAACAAAAAAATCCCCATTTATCTTTCCATAAACCAAAGAAAAACCTTCATCTATCGCATTTCCTAATATACTATCATAGGTGATACACTTTTCCAAAAATACTTCAATGGAACCCTCCTTCGATATCTCAATTTAGGTGAAGCCAAAATGACATTAGAAGAGGTTCACCAAGGAATTTGTGGTGCTCATTCCAATGGCCTTATGTTAGTGAAAAAGATCATAGAATAGGTTACTATTGGCCTACTATAGAGGTTTATGCCCTTCATTTTGTGAAATGTGTGTTCTTTCTCAGCAACATGGAGATTCAATATATGCTTGTACCCAAGACCTCCAACCCACCATCACACCATGGCCCTTTTCCCATTGGGGATTTGATCTTTTTGGTCAAATATATCCAAATTTTGCAAATGGCTACAAGTATATCATTACCTCCATTGAGTACTTCACAAGGTGGGTCGAGACTATCCCTTTAACCTACACCACAAAAAAATAGGTTTCAAAGTTCATCTTGAACTACATTTCATTTTAGTATCCTTTAAGACATCATGACTAATAATGAAACTCCTTTCAAAAATTAGGAAGTTGCCACATTGTGTAGGAAATTCAGAATCACCTAGCATTTTTCCACCAAATACTTTCCCCAAGGCACCAGCCAAGCTGAAGCCACTAATAAAACCATTTTGAAAATCCTAAAGAAAACTATTGATGCAACTAGCCATGATTGGCTCCTTCAAATTTCTCCTGCCCTTTGGGCCTACCACACCTCCATTTGTATCCCCATAGGAGCCACCCCATTTTACCTTGTTTATGGTTCTAAAGGTTTTTTACCCATCAAAATTAAACTCCCTTCCCTCAAAATCTCTCTCAAGAATCTAATATCCAAAGAAGAATATCGAGTTTCTCACTTGCAAGAGCTACAACTCCTTGATGAGAGACACCTCAATGCCCTAAACTACCTCTATGTGTATCAAAATCACCTTCAACTCTAGTTTCACAAAAATGTTAGACCTCAGGAATTTGAGGTCGATCACTTAATTTTGTAGCATAACATGATGAATTTTCATAACCATGAAAAGAAAGAAAATTTTGAAGTTAATTGGCTTGGTCCATTTATCATTACAGCCAAATATGGTTCTGGGGCATATCAGATTACCACTTCAAAGGGAGATCCACTCCCTTAGCCTATAAATATCCAACACCTCATCAGTTATATGTGTGAGTTCTGTAGTTCCTATAGAGTGTTGTTACAGTACCACAAAACTCCAAAAAAAAAAAAATTTAAAAATTAGAAAAACTCCAAGAAAATTTGTAAAATGTTTTCGAAGAAATGACTAAAAAGAGAAAAAGAGTTCCTAAAAAAAAAGTTTGTTGGTCCATTATCTATAAGGCTCATCTCAATTCACCACATTCCCCCATTTTATCCCATATTTGTGTAGAGGTTCCATCTAACTTTCATTTTTCATGCATCCAATAAAAGACCTCTTGTCTACAAGGCACCCATTTACTTTCATCTCTCAAAAGACTTCTAGTCCACGAGGCACTTTTCCATCAAATGTTTGTCCTAATCCCATTATACTAAGATTTTTACCACAATAGTGACTATAATAGAACTTAAAAAAATCACCTTTTGAGACTTAATGATTCAATAAAATTGTTCCTTTCACAACTATTGCCAATAAACACTTGTGACAAAAAATCAAACAAACAAACTTTCACAGGATGAATCCTTCCTACACATGGAACTACGACCTTCACTCTTGGACTAGCATTCCTAGTAGGAACTTTAGGCTAAATGAATCCTTGGTCATGAGGTCTCTTTTGTTTTATTTCATCTTTTTGTGTTAGTAGTGGCTTTTTATAGTGTTCCTTGATCTTCCATATCTTGGTATCACTTGAATGCTTCCAACTGACTACACATGTCATTTGTGATATGATTTATTTTTTATGATTTTTTAGTACATCTATGTCAATTCCAAGTTATGGTTATGAATTTTTTACTAGGGGAAATGGGTTACAACACTTTCCTCCAAGATTTCTAAAAATTATTTTGGATGTGCCTAGACCTCTCCAGTATGTATTTGACATTTGTTCCCTCGTGACTATGAAAACTACATATATTGTCCTAAATTCTCTATATTGGAGAATCTAGTTCATGAAAAGGAACCTTACCATGTATACTTCTATAGCATTGGGTGCATAACTCCTTTTGCAAAATTTAACTAGGGTGTGCTCTCCCATATAAACATAACTAAATCCCTTGATATCATGTAGCTAGAATTCATGTAGTATAGGATTTCATTGCACTCTACTTGAGAAAATGGTTTTATTTATTCCCCCCTCCTATACTAGGGTACCTGATTCCTATGAGTTAACAAGTTTGACACAAGTCCACCATTTATCTCTCATTCATTTTTTGCATTTTCATTTACACTTTGTGATTACATCATTTTGTATTTTTAGCTCATTCATGATTCATATGTTATTGACATTTTGATTTTGGATACATTCATTTTTCATCTATTACATTCATTACATATTACATTATGTATCTCATTTATTATTATCATTAGGTCACATTCCCTGTTCATTACATTAATCCATTAGATATCATAATCATTACATTTAGTGACATACACATCATGATACATCTAAATCAAAGCATATAGAAAATCCATACATGTGAATAACAAAATGCATACATCTCATATATCACCATAGGACCTGCATCATCCACACATTAGTCATAATATATGCATCATAGGAAAATAACATCACACACATCCTACATGACAATGCCAATAATAATATCATCACATTATGCATCAGATATAACTTCATAAACATCCATACACATCACATGTATAAGAGACCCTCATCCATATACATATAGGCTCATTGAATCATATCATATATATCAAAGGAATAAGTGTCCATGTATAGTCCATATACAAAAAGAATCATGTAGGATGAGCTGGTTGATATAGACACTCTTTGGAAGGAGGTGGCCACTCTATGAGTAGAGAGAGACCTTTCAAAGGTAGGTGGACAAGTATCACAGCCATCATGATATCACCACATAGATGGTGCAGGCTAGGGGGATGTTGATAGTGATACAAGAGGCCCTAATTGCACACCAACATGAGAAAGGTTATTGCAGGATATTGTATCATGATGTTATGCTAGCATATCAATGATAGCCTAAGTTCCAAGAGGCATCCAACTCATGGTCCACAAGAGCCCATCAGAGGTTAGAGCCATTAGTGGGAAATGGTAGGCCTCCATGAGGAGGGGGGGTAGGAGGGGCAAGGCCTATAGCATCTACATGGTGAAATTTCTAAACTCACTAGCATCTACCCTTGCCTATAGCATTGTCAAGGCCTCCTACGCACTATCTGACCTAGCCCACTCTCCTTGTATCTCAACCTATAGCCAAGAAATCTCTTCCTATGCACTCACAACTTGGGAACTCTCAACTATTACTTCCCCTATAGATGTGTAACCTTGGTCTAGAGGATATCCCATTCAACCCTCACTATATCTGCATCCCTTGGCTAAGGTGGCTTCAATGGTACATGTACCTATGGAGCTAGTTGTGGTCACTGCCCTATTAATAGCCTTACTAGTGGTGGCACTCTCTACTGGCATAGTCATTGTCCCTCTAGCCACTACTACAGTACCTACCCTAGTGGTGGCCCTACTATTGTATGTCCCCCATCTCCCCCACCTTGTGGTTTCTCTACTAGTGGAGGTGCTCCTAGTACTATCAGTCTCAAGGGTTGATGAACTTCCCACCACTATGTATATGTGGGTGTCATGCCTACATCTCCCATATGCTACACATGCACCCATGGAACTAGTTGCATGCCATGCCATAAATCCCTCACCAATATCAAAGTGGTCTAATGTCCCCACAACCTATCATACTCTTGGGATACCACTTGATATAGGAATCTGTCTAGCACAACATCCTACATCCATCCAAATTGTCGATGCACCCTAGAGAGCATATATCTCATAACTATGTGAACCATCCAACCGATCAAAAAATAGTTTATCTATAAGTATGGGAGATAAAGTTGATCCTCTATGTCATCCTATCCCCCTACTAGAAATATGGCTCCCCACTACTCACCACCTACATATAGTGTCTAGTCAAACATGATAATCTCATCTAGACATCTCCTCTAGAATCCTATCAACTCGGTAGATGTGTATTGAATTGGTGACTTATACTGACATGCATATGGCTCTCTAGGAAGTCATGTCTCTTGTCTAGTAATAGGTTAGGTCATGCTTATCTGCTCCCATGACCATACCATCAATAAAGTCAGCCCTAGACCTATGGTCTATTGTGTACTATATGTGTACATATGAAGATCATAATAAAGTTGAGTCAAGATGGTTTGGCCCTAGTAGAACATTGTTTCATCATCTTGTAATAAAGTGCTTAACAATTACATCCATCTAATTAAAAATCCATGTCCAACATGGTCTAGTACCATCCTCCATATGAGTGAGGCCAAGTATAGAGCAAGTCATGGAAATCTCTTCTCTAATGTCTCCCTCCATGTCGACCATGATTTTTGTATAGGTAGCCTTTATTGCCACCACTTAAAGCACTCTCATGGATAGGGACCTGCACCCTCTAGCACATACTATGCATATCGACTATAGATTGAAACTCTCAAAATATGTCATATGTCTAGCATAGTAACTATCGCCTCTCTTATAGGTAGATGGAAACTAGAGGTTAGTGTATGCCACTGCTCTATTAGTGCTGAGAGTTGTACTAAGTGCACTGTCAGGTCTGGTCACTCATGGACATGCTTAAGTCCACATAGTCAAATGTACCCCCACTCCACCTCTGTAAGTCTCTTTGCTAGCACCATCATTGGGGGATAGTGCTCACATGACTGAAATGTCACTGTCACCATCTACAACATAAACATGTAATAATTAGTTTACCATTTCTTTTCCACTCTTGTTTGCTTATCTAAGCATGGGGTATTATGCTCTGTTTCCCCCCCTTATCATTCCTGTCACCTAAATCTACTAATTAGTCCAAATTGATGGAGATTCTAATCCACACAAATGTGGATTAATAGAAACAAAAAACCATAGAGACCCTGATTTGGCATCTCTGACAGCTATGTAGACAACAGTTTTCCCATCAACAACTACTCTTTTTTCATCTACAAAGATGATGATGCAAAGATCATTGTCTCTGACTCTATCTCCACCCCATTTTTTCCCCCTTTATTTTCTACATAGATGACAGGACGAACCCTATCATCTTCAAAGATAATAGGATGTATCCTATCATCTTTGTAGAGCCATTTACCCTATTTTGTCATCTTTGAAGATGATAGAGTGGATAACTATCATCTCTTCCCTGACCCCAATTTTTCCCATTTATTAAGTAATAAATGCCTAAATCAAATCTATAACTAGAACTTTGAAAAGCAAGGATAGTCAACTTACTGGTGGTCCCATGTTGGCTAACCTGTAGTGCTCCTAAATGTGCTCTCTAAGTTGTATTCTCTCAACTAGATACATCATTCACTCTAGTTCTATGCTCTAGGTGTGCAAATGATTTTTCTATGAGCCCCTTAGAGGATTATATAGGCCCTCTAAGGTCCCCTTTTGAGCTTGTACCCATTCCTCAACCATGTCTACCCCTATTTATCTCCAAGTCATGCAAAATGTTTATCTATGCCTTTTTCCTACTATTTCTTTCCATCTAGAGTCCTTTCATGAAAACTATGCAAAAGGTATTTTTTGCTCTATTTTTGCAAGGGGGCACCCTTCTCCCCTATTTTTTCTATGACATAACTCCTATCCTCTTGGGGGAAACCTTTCTTTTCTTTTCTTTGATATAATGACATCTTGACATCACATCAAAGAGGGCCAAAACATAGATGCTTAAAATCATCTCAAATACTATATTAATTTATTTAATATTTCCTTTGACATTATAATTAATTATTTATTAATTAATTATATTTGTCATATTCTTCTACTTATTTAATTAAATGGGTTCATTTTCCTAATGTATTTAATTTTAATTTTAATGCATCCATGCATTGTGCTCCATAAATCCCCTTTTAAATAAATCTCAATTTATTTAATTCTCTCCACTTTATTATATTCTTTAATCTTATGATTAAGTTAAATCTTATTTATCTTAATCCTAATCCCATCCTAAAACCTAGTTTACACCCATCACTCTCATCCTTCTAAGCCTACCCATTAATTAATCCCACTTAAGTAATCATAAACACCTTGCTAAATTCATATTACCCCCTAAATATTTTTGCATTCATGTCTGAGCAACTCAAGATCCAAGAAAGCTTTCATTTTATTATTTTATTCAAAAAATCTTACACTCTTACACACTTGCCCCCCTTTCCTTTCTCCAAGGTTTCTCACACATGTGTGAGCAAACCTTGATCCATCCCTTTCACTAAAAAGGCTAATGTTGACCTTTGCATGACTTGTCCCCTTATCCCATGTGTCTCCCTTGTGGCACCTATGTGGATGCAACATATATGCCACCTCCCCAAGGCCTCTCTCGAGCCTATAAATAGAGCCCTTGTCTCAAGCATTTCTCATCTCCCTCATTTGCATTGTTATCATGCTAATATAGTTCTAAAGATTTTAGTGATTTTTATGCATTATTACTAATCTTTGGTAGTTGCTAGTTCATTTTCATTTGTATTGTTAAGTTGGTTTGATTTCTTGCATCCACATTCACCTTCCTTGAGTGCTTTGAACATGGTTGTATGCATAAACATTGTTTGAAATACTCTCTTCATATCTAGTTAGTTTATACATTTTGCACTTCATTTCAAGTATATTTGGATTTAATATTTGTGTTTGGGAGGGCACATTCACATCCCTCTAGCTATAGCACACCAACAAGGTTCACATTGGGTGCCCTTGTTGATGTGCTCTAAGGTTGCATGGGAATCATATTTGTTGATTTTTTTTCTTAGTAAAATACAACTAGTTTAGTTGTTTTATTTTCATGGATCTTTCTCATATGAACATGTACAACTAATTTTTCCTTGTTTGAGTGTGCTCCCAATAGGTAGGTTTTCATGTATATAGCACAAATAATAGCACAAACTATCATGCCTTAAATTTACAAGGTAAAAACTCAACCAATAATTTTATTTTATTTTATTACAATCTCTTCATTTCAACTTAATCTTTACAAATTCAAACCACCTAGATCACTAGGCTAATTTTAGTCAAATATATAATTTATTTATAATCATTTAGTCATATATTGTTCATCTACTTGCCTTATTGCCATTTATTATTTTCATATTTTCTCATGACATAAAGTGTACCAAAAATTTAAGAACACTTTGGTACCACAAACAAAAAAATTAGTTTCGAGCTAACTTAATATGTTGTTTGTTTAATTTGGTCCACTAAGACATTACTATTATACTATTAATTTATTTGAGGATATTTATATATATTATGACATAATACAATTTATGTTATTCTTTTTAATAATAATTCAATCTTTAAATTAATAACACAACTTTATATTACTCTATTTTTTTCTTTAGCATACTAAAAGATTTCCTCTCCTCCAATTACTATATTCCTACTTAATTTTAACTTTAACATCTATATTTTATTAACATGCGGATTAACTCACCTCCACTTCAAAATCTACACCCTTCCCCAAATGTCCATATCCTAAGTGGACTCTGACTAGGAAGTTTAATAAAAAAATGTGGCAATATACTTTCCTAGGTGCCAACCTCCAAAAAGAATGGGAAAGGCTACTATGTGCAAAGGTACCTGACTAGTGTTAGTCTTATAAAAAAAATTTCATCATTGCCATCTCTTAGAAGGTGGAATTGGAGGGGACCACTTGTCCCATCATACCTCCCTATGGCCCATACGTTAGCTCCTTTCCTGGGAAGGTAGATGTGTGTTTTGCTTGTCTCTTGGCAAGTGTTTTTTTAAAAAAGCCTATGCTTATAACATGTGGTGCCTCCTTTTATGAGATGTTGGTTTAGTTTAATATTGGATAATATTGGATTCCTTTTTCTTTTTATATATATATTTTTTAAGATTCCCATTGCATGAAAATCCACTTGGTATTAGGTGCTTGTTCCATGTCATGTCATGGTCAAGTTTTATTGTATATTCTATGCTCACATAGGCCATGGGTCTTATGTCATCTCTTTTTCTTTTAACATTTTTTTTTGAGAGTTTAAATGGTAGGTGTTTTATAGGTCATGTATTACCTTAACTATTTCCAAATTCAAGATACTTGGAATATTCCAATGGATTAAAAATTACTTTATAATCTAGGAAGCATTTTTTTTTCTCTCCATACATTTTCTAGAGAGGAAATGTTCATCTACAGCAAGCCATTTCAAGTTTTGGTCTAAATGTCTATATTTCTCACACTATTATTTGTTGTGGTATTTTATTCTATTCATAAATTTGCTAATGTCATTTTTTTGATAGAGTAGAAATGACTTCTAACAAATACATCTATTTGGCACTTGAAAACTAGTGATTAAAGGCTAATACCTATGCAAAGAACTAACAAATATGGTGATTTTCTTTCAACTTATGAATGCACAATTTATGATCTTTTCAATAGAACATATAAATCTTTATATGAAAATAATCATCCCTTTTCATTGTATTTTTCCTCATATCACTAATGAAATTTATATGTATCTACCAATTATTTACAAGTAAACAAAGGAGAATGAATATCATACAAATTTTTCTTTCATAACACATCAATTTAATCATGGAAGATTTCACTACAAGTAACAGATGTATACAACCTATTGTAAGAATTTTCCTAAGGGAAAAATTCACCCAAGAATTAAGAACTCAAACACAAGCACAACTGTAGACCAAAAATGGACATGATCAATTAATCAAAGTATGTCTGAATATAATGCTCTATTCAAATTGTGATATTCAAACACACTAGGAGTGTCTGTATATAAAGGCCTCTTAGGAAGCACCTAGAATGTCTCTAGAAACAACTAGGAGATAAGACAACTAAGCACCTTATCCAAAATTGTAGATGAATGGATAAGAATGACAAAGTGACATCTGCATATAGAAGATTCATGTGTTGTAGACAACATGTGCTTAAAAGAGGTGCGGACCCCTGCGATGTCATCATGACAACTCACAAGAGTGCAAAAACTTTTAGGTGACTAATAAATAAAATAATGCAAATTAAATAAATAATGCATTAACCTAAGTAAATTTAAGTAAGTGTAATAATTAAATACTTATTTACACCAACACCCCCCCTTAAGTACAACTTAGGGGAATGCCCTTAAGCTTATGAACTAGGATAAAGATGCATAATGGGTCCTGGCTACTAGGCCATGTTAGGCACCCATATACATAATGAAGATGCAAATCTCTCATAAAGCATGGAAAGAGGGAAAACCTCATGGGAAAAAACCTCCCCCAAAAAGAGAGATGAAAAAGGATGCATGGATGGATGGAGTAATCAAGACCCCCCCATTATGACATACATCTAGTATATACAAGAGAGAAAAAAGGAGAAGAAGGAGATGAGGTAGTCCTCACCTCCTAAAAGTAGTATGTTGATCAGTGAGAAATGCTTTGATGTAGAAGCTGATCCATGACCGTAGAATGATGTTCCTCCCTTTTGGAAGAAACAAGAGCAAGGGTACCTGTGAGATGCATCCTCTATATAATAGTTCCTTGTTATCAATTGTGGTCTAATACCAAACTGACAAATCTGACAAGACTCCATGAGATCAATCAATGAATCCTCAAAGAATCAAAGAAAATCAAAGAAACCCCCCCTAATGTATGATTTAGCACTTGGTAGCCACTTACCAATTTAGGGCCTATTTCTGAAAGTAGAATACAACCTATAATGTTATTACAAATCTAGAAAGTAGACAAAAAAATATGCACTTTCAAAAAAAATGGAACCTGATTGGGAGTCCAGATGAGCTTGTACAAAGCATTTTAGGTGGCAAAATTTGAGTTTTTGGAGTTGCAAAAAAAATCAAAAATAGATATCTCAAAGCACTTGCACCAATGTGTAGATCACAAAATCCTACCCCAAAACAAAAAGAAATTTCTCACAAAAAGGAGTTCGTATGAGGAAGATATCACTGTTTGAAAATCACTACTGTGCCTCCAAAAAATAAATGGCTCTAGATTTTGTCTCAGATGTCCGATTTGGATGAAAAAAAAATTGATTTGGGGGTTTTTGGACCTTCTAAATATGATGCATATATCTAATTTGCACCAGCAAGCACCAATCTTCACCTACAAAAAAATCTCTCTTATGGCCCTATGGCCAAAAATAATTCAGAAAATAATACAAATCTAGAAAGAAAAAAAATAGTAGAGATGCAAATGAAAAGTAGATCTAAGAATTAAATGTACAAATTTGAAATGATCATATCAATTTTGCAAATCAGTCCTTCGAGTGCTGATTTGCAAAAAAAAAATTTGCCTCACAATTGACTTTAGCCTAATAGGCAGCTTTATAGCCGATTTTTACTGAATCAACATTCTGGATGCAATAGCAATGTCAGATCTAGCACTGGACACTCCCAATTTCCGTGATACTCCAAAGTTGGGCTGCCATGATGAAGCAAAATGATGGTCTAAAAACAACTATGTGATGAGAAAATCTCCAAGAGCTCTGATACCATGTAAGAATTTGCTTAAGGGCAAAATTCACCTAGGAACTAAGAACTCAAACACAAGCACAATTGTAGACCAAAAATGGATATGATCAATTAATCATAGTATGTCTAAATACATTGCTCTATTCAGAATGTGATATTCAAACACACTAGGAGTGCCTGTATATAAAGGCCTCTTAGGAAGCACCTAAAATGTCTCTAGAAACAACTAGGAGATAAGAAAACTAAGCACCTTATCCAACATTCTAGATGAATGGATAAGAATGAAAAAGTGTCATATGCGTGTAGAAAATTTCAAATGTGCTTAAAAGAGGTGCGGACCCCTATGATGTCATCATGACAACTCACAAGAGTGCACATACTCCTAGGTGACTAATAAATAAAATAATGCAAATTAAATAAATATTGCATTAACCTAAGTAAACTTAAGTAAGTGTAATAAGTAAATACTTATTTACACCAACACCTATCAATCCATAATTTCAATGGTAACAATGATATCAACATATTCTACAATTCATACTAATACTCTCATAGCACATAAAACTTCAAATGACTATTCCTTTACAAGTAAACATATATATTCAAATTCTCCAATTCTTCCCTCTACATATTCACATGGTAACAAATACACAATTCTTCTTTTCTCAATAACACAAGAAGCCTTCAAAAATCATGACCATGGAGAAACGTGAACATTGAGGAAACATGATCATTGAGAAACGTGAACATTGAGAAAAATGAACATTGAGACTCCTATTACACATTTGGATCTTCTTCACTTTGACTAGGTGAAACCCTAATACTTCATGCCATGCATGTTCACAAAAATTACAAAACAACACAAAACTTGGAACCATAGAGGCTCGCCTCCCAACCTAGGCTTCTATGAAGCCACCCATCGAATAGGGGAAACAAAAAACAAACAAGTTACACACATGCTTCACCAAACTTGCATAAAAACACAACACAAAACACATTCAACACCCTCCCATGGCTTGCACAATGATTCTCCATTGGAATCATAAAACATTGGCTTAAGGTGGGCTCTTCAAAGAGGAGATATATAGCAACATAATGAACATTTTTCCAATGCATTTTTCCTCTCAAGGTGACCATGAACATAAACAACATATTTCCATTACATTTGCCTCTCAAGGCCTTCAAAACAATAATCTCCTCCTCTTTCACTAAAACCTCCTTGTACCTCCCAAAACAACAAGATTCATGGCCTTGATGGAGTCCATACTCCATGAAAATAACAAACCCTCATCATGAGGTAATCTTTCTCAACTATAATGTCAATCCCAACTTATGCTCTTCACCCAAGGCTTCTCTTCCCTCCCAAGGGTGAGTGAAGCCTTCACACCCATAATCACAATCAACACTTACATTCAAACAAGAAACAACAACAAAAAATAAAAAATAAACAAATGAAGAACAAGCAAAGAGAAACCAAGGAAAAATCTCCAAGAGCACAAGACACATTCACCTTTCCACAACACAATGACAAAGCTCATAACACAAGATTCATAATGAAAAACATACTCTATTGATAACTCTTCACACTTGTAGATTCTCTTATCCATGCTTAAAAAAAAAGAAATAAAAGAACATGTTTGGGTCACCAACCTTGGTCCAAGCTAGGGTAAGGATGGTTGTAGTAGAGCTCCCTTAATCTCCCTCCAAAACTTAGCTATCTCTAAAGTTAGAGAGTGGGTGAACAACCCACTAACTTGTCACTCACCCTCTAAAAGACTCTCCACTAACCCTTTTTTTAGTAAGAACATCTAGCCTCCCTATCTTACATTGTTGCTCCTCAAAAATAATAAGGTTGACCAAGTGGGGTTGTGAGGGTTCTATCATGGAAAAACTCAAATTTCGAATTGGTTCAAGTTGGCTTTGTTTAAGGGGTTCCCAAAGCTAGGAAAACATTAAAATAATCGAATTTAGGCCCCTAACATGCTATACTACCATTTGGGTGGCTTTATAAAAATAAAATAACACTTTAGGATCCCATTTAGACCCCCTAAACTCCCTATCAAGATTGAATTTGAATTTCAACATAATGGTGACCCATCCTAACACTCTCTCCTAAATGGGTGTACTTAAGCATTAATTGAAAGGAAGGAAGAGGACCAAGATTAAGTGACCTTGTGACCAACACTCTAGGTGACATGTCATCAACACATAAGAATACATTGCCTTTTCCTTGACATACCCTTAATGCATCTAGGCTATGATTAAACATATCCCCAAGCAAGCAACCATACAATTATGAAGAAAAATACTTTTACAATGAGGCTTTTGAATCTGTCAAAGATTCACCTTGGTTAACTATATTCACAAGGTTTTGAACTTGTTTCCTCCAATAATTTCCATGGTTCCACTTCCTACACAATAAACTCAAGCATCAGTAGTCCAAGGAGTCATATAACATATATAATGTAAATGCATATAGTAATAACCATAATTCAAGTGAATTTTCCTTTCCTATTTATTCCCATTTAAATCATTCAAGATGTTAGAATATCAAATTTTCATATCATAAGCCATCAAATTAACATCTATCTACATTTTGAATAAACATCAAAATCAAATTATCATTTCTCTTTGTATCATAGATCATCATAACCGCTTCTCTGCATATCATGATCATTCATCTCATAAAGCATCATAATCAAATTAACATATATCCATAATTAAATTAATGTTTAGTATTGCATCAAAAATCTAATAGTATCAAGTCATAAAATTGCATCCATATGTTTTTCAAACATTTCTTACATAATAACAGGTTCTAAGTCAATATAATAATGTAAAACACTACTAAAGTATCAAAATGTGTAAATAAAATGATCCACTATCCATCAGGTCCCAAATAATTTTCAACATATCATGATCTCGAATATCAAAATATAAATAAAATATCCTTTCTATGATGGGTCACTTTGAACATGGTTGTATCCATAGCCATTGTTTGAAATACTCTCTTCATATCTAGTTAGTTTATACATTTTGCACTTTATTTCAAGTATATTTGGATTTAATATTTGTGTTTGGGAGAGCACATTCACATCCCTCTAACTAGAGCACACCAACAAGGTTCACATTGGATTCCCTTGTTAAGGTGCTTTAAGGTTACATGGGAATCATATTTGTTGGTTGTTTTGCTTAGTAAAATATAAATGGTTTAGTTGTTTTATTTTCTTGGATCTTTCTCATATGAACATGTACAACTAAGTTTTCCTTGTTTGAGTGTGCTCCCAATAGGTAGGTTTTCATGTATAGAGAACAAATAATAGCACAAACATCATCACTCTCTATCTCATATATAATGATTTATAGCCATGCCTTCCTTTGCTACACTTCTTGCACAAATGTGTTGTTCATATCAACAAGAAAACAATTGTCACTACAATATTTTGTGACTAATTCCTTTGGAATTTTCATTCTCCTTTTCATTTTTAACTTGAATTCATCAAAATATGTATGCATTGCATTGTCAAAATTATCTCCCAATTAAGTAATAAACTCATTGATTTTCCTTGTTACTAATTTATCTTGTTTCCGTACAACATTTCCTATACTAGGAAAATACTTCTGAATATAAAAAAATGTGCAAACAATTAGGGAACCAAACTTATAGGTTGAAGTCTTTTCCTTCCTTATAGATGATATATTTTCAACCAATTGTGATATGTGTAGCTTAACAAGATCATACTCATGATCTTTCATCACAATCTTCTACTCTTGGTGCACAACCATACACAACACACTATTCAATCTACTAGATTGATATAATTTGTGAGAAATGACTCTCACTAAAATTTTTATGTATGTATTAGAAATTCTTGTAATGGATAGACCACGCCCATTCCACTTAGCTCCTATATTCTTCTTATCTAGGGTTGGATAACATGTAACCCTGTGTATCATTTTATTTGTGATCTACACCAGTCCATTCTACAACTAAAACTTCATATCATGAATTCTACTCAAAGTAACTTTGATCCATTCAATTCTAAAATTTCTTAGAAATTCTAGGGCTTGAGTTAACCCTTTCCTCTCGACAATATGAAACTCATCCTTCAAAGTTCCTTTACTACATAGCTTCTCATAATCTTTCCTAATTTCAAAATCTCTAACTTCTCTAATTTTTCACATGTAACAACATCTAACATCATGAATCATGATGATTTTAGGTGATATCAAGGATAACTTATCCATTGAGTCTCCTTTTATAGCAATTTTTGGAATAGCACAAAATTTTGGTGGAGGACATGCATCACTCTTCACTAGTTAAATTTTACTAATTTTTTGACTACTTCCAGTGGTTGATAAAGATGGCATGATCATAACTAGGGTTTGATGATTTCCCTTCTCTAGATACTCAACACTAGTTCACATTTTTACTAGTTCAAACTACTCCTTGAAATCTCTGGTAGCTGCTTGGAATTGCTTAATCGCTCTTCAAAATTCTAGATGAAAGGTATGAAGTAATGTATTCAAAATTTATTATATGCCTTATCCATTTTATCAATTAGGTTTTTCATTGCTATTGTTTCTTTCATTGAGTGGAAGCTAGCTAGCATAACAACTCGATCTCTTCTATAGCCTACGGTCTCTATTGGAATGCTTGGTCTATATTGCAATGCTCGATCAACATAGACATTTTGCTAATACTCAACAACCTTCCACAAAATTTGCTCTCATACATATTATATATGTAGATATGAAATTTTGGTACATAGTTATTTAAGGAAGTGATGTATGATATATCATTTAAGTATATAGTTCCATACATACCTCTTCTACTTAGTTAGAGATGACATGATCACCTTCTCCATTGGATTGGGTAAGCTTAGCTCCATTGGCTCCACTATTTCCATCTTCTAATTTCCTTGTCCACTTTTGGTTCATTTCATTTCTCACTTGCTCAATGTCCACTTTACCTTTACATTGTCCTTTGTCTCATTTTGTGAATGTACCTATGCCCTACAATTCTTGATTGGATGTCTAAACTTGTGGAATTTAGAACATGTATTGTTAGATGCATAGTTTGTCTTCTTTTGATTTGGCTAGTAGGGTTTTATCTTTGATCTATATTCAAATTCTTTATGCCCATATTTTTGATAGTTGTAGCAATATCCTTCAATTCTAGGTGTAGTAGGTTTATTCCTCAGTCTTGACCTACACTCATGAATTTGATTTCCTTGTTTCTGGTAGTAAAAATAGTAACCCATAAACTTAAGTTTATAATCTTTCATACCATTTTTGTTTCGATAGATATTTGTAGTATGACCAATTTTTCCATAGTGATAGCATGTTGGTTTGTCCTTTGACTTTTTATTTTTCATTTCTCCATTCCTAGATGATTCTCCTTTCTCAGTGCATGATTGTCTTGACCCATTACAATAGCTTTATGACTTCATAAGTTCTTCAAAGTATTTCATTTCTTCCTTTGGTTTGTTGAATTTCTCCATTGATTCCTTCTCATTCTTCAATTCATTTTTCAGTACTCATTGTGTGAACTAATATTTACAATTTCCACATCCTTGTGGTTCAATTTTTGATTTTCAATCATCAGTTTATTCATCATATCCATTTTTGTATTTGTGAGCTTTTCCACATCTAATATCCTTTCTTAAAGTTTGATAGCTATTACCCTTTTGTCTTCTTCTACCATAGTCCTATCTTCTTCAGCTTCCTTTCCTTATTCAATCACTTCACATAGTCTCATTGATTGGATTTCATGTTCTCTTTTCAGTGCCATTATCTCTTCACTAACAAGTTTTTTCCTTTCAAGTAGTTCAGTAGATGCTTTTTCATTAGGATTGATTGGTTCGAATAGTCCTTCAGTTTCCACTTCTTCATAAGAGTATTTCTTTATCTAAATGGAAATTTCATTTCTACTTTTTACTGAATCCTTTAGAGCTTCTCTTGTCTTCTCAATTTTTTACAATGTGAGTTCGATGATAAATATCTAATTGTCAATAGACTTGTCCATTTTGAAAGCCTCCATCTTCCAAGATCTAATCTCCAAGCCTTTAAGATTCTTTTAGAGAACTAGAGCTCTGATACCAATTGTGATTATGGATGAGTAAACTAGATAATGAGAGGGGAATGAATCAGAATCTAGAACAATTTATACTTTTTACAGATTCATCCACATCTATTAATAACTTGTGCATGCAAAAATATAAATATAAAGTTGTTGTAATATCTAAATTAGTTCAATTAAATGCATGAAAGTAATAACACATAACACGAAATTTTTTACTCAAAAACCCTTAAAGGTGAAGGTAAAACTAGGGTGGGAATGACACCCACAAATCTTCACTATGGCAGTAATAAAGTTAACCTGATAAGGGTACAATGTTTGACCATAAAATATGATCTACCCTCTGAGAATTTTTTCATCTTAAAGACTTAAGAAACTATTAGGTTTCACCTTGTTAGAGGATTTGACACTTACAAAAAATTAAGGACTCTATTAGGAGATTTACAAAGATCTTTTAAAACCACTCATTTAAGAGTTTACCTTGATTCAAGTTTGTTAAAACTTATTTAGTACCTAACTCTCAGTTTTCTCTGCAAGCTGATTTTGAGTCTTCTCCTTACTAACTAATACTCTCCTCCAATTTGATAATGCTTGTCTTTTCCTTTCACATTCACTTCTTATGAATAGGTCACTTGCTCTATTAGATGATAAAAAAAACCTTGAATGATTTATGATCTTCTCAATGCATCAAAATCTAATGCTTCATTTTTGCACATATACTCTTCTCCTTCTTCTCCTTTGTCATATCTCTATGATCTTGGTTAAGATCATCACTATTTAAAGATTCATGAAGAGTCTTCTAGATAGTTCCATTTTTTGCCTCTTCATCATGATCATTGAACATACACATAGAGATGTGTGATCCACATCATGTAGATGTTCTATAAGAACCTCTTCAAAAATTCAATAAAATTTCCAAGTTGGCCTGATAATCATTTTTCCTAAAACTATGTTCCCTTCTTGACTTTTATGTCAAATCTACATTTCTCAACCTTTAGTATTTCTAATTCTCAGCATTGTTGTTAATTGGCCTCTGTTAACCTTCTGATGCCCAACATATATTGTGCTTAGCACATACTATATTACTTGGTGTTTTTATACTTGGAATTTACTTTGTCACTAATAACTTTCTTTGTCTATGAGCTCATTATATATAGAAAATTACTTTGTAACCATACACTTACTTAGATTCCATAGAACTTACTCAATACATAATATATTATGTACATGTCTCAACCTATGTAGAGTAGTTTGGTCAGAGTGATGACCATCTAACTCTACCTTGTAAATGGCTAAGTGGTTGACTCTAATAGACAACAATGGTTAGAGATACCAACACCAACTGTGAGATATTAATCTATACATTATGCCATATCATCCTAAGATATATGTTTCCATAAATGACAACCTTAATTTATCCTACTTAGCCATATTGCCAACATATGTTTCAAGATTCCTCTATAACTTGAAAATTAATTTTGAACTTCAATTGAATGAGTCATCCCAAAAGAATATTTTCTTAAGAGGTGTTGATGAGACCTATGTACAAACCTTGGACCTTATGGCTAGAGGAGAAATCACACAAATAACTTGGGAGGATAATAAGAGATATTACAAAAGCTACTCAAGGGCTAATGTGAATAAATTAAGTGAAATTTTTTCTAGCTTTTTGAAGATTGGTGGGGTTGGGTGTATCAAAACTGGATCTTTTAAATTTTTTTGTCAAAACTCAGTTAGACACCATGCAAGCTAAGAGGAAACATAAAGAAGGTGATGCTATGTTAATTGAGTTCTTCTCTTACTATTAGGAGAAGAAGAGGAATTGCAAATGTAAGATGGTTGCAAATGTGGAGACTTGGCCATAGAAGATACCAGTGGAGTTCAAGGAAATTGATGACAATGGAGATATATTTTATGTTTCTCAAAGAAGACCATGGGCTCAGAGATAAGGTATGCCTAAGACCCTCTCCAAAACTTTGGGAATTTTAATAATTAATGGAAAAATTCTAATTTTCAAGCCCAAATCATTGGAATCATTCTTGGCATATTCAATATCAACCCATGTGGAATAACCAACCTTGACAACAACCTCCACCTAACCAATGACAACATCAAAATTGGTAAGCCCCTCCACAACAAAAAAAAACTAGTAGCTGTACACTCGAAAGTGTCCCACTCTAAACCCTTCTATCCAAACAATTCCATGAGTTGGAATGCTTAGATGCCGGCTTAGAGCTCCCTATCCATGGAGTGCAAGAGAGTATATTTCAAGAATAAAAAGGCTCTCAGATGAGCCTTAGAGATACTCTTCTTGCTAGTAAACCATGCAATGGGAGGTTCCAAAGACAAGATGCAAGAATGCAAATGTCCCAAGGAGTTCCTCAAGGATGCAATGCAAATGAAGATTAAGCTAGAATGAGAGTGTCAAATGCAGCTATGCTAGAATATGAATGAGAGTGTTACAATCCAAATATTAAGCTATGTGAGAGATTATTGCAAAATAGAAGCTAAACTAACATGCAACATGAATCTAAGCTAAAATGCCATGGATGAGAGAATGTAGACAAGGAAGAGAAGTTCTCCACAAAGCTCCAAAGAAAACCTGTTAGAAAACCTGCAGCATAACAATGTTCAAAAGATGGATTGATTGAGGGGGAAAGCTCTCTCCCTTTTAAAGATGTATAGATGGTAGAGATCAAAATGAAGATGGTGGATGATCAACGGTGGAATTTGAAAAGAGGAGTGATCCATGTGCACACACAAATCAACCAATAGAATATAAGTTGACTTGTCATATAAGACAAAAGTCACAAAGCCTTTTCTTTTAATTGCAAAATAGAAAAAAGACTTTATGTGTGCACTTTAAGTGGGTTAGAAGAATGGGGTCTTTTATTTAATTAAAAGGGGACATGTTCTTTTAATCAAATAATGAACTTAGGATAGCATAGTCAAACTATAGGTTATAATCAAATAAATTGATTATTAGCAATTTGGCTTAGGTAAGTGATTAAATTAATTTAGCCAAAATGTTGAAAAGGGGGCTAATAGTCTAGATGACCATTTTTAGGTGATTACATTTGCCCCTCTTTGACTAATGCGTGATCGATCTGGGAACACATTATGTCAAAGAAAATCGAAGCCAAGTAGGCGATGATAGATATAGATGTCTAATTCCGAAGAGTGAAATGCAGAAATAGATAGCAAGTCCTAAATGCACAGCCTGATAGCAGTAGTACTGAACACTAGGAAGAGATGATGTTAGAATTCAAGAAGAATACTAACACTTAGAAAAGCAGATAGAGTGAGAGCAAGTGAGAAGATCAAACAAATGCTCCTAAGCAGTGATAGAGTATTTCTGCCCCCTCGGGATCGAAATTGAAATGAGGTAAGGGGATGCAAAAACTGGCTAGAAATGAGAAAATTAGAATATAGCAATGTCCAAGATGACAGATAGATGATTAGAACCCAAGAATGACTATATAAAAAAACTGATAAAATGCCCCAGTTTGACTAGAGTTGACCTTGAAGGATATAGCATAAAAATAAGGTCGAAATGAGTAGAAAGGTGATTTTAGACATGAAATAGTGAATTTAAGTAGATATGAAGTATAGAAATGATGAAGACATGAAGAAATTAAGATGCCCGAGTGATGATTCAGAGATTAGACCTCAAAAGGTCAACTAACTGCTCAGAAGAAAGTAGAATTTTAAAAGACAATTTTGACCATCAAGATTAACTCGAATTTGGATTTTGATCCTGAAAATGAATCTAGGACGTCAAAATTATTTAAGAGGTCAAAACTTTATATAATGTGATGATAAGATAGAAAAGAGATGAAGCGAAAGATTAAGAAGGTGAAAAGACATGAAGAAGAAGAAAGTAAAGAAATATATGAAAGGAGTTAGCTAATATGTCCACAAAAAAGATGAAGAAAGAGAGCTCTCCCCATATGCAAGAATGAAAGACTAAGATAGAAAATGAACCTAAAATGCAAGCTAATATGCAAAGTGGTTTACCAGCAAGAAGTGCGTAACATTTAGACTCTTAATTTCATCATTGAGCATTTATTAGGGACATCATGAGATCATACAACCATCACTAGTATAACTATGAGGATATGAATATGATCGATATTAGATAGGTATGTGGAAATCCAATCTAAGCATCAGAGACATGTAAGTCAAGATAACTACACGATTAGATTCCCTAAGTTTAATTTAGCAAGATTACACATATATCAAGGCATAAGCGCCAGGATAAACCCTAAGTGCGGTCTTGCAAAACAATCAAGGATGATACATTTATAAGTCAAAGTTTTGAATAGGACAAGCATGAATGCTTACAACACTATAGACAAACAAAAGTATACCCACAAGAAGAAATCAAGAAAATATGTCCCATGCCCCCAGTCTTCTAGTTAATGACATCCTTGAAAGACTATTAGGGAGGGAATACATGGAAAAGAAATCATCATAGACAGCATACAAAGTAGATAAATGTCAACATAGCTCAGTCGTTTAAGTGTTAAAGTGCGTGTGTGTAAGTCACTTGGCCATTTCTTCCAGACTTGATTCTGATAGTGAGATATCGCGACATCGGAGACCGTAGGTAAACTATCTGTAAAGTGTTAAAAAAATACTTGATGTCAAAGTGGGGGAAGTGTTGAGAAACACTATTTTGTGAGTTGTCAAAGAAACCCTAATCCACAAGAATACCTCAATAGGCTAAGTAGCTATGCCCCCAAGATGAGGACAAGAAACAATTCCAAGCTAGGAAATGTGTAGCAAAGTGGATGATTGAGATTGATAGACATAGGTGCAAGGGTTTCAAGTAGCACCTGTTTCCAGGTTTTCACCACTTTGACAGTTTTTTTTTTTTTTTTTTTTTTTTTGTTGGTGATACATCAAAGTGAGGTTTTCACTAAGATGATCATTTTTTCAGGACATTTTCTGATTTTTAAGATTTTTTCAGGCTCATAGATATATACAAGATAGCTGAGCAGCAAGCCTCTAAGTATAGAACTTCTTCAAGTGTAGGATGTTGATAGGTTCTGCAAGTTCTTCACCCTCTGAAGTAGACAACTGGTAAGCACCAGACCCAAATGATGTTGTGATAATGTAAGGACCTAACCAGTTAGGTTCAAATTTCCCTTTCTGTTCTCGATTTTGCTAATTTTTGGGATTCTCTCTAAGCACGAGTTCACCAACTTGGAACTCACAGGGGTGAACCTTTTTGTTATATTGTGTAGACATGCACTTCTGATAAGCTCTCATGTGATCAAAAGCAACCTTGCGCCGTTCATCCAGAGTCTCTAATTCTTGTACTCACATAGCTCTATGGTCTTCATCAGTTATTAACCCATGTAAGGAGATGCGCAAAGAAGGTATTTTGACTTCTAATGGGAGAACAGCCTTAGAGCCATAGACTAGAGAAAAGGGTGTAGCCCCTGTAGGATTACGAATAGAGGTTCTATAGGCCCAAAGTGCCAAATTTATTTGCAAGTGCCAATCTTTCCCAGACTTGTGAACTGTGCGGTGTAGGATTTTCAGCAGCGTTTTATTAGAGGCCTTAGCTTGGCCATTCCCTTGGGGATAGTAAATGGAAGATCAGTGTTGCTTAATTCAAAACTTTTTGCACAGCTATTTTAAGTCTTTATTTTTGAACTATCCTCCATTATCTATAACAATAGAGGATGGGATACCATATCGACAAATGATGTGATTCAGTATAAACAGGGCAACATGTTTGCCTGTAGCAGCAGATAATGGTACAACTTCAACCCATTTAGTGAAATACTCCATTGTTGTGATGATGAATTTATGACCGCTGGATGAGCTAGGATGGATCTTTCCTACCAAGTCAAAGGCCCATTATTGAAATGGCCAATATGTCACAGAAGGGATTAACTCTCGCCCAGGAGCATGTATCAAGTTACCATGGAGCTGACATTTCTCACAGGACTTTGCATAGGGCACAGCATCAGCTTGCATGGTGGGCCAGTAATAACCCGTCCTAAGTAGTTTTCGGGCAAGTGCAAGGCCATTAGAATGCGCCCCACAAATGCCATCGTGGACTTTGGAAAGTGCCTTCTCGAACTCTTCTAGTTCTAAACACCTAAGCAACGTTCCGTCTAGACCCCTCCTATACAAGTCACCAGAGACCAAAGTGTAGTGTGAGGCATAACGAAGGAGTTGGCATTTTTGGTTGCGCGTGAGGGTTTTGGGAATAACCTGATCACGTAGGTAGGAGAAAATAGCCGCATAGCGGGAGGAATCGTGACCTACAACAGTGTAGATCACCTGATTATCTGAAGAATCATAGGCTGGATGATGCAATTCTTCCACCAGGAACTCAAATCGTGATTCATGTTCTTGTAATTGGAGGATAGATGCTAAGGTAGCCATAGCATCAGCATCCTTGTTTTCTGCTCTAGGAATTTGTTGGAATGTTACAAAGGTAAAATAGTTCCTTAGAGCATCTATCAACTTTTTATAAGGGATCAATTTATCATCCTTTGTTTGATATTCATTATTCACTTGGTTCACAACTAGTTGAGAATCCCCATAGATGTGTAGCTCAGTTATTCGCCATTCAAGGGCCATTTTGATCCCATTTGTTAATGCTTCATACTCTACAATATTGTTTGTACATGGGAACAATAATTTGTAAGATTTTGGGATCGTATAACCATGAGGGGAAACAAACAACACCCCTGCTCCTACTCCATTCTGTGTATGGGATCCATCAAAAAACATTTTCCATGTTATGTCAGTAATGTTCATGATTGAGGCATCTGGAAACTCAATTTGTAGAGGTCTTACATCTTCAAGTGGGAAGTCAGCCAACTGGTCAGCTATGGCCTGTCCTTTGATTGCCTTACGTTCAACATACTGAATGTCAAATTCGGAAAGAATCATCATCCATTTAGCAAGGCGACCAGTAAGTGCAGCTTTACTTAATAAATATTTCAAAGGGTCTATCTTGGCAATCAAGTGAACTGTATGGGCCAACATATAATGCCGAAGTTTTTGGGAGGCAAAAACTACAACAAGGCATGCCTTCTCTATACTTGTATAATTTAGTTCATAAGCCACCAAAGTTTGACTAATATAGTATATGGCTCTTTCTTTACCCGTCTCATCACTTTGGGCTAAGAGTGCTCCTAAAGAAGAATCCATAGCTGAAATGTACAGAATCAAAGGTTTTCCCAGAATGGGTGGCATCAAAACTAGTGGTTTTGCCA
Organism: Cupressus sempervirens; assembly: GCA_028749045.1. Lineage (NCBI taxonomy): Eukaryota > Viridiplantae > Streptophyta > Pinopsida > Cupressales > Cupressaceae > Cupressus > Cupressus sempervirens. The sequence continues at coordinate 404,867,518 of CM053790.1, forward strand.
AGTAGCCTTTGATTTGGTCTAAGCTTTGTTGACAGTCACTGTTCCAAATATGGGTAGATCCTTTATGCAAATTTTTATTGAAAGGTTGAGCCTTATCAGCTAATTGAGAGATAAATCTTCTTGTGGATTGTAGCCATCCTTGCAGACCTCTAAGCTGATTGATAGTCTTTGGTGGAGGCATATCCATGATAGCTTGGACCTTTTTAGGGTCAACCTCAATGCCTTTTGCTGAGATGATATAACCTAGCAATTTTCCAAAAGTGACACCAAAGGCACATTTTTTTGGATTCAACCTAAGTTGGAATTGTTCCATACGGTCCAATATCAAACTAAGGTCTTTGAGATGTGTGTCTCGTTTCTTTGATTTTGCCAGTGTGTCATCAACATAGTCTTCCATGTTTTTATGCATCATATCATGAAAGATGGTTGTCATTGCTCTTTGATATGTAGCGATAACATTTTTGAGCCCAAAAGGCATGACATTCCAGCAAAAGGTACCCCATGCACATGTAAAGGCTGTCTTTTCATGGTCTGCTGGAGCTATCTTTATTTGGTTGTACCCAGAAAATCCATCCATGAGTGAGTACATCTCATAACCCGCAGTCATGTCCACTATCATATCGATGTTTGGTAGTGGAAAGTCATCCTTGGGGCACGCTTTATTGAGGTCTCTAAAATCAGTATAGACTCATATGAATTTGTCATGCTTGGAGAAAGGTACAATGTTGGAAATCCACTCAGCATAATCAATGGCCCTAATGAAGTTTGCATTCAATAGTTTTTCTAACTCTCTCTTGACTAGTAGAGCCACATGTGGATGCATTTTTCTTAACTTTTGTTTGACAGGCTTGACATCTGGTGAGATTGATAAGTGATGCATGATGAGATCTGTATCAAGCCCTGGCATGTTAGAGTATGTCCATGCGAAGTTGACCTTCTTGTCTTGAAAGAACTGAGCAAACTGTGTCTTTTCTTTGTCTAACAAAGATTGAGCTACATGGATAATCTGAGGACATTCTTCTATTCCCAAGTTGATAGGCTATGTAGGTTCGACTAGAACCGAAGATCTATCCTAGAAATAGCTTGGCAGACTACCAAGTACCTCATCCGCAAGTGCCTCAGAGAGGTTTTCACCATTAGATACGTCTTTATTTTTTCTTTTTTGAGGGTCAGACATAGCCACAATGTGGTTTTCGCCGTCTGATCGCTTATTTTTTCTTTTAATTTTTTGACTGAGGTACTTGATATCTGATTTCGTCATGTTAACCGCGGGTTTGCTGGTGGAAGAAATGACAGGTTCAATTGCGTTTAGATAACAAGCGATCTCATAGTCATTTTGGAAAGACCGTATTTCAGGTTTTTGATTTTGGATAGACCAATCTATGAGCTCTAGGTAAATTAGCGAGAGTGAGGGAGAAGTTTCAATGTGATTGATATGGAAGGAGTCATCTCTGGTGACCTGTGAAGTTGAGCCTATAGAAAATGTCGCAAAAGAGTCCAGCTCAGGAATAGTCCTAGAGGAACTAGCGTGATCCATTGAGACATGTTGTGAATCAAACTCATCTGACCTCATACTAGACCGTTCAACTACATTGGGTTGGGTTGCATAGGCATGAATGACATCCACCCCTAGCTCGCAAGATGCATCAGAGAGGCTTTCCCATCCATACTCATGAGAATCTGTACTTTGACCCCTATTTATGAGATGAGCAATATTCTGCCTAATTCGTCCTCTATTTATGTCCTTAGAAGTAGACCCTTCTTGTTCCTGTTGTTGGGAGGTAGAAGCTTCTTCATTATTAGCAATAACTATGTCTTCTCCCCAAAGGAGGGAAGTGAGAGGAACAAAGTCTTCATCTTGTGTAGTAGTAGCAATTACGGGAGAGTCATCATCCTCTGATTCACTAGACATGAGTAATATTTGACTACAGTTTGGTGTATTATTGTCTAGCCCAAAGCCTAGACCAGCGGTGTCTCGAGCATCATGACCTTGAGTGTGACTTAAAGGTTCAACTAGAGCATTCTTACAACTAGTTAAGGACCCGTGGCCCTGGTAGCCCATTTTTGTCAAAAAATTATAGCCTTTTCCATATTTTTTGCGAGAAATAGGGGTAATCGTTGGAACCTCCTCGTCTTCCTCTTCTCTGTAGATCCAGTCCCTAATGGCGTGTTCTTCCTTCTCTGCTTCCAGTGGTATGGAAGATTGCACAAAAGTGCCAAAAAGTGTCATAGCAGAAGCAGAAGACTTCTTTGCAATAGTTGGTTTCCCATAAGACCGAGGGGAAATTGGTAAGGCAGCAATAGATTCCAAAGTGTACTCACCCATACCAAGGCTCATCATTTTTAGTTTTTGTTCACATTCTATGAAAGATGGTGCTAGCTCATGAGAAGAGCGATTGTGCGGGACTAGTGTTTCGGCAGCAGATAATGTGTTGATAGACATGGAGTTGTCGTCGGGGACAACCACTTCAGTACCATTAAAAGGGAACTTAATGCACTGATGGTATGTAGAGGGTACTGCTTGCATATCATGAATCCATGGTCATCCCAACAAAAAGTTGTATGCAAGTGGTATGTCTAAGACTTGGAAAATGACATTCTTCTCAAGTGGACCAACTCTGATTGGAAGTACAATTAGACCTTTAGAAGGCCTTTCAACCTCATCATAGGCCTTTATAGTGATCTTGCGCTTAGGATCGATGGCAAATTCAGACATGCCCAATTGTTGGATTACATTGAACGAAATGATATTTAACCCTGCACCATTGTCTATCAAGACTCGACGAACACGGGTACGAAAGATTTGAACTTCGACATGAAGAGCAAGGTTATGGGGATGACTAAGAGCTCGGTCATCTTCTTCAGAAAAGGTGAGATAGTGGGGCGAGGAGATGTGGTTCACCATAGCTTGGAATTGTTCTGCATCAATATCTGTGGGAACATTGGCAGAACGTAAAGCTTTCTCAAGGATATCCCTGTGCAAAGGAGATAACTCTAGCAATTCAAAAATGGAGATTTGTGCTTGTGTGCATTGCATTTGGCTAATAAGATCATAGTTGGAGATCTTGGAAGTAATTGGTTTCTTAGATGATGAAGCATTTTTAGGATCATTAGCAACTTTTAGGACAACCTTAGATTGCCCCCTAGTGATAGCGTTAAGTGGTTCACCCTGAGAAGATGAAGACTTAGCCACTCGGAGTACCACCTTGGGTCTAGTATCAGTATGATCTTGAGGAGTGGATCGTGTCCTTAAGACCACTCTTGGTCGTTCATCTTTAGCATCATAATTTGGCCAGTTGTCATTGTTGGAGCTTGCCATACATATGTATTCAACGGGCTCAAGCATGCTTATAACATTATCAGTGTTAGCGTAAGCATAACTAATTTTGGCGTCATGATTCTTTTTGGCAGCTACCCTTGAGGTCTCACCCTTTTCGTATTCAAGTAATGGTTTTTGGAAAGCCTTATGATCAGTATTCTTAACAAGGCCATCTATAACAACTTTTCTAGCTTCGATGAGGTCTTGAATTACATCTTTGAGTTTGAAGCAATTCTCTATGTTATGTCCTTTACTTTGGTGATAGCTACAAGTATGATCTTCTCTCCACCATGGACATCTAACAGGTGGATTGTAAGGATGTGAGTTGTCTGGTAAGGTAACCAATTTGTTTGCAATTAAGGTTTTTAAAACCACTTCATAAGGTTCGACCATAGGTGTGTAAACACGTCGCTTCTTCGCAAATTTAGAGCCTTTGTCAAAGGGTTGTGGTTTTGAACCTTCTTGTTGCTTTGCTGCATAGATGGCATTGGAAAGGTTAAACGCAGGCTCCTTAGTCTTAGGAGTGTCCACTACTCCGTCATTGACAACATACTTATTTTTGTTCCAAGGTTTTCCTTTGTCTTTACTGTTCCCATTGTTAATTCTATCCTTGTTTATGGTAATATCACCTTTTTTGATAGCAACATCCTCAATGCGATATGCACTTTCTACCATGGCGTTGAAGGATGTGAATAATTGTTTTCTTAGATCAAAGTATAATTTGAGTACAAGCGTGTTGACAAAGATGTCAATTTTTTCAGCCTTGGGCACTTGCCGAGGATACCGAGAGTATAAAGATCTCCATCGTTGAAGGTATATTGCAAAAGACTCTCCTGGTCTTTGTTTGATGTTGCATAAGTCTAGCACTATCATAGGATGTTGAATGTTGTACCAATATTTCTGGATGAAACGTTGCGCAAGTTCGTCAAATGTTTTAAGAGGAGGACTCAATTTTGTGAACCACTCCATAGCTTGTCCTCTTAGACTTCTAGGGAACAAACGCATAAGAAAGGTGTCTTCATGCATAAATTCCATGCTAATAGCATAGAAATGTCTCACATGGTCATGAGGGTCACCATTTCCATCGTATTTGTCATACTTAGGAACCTCTATATCCTTAGGAAATGGTAGCGTGTATAGACCCCTATCAAATGGAAGAGCGCAAATTGATTCAACAAATGATGTCTTAGGTGGCTCTTTTGAAGTTTGCAGTTGTGTAAATTATTTTCTTAGTTCTTGTATTTCTTCCCTTAAGATTTCAGCCTCAGTGGGCTCTCATTTTGGGATAATATGTTCAACATTAAAACCTTGAGGGAGTTTCCATCCCCTAGCTGCCATGTATCAGAAGTATTGGTCTCCATTTTCCTCTAAAGGTCTAAGCATTAGCTTTTGGGCGAAGCCATCTTGTTGAAATTTGATCACATCTTCACTAGTTACTTCTTCATCACTATCATGATGAGATGGTTTAGGTGAAGGACATGTGCCAGCGGCAGCTCTAGGAGTCCTTGGAGGTGTGTGATTACCATCATTATTTTCAAAGGGATTTCGAGGACAAGTTCCTTTATATCCTTCATAGCGTGCCTGATTGTCAGTTTTAGCTTGTTGATTTTCTCTCTCCGTAGTGTATATAGACTCCAAAGTCTTTTGGGTTTCATGTGCTTGTTCTTCTAAGCGACGTTTAATTTCATCAGGATGCACCATAGTGACTATACCACTCGTACCCTCGGGTGTCTCAAAGGGTGTGCCAAATGGATTTTCAAAACTATAAAGTGGGTTGTGCCGAACGTTAGTTGTTTGTGTTTGATCAAATTCGAGGTTCTTATCACAAGGTTGTTTGCGAGGACGTTTGGGTGGTGTTTCCAATTGTTTGAAAATGAAAGGCGTGTGGCTACCGTTACCACCTTGATATCTAGTTGTGATCGGCATGTAAAGAGTTGTCTTTTTTTAGTAGGACAAGAAGAGCGAACCAAATTTGAAGCTTTTATGATCAGGACTAGTCACTTGTCAAAATGTGATTAGATGGATTGTCAAACAGTGCTCAAGATCTTACAGCATGGGTGACTCGAGCCGAGCAGACGAGCGAGAAGCTCAATAGTGGATAGCTAGAAAAATAATAGCTGAATTTTGACAAGTGATTTATCAAGACGTTTCAAGACTTACATTCGACAGACTAAACCCATCTTTTCAACTTAGGATGAATTCTTCACACACTGATACGTGGCCAGGATCAAGGGTGACTAGCGTGACACTCCTTAGACCAAACAAATCTGACGGCAAACTCTATTTTTGACCCAAAATGACTCTGATACTTTCTCAAAAGGAGGGTGACATAAGTTTAGCAAATAATGTCGTGCAACAAAATTTTAGGAACAGTGCGACATAATTTACTACTAACGTGCGACATAATTTTTGAAAAAAATGTTGCGCGATATTTCTCATGAAAGCGTGCGACAGAGTGCCAATTTTGTGTAAAAAAAAAAATCAATTTTTTGGCTTGGAGTTTGTTTCAATTTGTCAATCAGATAGTTTTTTCAATCAGACAGCATTTCGTCTCAGCTTGTATCAGTAAACAGCAAGGTTTGCAAACAGTAAGTGTTGTAACATGTCTTCAAAACAATTGATCAAGGGTAAAAACAACCTTGTCAATACGCACTTGGGATATCAGAACAGCCTTCCTAACAAATCTTTATCAAAATGTTTATGTTGCAAGAACGTTAACACTGGTCAAAACATTGAAAACAATAGCCAAGCAATCTACCTTAGAGTCATAGTTCATTACTCAACAACTTAGCCCACGCTTGATGCTCCTTTGCCTCACACCAAGTGGTTGCCCACAAGAGATATTGGCTTTTTCATGGAAGTGCCATAAGCACAACCAAGGGAACACATATGGTGAGTGTAAATCTTGGGGTGATCCAGGTAGTCCACTAGGATCGATCCTTGCACCAAGAAGTTGAGCGGCTAAAAAAAAAGGTAGTTACTAACTTAGAGTTTTTAGATTGGGCTTTCATTCATAGTGTTCCTCTTGCTCCCAATTACAGGACACCTCACCTTGCGATGAGTAACCAATCTCGCGATCACAAGAGTACCTTAAGCATTCTTGCCTAGTGATCTCCCTATGGTCGAAATCCCATAAGCAATCACACTAGGCGAAGACAAATACTAAGTCTACCAAAGTTTTGTGTCCTTGGTAGCCTTGAGTTTATAGTGGGTTGGAAGAGCCGGGTAATCTGCTTGTCCCCACTTGGGTCGTTCCTCTCAGGTTGTCCGAGAGTAGGCCCTCTAAAGGATTCTAACTACACAAAGAGTGGATCAACTTTCGAAAGTCAAGATTTCTGGTTCACCATAAGGGTGAAGAGCATACTCTCCTATTCCAATTGTTTTCTCCCAAACACGCCAAGAAGATTCAATTGCCTCTTACTCTTGAAACCAAATGGTAAGTCAAGATTTCTGATTCACCACAAGGGTGAAGAGCATACTCTCCTATCACCAAAAGATCCCAATTGTAAGTTTTAATGTGCCTAAAAATAAACAACTAGTATATGCTGCACATGAAAACTAAAAAGCAAGAAATTTTGGGTTTTTATGCTTTGGGCAGCCCTGCAAACAATGTTAGTAGCCCTTGCGCATTTAAAGCTTTGACATGCGTTCTTTTTGTGCAATGTTTCAATTTTTTTTTCATAAGGATGGCAACCTGTAATCACAACTTGTTAGCACCAAAAGTTAATATGAAATAACATAAAAATCTGCAATAAAAAGTGGTGAGTTGCCTCAAAAATCCAATTTATCTTCCAACCAAATGCATGCAAAGAAAGTGCAAGTTAATCACAAATGCTCTCATTTTTACTCTTTGATTTTGACCTAGTCAACAAGATTGGACTTGTTTACTGTGATTTTATATCCAAAAATGAAAATAAAAAGAAGAGACCCCTATTAAAAATTAGAGAGCTTTCCAAAAATGAAAGAAATTTTAAAAAATCTCTTCATTTGCGCTCTAGAGATCAATTTTGTCAAAATAGACCAAATTTATCAAATTGAGTTTTTGATCTTTAATACGACTTCAAAATTCAAAACACAAAAAAAGATACCCTATTAGAATTGAAAAACCTTTCTAAAAATGTAAGTTTTTTAAAAAAATTCTCTGATTTGCGATCAAAAATGGCTTTTTATGAAAAACTAAGAAAAACTCATAACTCTCGAAAATCATGTAAAAATGATCTAAAAATCGGATTGAGACATTTTGAGCATATATGAAACCTACAAAAAAAAATTTAGAACCAAACTCCAAGCGGTTTAAAAGATATGATCAAATCTTTAAACCAACTAAGTTTTTGACCTTCAAACCAATTTACTTATGGGTTGGCCTTAAAATCAAAGTGATAATTCTACAAAAGCATTTGATTAGATCCAATATGATGCTGTAAAAAACTAGAGATAAAAAATGAAAACAAATGGAGCTAGAACTTGATTCAAGCCCCACGGTGGGCGCCAAAAATGTACACTCGAAAGTGTCCCACTCTAAACCCTTCTATCCAAATAATTCCATGAGTTGGAATGCTTAGATGCCGGCTTAGAGATCCCTATCCATGGAGTGCAAGAGAGTATATTTCAAGAATAAAAAGGCTCTCAGATGAGCCTTAGAGATACTCTTCTTGCTAGTAAACCATGCAATGGGAGGTTCCAAAGACAAGATGCAAGAATGCAAATGTCCCAAGGAGTTCCTCAAGGATGCAATGCAAATGAAGATTAAGCTAGAATGAGATTGTCAAATGCAGCTATGCTAGAATATGAATGAGAGTGTTACAATCCAAATATTAAGCTATGTGAGAGATTATTGCAAAATAGAAGCTAAACTAACATGCAACATGAATCTAAGCTAAAATGCCATGGATGAGAGAATGTAGACAAGGAAGAGAAGCTCTCCACAAAGCTCCAAAGAAAACCTGTTAGAAAACCTGCAGCATAACAATGTTCAAAAGATGGATTGATTGAGGGGGAAAGCTCTCTCCCTTTTAAAGATGTATAGACAGTAGAGATCAAGATGAAGATGGTGGATGATCAACGGTGGAATTTGAAAAGAGGAGTGATCCATGTGCACACACAAATCAACCAATAGAATATAAGTTGACTTGTCATATAAGACAAAAGTCACAAAGCCTTTTCTTTTAATTGCAAAATAGAAAAAAGACTTTATGTGTGCACTTTAAGTGGCTTAGAAGAATGGGGTCTTTTATTTAATTAAAAGGGGACATGTTCTTTTAATCAAATAATGAACTTAGGATAGCATAGTCAAACTATAGGTTATAATCAAATAAATTGATTATTAGCAATTTGGCTTAGGTAAGTGATTAAATTAATTTAGCCAAAATGTTGAAAAGGGGACTAATAGTCTAGATGACCATTTTTAGGTGATTACAGTAGCAACATAATCAAAATTGATAACCATAACCTAATCAATAGTAAGCCCCATAAAGTCACTAGAAATAATCAACTTAGTGGTAGCCTAATCAACAATATAATGCCTTATGGTAACCTCAATAGAAAGCTTTAAAGCCACTTCTTCTTGTAGTCAATACCAATCAACCTAAGAAAACTAAATTACCTACTCAGCCAGTGCCAAATCCAAATAACATGCTTGCTCAAAAGCAAGTGTATTCCTTCAATGATACTTAGCAACAAACCTATTTAATCAATGATATTCACCTTATGTCTGGAACCACTCTTCCAAGTCCTAAAGGTCTAGTAATAACTAAAATTACTTTTGAGGATGCCTTGAATGGATAATCCCTTCCTATTCCACCATAGTCTCTTTTAGCCAAATCTCCACCATTTCTACAAAGACTTTCCCAATCCTCTATTTCTTATGAAAATCCTACTATTGGAGAACTACTTGCTCAATTGAAGTAGATGATAGTAAAAATACCATTATTATATGATCTCAAAGAGAACCCATCATATGCCAAAGCCATTAAGGAAGCATGCATAAAGAAACCTGGTAGGAAATGAAAGGACCCTAAAACTATTCATGTCATGGGTTAGTTGTCTAACCACATGTTGAATAAATCTATAGTTCCAAAATATGCTGACCTAAGGAGTCCAATTATCATAGTTCATGTCAATGGGATTCTTGTACTAAATGTTTTGATAGACCTAGGAGAATCTATCAATGTAATGACCATGTAAGTACTTTTTCACTTGAATATAATTGGTATAAGAGAGGCCCCTACCATATTTTAGCATGTTTATATCTCTACTAACAAACATGATGGTATGATTGAAGATGTCATAGTTACTTCAGATTCTTTGGAATATCCTGTGGATTTTCTAATCTTGTCACCTAAAGAAATTGTTGGAGGTTATCCTATTATCTAGGATGCCCTTGGTTTAGCCACTATAGATGCTTGCATAGAAATATTTAATGGTTCCACTATCAAGAAGTTAGCCTTATATTCTCCTACTATACCAATTTTGCAAGATCGTCAAGTTATGTGGCCTAATTTTCGAGGATAATGACCCTGAGGTAAATTCATTAAGTCATCTCATGATGATTGATATAAACCCATTTATGATTCCTCAAAAAAATGATGATTTCCTCATAGCTATTTTTTCCAATGAATATGGTGAAGATTCTCCTCTATGTAGTGACAAGAATTGTGCATTACAAACATTTCATCCTACTAAAGATACACCTTATTTTCTTGTAGCCACTAGTTATTTCCATAACTTTTCACCTCATGAGATTAGGTCATCCAAATTTTTTGAGTTAGAAATGTTAGGTAAGATGACTTGAGTTGAAGTAAATCCAGGTAAGGAGCTCAATGTTAATAAAAGCCTTACTCCTACCAACCTAGAAAGTAAGCTTAAGTTGCTATAGGAAAAATAGAAAGAATTCTCTTGGGACTATATAGATATGAAATGACTTGACCCAAAGCTCTATACTTGCATAATTTACATCAAACCTAAATGAAAACATGTAAGCTAGCCCCAAAGAAGAGTAAATCCAACATTGTGAGATATAGTGAAAACTGAACTACAAAAACTTTTGAGTGTTGGTTTCATTTATCTTATTTCTAATAGTCAGTGATTTTCACCTTTGGTAATAGTGCCTAAGAAAGGAGTAAATGGAGGGTATGTGTGGATTATAGGGTCCTTAATCAAGCCACTAAACAAGATACATTTCCCTTACCTTTCATTGATCAAGTTCTTGACAATTTGGCTAGGAAGAAGTAACTCTCTTTCCAAGATGGATTTAGTTAGTATAAACATATTCAAATAGCACCAAAAGATCAAGATAGATAAATTTTACATACCATTGGGACACATTTTCTTATTCAGTACTACCCATTGGATTTTGTAAATCTCTTGCTCTCTTTTAGCGAGCTGTGATAAGTATTTTTCCTAACATTTCTATTGATTGTATGGAAATCTATATGGATTATTTCATTTTGTATAGATCTTGTTAGTGTAAATAATTAATTATTATTACACTTACTAAAGTTTACTTAGGTTAATGCATTATTATATTAGTTTTCATGTAGACACCTAGGGGTATGCATAGTCATATGAGTTGTCTTGTTGACAACATAGGAGTTTGCATATTCATCTAAGTTTTCATGTAGACAACATAATTGTTCACACTCCAATTTAGCACATGGTGTCTACAACATATCTTTATGAGATAAACCTATGTAATTTTATCCTCTTATCATCGCACAAACTCTTGTTCTCAATGGAGGATAATTCACTCTTGGTAGACATGTGCTTAGTTGTGAGGCTTGTCACTTTTCTTACTCCTAGTCATTCTAGATGCCTTTCTATACAAGCACTTCTAGTATGTATTCATATGATATTCATTCTCATATTGTTATTATGATTATACATTGTTGGTCCATATTGTGCTAAGTCCTCGAGCTTCTTGATCTTGGTGTCATTTTTTCCTAAAGAAAATTCTTACATGGTATCAAAGCCATAGGAGTTTCATTAGGGTACAAATTAGATATTGATATCACATTTAGAAGGTTAAAAACCCCCAAATTGACTTTTGTTTCATCAAAATCAGACATTTGAGGTGAAATCTAGAGTCATTTTATTTTTAGAGGTGTGATGGTAGTGATTTAAGAAACATAATTACAAAGGTGTGATGGTAGTGATTTTTTTGTTTTAGGATAGAATTTTGTGATCTAAACATTGGTGTAGGATGTTTAAGATCTATGTTCTTGAATTTTTTTGCAAATCACAAATCCCAATTTTGTAACTTCAAAGGCTTAGTTTGGGCTCATCTAGACACTTATTCAAGTGCTATTTTTTTTTAGAGTGCATGACTTTTTTTCTACTTTCTAGATCTAGTATCAATTTGGAGTAATTTTGAGTAGACATAGTACTTTCAAAGTTTGATCTCATTTTGGCCTATTGGCACTTGTAATTAATTAAATCCTTGAGAGGCCTTGTGTCTTATCTTTTTGATTCTAATATAGCTTCATATTTGTTGTTGTAACCAACAAAATTAGAAGTCCACTTAGGCTCTAAATTGGCAAGTGGCCATTGTAATTGCACTAAATATAAAGTACCAAATCATGCATTAGGGGGGATTTATTTGAATTTTTTTTGCATTTTGGGGGTGCATACATTATTTGATCTCATGGAGTCATGTCAAAAGTCTCACTTTGGTTTAAGATTCAAATTAACAAAAAGAAACTATTAGAAATGGAGTGTTTTGATTGATCATCTAAGAGAACATAAGTAAGTGTTTCGTTATCTATATTTGAAGATATTTCCACCTAATGCTAGTTGGGGGAATCTTTCTCTTCTTCTTCACTTTATATATAATAGTATGAGTAAGGAATCTTTTGCTCCTCTTAGTAAGAAAAGTAGTCCTCATGATGTTTGGATGTGTCTTTGGGATGCATATGAAGATACACAAGTCCATCCATTACTAGAGGACATTCTACCTCTAGTCACTCTAGTTGTGGTACCTACAAGTCTAGTTGATATCATACCTCTTGACGCTCCTATTACTTCTACTAATCTAGTTCCAGCCATAGATGTTCTTGATTTAGTGCAGCAGGAAACACAATGTCTTCCTATTTCAGCTTCAGGGGATGACTTCCTTCCAGACATTGCAGTGTTGTTTGTGTAGTCTTACATTGAAGATGTGAGAGACATTATTGATGACATTCATCTTCTCTTTATTTAGGATAATTTTTCTTCACTTTTTGTGAGGGAACACTCTCACCCTCAACCACTTGATCTTTCTTTTGAGACTAACATGATTGTGGACACTTCTTTTCAATAGTTAAAGGAGGACTCTTTTACTTCAAAGGAGACACATCAGTCTTTGGAGATTGTATTTCAGTTTCTTCAGACATCATATCTTTTGAAGATTCTTCCTACTAATTAGATATCTTTCTCTACTACACCTATGACACCACTTCTTCCTACAGGAGGAACATCATTCAGTTTTCATGGTGCAACTTCTTCAATCATCAAGGAGCTTCTTTCATGGATGTACATTCGTCATTGAGGGGAGGATACATTTCTTCTCTTCCCATATCTTCCTATATGGATGATTCCTTATATTTGGAGTTTGATTCACTTTCGTACATGGACATGTTACCCTATTTTCCACCTTTTGGGCATCCACCAAATTGGCTTGTGGCATCTACATTCATCAAGGACTTGTCAACATATGAGAAAATTTCAAAGGCAGCATCCATAGCATACTACATATGGATTCCTCATCCATCTTCTATCCATAATGGAAAGTATACTTGCACCTATAATTGGCATATCTTCTTCCTAAAGGGAGAAATATTGTTTGTAGGCATTAGATACTATTTTTTTTTTATGACATCCTTGCAGGAGATTATTCAATATGGTGGGATACAATCATGTATTTTTTGTTATGGGAGATATATGCTTGTACATGCATGATGTATGTCATACTAGGGGGGTCTTGATTACTCCATCCTTACATGCATCTTGTATTTCAGCATCTCTCTTTTTGGAGGAGGTTTTTCCCATGAGGTTTTCCCTCTTTCTCTATTTTTAGAGAGATTGTATTGCATAGAATTATATTTAGAGCATTGCATTTGTTCATGGGTACCTAACATGGCCTAGTAGTTAGACCCACATTGCATCTTGCATTTAGCTTTGTGAGCTTAAGTGCATTCCCCTAAGTTGCACTTAAGGGGGGTTATTAATGTAAATAATTAATTATTATTACACTTTACTTAAGTTTACTTAGGTTAATGCATTATTATTTTATTTTTCATGTATACACCTAGGAGTAGCATAGTCATATGAGTTGTCTTGTTGACAACACATGAGTTTGCATATTCATCTAAGTTGTCATGTAGACAACATAGTTATTCATACTCCAATTGAGCACATGGGGTCTACAAAATATCTTTACAAGGTACACCTATGTAAGTTTATCCTCTCATCATTGCATAAACTCCTATGCTCAATGAAGGATAACCCACTCTTTGTGGACATGTCCTTAGTTGTGAGGCTTATCAATTTGCTAACTCCTAGTCATTCTAGATGCCTTTATTTATAGGCACTTCTAGTGTATATTCATATGATATTCATTCTCATATTATTATTGTGATCATACATTGTTGGTCCATATTGTGCCAAGTGCTTAAGCTTCTTGATCTTGGTATCATTTTTCCCTAAGGAAAATTCTTATAGATCTAATTTTGAAGAAGCTAAATCCAATTTAGAAAAAGTTTTCAAAAGATGTCAACAACACAACCTTTCATTGAACAATGAGAAATTCTATATGATGATGAAGGAAGGAGTTGTGTTAGGTCACTACATTCCTTCAAGTGACATTCAAGTTGATGCTCAAAAGATATAAGTGATTAGCACTCTTTCTACACCTAAAATGAAAAAAGATGTTAGAATTTTTCTTGGCAATGTTGGTTACTATAGGAGATTCATAAAAGATTTCAGCCAAAGAGAAGCTCCATTGTAAAATTTCCTAAAGGACTCTAAATTTTCATGGGATTTAGAATATGACAAATCATTTCAGCAACTCAAAGAAGTCTTAACTGAAGCACCTATAGTCAGAGGTCCCAATCGGAATCTTTTATTTTATATTCATACTAATGCTTTAGATTATGCTATAGGTGTTGTGTTAGGACAAAAGGAAGAAACCATTGAGAATTATATCTAATATATCAACAATAAATTGCAAGGGGCTGAATTGAATTATACTATCATAGAAAAAGTATTTTTGGTTGTCATTTATGCACTTAACAAACTCAGACATTATATTACTAGCTATAAGATTTTTTTACACATTGATCATCCCACCATCAAGTACCTCATGAATAAGCTTTCCATTTCAAGAAGACTATCTTGTTGGTTGCTTCTCATGAAGGAATTTGACATCAAAGTGATAGATAAACCAGACAAGGCTAATGTAGTGGTAGCTTTCCTTTCATAGTACCAATTTTATAATGATCCTATAGCCATTGATGATATCTTTCCAGATGAAAATTTGTTCTCTTTGATAGCACACAATCCATGGTATGCTAACATTGCCAATTATCTTACCACAAGAAGAACCCTATCACATTTCTCTCCTAAGGATAGAAGATTGCTAATTGAAAAGAGTTTGAATTTTTCTTGGATAGATGGTTGCATGTTTTGACCATATAAAATAGAAGCAGTATATGATAATGGAGTTGTGTAGATGTCCATAATCGATCCTATTGGATACAATCTACTGGTAAATTGTCATAGACTCAAAATTTATAATAAACTATAGAGTAAAGAGGAGTTCCTATAGTAGTTCAATTTTGTTGAATCTTTTACAGCTAAGGCAACTGAGTCTTCCACTCAACATGTCCTATTTCTTTGACTATGATCAAAGTTCATAATGATTCATCACTTTCTCCATAATAAGTCCATTTCATCTTCTATCTATACCACCCATCCACCTCATCCTCACTTCCACATTTAGCTATGTGGAGATGCAATATTTTCTCCAACTTTTCCATAAGGTTAGTACCATGCATTTGTACATACTTATTCATTTCTATTAATTTCATAGTTAAGTCTTTGTATGTCCATACAATCCTTTCTTCTCAATGCACGGTGGGACCCATATCTTCTTTTAAGTTGGGGGGGGGGGGGGGGGGGTTGTGGCAGGGTAAACTATATGAAAATCTTTATTTTATGCACATCATATCTCATAATTGTATGATAAGTTAATATGTTGTATTGCAACTAATTATTTGAAGATATGTCATATCATGGGTTTCAAACTCATTAGAATGCTGTGACACTTACCTTCCTTTCCAGAAGTACAAAAATAAAATGCATTTAAGATATGAAAAGGATGAGAGGTGAGTTTAATATTTACATGATATTATGTTATGGCATGTTACGAGATGACATCAATTTTCTTTAATGATTTGTTTATGCTTGTTGTCATTTCAAAAGTGTTATGCAAATCTTGGAAATTATCCTTTCTATCTTTTCCACTTCTATGTTTGTCCTCTGAGTGATATCATGTTATTGTAACAATAAGGGGAGATCTAATATAGCATGAACCTATAGTTCATATTATTATCCTCCAGGATAATAACTATTGGACATTGTTTGAAAATTGTGGATGGCTTTAGTAATTTTGGAGGCTTACAACTTGGGATGAGATTGCATTTTAGTTCATGAATTCCTTAAACAATGGGGTAGCCATGGTAAAAGGACTCAAGTTTGATTGTAACCAAGAGATAGTTGTAGAAATCTCTAGGGTATCATAGGAAGGTGAAATTTTTGAAGAGGACATGGACCCATGTTCAGTAAGGGCCCAATTCACCTTGCATATAGATAGATCGTTAGAGATAGATAGGAAACAAAACATGAGGAAGATATATGTACATGAGCCCTATAATAGGTGTGTGCTATTTATCATGCAATATATTACATGTGAGGGAAGGTATCAATGGTTACATGATATTAATTTCAAGCTTCTCATTTGTTTGAGCCATGCTAATAGACCAGTTAGTCTCTCACATTTCTTATTTAGTCTATTGAAGAAATGAGTTGCATCTATATAAGAAGGTAACCTAAATTTGGTGCAAACCCACTATTTAATTAAATTTCTAGTTGAGAGGGCCTTAAATCTGAGTTTTAATTTTTCATGGGATGATTTTATATTAATGAGTGATTTTTTTCCAATAAATGGAGGACCTAGGGGCTTAGGAATAGGAAAAAGGGTTGCTATAGCAACTATTACTATCAAAGTTGTAGAATAGAATGTATCTGTTGAGTCCTCAGGGAGTCCTGGTTCATCTAGTCAAAAAAATAGAAGATGTTAGAAAAATCACCATCTATTCCTATTGAGAGGAAAGGAAAAGAGAAACTTGTTACTAAAGAGACCCCTACCTCACCTTAGTCACAAACTACTTTAAAACTAGGTCTTCTATAAATTAAGGTGGAAAAGAATAGGTCCAAGAACTAGAAGAAAGTAACCCAAATCAAACAAAAGAGTCAGGATGTCAAGGGTAAAATTGTCTTGCCTTTATTCTCCATTAAAAGAAAGAAATTCCAAAAAGGGACTCCTACAGCTTATGTCAAAGGAGAATCTTTGAGAAAGAAGAAAAAAGTTGCTAAAAAGGAAACACGTATGAGGAAAATTAAGCAAATCTCTAAAGGTTTTGTTCCCAAAGATAATCCTATTGATGAAGTTAATCAAGAAAAAGTCTAAAATTATTGAAGCAATCCCTAAACATGATAAGGTAGAATAATTGGAAAAAGCTTTGGAAGATATGCCATAGGATCCTAGTTATTTTTAGGAAGATGTTGTTCACATTAGGGATGATAGTAGTGACAATTATTATGATCATGGCAACTTCATTTAATGAAGGGAACAAATCCTCAAACTATGTGTGAATCTGATAATGATACAATTTTTGTTTATGGTGATGATCCACAGAATCTTGATGAAGATTACCCTATAGTTATTGTAAAAAATATTGTACAAGTTGTGTTGGCTAATAAAGGTTTAGAAACCTTAGTGTAGGATGGACAACAAATGGAGGAAGAACCTCCACTACAACAACTAATAGATGGTAACCCAGTGAGAGCCATAGTCTTATGGAGAGCAAATTATATTTTAGAGGAGCCTAAAAATGATGAAACACACAATGATGATGATTCTAAGTGGGTAGATGTTGATAATTAGGGACCAATGCCTCCACAAACCTTTCCACACCATTAGTAGCAAGACTAAGCCTATACTAGAAATTTTTATAGAAAATATTATGTGGATGGAACACAAGAAGAAAATGTAAAAAATTATTAATAATCAGTAGTGAAAATTGTTGGATCAAGAGGACAAGATTATGGTTTTAGAAGATAAGGTCATACAATTGACTATATTAGTGCCTAAACTTCTTTAGTGTAGGCTGGCAGAACAAATTTAAGCTCTATTTATTAAAGAACAAATGATGAATTATAAGATGACTTGGATTTTTTAGGGTCTTAACTCCTCTTTAAACACTCCTCATTAATTATATTATGTATTCCAACAATCTATTGTAGCCATTAAAAAATTGTTATGTGAGTTGTACATGCATAATCTATTTGTTCTGAATGACAGGGAAGGGAATCCATTAGTGTATGTAGGGGATATTCAACTTAAACCATTTATGCCCTAGGCTCAAAATGAGATCACCTTAGGAAAAAGACCCATGGACATATTATTATGATTTCTTGAAGATAGCAGTTAGCACTAAAGGTAAAGGTCACATTAAGCCTCTTAGGAAGGCTTCTTATGTAGATTTATAGAATTTTTGAAAAGAGAGTTGAAGGAGGTAGAAAGGTCAATAATTTAGTGATGGATAAGACTTCCCCATGATTTGTAGGTTTAAGAACCACATTCTCTCCTAAACTTAATTCTGGTTAGCCGATGAGCCCCATGGTATGTAATGTTGGGACAAACTAGAGGAAGTTTTTGGATTCCATTATTGGGAATCAATGAAGATCTGAATGAGCATGACATGGCTACTGAGGTATAGATTTGGAAGAAGTTGAAAGAGTCTAAAGGATATTATTGGAGTTGGAAAAAGTGAGGATAATGAGTCGGTGTAGAAAAAGATTTCAAGCTGAAGGCTAGAGTTAGAAACTACACACTTGCTAGTGTAGACACTCAAAAAAAATTTACATCTATAGTTTCATTAGCATTTCATACTAACTCATCCCATTTTCTCATTATACTAATTCTAATCTTTTGGATAACTTGATTATCATTTGATTATATCTTCACAATATTCTTCATCATTCATATCCATTTTTACCTTAATTGTAGATCATTTCTAAATCATATATGATCAACCCAAAACCATTTCAACATCATTGAAATCACCTCAAATTTACCCAAAATCAACCATAATCAACTGGAAACATGTCAAACACATTAAATCAATCATCATCTATCTAATCCTAGGCATTGTTGTGGCTTTCAGTGCCTTAGAAACCTATCAATCCAACCTTAGTACTACCATGGCTCTTAGTGCTAGGTTAAACTGTCATTCTTGTCACCCAATCATTGATATTGTTGAGTTCCTTAGTATCAAATTGTGACATTATCAACCTTTTTAATAACATTGACAGTTTCTATCGATGTTATTATAATCAACCATATAAATCAACTTCAATCTTGTAGCATTGACAATGGTTGTTAAATGTTACACATTCTTAATCCATGTCATGTGTTCTTGGAATGTTATTAATCTAAATTAGTCATTCAATTTGACCATGGCTTTGGTCTACCTGTCATCATCCTAGTCAATCTACATAATCATCATATTTCATCAGAGGATATTGTCACATTTATAAAATCAAATTGGTCAATCATCTATTAATTTTCTCTTATAGGATTAAATAACCCATAATTTAATCTTATATCATTTCAATCATTTTTATCTCAGATTACTAATCATTCTTCCTAATTTCCACCTCAATTGATTAATATTATTAATTAATTGATTCATCATTCTCAAACTATGGGGATTCATAATTTTCTAAGTTCCTTTTTCTACTCATAATTTCCCTTTTACCAATTTCTATTTGTGTGGATATATAGATCTTTAATTCAAATATTCCACATAATATTGACATCATCATGACACATGGACATGACACATCATAGATTCTTCATTTTCACTTGGCTAAGATATGTCATAATCATATATTATTATTCCCTTACACATTTCTCTATTTAGTCATTTTGAGGTGTCACATGACATGTCATAGATCCTCCACCATTTTCAGCCATGTTTGACTTCTAAGTGTCATACAATCCTACATTTGGAATCTTGTATCATATGAGTCATGGATTTCCTAAAGGAATCTCTTGCCAAGTTTCATATCCAAGGTGACAAGTCTAATTATCTCCTCTTGTGTGATGACTATAAATTGAGCATTCTTCCTCTCATTCATGGTCTAAACGCATAAGTCCATAATCATCAAGCTTCAAATCACTTATTCTAGTATCATCAACACCATTATCCCATCATAGACTTTTTCTTTTAAATTGTGTGCATTATAAGAAATTGGAGCTACATCATATGGAGAAGAAAGAAGGACATGGGAGCTACAAATGAAAGGGTGTTTTATTTTTTACTTTATGTAGCTTTCTTTATTTAATTGGCTTTCATGGTAGACTAGAAGGTATTAACATATGTTTATTGATTTTTAGATTTTCTCATAATATGTTAGATATTAGCCTATTTTCTAGTCCTACAATTGGTTAACCCAACATGAAGATCATGCTTAACTAACTTGGGTTTCCTTGTGTTTGTGTTTGTAGGTGCAAGGAAGGGGCTCACTTGGAAGGGTATATTGACTATCTTCTCTTTCTTATCAAATATAGATTAATTAAGGGGATTAGTAATATTATTCTAAGCTCTCTTTTATTCATTTTGTTAGCTTTTTGTCCTAGGGTGCACTCTTCTCTATCAGGGCACACTTGGGGCCTCTAGGAAGCTATTTTATAGGCCTAAGAGTCACCATAACCCCCATCTATTGGTCATAGCTTACCAACTATGCCCTTCTAGACCCCAAGTGCACCATGGGCATAGTCTACACTATCTAGGTGCACTTGGTTAGGTAGGTTTCAAAATATTAGCCTTTTGGGTCTTGTTTAGGTACCATTTTCCCACAACCTACTTCCACTCTCCCAACTATGCCTAGAAACTATCAACTACACCCTTCTGGGAACCAAGTGCACCATGGGCATAGTTTTCACTTTTTGAGTGGACTTGGGAGTCTCCTAAGTCATTTTGGCCTTTTGGGGTGTAGTCTACTCTATCATAGCATAGTTGGTTCATAGAAAGCACCTATCTTGGTCAAAATCTGCATCTAGGGTTTCAATTTCATTATAGGACCTAGAGTAGATGATTTTGTGTTACTAATGATCTATTTGCAATATGTAGCAATCATTGGGAGAAGACATTCATTTTAAAATTGCTAATGCTTGTTTGCAGGATGTTGTTGAAGACCTATGTGCTTGTCCAAACTCTGTGTGTTATTTTTCTAGATTAGATAACACTTTGTTTGGTGCACTAAAATGAGCCTTCTATACTTCTTGGTGTCTATGTATTGTTTATAACCCTAGGATTTTCATGGATGCATCCTCTTCCTTTGCCATTTATGAATCTTAGGTGCAAGAGAAATCCATGTAATTTCTATAGAGAGGCCTACCTTGGACCCAAGACTCACCACTTGGTAAGCCTTAGGGTACAACATCAAAGTAGTAACAAGACAAACCCAGGTCAAAATTCCAACCACTATAACAAATTTGATATGGTTTATGTCATGTTAGCGTTATTGTTGCATTATAGCTCTTGTCCAGTACCCTTGTGGTGCATCAAACCTTGGTACCAGATAATTTGTCTTAGAGGCCAAAAACCTTTCTATCCATTGGCTCGAGGGAACACCCATGCCTATGAAGACATCCCACATACTCATGGTCCTTAGTAGAGGCAATAGTCCCTTGGAAAGTGATGACCCTTGGGATTCAAATCTTCATAGCCCCAAGAAGTGAGTGCATTGGAAGGGGGAGCCTGTGGTGCCAAGATCCTAGGTTGTGTGCTTTGGATAAGTTTGATTGAACTTTAGTTCAAGTGGGAATTTAGTAGATATAGTCTTAAAGCCTAGCTTGTGATGTGTCTTTTCACTTTAACAACAACTATTCTTATTTATTGTGTTTTGTGTCTATGGATAACACTAATCAAGATAAAACCAAACTCAAAAATTTACACCTTAGATACAATCAAAACTTGTCAATACATTACAACATTTTCAAATCATTACAAAATTTGGTCCAAAACATTCAAGACTTGGAAAACATGACAACGTATAGCCTTAGACATGCCTGGCATGACTGAGATTCCATCTTGGCATAGCATCCACTTGCATTCACCATATTTTGAGCATCATACTTGCATCCTCTAGGCCTCATATTGCATCTTATTGGTCTTCACTTTACATCCCTTATCATTTATATTTCATTCATTAGGCTACACTTTGCATTCCTTAGTCTTTCCATTTCAGCCCAAAACCTACATCTTGCATCTCCCCATTTGTATTCTTGCATTACCCAAATTTCTTCTTACACATTTCAACCCTCATTCTAGGTGTCCTAACCATCATTCTAGTCCCTATATTTTTCTCTGTCAGTTATCTCACTAGAACATCAATCTAAATACCATAGAACCCAAAATCACCTAAGTTTTAGCCTAGCTTACCAAATGCACTCTAACTCACCCCAAGTACACCATGGCCAAAATTGGCTCTATATAAGCACATTTGGTAGTTTAAGAACGTATTTTAGACTTATAAATAATTTTGGGACCTTAGGAGTGTCATTATGTGCCTGTAAAGGTCCCCTTTTCTTAGCATGTCCTGGTCTACATTCTACATGTCCTAACCTTCATTGTCTTCACTTTAAGCTTAATTCCTTAGGTCATAACCCTTATTTTGTATCTTCAATAAAATTATAACATCATCCCTAGCATCCTAGCTCTCTAGTATAGCAACTTAGTAATCACCCAGCTCAAAATTAGCAGATATTAAACCTAGTCTCAAAACTGCGCCATGAAACAATCAATTGTGCTCAAATTGGCCTTAAGTGCACTATATGCATAGTAGGTGTTGATGGAGTGTGCCTAGTGCTATCAAAGCACACTTGGTGATCAAAAAGACAATTTTGAGCTTCTGAACTATATTTTGGGACTCAAAAACTACATCTCTAGTTCTCTGTAGGTCCTCATTCTGCATATGACCCAAAACATCATCTTGCACCCAAAACTTGATTTTACATCCTAGTGTAGGACAAGAAAATGGGCTAATATCTAACATACTACAAGAAAATCACAAACTCAATAAACATACATTGATACCTTCTAGTCTACCATGAAAGCCAAATAAACAAAGAAAGCAACACAAAGTAAAAAACCACTCTTTCATTTGTAGCTCCCATATCCTTTCTTCTCTATATGATGTAGCTCCAATTGCCTATAATGAACATAATTGAAAAGAAAAATCCTATGATGTGATAATGATATGAGAATACTAGAAGACTAATTTTAAGCTTGAGGGACTAAAGACCAAGGGACCAAAAATGAGAGCAATGTGGCTCATTTTATAGCCAACATGCAAGATGAAAGCATTGGACTTGTCACCTTGGATATGCAACTTGGCAAGAGATTCTTTTGAGAATCCATGACACATATGACATAGGACTATATGAAACTTGGAAGTCAAACATGGCTAAAAATGGTGGAGAATCTATGATGCATCATGTGACACCTCAAAGCCACTTAAAGCCAAGAATCTATGACAATGATGGCTAAATACAGATATGTGTAAGGGAATAACAATATATGGACTATGACAATTCTTAGCCAAGTGTGGATGGAGAATCCATAATGTAAGATGCCCATGTGTCATGATGATGTCAAGATTATGTCAATATTTTGTGTAATATTTGAATTAAAAATCCATATACCCAAACAAAATAGAAATTAATGGTGGAAAATTTCTTACAAAGTTGTGAATTCCCATGGTTTGAGAATGATGAATCAATTAATTAATAAAATTAATTAATTGATAATTTTAATTAGGAATAATGATTATATGAAAATGATTGGGATGGCATAGGATTAAATTATGGGTTATTTAATCTAATAGAGAAAATTAGTAGATGATTGGCCAATTTTATTTATAAATGTGACAGTATCCTTTGATGAAAATGTGGATTGACTAGGATGATGATAGGTAGACTAAATCAATGATCAAATTGATTGATTGATTGATAAAAAATGATAACATGTCAAGGACACATGACATGGATTAAGGACACATAACATTTAACCAATATTGTAAATGCTACAGGATCGAGATTAATTGATAGGGTTGATCGTAATAGCATCAACAGACAATGTTAATATTATTAAAGTGATTTGATGATGTCATGATCTAAAATTGAGGGACTCAAAAATTTCAATAATCGAATGAAAAGAATGATAGTTTGACCTAGTACTAAGATCCATGATAGTACTAAGGTCAAATTGGTAGGTTTGAAAGATTGATAGGTTTTTGAGGCACTAAAAGACATAAGAATGCCTAGGAATGGATAGATGATGATTGGTTTTAGATCTCTAACATGTTTTGGGATAATTAGGACTGATTTTAGGTGATTCTAAGTATATTTGAGATAATTTTAGGTTGATTTGATATGATTTTGATGATATCAAAATGGTTTTTGGTTGATTAGATATTATTTTGAAATGATATGCAAATGGTGCAAAAGGGGATATGAATGATAAATAATATTGTTGAGATATAACCAAGTTGGCCTAAATATTAGAATTAGTGAAATGAGAAAATGGGATGAGTTAGTACAAAATAGTGATGAAACTATAGACACAAACCATTTTTGAGCATCTATATTTGGCCCCTCTTTGATACAATGTGATTTACAGCATTGTGTCAAAGAACCCTGATGAAAAAGCCAAGAAAGCATGCCTTAGTATGGGTGGTATATATGGGTGCCCCCTTAAGGAATTGACCAACATGGACATATAATAGGTCAATTTCTTTGATAAGAAGAAGATAAAATCATAACAACTGATTGATCATAAATTAGAGCTAAAATGTGAAAGTTATGGAGTCCGAAGTGCAAAAAGGCATCACGACCAACACCAAAAGTCTCTTACACATTAATATAGGTAGAAATAGACTATAAAAGGGATTGGAGAGGGTTTAAAATTCATTTTCACCCTCACATTTGGTGTAAAAGAGCTATGGAGCAAGCAGAATGGATTGGTTACCCAGGGAGCAACACCGTGGCGAATAGGTGTGTACTATAAAAAATGGATAGAAAAATGACCTTTAGTGAGTAAATTGAGGCTATATTTATGTATTTTATGGATTGGTATACTTTTTATGCACTTAGGAGTCAGTCAGGGGTCAAATGGGGGTCAAATAGGGTCCTGGGGCCAGTTTAGGGCATTAAAACACCCCAACTATGCACAAAATGCATCCAACTACATAATGGACACACTTGGCATGACCAACTTGTTAGGATTAAACCCTAGATTGAAATAAAAAATTTATGCAAACATAAATATCATACAGAAAAGAACACAAGACACCAAGATTCAATGTGGTTCACCCAATCCCTGGGCTATAGCCACCAAACAACATGTTCGATATTATTACGATCGAGTGATTACAACCTAATCATAATGTATAATCCCTTATAGCTCAATACCATTGCAAGAACCAATTTTCACATCACAAAAATGAAAAAATCCCTAACCCTAAGCGCTTTTATAGATGTATTTTTATTATTTTAGGGTTATAATTAATAATTACATGTCGACCCAAAATCTCGTTAAAATAGGGCCCAATTTTTTTTTGGGTGATGCACTTAGTCCAAAAGAATTTATGAACTATGTATTTTACTTTCTTGATCAACCACCACAAACTAATAATTAGAATTTATGAAGTATGTACAGTACTTTCTTGATCAGTCACCACAAACTAACACAAGTGTGCCCTAGGATGCTTTGAGGCTCCGAACAGGGTCTAGATGAGCTTGGATCAACCCAAAACTTGGGGTACACTAGGAAAACCCTAGGATGATGTTATAAAATGGGTAAGACTCAGTAAAACATAGCCAAAGTGGTCAAAATAGGTCAAAATTAGAGCAGATATAGGTCAAAACAAGTCAGATGCTAACAAAGAGCGATGCAAAGAGTTGAAAAGAGGACAGATAGACTCAAAATGACCTAAAACTCAGACCACATGCTGAAAACCCTAGGAAGAGTTGAAAATATAGGTCAACTTAGGCCAACATGGTCATAAAAAAGTCAAACCTAGTCAAATCTAGCTCAAATGAAAGAAAAAATTGATGGATTGATAGGCAGAGGGTTAGAATGATACAAATGAGCTAGAAAAGATCTAAAACTTGGTAGACATGTTTGAAAACCTAGATAGAGTTCAAAACATAGGTCAAATTAGTAAAAAATGCTTAGAAAAAGTCACACTTAGTCAAACTAGGTCAAATAGATGTTAAACTTGGGTACAAGCCATAGAAGGT
This sequence comes from Cupressus sempervirens, assembly GCA_028749045.1. Lineage (NCBI taxonomy): Eukaryota > Viridiplantae > Streptophyta > Pinopsida > Cupressales > Cupressaceae > Cupressus > Cupressus sempervirens. The sequence continues at coordinate 404,893,461 of CM053790.1, forward strand.
TGACATAGGCTATACAGTTATGCAGGAGGATCTACCCCTATTGTGAGTGAGGGGACATAAGCCTCAAAGCTTGATGCTATATCATTAGATGACTTTTATAGAGCAAGAGATCTTGGTAGGACTTGGACTATATCATATCACATTCATGTATGAGGTACGAGAGAATAGAGCCCTACTGGTAGCACTAATGAATAGATGGCATTTAGAGACTAGTTCCTTCCATTTTCTCATGGAGGAGGTAGCTATGGCCTTGGAGGATTTATGTTGCATCCTTAGGATTCTAATTCATGGAGACCTAGCTATGTATGACCTAGCTACTGGGTGAGAAAAATTACACCAGCTATTCAGATGTGGAGTTGTAGAGTTGGGTATCTAAGATTAAGAGATCAAATAGGAGCTACTAATGGGGCATCATGAGCAACTAATTGATGTGGTTTTTTGGGTGGTGGGTAGACTACTAATACCTAATAGGTGTAGACATGGGTTCCCTATAAAATGGGGTCAAGTGTTAGAGAGCATGGTCATGGAGAGGACCATGTTTTCCTAGGGATCATGCATGTTGGGGATATTATACTACTATTTGTATCAAGTAGCATATAAAGGTGGACTGACATTTAGTACTAGAGGTACACTACTACAAATCTAGGCATATGAGCACATTGTAGCATTCAAACCACTTGTAGAGAAAGAGATAGTGGAGGATATGCCTTATTCATATAGCTATAAAGGTATACTAGCATGAGGACCACTAGGATACACTTGGTTCTTCAGACATCAATTGGATACTATGACACAATTTATCTAGAGATGCTACAAAGATTTCTTAGGGTGGGACAATGATGAGATCCACCTACCATACTACAGATAGGAGTGCTATGTGATAGGGTGCATAGTGATTGGTCACCTGGTGATAGAGATGTACCTACTAGAGTGGGTATGCAGGCAGTTTGGAGAGATACAAGAGGTGCTGATAGGTATAGCATTGTTTGCATAGTCTAGAGTAGAGATCCAAGAGTGGGGAGGACCTATTAGGACATAGGTGGCTTATGCATAGTTGGAGGAGCTATAGCTAAGGGTATGGGGAGCAGTAGTAGATGTGGTGGATGCAAGCATGAGAGTGGAATATTATAGGTGGTTTGTGCAACATCGTCCGAGGCCATTGATAGATCCAGTAGTGTTGGTACTGCAAGAAAGATTACAAGAAGAGTAGGGTGAGGAGGAGGATAAGGGAGATTATGATGAGGGATAAGGTGAGGATGATGATGAGGAGGGAGGAGATGAGGATGATGGTTGGGAGGAGGGGGAGGAGGAGAGGATGATGCTAAAGTAGGGAATGATGATGAGGATGTTAATGTGGAGAATGATGATGAGGATGATGAGGGAGAGGATGAGGGAGATGAGAATGAGGGAGATCTAGTGGATTACACCAGGAGAATGCTAGTTTTGGTATAAGTAAGCCCTAGCTAGTTAGAGATTATGGAGCTGATCAGAGGGTTGTAGAGTGATTTATACTAGATTATAGTGGAGAGGGATGTGGAGATAGTAGAGAGAGAGAGAGATAAAGTAATAGCAGAGAGGGATCAAGCTATGGAAAAGAGGGATTAGGCTATGAAAAAGAGGGCTATGGTAGTGCACCAAGTAGAGAGGATAGTGCATGAGTCATAGGAATTCATTAGTAGCATCAAAGATGCAACCTATTGAGAGATGGCTATGATGATGGGTAGGGCAGATGTGGAGACATAGTACTAGAGGGATCATTATGAGATGGTAGTGCCACTAGGGTAGAGGGTAGAGAGCTTTTATTCATTGAGATCTCACTCATAGTGGACATAAAGGGATCATCCTTGAGGGTAGACAAAGGTTGTGAGGCTAGGGATAGCACAGGTTGACATAGACATGCTCTTGTGCAGAGGGGATTCTCTATTTTTCTTTTTTTTTGTTGTGCTCTTTTATGGTTCACATCCATGGGCAGTTATTATTGATGTAAACTATGGCCATGTACTTTGACACTTTTGTGTAGCATTTATCAGATGTACTTATGTTATGATGGCTATATGAGATGGATTATGCATGTATTTTATATGCTTTATATAGATGCATTTATGCTTTTCTATGTGGACTTTGATATGATGAAATCATGCATTGATTTATCACATGGTATGTTTAGGCAATGACATCTTTATTTTTGCATGTGTTTTTCTCATGAATGAATGCCTAATGAAATGTAACATGATATGGAATGAATGAAAATGAAGTGTAACATGATATGAATGCCATGGTTATGTATATATATTGCTTTGGGTTTTTCTAGACTTTTGACATATGCAAGAATGCAGGATGATGATGAGTTTGGTGTATCAGAATACACGACCATGGCGGCAGATGAAGGTGATGTAGAAGATAGAGGAGATGAGATGAGGAATAGTTAGTATGAGGTGAGGACTTTTTCTTTTGTAAAGTGCACTATATGTTATTGAAGATTTATTTTGATATGGTAGATGGATTGTAATGCATCATGGCATAAAGGGCCAGAGCGTAAATGCAAACCTTTTACATAAACAAGCACAATGTAGATAGAAAATGACCTTGTCCTTCCTGAGGCATATAGGCATACCTCAAACTCTCAAAGGTATATTTTTAAGAGACAAAAAACTAAAATATGACAATGAGCCATCATGGCCACTCTCATAGATCAATTTTTATTATTGAGTGGCATAGGAACATGATTAAAAAAAACAAAGCAAAAGTAAATCACTCACTAAACAACATGATCTAATAGTTATTCTTGTCCATTATTACTTCCTTTTTAGTGTTTTAAGTTTCACAAATAGCATTTGATAGGTTGATCATGTGATAGCTCTATTTGTTGATTCATTTAATAGGTTCATAGTGACACACTAGATTAATTTTTGGTTCACATTGGTTAGATAGTCTGAGTGTCATTGAAGTGTAGTGCTTTGAGTTTTAGTTTGTAAAAGTACAGGTATTTAAGCAAAAGGGATGACAATCCACAGTGAGTATTTACAAGGTTTACTACAAATTTTTGTTGGGTTTTGTGATTTTTGTAGTTTTTGAGGATATTTGATGTTTTTGTGTTACTCATTTCTTTAGGACATTTTATAAATTTTAGGATTTACTTTAGGACATTTTATGATGTTTAGTAGTTTTTTTAGGACATTATATGATTTTTCTTCATTTATTTAGGATCATTTTACAATTTTTAGTGATTTATTCAAGATTATATTTGTATTTTTAGGATTTTTCAAGATCATATTTGATTTTTTAGGAGTTTGTTTAGGATGTTTTATGAATGTCTAGGATTTTTTTAGGATCATAAGGAGTCGCAAGTGTTAGCTCCAATCTGATATGTGATAAGTCTAGTGGATAACATGCTTAGGGATATGCCTCCAATTCAAGTTCAAACTCATGCACTGTGTAGGTAATATGCCCCTAGACAAGACACAAAATATGTATAAAGGCCAAGGATAGAGTATGTATAGAACTATGATGCTTGGGAAAGATATCATGGCCCATGACAAGGGACTAAGGGCATCTTGAAATATGAAGGATATGATCAGGGAATAACAAAAGGGGTAAAAACTAGATGGAATACCGATAAATGGAGAAGCAATAACTGACTACACATGATGCCTATTTCTCAAGTTTTCACCATGGTAGTTTCCCAAAGCACCTATTTGATAAGTTTTCACTATTGGACAAAAAAAATTTCTTGACTCAAATTTTTATGCCAAGACACCTGTTTGCTAGGTTTTCATTAAGGCATCCATTTTTTTCATGACTTTTTTCACCTTTTTCTTTTCTTTTTTTCAAGACTTTTTATTTTATTTTATTTTCAAAACTTTTAGAAAAAATTTAGTATATTACTTGCAGAGATGCATGTTGTTGATGGGCATGAGAAGTGGTTCACTCTCTAGAGTTGCAAGCTTATATACCCTAGACCCAAATGCTATAGTAACTACATAAGGTCCTTCCCAATTTGGTTCAAATTTGCCTAATTTTTCTCTAATCTAATGAGTCTTGTAGTTCATCTTTAGGACTAGACCACTGATCTCAAAATGATGACCTCAGACTTTCTTATTATATCTTCATTTGAGTCTAGTTTGGTATGCTTTCAGATGTGTCAAGGTGGCTCACCTTAGCTCATTAAGCATTTCAAGTTCATGGAGTCTAGATATTCTATAGTTTTCATCATCAACAACATCTTGTAGAGATACTCTCAATGATGGAAATTCAACTTCAATGGGAAGTATTGCCTCAGTGCCAAAGACAAGAGAGTATAGTGTTGCACCCATGGGAGCATGCACACTTGTTATGTAGGCCCAAAGAGCTAGATTTATTTGTAGGTTCTAGTCTCAACCAAAATCAATGATAGTATTTTGAAGAATCTTAACAATGGTCTTATTAGATGCTTTTTCTTGTTCATTGCCCAATGTATGGTAAATACTAGAATATCCATGGTATATGTTGTATTTCTCATAGAGCTTATCCACATCTTTGAATTGAAATGAACTGCCATGATTAGTAATAATAGCCAAGAGGACTCCATATTGACATATGATGTAGTTTAGAATAAATCTTGAAATCTTCTTTCTAGTGGTGAAAGTCAGAGGGATGACTTCAACCCACTTGATAAAATATTTTGTTGTAGCGATGATGAACTTATGGCTGTCAGAGGTGTTGAGCTCTCATTTTGCACAATTCTTAATGGCAAGAATCCTTGTGAACTCCTCTCTTGAAAAGCTAATCTGAGGATCAACTCCAAGGTTATGGGTGATCTTGTGACCTACTAGAATTTTTTTAGTTGAAGATAAATCTGAATGTTCACAAGGAGGCCTTTTTTGGTTCTAATAATTTTGGATAAGATGTAGAATTTGTTCACTACTTCAAAAGAATAAAACACACTAAAAGAAATGTATTTTTGTATTTTTTTTATGATGAATGCAATCTAACAATACAACTATATGAATTCTTAATTTAACTTAGGAGTTAGTAAAGAAAATAATAAAGATAGAGTAATACGAAGTTTAAGCAAATAACATGAAAAGTAAATTCTAATAGACATAAACTATAGAAATAATGTGTCTACAAGTTAAGCTTTCAAAAAGATCAGTGGGTAACCAATGAAAGTAGGAGCAACACTTTGTTAATTCTATTGATGTAATTATCAATGGAAAATTTAGTAACCATATAATATTTCACCTTTAATCAAATCACAAGGCCATGGAAAGTGCACTCATGTGAGACAAAAAGATATGAAGGAAAAAATGGATGATCTCTTCTCTAACTAGATATGTTAGTAGAATTTGTAAAACCATAGCAAACACCAAAATTAAAAGATTGCACAACCAAAAATAACACAATAAACTTTTGGCTTAATTACATTCCATAAACATACATCCATAAAATACAACACATTTAAGAAATAATCAATACACTCCAAATGCTAGCACTAAAAGCATATATTATTGCAAAATAATGGTGGCCCTAATTACATATTACAATCTTGTATTTATAAAAAATCTTCCCCTCAATTTTTGCTAAGAGTGAGAGATATCCTTATGCAATCATATTCTTCTAAACTAATAAAACAAATCTAATTATGTACAAGCTATCTATCTAATTGGTGCTAAGTAGGACTCCATCAATTTTATATCATTAATTAGATGCATGAGCCTTTACATGTCTTAAAACAAAGAAAGAATTAGAAAAAAAGAAGAAGAGAGCCTTAGTTGATGTAGAAGTGTCTAAAAATGGTAAAAATAGAAGCAATATCTTCCATAGGCATCCATAGGAATTGAACTGCTATAAGAATGCATTTTTGATTCATGGAAAGCTCTAATTTTGGAACTAGTTGTTAATTGTCAGTGCACCTCTAACTTCTTCAAAATATTTCAAAACACTATTTCAAAAAGTGCACCAATGCGATTGGCATGCTTGGCACAACAACACAGCAACACACCTCAGAGGTAAAAATGCAAAATTTTTACCAAGCATTAAAATTGAAATTTTGGCTTGTGGGTTTTGTTCCCCTTTATACCAGAGCTAGATCTGGGTATTTTTCCTTGAATTTCTCAATTATCTCAGTGATTTGACCTGCATCTAGTAAATCTAAGGCATTATATTTATCTTTTACTTTTTTCTTGTAGTTATCCACTTCTATACGGGTTTTTACAAAATCCCTGAGTTTTGTATCAAGCTCTAACAAAGCTTCTTCCATTCTAAATGCCTACTAGATGTCCTTATCATTAAAAACTTCATTAAAAATTTTCTAAAATTTCCAACTACTACCTCTATTGGTATTAGCTTTTCCCATGCATCATCCCCAAAAATGTCTAAACATGCATCACTATAATGTCTCGTAGCTTCCAAAATTCACTCTATGGCTTGGTCCTTGAGCCTATGAATCTCCACATGTAATATTTCCATTAATTTATTACTATCTACAATCTTCTCTATCCAATCATCTATCTTATCTATTTCCTTAGCTATATATACATCCATTAGCATCTGTTACCTTTGGCCTTTTATTGCCTATAATGCCTACAAGCCTTTCCCCCAACTATGCACTTCATCCATTAAACCAAAATCTTGATTCAAAATTGCTACCAACTTATCTGAATTCTCTTACATAACATGTAATAATTTAAGATTCCATTGAATAATCAATACGCCCTTTTCCTCAAAAATTTCTCGCCATTGCTAACAAGCATTCAAAAATGGGTCCAACTATACTACTCCCCTATCTCTCCTCTGAATTACCGCATTTAGAGTTTCTTCAAGGTTAGTGTGATGCAAGGGGCCAAAAACTTCTCTCAAATATCCCTTTAGGATTTTTTTTTTCCACCAAAGTGTTATCAATTTTTCCCCATCCTGCTCTAAACTCCTAAACACCTCCTTCATCCTTATTGTAATCATCAGCTTTGCAATCTCCAAGGTTGGCTTCCCAAGCATAACTTCCTAGACCTGATAATACCTTGGAGTTAATTCTTCAACATTTGATTCTAAAGGATGGATAGCTATGTGAGAAAAAAGGTCCTCATTTTGATCACTCATGAAAAAGGCTAGTGTTCATGTACCCATTAGAGGTGAATCGGGCTTCCTTAGAACTGCTATTAATTCCATTCTATCTTCCTCAATAGTGAATTGTTATTTCTTGTTTCTTATTACTTCTTTTCTAAGCCACCTTGGGATATGCTATATTTGGGTTTTACCTATAGAGGATAAAGGAGTTTTCTCAGCTATACTCTTCCCCTTATCACTCCTTTCTAGAGTCTTCTCCCTTTGTGAGAGGTCTATGCCTATAGTCTCTATATCTGTGGAACCCATAGTTCTCACTTCTGTGTCTTGAGAAGTTTACTAAGGTTATTCACTTATATGTCCCTCTTCTAACATTTTTATGTCCCTCTTCCAAGACTTGAATGATTTCTTGATCCAACCCTATGTCAATTTGATGGCATGCCTCACCTTATGGTTGATGTCTAAGTTTTCTTCTCTATTGATCTTAGTATTCATAATAGGTTGTTCAACAATATTATCCCTATTAAATAATGGATCAAATAGCTCCTCAATGTCATGTTGCACTATCTTTAATGGAATCTTTATCTTCAAGGCCTTCTCTGCCAGATACAAAGTCATCCTACAATAATCCCTTATGCAGACATTGTAGTCATTTGTCACATTCATCCAGTGATCTTCAATAGCTTCTTCATGTTGAAATGTTTTTCCCACTAAATATTTTACTCTCTCAATATTATCAAAATATGGCTAAGGAGAATTATATTCTTCCAAGGGATACTGATCCCATTCACATTCAAAAGAGGGGATATCTATCCTCTAATCCACCTAAAAAAGTCCTATAGTCATGGGCCACATCCAACATATTTTGTATTGCTTTCTAACTCTGTTATATGTATACAAGAGTTGTCAAGAAATCTCTAGGAGGATAAGCCTATCACTGGGATACCTAGATAGCTTCTTAGGGTTGATAGTTTTTCTTTCTACCCTTAAATATTTGAATGTATGGATTTGGATGTAATAAGCTCTGACTAGTGATATTTGTATAGTTGCCTCTTCTAATATTCTCTTCATGTAATCCCCTTCTATGAACTAGATTATTGTGAAGATGAAATCATAATTTACAATTTTGTATTCTTTTCTTTTCTCTAAAAGCCTCTTCTTCAGCAATTGAGGATATACAATATACAGCCATGCATTTGCATCCTACATGTTGTGCCTCTTATAGAGCCTTGGATAATTTGTTGCTCTCACAGCTAACGGGTATACCAAATATAAAGTCATATAAAATTTCCTATTATTCTTAGTCACCACCAACTACTCATCCAAATTTTGAATAAGAGTAGAAGCCCAATCCAATGGCATCTTTTCTTTCTTTATTGTCTCAATAAAATGCACCATAAAAATGTTTAGGTTTTTGGTGGCCAGAAAACCCATAACTCTACTTAAGAGTATGATTGAGTATCCAATATCCTCTTTCATGTATCCTCTTGTCATGTCCACTTTGCCCATTTTCTTTCTTAGAGGAGTATTCTCTATAAGGTATGAAGATTGGATGATCTTAAAGGCCTCGTCAACATGTTCCTAATACCATCTCTCTACTTGCTCATAGGTTAGTCTAATGAACTAATCCACCCTTGGGAAATGGAATAATTTCTCAATGTCCTTGGATCACATATTGAGGATGATCTCTCCCATTATGCTCTTCACTACCCTCGCTTTAGGAACAAAATGCTCAATAAGTGCCATGATCAGTTCAAAGGACTGCACTAACACTAGGTGTGATGTTGCATTAATGAGCCCTGATTGAGTCAATGTAGAGATTATTTGAGACCTCTCAATTGGTTTTTTGCATAGCTTTAGGAACTCTCCCAAATCTGGGTGACCTAAATCCATGTGTCAAATCTCTAAGTAGTCATCTTGAAACTATAAATTTTGTAGTAATGCCCTAGAACTTGAACAATACTAGCTTTGGTGTCATTTTCTTGCCAATGAAGGATGAAGAAGATACCATTGTATCTACATAAAAGGACATCCATTATTCTAAAGTCAAATAAAAAATGATTAATCATACCCTAAACTAACATGAATAAAAACCCTATAATACCTAGTTGTCTAAAAACACCTCCAAAGCCTAACTTTACCCTAAAATGCAAAAATGGGTGCACCAGGCACACCTAATAGTGCGCCTGATGCGCCAATTCTTGTTTTCACATTTCATTATGTATTGTGCATTAGCAAACCTCATGGGGTGTGCTAATGCACAACCCATGTTATTTGACTTAGGCACAAAGTATTTAAAAGTTTTAAGGTGTGCATCAGCACACCTAGTTAGGTGTGTTAATGTGCACCTTAATTAGGTGTCTGTTTGTTTACTCTCTTTTTTCTTTAAGGTTTTAATAAAGAAAAAGGTGCACATCAATGCACCTCATGAGGTGTGTTGATGCAAACTTTTCATGATTTCTATTAATCTTTGTGTTTTGTAAGGTGAAGGTAGTGGAGGTGCACCTAGATGGGTGCAGAGCTACAATTATGAAAATCTAATGAAAGACAATGAAGAAAATATGAAGGAAAAAGGGGCAAGTGGGGGTTATATAGACCCCACCACCTTTGGTGTTGTGCAGGTCCACAGTTGCACTACTGTGCATCTACACATTACCAAAGGTGATGTCCTCTTCTCTATGCTATGGTGTACTAGCCCACTAGTTAAGGTGTGTTGATGTGCCTCTTTTTTTCAAAATAGGCTTATTTCTTCAAAACTCTAATTTTTGTCAACTAGGTTTTCCAATTAGGACCCAGATATAAACTAGGTCACCAAATAAACCCTCAAAAAACTCAAACCCTAGACTACGGTTCTAGAAAACTAAAAAAAATAAAGTAGGGGGTCCCCATTCCTAGTCAAAATGGGGCATGCATTGTAAAACTACAACAAATAGCCTTGACAAAAAGGAAGAAATGATGAAGGCATTTCTTCATCAGCAAACATTCTTCCAATATGTGTCAAATGCCAACTAAATCTCAATTATTCCAAGCATATTTTGAGTTACTTTTCTATCAAAACTCCAAAACATCTAAGATTAGTGTGTGTTCAGTGTGTCCATTTCCTTCGACATATTAGGATGTAGTCTATCAGAAATTTTTGACAACTTGGAAACAATCTTCCACCCCATCTGATCCATTCATTAGGAATCTTCATGCTAGTTGTTTGTCGATCCTTTATCTGATCAGATGAGAGAATCAATTCTGATGGCTCTTGGTAGGTTGTCACTTTTTCATTTGAAGTGTTGGGAAATATTTTAAATACTTTCTCTATGTAGCTCTTAATGTCACCATTTGATTCTTCAATGAAGCAATGTTTTGGTACTAGATAGCTTATTTAGAATGCATATCCTATTTTATCGGATTACCACTTTTAAACCTTTTAGAATCCTTCATTCTTAACATAATTCTTTTCCCTTTTCATTTTCTTTTTGTATCTTGACCATGCTTAGACTGTGTGGCCAAGATATTAGTGTCATTTCTTGGATTTGATCTTTTGTGAACATTGTTAGTTTGTGGTGATTGATCAAGAAAGGACAATACATACTTCATAAATTCTTTGGAGTTTGGGGTAATGGCCTAAAAAAATTATTGGCTATGGCCGACATTGTGGTGAACATATGGCCGATATGTTGTAACCCTAAAGTTGCATAAAATTACTTGTATGAAAGGGCTTGGGGTTAGGGATTGTTCCATTGTTGTGATGCAAAAATTAGTTCTTGTGGCAGTATTGAGCTGTAAGGGATTATGAATTGTAATTAGGTTGTAATCATCGGATTGTAATAATATCAGACTTTCTATTTGGTGGACATAGCCTAGGGATTGGGTGAACCACATTAAATATTGGTGTCTTGTGTTCTTTTCTATTTGATCTATTATTTTCTAATATTGTTTATATTTACATGTAATTGTTATTTGTGTTCATGGTTTAATCCTATCAAATGGCATCAGAGCAAGGTTGTTTTTTAGTTATCCTCTATAGGAAAGTCTAACAATTGAGAAGGAGTATCATGGTTGAGTGGGAGTGATGAAAAATAAGGGTAAGCTAAAGGTTGATAGGTTTAATGGGAAGAACTTTCAGTTATGAAAGATGCAAATGGAAGACTATCTTTATTAGAAGGCTTTATGAAAGTCATCAAAAGGCAAAACTAAGAACAAGGATCTATGTCAAATGATGACTGGGATCTTTTAGATAGAAAGGCACTTGGAAGTATTTAATTATGCATGGCACCATCAGTGGCATTTGATATTAAAAAAGAAAAGACAAGAAAAGAGTTGATGCAAACCCTAGCAAAATTGTATGAAAAACCTTCCACTTCAAACAAGGTATTTCTCATGAAGCATTTATTTAATATGAAAATGGAAAAAGATGGATCTATTGCAGATCATTTAAATGAGTTTAATGCTATTACTAGTCAATTATCTTTTGTGGGTATCAATTTTGATGAATAAATTAAGGCTCTCTTGATTTTGTGTTCTTTGCCTAAAAGCTGGAATGGCTTGGTAATGGCTATGAGTAATTTTGTTCTTAAATTTTGTACCCTAAAATATGATGATGTAATCAATGTTATTTTGAGTGAAGAAACTAATAGCAAAATCTCAGGTGGATATACATTAGGAAGTGCTTTGAATGCACAAACTAGAGGTAGACTAATTGAGAGAGGAAGTAATTCTATAAATTGTGAGAAATCAAGAGAAAAGTCAAAGAGGAGGAGGTCTCAATCAAGAGGACTAAATGACTACTAGTATTTTGGGAAACTAGGGCATAAAAAAAAAGATTATTGAACTCGAAAGAAAAATGAAGGAGATAAACCAAATGGAGACAAGGAGGCAAATGTGGTAAGTAACAAATCTGAAGAGGATGCTTTGCTTCTATCTTTAGAAAGTGTTGATGATTTATGAGTTTTAGATTCTGGTGCTACATTTCATGCTACACCTCATAGAGGTTATTTTATTGATTACATCCAAGTGGATTTTGGACTTATTTATTTGGGGGATAATAAACCCTATTAGATTGTTGGAAAGGGAAAATTTAAGATTAAGTTGTAGAATGAGAATCATTGGCTATTACATGAGGTAAGACATGTTCCAAGGCTAAGTAAAAATTTAATTTCAGCAAGGCAACTCAGTGATGATGGTTGTGTAGTTACTTTTAATGATAAAAATTGGAAGGTTTCAAAAGGTTCCCTTGTAGTAGCAAAAGGTGTGAAAGTAGACACCTTATATCTTTGTAACCCTAAAGTGGCACAAAAATCACTTGTATAAAAGGGCTTAGGGTTAGGTATTTTCATTAAGTTGTGATGCAAAATTAGTTCTTGCAATAGTATTGATCTATAAAGGATTACAAATTGTAATCAAGTTATAATCATTGGATCATAATAATATTAGACTTGTTGTTTGGTCAATGTAGCCTAGGGATTGGGTGAACCATATTAAATTTTGATGCCTTGTGTTCTTTTATGTGTGATTTATTATTTTTTGTTATTGGTTATATTTGCATATAATTGTTATTTTTTGTCTGTGGTTTAATCCTAACAAGTGGTATTAGAGCAAGGTTGTTTTTGAGTTATCCTCTATAGGAAAGTCTCACGATTAAATGGGAGTCTCACGATTGAGTGGGAATGATGGCAAACAAGGGTAAGCTAAGGGTTGATAGGTTTAACGGGAAAAAATTTCAGTTATGGAAGATGCAAATGGAAAACTATCTTTATTAGAAGAATTTATGGAAGCCATTGGAAGGCAAAAGCAAGGATCAGGAAACTATGTCAAATGATGAATGAGATCTTTTAGATAGAAAGGCACTGGGAAGCATTCAGTTATGCTTGGCACCATCAGTGGCATTTAATATTACAAAAGTGAAGACAATAGAAGAATTGATGCAAACCCTAGTGAAACTATATGAAAATCCCTCCACTTCAAATAAGGTATTTCTAATGAAGCATTTATTTAATATGAAAATGGTAGAAGGTGGATCTATTGTAGATCATTTAAATGAGTTTAATACTATTACTAATCAGTTATCTTCTGCAAGTATCAATTTTGATGAAGAAGTTAGGGCTCTCTTGATTTTGTATTCTTTGCCTAAAAGTTAGAATGGCTTTGTAATTGTTGTGAGTAATTCTGCTCTTGGATCTAGTACCCTAAGATATGATGATGTGATTGGTGTTGTTTTGAGTGAAGAAACTCATAGGAAAACCTCAGGTGGATCTACATTAGGAAGTGCTTTGAATGCACAAAATAGAGGTAGAATGACTGAGAGAGGAAGTAACTCTAAAAATCATGAAAAATCAAGAAGAAATTCAAAGGGGAGGAGGTCTCAATCAAGAAGACCAAATGACTACTAGTACTATGGGAAACTAGGGCACAAAAAGAAAGATTGTTGAAATTGAAAGAAAAATGAAAGAGATAAACTAGATGGAGACAAGCAAGAAAATGTGGTAAGTGACAAATCCAAAGAGAATGCTTTGCTTCTATCTTTAGAAAGTGTTGATAATTTATGGGTTTAGATTCTGGTGCTTTATTTCATGCTACAACTAATAGAAGTTATTTTATTGATTATGTTCAAGGAGATTTTAGACTTGTTTATTTGGGGGATAATGAACCCTATTAGATTTTTGGAAAGGGAAAAGTTAAGATTAAGTTGCAGAATGGGAATCATTGGCTACTACATGAGGTAAGACATGTTCCAAGGCTATGTAGGAATTTAATTTTGGCAAGGCAACTCGGTGATGAGGGTTACATAGTTACTTTTAATGATAAAAATTGGAAGGTTTCAAAAGGTTCCCTTGTAGTAGCAAAAGGTATGAAAGTAGTCACCTTATATCTTTTTACAAGTCATATTGTTCCTTCTACTTTAATTGTTTTAGAGAAAAATGAATGTTCAAAAATAGTTGTTGCAGTTTAGCAGAGAGAACAAATAGCTGTTGTAAATTTTGATACAATGTTGTTGCACAATAAACTTGGGCACATGAGTGAGAAAGGTATGAAAGTACTTCATTCCAAAAAAAATTTACCAGGTCTAAAATGTGTCAATATGGATTTCTGTGAAAGTTGTGTGTATGAAAAACAAAAGAGAGTGGGTTTTGTGAAGACTAGGAAGGAAAACAAAAAGGAGAAATTAGAGCTTGTGCATACCGATGTATGAGGACCAGCTTAGGTATCATCCCTTGGTGGCTCTCATTATTATGTTACATTTATTGATGATGCAACTAGAAAATTATGGGTTTATTTCCTTAGACATAAATCTAATGTATTACAAATTTTTAAGAAATGGAAATGCTTGGTTGAAAATGAGATTGGTAAGAAATTAAAATATCTCAGATTTGATAATAGTGGTGAGTATTACGATTATGAATTTGAAGATTATTGCTCCACTAATGGTATTTGTAGATAGAAAACTATTCCAAGGACTCCACAAGAAAATGGAGTGGTTGAACACATGAACTAAACTATTATAGAATGTGCAAGGAGCATGAGGTTGTATGTTGGGTTGCCCTTACACATGTGGGTGGAGGCTATCAATATTGCTATATATTTTATTAATAGAGGTCCCTCTAATCCTTTGGGTTGTGGTATTCCAGAGAAAGCATGAACTAGTAAAAAAATGAGTTATTCTTTTCTCAAAACCCTCAGTTATGAAGCATTTGCTCACATACATTCTGAAAATAGAACCAAGCTAGAAGCTAAGTCAAAGAAATATGTATTTTTTGGATATGGCATTAATAAATTTTGCTATAGGCTTTGGAATTTTGAAAATCAGAATTCTATAAGAAGCAAGGATGTCATATTCAATGAGAAAGTGTTGTACATAGATCTGTTGCAGCAACATGAGAAGAAAGAAGATGATTATGTAGTGCTAGATAATACTCTACAAGATGATGTTTCAGCCATTCCTCATGATATGCAACAACCACAACCACAAATACCTCACACACCAGTGCATGTTAGATGGTCAACAAGGAAAATGAGACTTTTAGAAATATTTTCTCCCTCTTTATATTCTATTTTATTAACAGATGCTAGTGGACCTGAATGTTATGATGAAGTTGTGCACGTGGATACTAAGATTTAGTAGGAGTCTGCAATGAAAGATGAAATGGACTCTTTGCTAAAGAATAAGACATAGGATTTATGCAAATTTCTTATAGGTAAAAAGGCTTTATAGAATAAGTGGATTTATAAGTTGAAAAAAGAGGAAGGAGGTAAGAAAAAATTTAAAGCCAGGTTAGTTGTAAAAGGATTTGCATAAAAAAAAGAATTCAATTTTGATGAGATATTTTCTCCTATTGTTAAAATGACTTCTATCTGTATTGTTTTAAATATTGTAGCTATTGAATATTTGTGTTTAGAGTAGCTTGATGTTAAAATAGCCTTTCTTCATGGTGATTTGGATGAAGAGATATATATATGGCTCAGCCATGGGGATTTGAGGTCAAAGGTAAGGAGAACTTAGTGTGCAAATTGAAGAAAAGTTTATATGGCTTGAAGCAAGCACCTCGGCAATGGTATCTAAAATTTGATAGTTTTATGCATGAGCATGGATACAATAGGTGTCATTTAGATCATTGTGTTTACTTTAAGAAGTTGGGTGATGATAGCTACATTATTTTATATTTATATGATAAGAATATGCTTGTAGCTGGGTCTAACATGGATCACATTAAGAGGCCGAAATGCCAACTAGCACATGAATTTTCTATGAAAGATTTGGGGGCAGCAAAATAAATCCTTGGAATGAAGATTTTTGGAGATAGGAAGAATAGGAAATTGACACTATCTCAAGCTGATTATGTTGAGAAGGTGTTGCAACATTTCTCTATAGAGAATGCTAAAGCTGTCAACACACCTTTACCTAGTCATTTGAAGTTGACTAAGGAGATGTGTCCAAAGACACAAGAAGAGGAGGATAAGATGTCCAAAGTACCCTATGCTTCAGCTATAGGAAGCTTGATGTATGTTATGGTATATACTAGGCCATATATTGGACATGTAGTGGGAGTCGTTAGCAAGTATATCAATCATTCAGGAATTGAGCATTGGAATGCAGTCAAATGGATTCTGAGATATTTGAGAGGAACATCCAAAGTGTTTACACTTTGGGGGCTCTACTACTAATTTAGAGGGCTATGTTGACTCAAATTTGGTAGGGGATATTGATACCAAGTAGAGTACTATAGGTTATGTCTTTACTGTTGGTGGGTCAACTATGATCTGGATTTCTAGATTACAGAAGGTTAATGTTTTATCCACTACAAAGGTAGAGTATGTTGCTACTACGAAGGTAGCCAAGGAGATGATATGGCTTTAGTTCTTCTTGCAAGAATTGGGACATCTTTAAAAGGATAATCATTTTCTTACAGATAGTCAAAGTGGCATTCATCTTGCAAAGAATTCAACTCTACATTTAAAGACCAAACACATAGTTGCAGTACCATTTCATTTGATCATTTTTGGAGGATGGATAGTTAAAGATGGACAAGATATATACAGATGAAAATCCTGCAGATATATTTACAAAGGTAGTGACAAGGGAGAAGTTGAACTCCTATTCAGCTTCAGTTCATCTTCTAGAGTAAACCTAAATAAAAAATACATAGTCTAGGGTGGTTTGATCCAATGGGAGCCCTATGTGGAAATTGCTACAAGATCAATCTCCAAGTGGGATGTTGTCTAGTGTGGAGTGTGATTAGTCCCCAAGTGGGAGATTGTTAGTTTGTGGTGACTGATCAAGAAAATATTGTACATACTTCATAAATTCTTTGGGGTTTAGGGCATCGCCCCAAAAAAAAATTGAGCCATGGCCAATGTTGTGGTTGAAATATGGCTGAGATGTTGTAACCCTAAAGTGGCATAAAATTACTTGTATAAAAGGGCTTAGAGTTAGGTACTTTCATTAAGTTGTGATGTGAAATTGGTTCTCGTAGTGATATTAAGCTGTACGGGATTATAGATTGTAATAAGGTTATAATCACTAGATTGTAATAATATCAGACTTGATATTTGGTGGACATAGCCTAGGGATTAGGTGAACCATGTTAAATATTGGTGCCTTGTGTTCTTTTCTATGTGGTTTATTATTTTTTATTATTGGTTATATTTGCATATAATTTCTATTTAATGTTTGTGGTTTAATCCTAACAAGTGTTTGGTGGACATAGCCCAGGGATTGGTTGAACCACGTTAAATCTTGGTGCCTTGTGTTCTTTTCTGTGTGATTTATTATTTTCTATTATTGGTTATATTTTCATATAATTGTTATTTTCTGTCTGTGGTTTAATTCTAACAAAAATCTCTTACATTCCTCTTTTAAGAACTTTTTAGAATCTCTCACACCAAATAATGTTCTTAGCAATTCCTTCAGAAGACCCTTTTGTTTGGACCAATGGGGTTTGGATCATCCCGTGTTGTCTTCAACCTTAGTTTGACAACACTTGAGATAGTTGATCTTTAAATTTGCAAAGTTTCAAGAACTTGTTGATCTGCAATTCTAAATTCATAACTGAAAGTCCCCTATTAGTACAAGTAACATCCATTCCTTAGTTAGTATAAGACACAAAATCATCAAAATATTTTGACAAAGAAATACCTCTCCCTAAAATTGGAATTTAAAGATTACTTAGTAAGATAATGTCAAGATAAAAATCTTGAGTGTGCCTACCCATGGACTGATGCAACTTTGAAAACAAATACATGACTAGAAGTAAACATGCAACTAAAAAGAAACACACTTGCAGAAATTATTTAATTTTTTTTGGGTCTTTTAGGCTCCAAAGTAATGTTTCAAAAAATTTTCATTGATTTCCAATACAACCAATTCCCCCTATAAGGAACATAGCCTAAAAGTATTTTCTCTGAGAATTTCCACAATCTAATAGGGACCAATCCACAAGTATTAAAACTTAGTGTGGCTACCTAGCTTTTCTTTTGCCTTATCCCAGAGTAAAATAAGGTTGGATATTCTAAAGGGTTTTATCATTGCCCTCTTGTCAAACCATCTTTTGATAACAACTTAATGTTTAGCCATGTGTTCCAAAAAAGCTATTCACTTTTCATTCATCTCTAAAAGATTCATCAATCTAATTTGTACTTTGTCAGCATCTTTAGCATACCCACTTATGAATTTCAAAATAGGTATCTTAAGATTAAGTAGGAATACTGGGTATTGCCTGTAAATAAGAAAATATGGAGATGTCCCCAAAGTGTTCTTGACTCTTACTTGATCTATCCATAGAGCATATTTGATTTGCATATGCCAATCTTTAGGATTCTCCTTCAACAAATGTCTTATTACTGTGATCAAGTTCTTATTCGTAGATTCTGCTACACCATTCCTTTGTGGATAATAATTTGAAGAAAAATTGGTAATAACTTGATTTTCTAATGCCCATTGAGTTGAGAATACTGATGCAAAAGCTAATCTATTATCACACAGTAAGGAGAATGGCATCTTGAATCTAGTAATTATGTGTTCCTCCAAGAAGTTTGTAACCACCTTATCAATGCAATTTTTGAATGTCTTTGCTTCTATCCAATAGGTATAGTAATCAGTAGGTATGAGAATAAAATTGTGTCCAATTGACAATGGTGGATTCATTGGACAAATAAAATTTAGCCCCCACTTTGTGAAGGGGCGTATCTCAAACACCAGTTCTAATGGCAACGCAAGATATCTTTGTCTGTTAGTACTAGTATGACAAATATGACAAGTGTGCACATGCTCAAAAGTTTCTTTGAATATTATGGGCCAAAAATAACCCGATCTTAAAATCATATGAGTTATCACTTCTATCAAACCATGCTCTGCACCATACTTATCATGAAATTATTCCAAAACTTCTTTTACTTCCTCATGTCCCAAGCATTTCAGGTAGATCCCTTCATAGTTCTTTTTGTATAACTTTCTATCATGAAACATGTAGGATTTGTACTTCATTTTGAGTCCCCTATGGGAGGAACTATTCATCGAACTAGGGTACTAATTTTGTAAAAGATAGTAAACAATATCCTAGTACCAAACATTATTACTCCCTTATCACTATCAACTTAAGATACTACAATCTTCTTTTGATCTCCCACATCTATTTCACCATCAAACCTAAATTTCATTTCATCTTTATTTTGGTTATCTACTATCATCTTTAATAATCCTTGACCTCTAACCAACCTCATGGGTTGAATTTCTAAGTCAAATTCTTGAAGGATCGCCATCAATTTCCCTCATCTTTCACCAAGTTCATTTTGCATTAGCAATGTCTTAACTACTGGATCAAGCACAATCACATATACCTTGCTTCTTAGTATGTAGTAATAGAACTTCTTTACCACTTTAATTAAGGCAAAAGAATATTTGTTGAGGTTAGAATAATTTAACTCTACATTTTTCAGAGGTCAACTCATGAAGGCAATGGGTCTCTCTCTTCCTTTTCCTTCTTCTATGTTAAAATCCTAGTGCATGAATGTTCTAAAGAAAAACAAAATATTTTGAAAGGTAGTTGATAGTCTAGACTTACCATTACTAGGGCCGTGGAAATGGCCACTTTGATATCCTCAAATAATTTTTTAATCTCTATAATTCATTCTATTTTAGCTCCCATTTTGAGTAAATCATTAAGGGGATGAACTATCTCTATAAATCTGCTTATGAATTTTCACACAAAATTTATCTTCCCAAAAAAATATTTAAGTTCTTTTTTATTGTGAGGTAGTGATAACTTTAGAGTAGCTTCAATTCTATTAGGGTCGATGGAGATTCCTTTTGCAAAGATGATATGACTTAGGAGCTTTTCTTTAGTAACCCCAAATGAACATTTCTTGGGATTGAAGGATATGCCATATTTATGGCATCTATTGAATATTTCTTAAATTGGCATGTGAGTACTTCGATCCTTTGAAAAGATAGTTAAGTCATCCATGTAAATGACTATACACTTATTTATCAATCCTTAAAAGCTTTGTCCATGGCTTGTTGAAATGTAGCCCCTACATTAATCAACCCAAAAGGCATTCTTTTGTAAGCAAAGGTTCCCCATTCAGTCATGAAGGTCGTCTTTAGTCTATCTTCTTCATCAACCATTACTTGATTATATCTCGAATACCCATCCAAGAATGACATCATCTATGAACCATTTACAATTTGCAAAAGCTCATCAAGTAAAGGCAATAGATAGTTGTCCTTTTGAGATGCAAGGTTCAAATTATGAAAATATACGCAAACAAAAATCTCTCTTGTCTTTTTCTATATAGGAACCAAATTAGCCACCCACATAGAATGGTGGATGGGGAAGATGATCTTGGCATCAAGTAACTTCTTAACTTCTTTCATTATCAGTGGTTCAATGATAGGATTAACAGGCCTTTTTTCTTTTCTGGAAAGGATTTGTATCAAGTTTTAATGGAATGTCATGCATAATAATCTTGAGATCATATGTCTTTAGCTCTTTTTAGCTCTAATAAATAACATCCTTATACTCTATAAGTAATTTAATCATGTCTTCCCTTTCTTGTGCATTGCACGCTTTCTCGATCCTTACCATTCTAGGATCATCATTAGTACCAAAATTGTATGAATCACATTCCTCAATTCCCTTCTCTTTGATCATTCTCCTATTAATTGATGATTCATCATGATAAAAAATGCACTCCAACTTAACCATTCCTTTAGGAATACTATTGGTTTTTAAGTTTAGAATCTCATCTCCATCTTCATGTTCATCATCTTCAGGTTTTTCATCTAGAGTGTCATCAATTTCTTGCCCTTTAAAGTGGCCATTGCACATGATAAATTCGAGCATATGTTGATCATCCTAAAAGACTTGGAAGTTTTTTATATTGTCTGGAATAGATGGAGAAACAACAAATTCAACTAAAAATCTTTCCAATTTCATTCTTTTAACTATTTGTAATGTGCTAGCTGAAATAGCGAGAACATCTACTACCATGTTTTTCTTTCTTGGAATGAACTTTATGTTTAAAGCTTCAAAGTCATCCATTAAATCCCATACTCTTTTCCTATAAGAAAGCAACCTCTTATCATTGTATGAGTATAACGATTTCACTTTTCTTATAACTAATTGAAAATCTCCTTCAACTATGAGAGCTATGATTCCTTTCTCTAGTGTGAAAAGCAGTCACAAGATCAATGCTTTGTATTCTGTAGCATTATTAGTACATCTAAACTATAATTGATATGCTACATAGAAAGACTTACCTTTTGGGTTGATCAACTCAATACCTATATCGACTCCCAATTTGCATTAGGAACCATCGAAGTGAAGTATCCAAATTGGATCTTCCTTGGGATTTCTAATTTTATGCTTATTCATCCACTTCTCTTTCACTTGAGCCTAGAAGGATTGTCTCTTAGGTACCCATTATAGTCTTCCATGAGGTGGACTTAGTGATTTTCCATTGTTATTCCTTGATTCTAGGAGTGTATGTTTTTCTTGTTCATCATGAATTTCCTCTATCAATTCCTTAATCTCATCCACTTTTGATTTTGGATGGATGACTACTAAAATCCATCCTTGACCTTTCATATATTGTCTTCTTCTTGGAACTTTGATCATCCCTAGTAGAGGAGAAGAAAAACCTCCACCATTTGAAGAGGTATCATTATATGACAGATTTAGATCTTCAATTGGCTCTTCAACCTTTCCCATAGATTTGGATATGTTTATAAGATTTTGATTCTCTGTGAATTCATCTTTTGGACCATTGCTTAGCCTCATCATCTATGTTAATACTTTAGCGACCACTTCTTAGAAAGATGAAAATTCAAACTATGAATGACTAAATTTATGCAATGGGAAAAATCTTGTGAGAAGGAGGATGTGGGGATCAACTTCTTCTAAAAATTGCAAATTAACCACCATGTTATCTATGAACTATGTTATGACCTCTTGTTTTGGGAAGGAAACCTTGGATCTTTCATCTTGATCAATGGATATTTTGGTTGAAATCATATCAAAAGCCATCACTTTGTAATAGCCCAAATCTAATTGCAAGAATGTGACCTCATTAGGTGCATTATATTTGGTAATCATTATTTATAACTTTGGCTCTACATCTATCTTGATTTGATTGTTCAACCCTTTTCATGGTAACCATAATTGAGTGAAATCCATAGAAAACCATCCTCTTAGGCATTTCATCAATTCTCTACTTAGTAGAAATCCATAGGTTTTAGGAATATCAATACATGTATATCAATAACATCTTGAATTTGAGGGTCAACTGTCAACTGTGGACTTTCACCTCTATTTTATCCAATTGTATCACTATCCAATTAGAAGGCTGGGGAATAACTCCCAACCTTTGTGCTATTGATAGTGGCATAACATTACATTAGGATCCTAAATCAATTAGGAAATTATGAAGATTCTTCCCATATATTCTGATGCTAAGCAAAAATAGGGGCACCTCAATCTTGTCTTTAAACATAGCCGGCATTGCCTCTGAAGCATTGACTTGTTGAAATAATGTCTTATGAGAAATAGTTTTGTATCATGGGGTACCTTTGTATGATCAAGAGTTTTCATCAGCACTTCTCATTGTTGAGGATAGTTTTTTAGCATGTCAAACATGGACATGTTGGCCTTTCTTCATTTCAAATCTTCCACTGCACTATATTTCTCGGTAGACCAAGCTATATTTTTCATGATTGTTGGGATAGTTCCTTGATTTTGATTTTTTTTCTCCTCCATATGAGGGCCTGATTGGCACCAAATTATTACTTGCTCTTGGATCAGGAGGATTTGATTGTAGTCCTAGAGGAATTCCATTTGTCATAGGTTCTTTTCAACTCTATAGATTATGTGTGTTCTAATTATCATTTCAAAAGGCAAACATTTCTCCAGGTTGAATGTCTGGTTCTTGGCTAAATGGAAAGGAGAATTCCTTGTTGGTTAGTTGTTCTACCTATGAAATTTGTGTAGAATTGTAGGATTCTAGTAGCATAGCACCAAACTATACAGTAGGGACATTGTCATTTTCTTGTGAATTCTAAGTCATGTCTTGATTCCCATTATAATACGAACCATCATTGTTAGATGTGTTTTGGCCATCGTCATATTGATTGATATATGTATGTTGAACATTGTTGTTATTGTTATTTGTAGGAATTCTTCCATTATTTAGATGAGTGTTCCATTGTCTATTCTATATTTAGAAGCTATTGTTATGATTAGGAGGATTAAAATTGTTTCCTCCATTGTTATTTCCAACATTGTTGTTTCTGGCAAAATTACTATTGTAATTTTGATTGTAATTGTTGTTGTTGTAAGGACCAGTGTTTTTTCTTTGAAAGTTTTTATTATGTCCTTCTAACAATCTTAAGTGAGTCAGCTTATTGTTCATTTGTGACATGGTCTTCTTCATCTGACCAAACTTGGAGGAAAAACTATTGCCTACCTTAGTAGAAGTTGTTTCCTTTTGTTCAAAAAAAGTAGCTTTCAAAGATTCATACCCTGGATATGTTAAATTTGGGTTTTTTAGAGTGAGAACCTACTATAATGGAACTTGATTCATTGGTATGAACTAGCTAGGCATTGCCGAAATTTTAAAAGGATATGTTGACATTGTAGTAATAACTTGAGCTAGAAGCATCAATCCTCCTCCATTAGGATTGGCTTTCTTAGTGAAGGTAATCACTTCTATGAAGACTTTGTCTAATGTGTCAATATCCATTACCAAAAGACTTCATAGAAAAATAGTAGTAAGATGGTCCATAGCATTCAGATAAATTTGAATAGCAACTTCATCTGGTATAGTGTATGACATTTCCAACTTGCAGTATGCCATGTGAAAGCAATGGTTAAAGCATGACATTGTCTCATTTGGATCATTTTTTATTGATATGAATTGTTGATTTATCACGGCTAGATTGATGAAAGTCTTAAATTGTTCCAAGAACAATTTTTTGAAAGTAGCCCAATCTCCAATGCATCCAAGTGGCAGATTAACATACCAATTAAAGGAAACTTCCCCCAAAGAGTAGGGGAATAAGTGAAGAACCACGTTCTCATTAGCAATCTACTTTCGATTACAAATTTCCTTAAACACCTTGATGTGATCTTTGATAGTTTGTGTCTCTCCATAGATAAACCTTGGGAAAAACTTGTTAGAATTCTTAGGAAGATCATTGAGTACACCTATTAATTTGATTGATGAGTCTACAACATTTTCAAAAAGGGCTATTAGAGGATTTGGTAGACTAAGGGGTGGTTGTTGTGGAGGTGGAACTATTGGGATATTTGGTGGTCCACCAAATGGTTGTTATGGAGGTGGAGCTTACAAAGATGATGAAATGTTAAATGGAAGTGGTAGAATTTGAGAGATTCCTTTGTCACTACGAGGTTTGTGAAAATAGCTAAGCTCGAGGAACTTGTGTGCACTTGTTGAAGATATTAAAGCTCACCAAAATAGGGATTATGGATCAAGATCCTCCAGTTTACATCAACTCTAGAAAAAGTGCACCTCTACAGAAGTACACTTTCTCAAAAATAAGGTGCACCTTAACATTTAGTGTACTTGGCACACATACCCACCTAGCACACCTACATAGCAGCACACCTCAAACTCTCAAAAATTTAGAAAATTTTCTGAACTTGCAAAAAAGTGCAAAATTTTGAAGTTTTGGAAAAAATTTCCTCTATTCTAAAAGTAAAGAGGCCCTCCTTCTAGCACCACTTGTGTTGAGTTGTCATTTTGTATGATGCTTAATAGCAAGAATCCTTTCAAACTTCTCTCTTGAAAAACTAATCCGAGGATCAACTCCAAGGTTCTGGGCAATCTTGCAACCTACTGAAATTTGCTCAATTGAAGATAAATGTGAATATTCATGAGAAGGCCTTTGTTGGTTTTGATAACTTCAAATAATATGTAGAATCTAAAAGAATAAAACACACTAAAAGAAACATATTTTTCTAATTTTCTATTTTATGATGAATGCAATCTAACAATGCAACTATATGAATTCTTAATTTAATCAAGGGGTTAGTAAAGAAAATAATGTAGATAGGGTATCAAGAAGTTTAATAAAATAACATAAAAAATAAATCCTAATGGACATAAACTATGGAAATAATGCATCTGTGAGTTAAGCTTTTGAAAAGATCAATGGGTAACCAATGAAAGTAGGAGCAACACTTCCTTAATTCAATTGATGCAATCATTGATGGGGAATTCAGTAATAGTATGATGTTTCACCTTTAATCAAATTGCAAGGCCACATAAAGTGCACTCATGTGAGACAAAAATCTATGAAAGAACAAAATGGGTGATCTCTTCTTGAACTAGATACATCAGCAAAATCTATAAAACCATAGCAAACACTAGATTTAAAAGATCGCACAACTAGAAATAACATAATAAACTTTTGGCTCAATTACATTCCATGAACATACATCTATAAAATATAATGCATCGAGGCAAGAATAACTACACTCCAAATGAAAGCACCAAAAGCATATATTATTGCAAAATAATAGTGGCCCTGATTACATATTACAATCTTGTATTTATGAGAAATCTTCCCCTCAATTTGTGTTGAGAGTGAGAGATATCCTGATGCAATCATATACTTCTAAACTAATAAAATAAATCTAATTATGTACAAACTATCTATCTAATAGGTGCTAAGTAGGACTCCATCCATTTTATATCATTAATTGGATGCATGACACTTTACATGTCTTAAAACAAAGAAAGCATGAGAAAACTATTAGAAACAATAGACTGCCAATATAACTGAGAAGGGGGATGAATCAATTATATGAAAATTTAAAAAATTTATCCTCTTAAGAAATCTTGACCTTTCAACCAAAGTAAACAACAACCATAAAGATATGTTGACTATGGAAACTCTTGATCAGAGGGAAAACCCCAGTGGAAATGATGCCCACAAAATGATGTACTAATATGAATTTTTTTGTTAGAGGATGGACCCTATTAGGAGTCTATTATCAAATTTAGTACAAAGAGTCCCTGTTAGGAGACTTTGAATCCCTATTAGGAGATTCCAACCCTGTTAGGAGTTGTGGAAGGTAGTGAAACCCACTGTCCAAACAACTTCAATATTAGATCAATGAACCCACTATCCAATTGACCTTGGTACTATTCTTTTCAAAATAATAGATGTGTAACAATCTCACTTCTTCCTCTGTCCAATATGTCAGACTCCTTCACCTTTAGATCATGCAATCAAATCTATAACTCTACACTCAGTAACAATAACCCTTAAGGTCACTTACATGCATAGATAGGTCACTCTACTTTTGTATCATTTTGTTGCTCAATAGTTTGCAAGTCATCTCTTCTCACTATCTATAAAACACAATAAAACATCTTTCTTTTATACCATGCTCAATAATAAATCCTTGATTTAGCTTTCCACATGTTAATTAAATGAAATACACATTTAATTAATGTTGTCAGCTTAAGGTTATACACAAACCTTCACACGTGTGACTTCGTACATGTGCACTCTCTGATGCCATCAATAGTTAGTATATTATCTCTAGTTCACTGCGCAACCCTTCATTACAATTGTAATGAACTGTAGCAATCATACAATAGGAACTACTTTCTTAATACTTTGTTTCTATATGGTTCTCTATAAATCAACTATATCTTCTATGCATTGTCACATTAGGTTAATGTACACTTGCCCTTGTAACAAATACACAATGTAGTACGTGCTAGTAACTATGCATCATTGGATAAGTAATATAATGTTCTTAATATAGAAATCATAGTCTATTACTTTTTTAGTCTTTTACAAACTTAGTACTATTTTGTCATCAATGAAAAACATAGTTATAAATACATCATATCAATGTTCTACAATGCTCCCTCATAGCATTAGCATTCATGCTAACAATCTCCCCCTTTTTCATTGATGACAACATAAATGAAAAACATCTAAGTTCCAAAAATATCATCATGTTACTTTCTCCTCAATTGAACTACATGGAATTTTGTTCATGTCACTTTCTCCCCCATTGACATCAATGTCAAAGATAATACACAAATGGTTTAGTTTCTTGGATATACAATAATTCATCAGTACAACTATAAGCCAGTCTATTGTTTTACAACTTTTGTATATAAATCCATAAACAACTCAAGTGTCTAAAGACACTATTGCATACCAATTACCAATTACCAGGAGTCCTTTGTTGACTCTATTCATCATATATACTCCTCCATTGAGAAAGCATCAATATTCAGTCTAGTCTAACAATGGTTCTATGTACCCTGTATTGATGCACTTTTGCATCTTCTATTCAGAAGTAGGCAGGAGCATAATCTGAAGCATAGCTCTTAGATATTCAAATGTGTCCTTTGGTAAGGCCTTTGTGAAAATTTTTGCAATCTATTCCTTAGTATTAATATATTCCACTCCAATTTCTTTCGCTAAGACTTTCTCTCTCGACACATGATACTCTATAGAGATGTGCTTATTCTTAGAATGCAAAATAGGATTCTTAGACATGCTTACTGTTCTTTGACATAATGTGTTCCCAGATCGATCACGCATTATTCAAAGAGGGGCAAACACTATAGACAAACAAAGTATACCCACAAGAAGAAATCAAGAAAGCATGCCCCATGTCCCCAGTCTTCTAGTTAATGACATCCTTGAAAGACTATTAGGGAGGGAACACATGGCAAAGAAATCATCATAGACAAAACACAAAGTAGATAAAGATCAGCATAGCTTAGTCGTTTAAGTGTTAAAGTGCATGTGTGTAAGTCACTTGGCTATTTCTTCTAGACTTGATTTTGATAGTGAGAAATATCGTGACATCGGAGACCATAGGTAAACTATTTGTAAAGTGTTGAAAAACACTTGATGTCAAAGTGGGTGGGGGTAGTGTTGAGAAACATTGTTTTGTGAGTTGTCAAAGAAACCCTAATGCACAAGAATACCTCAATAGGCTAAGTAGCTATGCCCCCAAGATGAGGACAAGAAATAATTTCAAGTTAGAAAATGTGTAGTGAAGTGGATGATTGAGGCTAATAGAAATAGGTGCAAGGGTTTCAAGTAGTGCCTGTTTCTAGGTTTTCACCACTTGACAGTTTTTTTAGGACTTTTTTCAATTTTTTGTATTTTTGTATTTTTGATTTTTTTGGTGATACATCAAAGTGTCTATTGCTGGGTTTTCACTAAGAAGATCTTTTTTTCAAAATATTTTCTAATTTTTAGGATTTTTTTAAGGATCATATATGATTTTTTTTTGAAATTTTTTAGAAGGTTTTAGATATCACTAGTTCTCAAGCAAGATCACATCATTTTCTCCCAATGTTTAGCAAGGCATAGGATATGATGGAGCAATGAGCTAGTGGATAAGCAAAGATGGATGAAAGAAGAGTATGAAGCAAGTGAAAGTGATCCTCAAGGACTGACTCCTCAAAAATACCCAAGCTAGGGAAAGAGGTGAAATAGTCATATGAAGCATATTTTAGATAAGCAATGGAAGTAATGAGAAAGATAGCATGTAGGATAAGAAATGAAGCCAACAAGTGAGATAGCATGAAGTGTGTAATCCAAAAGAGTAGCCATGTCAAGAGACCTATGAGAACCATGTTTCATTTATTATGATCAAGACCAAGGGGTCAACTAGATAGTATACCAATGGGATAGAGCAATAAGAATAAAGCTTAAGATAGAGGCTATGAGTGAATGGGAGAGCATAATAGAAAATCTAGTGGATAAGATAGCCAATATGCAAAGATAGCTCAACATTGTCAAGATCAAAGAGAGAAGAGGGGATAGATGGATGATGGAAGAATTACACATGATGCATGTTTGCCAGGTTTTCATCATGTTACTTATCTAAGGTGCCACAAGAAGTATTTTTCACCATAGGATGGATTTATTTCTCTTTAATTTTTCTACCAAGGTGCCACAAAAAGTGGTTTTCACCAAGACACATTTTCATTTTTTTTCATGTTTTTTTTCTTTTAAAAATTCTTTTGAATTTTTAGAAAGAGCTCAAGTTGTTTGAATGTAGATAGTGCTCCTATAGAAAAGATAAGTCATGATAAGCCAAGACCATAGAAAGGTATGTTCAAAGATGTTGATAGGGTGATGAAAGAGAAATGGTAGTAGGAAGAGTATATGGAGGATAATAGTTCATGTATAGAAAGTAAGTGTAAGCTTTAGAGGATTTCATGAGGGTAGTTGAAATATTGGACAAGATCAACATTGACACACACCTTGAAGGGTATTGGAATGATGGAGGAATCATGGATGAAGTAGCTTGAGGTTTAGATGTATGAGGTGGTAGAAGAGATTTAGAAAAAAGTGGAGTGGAAGGCTTTGGAATAATTTTAGGAAGATTTTTGGAAGAAGATGGAATGGAAGCCTTTGGAAGCTTGAATGTCAACTTTGAAATATTTTCAATATTCAAGTCTTTTAAAAGAGACTTGGGAATCCACATAGCTTTATATTTTCCTCATTCTTTGGGTGCTTGAGAGTGTATTTCTTTAATGATGGATTTAGGAACCCACATTTTCTTTGATTTAGCTCTCTTAATAGTGGACCTTTGTAGTCTCTTTTGTGCATTTTCCTTCTTAGCATTCACATGTCGATTAGATGGGACATAGTGATCTTCATTTTTCAATGGATTCTTATGTTTATTCTCACTTCCAAAGGACTTGGGATTTTTGGATGAATAAGGATGATATGATTGGTTTAGATGTATAGATGGGTGAAAATTCATCAAGGATGAGTGTCTTTGTTGATCTTGAGGTAATATAGGAGAGCTAGGGAATGAGCTAGGAGTGAATGTAGGAGATGGAGGAACATAAGGCCCCAATATGGATGGAAGGTTTGAATGCTTTAGATTAGATGGATAAGGACCAAGGATAGATTTAGAAGATGCAAAGGGATAGTGGGAAGGGATATCAAAATCTTTAGAATGAGCAACATGGTCAAAGCCATCAATAGACTCATGAATACCGTTGATAGGAACAACATTTTTAATAGAAGCATTGGAAGCTTGAGCACAATTTTGAAGTGGATATGGAGAAGTAGAACATGAGGGGATGCTTTGATCTTGACAAGTAGCTTTGGATAGCATATGAAGAGAACTTTTCTCATAATTTTCAGTAAGCTCAAGGGAGATAATGGAAGTGGTATCTTTATCATACTTAGGAGGTGGACAAGATATAGGATATGGAGGGGAAAAATCTTGAAAGAGATGAAAGTGTGCTTGATCTTGATCTTTCTTGACATTTATAGCTTTTTCTTTTTGAGAGTCCTCTTGACATGGAGCCACTTCTAAGGACAAGGGAGAATGAAGAGTGAATGGAGTAGTTCTTGGATTAGGCATAGTAGTGCATGAAGGTTGAGGATGTTTAGGATTAGTAGCATGGAAAAGGTTTGCTGCCAAATGAAGGTTAGCTTGAGTTTCTTTTAGAGGTAGCCCTTGAGGGTACACATAATGCATATGGAAAGCACTAGGTTTTTTGTCTGATGGAGGCATGTTGGAAAGCTTTGAAATGTTGGAAGATGCATGAGTGTTGGAAGAAGTGGAAGATGTAATGGAGCCACTACTAGACATAGGTTCATCAACGTAATCTTTCCCAAGAGAAGTATCCTCAGCACATGAGTCACTAGAGGTTCCAATAATTCCATTATCCATAAGATCTTAGATTTTATGTTTTAGCTCAATGCAATCTGAAGTACTATGCTCATTATGTTGATGATAAGCACAATAGATATCCAAGAATGAGTTTCCATATGAGCTAGATGTAGGTAACATGATGATCTTATTGCCAAGAAGTTTTTGCAAAGTGTCATCATAAGAATCTTCCAAGGGAGCAAAAGTTCTATTAGAAGTATGTCTAGAGTCCTTTTGTTTTTTCTCAACTGAATGGTATGCATCCATTTCTTCATCATTATCTTGGTCAAAGATAGTCCATCATGAAATTTTAGCATAGGCTCAAAGGATGTATCACTTGCTTGTTCTCTAAAGAGGTCTTTAGATCTAGAAGATGAAGACATTTAATGTCTTGAAGTAGAGCATGTAGACCTAGAAGAAGAGGATGACCTCAAAGAAGGTGACTCACATGCATGTAAAGACCTTAAGGAAGATTCATGTAATGATGCAATATTTTCCTCCAACCTTTTCTCAAGTTTAGACTTCATTTCTGTCATGCGCTTAGAGAGATGAAGGTAAGAAAGATCATTTGTCTCTTCTAGTTCTTTGTATTGCACATATAGATCTTGAAACTCTTTAGTGACATGGAGGATATCATGATCATCTAGATTGGTTGAGGTTTGGTAGCACAAGGTTTAGATCCCATAGTTTTAGATGCAAAGCCAAGCATAAAAGAGCCTAGAAGATAACTTGATGTTGAAACTATAGGAGGTAGAGTGTTCACTTGCCAAGATAGTAGAGAGAGATTAAAGTGACTTGTCAAAAAATATGTCCAAGAAACTTACAAAATGAATGACTCAAGTCAATAGCTAGGAAAGATTCCCAAATAGCCAAATAGATAGAGCAAGCAGAGTGACAAGTGAACAACTCTCCAACCCAAGAGTGTAGTCAAGAAATCAAGGCAACCATTGCAGCAAAAATATAACTAGCAAGTGGACATAGACCATAAAGATAGAAAGAACAAGAGCACCAAGAACAAATAGTCACTTTAAGCATGTTCAAGAACTAGAGACATAAAAAATAAAAATCAAATGATGAGACTCCCCTTAGCAAGCAACACAAGAAAATGTTTGCATTTGATGTTTTGACTTGGTTGACGAAGTTTGACAATAGTTGATAGCATAGCAAGTTTGATGTTCAAAAGAAATTTCTTTCCAAGCAAGATAGTGACACATGGAGTAGTCTTCAAACAATCAAGCAAGGGACAAAGAAACCTTGCATGATACAAGCATATGTGAAGTCTTAAAAAAAAGCCGTATAACTATCATCATGTGTATGTCCCAAATATTTTCACAGGTCTAGCACATTCAAGAACACATCAAGCAATATCTACCTAAATGTCATGGTTCCTTACTCAACAACTTGGCCCACGCTTAATGCTCCTTTGCCTCACACCAAGTGGTTTTCCACAAGAGATATTGGCTTTGTCATGGAAGTGCCATAAGCATAACCAAGGGAACACATATGGTGAGTGTAAATCTTGAGGTGATCTGGGTAATCCACTAGGATCAATCCTTGCACCAAGAAGTTGAGCGGCTAAAAAGGGTAGTTATTAACTTAGGGTGTTTAGATAGGGCTTCCATTCATAGTGTTCCTCTTGCTCCCAATTACGGGACACCTCACCTTGCAATGAGTAATCGATCTCGTGACCACAAGAGTACTTTAAGAATTCTTGCCTAGTGATCTCCCTATGGTCAAAATCTCATAAGCGATCACACTAGGAAAAAAAAAACACTATGTCTATCAAATTTTTGTATCCTTTATAGCCTTGAGTTTATAGTGAGTTGAAAAAGCTGGGTAATCTGCTTGTCCCCACTTGGTTCGTTCCTCTTAGGTTGTCCGAGAGCAGACCCTCTAAAAGATTTTAAACTACACAAAGAGTGGATCAACTTTCAAAAGTCAAGATTTTTGATTCATCACAAGGGTGAAGAGGATACTCTCCTATTCCAATAATTTTCTCCCAAACACACCAGAAAGATTCAGTTACCCCTTGCTTTTGAAACCAAATGGCAAGTCAAGATTTATGATTCACCACAAGGGTGAAGAGCATACTCTCCTATTACCAAAAGACTCCAATCACAAGTTTTATGTACTTATGAAAAATAAAAAATTAGTCAATGCCACACATGAAAATAAAAAAGAAAGAAATTTTGAGTTTTTATGCTTTGGGAAGCCCTGCAAACAATGTTAGTAGCCTTTGTGCATTTGAAGCTTTGACATGCGTTCTTTTTATGCAATGTTTCAATTTTTTTCACAAAGATGGCAACCTGCAATCACAACTTGTTAGCACCACAAGTTAGTGTGAAATAACATAAAATAATGCAATAAAAAATTGTTAGTTGCCTCAAATATCCAAGTTATCTTCCAATCAAGTGTATGCAAAGAAAGGGCAAACTAATCACAAATGCTCTCATTTTTACTCTTTGCTTTTGACCTAGTTAACAAGATTGGACTTTTTTGCTATGATTTTGGATCCAAAAATAGAAATAAAAAGAAGATACCCATACTAAAAATTAGAGAGCTTTCCAAAAATGCAAGAAATTCAAAAAAATCTCTTCATTTGCGCCCTAGAGACCAATTTTGTCAAAACAGGCCAAATTTATCAAATCGAGTTTTTGACCTCTAATACAACCTCAAAAGTCAAAACATAAAGAGAATACCCCTCTTAGAATTCAAAAATATTTCTGAAAATGTAAGTTTTCTGAAAAATGCACTGATTTGTGATCAAAAATGACTTTTTATGAAAAACAAAGAAAAAATCATAACTCCCACAAATCACATCAAAATGCTCTAAAAATTGGAATGAGACATTTTGAATACATAACCAACCTATAAAAAAAATTTAGAACTAAACTCTAAGCGGTTTAAAAGATATGATCAAATCTTTAAACCAACTAGATTTTTGGCCTTCAAACTAATCTACTTATGGGTTGGCTTTAAAAGAAAAGTAATAATTCTACAAAAGCACTTGATTAGATCAAATATGCTTCTGTAAAAAATTAGAGATGACAAATAAAAGCAAATGGAGCTAAAAACTTGATTCAAGCCCCACGGTGGGCGCCAAAAATATACACTCAAAAGTGTCACACTCTAAACCATTCTATCCAAACGATTCCATGAGTTTGAAAT
Organism: Cupressus sempervirens; assembly: GCA_028749045.1. Classification (NCBI taxonomy): domain Eukaryota; kingdom Viridiplantae; phylum Streptophyta; class Pinopsida; order Cupressales; family Cupressaceae; genus Cupressus; species Cupressus sempervirens. The sequence goes on from CM053790.1 coordinate 404,927,330, forward strand.
GCTTGGATGCTAGCTTAGAGCTCCCTATCCACAAAGTGTAAGAGAGTATATTTAAAAAATAAGAAGACTCTCAGATGAGCCTTAGAGATACTCTTCTTGCTAGTAAACCATGCAATGGGAGGTTCCAAAGACAAGATGCAAGACTGCAAATGTCCCAAGGAGTTCCTCAAAGATGCAATGCAACTAAAGATTAAGCTAGAATGAATATGAAAAGTGCAGCTATTCTAAGCATGGACGAGAGTGTTACAATCCAAATATTAAGCTATGTGAGATAGATTATTGCAAAATAGAAGCTAAACTAACATGCAACATGAATCTAAGCTAAAATGCTATGGTATGAGAGAATGTAGACAAGAAATAGAAGTTCTCCACAAAGCTCCAAAGAAACCTTATAGAAAACTTGCAGCATAACAATATTCAAAATATGGATGGATTCTTTGAGGGGGAAAGCTCTCTCCCTTTTAAATTCGTACGGACGGTAGAGATCAAGATGAAGATGGTGGATGATCAACGGTGGAATTTGAAAATACGTGCACACACAAGTCAACCAATAGAATATAAGTTGACTTGTCATATAAGACAAAAGTCACAAAGCCTTTTTTTTTAATTGCAAAATAGAAAAAAGACTTTATGTGTGCACTTTAAGTGGGTTAGAAGAATGGGATCTTTTATTTAATTAAAAGGGGACATGTTCTTTTAATCAAATAATGAACTTAGGATAGCATAGTCAAACTATAGGTTATAATCAAATAAATTGATTATTAGCAACTTGGTATACGTAAATGATTAAATTAACTTAGCCAAAATGTTGAAAAGGGGGTTAATAGTCTAGATGACCATTTTTAGGTGATTACAACTGTACTTGTGTTATCATAATAAATAATAACAAGTTCTTTGAATGTAATTCCAATGTCCATCATCTGCTTCATCCAGATAAGTTGATTACAATTGTTTACTACTGCAACATATTCTGCCTCTATAGTACTTTGTGAAGTGCAATCTTGTTTCTTGTTGAGCCAAAAAACTAATCTTTCACCAAGAAAGAATGCTCCTCCACTAGTGTTTTTCTATCATCCATATCTCTGGCCCAATCAACATTAGTATAAGTGCAAAGGGTAAAATCATTACTTTTGTCATACCAAATGCCATAATCATATGTCCCTTTTAGATATCTGAATATCCTTTTTATAGTTGTATAATGATATTTTTTAGAATTGGCCTAAAATCTTGCCACAATTCCAACTGCATTAGCTATATCTAGTCTACTATGAGTCAAATACTACAATCCTCCAATCATAGATCTGTATTTCTTTTGTTCAATAGTTGGTGTCTCATCTTTGCTTGATAACTTGTGACCAATTACCATAGGAGTTGCAACAGGTTTACAATTTTCTAATTCAAATATTTTCAGAAAATATTTCAAATACTTGGTCTAAGAAACAAAGATTCTTTCTTTGTTTTCATCAATTTTCAATCCTAAGAAAAATTTCATTTCTCCTATCATGCTCATCTCAAATTCATTCTTCATATCTTTTGAAAATTTGTTACTGGCATCATCATTTCCTCCAAAAATGATATCATTAACAAATACAATGATTATCAACAAACCACTTTCTATTTTTTTTAAATATAAGTTGCTATCTATTGTTCCTTTAGCAAATTCGAGTTTTGCTAGGGATTTATATGACCTTGCATACCAAGTTCTAGATGCTTGCTTTAATCCATACAAGGGTTTCTTTAATCTACAAATTGTATCCTTCTCTACTATCAAAGGAAAACCTTCTGGTTGCTCAATGTAAACTCTTCTTCAAGTTCTCCATTCAAGAATGCTAGCTTAACATCTATTTGATATACCTTGAAATTTTTATTTGTTGCATATGTCAAGAATATTTTGACTACTTCCATTCTTGCTATAGGTGCATATGTTTCCTCATAGTCAATTCCTTCTTGCTGAGAGTAGCCTTTGCATACTAGTATTGCTTTGTTTCTTATTACTTTTCCTTTTTCATTCATTTTATTTTTAAATACTCATTTTCTGCCAATCACATTTTTTTCCTTGGGTCTAGGAACTAATTCCCATGTGTCATTTTTTATTATCTATTGAATTTCTTCCTCCATTACTTTTATCCAATGATCATATTTGATTGCTTCATCTACACTTTTTGGTTCTACTTGAGATATTAGGCATAGCTCTTCATTGATTCTACTTCTTGTCATTACTCCCTTTTCTTTACTTCCTATTATCTGATCAGCAAGATGATTAGGAGTTGTTACTTCAACTCTTATTTCAAGTACTGCATTATGTTCTTCTCTTACTTCTTCAGTTTCCACATTATTCTACAAGTGATTGTTAGTCTTGAGAAATAATTCATTACATCTATTGGTCATCCCAGAATAATTATCTTTATCAAACTTATAATCCATCATCTTCTCTTTAGTGCCAAACTTTTCATCTATTCTCACATTTGTGCACTCTACTATAGTTTTTGTTCTATAGCTAAAACATCTATAAGCTTTACTTTTTAATGAATAGTCAAGAAACATACCTTCATCACTCCTTGGATCAAACTTATCGATATCGTCATCTTTTTTGATGTAGCATTTGCTTTCAAATATTCAAAAATATTTGACTAATACTGAGCAACCAAACCATAGCTCATAAGGTGTTTTCTCCATACCTTTTCTAATCTGTACTCTATTTAGTGTGTACACTACTATATTGACTACTTCTCTCCAAAAAGTATTTGGTACATCATTCTTGAATAACATAGCTCTTGCTACTTCAGCAATTAATTTTTTCTTCTTTTAGCAATCTCATTCTACTCAGGTGAATGAGGTGAAGATGGATGTCTCTTGATTCCATGTTCTTCGTAGTAGATATTGAAATCTTTAGAAGTGAATTCTCCTCCTCTATTATATCTTAAGCTCTTGTTTTCAACTCCAAATTCATTCTCTACTTTGTTCTTGAATATCTTGAATTTCTCAAATTCATATGATTTTTCTTTAAGAAAAGCTACCCACGTCATCCTAGAAAAATTATCAACAAAAATCATAAAATACATCTCTCCATATAATCCTCTTGTTTTTACAGGACCACTCAAATTTGTATGAACCAATTATAGCTTTTGTGTAGTACCAATCTGCTTGCTAGGAAATGAAACTATCTTTTTCTTAACCAAGATACAGTCCTTACAAATAATGTCAGTGGGCTTAGTGATCTTAGGTAAATCTCTCACATCAAGTATATTACTATCTTTCACAATGTTATCCAAGTTTATGTGACAAAATCTTTTGTATCATAACCAACTACTATCAAGTTTAGCTACTAAACATGTTATCTCAGTGGTTTTTAACTGAAACACATTACCTCTAGTTCTTGTACTAGTACCAATCAATTTTTCTTTCTTGTCCTTGATGATGCATGTGTCATTACCAAACTGTAATTGGTAACCTTTGTCCATAAGTTGTCCAACACTTAACAAGTTATGTTTTAGTCTAGCAACAAAATAAACATCATCAATATTTATTTTACCATCAAGTGTGATAGATCCAATTCTTGTAATGTGATAGGCTACATTGGTCCCTACTCTAATAATTCCTCCATCATGGATTCTAAATTTGACAAACTTGCTAACATCACTAGTCATGTAATGTGAATAACCACTATCAATGATCCAATCTTTCCTTTCAACTTGTGAAAATAGTGTACTTTTTTATCTGATCTCTCTATCAACATCATCCTCCTTTACAGCTATAAATCCTAATTCATCTTCACTTTTATTTTGATCAAATTCTTCTTCTTCTTCTTTATTAGCATATAAAAAATTTATAGGTCTTCTAGATTTGAATCTTCCCTTATATTTCCTTTTTCTTTTGGGACACTTCGATGCATAATGACCATATTCATTACATGTCCAACATTTAAAAATATTCTTACCATCTTTTTCTCTTTCCACAAGAAGAGCCACTCCTTCTTGGATCTTTTCCTCAATAGACTTGTTTCTGCTAGCAATGTCTCCTTGTGCTTTTGTGTTCCTTGCTAGACTAGGTTTAATGTTTAATGCCCTAAGTGTTGTCTCAATTTTTGATAATTCTCCAAATCACTTTAGATCAAATTCTTCAGCTCCCAATCTACCAAGGAATGTTTCTTTGGTGAAATTAGTAGTACAAAGTATCATCACTTGAATCATCTATGTTATTGTCTTGAAAGGTGGTGCCAGACTTTTCAAGATCTTCCATATTACATCATCATCAAATTTCTTTCCACCAAGAGATGTGATTCCTTCAAAAATCTGAAATATTTTTCTAATATAGCTTCTTATAGATTCATCTTCCATCATTCTAGCATCTTGGAATGCAAAATGCAAATTTTTTAATCTAACTCCTTTTGCATTTGTATCACCCTCATAATTAGCTTCTAAGATTTTTCAAATTTCATCAGATGTTTTGAGTTGTTTTACCTAGCTATACTCACTTTTAGGTAGAGCTGATAATATTGCTTCTCTTTCCCTTATGTTTCACATAAATACTTCTCTTTGTTCCTTGGTATAGCTTTCAAGATTGTCTTCTTCTGCAATTTTTTTAGACCCATGCACGAAAGATGAGTCTTCATTTTATCCTTCCAGATGTCATAATTTGTGCCATCAAATGTTGGACTTTCCTTTCTAAACATGTTCACCATGGATCTCCCAAATTTGTTAAACTTTTTCTTGAAGGATCTGAGGCTCTGATACCAATTGTTAGAAATAATAGTCCACCAATATAATTCAGAGAGGGGGTAAATTAGTTATATGAAAATTTAAAATATTTATCATCTTAAACAATCTTGACCTTTCAACCAAAGTAAACAACAACCATAAAGAGATGCACATAAACAATTATACCAGATATGTTAACTAGGAAAACCCTTGATCAGAGGGAAAACCATAGTGGAAATAATGCCCACAAAATGATGGATCAATATGAATATTCCTTGTTAAAGGATGGACCTTTTTAGGAGTCTATTACAATATTTAGTACAAAGAGTCCCTCTTAGGAGACTTTGAATCCCTGTTAGGAGATTCCAACCCTATTAGGAGTTATGGAAGGTAGCTAAACCCACTCTCCAAACAGCTTCGAGATCATATCAATGAATCCACTATCCAATTGATCTTGGTACTATTCTTTTCAAAATAATAGATGTGTAACAAGCTTTCTCTTCTTCCTTTTTCTAGTACATCAGGCTCCTTCACCTTCAGATCATGCAATCAGATTTGGAACTCTAAATTTAGTAACAATAACCCTTAAGGTCACTTACACACATAAGTAGGTCACTCTACTTTTATATCACTTTTCTGCTCAGTAATTTTCAAGTCTTCTCTTCTCACTATCTATAAAACATGAAAAAACATATTTCCTTTATATCATGCTCAATTATAAATCCTTGAGTTAGCTTTCCACATATTAATTAAATGAAATGCACATTTAATTATGTGATTAACTCATAGTTATACAAAAAATTTCACACATGAAACTTTGTTTTATACGCGCACTCTCTGACATCATCAACAATTAGTATACTATTTCCAATTCACTATGCAACCCTTCACAACAATTGTAATAAACTATAGCAATCATACAATAGGAATTTCTTTCCTAATACTATGTTTCCATACAATTCTTTATAGATCAGCCATATATTCCATACATTGTCACATTAGGTTATGCGCACTTGCCCTTTTAACAAATACAAAATTTAGTATGTGTTGGTAACTTTGCATCATTAGATAAGTAATATAATGTTCTCAATACAAAAATCATAGTCTACTACTTTATCAGTCTTTTACAAACTTATTACTATGTTTTCATCAGTGACAAACACAGTTATAAATACATCATATAAATGTTCTACAATGCTCCCCCATAGAATCAGCTTTCATGCGAACAAAAAACAAGAAGAAGAGAGCCTTCAGTTGATGTAGAAGTGTCTAAAAGTGGCAAAAATAGAAGCTATATCTTCACTAGGCATTCATAGGAGCTGAACTGCTATTAGAATGCATTTTCAATGCATGGAAAGCTCTAATTTTGAAACTCGTAGTTAACTATTGATGCACCTCTGACTTCTTCAAAATCTTCCAAAACACTATTTCAAAACGTGCACCATCATACTAGTGACTTGGCACACCTAGTGCAATAGCACACCTCGGAGGTAAAAATGCAAAATTTTCACCAATTGTTAAAATTGAAATTCTAGCTTCTAGGTTTTGTTCCCCTTTATACCAAAGCTATTTCTAGGTATTTTCCCTTGAATTTCTCAATTATCTTAGTGACTTGAGCTACATCTAGTAAATCTAAGGTATTATATTTATCCTTTACTTTTTGTTTGTAGTTATCCACTTTTATAGGGGTTTGTGTAAGATCCCCAAGTTTTGTATCAAGCTCTAACAAAGATTCTTCCATTCTAAATGCCTATAAAATGTCCCCATCACTAGAAACTTCATCAAAAAAATTCCAAAATTTATCATCTACGTCCTCTACTAGTATTAGCTTTTCCTGTGCATCATCCTCAAAAATGTCTAGACATGCATCACTATAATGTCTCTCAGCTTCCAAAATTCACTCTTGGGCTTGGTCCTTGAGCTAGTGAATATTTGTATGTAATGTTTCCATTACTTTATTACTATCTACAATATTCTTTATCTAATCATCTATCTTATCTAATTCCTTAGCTGTATATACATCCATTAGCATCTGGTGCCTTTGGCCTTTTATTGCCTATAATGCTTGCAAGTCTTTCCCCTAGGTATGCACTTCATCCATTAAACCAAAATCTTGATTCAAAATTGCTACCAACATATCCACATTCTCTTGTATAACATGTAATAGTTTAAGATTCCCTTGAATAATCAATATGCTCTTTTCCTTAAAACTTTCTTGTCATTGTTGACAAGCATTCAAAAATGGGTCCAACTGTACTGCTCCCCTTTCTCTTCTCTGAATTGTCATATTTAGAGTTTTTTTGGGGTTAGTGGGATCCAATGGGCCAACAAATTCACTCAAATATCCCTTTAGGATTTCATTTTTTTGCCAAAGTATTATCAATTCTACCCCATCTCGCTTTAAACTCATAACCATCAACTTCATAGTCTCCAAGGTTGGCTTCTCAAGCATAACTTCCTAGATCTGATAATCCCTTGGAGTCAATTCTTCAACATTTGATTCTAGAAAAGGGATAGCTATGTGATTAAAAAGGTCTTGATTTTGATCACTAGTGACAAAGGCTAGTGCTTGCACACCCTTTGGAGGTGAATTGGGCTTCCTTAGAACTTCTATTAATTCCATTCTATCTCCCTCCTCAATAGTGAATTATTATTTCTTGTTTCTTATTACTTCTTTTTTGAGCCACCTTGGGATATTTTGTACTAGGGTTTTACCTTTAGAGGATGAAGGAGTTTTCTTTTCTATACTCTTCCCCTTATCACTCCTTTCTAGAGTCTTCTCCATTTGTGAGAGGTTTGTGCTAGTAGTCTCTATATCTATGGAGCCCACAGTTCTCACCTCTGTGTCTTGGGAATTTTGTTGAGGTTGTTCACTTGTCTGTCCCTCTTCTGAAACTTTATCAATGGATATTTTTTGTGTCTCTCCTTCATGCTTTGTTTGAACCTATTTAGCTTATGTACCTAGAAGAAGATGGATAGTTGATCCCTTTTCTACAAAGAATGTGACTTGTACCTAGTATACTGGAACTACCCCAGGTCCTTGTGATTCAGGCGGCATCTAACTCCAATCCTCCTATTGAGATTGATTTGTTGGAGTGTCTCTTATCTTATCCCCAAAAAACTCAGTATCCATGGCCATAAAGTCAAAATCTAACATCTAAAAGACATTAGTGTCAGTCACATCCTAGTCATCTATCCACTATTGCATTTTATCTTTTGATGTAGTGTTCTACATGGGTTCATCAAGGATAGATGGCAGTGCAATCATGGAACTTCTTCTTTGTTCCTCCTCTATGGCTCTAGCAAGCCAAGTTCTCCTATTCAAAGGTACATTTCCCTCTTCCTCCTCATCACCCTCTTCTTCTACCTCTTCCAAAATTGGTTTAGGGATTGATGGAAAAGGAATCACTTTCTTGATAACCTTTTGTCTCCTCTTTACTAGAGTCTTAATCTTCCATCTTTTAGACATTGAGGGGAGGCTTTTTCTATTTTTTGAGATAGGAAAACCTCTTGTTCTTCAACTTCTATTTCATCTTGGCTTGGTACAACTGGTGGTACTTGTGGATCAGCTTGGGTTTGTGTGGCCTCTACATTCTTCGGCCCCTATATGTTTTCCTTTCCTTGTTGTGGAGGTGCTAAAATTTCTTCCTCTTTAGGTTTGGCTTGTTGAGGAGAGTTCATCTTCCTCTTTCCCTTACCTTTACCCTTTTGAGCTCAATACTAACCAACTAGACTATCAAGTTGGTGCACCATTTTTTGGCCTTACTGGTGAGTGAGCTATAAATGTAGGCACGATAACTTTTGTTCCTCTACCTCTAGTTGGACAAGCTTGCACATGGAAGATTACTGTTTCTAGAATTGGATCAAGTTTGAATGGTTTCTTGAACTAATCCTATGTCAATTTGATGGTGTGTCTTGCCCTATGGTTGATGTTTGAGTTTTCTTCTCTATCAATCTCGGTATTCATAATTTGTCATTCACCAATATTATCCCTATTAAATAATGGATCAAGCAGCTCCTCCATGTCTTTTTGTACTATCTTCAATGAAATATTTATCTTCAAGGCCTTCTCTACTAGATAAAAATTCATCCTATAATAATGCCTTATGTGTACATCATAGTTATTTTTCACATTCATCCAGTGATCTTCAATAGCTTTTTCATGTTGAAATGTTTTGCCTGCTAAATATTGTACTCTCCTAATATTCTCAAAATATGTCTACAAAGAATTATATTCTTCTAAGGGATATTGATCCCATTCACATTCAAAAGAGGGGATATCTTAACTCTGATCCACCTAAAAAGGTCCTATAGTCATGGGCCACATCCAACATGTTTTGTGTTGCTTTCTAACTCTAGCATATGTGGACAAGAGTTGTCAAGAAATCTCCAAGAGGATAAGCCTATCACTAGGATACCTAGGTAGCTTCTTAGGGTTGATAATTGTTCCTACTACCTTTAAATATGTGAATGTATGAAATTGGATGTAATAAGCTCCAACTAGTGATATTTGTGCAGTTTCCTCTTTTGATATTCTCTTTGCATAATTCCCTTCTATAAATTGGATTATTAAAAAGATGAAAGAATCTTTTACAATTTCTTACCCTTTTGTTTTCTCTAAAAGCCTCTTCTTCACCAAGGATATATAATATACAGCCATGAATTTGCATCCTACATGTTTCCTCTCTTATAGAGCCTTGGATAATTTATTGCTCTCATAGCTAGCAGGTATACCAAATGTGAAGTCATAAAATTTCATGTTGTTCTTAGCTACCACCAACTACTCACCCAAATTCTAATTGAGAGTAGAAGCCCGATCCAGTGGCATCTCTACTTTCTTTATTGTCTCAATAAAATGCACCATGAAAATGTTCAGGTGTCTAGCAGTCGGCAAACCCATAACTCTACTCAAGAGTATGATTGAGTATCCAATATCCCCTTTCATGTATCCTCTTTCAATGTCTGATTTGCCTATTTTCTTTCCTAGAGGAGTCTTCTCTATAAGGTATGAAGATTGGATGATCTCAGAAGCCTCATCAACATGTTCCTAATACCATCTCTCCACTTGCTCATAGGTTAGTCTAACAAATTGATCTGCCCTTGGGAGATGGAATACTTTCTCAATGTTCTTGGATCATAAATCAAGGATAATCTCTCTTATTATTCTCTTGACTACCCTCTCTTGAGGAAAAAAATGCTCATCAAGTGTCATGATTACTTCAAAGGATTGCACTAACACCGAGTGTGATGTTGCATTAACAAGCCCTGATCTAATCAATATGGAGATCATCTAAGACCTCTTAGTTGGTTTGTTGCATATCTTTAAGAACTCTCCTAAATTTGTGTGACCTAAATCTATGTCTCATATCTCTAAGTAGTCATCTTGAAACTGTGATTTTTTAGGAATGCCCTAGAACTTGAACTCTACTATTTTTGGTGTCATTTTCTCACCAAGGGGGGATGAAGCAAACTTCATTTTATCTATACAAAAGGAGATCCATTAGTCTAAAGTTGAAGGAAAAATGATTAATCATACACTAAACTAACACAAACAAAAATCCTAAAAAACCTAGTTGTCCAAAAACACTTTAAAACCCTAACTTTACCCTAAAATGCAAAAATGGGCACACTAGGTGCACCTAATAGGTGCACCTGATGTGCCAATTTTTGTTTGCACATTTTGGCATGTGTTGCACAAAAACACACCTCATGGGGTGTGTTGATGCATAACCCATGTTATTTGACTTAGGCACAAAGCATTTAAAAGTTTTAAGGTGTGCATCAACACACCTAGTTAGGTGCGCTAATGTGCACCTTAATTGGGTGGTTGTTTGGTTACTTTGTTTTTTTCTTTAATGTTTTAACAAAGTAAAAGGTGCACATCAACACACCTCATGAGGTGTGTTGATGCACACCTTTCATGAGTTTTATTAATGTTTGTGTTTTTTAGGATAAAGGTGACGGAAGCACACCTAGACAAGTGTGCAGTTGCAGTTATGAAGATCTGACAGAAGAAAATGAAGAAAATATGAAGGAAAAAGAGGGGGTGGGGTTTATATAGACCCCAATACCATTGGTGTTCCATAGGTGTGTAGGTGTGCTACTGTACATCTACACATTAGCAAAGGTAGTGTCCTCTTCTCTATGCTATGGTGCACTAGTGCACTAGTTGAGGTGCATTGGCGCATCTCTTTTTTGCAAAATAGGCTTATTTCTTCAAAACTCTAATTTTTGTCAATTAGGTTTTCTAGTCAGGACCCGAATATGAACTAGGTCACCAAATAAACCCTAAAAAAATCAAACCCCAAACTATGGTTTTAGAAAATCAAAAAAATAAAGTAGGGAGTCCCCATTTCTAGTCAAAATGAGGCGTGCATTATGAAACCACAATAAGAGGAAGGAGGAGAAATAGCTCCAACAAGATCAAATGGCCACTGTGAGAAGGGCCATGGAGATATGACTAGTTGTAGTTCTTGTGCTGGTGCATGGATCAGGTTACTATGTATCTAGCAGTTATGACATGTTTTGGCAAAATCGTATGCATCTTTTTCCATGGTCGGCCAATAATATCCAACTCTACCAGCTTATTAGCTAGACTCAAACTGTTGAAATGACCTCCACATATACCTTTTTGAACCTCATGTAAGGTAGTTTCAGCTTCTTATGAGTCAAGGCATATGAGAAGGGTTTGGTCAAAGGATCTCTTGTAAAGGGTGTCATCGACAATGATATATCTAGCAACTTGGTGGATAAATGCTCAACTTTCATTCTTGGATAAGTAGGGGGTAGGATTTGGACATGTAAGTAACCATAAATTTCTTGATACCAAGGGGAATTGGGACCAACAAGTTCACACATGAACTCAGATTGAGAAAGTCCAAATGTTGGAATCAAAAGTTGCTCGACAAGGAACTTACAACACTCCACATTTTGAGGCATATCAATCATAGAAGTGATAGTAGCCATAGTGTCAACTTGCCTATTGTGTATCCTTAGTAGTTGATGAAAAGAGATAGTAACAAATTTTAATTCAAGGAAATCTACCATATGTTTGTAAGGCATTAATTTTTTATCTTTGGTTTCATAGTCATCATTGACTTGGCAGATGACTAACTAGGAATCACCAAAAACATGAAAATGGTGCATGTTCCATTAGATAGCTAGCATCAGTCTTGTAATCATTGCCTCATATTCTACTATGTTGTTTGTACAATTTAATTCTATCTGATATGACTTGGGTATTATGTCTCCTTGGGGAGTGATAAACATAGTATCGGCTCTTGAACCATTTCTTGTATGTGATCCATCAAAGTAAAGCTTCCATTCATTAGATATATCCATGTTAAAGATGTTGGAATTCTTTAGAATAACTAAGAGGGGGATGAATTCATTATCCAAGGTCTAGATGTACAATTAAGACTTTTCACAACTTAGTGAACCCATATCCATAAAACATTTTCGTCATGCATGCATCCATTAGATTATGAAATCACCTAAACTTGTAAGTTACTATCAAATCAATTTGCAAAAAATGTAAACATGAAAAATAATACATTCAATAACACATTTGACACAATGATTTAACGTAAAAACCTAATTTGGAAAAAAATACTATTAACATGATACTCATTCTCACTCTTCTAAAGCGATGTCCTATGAAAGCCCAACCCTGTTAAAGGTTACAATACACACTATTAAATGTGACCCAATTAAATGATTTCAATCACCTCACCCAATTAAAGGATTTACAAATGATTGTTAGGTCAACCTTAATCCAAAGGATTTACCCTAGACTAATACAATGATTACAAGGTAATAGTAAGGCTTGATCTGATAACAACTTACAACTCTACTTGTAGATTAGAGATCTTTATTTCAATCCTCCATTTTTCATGTATTTCACACTCTTCAACTCTAATATCTTGTTCACCCTCCAAGAATCCATACCCTTAAGCCTTCTAGCTTTTTTTTTCTAATGCAATCTCTTTTCTTAGGTCACTAAATGAAGCAATACCCTAGACTCCTTCTATTCCTTAGGTTCTTGCACATGACAACCCTTGCTTTTGACCATCCATATCTATGAATAGATAATTAATATATTTTTCTTCATCTTCCATCATCCATTTTAGGGTTAGGTTAGATTAGGTAGGATTCAATGAATCTACCCTTCATTTCATTACATTCCCTTCTATAAATTTCTCCTTTCAATCCTCTTTGAATTCACCTCAAAATGGTTCATCTTGAATTCTATGCCACCAGTTCATTAATCTTATCTTCCACATGGTTCACAAAATCTAAGAAATCAAACTTGTCAACTCAAATTCATCAAATTCATAATCTTTCTTATAATGTTGACACTTGGCATTAACTATCTTCTGATGCTCAACACAAACTATGTTGCTCAGTATCCTCTATCAAATCACTCACCATTAACTAAAGTTTACTAGTGCTCGACATCAACTAAACTTTACTAAACTTACACTAAAATTGACTTTTCTTAAATCCAACTAATTTTTTACTCGTCTTACACTATATTTTCTCAGCACCTACTATGCAGAATGTTAAGCTTGGTAGAGAAACTTCATTTAACTTTTTCTTCTGAACTTAATCAGTGCAACCATCCTTTGCAACCTTAAGTAAATTATCAATGCACTATAATATCACTATCTTAATTGATTCTTGTACTCCTTCTCATATCATAACTCAACCTTTCCTCTAAGTGTCATTCTTACCTCATTTGATCGAATCCTCTTCATCAATCAAACAAATGATAGTACTTAAATCATATAACCAATTGTCTTACCAACAAGTAGCAGGTTTAACATCAGTGACAAAATAATGATTGAAACATATATTCATACTTGTGTCAATCTATTTTTAACAATCTCCTCTTTGTTATTGATGGAAAACCAAACTAACTATACTTAATTAGTATGACCAACAAAATACCAAAAAAGAAAATAATTCATTGTATTGAAATATGTCCTTCTATCAGCAACTTTCATCTTCTGAATAGGTTACAAAATTTTGATGTGATCAACAGACAATCAATCAACTCATCCTTATGTCTCCCTCTTGATTACTCCTTATATATCCCTCAACATTATCTCCCTCTTACTAGGTAGATGTAATTAGCAGGTACATTTTGTCCCTCAGTAGTCAGGATTAGGCAGATCAGGAATCTCTCCTTCATCTCCCTTAGCTTTCATGAAACTTAGTACACTTTCTCCCTCTTTGACAACAATGCCAAAGATATGTCATCTTCATATGCAGATATGAATATTTTCAGTTTCTCCCTCTGTCACCTTGCTTGCGACTGACTTGTAGCTCTAGCTCTTTGATTACTTTAGGCAGATCCTAAAGTAAGATCTACTACATCAATCTGTAACATATGTCAATAAACTTGTTTGATTTAGGGCACTCCTCATGCTTCTTAGATAGCCTTTGATACGGGTATCACCCCGAGTTTACCTCTTAGATACTCATGAGCATCCTTAGGTAATGCTTTTGTGAAGATATTAGTTATTTTCTCTTTTGTGTTAATATATTCCATCTTCACCTCTTTATCTTGAACTAATTCTATCAAGTAATGATACTTGATTGCAATGTGCTTAGTCTTTGTATGCATCACACGATTCTTTGATATATTTATAACACTTGTATTATCACAGGTTCAATAATTTCTCCCTTCATACCTTTGAGTAGTTGTTTGATCCATAAAATGTTTGTACAATTTACTATAGCAGCAACATATTTAGCTTCAAGAGTAGATTGAGATATACAGTTTTGTTTATTGCTAGTCCAAGTAACCAGCCTTTTGCCTAAGAAAAATGCTCCTCCAATGGTGTTCTTTCTATCATCAATATTTTTAACAGTCAGCATCAATGTAGGCCTTCAATTCAAATTTCTCATTTTTCTTGTAGTATAGACCATACTCCTTTGTTCCTTTTAGAAATCTCATTATTCTCTTTACTATCATCAAGTGATTCTTTTGGGATTAGCAAATAATCTTGCAACTATTCCTATAGATAATGCAATATCAGGTCTACTATGTACTAAATATTGTAATTTGCCAATCATAGACCTATATAATTTTTTATTCACCTTAGTTGAATCATCATTCTTTGACAATTTATGTTCTGTCACCATGGGTGTGCTCATTGGCTTGGAATCCTCCAATCCAAATGTTTTTAGTATCTCCTTAACATACTTTGACTGAGTAATGTATATACCATATTTCATCTAATGTACTTGCAAACCCACAAAGAACTTGATCTCTCCAAACATAGACATCTCAAATTCTTGCTTCATTTCATTTGCAAAAGTCTTACATAAAGTATCTTGACCTCTAAATATGATATCATCAACGAAAATTTCAGATAACAAAATACCTATTCATTTATTTATCTTTAAGTACAGATTATTGTTATCATCAGTCCTCTCAAATCCAATCTTCACAAAAACAATTATGAAGCCTCTTATACCATGCTCTTGGTGCTTTCTTCAAACCATATAAAGCTTTTTGTAGTGTACATGCCATGTTTTTGATGTTAGCATCAACAAATCCTTCTGGCTTTTCTATATAAACCTCTTCCTCTAATATACCATTTAGAAATGCAGACTTAACATCCATTTAATAAACTTTGAAACTTTTGTATGTAGAATAAGTAAGTAGATTTCTTACTCCTTCCAACCTCACAACATGATTGAATGTCTCTCCATAGTCTATCGCTTCTTCTTGTGCATATCCTTTATAGAAAAATCTTGCCTTGTTTCTTTTGACTTCACCATTTCCATCTAACGTGTTTTGATATAGCCACTTAATGCTAATCACATTTTTGTCTTTTATTTTGGAAATTAGAGTCCATGTCTTATTTTTTTCAATTTGTTCAATCTCTTCTTTCATGGAGTTACTCTAGTCCACATCTTCTAAGGCATCTTTCACTATTTTAGGTTCTTGCATGCTTATCAAACATGTATCATTTCTCAACTTGTTTCTTGTCATTGGTATAGCATATTTATCACTAATGATTTTTGTAGTAGGGTGATGTCTCTTGACATACTTAGAAAATTTTGGTTCTGTTATATTTTCTTCATTTAGTCTCTCAACTTCTGAATCACTATGTACATCTTTGTCTGGCAGTTCAACATTACTTTAATGTACACTAATCTCAGAATAAAAATGTGCCTCCACTTCATTCTATAACTTGGCACCTAAGTGTAGCTCAGTTCTTGAATGCAACTCGACATTATTAGTATGTGAGTCGACAGTTATTGAAACGTATTGGTGGTTTGCAACTTGATTTACAACATCTTCTTCAGCAGGCATACCTTTATAAAAGTATACGAATTATTTGTATTCTTCTAGTTCCTTCATAGATTCATCCTCATATACTTCTGTATACTCATCAAATTTCACATTTGTACTTTCCACAACTTTATTAGTGTTAGTATTTAAAAATAGAGAATCTTTACTTCTTGTGGAATAACCAAGAAATATACCTTCTTCTGCATCTAATTTACCATTCTTAAAATCTTTGAGAATATAACACTTGCTTCTAAATACCTTAAAATATTTTACATTGGGTGAGTAGTCATACCATAGTTCAAAAGGTGTTGAATGAGTACCTTTTTTGACTTTTACATGGTTCAAGTATAGATAGTTGTACTTACAGCTTCTATCCAATATTACAAAGGAGCATTCTTCTCCATCATGAGTGTCCTAGCATAGTCCATTATAGACATGTTCCTCCTTTCAGAAATTCCATTTTGTGGAGGGGTTCTAGGAGCATATGTTTGTATTTTGATTCCTCTATCATTACAAAACATCTCAAACTCATTTGATGTAAATTCTCCCCCTCTACCAAATCTCAAACATTTCATACTTTTACCTATTTTCTTCTCAATTCTTGCTAAGTACCACTTTAACATTTGGAAAGCATCAAATTTCTATTTTAGAAACATAACTATCATCATTCTAGAATAATCATCAATAAGCAGTATAATTTACTTATCTCCTTTGTAGCTTTGCACTTCAATTGGTGTACACAAGTTAGTATGAACAATCTCTAATATTCCTTTAGAGGTATGAGTTTTACTCTTAAAATTTGACTTTGTCATTTCACCTAACGAACATTGTTTGCAAATTATATTGTCAAGCTTCTTCAACTTAGGCAAACCTCTTACTCTTCTCATGTTATTGATACTAACCAAGTTATCAAAATTAACATGACATAACCTCTTGTACCATAGCAACATATCATCAAATTCTACAACTAAACAAGTAGCATCCTCTATATCAAGATAGAATTGATTACCCCTAGATTGATCACATTTTTCAATCATTTTTTCATTAGTATCATATATCTTAGCAATTTTGTTCTCAAACTCAACCTTACAACCCAAATTATTTAGTTGTGACACACTCAACAAGTTATAGTTAAGTCCTTCAACATAATAAGCATTGTCACGTAAAATCTTTTCTGTGAGCTTGATAGAACCTTTTTCTTTTATCAGACATAGTGCATCATTACCAAATCTTACACTATTTCCATCATAATAATTCAAAGTAATGAACTTACTTTTATCTCTAGTCATGTGATGTGAACACCCACTATCAATGATCCATCTATCATTCTTGTTCATGCAAGACACTAGTATAGTTACCTTATCCTCATTAGATTCATCCTTCATTGCAACATACATCACTTCATTATCATTTTTGTCAAATACATCTTTTGTTTCCTCTTTAGCAATGTATTGTCTTTATCTTTGTAGTCTCTATTGTCTTCATCTCTTCTACTTTTTTACTTTTCACCACCTGTGTAATTCTTCTTCTCTAGACATCTAGCAACAATATGACCAACCTCATTACAATTGAAACACATGATTGGTAACTTACATTTACCTTTGTGAAATCTTCTTGCTAATAATGCTTCAATTTTATCTACATCTTCCTCATCTGTATCACTATCACGAGATACATATTTTACCTTTTTCTTCTTCTTATTAGGTTCCTTCAATGATATCTTGGCTTTGAAAGTAGATTCAATATTTTTAGGCTTATAATTATCAAAATTAGATAGCTCAAAAGAAGTGAGCCTACCTACTACACCTTTAAGAGTTAGATTATTCCCTGGCATACATCATTTCTTGTATTGCAAAAAATCTAATAACATAAATAGGTAGAAGTGTTCTCAAAAATTTTCTTAGTAAACTATCATCATCTATTTTACCAATAGCTCCTCTTATTGCATTAAAATCTTTTATCCTAGAGCAATATTGAGTAATATTCTCACCTTCTTGCATTCTTATATCATCAAACTTAACTCTAAGACTTTTAGCTTTAGCTCTTAGAAAATTTTCATTAGCTCTATAGATGGTGTGTAGAGCATCCCACATTTTCTTTGCACTATCACAATCCTTGATATCTTCAAACTCAGCATAACTCAGGGTAGAGGCAATCTCCAATATTGAATGGTTGTGTTTTTTCTTCCTTTTCAAATCTGCAGTAGTTAGGGCTCTAGCAAGATTGACATGCTCAACCATAATAGTAGTTTTTGCATGATCTCCAAGACCTCCTAAGTTTAGCTTCATCGAACTTTACCAAAGGAAAGTCATCTCTATTAAGCTTGGTTACCTCTCTTTTTAACATCTTGATCATTGTGTTTCTAGTACCTTCAAACTAGTCCTCTTAAGAAGATAGCTCTAATACCAATTGTTGGAATTCTTTAGAATAACTAAGAGGGGGAATTAGTTATCCAAGGTTCAAATATACAATTAAAACTTTTTATAACTTAATGAACCCATATCCATAAAACATTTTTATCATGTATGCATCCATTAGATTATGCAATTACTTAAACTTGTAGGTTACTATTAAATCAATATAGAAACGTAAATATGAAAAACAAAAGATTCAATAACACATTTGACAAAATAATTTAACATGGAAATCCAATTTGAGAAAACCCACCAGTAACATGCTACTCATTCTCATTCTTCTGAAGTGGCGTCTTGTGAAAGACTGACCCTGTTAAAGGTTATAATACACATTGTTAAATATGACCCAATTAAAGGGTTTCAATCACCCTATTAGGAGTGAGCCTTGTTAGAAAACTTTATATCATTCACTTGGAATGTAACTTGATTAAAGGATTTACAAATGACTATTAGGTAAACCTTAATCCAAAAGATTTACCCTAGACTGATACAATCATTAGAAGGTAATAGTAAGGCTTGATCTGATAACAACTTACAACTTCATTTGCAGATTACATATTGATGTTTCAGTCCTCCATTCTTCTTGGCTTTCACACTCTTTAGCTCTGATAGCTTGTTCACCCTTCAAGCATCCATACCCTTAAGCCTTCTAATTTTTCTTGCCAATGCGATCTCTTCTCTTAGGTCACTAAATGAAGCAATACCCTAGACTCCTTCTCTTCCTT
This sequence comes from Cupressus sempervirens, assembly GCA_028749045.1. NCBI lineage: Eukaryota > Viridiplantae > Streptophyta > Pinopsida > Cupressales > Cupressaceae > Cupressus > Cupressus sempervirens. The sequence continues at coordinate 404,946,474 of CM053790.1, forward strand.
AGGTTCTCACACATGACAACCCTTGCTTCTGACCAACCATCTCTATAGATAAAGAATTAAGATATTTTGTTGTTCATTCTCCACCATCTATTTTAGGGTTAGGTTGGATTAGGTAGGATTCAATGAATCTACCCCTCATTTCATTACATTCCCTTGTAGAAATTTATCCTTTCGATCCTCTTTGAATTTTCCTCAAAAAAATTCATCTTGAATTCTGTGCTACTATCTCATCAAACTTATCTTCCACATGGTTCACACAATCAAAAAAATAAAACTTGTCAGCTCAGATTCATCAAATTCATGATCCTTCTCATAATGCTAACACTGGGCATTAACTGGCTTATGATGCTCAGTACATACTGCATTGCTTTACATCCTCTATCAAATCACTCAACATGAACTAAATTTTACTTGCTTGGCATCAACTAAACTTTACTTGGTCTACACGTTTTCACTTGGCTTACACTGAAATTGACTTTTCTTGGCTCCAATTGATTTTTTGCTTGTCTTACACTATCTTTTCTTGACACCTACTCTACATAATGTTAAGCTTGGTAGAAAAAAAAAATTTTAACTTGTTCTTCTAAAATTAATCAATGTAACCATCCTTTTCAACCTTAAGTAGATTATTAATGCACTATAATAACACTATCTTAACTAATTCTTTTACTTATTTTCATATCATAACTCAACCTTTCCTCTAGGTTCTATTGTCACCTCATTTAATCAAATCCTCTTTATTAATCAAACAAATGATAGTACTTAAATCATATAAGAAATTATCTTACCAAGTAGAAATTTTGACATCAGTGACAAAACAATGATTGAAACATATATTCATACTTGCTTTAATCTATTTGCAACAAAAGATGGCCTCATCTAGAAAGTCTATCAACATGGGATGATCATCTATCATAGGTGCTTCTACTAGTTGATCTTCTATCAATTTCCCTTTGATTGCCTTTATGTCCACATATTTTATGTCAAATTCATTAAGAATCATAACCCATTTGGCTAAGCACCCTATGTGTGTGGCCTTATTTAGGAGATATTTTAATGGATCAATCTTAGTGACAAGAATTGTTTTCTGATGAAGCATGTAATGTCTTAGCTTTTGGGCTGAAAATATGATGGTAAGACATGCTCATTTAATGAGTGAATAATTTAGTTCATATTCCACAAGTGTCGTGCTAATGTAGTAAATGGCTTTCTCTATTCCTTGTTCATCATTTTGTGCTAAGAGAGCTCCTAATGTTGTCTCTATAGAAAATATATATAGAATGAATGGTTTTCTTGGAAAAGGAGCCATTAAAATTGGTGGATGTAGAAGGTAATCTTTGAGTTGTTGGAAAGATTCTTCACACTAGTTGTTCCATTGAAAGGATGCTCCTTTATGTAATAGATGTTGGAAGGAGTGGCACTTATCTTCTAGTTGTGCAATGAATCTTCAGATAGATTTTAATCTCCCTTGTAGACTTCTTAATGTTCTTAAATTTTTTGGAGGAGGCATTTCAAGTATTTCTTTTACTTTCTCAAGATCGACTTTGATGCCTCATTGAGAAACAATATATCCTAGGAGCTTTCCAGAGATATCTCTGGATACACACTTTTTAGGATTCAAACAAAACTTGTAGCCTTTCATTCTATTGAATATTTTTTCTAGGATGCCCAAATGATTCTTCTTCTAGGGGATTTGCAAAGTAAGTCATCTACATAGTCTTCCATTAGGATGTGCATGAAATCATGGAAGATGGTAGTCATTGCTCTTTGATATGTTGCTCCAGCATTTTTTAGGCCAAATGGCATAACATTCCAATATTATGTTCCCCAAGGGCATGTGAAAGCTATTTTGTGTTGGTCTTTAGGAGCTATTCTTATCTGATTGTAGCCAGATTAACCATCCATAAGCGATAACATCTCATATCTAATTATTGTATCTACAAAGATGTTGATATTTGGTAATGGGAAATCATCCTTGGGTCATGCTTTATTGAGATCATGAAAGTCCATGCATATTTGGATGCCTCCAGAGTGTTTTCTTATTGGTACTAGATTAGATATCCACTTTGCATAATCAATGCATCTTATTAAACCTACATCTAATAGTTTTTTTCAATTCAACTTTTACAAGGAGAGCGACTTGAGGATGCATCTCTCTCAACTTTTGCTTTACTAGTTTCACTTCTAGTTTTAGTGGCAAGTGATGAAGGAAAAGTTTAGGATCTAATCCCAGCATGGTTACATAAGACCATGCAAAGTTGATCTTCCTTTCTAAAAATAATTTGACAAACTCATCTCTTTCTTCTGGTGATAATGAGGCTATAAAATGTATGATCTTAGGGTTGTTAGGTGTTCCAAGATTTATCTCTTCTATCATTTCCACAAGTAATGTTGATCTTTCCTTCAATGGGCGTATGTTTAGTCTTCCATCCTTAAGCACCTTAGAGAGGTTTCCACCCTTGGATATGTCCTTTACTTTTACTTTTTCATGGTCTAATGGCACCATTTGGTTTTCACCAAGAGACCTACTTTTGTCCCTTTTTGTTATTTTTCCAATTTCGTGACTAGAAGATGGAGTTGAATCCCTAAAATATGCCATGATGTTTAGGTAAATGGAGAATTTTGACTTGTGATCACCTCATCATAAGTCTTCATAAAGTTCAAAGAATTATGCGATGGTGTCATCATTTTCAAAATGGTCAAATATTGGTGAGTTTGGGATAAACTAAGGAAATTCCATCATCAATGTTGAATAAGATTTGGTCAAAGGAAAGGATACAGGTATTTCTATCAAAGGGGTAATAAGCGCCATGCTCAGAGGTGAGAGGGCTTGGGTCAACTTATTTTTTCACAAGATTCTAGAAAAATTGAAGGGCTAGTAGAATTGTTAGTGATGTGCATATCCTATATGGGTAGTTCATCAAGGTCAAAGATGTGGTCAAGGCCAAAGGAGGTATCAAGGTCATCAATGTTGGATGGAGGTTTTGTGGTCTTAGGTTGGGTGTTCTTAGATGCCTTTTTATCATTTGAATTGTTCACATTCTTAGACAAGGATGACTCGGTATTAGGGAGACCCAAAACAAATGGCTTGAATCCAAGTCCCAGGCTACAAGGTTATCCTGATGTAGTAATAGGTTGAACAATGCCTTGTTTTTGAGGTCCAAGGCCACTTTATCCATCCTATCCCTTTTTCTACATGATGGTGAATCCAGGTCCATACTTATTTGTGGATATAGTAGTAGGTTCATGTTTTTCTTTAGCCTTTTCAACCCATGTAGATGTGTTTTCATAGACATGTTTCTCATGTAGGCCACCTTCACTAGTGAAAATCATGGAAGGTTTTTTCTGAAATGTGAATTTAGCCTTGATATACATAAGTTGTGGTTTATAATATGACTTGGGAGATAGGGGGAGTTTCCCAATGTGAAAGCCATGTGACATAGAATACTCACCACAACCTTGGTCTTCAATTTTGAGCTTTCCTTTGAATGCAGATGTGAGTGTAGAAGGATCAACATATTTGATAGACTCGAGTGGATTTTTTGCATGGTTTGACGAGACTTGGTATGTAGTACTTCCTTTAAGAATGGCATAGAATTGGAATGGATCTAGATCACCAAGAATGGTAACCTCTACATTTTTATAGGAAAATTTTAATCATTGGCAGTATGTAGAAGCACTTCTTTCATAGCATCGATCCACAAGCATCCTAGTATTATGTTGCAATTCATTTCGATGTCTAGGACCTAGAACAATGTATTCTTAGTAGCTAGACCAACTCGAATGGGTAATATGATGACACCCTTGGAGAAGCATTCGCCATTATCATAGGCCTTTATTGTGATTCTGTGAGAGGGATCCACATCTTCTTCACAGTAACCCAAACCCTTAACAACTTTAAGGGAACATATGTTCAGTCTTGCTCCTCTGTATATCAAAACATGTCTAACCTTGGCATTATGGATAAAGACTATGAGATGAAGGGGATCATTGTGATTGGGCCTGTCCTTAGGAATATCCTAAGGGGAAAAGGTGATATGTTGTGATGCAGATAGGTTCCCAGCCATGGCTTGGAACTCCGCAACATCAATGTTATATAGGACTACTAACTCTTTAAGGGCTTGATCCAAGATCTTTTGATGTTGGGGGGACACACACATTAGGTCCAAGATGGATATTTGTGCATATGTAAGAATCAAACTCATTGAAGCAATTTATGGTGTAGCCATATCCAGTGCATGTGCAATCCACATTAGCTTGTGAGTTTTAGTTTGAACTTGAGGCCTTTTCTTTGTCATGATTACCCAAAGGATCTTTGAAAATAGTGTGATCAGCATTGGATGCTAGCAGTGAAGGATCTATAGTAATTATACCATCATCTATGAGGTTTTGGATCTCATATTTGAGCTAAAAACATGAGGTAGTCATGTGTCCTCTAGTGCGGTTATAATCACATAATTTCTTTTTGTCCCACCATTCTGATTTTCTTAGTGGCTCATCCCTGATTAGGGGTAACTACAAGAAGTTATTACTCAATAATATTTGAAGTATAGTGTTGAGAGGTATCCCTAAGGGTGTAATTTTTTTATCCTTGGTTCTAGAAAATCTTTGAGGTTTGTCTTGCGTGGAAGTCTTAGTTTTTTATTGTTGAGGTGGTGTTTGATTGGGAGTTTGTGAATTTGTAGGGTTTTCACCTTTTAGAGTTAGTTGAGGTTGTGTGGCACTAGTTGTTCAGGTATCCATAATGCCATCATTGGTTACATTCTTGGTTTTGGGGAAAAAATTTTCCTTTTCATTAGATGAGTGGGTGTTGGTGTTTTCCTTGTTTGTTTTAAGGAACCCTTATAGATGAGGGTGTCTTCAATTAAGCCCCCTTTTTCATCAATTTGGAAATAATGCTTGGACTTTGTTCTGGAGTTCGTACATTAAGTTAGGGACTATGTTTTCAATGCACAAATTAACTTTTTGTTCTTTAGGAATGTTTAGTGAGCATTGGCTAACTAAGTTTCTCTAGCATAATAAGAATGTAATGAATGGTTCTCCCATCTTCTATTTAGTTGAGCACAAATTAGAAAGTGTTGCCTCATTTGTAATGTTGAAGGAATAGTGGGAGATGAATTTTTCTACTAATTTTGACCAAGATTTTATGGTACTGAGAAGTTTGGAGTACCATTTGATTGTGGGCCCACCTAGAGAATGAGAGAAAAACTTCATGAGGTAGGTGGACTCATCACTAAGTTTGATACAAGAGGCACAGAATTCCTAGATGTGATCAATAGGGTTTTCTTTTCCTTGATATTTTTCAAATCTAAGTGCCTCGAAATGTTTTGGGAATAGAGACATATACAGACTTTTATCAAAGGGATTAGGATGTAAGTCCTTTTTTTTGTATGGAGCCTATTTCTTCTGGACTCCCAATGCCTTGACTTGTTTGGATAGTTGTTTGAATTGTTGTAGTAACTCATCATTAGGGTTTTGAATGATAGTCTTCTCTTCAAGTCTTTTGTGTCTACAAGTAGATTATTTTCTATGGCAAGAACTATGTCTACTCGATTCTAAATTTTTTGTGTCTAAAGAGTCAGGTGATGTGTTACTAGGTGGTGTAGGTATGTTAGTGCCTCGAAGACAAAAAGGTCCTTGTGGTACATGTTGTGGTACTCATTGTGATACTTTTTGTGGTACTTCTTGTGGTATTGATTTTGATTGTTATACCATGTGTTGTCATTGCATCACTTTTTGTGGTTGTTCTTGTGCCATTTGTTGTGACTTTTGTTGAGATACCTCTATTGGTTGCATGTGAGACCATGTATGTGACTATTGTTATATAGTTATTTGTTGATCTTGTTGTAGTGTATGTCATTGTTGTAACAAGTGTTGTTGATAGAAAAAAAATTTCTCAAGGTGTCTTTGGTATTCCAGTTGTTTTAGTTTCTCTTGTTGTTTAGAAAACATGGCTTGTTGTTGGAATTTTTTTTGGTACATTGCATGAAATTCAAGTGGATTTACACTGGATTGCATGTTAGGGATGTTGGATCCTTGCACCACTTGAGTTTGTTGTTGTGGTTGATGTTGATGTTGATATTTTGTATACATGTTAAGTGGATTTTGACTTGGTTGTGTATTATAAATGTTAAGTCCTTGTACCATTGTAGGTTGTTGTTATCTTTGAAGTTGGTTGTGCCCTTGAGAATTGAACATCATGTTTGGGTTGTTGTTTTGATACCTTTGTGTGTTAGATGTTTCTCCTTGGGACATCATATTGATTTTGCAATGAGATGTGTTCCTTTTGGGAATGGGTGAAATGTCAAGAAGGCCCTTCCTTTGTATGTCCATAGGGGTTTTTGCAATTATTGTTTCACATGTTATACTCATTAGAGGCTCCATAAAAGTTGATGTCATAACATTTGGTAAAGTTAGGAGCAAGGGTACACTTTGCTGATTTTCCTCCAAAGGAGGTATATTTGGCACCCCTAGAGTGCAAGTCCCTTTAGGCACGTCTTGTTATTGCATTATGTGATTTAGGTCAAGTCTTAATGTCCTCTTGGGATATTTTGGAAGAGTCTTGTTTCTATTTGTTGATGGAGGTTCATCAAACAAGGGATTGATATTGATGTGTTCAAATGTACTTTGGAGGATTTCAATGGTTGATTCTTGATGGGATCTTATAGATGTCATCATTCTGTTTGAAAATTCCAAAGGTTGTTTGTCCTTGTCCAAGTCCAAATTAATCATGGATTACATGTTTTTAAGTGTTGGGTTGTCTTGATGTTTGTAGTTAGGTCCCTCCAAGTGTGGATTAAATTTGAAAATTTCTTGGGTTGCCAAAAGTTTGAAGTTTTTGTGGAAAGTCTTATCATGGAAAGCCCTAGCTATTTCTTCATCATTGATGCCATAATTTCTATTAGAATCATCACTTAGGTGTAAAGTACATTGCATGTTTCGAGGATTAAAGGTGCTTGTGTTAAGTTTACTAAATTCAAATGGGTGAGTTTCTTCATCTTTAGGAGTTGCAGGTACACTTCCACATATGGGTGGTACAAGTACGAATGTGGGTTCAAAATAAGGACTCCATTGAACCATTCCATGTGTAGGAGAAGTTCTTGAAGGGAATTTCATAGTAGGTGTTTTGTTTAGGGTTAGTTGTGTCATTCCTTAATGGTTATGATGTTGTAGATACATGATTAATGGGTCTACAAGGAAATATTTGTGATGCTTCAATTTAGTATTCGTTAAACAATTGTTGGAGTTTCTTGCCCTTCTTTTTCTTTGAATGAGCTTTAGGTTGTGCTTTGGGTTGTGTGTGTACCTTGAGAAACAAGGGCTGATAAAGTGCTTTAGGTCTCTGAACTGATTGAGTCCTTGTAAGTGTTGGCATGATACCTAGGGATGTAGATGCAATGGAGTAAACTCTAAATGGACACTCTGCCTCCCAAGTGTGTACCTAAACTACTAACTATTCTCAAATGGTACCAAGTGTGCCCTTGGTGCACTTGGGGTCTTGAAGGTAAGAAAGTGGCAAGTAGAAGGTATGTAGTTGGTAAAAAGAGGTGTTAGGGTGACCAATATATAGAATGTGAAAGATTTGAGTGTTTTCTAAGGTATAGGGATGCAATGCAAGCTATGGAAGTGTAGTTTAGGGTTCTAGAACCTAAAATGAAATCCCTAATTACCAAGTGCACTTTGAAACTACCAACTATGCACTAAAACTACCAACTACACACCTGAAGTGTCTAGTTGGTAGAACAGTTGTGCAATTGGTAAAATAGGGAAAAACTTGGAAATCTAGAAGTGGGTATGCAAGATATGAGTATTTCTTTGGATTTTCAAGTGTTTAGGGATGTTATGGAATGTAAGGAAGTTCCAAATGAACTAGGTTTTTGATATGCAAGGTACAAATGTCCTAGGGAAACTATGCAAATGAAAATGTAAATAACATTTTAGATTTTGACTAAAGGGGATGAAAATGACTCTATGGTATGCAAAATGAAGATTAGGATTGGACCATAGACTTGGGAATGATGTTGGAGGTTGATGTATGCAAGTTGGATTATGCAAATTATGGTAACCTAAGGTTGATAATGACATCTAGGATATGTAAAAATGATGATATAAGATCAAGGAGACAAGTTGATTGATATGCAAGTTGATAGGGTTTGATAGTGGAAATGATGCTAGGGTTTTGGACAATGCAAGACAGAATGATTATGCAACTAAGGTAAGTCAAAATGACATTTATGGAGACTAGGAATGTGATGATGCTATGCCAAGGGTGTATGCAAGGTTTTGAACTTAGGGTCAAATCTTTGGAAAGTACTTTTTCTAAGAGTTTAACCTTGTGAAGATGGACTTTGGATCTGTACCAAAAAGAGATAAAAGAAAAAAGATCAAGTTGATAAAGATGAAAAGGTCAAATCCATCAAGACATAGATAGAGTTTGACCAAAGAAAATGATAAAAATGAAAAAAGGACTAGTCAAGATACATCATCCATCAACACTAGGAGATACTCTAGGACTCATACTTTATTTTAATTTTTTACTAAGTTCAAAGGTTTTGGGTTCAAATTGATGTTTAGGGTGATCAAAATGATGATTATGCTAATTGGATATGAAATATTCAAAGGCCCTAGGATGCAGAATGAAGTTTTGGGTGCAAGATGTTGTTTTGGATCATGTGCAAAATGAGGACCTACAAAAACTTTTAAATGCAGTTTTAGGGTTCCAAAATGCAGTTTGGAGGCCCAAAATGGTCATGCAAGTATCCAAGTGCACTCTGATAGAACCAAGTGCACTCCAATAGCACCACCTTTTCCTATGGTGCACTTGGGGCTAGTTTGAGCATAGTTGGTAGTTTCATGGTGCAATTGGGAAACTAGGTTGAATATTTGTTGATTTTGAGAGAGGTGATTGCTAAGTTTCTATACCAAAGAGCTATGATGTTGAGAATGATGTTATGATTGGATAGTAGATGTATAATGAAGGTTATCATTAAAGGAATGAATCCCTAAGTGGAGACAATGAAGGTTAGGACATGCAGAATGAAAATCAGGACATGTTTAGATAGGGGGCCTATTCAGGTACCTAATGACAATCCTAAGGTCCCCAAAATGATGTCTAGAAGTCTAAACTAGATTCTCAAACTACCAAGTGTTCTCAAATAGTGTTGACTATGCCCATGGTGCAGTTGGGGCTAGTTAGAGCATAGTTGGTAGTTTTAGAGCACAGTTGGTAACCTAGGTTGAAACTAAGGTGATTTTGGGTTCTGTGGTTTCCATATTGATGTTCTAGTGAACCAAATAGTAGAGGATAGTGTTGAGACTAGAATGAAGGTGTAAAATTATGGTTAGAACACCCATAATGAGGTTTAAAGTGTGCAATATGATGGTTGGGTAGTGCAAGAATGCAAATGAGAGATGGAAGATGTAGATTAAGGGTTGAAATGTAAAGACAAAGGGATGCAAAGTGAAGCCTAAGGAATGAAATATGAATGACAAGGGATGCAAAATTAGGACCAAAAAGATGTAATATGAGGTCTAGAGGATGAAAGTATGACACTTGAGATTTGGTGAATGCAAGTGGATGTTATGCAAAGATGGAATCTAAGTCATGCCAAGCATGTCTAAAGTTATAAGTTGTCATGTTTTCCAAGTTTTGAATGTTTCAGACCAAGGTTTGCAACATTTTGATAATGTTGTAATGTTTGACAAGTTTTGAATAGTATCCAAGGTGTAGATTTGTAGATTTAGCTTTATCTTCATTAATGTTTTCCACACACACAAAACACAATAAACAAGAGTAGTTGTTAAAAGTGAAAAGACACACCACAACTTAGGCTTTAAGACTATATCCACTAAATTCTCACTTGAATTGAATTTTAGCCACACTTATCCAGTTTTGGACAACCTAGGATCTTGGCACCATAGGCTCCCCCTTACAATGCACTCACTTCTCGGGGCTACCAAGATTTGAATCCCAAGGGTCATCACTTCCCAAGGGACTATTGCCTCTGCTAAGGACCATGAGTATGTGGAATGTCTTCACAGGCATGGGTGACCCCCTAATCTAGTGGATAGAAAGGTTTTTGGCCTCTAAGAAAAAGTACTTAGTGTGGGCATTATGTTTAGAAAGTAAATGATAAATTTCCTCATAAGGTCTCCCAGTGTCGAGAATCAGGGTTTGATGCCCCACAAAGGTACTAGAGGAGAGCTATCATGCAGCAATACCACCAACATGGCATTAACCATATCAAGTTTGTTATAGCAGCTAGAATGTTGACCTGGCTTTGACCCGTTACCACTTTGAGGTCATCCTCAGGGGCTCAACAAGTGGTGAGTCTTGGGTCCAAGGCAGGCCTCTCTATAGAAGTCACACAGATTTTTTGTACACCCAAGATCCATGAATGGTGAGGGGAAAGGATATGTCCATGTAACTCCTAGGGTTCTAAACAATGCATGGACACCGAGTGGTATAGAAATTTATTTTTAGTGCACTAAACAAAGTGTTATCTAATCTAGAAAAACCACATATAGAGTTTAGACAAGCACACGGGTCTTCAACAACACTTCACAAATAATCATTAGTAGTTTTTCAATGAATGTCCTCTCCCAAAAATCACCACATGTTGCAAACATATCATTAGTAACATGAAATCATCTACTCTAGATCCTAACATGAAATTAAAACCCTAGATGTAGAATTTGATCAAACTAGTGCTTTATGTGAACCAATTGCGCTCTAATAGAGCATACTACACTCTAGAAGGCCAGGATGACTTAGGAGATTCCTAGGTGTGCTCAAACAATGCGGACTATTCCCATGGTACACTTGGGGCCTAGAAGGGTGTAGTTGGTAGTTTTGGTGCGCAGTTGGGAGAGTGGAAGTAGGTTGTGGGGAAATGGTGCTTAAACAAGACCCAAAAATTGAAATTTTGAAATCTACCTGACCAAGTGCACCCAGATAGTGTAGACTACACCCATGGTGTACTTAGGGCATAGAATGGCATAGTTGGTTGTTTTGGAGCATAGTTGGTAAGCTATGAAATGAAAATGGGGGTTATGGTGGCTCCTAGGCCCCTAAAACTACCTCCTAGAAGTCCCAAGTGTGCCCTGACAGAGCAGAGTGCACCCTAGGATAGTGAGTTAATAGAATGCATAAATGAGAGCATATAATCCTATTATTTAGCCCCCTAATTAATCCAGATGTGATAAGGAAGTTCAAATAGCCATTATACCCTTCCAAGTGAGATCCTTCCTTGCACCTACAAGAACAAAGACAAAAAAATCCAAGTTAGTTACACATGATCTTCACATCAGGTTCACCAATTGTAGGACCAAAAAATGGCCTAATATCTAACATACTATGAGAAAATTACAAACTCAATAAACATACATTGATACCCTCTAGTCTGCCATGAAAGCCAAATAAACAAAGAAAGCAACACAAAGTAAAAGCCCCCTCCTTCATTTGTAGCTCCCATGTCCTTTCTTCTCCATATGATGTAGCTCCAATTGCCTATGATATGATAATGATATGAGAATACTAGAAGAGTGATTTTAAGCTTGAGAGACCAAAGACCAAGGGACCGAAAATGAGAGCAATGTGTCTCACTTTATAGCCAACAAGCAAGATGAGAGCATTGAACTTGTCACCTTAGATATGCGACTTGGCAAGAGATTCCTTTGAGAATTCATGACATGTATGACACAAGATTCCAAATGTATGATTGTATGATGCTTGGAAGTCAAACATGGCTAAATGGTGGAGAATCTATGACATGTCATGTGACACCTCAAAGACACTTAAAGCTAAGAATCTATGACAATAATGGCTAAATATAGATATGTATAAGGGAATGAAAATATATGGATTATGACAATTCTTAGCCAAGTGTAGATGGAGAATCCATGATGTAAGATGTCCATGTGTCACGATGATGTCAAGGTTATGTCTATATTATGTGGAATATTTGAATTTAAAATCCATATATCCACACAAAACGGAAATTAATTGTGGAAAATATGACTTAGGAAGTTGTGAATTCCCATGGTTTGTGAATGATGAATCAATTAATTAATTGAGGAATTTAGTTAGGAATAATTATTAGCAAATGCGAAATGAAAATGATTGGGATGACATAGGATTAAATTATGGGTTATTTAATCCTATAGAGAGAATTAGTAGATGATTGGCCAATTTGATTAATAAATGCAACAGTATCCTTTGATGAAAATGTGGATCAACTAGGATGATGATGTGTAGACCAAATCCATGGTCAAATTGATTGATTGATAAAAATTGATAACATATCAAGGACACCTAACATGGATTAAGGACATGTAATATTTAACAAATATTGTAAATGCTACAGGATCGAGATTGAATGACAGGGTTGATCATAATAACATCAACGAACACTATTGATATTATTAAATTGATTTGATGATGTCATGATCTGACACTGAGGGGCTCGATAATGTCAATTATCTAATGACAAGAATGATAGTTTGACCTAGCACTGAGAGTCGTGATAGTAGTAAGGTTAGATTGGTAGGTTCGATAGATTGATAGGTTTTTGAGGCAGTAAAAGCCACAACAATGCCTAGGATTGGATAGATAATGATTGATTTGAAATGTCCAACATGTTTCAAGATAATTAGGACTAATTTCAGTTGATTCTAGGTGGATTTGGGGTGATTCTAGGTTGATTTGAGATGATTTTGATGATGTTGAAATGGTTTTGGGTTTATTAGATATGATTCTGAAATGATATGAAAATGATGAGAAAGGGGATATGAATGATAAAGAATATTGTTGAGATATAACCAAGTTGGCCAAAAGTTCAAAATTAGTGAAATGAGAAAATGGGACGAGTTAATACAAAATAGTGATGAAACCATAGATGCAAATCATTTTTTAGTGTCTTCACCTATGACCTTTTCATATTGCATATCTAATCAACATAACCATCACTTTGATCACCTAAAACCTCATTTTGAACTCTAAACCTTTGAACTTAGTCAAAAATCAAAACAAAGTATAAGTCCTAGAGTATCTCCTAGTGTTGATGGATGATGGATCTTGACTAGTCCTTTTGTCTTTTATCTCTTTTTGGTCAAGATCCAAAGTCCATCTTCACAAGGTTAAACTCTAAGACAAAATACTTTCCAAAGATTTGATCCTAAGTTCAAAACCTTGCATGCACCCTTGTCATATCATTGTCACATTCCTAGTCTCCCTAAACAACATTTTGACTTATTATAGTTGCATATCCCCTTCATATTGCATTTTCCAAAACCCTAGCATCATCTCCAATATCAAACACCATCAACTTGTCATTGTCAAACCCATCACTTTTCTTGATCTCATATCCTCATGTTGCATGTCTTAAACCTCACAATAAACCTTAGCACGCCATCCTTTGCATAGTCCACCTTACATACATTAACTTCCAACATCGTTCCCAAGTCCAAATTCCAACTCTAATCTTTATTTTGCATACCATAGAATCATTTTCATCCCCTCTAGTCAAAATCCAAAACTTTATTTACATTTTCATTTGTATGGTTTCCCTAGGACATTTACACCGTTAATATCAAAACCGCAGTTCATTTGGTGCTTCATCACATTGCATAACATCCCTAAACATTTAAAAATCCAAAAAATACTCATATATTATATACTCACTTCCATATTTCCATGTTTTGCCTTGTTTTACCAACTATACACTTCAGGTGTGCAGTTGGTAGTTTTAGTGCATAGTTGATAGTTTCAGAGTGCACTTGGTAATTAGGGATTTCATTTTAGGTTCTAGAACTCTAATCTGCATCTCCATAGCTTTCATTGCACCCTTAAACCCTAGAAAAACACCCAAAAACACTCAAATCATTCACATTTTGCATTTTGGTCACCCTAACACCTCTTTTTACCAATTGCATACCTTTTGCTTACCAACTACTTACCTTCAGGTCCCCAAGTGCACCACGGGCACACTTGGTATTGTTTGAGTGTAGTTGGTAGTTTAGGTGTGCACTTGAGAGGCACTTGGTACTGTCTAAGTGTAGTTGGTATTTTAGGTGTGCACTTGAGAGGTAGAGAATCCATTTAGAGTTTTCTCCATTGCATCTACATCCTTAGGTATCATGCCAACACTTACAAGGACTCAATCAGCTCAGAGACCTGAAGCACTTTATCAACCTTTATTTTTTGAGGTACAAACACAACCCAAAGCACAACCTAAAGCTTGTCCAAAACAAAAGAAGGGCAAGAAACTCCAGCAAACATTTGCCCAACGCCAAATCAAAGTATCACAACCCTTACTTGTAGACCCCTTAAGCATGTATCCACCAGATCACAACCATCAAGGAATGACACAACCAACCCTAAACAACACACCTACTATGAGATTCCCTTCAAGAACTTCCCCTGCACATGGAATGGTTCAATGGAGTCCTAATTTCAAACCCATATTCATACCTATACCACCTGGATGTGGAAGTGTACCTACAACTCCTGAAGATGAAGAAACTCACCCATTCAAATTTAGTAAACCTAACACAAGTACCTTTAATCCTCTAAACATAAAAGGTACTTTACAACTAAGCAGTGATTTTGATATAGATTATGGCATCAATGATGAAGAAATGGCTAGGGCTTGCCATGATAAGACTTTTTGCAAAAACTTCAAACTTTTGACAGTGCAAGTAATTGTCAAATTTAATCCAAACTTGGAGGGACCTAAGTCCAAACATTAAAATAACCCAACACTTGAAAACATAAAACCCATGATTAATTTGGATTTGGACAAGGAAAAACAACCTTTGGAATTTTCAAACACAATGATGACACCCATAAGATCTCACCAAGAATCAACCATTGAAATCCTCCAAAGTACATTTGAACACATTAATATAAATCCCTTGTTTGATGAACCTCCATCAATAAATGGAAATAAGATTCTTCCAAAATATCCCAAAAGGACAATAAGACTTGATCTCAATCACATAATGCAACAACAAGACATGCCTAAAGGGACTTTCACTTTAGGGATGCCAAACATACTCTTTTCGAGGAAAATCAACAAAGTGAACCATTGCTCCTAACTTTACCAAATGTTATGACATCAAATGTTATGGAACCTCCCATGAGTATACAATGTGAAACATCAATTGAAAAAACCCCTATTGACATACGAAGGAAGAGTCTTATTGACATTTCACTCATTCCCCAAAGGAATACAACTCATTTCCAAATAAATATGATGTCCCAAGGAGAAACATCTAACACACAAAGGTATCAACCCAGATATGACATTCAATTCTCAAGGACATAACCAACTTCCAAGACAACAACAACCTACAGTGGTACAAGAACTTGACATTTCTAATGCACAACCAAGTCAAAATTCACTTTACATGTGTACAACATATCAGAAAAAAAATCAACCACAAAAACAACCTCAAGTGGTGCAAGGATCCAACGTCCCTAACATGCAACCCAATGTAAATCCACTTCACTTACCCACAATGTACTAGTAGCAATTCCAACAAAAACAAGCCATGTTTTCTAAATAACAAGAGCAACTAAATAATAGTTGGAATACTAAAGACACCTTGAGAAAAAAATTACCTATCAACAACACTTGTTACAACAAGAACATATGCCACGAAAACCTCAACAAATACCTCTACAACAACAGTCACATACATGGTCTCACATGCAAACAATAGAAGTATCTCAACAACAACCACAACAAATGGCACAACAACAACCACAACAAGTGATCCAACAATAGCACATGGTACAACCATTGCAATTAATACCACAACAAGGACCCTTTTGTCTTCGAGGTACTAACATACCTCTAGCACCCAGCAACACATCGCTCGACTCTTCAGACACAAAAATTTCAAAACCAAGTAAAGATAGCTCTAGCCATAGAAAAAGATATACTCATAGACACAAAAGACTCAAAGAGAAGACTATCATTCAAAAACCTAATGAAGAGTTACTACAACTATCCAAACAAGTCAAGATATTGGGAGTCTAGAAGAAATAGTCTCTATACATAGAAAGGGAGTTATGTCCCAATCCCTTTGATAAAATTCTATATATGCCTCCATACCCAAAACACTTCAAAGCACCTAGATTCAAAAAATATTGAGAAAAAGGAAACCTCGTTGATCACATAAGAGAATTATGTGCCTCTTGTATCAAACTTAGTGATGAAGCCACCTACCTCATGAGATTGTTCCCTCATTCTCTGGGTGGGCTCCCACTCAAATGGTACTCCAAACTTCTTGGTAACATCAAATCTTGGTTAGAACTAGCAGACAAATTCATCTCCCACTTTTCCTTCAACATTACAAATGAGGTAACACTTTGTAATTTGTGCTCAACTAAATAGATGGGAGAACCATTTATCACATTCTTATTACACTAATGAAACTTAGTCAGTCAATGCTCACTAAACATTCCTGAAGAACAAGAAGTTAATTTGTGCATTGAAAACCTAGTCCTCAGCTTAATGTACAAATTCAAGATCAGAAGTCCAAACACCATTTCCAAGTTGATGAAAATGGGGGCTAGTATTGAAGATGCTCTCATTTGTAAGGGCATCCTCAAAATTAATAAGGAAAACACCAACATAGATTCGTCTAATGACAGGGAAAAATTTTTCTCCAAAAAGAAGAATGTAACCAATGATGGCATTGTAGATGCATGAACGATCAGTGCAGCACAACCTCAATTGACTCTAAAAGGTGCAAACGCTACAAATTCACAAACTCCCAATCAAACACCACCTCAACAATAGAAAACTAAGACTTCCATGCAGGATAAACCTTGAAGACGTCCTAGACCCAAAGATAGGAAATTCACACCCTTGGGGATATCTCTTGACACTGCACTTCAACAATTACTAAGTAATAGCTTCTTGCAATTACCCCCACTCAAGGATGAACCACTGAAAAAATCAAAATGGTGGGATGAAAATAAATTATGTGATTATCATTGTACTAGAGGACATAAGACTACCTCACATTTTTAGCTCAAACATGAAATACAAGACCTCATCAATGATGATATAATTACTATAGATCCTTCCCTTCTAGCATCCAACTCTGATCACACTATTTTTAAGGATCCTTTGGGTAACCATGACAAAGAAAAGGCCTCTAGTTCAAACTCATACAAGTTAATGTGAATTACACAAGCTCTAGATATGACTACACCATAAACTGCTTCAATGAGTCTCACTCTTGTATATCCACATTCACCTTAAAATTTGAGGACCCTCATTGTGCTATCACTATGCGTCATACCAAGATCACCCTACCTAGAGCTCCTTCTAGACCTATTGCCTCTACTAGACCTACACCCCCTAGTAAACCTAATGATCCCACTTCATCTGATTATAGCCTTGTTGACCAACTCGGCAAGACCCCTATGAAAATATCCATCTTGGACATACTGTGTGCATCCCCCCAACATCAAAAGATCTTGGATCAAGCCCTTAAAGAGTCAATAGTCCCAGATAACATTGATGTTACCTAGTTCTAGGCCATGGTTGGGAACCTATTCACATCATAGCATATCACCTTTTCCCCTTGGGGTATTTCTAAAGATAGACCCAACCACAATGACCCCCTTCATCTCGAAATCTTTATCCATAATGCCAATTTTGGATGTGTTTTGATAGATGGAGGAGCAGGACTAAACATTTGTAACCTTAAAGTTGTCAAGGGTCTAGGTTACTCCACAGAAGATGTAGATCCCTCTCACAAAATCACAATAAAGGCCTATGATGATGGAAAATGCTTCTCTAAGGACGTTATCATATTACTCATCAGAGTTGGTCTGGCTATTGAAAACACATTATTCCAGGTACTAGATATCGAAATGAATTGCAACATGATACTAGGATGCCCTTGGATTCATGCTATGAAAGTAGTATCATCTACATATCATCAATGTATGAATTTTTCCTAAACAATGTGGAGATTACCATCTGTGGTGATCTAGATCCTTTCTAGTTTTATGCTAATCTGAGAGATGCCACTGCATACCAAGTCCCAACAAACAATGAAGCACAATCCAAAAATTCCTCTAAATATGTGGATCCTAATATACTCCTCAGTAAGGCCAAGGAAAAACTGAAAATTTCTCAAGTATTCCACATCAGGGAGTCACCACTTTCTCCCCGATCTTATGGCAAATCACACCTATTGCAAGTGGTGGTGGTCTACATAAAGAACATGTCTATGTGAATACATCTATTTTTATTGAGAAAGCAAAAGTAGAACAATAACCCACTCTTATATCTCCTAACAAGTATGGACTTGGGTTTATTATCAAGTAGAAATAAGGCTATGACAGATGTAGTGGTCTTGGATCTCAGAAACAAGGAATAATTGAACCTATCACTACAAAAGGATGACCTCCTAGTTTGGGGCTTGGATTCAAACCATTGTGAATAGCTCCTCCTAGTACTAAGGTACCTACGTGTGAGACTGTGAATGTTTTGAATGGTGAAAAGGTATCTGAGGACACCCAACCTAAAATTAATAATCTTCATGTACTTGACCATATCTTGGTTGACCCTAATAATACAACTAAATTTGATATCCATATATATACCTTCAACCAGAGCCCATTTCACACTAATGATGACATCCTCTCATGTTCTCCTGAACTATTGGATTGGGACCAATGTGGACCACCAACTTTTGATTGATTTGACAATGATGACAATCTCGCAATAGACTTTGAAGTCTATGATGGCATTACAATTGATGGTCATAAAGAAGCAATTTCTCCCAAAGAGAACACATTGGCATATTTTGGGGAGTCAACTCCATCTTCCAATTACAAAACTAAAAGAAAAGGAAAAAATAACAAGCACAGGTCTCTTGGTGAAAACCAAAAGGCGCCATTAGACCCTAAAAAAGAAAAATCTAAGCATCTCCCAAGGATACAAGATGAAAAGGATGATGCAATGAATATCAGTGTTCAACATGCCAAAAAGTCTTTTTGAGCTCCCTCAATCAATTTTCATGTGGGAAGTTGTTGGTGTCCACCTCCTAGTTCTTCCTTATGTCCAGCTATTTATAACCAAATCCTATTGCTTAACTTGTCCAACACCCAAGATCAAACTTCTATCCATCAAGCCTTTGAGAACATCATCATAAATGACATGCCATAAAAAGCATCTTTTGGCCCAATTATCCTAAAATGCCTTGATTTGCAAGAGGCAAACATTGTCTTACATACAGTTCATGATGGTATATCTCAAGGCCTTTCTAGTGGTTTGATTTCAGCTATAGACTCAGAACAAATCCTACATAGTTATGGTCAGTTGTGGGTCTAGATATTATCAATTAGTAGCACCAACAACAGGTTTCTTTTCTACAGTCGTTAGCAACATTCTTGATTCCATCTAAAAGTCTTGAAAAAAATCCAAAAAATGGAAAAAAAAGTCCTAAAAAAATAGCAAAAAAAAGCAAAAAGTCATGAAAAAAGAAAGAAAGAAAGTGAAAAAAGTCATGAAAAAATGGACGCCTTAATGAAAACTTGGCAAATAGGCATCTTGGCACAAAAATTTGAGTCAAGAGAAAAATTGCATCCAACAGTGAAAACTTGGAAAATAAGCGCTTTGGGCAATTACCATGGTGAAAACCTAGCAAACAGGCACCATGTGTAATCTATTATTGTTCCTCCATCTATCGGGATTCCATTTGGTTTTTACCCCTTTTTTCATTGCTCGATCACATCCTTCATATTGCAAGACATCCCTCATCCTTGACCATGGCCCATGAACTAGTTAATGTCCTTCGTTATCTTACCCAAGTGTTACCAGTCTATACATACTTTGTCTTAGGCCTTTGTACATAGTTTGTGTCTTGTCTGAGGGCATATCACCTACACAGTGCACGAGTTTGAACTTGAACTTGGGACATCTCCCTGAGTAAATTTTATCTAGTGGACTTATCGCATATCAGATTGGAGCTAACACTTGTAAATCCTTTATGATCCTGAAAAAATCCTGAAAATTCAAATATAATCTTGAAAAAATCATTAAAAGTCCTGAATAAATTGATAAAATCATATAATGTCCTAAAAAATCACTAAAAAGTATAAAATGTCCTGAACAACTCACTAAAAATCATATAATGTCCTGAAAAAACCACTAAACATCATAAAATGTCTTGAAGTAAATCCTAAAAATTGTAAAATGTCTTGAAGAAACGAGTAACAAAAAAAATCAAATATCCTCAAAAAACCTAAAAATCACAAAACCCACCAAAAAAATGTAATAAACCTTATACATACTCATTGTCGATAATCACCCCTTTTGCTTAAACACTCACACTTTTGTAGATCAAAAATAAAAACACTACACTTCAATGACAATCACACTATCTAAGGAATGTGAACCAATAATTAATCCAACGTGTCACTATGAACCTATCAACTAAATCAACAAACAAAGTTATCACATGATCAACCTGTCAAACAGTATCTGTAAACCTAAAACACTAAAAAACAAGTAATATTGGACAAGAATAGTTGTTGGCTCACGTTGTTTAGTGAGTGATTTCTTTTTTCTTTTTTTTTCTTCGATCATGTTCCTATGCCATTCGATGATATAAACTGATCTACGAGAGTGTTCAGGATGGTACATGGTCATCTTTTATTTTTTTGTCTTTTAAAATTGACCTTTAAGAGTTTGAGGCATGTATGTATGTCTTTGGAAGGACAAGGTCATTTTTCTGTCAGCATCGTGCTTGTTTATGTAAAAGATTTGTATTTACACTCTGGCCCTTTATGCGATGATGTGTTGCATTCCATTTGCCATATCAAAATAAAGCTCCAATAACATATAGTGCACTTTGTGAAAGAAAAAGTCCTCACCTCATACTAACCGGTCCTCATCCCATCTCCTTGTTCTTCTATCATTCATCTCTTTATCCACCACCATGATCATGTATTTTGATACACCAAATCATCTTCCTCCTTCATCCTATATTCCTCCATCATCATACACTGTTTGTCAACTTGTTGTGGCTTTCCACCAAGTCTAGCCTCAATTTGACCCAAGTTTGGCCACATTTGACCATGTCTAATTGATTTTACCCATATTATGACCTCTTTTCATCATTTTGAGCATGCACACAAAGTTTTGAGTCATTCTAAGTCCAGTCGGGTTGATTTTGGCCCCCGAAGCCTTCTGGGGCACAGTCTGCACTGTTTGAGTGCAATTGGGCTTCCCAAGTATGCCCAGGGCGCACTTGGTACTATCATAGTGCACTTGGAATGATCAAGTGCACCTTAGGCACAATTGGGTGCATTTTGGGCACACTTAGGGAAGTTAGATGTTTGAAACTGCTCCCAGAGCCCTATTTTACAATATTTTGCACTTTGGAGCCCATAGCTTTTGCATTTCAACTCTGATTTTCAATCCTTTAGTTGTGTTGGATTCGTATATTCATTGTAAGAAAATTGAAATATCATTTCCATCATTTTGTCACTTTCTTGAGTGGTAACCCATGAAACTACTCTTGGGCCCCCGATTGACCCCCACTTTGCACTCTGGACCCCATAATATTCACATTTTAGCTCTGAATTGTGATTCATCAGTTGTTATGGTTTTTTCTTCTCATTGTCAACAAATTAACCTATCATACACATATCTCGGTAAATTTCTTGACGGGGGACCCATATATATCATCCCCATTGGGGCATGTTGTTATGGCTTTCTCATCAAGATTCTTTGACACAACACTCTAAATCACATTGTATCAAAGAGGGGCAAAATGTAGTTGCTCAAAAATAGTTCATGTCTACAGTTTCATCACCTTTTCACACTAACTTGTCCCATTTTCTCATTCTACTAATTCTAATCTTTTGGCCAACTTGATTGTCATTTGATTATATCTTCACAATATTCATCATCATTCATATCAATTGTAGATTATTTCTAATTCATATCCGATCAACCCAAAACCATTTCAACATCATCAAAATCACCCCAAATTTTCTCATAATCAGCTGTAATCAACCTAAAACATGTTAGGCACCTTAAATCAATCATCATATATCCAATCTTAGGCATTATTATGGCTTTCAGTGCCTTGGAAACCTATCAATCTGACCTTGTACTGTCATGGCTCTCAGTGCTAGGTCAAACTATCATTCTTGTCACCCAATCATTGATATTGTCAAGTCCCTCAATGTTAGATCATGGCATTATCATCCTTTTTAATAACATTGATAGTGTTTGTCGATGTTATTATGATCAACCATATCAATCAACTTTGACCCTATAGCATTTACAATGGTTGTTAAATGTTACACATTCTTAACCTGTGCCATGTGTCCTTCAAATGTTATCAATCTAAATCAGTCATTCGATTTGACCATTGCTTTGGTCTACCTATCATCATCCTAGTCGATCTATGTAATCATCACATTTCATCAAAGGCTATTGTCGCATTCATCAAATCAAATTGGCCAATCATCTATTAATTTTCTCTTATAGGATTAAATAACCCATAATTTAATCCTATGTCATTTCAATCATTTTCATCTCGCATTACTAATCATTCTTCCTAATTTCCACCTCAATTGATTAATATTATTAATTAATTGATTCATCGTTCTCAAACTATGGGGATTCACAATTTCCTAAGTTCTATTTTCCACTCATAATTTCTATTTGTGTGGATATATGGGTTTTTGATTCAAATATTCCACATAATATTGACATAATCTTGACATCATCATGACACATGAGCATGACACATCATAGATTCTACATTTACGCTTGGCTAAGATATGTCATAATCCATATATTCTTATTCCCTTACACATATCTCTATTTAACCATCATCATCATCGATTCTTGGCTTTAAGTGGCTTTGAGGTGTCAAATGACGCGTAATAGATCCTCCACCATTTTTAGCCATGTTTGACTTCTAAGCATCATACAATCCTACATTTGGCATCTTGTGTCATATGTGTCATGGATTTCCTAAAGGAATATCTTGCCAAGTTGCATATCCAAGGTGAGAAGTCCAATGCTATCCTCATGTGATGACTATAAATTCAGCATTCTTCCTCTCATTTCCAGTCCAAACATCTAAGTCCATAATCATTAACCTTCAAATCACTTCTTCTAGTATTCTCAACACCATTATCCCATCATAAACTTTTTCTTTTCAATTGTGTGCATTATAGGCAATTAGAGCTACATCATATGGAGAAGAAAGGAGGACATGTGAGCTACAAATGAAAGAGGTTTTTTTAAAAAAAACTTTATGTTGCTTTCTTTGTTTATTTGGCTTTCATGGTAGACTAGAGGGTATTAATGTATATTTATTGAGTTTGTGATTTGCTCATAGTATGTTAGATATTAGCTCATTTTTTGGTCCTATGGCTAGAGGACCAACAAACCCTTAAGTTGGACGAAATGATGGGACTAGGAAATGGTATAGGCTTATCAGTTTTTATGGTTAATGAAGGGGTTTCTCCTTTAAAGTTTGAAGACTCTTTATTATGACATTATTTATAAACCTATATTTACTCTTCTTTTCTATGGTTTCCTAGCATTATATAGTTTCATGAACATATTGCTATGATTAAGACTTATATGAGATAAATGGGATTATATGTGTGTTTATAGATAAGAATTCTTTTTTTTCTTACTTGTAAGGGGTATGTTCTTGCAGCCAAGTATTGTGAGCAAGGATTGGTCTATGTGTGCATTAAATGCTTATTATGAATTATTGGAATGAATATGTGCTTTGGTATATTGCATGCATACTAATCTTTTGCAGGAACAAGTCAAAGGAAGGAGTGTGCACAAAAGAAATAATGACAAGGTTATGCAGCCATTGTATTTATGATGCAGCCGAAGATCGGGTTAGCATAACTAATAATTGTTGTGCAAATCCAAAAGTTGTTATGTGCTATATTTGTCGGAAGACTTGTTCAATTGAGATGTGTGTCATTATGATGTAATTTATTGTGTTGTTGTATCCTCTTTTATTGAGGCTAGATCTTAAGAAGTTAGTTTTTGTAGTTGCTTTAGATAAAGATGTTGAATCAAGCCCTAGATATAGTCGAAAAGGAGATTGTAATTGCAATAGCATTTCAAATACAGATTATCATTTTCCAGTTTGTACTTTTTAATGATCTAATACCACTAATGTTAATATTGTTGTGTTTTAAGTATTTGAGCTTGAATTTGTAATCATTCACTTATCCAAGGGGGTCCACTTGGTGAGCAAATTTGGTTGGTAGAATTAGATTTCACTATTTTAGGATTAAGTAAGAACTTTGTTGCTTCAACAACCACTAGTAACAGAACCATTAGTTGTTCCTGCATCAAGGGCAAATAGTGTAGAATCTTGTTTGTATTTCCATTTCTATCACTTAGAATAAGGTTGTTTACACTTGCATATAGATTTAATATTTTTGTTCTTGATTCTATAGGTTAGAAATGACAATTAAAGAGGTTTAAAGTATATACTTTGTAGACATCATTTCAAATTTGTGTCCCTAGTCGATAAAGTAAATAGGTCTAATGAAGAGTTTTGGGTGCTATCTTGGATGTCCAATCCATGACCAAAGCCCTAGTTTCTAGTCCAATCATTTAACCAAGCATCTTATAAGGGAGGAGGTTAACTGTCTTGGCTTTCCTTTGAACTCTTGAGACGTGATAGGGTCACTTCTCAAATTACCCCGAGCGCCTGACATAGGAGCTTTCTAAATGTAAGGGAGATCTTAGATCACTCAAAAATATGTATGTTTCTTTCTTTTTAATAAGGGTTGTTTCAGTGCAAAGTTGTTATTTGTGGAAACTTCCTATTTTTAGTAAGTTGGTCATATGATCTCAGAATGTTCTAATTTCATAGGTAGAGGTTCATCATAGATATATCAGTCTACTAGTTGAGTTTCATTGTCATAACATATGTGTTGGTGAAGTTATTGAGGAGTGTTGGTCTAAAAACTTTGAGCTCACTTTTGAAGGTCTTAAAGGCTCCGAAACAAGGTCAAACCCTACCTGATAGACACATGTGGGCAATCGTTGTAGATCAAGAGCTGTCATTTCTAAAAAGTGGTTATTAGAGCCAATCAAGTCTATGATTAAGAAGTTATGGCCTTCGGAATTTGGGCTACCTAAAATTATAATTTGAAATTGTTTTGAGCTTACTCAATGTAATAAATATGAAAAATAAAGTAATTTTAGGGTTGGTCAGCCTCAAAGGTTAGGCTAAAGTTTAGAACCTTCTTGGATGGTGGAAAATTGACTATATAACGAAGGTTTGTAGGGTTGCACAAGTCTAGGTGGTTGTTTGTGGTTTATCCTTACAAATTATTGCAAGGAAAATGTCCATGTGACTATGCATATTGTATTTCTGAAATATTCAATTCCATGCATTTGGAGAGAATAAGTAGCCCATTTTTTGTTCTTGCAAATTGTTGTTATTTTTCTATTTATGCTATGTGTTTGTGGTACTAAGGGGAGCACCCTTCATTAAATGAAAGTTATTGAATCTTGTTTTTAATTAGATCTTTGTACGGAAAGGACCTTGGTCACATTTATAAAAAAGCAAAATGAAACATAGACAACACAACAAAATATCTTTAACCAACTACCAAAATATCACTAAACTAATTAATTCCCACATATTAGAAACATAACAGAGCTAACAAGGTTTAGCAAACAACAAAAAAGCTCAACAAAGAACCAAGCTCGTAGGCTCATCAAAATAGAACTATGTCTAGAGAATCATAGCTAACAATAATTTAAACCCTACTTAAAACCATAAGAGTCTTCGACATATGAGACTCTAAATAAGGCTCAAAGGCCCACTAAAACCTAGTAAAAGAAATTAAGCATTTTCCTTAGAGACTGATATAATGTCCCAATTCTTCTTTAGCTCTCCCAACATTGTTTGTGAATTTTGAAATCATTTAATAAGCAAGGTGCAACTTTGAAAAAGTGAAAAAAATACACCTTGTAAGCACTCAAACTACTAATTCCTTTACCAATGAGATTTCAAAAAGCTAATGTGATTGGATTCCTTGTGAAAAAAGTATATTTGGAAATTAATTTATTCTCCCCTTTGGGTTTGGATATAATTTTGAAAATATTAAGGTTGAGAAAAATAAAAGGTATGGTAGAGAAAAGTGAAAGGTAAGTTAGCACTAAGTGTCCAATATCACATCATTGGTCAAGGGATGAAATAACATGGGAAAGAATCATAAGCATCATTGTCAATTGTCCTAAATGGCTCTCATCATATGGTGAAACTTGTTTTGAACTCTTGAAGAATGATTATTATAAACACTATGAATTTAGAAGCATTATGCCACAATAGGAGATAAACAATGATAAAAGCAATGCACATCTTTGGTTTGGATGTTTTACCAAGAGCAAAAGATCTCATCTTGATTTATCCAAATTGTCGGTCCTTGCTAGAGTGTGGAAAGTATTATCTAAAATGTTGGTTCTCATTAGCTACTAGCCAAATTTATTCTAACATTTCTTTCTATTCTCCATATTTACATTTTCCTTATAAAATGATAGAATTAGATTAAATTGATAATTACTTACAAAGATCAATATCTTGAGTAATCTGTGTTTGTAACTTGTTATGCATTCCTTTGGTTGCACAAGTCTTTATCATTGTTAATTTACCCATGAATAATGAATGAATGTGATTAGAACAATGTTAAATTCCTTAGTTGGTCTTATTTGAGTATAATTGCGAACAAAACTATATTAGGATCTTATTGGTTTTCATTGTATCCCTTGAAATTGAAAAGTTATCACCAATTACTAGGTTATACAAGATGGTGCAAACTTGGCAATATAATCCTTGATAAAAAGAAATTTCTTTTCAAATGGAAACAATTTGATCTTCGAAGATGTGTTCAAGTGTCAACACAAGTTGATCAATACTAGAAAACATAAGACTAAATTTTAAAGTGGTAAAGTTAATTAGATTATAAAGACTAAATCATTTTTTTTCTTCCTTGGATCACGTAAGCAAGCAAACGAGTGTGTGCATGCATATGTGAGTGTGTGTTTGAGCGCACGTGCAAACCCATTACACAAAAACCAACAATACACAAAAATGAGTTCCACAACGAATGGAATAGTTAAAAGGGATGTAAAGGATACAATTGCAATATTGATCACGATGTCCAAGAATGGAGCTTGAACAATTGTAAAGCCTACTGTAGACTACTACACACCTCTAACTCAAGTGTTTGAATGAGTATTGAGCTTGGAAAGACCTTCCACCTTTAAATTGAAGTTCAAAGAATTAGCACTCCCTATGTCCTCAGAGGAAGGAGAGAGGGGAGGGGAACCCAACCTAGGGCACCATGTAAGGAGAAGAATGCCTAAGATGTTGATCATTGAACCAATGGACAAACCAAGAGTAAGGAAATCAAATAGTAGAACAACCAGATTAAGAATTGGAGGAGGAGATGCCCTAACAAGGACCGAGGGAGTCATAGGATGCTCACTAGGCCTACAAGAGAGCTCTGAAAAATCAAGGTCTAATATAATTATATAAAAGTAATTACATCCAGTAAAGTGGTTGAATAATTTTAAAAGTTAAAAGAAGTCACTTTTTAAAAAATGTCATTATAGTCCCAAAATTGAAATAATATTACAAATGGGCACAAATGCTAACAAAACTGTACATAACCCATTTCAAACTACTTGTTCGTCAATTCAATCTTGAAGAAATACTCTTCTTGAGGAGATTTCAGAGCGAATCTTCTTTTTATTTTCATATACAATCCTAAGTCTTTAGGAGCAGATGGTCCGATAGTCCTGCTAACACAAATAATAGAAGTTTCCGAAAACTGAAACGGAACGCCTGTGTTTTTTTTATAGACTATGTAAAACTTATAGAACCTTAATACAAGTAATATTGAGGACCAATTAAGCTCTTCGGTTTCTTATTTATTTCTAAAGGAATAAGAACAATTCAATTTGAGGTCTGGGAGGTTGATCCTAAGTTTCTTACATGGATAACAGGCAACGGGTCAATCCTTACAGGAGAACTGTTTTACAATGCAAGTGAAGTAGTATGCATATATTTAAAAAATCCAGCTCTAAGACCACCAGGGGTTTTCTCCTGTTCTGAAGTCGGTTTCCACCCATGGAACAAAAACTATCTTGTCATCCACAACATCCACGTGAGTGATTGCCAAAGACTGCATCACACATTAACAACAAATGATTGAGAACACAATTATCATTTACTCACTTCATCCTCTCTTCCTCTAATATGCATATATATACTCATTTACTTGCCACATTTTATTCAGTCTAATTTATAGAATATGTCAATATTATAATTTGGCACACTGCAAAATATACCTATACTTTTCTGATAATTTCTTGACGAAAATAAATCATTCAGTTTTAAACAGAAATCCTGTCACTCTGCCTCATGAACTACCTGAATCCCTGTTTCACTGATATAAATTTCTTTCAATTTGATATTTTGCTGTACAAATTTCTTTAGATTCGGTATATGATGTCAATCAAGTTTGCTCATGCATCCACTTCCATGCTCTGTTCCTCTAACATGCAACCACTTATGTCTACTTTCTTTTCAATTCTTACAATGATAAAACGAATGTTCATGAGATGTGAGTGAATTTGAAGTTAAATTCTGATGAACACGCTGAGAAAGTTACCTTCTACTTTCCTATTAATTTCTTGGTTTAATTATAGACCATAAGTGTAATCTGAAACAGAAACTCTCTTACTCTATCCCATGAACTAGTCGAAACCTTGTTTAATTGATGTAATTTACTTTCAATTCGTTATTTGCTGTATAAATTGCCTTAAATTTGGTATTTGCTCAAAAAAAATCTTCCCATTCGGTATTTTCTGCGAACCAGATTTGATTAATACAAGAAAAGTGAGAAACGTCCTTACCAGGGGCGCCGGTCCACGGACAACTTTGCCCTGGTAATTGTACTGAGAGCCATGGCAAGGGCAAATGAACTTGTTCTCTGCCTTATTCCATGGCACAACACAACCCAGATGAGTGCACACGGCATTAATTCCATATGTAGCCAATTGCCCATCATTCTCCACTACAATATAAGTTGGATCTCCCTGTTAAAGCATAATCATTATCATTTGCCATTCAAAATAAGAAAGAAAAACCCCTTTTTATTGCTTCAGTATCGAATCGCGGTGACAATTTCAAGCAATTTTAGCACCAAAAAAATGCCCAAATCTAATCTATCGAAGAGCGGCCAAGGAAAACTACAATCTGAACAGCCCACCAAAGGGTAGCCAAGGGATTCCATTATTTGTACAGGCCAGCAAGGGCAAAAGCAAACTGGAATTCCGTTATTTATACAGCCCAGCTAGGGCTTTAAAAAAGAAATTATCTGAAAATAGGGAAGAATCGTTCACCTTTAATCCCTGTGCGAGCGTTCTGTCACCATAAGGATGAGTTTTGAGCCAGGCAGAAGCTGTGATATCGTTTCCTAAAGCATCCTTTGCAACAAGGCCTCCTCCACCACCCCCAGATCTGTATAATTTGCAGAATACAGAACATGTAAAAACATTTGAAGCATTGAGAGCATTTGAAGCAGATATGGGCAAAGGGCACAACTTACTCGGGAGGAACAAAGAGGAGAGCATATGGACCCAACATCCCGGCTGTGGGCAAAGAAATAGCTCCCAACAGCAGCAGATTCATCAGTTTTCTTTTGCCCATATCAGGCGCCCGACCGGCAGCGATATTTGCAGCTTGGCATACAACTTTAGCCGTCTCTTTCCTTGAGCCCCCATGCACCCGCCCATGCTTCTTCAACCCCAATGGAGCGAAAGATCCAGTGTTGGAAGAGCATAACTGCATACAGATTCCAATCGAAATTCAGTGTAAATGTGTAAATGGAAATGAAAATGAAATTCACTGCTGAAAATTCGGTTATTTTAATGGACTAATAAATTTTATGAATTGTGTACCTGCTTGTTGATGGAAGATGGAACTGCTGCAGCTGAAGAAATCGTAAGAGCTGCCATGTTTGCTAAACTCAGTTGCGACCTCAAAATTGGTAAAGCAAATTTGCAGGATATGAAGCCAGCCTTCAAAGAGATCGGATGATGATAAGGTACTTTTTCTGTCCACAGAACGTGTCCACCACACATGAAAAACTTCTCGAAAACAAAAGACAGGAAGCGCTCTCTTTATGTCCTTAGTAGATTTTATTTTTTCTTGAGACATTTTGTAATTCTTAACTTTATTGTTTTTTAGATATTAGCATCGAAATGATCTTAGTGGGGTTTAGAATGTTGTACAACTTTTTTAATGGATATTTGTGTATTATTTTAACCTACCACATTTATCAGGATTTCTAGGGGTTTATAATGGCTCCAATCAATTTTGGCCCAGCAATTGATGTTTGATATGATATGATATGCTAGATTTTAATGACGTCCATGAGATTAAAGTAGTCTATGGGACCCATGCAATCACCCTCCCGAATCAGGAGCAGAACTAGTCAATTGTAAAGTTTTGGATAACTTGTCTCTCCTTCTCTGAAGTTTGGTAATCAAATCCGCTGCTCTCTTCACTTGATCTTCCTCAAATAAATATTTGAAGTCCTTGTTCTGCAATATTTTTGTATAACCAGATCTGATGTCATTGTAAGCCAGGCAGTCCTTGACGAAGTGCTGCTCTATCTCAACTATTCCCATATTACAAAATAAACATGTTCTGTCTGCCCACTCTTCCTTTGGAACTTGTCACCTACCAGTTTCACATCGCAGTTGATGTGAACTAGTTCTAAGTTGTGCCATCAACATTTTTGCTTTCCAGTTAATAAGTGCTCTTATATAGGCCTTTTCATCATGACTATAAGTGGGATTAAATTCTTTAATGTAATAGGATTTTTTCCGCCCTATGCGTCTTGTCCACAGAATATTGTGAAATTTTTCATTGACAAACTTTTTTATTTCTGTAATGTTATCTGGGCAAGTTTGGATGTTGATATCCCATTTTCGCATCCATTTGTCATTTTGCTTCATCCATGTGCTTTTCCGCCTCAGAAGTTTTTCCTCTATGATCAACTTGGACCAAGGATGTGTTTCCAAACCTTGAGTTTTCTTTAAG
The DNA here is from genome assembly GCA_028749045.1 of Cupressus sempervirens. Taxonomy (NCBI): domain Eukaryota; kingdom Viridiplantae; phylum Streptophyta; class Pinopsida; order Cupressales; family Cupressaceae; genus Cupressus; species Cupressus sempervirens. The sequence goes on from CM053790.1 coordinate 404,977,635, forward strand.
TAGCTTATCATTCAGACCAAAGCAACGGCTTCTAATAGATAGGAACCCACCTCCGCCAAAAGGATCTCATACGGAACTGTGGTCTTGACTTTAAGATTGCACGTGATGAAGTGTTTTTGAATTCTTTCTACTTGCTGCCATTTTTGTTCGAACATACTACCTCCCCACACTTCACATTCGTATAAAATAACTGGAGTGACCAGCAAACCAAAAAGAGTTTTCATGGTCATCCAATCCCATAATTCTGCATTCCTGCACTTGTTTTGTAAAGAGTATAACGACTTCCATCCCCCTTGGATCCTTTTTGATATGCAAGTATCCCAATTGAGTTTGTTATGAAAATCGATGCCCAAGTATTTGTACTCTTCCACAATCTCAAGTAGGCTATTTTCCAATAGAAACTCGTCTTGTATGCCCCTATTCTTCTTCGGCGAGAAGATCATAATTTTGGTTTTACTAGTGTTAACTTGCATTCCAACTTCATGACAAAAATTTTATAATGTTGTCAAGTGCTCTTTCAAACCTTTAGCTGTTCTAGCAAGAATTATGAGATCATATGCATATAAGAGCAATCTTATCACAAAGTGGGCTAGCTGCACTCCCTCACCATTGGTCTTGTTTATCCACTCTTCTAATTTGTCAATATAGAGCTCGAATAAAGTTGGAGATAGCGGACACCCTTGTTTAACCCCGATGTTGCTGTCAAAGTTTTCTAATAGCCCTTCTGTCGTTCTGATTTTAGCTTTGACCTGCTCATATAATCTGTAAACTGCTGACCTAAGTTCTTTAGGAACTTCCAACTCTTCCATTCTATCCCATAATTTATTACGTGGCACTATGTCGAATGCTTTTTTTAAGTCCACGAAACAACAAAAAGCCTCATTCCCCGGAGTGTCCCAAACTTTCTCAATCAAGTTTCTAAGAGTGATGCCATGATCTATAGTAGAGTGCTTTGGTCTAAAGCCCGCTTGCCCTATTGCACATTTGCCTTCTATTTCAGCCTAGTTGTTGATTTTTTGTTCTACCAAGCTGCCAAATAACTTGTCAAAAAGTGGATTGATCATGATGATTTTGGTAATTAGAAGGATAATTTATATCTCCACTTTTGTGGAGTGGGATCACCACACTTGTTGTCCATTTTACAGGGAAACCTTCTCTATTGACACTGTTGAAAATTTTAGTGATGTGTGGTGTGAGGGTTTTAACACCCCATTTTAAATATTCAGCTTGAAGCCCATCTATATCTTGCGCTTTACCGGCAGCTAACCTCCTTATGCCTTGGATAATATCATTTTCGCTGAATAACTCCCATGTAGGCCCTGTTTCCATGGTTTTACGTTCTCCTAGATCACACTTGTAGAGAGTCTTGGCATATTCCAGCCATTTGGTTCCTATTATGTTGTTCTCTATCTGAGTTTTTCTCTGCTGAAGTTCTTTCCAAAACTTTCTGGGGTTGTTTTTACCAAGATTAATCAACTCAATTCTTCTCTTATTTACATACTCTCCTTTCTTCTTTTTAATCAGTTGATCATACTCCTTTCTACTTTCTTTATTTATGTTCTTTTTCCAATTTCTTTTTGTTGTTTTGCATTCTTCATCAAACCACAGATTAGCCGGAAAAGTGTTCTTGGCTTCTCTAGTGGCCTTAGATCTTTTACACTCCTCCAATGCTTTAATGATAGTAAGAACAAGATTATCCTTGTCCATGAAATGTTGTTTATCAGAGTCGAGATGGTTTCCCATAACTCTAGACAGCCGCAAAAGAGAGTTTTGGAAAGTAGCATGGTTTTCTTGTGTCATTAAAACTTTGCCAATCGGAATCCTCTTCCTCTTTTGTAAAGGTTTTGGGACAATATGTTGATCTTTAAAGTGAGTGGCCACCCTTATCAAAATGGGGTTATGATCATATTTTAGCTCCATGGGGTAGTCCTCTATCTCAAAGTTAATTATCTTTGCGACATATTCTTGCGAGCATATTACATAGTCAACAACACTTTGTCCATTGTATCTTTTGCATGTGATTCCACCTGATTTAGGCCACTTTTCCAAACCGTTACATATGACCATGTTATATAGGCAGCATAAACTTAGTAATTCAGCACCAAAATGATTAATCTTTCCCATGCTATCCTGTGAAGATCTTTCCCATTTTTGTGTCCCTTCTTCTTCAAGCCAAACTGGGTTTCTTTTTTCACTGTAGCTCTCCTTAAGATTGAGAGTTTGGTTGTTTTCTTTTCTAGCATTGAAATCCCCTACTATCATTATTTCTCCTAGAGAGCTAAAGGCTGCTATGTCTTTTTTGAGTACAGCGAAAGGGTCTTCTCGATCCAATCTATGTTTTTTATGTTGGAGTTGCTACAATAGATGCTCATGGCATCTCCTTTGAACAAACGTCCTCGCAAGTTTGTCCAAAAGTGTTTCACAAAGTAAGTCCCCCCTAATAGTGTGTGTAATATTCAGGAGATTGGTAGGGCATGTGATTGGCTTGAGAAGCATACTTTAATAGGTTATTTTGTGGGTAGAACTCCACCTGAAAGCATGTTGAAAGATTGGGTTGCCAAAACTTAGACTCTTCATGAAGTTCAACTTGATGGCATTCAAAGCCTTACCAAGGATTTTTTTATGTTTCATTTTTCAAACCCTAACTAGGTTGATGCAGTGTTCAATCGTGGGCACTGGACAATTAAGTCTTCTCTATTGGTTTTTCAGCATTGATCTCAAGACTTCACTATCTTAGACAACAAAAAGCTAACAGTTTCAATTTGGGTTGAGATTTCAAGTCTTCTCTTGCCATGTTAGTCGTTCATATGGGTCATTGCACAAACCCTTGGTAAGGTGGTGTGCATAGAACATTACCAATTTTTTAATGCTCGCCTCCAAAAGATTGTGTTGTCGTTGACTTTTAACCTGACCTTAAACAAATAATTGATATTCAAGTTAGAGCCCAAACCTTCACCCAAAAGGTGTTATACGTAAAACTTCATAACACTAGTTATAGGTGTCAATTAATTGAGCACAAGATCATGGACGATCTATTGATTGTGCCTTGCACGAAATCCCCTCCTAAGGATGCTCCCTCTACGCCTATAGAGGCTACAAAAATAGAAGAATGGACCACTACAGTGCAAAAAAGGAAAAAATGTCTCAGCCCCCAAGCAAGCTTCAACATATATGACTCAGTCATCAACAAAAGTCACTATAGCAGATCATGTTACTCTGGGATTGCAATTCCTTTACCACATGTTTAAATTTGTGTTTCGCAGGGGATGGAGGCGTATGTGAGTGTTTCTCGGCCTAGATGGATCTACACTCTACAAGTGGCTTCCATGATAGTATCTCAATCTTTGTCATGATCTCGCATCCCTGATGGGTGTGCTCAGATTTCAGATGAGAACATGGAGAAGTGGAGAGCCATCTCTAGAGGAGATTATCCTCCTAGCTTTAGAGTCAGTTTAGCCTTCTTGCATAATAGTGTCTCCTCTCTAGGGGACAAGGATGACATTCAAGAATTTTTGTCATGAATCTTCTCTCCTGGAATGTTATAGGTCTCACTAACCTCCCTAGAAAATATTTTATTTGAGATTCTAGTTGCAGGCTTGGTAATCTGGATATTCTTTGTTTCCTAGAAGTTAAAATTTCTAGTTTCATGCTCATTGTTGTTTGTTGTGTTATTTAGTCGGATAGCGTCATCTTTTCTTCATAGCATGAAGTTGGTTGAGGTGGTGTAGTTACTCTTCTTTTCCCTCGTTTGATTTCTTATGTTATTTCGCATGGTTCTGACCCCATGCAGAGAATTGTTTGGATTTTTTTGTCTTTCAAAAATCATTCTTTTGGCATAGTTAGTGTTTATGCTCCCAATGATGTTGTTGAAAGATCACATTTGTGGCATTGGATTATGGATCAACTACACCAACCACCTAGGTTATGTGTGGGGACTTCAATATGGTTGAGTTGGCATCTGACAAAGATGATATTTTGTCATTTAGATTGACAGTTGGGGAAAGAGAGGCTTAGTACTAGACATATGTAAAAAATTGGGCCTTTTTTATCCCCATGCCAACCATTGTCATTCTGGTGGGATTTGACACACTTGGTCTAATTCTAGAGCCGGATTTGATGAGATATTTAAGTGACTTGATCATGCCATGATTACTGCTCAATCTTTTTTTCTTTCTTTGAAGATCGTGAATTACTTTCCATTCCTTTGATTGATGTGACTTTGTTAGACCACTATCCCATTCTCCTTAATATTGAATGTCAGGAAACTAAGAGGCGTCCTTCTAAAATGCATCTTTTCCTTAGCATGTCACTTTTTAGTTATGAATCCATTATGGCTCATATAATGTATGTCTCAAATTTGAAGACCAAGCCCCACAACCACTTTGGTTGGATTCAGTGGTGAAATGATTCCATCACTTGTACGATGAGATTTCTTCACATTTATGGAAAGTGACTTGCTATGTACCATCATCTCACATATGATGCAACTACCAAAGATCTATGTGTTGCTTCTAAGGCCTTGTCCATGAATCTGTTTGATATGAACTGTAACTTTGACTTGCTAGTCTCTGTCACTAGAAGAAAGTTACAAACAACTATATTTCCAGAGGATCTTAGATCAAGGCTCGCATTTATTGGCTTTAGGTGGGAGACCAAGCTTCCAAAGATTTCTTTCAAGATCTTAGAGTTCACCATACCTCTATTGAGATCAAAATGATCAAGGAAGTTCAAGAGGTTCTCTCTGAGCTTCCTGACATTCTTCAAGATTTTGTCCAATATTGTGAGAAGGTGTTCATAGGGCAGGGAAGTTCATCTATTAGGGATGAAGCTTTGAAGGACTATATTGTTGTTACTCAAAATTGGCTTGTGGCTGAACAACATGCTTTTTGTGAGCAAATGTTCACCATTAATGACCTCAAGCAACTTGTCTTCTCCATGGCGGATGAAAAGGCTCCTATGTGTGATGAATTTTCGTGTGAATTTTATAAAGCCTTTTGGGATTCTATTGGCCCCGACCTGCATATGGTCTACCTAGACGCATTTAGTTCCAAATATCTTTGCAATATTATCAACAAAGGCAACATTGAATTCATATCTAAAGTTAGAGATCCTAAAGATATTTGTAATTGGAGATCAATCACATTGCTTAATGGCCCATACAAGATTATTTATAAATACTTGGCTCTCAAAGTCTGCCACATCCTACCTCAGATTGTGTTCCCTAAGAAGAATGTATTTCATCAAGTCTAGGTATATTATCGACAATATTATTGTGATTTGGGAAGGAATGGAGTGGGCTAGGAAGTCCAAACAACAAGCTATCTTCCTTAAGATTGATTTTGCCAACGATTATAATTGTATTGAATGCTCCTTCATCCTTGCAATGATTCAAGCCCTCATCTTTGGTCACACCTTCATCTAGTCAATCCATATGATTGTTGGTGATGCATCTTCTTGTATTCCTATTAATGGCAAACAATCCAAAGCTTTTGGCCTTTCCGGTCCATCCATTAGGGTTTCCCTCTAGCCCTGATTCTCTATGTGTTTGTTGTTGAAGAGTTTGGCTACATGCTTTCCAATGCTATCTCTTCTGGCCTTGTTAGACCAATCACATTGCTTAATGTCTCCTACAATATTATTTCTAAAGCCTTGGATCTCAAAATATGCCACACCTTGCCTCTGATTTGTGTGCCTTGGATCGACTGAACTCAACAAGTATAGGTGTATTCTAGACAATATTTTTGTGGTTTGGGAAGGAATGGAGATGGCCAAGAAGTCCAACAACAAGATATCTTAAGATTGATTTTGCCAAGGATTTGACTGTATTGAATGCTCCTTCATCCCTACAATGCTTCAATCCCTCACCTTTGGTCCAACCTTCATCCAGATTATTCATATACTTTTTGGTCATGCATCTACTTGTATTACCATTAATGGCAGATAATTTGAAGGTTTTGGCCTTTTCAAATCCATCCACCAATGTTTGCCTTTGGCCCTGACTCTCTATGTGTTTGTTATTGAAGGGTTTGGCTACTTGATTGCCAATGTTATCTCTTCTATGCCTAAGTCACCTACCTAGCTTTTCAATGGACATTTTTCCAATGATTCCTTTCTCACTCTCATTGAAGATGAGGAAAATGTCTCCAATGCCTTGATACTTTTTATCTTTGGTTAGGTTATTCATTGGAACAAGACTCTATGTTATAGGAAGTCTTTTCTTCTTGCTCCTCCTTGGCTTTGTCAATATGCTTGGAAATGGATTCGGCATGGAGATGTCTTACACTTTTTGGGCATCCCCTTTGCCTTCCAAGCTTCACCTATTAATCTTTGGAATGCAATCCTTGCCAAGATTGAAAAGCAACTTGAATATTGGATTACTAATCTGCTCTCTTGGGTGAAAAGTTTCAGATTTGTTCTAAAGTTTCAACTACCACCCATGTGTGTTGCTCCTCTTGTTGGGATCCTTCCAAAGCCCCATACATGAAGTTGGAGAAAATCCTTCGATATTTTCTCTTGGTTTCTAGAGATGATCATCATGAGTTGCACAGAGTCATCTAGGAGTATTATTTCCTTCCCAATCAGTGTGGAGGCCTAGGCCTCCTTTCCACACAAAATTAGGGAATTTCCTAATGTTCCAAGTGGGTCGTTTATGTCCTGAATGGGATGAGGCCTAGAAAATTCTTCTTAGACATTGTGTTTCTACACATTTTCATGTTAATAGGTTGACTTGGAAGGGGATTATTTTTCAAACCCTTCTCATCGTGATAGAGCTAGTTCAAATCCAAGGAACTTTTGCTGTCAAAAGAATTTGGAGAGCTTGGGAAGGAATCAAGTTGTGAGTTTATTGGGCTGGCGATGGCTTTCATGATGGGATTTCTATGAACCAATGTAATATTTGGTGGTCTCCCCTCTTTTCTACTCAAGGGATCCCACTTGTTAAGATTCAGGGTATTAGTGTTATGCATTTCCATAAATGTGGCATCAAGACATCTAAGGATTTTTTCTCCATGGCTATCATGAGGCTCAAAATGTGGGAAGATGTGGAAGTTTAATTTTTTCCGTCTCACTTAGATTAGAATACTTTTGACTTATTGATTTCTACCCTTCCTCCTCACATGCTTCACAAGTTGGATCTTAAACTTGTTATGCTATAGTAGAAGGATTGGAAATGGTATCTATGCACAAATCTTGCTAGTTACAAGCCCAAGATGGGATGCCTCTGATTAGTGCCACATTTTCCCAGGATCAACACTCTCAACTAGTGTTTACACTTACAGTCTTCTTAGATAAATTAAAGACTAAGATTTCACACTATTTGTATGGCCATTATTGAGTCAATGATTGCCTAGTTTTCTTGGTGTGTTCTTTTCTAAGGCTTCCCTTAGGTCCTCGACTCAAGCATCTGGGACTCCCTTATCCTAAGTGTCCCTTTTGTAGGCAACTAGAGACCTTTCTTCATATTTTCTAGTTTTGTTGAAGATGTCAACAGTATTGGATCTAGATTTGTATTTTTTTCAAACCATTTTGGTTTGAGCCTTTTTCTTGGCATATGTTTTTTTTGGGTGATTCACATACATGTGACAAAAAAAATTCAAAATATTTAGCAAAGTATCAACCAACAAGGCCAACGAGATGAAAGAATTTAGTATAAAGGAAGAACATTTTGTTTAGAAAAGTGTGGTATTCTATTGTAATGATATACTATTTGAATGTGCACTTTGTATGATCAGCATAGATTTCAATTTGATGCTAGTACATAACAATATGGTTGTATGATCAATTTTGAAGAAGGGACTATAATACATATTAGATATTGAAGATATCATCACATTGTAAATGTTTTTGTATCTATCTCTAGTGATAGCATTGTAAAGTTGTATTTGTATTTTTAAGTAGTGGGCTCTTCTTGCATACTTTTTATTGTAATACCAACTCCTAACAAGATTGAGGCTTCTAACAAGGATAGATACATTATATAGATGTAATAGACTCCTAATAGGGCCAATATCTTTCACAACGTACTTTTGATTAGTGGATCATTTTGTGGGTACCGTCCTATTGGAAATATAAGAGGAGTAACTGAGAGGGGAGGGGTGAATTAGTTACCACAAAAATAAATCCCAGATCCCTTAGATGTTAGTACAAAGCATAAACTATGTTGTAACTGTTGTTACTCAGTTAACACACAAGCACTTGGTTAACACTAACAATATGTTGTAACTTGACAAATACTAAACATTTAGATCTTGAGATGTTAACTTTGATTAAACTTAATTAACTTAGTTGCATACACATAAAATAAATAGCATGAACACAAGTGACATCGAGATTTAACGTGGAAACCCAATTTAGGAGAAACCACCAATTGCAACTAGTTATCATTTTTCACTCTTCTGAAGTGAGCCCTATTAGGAGTGGCCTTGTTAGAGGTATTTAGACACTTCAATCTAGAAATGCCACCTTGTTAGAGGATTTGGAAAATATTTGTTAGGCTAACTTTGTTAAGAGATTTAGTTCACTGCTGCAATGGTTAGAGAGTAATAATGAAATGACTTGATTGCTAATGCAACTGTATTGCTAATTTTAGATCTCAATTATGGCTCAAACGCTTGACCCTTCCTTATTAGATTAATCTTTTCCACCCAACAAGGATATTTTGTTTATCCTTCCAATTCACTTCCTCTAAGCATCTTCTTATCTTCCACACATTCTCACACTCATTCAACCCTCAACTTGACCTTGTACTTATATCATATACATTGTCAAGTTGACTTGAATAAAACTTACAACAATTAATATTCATCTCTTCGATTGGCTAGAACCAACAAACAAATCCATTAAACTCAATATGCCTAAACAAGAAAATCCTTTTTTAGCCGACCCTGATTGGTAGACACTAATACTAAAATGATTTTCCTATGTTAACCAAGTGAACTTGGTTAACACTACATCTTCACAAACTTCCTTTGGTATCTGAGTGAGCTTAGTTAACACTAGTTCCATCCAAATTTCCTTTGATAACCAAGTGAGCTTGGTTAACACTCAACTTCTGCAAACTTCTCTTCGATACCTGAGTGAACTCGGTAGACACTGTCTTCTGAACTTGGAAAAAATTGGAATGCTTGGCAAACACAAGAAATTGTCTTCATTGCTAGAGTGAGCTCACCATACACTATCTAGTAAAGATATGACATTTTGTGTAACATCAAAGACAGTATATAAGTGATCAATTGTTTTCAACAATCTCCCTCTTTGGCATTGATGGCAACACAACATGTCATAATATAATGAAATTTTAGAGAAAATAAAAGTGAGGATAATATCCTTAGTTTCATTCTGATTCTCATCCATGAGAAATCCCTCTATCAATGTGAATTCCCTCTGACTTTAGTTTCTCCCTATGTAAGCAAACTCTCCAAGTTTATTCTGTCTTCAACATCTTCTTTTGATAGAAAACTCTCCCTCTTTGATATCATACCAAGTTCTTCCTTTTTGACATCTTCAAACAAAATTTATGTGATATGACATAGAAAACTCTCCCTCTTTGACATCTTATGCCAAAGACAATATTCAGTGAATTTTAATGTACATGATGTACTGATTCATATGCAATCTTCCCTTTCATTACTACATCAATTTGACTAATCGTCAACATGCTCTGGTTGATGCATCAATAAACTTCATTCAATGAGCTTTAGATAGCGGAATAACTCCTAAATTACATCTTAGATATAAAAATACATCCTTAGGTAATGATTTTGTAAATATGTCTACAATTTGTTCTTTAGTATTCACATATTCCAATCTCACCTCTTTGTCTTGCACCAATTCTCTTAGAAAGTGATATTTTATTGCAATGTACTTGGTCTTGGTATGCATCACAAGATTTTTTGATATATTGATTGGACAAGTGTTATCACAAAAGATAAACATTGGATCTTTGATTTCTACCTTCATTCCTACCAATAGTTGCTTGAACCAAACAATATTCAAACAATTGACTGCTGCTACAACATACTCTGCCTCTGTTGTAGACTAAGAAATGGAATTTTGCTTCTTACATGTCTAAGATACTAGTTTTTTATCAAGAAAGAATGTTCCACCACTAGTGCTCTTCCTATTATCAACACTTCTTGCCCAATCTACATCAATGAAGGCTTTCAAATCTAAATTGTTTCCTTTCTTGTACCATAATCCATAGTCTTCAGTACCCTTTAGATACCTCATGATTATCTTTATTTCCATCATATGATTTTCTTTAGGATTAGCTAAAAATCTTGCCACCATACCAACTGCAAGAGCAATATCAGGCCTAGTATATACTACATAGTAACATTTACCAATCATTGATTTATATGTGATCTAATCTACCTCCTTGGAATCATCATTTTTGGAAATCTTATGCAATATCTCTGATGTTTGTAGTCTGAACCTTGTTATATTTTGATTCGAGAGATACTTGATACTCTTGTTATGCTTCATTTGAGATGAAATGAGGGTCGAATGTTATACTTTGATTTCAGTATCATAGATGCTATACTTCTATTTTGTTCAGTTTAGCATATTTGCATGTTGATGACATTTTGAGATGACAGTAGGTCTATGATGATATTTTCTTATCTAGTATTTGGACATATCTTTGATTCTATTATGTGATAGATTTTATGCTATGGAAATTTAATTCATTCTTGCTTCATTATATTTTATGTGAATGTGAGTGATGTAAATGGATTATATCAATATAATTGAGAAAATGGTTAAATTAGGTATTTAATGCATTAATTGCTTTGGCTATGATATTATATGCAATTGCACTTGATCATGTGTTTTAGTGTGCAAGAATTATACCCATGGCAGTGGCACATGAAGTTAGTGATTCAACCGTTCATATTTTACCAATGTTGTCCCTATATGGTCAACATACCTTATTAACTATTTTAATTAAATCTTTTGGTAATTATTAAATCTAAACTCATTTGCATTATGTGACTAGACCGGTGAATGTATCTATGCATTTAGAGGTTCACATTTGTCGCAAAAGATGTTAAGGAGATTTATGTGATTTTGGGTTTTCATGCTTTAAATTTTATTGAATTTAATTATGGCAGCTTTTCCATAGATGAATTCCAATAACTTGGAATAGCCTGTTTTCGTTTGGGTCGATTCGAAGTCTAGCTAGTCTAATTGGCTATTTACCCTAATCGATTATTCACTTGAAAAGTGAATAAGTATTGAAAGAGCAATTTAATTCCTCACTTCTCACTTTTGTAATTTGAAAAATTGAGAGATTTTTTTGAAATCCTTTTCTGGAGGATTGGTTTTCTATTAATTGTGAGAGCTACGGGTGTGGGATCTTTGCGAGGATGGACTCATTGGGTCTAACTCGAGGAGACCTTGATTTGCCATCATTTTTGGCCGCATTTGCAGATTATTTATTTTACCTAGCTATTTTTCATTTTAGCTATTTTGGTTGTCAGGTAGGGCTCTCTCATTTTCATGTTTTAGCTTAGTTTCTGGTAGTTGTTTGTTTGCAGGCTAAGAACTAGTGTTCTCCTCTTTTTTTGTTTGTTGGTTCTGCCCGGTTCATCGGGTATGAACATTTCCCTAGTTTTTGGGATGAGGGTTTGGGGTTTCACACTGTTATGCTGGTTTGAACCTAAATTTTATTGAATTTTTGAAGCTTTTGTACCATAAGACCAAATGGGTTTTAATTTTGAAATTTGTGTGTTACCCTATTTCTTGGGTTTTCTTGGCATGATGTTGGTCATGGACCTACATCATCTGTTTGGATGTCAGTCAAACCATTGTTGCACTTTTATGTTGCATTGGGATGCATGTCACATCTGTCCTCCTAAGCTTGTTTTCAGTTGATTGATTTTTGCTTGTGTTCTCATCCAGTCCTTATGTTATGATCTTCGTGATGGTGGTGTGCCACACACGAGTATGTGCACGTACATTTTCTAGTGACTTACGATGCTCTATCTCCCATTTATACTTTAGTGGAGTTATGATCATTTGGGGTTGGGAATATGCATGCCAAAAGGAACTCATTGTTAGATGGGCATGGCTAGGGTAGGGTAGCATATGGAGGGGGCTTATATATCGTAGCCTAGTGACCATTTCCTAGTGAGTTGGAAGAGGAAGTTTTAAGTAAGTGATAATTAAGTAAAACACTAGGTGGTAATAAAACTTAAGATAATAAAATGTTTAGTGTGAGATCCTTCTTTGGGAGTTGAGTCCGCATGATCCAAGCTTGGTCTTTTCAATGCCAAGTGACTCTCTATGATGTTAGCCCCTACATAGTAACCCTTTTGAGTGTCTCACCAAGAGCTGTAGTACTTGCATTATCTCATGTTCTTGGTTTCAATCATCATTACTATCTAGCATGAGTGTTAGTCATGGACATAATTTGCTTTTTGTGTTTTTGTGGTTGGATCATTATCTCCATTAGCATGGCCAGAGTGGACCTACAGGTTTCACGTGGTTGGGAGGTGTAGCTACCTATACCATTATTGGGGATCGATGTATAGAGACAGTCTATTGTCCTAGTGTGACCATTCCTGGATGTTTTCACTTGGTACTTCAAGTTCTAGAGTATGCTTTCTTGTGATTTATGCTTTCATAGGAATGCTCGTATATCATGTTTAGATGATGTTAGTTTATTGACACATTCTCTTATTATGATGTTTAGCATAGGATTAGATGATGTTATCTACTTGGTTGGATTATCTATTGCTTTTGGTTTAGCATGTTAGATTTCATATTCTTATGATGTTATTATGCTTTAGTACTGCCATCCTTATAAGACAACCCTGACTATCTAGTTGGCAGTTTGGGATGTTATGTATGGGGGATGGCTAGGACCTTTGAGGTTTTATGATGTTTTTATGGTTGGGAGGAACCATGTACTTAGCTTGTTATTTTAGTACATTGCAATGTTGCTTTTAGTTCTTTCCCTTCACTACTATGTTAGATGGTTAGATGTAGTTTCCATCTTGTATTTGTTTTTCGAGTGTCTATGTCTCGACTGTGGATCTGGTACTCATTGATGTGGAGGTTCTAGCTTCTTATTTTATCCCTTTGTTTGTCCTTGGAGCATTTCTTTGTTTTCCTATGCAACCATGTTTCAAGATTGGGCGATACATTAAAGTATCACATGCCCAAAGAAGAAGAATCATTGGATAGTAGAAAGTATCGCATGCTCATAGGAAAACTATCGTGCGATACTTTAGAGTATCACATGCCCATAATTGAAGAAAGGTCATATGATACTTATGAAGTATCATGCGACTTCAGGAGAAGTGTCACCTAGACCCTAAGAGTATCACATGCCTTCTTTAGAAAGGTCATACGATACTAGAAATTATCACACAATACTAATTTAAATTATTGCCTGGGTCTTGGAAAAACCTATTCGAGCAGATAGCGGGTGCTTTCTAGTTTGACTGAAAGTTTTTAGAAGGTGTTTGGGTTATCCTCTATGATGTTCTTGAATACCCTAGAATTGCATTTTGATTTTAGAATGTTTTAGATTCAAAATCATTTGCATCCTTCCATGGTTAGTCATTTTGGTTAGTAGTGGCATTTGGAGATCTATTGGTGTTTGGATGTTTGTTTAGTCTTCTGTTGCAATCTTTGTGATCCTCATATGTTGTATGTAATGTGCATCCATACTTGTTTTTTTTTTTTAAATTATTATCTTGGCTTATATTTATCCTTGTTCCAAGGATCTCCGAGTTAGGCATTACATTTGGTATTAGACCCCATGTTGCAACATTAGGATCTCTGTGTTATGCTTCCACTAAGTTTTATTTTCAATATGTGTATTGTTATCTTATGTTTGTTATTTTGATATCTCATTGCAATCCATGCTTCTGACTTTGTGCTTGTGATGTATGTTTTTGACCTTATCTTCTTGCTTCCATAGAGATGCCTCATGCATGTAGACCTAGTGGTCAGGGTGGTAACCAATGAAATAACCATTAAGAAGAGCACCATGAGGAGAAATGGCTAGATGGTGAGGGAGAATAGGATATCAATAATCAAAATGGCATTGGAGCAATGATGCTAGTGCTTCAAGAGATTCTTTCTTGGTTGGGACCTCATGTAGAGGAATGTCGATAGGATCATGATTAGGAAGAGGCATCTCATCATGGAGATTCCCACATGTCAGATCATAGAAAAGAGGAAGAGCATGGTCATGAGTGGGAACATTCTCATACACCACTTAGTGGTAGAGGACACTGATTGAGAGGTCATGGTCAGAATGATAATGATGACTTCACCCAGGTTGAGATGATGCAGGAACTTCAAAGGTCTAAACTACCATTGTTTGATGGTGAGGGGATAGGACTCAAGGCTGAGACCTGGTTACTAGATATGGGGCATTGCTTCTCTTTACTACCTTATGGGAGCAACATGAATGCCCATTGTGCTATCACGTAGTTGAGGGAACATGGTTCTATCTAGTGGGATATGGAGTGCCAGAATCTTCATATCAATGTGGCATATCTCACTTGGGAGATCTTCAAGGAGAGGTTCATAGAGAAATTCCTTTCTCTACAGTACTGTGAAGCTCGTACCAATAAACTTCATCAATTCAAATACGGAAATATGATGGTGGATCAGTATGAGAAGCATTTCCTTGGGTTGAGATAGTATTCAAGTTATTGACATGATGAGGCACTCCTCATGTAGCATTTTGTTAGGGGTCTTTAGGACTCTATCATTGGGGATTTTTGCATTCAACAGCTGAGGAAACTTACACATGTCATGGAAAAGGCAAGAATTGTGGAGAGTAATATGACTAGGGGGTTCAGAAATAAATCTAGTGCTCATAACCAAAGTGCATAGACCTCAGGATAGGATGCATAGTATTCTCAGTCCTCTAGAAAGGGCCAAACCCAGTCAACACCTTCTTAGGGTAGACATCGTCATGGGGATCGGTAGAAATGGTTTTGGACCAAGGGTGGCCATTCTTTGGGTAACTTAGGGAAGAAGGGAGATGACCAGAGCCATGGATAGAAATCTTAGTAGGATCTTCCTCCTCAAAGTGGTCAACAAAACTCAAGCAAGGGTAGTGCACCATATCCTAGCATTGTGCAGGGTGGTTGTGGAACAGGTTCCAACTTCGGGGGAAACTGTTATTCTTGTGGTTAACTAGGCCATAAATCTTTTGGGTATCCTATTAAACCATCTTCATGACCTAATAAGAGTGCAACTAGATCAGAGCCTACTGTGGTAGATGTAGGAAGGAATCATTGAGTCTTTGCGATAATTAATAACCACCAAGCTAAGCACCAAGGTACAATAGTTGAGGCTACAAGTACATTGCATGGTATTTCATTTTTAGTGTTATTTGAGTTAGGTGCTTTAGATTCTTTTATTTCACCATTTCTTGTTCAACAATGTGGGCTAGTGGTAGTACGTTAGGTTGATAGGTGATAGGTTGAGTTAGCCATGAGATCCAAAGTGGTTGCAGATTCTTTGGTCAATGGATTTATTTTAAATTTGAGAACCTTCACCACCATAAAGGATCTTCATATCCTATCTCTAGGATCGTACAACATTGTGTTGGGCATGGACTGGTTAGCTTCTCATTAGGAAAATATAGATTGTCACTGTAAGTTTGTACAATGTGTTGATGACACAGGTGGGTAGGTGGAACTTTTGGGAGTCTGGAGACCAGTCTCACTTTGGATGATCTCAACTAGTTAGCTAATGTGGAGTATATGGAAGGGATGTCAGTTATTTCTTATTTCTATTAGTGATCTTGAGGAAGTTGAGAGTCGTACAGTGACACTTGATGATCAACCACTCCTTCATGAGTATGCTTATGTGTTTCATGATGAGATACTCGATATGCCACCACAATGTGATATTGATTTTCAGATTGATCTTATACCAAGAGTAGAGCCAATTTCATGAGCTCCTTACTGCATGACTACTCATGAGTTTAGTGAGCTTAGATTGCAGGTCGAGGAATTGTTGGCCAAGGGCCATATTCATCCTAGTGTATCCCCATGGGGTGCACCAGTCATGTTTTTGAAGAAGAAGGATGAATCATTGTGTTTGTGCATTGACTATCAATAGTAGAATAAGGTGATGGTAAAGAACTGATATCCTTTGATGAGGATTGATGACTTGTTCGATCAAAAGAAGGGAGCATGAGGGTTCTCAAAGATTGATCTTAAGTTAGGATACCATCAGCTTCATATCCAAGAGGTTGATATCCATCGAATAGCTTTTCGTACATGATATGGGCACTATGAGTTCATGATTGTACCCTTTTGGTTTACCAATACACCATTAGTGTTAATAAGTTTGATGAATGGAGTATTTCACACTTACCTTGATTAGTGTGTCATTGTATTCTTGGATTAAATATTGATCTATTCAAAGACTATTAAGGAGCATGAAGTTCATTTACACCAAGTTTTACAATTCTTGAGAGACTATCAATTGTATGGAAACTTGAGTAAATGTGGGTTCTTCCAGTTAGAGGTGAAGTATTTGGGGCATATCATCATTGGTGATGGTATTGTAATGGATCCAAAGAAAATTTATGCTATCATGGATTGGCCGATATCCACTAATATTTTAGAGGTTCATAGTTTCATGGGATTGGCAAGTTATTATCATCACTTTGTGAAGGACTTCTCACGAGTAGCTCATCCCATCACTTCTCTTCAGTAGAAAGGGAAGAAGTATGTTTGGTCAAACCAATGTGAGGTAACTTTTAATGCTCCTAGGGAGTATTTGACTAGTGCACCAGTCCTTGCAGTGCCTAATCCTGTAGGTGATTTTATGGTTTTCACAGATGCTTTGTTGGAAGGCATGGGTGCGGTGTTGATGCAGGATGGTGAATTGTTTGCATATGAGTCTAGAAAAATCAAGGACCATGAATCAAGGTTGTGGTTCATGCTCTAGTTTGTTGGAGGCATTTTATTTTAGGACACGGGTTTGAGTTGCATAGTGATCATAGGAGCTTGCAGTATATTTTTAGTCAACCAAACCTGAATGCATGACAATGTTGCTAGATGGAGTTCTTGTGTGAATATGAATTTTATGTTCACTACATTAAGGGGAAGGAGAAATTCATTGAAAATTCCTTGACTTGGAGGTGACATGAGATATTAGTGTTGTCATTGGGAGTAGATTTACGAGGTCATATCTTGGAGGCTTTGCCTAGTGATACTTGGTATCAGGAGGTAAGGGCAAAGATTGAGTCTAGATGTACCCTTAAGGGGACATTTTAAGGTTATTTACTTGATTTCGATGGACTATTGTGACACTTGGGGCATATCTATGTACCCATGTCTAGGGATCTTTGTACCTTGGTTTTATTAGATGCATATCATACACCATATTCCTCACATCTTGGTGTTAAGAAGATGCATGTTGATCTTAAAAAAATGTACTTTTGGGTAGGGATGAGGCATGATGTTGCAAAAAAAATTTCTCGATGTCTTGAGTGGTACAGAGTGAAGGTAGAGTATCAACATCCAACGGGTCTTTTGTAGCTGCATACCATTCCAAAATGGAAATGGGATATGATATCTAATGATTTTATCATAGGGTTACCTATGTTATCAAGCTGATATGAATGTATCATGGTGACAGTAGAAAATTTATCCAAGGTAGCACATTTTTCACCCATGAGGACATTATACACAACTTCTTCCATAGCACACGTTTTCTTGGAGGATATTGTTTGTTTGCATGGAATCCCTTGTCAGATAATTTTAGATAGAGATCTAGTGTTTACTTTAGCAATGTGGATGTCTCTCTAGCATGCATTGGGCACAAAACTCAATTTTAGTTTGTCTTATCACCCAAAGACCGATGGTTAGACTGAGAAGCTTTATTAGGTTCTGGAGGATATGATTTGCATGTGTGTCATGGATAGGCAAGTGAAGTAGGAGGATTATTTATACCTTGTGTTTGCATACAACAATAGGTATCATAATTCTCTTGGCATGTCATCTTTTAAGGCCTTGTACAGTAGGTCATGTCATACCCCTTTGAGTTGGGATCATTTAGAAAACTAAGTACTTTTAGGTCTAGAGATGCTTCAGGATATGGGGGTGTGTCCACCAAGTTCTAGTGCCAACAACATGACACCCCATTTATTTATTTTAGTTTTTAAAGTGTGTACACACTTTTAAAAACTATTTTTTTATATAAATGGGCTGCAAACCCATAGCTCATTTCATTTTGCAAGGACTTCCTCGTCACAACGCGTGTATGTGAGTTGAAGGAATTGAAGACTTTTTCCACCCACCTCCTCAAAATGCCTCCTTGTCATTGAAGTTCGAGATCAAGATCACATTGTATGTTTTCTACTCTTGTTTTTGCATTGTTTTGTAGGTTTTTTTCAACTTTTCTTTAAATTTGTTTATTTATTTTGATTGCAATTGGTTTCTTATCAAAAAATGTGGATAATGAACCACCAAATCCGCAACAAGATCAAAACCAAAACCCTCCACAAGATCCAAATGAAAACCCTCCACAGGATGAGAATCAAAACCCTCCACAACAAGAGCAAGAAATTCCACAACCTGCACTAATTGGAAGACCTCCTATTGGCATACAAGACAACATAAAAATAAAATAAAAAGAGAGAAAAATGAATTAGAAGCACTCATTGGTATATTGAAAGCTTATGAACAAACCAATCCAATGAGAGCACAATTATCATCCTCCCTCGAGTCCATTATGACCCATGTAGCTTCTATTAGTGGTCAGTTGGATATTTGGCATTTTAAGAGGGATGAATAAAGAATATATTATGTGAACAAATTATCATATCAAGATGTAAAAAATAAATAAATAGCAAAAGGTAGCATTTGTGTATTGTTTAAAAAGCCTAGTGAACAAAATACTGTTAGAGAGACAACTAAAAGGTTCCCCATCCATTGGTGTATACATGATGGTATTAGAAATAATTTATGGGATGGATGGTGTATGGTCTTTGATGCCCCTCCTTGCAATAATCACAAGGTTCCAATGTATTTCTTAAAGAAATTGTATTGTGAATTTGTCCCTAGGGAGATCTCCAATTATTTTGATATATTAGAATCTTAGGGTAGAGGTGGGGGGGTCATCATTTGAGAAGTCGAGAGTACATCATGACCCTAATGTAGTTAGGACACCTTTTGTCAAGCCACAGGGTGAGCATGCGATTATTCCTTCAGTTGTGAAGGAACATGTAGAGGCTAGCACTCTAGGGACTATTAATGCTTTGGCACAAACCCTCATTCATTGCACGAGTCCATTAGTTGAGGAGGAGCCTTCTGTGCATCATGGTCACATGCGCACATCATGCAGATCCTTATGCACATTTGGTAGTCATGCTGGAGATAGTATGGATAATGAGCTAGTCACTAATCAGTTTCTAAATGAGACATTTGGCATTGACACATAGGTAAATTGCAATTATAATAAACTAATTTGATTACATTTCATATGTATAGTGAATGACTAATTAATTAGCATTTATTGACATTGTTCAAAATTCAAGGTAAGAGTGTTGGCAACCCTAGTCGAGATCCTTCGGGCCAACTTTTTGTCCTGTTGATGAGTCCAGAGGTATGTATTGTAATCACCTAAAAATGGTCATCTAGACTATTAGCCCCCTTTTCAACATTTTGGCTAAATTAATTCAATCATTTACCTAGACCAAATTGCTAATAAACAATTTATTTTATTATAACCTATAGTTTGGCTATGCTATCCTAAGTTCATTATTTGATTAAAAGAACATGTCCCCTTTTAATTAAATAAAAGACCCCATTCTTCTAACCCACTTAAAGTGCACACATAAAGTCCTTTTTCTATTTTGCAATTAAAAGAAAAGGCTTTGTGACTTTTGTCTTATATGACAAGTCAACTTATATTCTATTGGTTGACTTGTGTGTGCACATGGATCACACCTATTTTTGAATTTCACTGTTGATCATCCACCATCTTCATCTTGATCTCTACCATCTGTATGAATTTAAAAGGGAGAGAGCTTTCCCCCTCAATCCATCATTTGAATATTGTTATGCTGCAGGTTTTCTAACAGGTTTCTTTGGAGCTTTGTGGAGAACTTCTCTTTCTTGTCTACATTCTCTCATCCATGGCATTCTAGCTTAGCTTAGCTTTCTTTTTTTACATGTAGCTTAAATCACATAGTCTAATAGTTGGATTGTAACACTCTCATACATGCTTAACATAACTATACTTTGCATCTCATTCTAGCTTAATCTTTATTTGCATTGCATCCTTGAGGGACTCATTGTAGACATTTGCACTCTTGCTCTTGTCTTAAAGAACCTCCCATTGCATGGTTTACGAGCAAGAAGCACATTTATAAGGCTTGGTTGAGAGCCTTCATGCTTGAATACTAGCTTCTTGCACTCCGTGGATAGGGAGCTCTAAGCTGACATCCGAACATTCCAACTCATGAAATCGTTTGGATAGAAGGGTTTAGAGTGTGACACTTTCGAGTGTACATGTATCAATTTAATCATTTAAATTAATACATATATTTATTAAGTAATCATATGAAAGATTGACAAAAAAATTTATGCATGTGCATCAGTTCTCTACTGGACCATCGACATTCATTAGGGACTCTGAGCCTAGGCGTGATACGAGCTTTGTAGAGGTACTTTTTTTCATGTTAATTTAATTCATTTGATTATATTTGTTTCATGTTTCATGTTACATGTAACTTTTATTGTATGACATGTAGCTCTTGACATCTGAGACTCCTCCTCATCTTTAGCAGTCCATCGATTGTGGAGTTGCTGCAACAATGGCTAGTTCAAAGCCATTGACTAAGGTATGAAAGAATTTTCTTGGTTTTAGTTGTTGTTTATAATAGTTAGTATCAAAATTTCTAATTTCTAAGTGATTATATTGATTGAATTGTTGTAGGGCCTTGTTACACTCAATCGTCCGCAAGCCTTTGAGGTGGACGTACAGAGTGACTATTTGATGGCAGTAAGAAAATAATTAATTTTGTGTATAAATATATTTGATTTCAATGTATAATAATTATTGATCCATATCTACTTTTTTTGTATTAGCTCAAGTTAGAGAAGAGCCTAAACAAGAGGATGAGCAAGCATGTGAGGAAGACCCCATCATCCCCATCATCTCCCTCGACATGACAACCAAAGACCTCTAGGAGTTTGTTTCCTTCCCCTCATGGGAAGAAGAAGATATAGTTGATAGACACACATGTATAGGCATCAATGGACATATATGTTGGATTTTATGTTAGTGGACATATTCGATGTACATTTGATGTATATATGAAATTTTATATTTGATGTATGGCATATATTTGATGCATGAAATTATTAGACTTATGAATTTATTGGTTAGTATATGATATGTTTGTTCATGTATGACATTATTGGTTATCATAATATATTATATGTTTGTTCATGTATGACATTATTGGTTATCATAATATATTATCAAGGTTGCATGGGTACTTGTACCTAGGTACCCAAGTATTGGGTATATGTATCCCAAGTACTGGGTACTCAGTGGAGAGCATCATAGCTAAGGACCTTGATTGAGATTTTTGATTATCATTTTTTTCAATTTTTTTTTTGTGTATCATCTCATTGTTTATCAAGCTTAATTCAATATCTAATTAGTTTGAAACTTTGATAGAATATTGATTAACAATAAATTTTATCACTATTCAAGGATAAGTTTATCATTTCCAATATGTCATCGTCATATGATTTATGATCTTGTTCATGTTTAAAGTTTTCCTTCTCTGTTATTTGTTTATCAAGCTTAATTCAATACCTAATTAGTTTGAAACTTTGATATAATATTGATCAACAATAAAATTTATCACTATTAAAGCCAAAAATTTATCATTTGCAATATGTCATTGTCATATGATTTATGATCTTCTTGTTCATGTTTAAAGTCTATCTTCTATGTTATGCATCTAAACATTTATTATAAATTATTATTACAAACATATAAAAAATCTAAAATTGAAAACAATACATTACATTTGCAAACTTTATCACTGTTCTTGATTTGAAAAATCATTGTCATGACTCATAAATGTGTGATTTTGAGTCAAACTCATTGACCTATGTTTCATGAGTAGTGGTTCAACATGAATCCATCTCTCATGAGAATAAATGGAACACTTAGCACTCATTAGATCTAGGTGATTCACCCCTACGAGTGATGCAGAGCCCTCTATATTTACCTTCAAGGAATCTTAGTTCAACTTGAGGGATTCACAATAGGTTGGTACACCCTCAAGGAACCAAGAACATCTCAAATATTTCAATAAAGAACCCTGACATTATACACCAATAAAGGCAACATCGTCATTCACACAATCAGATTTCTATATCTTATTACATTATTTATAACTTTCATTCCTAAAATTTTCTTGCTAAATCCTTTGGATAAATTGTTCCAGATTAGGAATAATAAAACATATTCAAAGATGATACCCATCCAATAAACCAATTATAAGTTATTGTCTTTATATCAAGACCCATTTTCTCTGTCATAAACCAAAAGTAAAAACAATAACCCTGTCTAGGGCATCAAATATATTTCACAAAAAAAGTTCAAATAACACCAAACTAATTCCATAGTATCCATTTGTGATTCTAGCTTCCAAATCCATAAGCCATTTATTTTTTCAATTCATAAATCATTGTATAATATCAAATCTTTGTCTGCAACACCATTGAAGGCATTTAAAAACCAATTTTCACTCAAATCTTCATAACTTTCACAAATATAAATGAAAATGATTCAAACCAGTTGGAAATGAAAGATAGTTCACATATATTTCCAATGAATATGATTAGAGTCTCGAGTCTCCAAAATGTGTCCATACCACATGTTGCAATATGACTGTATTCAGGGAATCTCAAATCTGCAAATACCCACTTTCAACAAAATGCCCATAACTTATTCATTTCTTCATAAAATTGAACCAAACCAAAATCATGAGAAGAAAGATTAATCATAATATCTATCCATTACTATATTACATGGTTTTTAAGCTGTACATGGCCGTACAAGGCCTAAAAAAAACACTAAAACTAGAACACCAATCAAAACAACAATAATGGAATGCACCAAAAATGTATCAAAAAGTTTCCTCTTCTCAAAAAATTGATTTGGTTAGACCATACAATGGTATTTATATCCATTTTATAGTTATAAACCTTCCTAACTACCCCTAAGACCAACCATATACCTTTCTACATCATTTTTGTATTATTAGCAACTTTCTCAATGTTGTATTTTACAACTTTTTATGCAACTTTTACATTTTTGACAAAATGGCTTCATACCATTTACAACTTGACCCAAATACAATATAAATGAATAAAATGGATTTAAATATCTCAAATAAGGAATCTTAACTTTCCCATGTTCTTGTACTCTAGGTGCTCCTACACCATACTCCCAACCTTGAAAAGTTTCCAAGTCTCTTAGAAACATGGAACCAATAACCTGCAAGAAAAAATAATTAGACCAAAAATCTTGACCTTCACCTTTTCCTCTTCATGCCTTTTCTCTCATCAACTTACCCTTCAAGGACATAGGATTGTCCACAAAATCACTTTCTAAAATACTCCTATCAGTGGAGCATTAATAGTTTTCATACAAAGGTTCCATAAATCCACCATTCCTCTTGCTACTACAAAACTACCAACCTATTGCCATCTTACCCATTCAAGACCCTAGAAGATGCACTAGCACCCTCTCTTAGTGGTTTCTCTCTTTACACCTTCTACCTAGCTTCACCTTGATGGAGACAATATTAAGACCCCTTCTTAGGTCTTCCAAACACACACTTTCTTACTACATCTTTGATGGATAAGAACCCTGCAACCAAAACTCATCAACAAAATAAATACCAAATCTTTAAGGTCCTGGTGTGGATTGCCTCCCTCAATGCTCCACCCACACAATCAAGATCTTCAAGTTGTGATACCACTCTGATGTAGAGCCCTTTGTATTTACCTTCAAGGAATCTTAGTTCAACTTTAGGGATTCACAATAGGCTGGTACACCCTCAAGAAACCAAGAACATCTCAAATATTTCAACAAAGAACCTTGACATTATACACGAATAAAGACAACATCTTCATTCACACAATCGGATTTCTATGTCTTATTACATTATTTATAACTTTCATTCCTAAACTTTTCTTACCAAACCCTTTGGATAAATTGTTCAAAATTAGGAATAATAAAACATATTCAAAGATTATACCCATTTAATAAACAAATTACAAGTTATTGTCTTTATATCAAGACCCATTTTCTCTGCCATAAACCAGAAGTAAAAATAGTAACACTGTCTAGGGCATCAAATATATTTCACAAAAAAAATTCAAATAATACCAAACCAATTCCATAGTATCCATTTTTGAGTCTAGGTTCCAAATATGTAAGCCATTTATTTTTTCAATTCATAAATCATTGTATAATATCAAATCTTTTTCTGCAACACCATTGAAGGTATTTAAAAACTAGTTTTCACTCAAATCTTCATAACTTTTACAAATATAAATGAAAATGATTCAAAAAAGTTGTAAATGAAATATAGTTCACATATCTTTCCAACTAATTTTATTAGAGTCCTAAGTCTCCAAAATGTGTCCATACCACATGCTTCAATATGACTATATTCAAGGAATCTCAAATCTGCAAATACCCACTTTCAACAAAATGCCCATAACTTATTCATTTCTTCATAAAATTGAACCAAACCAAAAGCATGAGAATAAATATTCATCATACTATCTATCCATTACTATATTATATGGTTTCCAAGCTGTACATGGTCATAAAAGACCTAGAAAAAACACTAAAACTAGAACACCAATCAAAACAACAATAATGGAATGCACCAAAAATGTATCAAAAATTTTCCCCTTCTCAAAAAATTGATTTGGTTTGACTATACAATGGTATTTATATCCATTTGATAGTTATAAACCTCCCTAACTACCCCCAAGACCAACCATATACCTTTTACATCATTTTTGTATTATTAGCAACTTTCTCAATGTTGCATTTTACAACTTTTTATGCAACTTTTACATTTTTGATAGAATGGCTTCATACCCTTTACAACTTGACCCAAATACAATATAAATGAACCAAATGGATTTAAATATCTCAAATAAGGAATCTTAACTTTCTCATGTTCTTGTACTTTAGGTGCTCTTGCACCAATGAGCATCACCTAGATCCAATGAGTTCTAAGTATTCCATTTATTCTCATGAGAGATAGATTCATGTTGAATAACTACTCATGAAACATGGGTCAATGAGTTTGACTCAAAATCACATAGTTAAATCCTCATAGCAATATTACAATTTAACTTGCTGTGAAAATTATCTCCTACTTATCAAATGACTCATAAATTCAAGTTTTCTATAAATATAAAAGTATAATTAAAAATAAAGTTTGACATACCCAAGTACCCCTGTCCCTTATTATAAAAAATAGTTGTACATGTACCTGTATCAGTACCCTAAGTACCCCAAGTACCCCATCCCCGTGCAACCTTATATATTATATGTTTGTTCATGTATGACATTATTGTTTATTATAATATATATCTTTTTTTATTGTTTAAATTTTAAGTACATTTCATGTATTTTATTTTAATGTAAATTGCATCCAAAATGATGCAGAGTGCTCACACCAAAAGCTAGTGGATTCCCAACAAGAACATTTTAAAGGAAAACTACCTTTCCCAGCTTTGTAAGCATCTTCAAAGACTCTTTCCAACTTGGTTACAATATTGAACAAACTTCTATCCAACATTACAAAACTACTTGATCACTTTCCCTATTCAAGACTTGGGAAGCAATAAGGGAAGAATGAACGAATTTGAGAAATGGAGTCATAATCAACTTCTTGCTTCAAACTAACATCTTAGCCACTTCAAGGAACACCTAATAACTATCTCAAAAACTTTAGTCTATCATCTATTCCATCCTTCCAAGAGATTCTTCAACATTCTATGAGTGAAAACAATCTTCCAACATCCTATGACTATATTTTCTTTACAACAACATGTAATTTGCAAATTTTCGGACAACTCTTCACAAAGGGAAGTGGTTATGTTTCAAATGCATGAAATGATTATGAAGACAACCAAGAAGATCATTAACATCTTCCACTAACTCCATTCAGTGATAACATGTGGTTATATAAGGTGTAATGACTCTCAAAACACTTATTGAGTCAACTTATTAACAAAAACACCAAAAAAAGAAAAATTGTTAGGACTAAGGCAATTTGGGTTTATAGGTGACCTCAAGTTCCTTGACCTTACAAACAAGGATTACCTTATTACCATAAAAAAACAACATGTTCAAAATGATGTGTATGATCACCCCTTTACCTTCTATCATGAGTCTCCATCATTGGATGAGATGACATATCCAATTGCCACAATCAAAGATCGCTACCATATGAGATTTAGTGACTCTTAGGGATGATTTGGTTTGGCATGCCTGATAACATTTGAGCACTCAATGGGATAGGAGGAACTTTGGGCTAGTGTTTACCTAGCCACTCGAAGCTAACATAACAGATAGTTCAATCCCACGACAAAAGGTGAGAGAGATTTGGTAGTTGACAACTTTGTACTAGCCAACACTACAAGTTTCAGCATCACCCAAGATGACATCAAAAAATCAAAATGGAGTAAGATCACCAAAAATAAAGAGAGATTTTTATAGGTCTCCACAATACAGTCCTATAACAGTTAGAATCACATCCATACCTTATACAAACTTAGAGATATGCCAGGTCAAAGATCGCTGCCCTATGGCATTTAGTGACTCTTAGGGATGATACAATTTAGCATGCATAAGAACATTTGAGAGCTTAATGGGATGGGAGGTGCTTGGGACTAGTGTTTACCCAACCACTCAAAGTTAATGGAATAGATAGTTCGATCCCACAACTATGGTGAGGGAGATTTGGCAGTTGACAACTTTGTATTGGCCAACACTACAAATTTTAGCATCACCCGAGATGGTATCACAAAATCAAAATGGATTAAGATATCCAAAAAGTGAGAGAGGTTATTTTAGTTCTTCACAACATGGTCCTATAGCACCTAGAATCACATCCATACCTTGAATGACCTCTGAGATATGCCCTGTCAAAGATCGCTACCCTATGGCATTTAGTGACTCTTAGGGATGATTCAGTTCTGCATGCTCGAGAATGTTCAAGCACTCAACATGATAGGACAAGATTGGGGCTAGGGTTTACCTGGCCACTTGGAGCTAAAAAAATAGATAATTTGATCCCATGATGAATGGTGAGGGAGATTTGGCAATTGGCAACTTTGTACTAGCTAACACTACAAGTTTCAACATCACCTAAGATGGCATAGAAAAATCAAAATGGAGTAAGATCTCTAAAAAGAGAGAGGTTATTTTAGGTCTCTAGAACATGGTCCTATAGCACCCAAAATTACATCCATAGCTTGCATGAGCTCTGAGATATGCCTTGTTAAAGATCATTTCCCTATGCCATTTAGTGACTCTTAGGGACATTTCAATTTGGCATTCTCGACAATGTTAAAGCACTCAACAAGACCAGATGAACTTGGGGCTAGGGTTTACCCAGCCACCTAGAGCTAATGAAATAGACAGTTTGATCCCACGATGAATGATGAGGGAGATTTGGTAGTTGGCAACTTTGTACTTGCCAATACTATGAGTTTTAGCATCACCTGAGATGGTGTCGCAAAATAAAAATAGAGTAAGATCTCTAGAAAGAGAGAGAGGTTATTGTAGTCCCCTATAACATGGTCCTATAGCACATAGAATCACATCCATACCTCACACGACCTCCGAGATATGCCCCATCAAAGATCACTACCCTATGACATTTAGTGACTCTTAGGGATGTTTCAATTTGATGTGCTCGAGAATGTTTGAGTGCTCAATGGGACAAGAGGACCTTGGGGATAGGCTTTACCCAACCACATAGAACTAAAAAAATAGATAGTTTGATGCCACGATGTATGGTGAGGGAGATTTGGGAGTTGACAACTTTATACTAGTCAACACTACAAGTTTCAACATCACCCGAGATGATGTCACAAAATTGAAATGGAGTAAGATATCCAAAAAGTGAGAGGTTATTGTAGGTCTCTACAACATAGTCTTATAGCACCCAAAATTGTATCCATAACTCACATGAGCTCTGAGATATGCCTTGTCAAAGATCGCTGCCCTATGCATTTAGTGACTCTTAGGGACGTTTTAGTTTGGCATGCCCGAGAACATTTGAGCACTCAATGGGATAGGAAAATCTTGGGGCTAGGGTTTACCTGGCCACTTAGAGCTAATAGAATATACACTTCAATCCCATGATGAACGGTGAGGGAGATTTGGTAGTTGGCAACTTTGTACTAGCCAACACTATGAGTTTTAACATCACTCAAGATTGCATCACAAAATCAAAATAGACTAAGATCTCCAAAAATAGAGATATTTTATTGTAGGTGTCTACAACATAGTCCTATAGCACCTAGAATCACATTCATACCTCACACGAGCTCTGAGATATGCCCTGTCAAAGATCATTGCCTTATGACATTTTAGTGACCCTTAGGGATGTTTTGGTTTGATGTGCCCAAGAATGTTGGAGTGCTTAAGAAGATGGGACAAGCTTGGGGCTAGGGTTTACCCAGCCACCTAGAGCTAATAGAATAGGCAGTTTGATCCCACAATGAACGATGAGGGAGATTTGATAGTTGGCAACTTTGTAATGGCCAACACTATGAGTTTCAGCATCACTCGAGATGGCGTTGGAAAATCAAAATGGAGTAAGATCTCCAAAAAGAGAGAGAATTTTTTGTAGGTCTCTATAACATGGTCTTATAACACCTTGAATCACATCCATACCTCACACGAGCTTCGAGATATGCCCTGTCAAAGATCGTTTCCCTATGCATTTAGTGACTCTTACGGACATTTTAGTTTGGCATGCCCAAGAATGATCAAGCGCTCAATGGGATGGGAGGAGCTTGGGGCTAGGGTTTACCTAGTCACCTAGAGCTAATGGAACAAATAGTTTGATCCTATAATGAATAGTAAGGGAGATTTGGCTATTGACAACTTTGTACTGGCCAACACTACAAATTTCAGCATCACCCGAGATGGCATTGCAAAATCAAAATGGAGTAAGATCTCTAAAAAGTGAGAGATATTATTTTAGGTTTCCTAAATACAGTCCTATAGCACCTAGAATCACATCCATACCTTACATGAGCTCCGAGATATGCCCTATCAAAGATCGTTGCCCTATGGCATTTAGTGACTCTTAGGGACATTTTGGTTCAGCATGCCCAAGAATGTTCAAGCACTCAACAACATAAGATGGGCTTGGGGCTAGTGTTTATCTAGCCACCTAGAGCTAGTAGAATAGACAGTTTGATCCCATGACAAATTGTGAGGGAGATTTGGCAGTTGGCAACTTTGTACTAGCCAACACTACAAGTTTTAACATCATACACAATGGCATCTCGAAATAAAAATAGAGTAAGATCTCCAAAAAGAGATATTTTATTGTAGGTCTCTGCAACATGGTCCTATAACACCTAGAATCACATCCATACCTCACACAAGCTCTAAGATATGCCCCGTCAAAGATTGCTGCCCTATGCATTTAGTGACTCTTAGGGACATTTTGGTTCGGAGTGCCTGAGAATGTTTGAGTGCTCAATAGAATGATATGGGCTTGGGGCTAGGATTTACCTAATCACCAGGAGCTAATGGAATAGATAGTTCAATCCCACAATGAACAGTGAGGGAGATTTGGTAGTTGGCAACTTTGTACTGGCCAACACTATGAGTTTCAACATCACCTGAGATGGCGTCGCAAAATCAAAACTGAGTAAGATCTCCAAAAAGTGAGAGATTTTATTATATTTCTCTATAATACAATCCTATAGCACCTACAATCACATCCATACCTCGTACGAGCTCCAAGATATGCCATGTCAAAGATTACTGCGTTATGGCATTTAGTGACTCTTATGGACATTTGGTTCAGCGTGCTCGAGAATGTTTGAACACTCAATGGGATGGGATAAGCTTGGGGCTAAGGGTCACTTGGCCACCTAGAGCTAACAGAATAGATAGTTTGATCCCACAACAAATAGTGAGGGAGATTTGGCAGTTGGCAACTTTGTACTAGCCAACACTACGAGTTTCATTATCATCTGAGATGGCATCACAAAATTAAAATAGAGTAAGATCTCTAAAAAGTGAGAGAGGTTATTGTAGGTCTCTGTAACATGGTCCTATAGCACCTAGAATTGCATCCATACCTCATACGAGTTCTGAGATATGCCTCATCAAAGATTGTTTCCTTATGGTATTTAGTGACTCTTGGGGACATTTCAGTTCGACGTGCCCTAGAACATTTGAGCACTCAATGGGATAGGTAAAGCTTGGGGTTAGGGTTTCCTTGGCCACCTAGAGCTAATAGAATAGATAGTTTGATCCCACGATGAACGGTGAGGGAGATATGAACAAGGTATGTATGCCTAGGCCACTTTGTGCAAGATATGAGCAAAAGTTGCTAATTAGGCCAAATTAGGTCTTTTTGAGTTTTTGGTCAAGATAGCCTAGGATTAGCTATTTTAAATTATTTTTTAATAGTTTGGAACCTTTTCCAAGTCCTAGAATTGAAATCTATTGAACTTTGCATTAGTTGCACTTTTTGTGCAAAATTACAAAAGTTGTAAAAGTTGCTTCAAAATGTAAATCTAACTGAAAACCTTCTAACCTTCAAAAAAATGTTTCCCATGCTCATATACCTGAGCACGGATAGTTACAACTTCCCAAACTTCCAAATTGCAAAAGTTTCTCAAGCAATTTTTTGAGCAACATTGCAACTTTTGAGCAATTTTCGCTCTTTACATATTTAGGTCAAATGGGTCCATCTAGGACTATTCTAGGACCTTAGTTAAGATTCCTAGGATCTATTAGGTAAAAAAATACCTTAGTTTCCCATTAATATTGAAAGACAATGAATAAGAAATTGGATACTAGTTACATCTATTAAATATACAAAGGAAGATATAGAAAACTTGCTTAACAGAGAGATTAATCTAAGAGAAAAGGACATTTCAGAAGAAAATGGTTATCTTAGTGCTATCCAAGGCATGCCAATTACTTAGGATGAAGAGACAAAACCTACAGCTATTGGGAAAGAGTGCACATGTACACAATCACACCATTTTTAGATAGAGAAGTAACAAGTGCTATAGAATTGCCTCAAATTGGCTCATTAGTAGGCAAAGAATTTGGTCATGTACTTCATTCTAGCACCACAAATGTTTCAATTAGAAATGCCTATTCATCAATGGCCTTGCATTTATAGGATTTGGGAAGCCAAGATACTCAAGTTGGGCATGATCTCTCAAAGTTCTCATCAAAATATATTAATGATCTTAACAGAACAACAAAAAGCTCATTGCCACCTTCAAATGGAGACTTCAGTTTAAATAGAGATTGTTAGTTCCCAAACATGTCCCAGTCAAGTAGATGACTAGTTTACAAAGCAACCAGTAGGAACAAGGTTGTGGAAATGAACTCAATGCTTAGGAAGGTTCGTTGAAGTAAGAGAACTCTTCCATGAAACAATGAAATAAGGGTGTTTGGGTCATTTATGACCTTTTTCAAGTTTATTTTTCTTGTCAATAAGACAATGTTTTTAGGTTCATAGGTTCATTTTTAGAATTCATGGTCTGCCTACCTCTATTGTTTCAGATAGAGACACCAAATTCCAAAGACATTTTTGGAGAACCTTGCACAAGAAATTAGGCACTAATCTGTAATTTAGTTCTGCCTACCATCTCCAAATAGATGGTCAAACTAAAGTTTTATATAGTTCTCTTGGAAACCTCCTTAGATGCCTCAACAAGAAATATGCACAAAATTGGAATCTACTTCTTCCACAAGCTGAATTTTCTTTCAATGATTCATTTAATAGGTCTACAAGAAAAGCACCATTCCAAATAATCTATGGCTATCATCCAAAAGGACCTCTAGAGCATAGAGAGTTACCTAATGATATCAAGGTTAGTGCACAAGGGGAATAATTCGCTAACCTTATCAAACAAGTACAAGAAAAGGTGAAAGATATATTGGAACAAACTTCACAAAAATACAAAGCACAATTAGATAAGAAGAGGAAAGATGTTCAATTCTAAATAGGTGAGAAAGTGTGGGCATATTTGAGAAAGGAAAGACTCCCTAAAGGTCATCACACCAAATTCCAAATGAAGAAGTTAGGACCTTGTACAATCTTGCATAAATTTGGTCCTAATGCCTATGAAATTTCATTACCACCTACCATTGCCATCTCACCAATTTTCAATGTGGCCGATCTCACTATTTTCAAGGACACTTATGATATTACAGGTACATCTATAGCAGGTTGACATGAAGATTGGTTGAAAGATCTACCACCTTCTCAACCCTCAGAGTTGGAAGCAATCTTGAAGACCAAAGTTGCTAAAAAGATAAGAAATCACACCTACTATCAATACTTGGTTAAATGGAAGGGGTTACCTACCATTGATGCCACATGGATGACTAAATATTAGATTAAGCAACATGGATACACTATTGATCAACTCACCTCAAGTAGGAACTTGAGTTTCTTTTCCCTAGGGCAACATGGTGCATGAGCACTCTTCCATGAAACAATGAAATAAGGGTGTTTGGGTCATTTATGAACTTGTTCAAGTTTATTTTTCTTGGTTTTCAATAAGACAATGTTTTTAGGTTCATAGGTTCATTATTAACCCTTTTTGTGTGGCCCATTATCAATTTGGGTGTTTTATAAGCTCATTGCTTAATGAGGTCACAAGGGCACAATCTATATAATTTGGAAGAATTTTCTATGATTTAGGGTCTATCACTTTTTTTAAGTCTATTCAGACTCATTGAGACAATTACAATGCCTTTAAAGCTTTAAAATGCAAAAAATATAATAAAAGTGCAAAAGTTGTTATGCAACTTTGCAACTTTTTGCATAACTAAGCAAAATTATTTGTAATCATTCCCCCAATAGTCACAACCTTTCGAATTTGGTTGGAAAAATTGGGGAAGACCTTCATATAGCCCTTTTAGGTGGGTGGAAGGTACAATGTAATGTTTTGGAATTGAAATCAATAAAAACAACCTTATTTTCTACATTTTCAGTGAGTTCTCTAGATGGTATGGACATGTAAAGATGCCTAGGGATTTGTGCCTAGTATGGTTGGATAGATACTTGAATCAGCTTTCTAATGCAACTAGTTTGAGGTTTTGAGACTTTGTAAAACTCAATTTATTCCTATTTTTGTGCAAACAACTCAGATTTTGAGGGTTTGTAGGGTTTTGAAGAAAATCAGGTTATAACTCTAGATTCCACCATAGGAAAATTATGGCCTTTGGTGAAATCCTTGTACTTCTAATGTACTTTAAGATTCTTTTGGTTTTAGGTTTTTATATGCAAGGACAAAGGAGAAATATGATGCCCTAGATGCATATACCTCAAATGCATCAATACACATTACTATTGTATCAGCATTTTAAGACACCAAAACTTCATGCTTTGATCTATAACTTGGCAAAAAACATATTTGGGACATTCCTCAACTAACCTAATTGGTCTCATGTTTTTGGCATGTGTCTAAGCCATACCTCCTTTGTAAATGTGGCCTAATTAGCCATTTTGTCTAGTTGCTATCCTATAGGTTATGATAGTCTTCTTGATTATAGGATCCCTGCACTTTGAGATCTGATAATGCATCAGAAATAGAAACTAACCTTGTTTTTTCACATCTTGCTTCCATTGAAAATATACAAGTAGCAGACCAAAACCTCATTTCTTGGGCTACTAGGAATCCCAAGGTTTAATGAAGGAACTATGCCTTCTCTTTGTTTTGGGGTCTCCAAATCTAGTCAATATACCCATGATGATGTAAGAACAACATCCCTAGTGTCTAGTTTGATGATTCCATGTCTGGTGTAGGTTTCATGTATTAAGTCATTCTAGTGATTAAGGTGCAAGTATGGGGTCTTGAGCCTTTTTTAGTCTTTGAAACCTTGTTCAGGTGTTCTTGTGGGTTGTACTCTCCCAACCTACCTTGTTAGTACCCTACCACTTGCTTCATTTGGAAACACTAAAAAAACTTATTTCCAAATGCTTAGCCCTTTACCAATTCCCAAACTTCTACCATTCAAAAATCAACACACTACAAGAGGTCAAATCCTTCATGGTACTTGACCTAGGGCTTGATTGGAAAAATCACAAAACACATTCTCTAGTCGTGAAACCATAGAATCTTAAAAAGGACCCTACCAAATACAATTTACCAAGTGGCCATAAAATTTCAACCAAGAAAATTGTAGTTAGAGGCCCATTTTCGTTGTGTGCACCAAAATATTGTCCTAAAAACCTAGTTTCACTAAAAATGCAATAACTTGAGTTAGAAAACACGTAGAATGATGAGACCAGAAGCAAAAGAAAGCTGATTCGAAGATCTATCTCAAAAATCCATCACATCTAGTCTAAAATTATGTACATCTTATGGAGCATGCAAACAACAGTAAAATGACCCCAAAACTGAATTTCTTTGTTTGCAACTTCTTCCAATCCGTACATTAATGCCCTCCAGACCTCACAAATGAGATATATATATATATACATATATATATATATACATAGATATATACATATATATATATATATATATATATATATGTATATATACATATATACATATATACATATATGTATATATGTATATATACATATATACATATATATATATATGTATGTATATGTATGTATATATGTATACATATATATATATATATATGTATATATCTATATATATATATATACATATATACATATATACATATATGTATATATATGTATATATACATATATACATATATATACATATGTATATATATATGTATATATATATACATATGTATATATATATATATAATATGTATATATATATATATGTATATATATATATATGTATATATATATATATATATATATATGTATACATATATATATACATATATATATATATATACATATTATATATATATATATATCTTATGTATATTTTAATGGTTACAATCAATATTTTAATAGTTATAACCCTTTTTCCACTAAGTTGCTAATTTGAACAATTTTTACAACTTTCAACAATGCAACTTTACACAAAAAATGCAATTTTTACATTTTTCACTTATATATATATACATATATATATATATAGATATGTATATATATACATATGTATATATATACATATGTATATATATATACATATGTATATATATACATATGTATATATATACATATATATATATATACATATGTATATATACATATGTATATATATATACATATGTATATATATATGTATATATATATACATATCTATATATATATGTATATATAGATATATAGATATATAGATATATATATATATATGTATATATATAAATATATACATATATATATATATATGTATATATATATATAGATATATACATATATATATATATATGTATACATACATACATACATACATACATACATACATACATACATACATACATACATACATACATACATACATACATACATACATACATACATACATACATACATATATATATATATATATATATATATCCTATGTATATTTTAATGGTTGCAACCAATATTTTAATAGTTATAACCCTTTTTCCACTAAGTTGCTAATTTGAACAACTTTTACAACTTTCAACAATGCAACTTTACAC
This sequence comes from Cupressus sempervirens, assembly GCA_028749045.1. NCBI lineage: Eukaryota > Viridiplantae > Streptophyta > Pinopsida > Cupressales > Cupressaceae > Cupressus > Cupressus sempervirens. Next base: position 405,013,521 of record CM053790.1, read on the forward strand.
AAAAAGTGCAATTTTTACATTTTTCACTTCATTCTACTTCTACGACTTGGAAAATGTTCCAACATACCTAAAACCAACTAAAAAAAACTAATCCTAGGATTTCTTGACCAAAAACATGAAAAATCCCAAATTTTCCTAATGAGCAACTTTTGCTTATAAATTGCATAAAGTGCCTTAAGCATACAAAATAGTGTCTTTCTTTGACAACCATGGAATTCTCATCCAAGGGTTGTTCATTCTAGCCTAAGTAGGCAAAAAAATGTGTGAAAAAAAAAAAAAAAAAAACCAAGTGCCTTGGTGCTTTGCACTAAGAACATACCCCCAAACATGAATGAAAAGAGAACAATGACCATGGAATGGAATACAAGCACACCTTACACCTTAGATCAAACTTCCTAAAACGAAATTATTCTAAACAACCCAATCTACCATGGAAACTAGTACAGTGTACAAAAACAATGTCAAAAATGCCTTAAAACTTAGAAATTCAGTAATTTTATGGTGCAAGAGCACCTCAGACATTCAAGCAAAAGATATAAATCATGAGGACCTTCATGAACCTCAATGAAAATCTGAAGGATGGAATACACCATTAGGGTCAACAAGACAATTAGAGGATAAGCAAATTAATTGGGAAATACTAAAGCCTATAATGGCTTTTAGATTCTGCAAATCCTAGAAATTGTTAAAAGTCCTAAAGGGACCAAATTTTCTTTGTAAGGGGGACCAATAGAGTCCTTGGGTTAAATTGGAATGTTTAGGGTCTAGGAAAGTTTAGATCATAAAAGATCAAAATGAGTAAGTTAGTGGTCTTTTTGTTTAAAAGAATTCAATAAATTGTATGTTGGAATTTTTAATTTTCAAAATCCAATTACTAGTTTAGGATTTAGAGGGAAGTTGAAGTTGTTATTGTTTTAAAGCTTTAAACCTTCAACCCAACCGATGAGAGTTGGTTGAAACAGTTTGGAGAAGTTATTTTGAAGCTTTTATATATGTGAGAATCAGGTGTATGAACAAACATAGTGAGATTGGTGAAATGCAGCAATAAAACTCTTTGTGTTTGCTGTTCATTCTTGATAATCTCAACTTAGCTTGTTTTTCATCAGCCTCCTTCAAGTTTTAAAAGGCAAATCCACAATTTCTTGCAAAATCAGCATTTTGCAAAAATTGCAAAGTTGCAATATAGCAACTTTTTTATTTTTGTATTTTGAATGCATATTCTTGTCATCTAGGGTCTAATAGTTGTATTGAGTCAATTAAGACACATTTACATAGTTAAAATGCCTTTTAGGCACAAAAATGCAAAAATGCAATAAAAGTTGCTATGCAACTTTGCAACTTTTTGTAGAACTAAGAAAAATTGTTTGTAATCATAACCCCAATAGTCACAACCTTTAAAATTTGATTGGATCAGTTTGGAAAGACCTTCATATAACCCTTTCAGGTAGGTGGAAGGTATGATGTAAGATTTTTCTTTGAAATTAATAAAATATAACCTATTTTGCTGTATTCTGGGCTTTTTTTTGCATGGTACAAACTTGTATAGATGAATAGGTGTCAAAGATTTATATGGTTGGATTCATATTTGAGTTACCTTTCTAATGCAACTGGTTTGAGGTCTTGAAACATTTTAGAACTCAAGTTATTCCTATTTTAGTGCTGATAGCTTGAAATATAAGGGTTTCAAGGGTTTTGGTGGAAATCACATTATAACTTGAGATTCCACCATAGGAATTTTATGGCCTTTGGTGGAGTCCTTGTATTCTTAATGATCTTTGAGTTTTTTTTGGTTTTAGTTTCAAAAATGCAGCTACAAGGGAGATAGATGATGCCCTAGGTGTATGTAGCATATATGCACCAACTCATTGTTTTGTTACAATCAACACTTGAGACCTTAAAACTCATTTCCAAAGCCTCAAACTTGGGATTTAGGCTATTTGAAACATTCCTCAACATTTACAATTGGTTTGGTGGTTCTAGCATGTGTCTAAATAATACTTCCTTCGCAATAGTGGCTTAATCAACCCTTCAGCCTTAATTGTTCTCCCCAAAGGTTAATGCAGCATTTTTGTGTATGCAATGTTAGCACTTTGGAATCTGATAGTATATCAAGAGTAGGAGGTGTCTTGGTGGTTAGTTTTTGCTTCCATTCAACACTAAGTTTCAGGCCATAACCTTACTTCTTGGGCTACTAGGAATCTAAGAGGTTAATGAAGGAACTATGACTTTTTCTCAGTTTAAGGCCTTCAAATTTAGTCCATATGCCCTTGTTGATGTAAAAAAAACATGCCTTAAGTCTATGTTCATGGTTCCATGTCTAGATTAGGTTTCATATGTTAAGCCTTTATTGTTGTCAAGGTGCAAGTGTGGGGTTTTGGGCCTTGTTTGGGCTTTCAAACTTTGTTTAGGTGTCCTTATGGGTTGTACCCTCACAACCTTCATTTTTAGTACCCTACCACTTACATCAATGATTAAAGGTGACCCTGCACCACTCTTTCTCTCTCTCCATCTCTCTTTATTCAATCTAATGAACCAACTAGATCTTCTCTACATTTTAATGTCTTAAGTATTGCTTCATGGTCTAACTCACGAACTTTCCAAAAAGTCTTATTATGTGGTTTTCCACCATATTTTATCAAGTGGAAATTTGATGTGACAACAAGATTTGAATAATGAAGAATCTTCCTCTTTTTTTTCCAATCCTCAAATAACCACAAGTTAGGGTTCTTCATAGAATATTGTCTAAGCCATGTGCCGGTTACAACCACCACACCGATATGGTACTCTAAACCTTCACCATCTATAACTGAGTGATCCAATTTTTGTTTGGCTTGGACACAATGAAAAAAATAATAATATGTCCCTTCTTCATTGTCTTCAGGTGCAATAACAACAAAAACATGGCCTACAGTGATAAATGTACAAAATGCAATCATTAATTTAGAAAATACTTAGGTAAAAGTTATAAAGTTACATATTGAAATTACAAAGATATATATATATATATATAAAACCAAGTTGCACTTGATTAGACATGTGGTCAAAGTCAATAGACAAATCTATCTCTACCATTTCTAGTGCTTGTGGGGGATGATAGGTGTCAATTGGGTCCAAAACCCGTATATCCCATTTGTCCACCCATTCAGTTGAATCACAGTCATCCCAATTTTCCTTTGCACATGATGGAAAATAGCATGCCATTTTCATGTGTGGATACTCCATGAACCTACATCAGAGCTTTTAAAAAAGTGTAAATCACTTGATCTTGTTAGTGTGCAACAATCCTCATATGGTGCAACGTTAGTATTACCTATCAACTAAAAAAATCTACGAACCGTAGACTCACCTTCCTTACCTAGACCCTTTGTAGTGTTACACTACTGGACAATGGATTTTACATCTACCAATATTGCTCCATCTTTGTACTTTAGTTCTTCATGAGCTAAGGCTCTTTTGATGCATGTGTCTGCACCATTGTGCTCTCCCTTTCCATGACTAGCCTCTGTGAAATTTCACATATATTGAATTCTACACAACCTATGCATCCTGCTTAACCAATAGAATATCTGTGCATTCTTGAATTGAGATCTGAAATTGTTTGACCAAATAATATGCTGATGATATGGTATGCTCCTGTTAGCCAAATCTACATAAAATAGTTGAAAACAACCTTGTACAAACTCTGTAGAATCTGATCGATTATCATTGATGTAAAAGTGGTACTCCCTCAAAATCTTCCTGTCATCCTCTATACTTGTAGGTGAATGCATGAATATTATGTGAAAAAATATGGAAACCTATTGAGAAGTATAATACTTTTCTTGCACCTCATTTTGTGGTTGTAGTGTGTAGTTCGCTGCGAAGTCTATAACCGAAACAATGGTATCTAGTGGAAACATATTCTTGCACAACTTGAATTGCAAATCTAGTCATTGAGCTCTATGTGTATGCCTTGCATACTCATAAATAATCTTTTCATGAACTCATACACTAGAATCTTTTCAATAACTATATCACATCTTGTACCCTGTTTCCCATCTTTTAGAGCATATGTCACTATCTTATATTTTCTATAATCTACTATCTCATTTCCAATTGCATGTGTACTATCCATATGTTCACAAGTTGACAAAATTTGCAAAGAACCACAAAATAAGCATGTACCATCCATGCATGATGTCTTGTAAAATTGTTGGTCATCTCATATTTCACATAAAATGTTGGATATGAATTCCCCTCAAGATCTTGGCGGATCATTCATGTCACAATCTTGAAAAACAAAAATAGAATGTAAGAACAAACATATATGTCTAAAAACATCAAAATGGTTAGAAAATTCAATATGTATGCTACAACAACAAGTAGTTCATGTGTGATTTATCTTCACATAAAAAGGTTTACCCATCTCAAAAAATCTTTGACTTATTTGATTTGAAGGTACATACCAATAAATTTTGCAAAAAATTGTGTCTAAGTTGAGTCTAAAAAATGTTTTGCATGTGGGTCATGATTTTGGCTACCAATACTCCTTCTTACAAAATTTCTTTGATTAGGGAAAACACGTGTGTTATTTTAAAAAAAAAATTTGATCAATGATTTCAAAGATTCATTAATTTCTTTATCCTTTTGCGGTAGTTCGCCGCTAAATGTATATAACTCATTTTTTGTTGGATCTTCCAATCTCTCACACCTTAGCATGGCTCTCCTTAGAGTACCTTTACCAATTTTCAATGTTTTGCTTGTCTTTCTTATGAGTTGAGCTTTCTTCATTTGGATACTTACTAGTATCAATGTAAGTACTCATCTTGTGATATTACTATCTTTGATCAATGATTTCAAAGCTTCACTAATTTTTTGTATCCTTTCATGGTAGTTTGCTGCTAAATGTCCATAACTCATTTTTTGTTGGATCTTCCAATCTCTCACACCTTAGCATGGCTCTCCTTAGAGTACCTCTACCAATTTTTAATTTTTTGCTTGTCTTTCTCATGAGTTGAGCTTTTTTCATTTGGGTACTTACTATTGTTGATGTAAGTACTCGTCTTGTGATATTACTATCCTTGGTGTGTGATGATATTACTATCTTTGGTGTGTGATTTAAAACCCACTTTTTCACAAGCACTCATTAGATTCTTTACAATAATTTTTTCATTTGAATCGTCCATCATTCTTAGCCCAAGAATCTTCATGATAGGCCTACATTTCAAATTCCTTATCATTTCAACAAATAATTGGCATTGACTAGTAATATTTAATTCTTCAAAGAATAATCTCCACATACGATTAACTTTTCTTTAATAAGTATGCTTGCTAATCTTGTCAGGCATTGATTTCAAAATGTTAGTATCAATATCAATCAAATATTTTGGTCTTCTAAAATGAATTCTAGAAGGTGTTATAATCTCTTCCATTCCCTGAACATTTTGAACATCAACATAAGGTTGAGTGTTTTGCATACCTTGAATTGAAGATGATGTGCCTTGGAAATAAGATGCAAAAGTTGTAATATCACCTACTTCATATGTTGATGTTGTGCCTACAACATGACATGAAGGAGTGTGTACATTGTTGAATCTAAAAATTAGCATCTCTTCAACATGAGAGGATGATATAACTCCAACATTGGAAGATGGTGTAGCTTCACAATTCAATTGTCTTCTTGAGAATAATGGTCTCAGTCATTCTCTTTGTCTTTCCAATTATTCCTCTTTGTTTCTTTGTATCGTTGGTTCTTGTTCCTCTTTGAAAGTCAATTCTTCATTATTGCTTTTCAATTTTATTTGTTCACATAGTAGTTTCATTTTATCTTTTTTAATTGCCAAATCTCTCTCCCTCTCTTCATTTGTTTGAGTTTTTGGTTTCTTCCTTGGCATGACGATGATTTCTATATGTCAAATTATTCAAACATCTAAATTACTTACAATTTGTAAATTACAAATCATTTAAATACATATAAAATTTACAATTATTTCAATGAATACATAATATATATTAAACAACTTGCCAAATTTCTAACCATGTCCAAATAACAATTCATTCAAATATACAAATTTTAATGAATTCACTATATATTAAACAACATGTCAAATTATAATCAAATTTGTCTCTATATAAAAATAAATAATAGTTAAAAAAGATTGCACTAACCTTTTCTATAGAAAGAATATTCAAAAAGCCTTCAAATAGCATATCCAATGATTCAATTTGGTGTTTTCTAGCTTCAAATAGAATGAAAGGATGTTCAAAAAGCCTTCAAATAGTGTTTTCTAACTTCCAATAGCTTGAAATCTATGTTTTCTATCGGAACAACAAAATACACAACAGACAAAAAGCAGAATATGGATCAACAGGGACCCAAACTTGCTTTATGACTCTTTTTTGGTGTTTTCATATAGTGCATAAGCACTATAGCACATACACACTATGTGAAAAATAATCTCTCCCTATCCCACCATCCCCCATCCCCTATACTCTCTCCCTCTCCCTGCTCTCTCTCTTCTTCCATCCCCTACTCTCTCTCCTCTCCCATCCCCTACTCTCTCTCTCACTCTCTCTCTCCTCTCCCTTCCCCTACTCTCTCTCACTCTCTCTCCCCTCTCCCATCCCCTACTCTCTCTCTTTCCCTCCCTCTCCTACTCCCTCTCCCACCACCTACTCTCTCAGTCTCTCTCCTCTCCCATCCCCTACTCTCAATCCCTCTCTCCTCTCCCATCCCCTACGCTCTCTTGCTCTCTCTCCCCTCTCCCATCCCTTACTCTCTCTCTTGCTCTCCTTCTCCTACTCCCTTTCCCACTACTTACTTTCTCTCCCATCCCCTACTCTCTTACCCTCTCTCCTCTCCCATTTCCTCCTCTCTCTCTCACACTCCCATCCCCTACTCTCTCTCTCTCCCCTCTTCCATCCCCTACTCTCTTTCTCTCTCCCTACTTTCTCTCTCCTCTCCCATCCCCTACTCTCTCTTGCTCTCCCTCTCCCACTACCTACTCTCTCTCCCATCCCCTACTCTCTCTCGCTCTCTTTCCTCTCCCATCGCATACTCTCTCTTGCTCTCCCTCCTCTCCCATCCCCTACTCTCTCTCTTGCTCTCCCTCTCCTACTCCCTCTTCCACTACCTACTCTCTCTCTCTCTCTATCCCATCCCTACTCTCTTCCATCCCCTACTCTCTCTCACCCTCTTTCCTCTCCCATCCCCTACTCTCTCTCTCACTCTCTCTCCTCTCCCATCCCCTACTCTCTCTCTCTTGCTCTCCATCTCCTACTCCCTCTCCCACTACCTACTCTCTCTCTCTCTCTCCCATCCCCTACTCTTTCTTACCCTATCTCCTCTCCCATCACCTACTCTCTTGTTCTCTCTCTCCTCTCCCATCCCCTACTCTTTCTCTCACTCTCCCTCTCCTACTCCTCCTCCCACTGCCTACTCTCTCTCCCATCCCCTACTCTCTCTCACCCTCTCTCCTCTCCCATCCCCTACTCTCTAGATCTCTCACACACACTCCCATCTCCCCCTCTCTCTCCCACTCCCACTCCCTCTCCCACTGCCTACTATCTTTCTCTCTCTCTCTACTCTCTCTCCCATCCCCTACTCTCTCTCTCTCTCTCTCTCTCTCTCTCTCCCATCCCCTACTCTCTCTTTCTCTGCCACCCCTACTCTCTCTCACACTCTCTCCCATCCATTACTCTCACTCTCTCTCTCCCATCCCTTACTCTCTCTGCCACCCCCTACTCTCTCTCACACTCTCACACTCTCTCCCATCCCCTACTCTCTCTCTTACACACATTCCCATCCCCCCTCTCTCTCCCCCTCTCCCTCTCCCTCTCCATCTCCCACCACCTACTCTCACTCTCTCTCTCCCATCCCTTACTCTCTCTGCCACCCCCTACTCTCTCTCACACTCTCACACTCTCTCCCATCCCCTACTCTCTCTCTTACACACATTCCCATCCCCCCTCTCTCTCCCCCTCTCCCTCTCCCTCTCCATCTCCCACCACCTACTCTCTCTCTCTCTCTTCCATCTCCTACTCTCTCTCTCCCCTCTCCCATCCCCTACTCTCTAGATCTCTCACACACACTCCCATCCCCCCTCTCTCTCTCCCTCTCCCACTCCCTCTCCCATCACCTACTTTCTCTCTCTCACTCTCTCCCTTTCTACTCTCTCTCTCTCTCTCTCCCATCCCCTACTCTCTCTCTCTCTCTCTCTCCATCTCCTACTCTCTCTGCCACCCCTACTCTCTCTCACACTCTCACACTCTCTCCCATACCCTACTCTCTCTCTCTCTTACACACACTCCCATCCCCCCTCTCTCTCCCTCTCCTACTCCCTCTCCCACTGCCTACTCTCTCTCTCTCCCACTCCCATCCCCTACTCTCTCGCTCCCCTCTCCCATCCCCTACTCTCTCTCTCTCTCTCTCTCTCTCTCTCTCTCTCTCTCCCCTCTCCCATCCCCTACTCTCTCTCACTCTCTCTCCCTCTCCCACTACCTACTCTCTCTCTCACTCTCACTCTCACTCTCTCCCTATCTACTCTCTCTCTACCACCCGCTACTCTCTTTCACACTCTCAAATTCTCTCCCATCCCCTACTCTCTCTCTCTCTTACACACATTCCCATCCACCCCTCTCTCTCCCTCTCCCACTCCCTCTCCCATCGCTTACTCTCTCCCATCCCCTACTCTATCTCTTTCACACACACACACACTCCCATCCCCCCTCTCATTCTCCTCTCCCATCCCCTACTCTCTCTCCTCTCCCATTCTCTACTTTCTCTCACTTGCACACTCTCACCCTCCTCTCTCTCTCTCACTCCCCCACTCCCACTCCCTATCCAACCACCTACTCTCTCTCTCTCCCATCCCCTACTCTCTCTCTCTCTCTCTCCCTCCCTCCCTCCCATCCCCTACTCTCTCTGCCACCCCCTATTCTCTCTCTCTCTCATCTCATACTCTCTCTGCCACCCCCTACTCTCTCTCCCATCCCATACTCTCTCTTACACACACTCCCATCCCCCTCTCTCTCCCTCTCCCACTCCCTCTCCCACCACCTACTCTCTCTCCCATCCCCTATTCTCTCTCTTTCACACACACACACACACACACTCCCCTCCCCCTCTCTCTCTCCTCTCCCATCCCCTACTCTCTAGATCTCTCACACACAATCCCATCCCTCCCTATCTCCCTCTCCCACTCCCTCTCCCACCACCTACTCCCTCTCTCTCCCCTTGTCCATCTCTACTCTCTCTCTCCCATCCCCTACTCTCACTCTCTCTCTAGCACCCCTACTCTCTTTCACACTCTCTCTCATGCCCTACTCTCTCTCTTACAGACACTCTCATCCCCCCCTCTCTCTCTCCCTCTCCCACTCCCTCTACCACTACCTACTCTCTCTCTCCTCTCTCCCATCCCCTATACTCTCTTTCACACACACACACACACACGCCCATCCTCCCCTCTCTCTCCTCTCACATCCCCTACTCTCTCTCTCTCTCTCACACACACACACACTCCCATCCTCCTCTCTCTAGCTCTCCCTTCCCATTCCCTCTCCCACCACCTACTCTCTCTCTTAATCTCTCCCTCCCATCCCACCCCTACTCTCTCTGTCTCACACTTCCTCTCTCCCCATCCCCTACCCTCTCCCATCCCCCACTTTCTCTCTCTACCACCCCTGCTCTCTCTCACACTCTCACACTCTCTCCCATGCCCTACTCTCTCTCTCTCTCTCACACACACACACACACACACACACACACTCCCATCCTCTCTCTCTCTTGCTCTCCCTCTCCCACTCCCTCTCCCATTTCCTACTCTCTCCCCCATCCCCTACTTTCAATCTCTCTCTCCCATCCCATACTCTTTGCCACCCGTACTCTCTTTCATCCCCTACTCTTAATCTCTCTCTCCCACCCTGTACTCTCTCTTTTCCACCCCTACTCTCTCTCTCTCTCTCACTTCCTCTCTCTCCCCTCTCCCATCCCCTACTTTCTCTCTCTCTCTCTCTCTCTCTCACACACACACACACACACACCCATCCCCTCTCTCCTCTCTCTCTACCTCTCTCCTTCCCTCTCTATGCACCATTTAGGTCTTAATAGTGTGTGCACACTAAAGTGCATATGCACTAAAGCATGCACACACTATTAAGACTCAAATTTAAAAAAAAACTTTGAATAGTGCGTGTGTGCTATAGTGCACACGCGATATTTAAAGCTTTGCATTCTACCAAGTGTAAGGCTTGGTTTTGCCTTGAGGATCCAACCCAAAGGTTTGGAGTCTGTAAATTGGTATAAGACATGTTTTGCTACAAACATACAAAAAAAATTGATTTTTCTTGTATTCTCTCCTTCAAGTTTCCTTGTGGTTGAGCATCGATAAGATCAGGTTACATGACATTGTAGGTCTCTGTGTTAGCTATCTAACCATATCATCTATTTTTTATTTGAACTATTTCAAGCCTTTCAACTATAATTTCTTTTGAATGTATGTCCATTTTTTGTCAAAAACCAACATGTACTAATTGGACTGTAGATTTTAGCTTGTTCATCAAATTTTGTAACAACTTCATTTTTTAGAAACTAGACTCCATTCTACACACTTTGAAAAAAAGAAGTTTTGATTTTGGATTAGTTTATAATCATTTCTAGGGGGAGCACATAGATATTTCATGTTTTTGGGACGTGTCTAATTAAAAAATTCATTGAAAAAATAACACATTATAAAATTACTCAAAAAATCTGGGATAAACTACATAGTGTTAGGTAACTTTTGATCAGAGTGATTAAAGAATTTTTTTTAAAAAGTTAAAATTTTTGGGGGACCACACTTTCTATTGTGTTATGTTTTTTTGGAATAAATAGTACCACTTTCAGTGGCCCCCTTTTTTGAGGACCTAAAACTAAACTATTTTGAAAAAAAATTAGTAGTTTAGAAACTAGATTCAAAGGACTACTACTTTTTTTTTTTGTCATATCTTAAAATTTTGAGTGTAACTATCTTCAAATTCTTGTTGAAGTTCAGAAATTGCTGATTTAAGAACAAAGGTATCCACTTATACCCCCTTTTGGCACCACAACTTGGTGCACTTACCCATGGAGCAGTAGGTTGTTTGTACTAGAGATCATAGGAAAAAGAAGTATGCAAATGCTCATAGGTTGGATCATCATTTTTTTGATGGTGATAGGATGTTTTTGAGAGTGCATCTGAGGAAAAACCCCATTTGTTATGGGAAAGGCTCTAAGTTGGTGCCATGTTTTGTTAGACCATTTGAGATCCTCAATAGGATTAGTCCTATTGCTTATTGGCTAGCATTGCCACCTAGATTATCACACATCCATGATGATTTCCATGTTTCTATTTTGAAAAAGTGTATTCCTGATGTGACCCATGTTCTTGATTGGGATGCCTTACAAGTGGAGGATAAGTAGCTTACTTTAGAGCCCATATGTATCCTTCAGCATCAGAGGTTGATTTTGAGAGGTCGAGACATAGAGCAAGTAAGGGTCCAATGGGACCTGAGTGATGAGACCTTTGCAACTTAGGAAGATGCTACACGATTGAGAGGATTGTACCCCTATCTTTTTACCAGCTTCCAAGAGTAAGCCTATGTTAGTGAGAGGATGTAGTGCCTCTTGTGTTTGCAGTCTGCACCTTGTTATATTTTGATTTGAGAGATACTTGATACACTTGTTATGTTTCATTTGAGATGACCTAAGGGTCAGATGATATACTTTGATTTCAGTATCATAGATGCTATATTGCTATGCTTTTTAGTTTATCATATTTGCATGTTGATGCCATTTTGAGATGGCAATAGGTCTATGATGATATCTAGTTATTTGGTATTTGGACATATCTTTGATTCTATTATGTGATGGATTTTATGCTATGGATATTTACTTCATTCTTACTTCATTATGTTTTACGTGAACATGAGTGATGTAAATGGATTATATCAGTATAACTGAGTAAATAGTTAAATTAGGTATTTAATGCATTTATTGCTTTGGTTATGATATTATATGCAATTGCACTTGATCATGCATTTTAGTGTGTGGGAATTATACCTCTGGTAGTGGCACATCAAGTTAGTGATTCAACTGTTCATATTTTAGAAATGTCATCCCTATATGGTTGACGTACCTTATTTAAATGTTTAAATTAAACTTTTTAGTGATTATTAAATCCAAACTCATTTGCATTATTTGACTAGACCTATGAGCGTGTCTGTGCATTTAGAAGTTCACATTTGTCATGAAAGATGTTAAGGAGATTTCTTAGATTTTGGGTTTTTAGGATTTAAATTATTGAATTTAATTTTTGGTAGCTTTGCCATAGATGAATTCTAATTACTTGGAATATCCTATTTTCATTTGGGTTGATTCAGAGTCTAGCTAGTCTAAGTGACTATTTACCCTAATCGATTATTCACTCAAAAAGTGAATAAGTATTGAAAGAGAAATTTAATTCCCCACTTCTCACTTTTACAATTTGGAAAATTGAGAGTTTTTTCTGAAATCCTTTTCTGAAGGATTGGTTTTCTATTCATTATAAGAGCTACAGGTGTGGGATCTTTGCAAGGACAGACTCGTTGGATCCAACTTGGGGAGACCTTGCTTTGCCATCATTTTTGGCCATATCTACGAATTATTTATTTTACCTGGCTATTTTCCATTTTAGCCATTTTGATTGTCAAGTAGGGCTCTCCTGTTTTCATGTTTCAGCTCAGTTTTCATTTCTATTTTTGGTAGCTATTTGTTTGGAGGTTGAGAAATAGTGTTCCCCTCTATTTTTGTTTTCTAGTTTTGCCTGGTTGGTCAAGTATGAACATTTTCCCAATTTTTGGGATGAGGGTTTGGGGTTTTGCACTGTTATGCTGACCATTTTTGCATATGGTGTCTGAACCAAAATTTTATTAGATTTTTGAGGCTTTTTTGCCTTAATACCAAATGGGTTTTAATTTTGAAGTTTTATAGTTTTGTGGTTTTTACCTCATTTTGCATGCCACCCTATTTCTTAGGTTTTCATGGCATGATGTTGGTCATAGACCTAGATCATCCATTTGGATGTCAGTCAAACTATTGTTGCACTTTTATGTTGCATTGGGATGCATGTCACATCTATCCTCTCAAGCTTGTTTTTGGTTGAGTGATATTTTGTGTGTGTTCTCATCTAGTCCTTATGTTGTGATCTTTGTAATGGAGGTGCACCACACACAAGTACATGCACATACATTGTCGGGTGACATATGAGGCCCAATCTCCCATTTGTACTTCAGTAGAATTATGATTATTTGGGGTTGGGTTGGGAATATGCATGCCTATAGGCACTCATCATTGGATGAGAATTGATAGGGTATGGTAGCATATGGAGAGGGGTTCTATCTCACAACCTAGTGACCATTGCTTAGTACGTTGGCATAGGAAGTTTTAAGTAATTGATAATTAATTAAAACACTAGGTGGTAATAAAACTTAAGATAATAAAACATTTAGTGTGAGATCCTTCTATTAGGGAGTTGAGTTTGCATGATCTAAGCTTTGGCTTTCTAATGCCAAGCGACTCTCCATAATGTCAGCCTCTACATAGTAACCCTTTTGAGTGTCTGACCAGGACTTGTAGTACTTGCATTGTCTCATGTTCTTGGTTTTAGTCATCATTACTATCTGGTGTGACTATTAGCCATGGACATTTTCTTTATGTGTGTTTTTGGTTGGATGATTATCTACATTAGCACAATGGGAGTTGACCTATGGGTTTATGTGGTTGGGAGGCATAACTACTTATACCACTATTGGGGACTAGTGCATAGAGATGGTCTATTTCTTAGTGCAACCATTGTTGGATGTTTTCACTTGGTACTTCAGGTTCCAGAGTATGCTTTCTTATGATTTATGCTTTCAATGAAATGCTTGTATATCATGTTTAGATAATGTTAGTTTATTGATGCATTCCCTTATTATGATGTTTAACATATGATTAGATGATGTTATCTTCTTGGTTGGAGTATCTATTGCTTTTTTTTAGCATGTTAGATTTCATGTTCTTATGATGTTATTACACTTTAATAGTGATGTCCTTATAAGACAACTTTGACTATCTAGTTGTTAGTTTGAGATGTTACGCATGACGGATGGCTAGGTTCTTCGAGGTTTCATGATGCTATTATGGTTGGGAGGAACTATGTACTTAGTTTTTTATTTTAGTATATTGTGTTTTTACTTTTAGTTATTTCCCTTCATTGCTATCTTAGATGGTTAGATATAGTTTCCATCTCGTAGTTTTTGTTCAAGTGTTTGTGCCTCAACTATGGATCCAGTAATCCCTAGTGTGGAGGTTTTGACTTCTTATTTTATCTGTTTGTTTGTCCTTGGAGCATTTCTTTCTTTTCTTAGAAGACCATGTGTCAACATTGGGTGTTACTTTAAAGTATCACATGCCCAAAGAAGAAGAATCATGCGATATTGGAAAGTATTGCATGCCCATAGGAAAACTATTGTGTGATACTTTAGAGTATCACACAACCATTAAATATAGGTTGTACAATACTTATGAAGTATCACATGACTTCAAGAGAAGTTTCACCTAGACCCTAAAAGTATTGCATGCCTTTTTTACAAAGGTCATATGATACTGGAAAGTATCACCTAGGTCTTAGAAAAACCTATCTAGGTAGACAACATACACTTTTTTGTTTGACTAAAAGTTTTTGGAAGGTGTTTTGGCTACCCTCTATGATGTTCTTGAAACCTTGGAATTGCATTTTGATTTTAGAATTTTTTAGATTTAAAATTGTTTGCATCTTTCTATGGTTAGTCATAATGGTCAGTAGTGGTGTTTGGATGTTTATTCAGTCTTTCATTGCAATCTTTGTCATCCTTGTATGTTTTAGGTCATATGCATCCATACTTTAAATTTTTTTATAAATCTTGGCTTATATTTATCCTTGTTCCAAGGATCTCTGGGTGGGGCATTACAGCTTATGTCCAATAGACATAGGTGTTCTAACTGGTTTTGAATCTACCATTCCAAACCTCTTCAGTATCTCCTTGATATACTTAGATTAAGTAATGTAGATACCATCTTTTTTCTATTTAATCTACAAGAGAACACATAATTTGATTTCTCCAAACATTGACATCTCAAATTCCTTACTCATTTCCTATGAAAAAATTTGCACAAATCATCATTTTCAATAATAAAGTATCATCCACAAAGATTTCTTCCAATACAATCTTCTTGTCTTGTCCTCCTTTGATGTATAGGTTGTTATTATTTGTTCTTTGAAAACCAATCTTCATCAAATATTTATAAAGTCTTTCGTACCAAGCTCTGTGAGCTTGTTTAAGACCATACAATGCTCTGTGTAG
The DNA here is from genome assembly GCA_028749045.1 of Cupressus sempervirens. Classification (NCBI taxonomy): domain Eukaryota; kingdom Viridiplantae; phylum Streptophyta; class Pinopsida; order Cupressales; family Cupressaceae; genus Cupressus; species Cupressus sempervirens. The sequence goes on from CM053790.1 coordinate 405,028,878, forward strand.
TTTACAAACCATATCCTTTTTGCTTAGATCTACAAAACCTTTAGGTTTCTCTATGTAGACTTTGTCTTCAAGAATTCCATTCAAGAATGTAGATTTCACATCCATGTAATGCACTTTAAAACCTTTATATTTAGCGTAAGCAAGTAGAGTCCTAACACCTTCTAATCTTGCAATAGGAGCAAAATTTTCACCATAATCAATACCTTCCTCTTGAGAATAACCTTTTTATACTAACTTTTCTTTGTTTCTTGAAACTTTTGCATCATTATTTATCTTATTTTTGAAAACCCATTTTGTGCCAATCACATTCTTATCCTTAAGTCTAGGAACAAGAGTCTCGAACTTATTCCTTTCTATCTATTCTATCTCTTCATTCATTTCTTCAATCCAACTTTCATTATCCAAAGCATCTTTAAGTGTTCTAGGTTCAAATTCAATAAGCAAACATGTACCTTTCAATTTTTTCCTTATCATTGTACCTTATATTTTGTCTCCAATTATTTTCTCAGGTGCATGGTGCCTTTTGACATATCTTGCTAATGTAGGCACTTTGGATTTAGAACTTGTTCCACTTGCTTCACCATGATCTTCTACATCATGCCCAGGTCCCACTACCTCACTAAGGATATTCTTCTTATCCTTCCAATTTGCTTCCTCTAAGAATCTTCTTATCTTCCACACATTCTCACACTCATTCAATCATCAACTTGACCTTATACTTATATCATATACATTGTCAAGCCAGCTTGAATACAACTTACAACAATCAATATTCATCTCTTTAGTTGACTAGAACCAATAAAAAAATTCATTAAACTCAATATGTCAAAACAAGAAAATCCTTTGTTAGCCAATCCTGCTCGATAGACACTAAAACTAAAATTATTTTCCTATGTTAACCAAGTGAACTTAGTTAAAACTGTGTCTTTGCAAACTTCCTTTGGTAACCAAGTGAGCTCACTTAACATTGGTTCCATCCAACTTTCCTCTATTAACCAAGTGAGCTCGGTTAACACTCAACTTCTATGAACTTCTCTTTGATGCCTAAGTGAACTTGGTAGACACTACCTTTTGAACTTGGCAAACATTGGAATGCTTGACAACCATAGGAAACTATCTTCATCACTTGAGTGAGCTCGACATACATTGACTGGTAAAGATATGACATTTTGTAAAACATTAAAGACAATATACAATTGATCGATTGATTTCAACACATCCCCATCAGGGTATTATCTTAGTTGGGGATTTCCTAATTAACAAATAATGATGTTATGAGTTGCATTGTGTTATGGTTATGTTAAACTTTTAGTTTGATCATATATGAAAGTTTAAATATTGTTAATAATATTCATAGTTGGGAAAAAGTTTTTGGAACACTTATTCACCTTGCTCTTAGTATTCCCTCTTCCAAACAATTGGTATCAAAGCTTAATTACTCAAAGGAGGCCTAGCATCTTGAGTAAGATCTCTATGTATATGGATCATTTACAAAGAATATTGAGGAAGCTCTTAAGGAAGCTCTTGAGGAACTTAATGCAGTTATAGAGGAAATAAATAAACTAAAGATCAAACTTAGAGATGTGCAAGATTTCATTTAGAAGCTAAAAGAGCATATCGAATCATCTAAATCAAAGAAGAAAGAGTCACATGATTAGATCATGGATTGTGAGGTAGTTTATAAACTTAAGAAGGAGAATGATTTTCTAAAATATGAGCTTTAAATTACAAAACTGAAGATGAGCATGATGGAAGATGAGAAGAAAAATCTATTAGATTTGAGATCTAAGAATGCAAATCTTGAGTCCAAACATACCAAGGTGACATCTAGACTTGAGAATACAAAATTATAATATGTAGAACTTGAGAGAAGTACAATACAATTGTTAAAGGAGAACTTACACAAACAAAGCAACATCTTGAGAAGCTATATTCAAGAATTAAGAAGATAGATGAGCATATTATGGAAAAATGACATGTTAGAGACAAAATTATAATTGGATATGGTGAAGTAGAATCATCTAAAAGATCTAAAGTTACTAAGGAACAAGATTTAGTGAATCAATAATTTAATCAACAAGAAGATCCAAACAAAAAAGTACCTAATCAATATGAAAAACCTAAAGAAGAAAAGAAATAATTTAATGGAAGATGCTTTGCATGTAATCAACTTAGACATATAAGGAATGACTATATAGGTAAGTATACTAAACCCTTTTCTAGTTATTTTTATAATTTCTTTGTTTATGGACTTAAATCTTATGAATGTAGGAAACCTAGATATAATAATAATAATGGAATGAATGAATGTACCAACCCTATATCTAGTAGACCATTGGGAGAAAAAAATGCCATGAGAAGTGGAATTATGTGTTATATGTGCAACAATTTTGGGCACATTACTAGGGATTATAGACTACGGACTAATCAATTTGGATGTAGATAAGGAAATAATGTTTACCATGTCAGATTTGCAACAATTTGGGATATACTACAAGATTTTGTAGAATGAACAACATGAGAACACCTAACATGAGATCAAAGAACATGAACTTTAGAAGGAATGAAAATGTAAAAGGAAAGCAAGTTGAAAGTCTAAATAAAAGACTTGTTAGAGAAGGACCACATGCAAACAACAAGGTATGGGTTAGAAAAGACAAAAACAACATTAGAGAAAAAGATGAAATCGGTAATTGTAGCTAAGAACCTCTTATCAACTTAAGCAATGGAAATGGAGAATAATTTACCATAAATTCATTAGACCCATTATTGGTAACTTAAATTTTGCACACTTGAGAGAAGAATGGAAATGTTTTTAGGAAGCTACAGTTAAGAATGCATAAGGAAATAAGTTTGTATGTGATCATAGGAAATAAATCTGGCCTACTAGTTAGAGTATCATCTTTTTGAGTTGTATGTACTTGAATAATTAATGTGGCCATGAATTTTGGTGGATTTAAGGGTTAAAATTGATTATTTTGATACCATTTGATCGATTGGAGATTGTAAGGAGATAGCAGGAAGATTTAAAGTTGATTTGGAGCATTTGAGTAGCAATATGATTGAGTTCTTGATAGAGCCCTAAATTTTTTATTTAAAAGGTATTCTCTAATTGTAAGGTTAATTACAAAAGTTAATTTGAAAATTGTGGAAATGGATCCTTCACTAATTCATGATATTTTGTAGGAACCTAGGCATAAGCTTAAAAGAAAACCAATTGCACCTTTGGAAGATTTCCCTGCTAGGGCATTTTGGCAAATACTAGATGGAGGTTTGATTAAGGAATACTTTAGGAAATATAGTCACTGCAAGTTTGAAACCTTAGGAGACTCAAACATAATGAGTGATTTTGATAATGTGTATACGGAAGATAAGACATTCAAAGTTTTTGAGCACCTAGGGAAAATTAAGTTTGTAGATTACATATTGTACCATGAATTTGACAATGAGAAATGGGTAAGAACATTTTTTATCCATGTACATGATAATATGTTCTAGATTGGAGATGAACAAAGGCATCAATAGAAGTTGCATCATCTAAGGTCACAATCAAACAAGAAAAAGAGAAGGTAACTCCTAAAAGATCAAAGAGAATAAAATAATTACCAACTAGACCTAGACCTTGAAAGAATCCAAAAGTGTTAATGATGTATGTTGGAAAGAAGAGAAAGAGATATAAATAGGAAAAGATACCAGTAAAGAAGATGAGAGTTCAAATCTCTCTACCATAGGAAAAACCACAAGATAATCCATAGTAAGAACATGGAAATGAGAAGAAGAATTTTGGAAGCCTAAAATAGGAAGAATGAATCAAATGATTATCAAAGATGGCAACTTGATACAACTAAATAGGTATTATTAATTGTATGATCCTTTACAGAAGAGACAATTAGAAAATGCAATAATTAGATAAATGATAGACTTTAAACAACTATTCTTAAATCTACATGGAAACATACTAGAAGAAATTTATGAGATACTGAAAGTAAAGAAGAAGAGAGAAAATGAAGAAGGAAAAAAGATAAGAGACAATGCCATACAAAAACTTTATATTATAAGAAATGAAAGTGAATATCAAGATATAAAGAGAAGATTGGAACCAATTTTGAGGAAAAAGATAAGAGCTATACAAATTATGGGAGGTCTATATGAAGAAGTGATAAAAGAGAAAAAGGAAGTAGTGGTAAAAGTAATGAAGGAACTTCCTACAACAATGGATCAGCCACAAGATGATACTGAGATGAAAACAAAGGATGACATTGTTTCTAGAGAATAACTAGATAATATTGTAATGTAAACTAGAGATAATGCACTAGATTAGCAGGATAACAACATAATCATAGGGAGAGACAAAATTACAATTTACACCATTGAGCACCTATTTGTAAGCACTTAGAGAATCCATTTTCAAATCAACCAGACTTTAATGTTGGCAATTTGGTTATTGGCAATATTGTAGACTACTCCGGCACTAATAATAAAGATGTAAAAGACAATAAGGAGAAGTATGCTAAAACTAAGAAATATAATTATGTGGAATGATCAGTCAACTCAAGCACCATTTTTGACTTGGCCACATACAAGTTTGACAACATTGACACCAACTGTTGAAAGCACACACAACAATTCTACACCACAAGTAGAGAAGGAAGAAGAAAAGGGAGAAGAGGAGAAAAATAGACAAAATCATATGGATATGCATCCATCTCAAACTTAAGTTGAACCAAGAATAGAAACATCAAATTAGAAGGAGGATGAAACAAATAGTGAAAAATAGGATCACTTTTATACAAACCCCTCCTAAGGTAGGAAAGACTACACTAACAAGCACTTCAAAGTCATCCTTTGAAGCACTTTTCTTAGGATTTCCACAAGATGTGACAAATATGTTTGAAGGAAATATGGACATACAAAAGTACATTCATTTTTTATCATTCTCTATTGAAAAGATTGCTAAAGAATCTAGCAAGATGAGAAAGAATTCTCAAAGGTTATTAGAATTGTCTATTGAAAAGCTACAAAGTACACTACCATCTCCAATACAATTAAGTGAACATAATATTGAGGAGAGAGAAGAAAAGGCTATGGAAGCCTTTGAAATTAATTTCAATGCACTTGAGGAGTGTTGGTAAATAGATTTGTTCTATTAGATTATTACTCTTAAATGCCGAATTTGGAACAATATCTAATCACAAATAGTTGGAAAGCTACTTATGAATGATTTGGCTTTCCTTTGAATTGGTAGGTGTAGCTCCCTAAAATAGATTTGCAATAAATTTTGTTTTCTTCCTAAATTACTTTGGAATATGTTCTTAACCTAGGAACAATAGAGGTATAACCAAGCTAGACCTAAATAAAATCTAACTTAGGAAAATAGAAGTTTCTCGACACAAAAATGGTTTTACGCACTCACACATCTTATGAATTCATAAAACTTATTTGAACAATAATGAATACTAAACTAAGAAAATTTTAATCTGAACTTTGATTAATAAATTGAAAACATTGAAAGGATTTCTCTTTGAATAAAGAATAACAACACCTATTACATTCATTCGTTGCCTCAAAATAGGGGAGGTAAAACTCTATTTCTCCCTCGTCTCAATTCAAACAAAAGAGAAAATTTAAACTAACTATAACATTAACTGGAATAGAAAATTATTGATATAAAATACCATTCAATTGTCTTTGCAACAAAAATTACTTCACACCAAAAATTTTCCGACCCCTTCATTAATCTTTTAATTTCATACATATAGAGTTTTTGAGATGACTGTTACAATGGAAGCTTAATCAGTTCATCTTCTGAGAATGACAAATGGCAAGGTGCCAGTTTGTCGTATTACAAAATTACAAAAGAAAACAAAAATGGGGCATAATATGAATCATTTAGACTTCTTCCCCTTTTTAGTTTTGGCCCTATATGCCTTATTAGCAACCATTATTGGGATTAGCTCTTCGTGGTTGGGCACATGTATATTAGTGAATCTCAAGAGCCATTTTGAATGTTCCCTTGCTAGCTCCTTTACAACATTCAAATTATCTAGCAACTCCTTCGTAGCCACATGTATACAACCACTAAGCTTTTGAAGTTCTACGATTATGTTTTGACTACTAGAAGCCACTCTGGATAGATTATCCAAATATGTAGAGATGTTACTTTTCATCACATCCACTCCAATGAGAGCCTTTCCTTGACCACTGGTTTGTGAATTAGTGTGTAGCCCTCTCATAAGTTTGAATCCTCTATCTTGGGTCTTCTTTACTTTACTCTCCATTTCTTTGAGTCCCTTCTTAGCTAACTAAATCATCTCTAGCTTGAACTAAATACTTTTGAGTCACTCAAATAGAGAGTCATTTCCTTTCTTTGGAATCTTTGCTTCAACTACTTCTTTTGCTTTCATCTAGATGATAATCTTCAAAAGGAAGATGCAGTCATCACATCTGATCCTTTCTCTACCCAGAGTATTATTATTAGACAAGATGTCCTTTTCTATCTCCATTATGAGGATAACATTTCCAGTTTGATCTATGAGAGAAACTCCTTCTGATTTAAGTCTCTCAATCATTCTCTACCAATCTGGCCATAATGCCTATCTTCCTGGAGTTGGGAAATGAGGGCTTGCACTTTAGCTACACTAGGAGTCTAGGTCATAGACATACCAGAAATAGTTTCTAGTGGAGTGACTAGTTACCTAATAAATTTGTTCAATTCTTCTATCTCGGCTTTCATCTTGATCTTTGACAATTTGAGACTTTCTTATTGTCCTTCTATCACTTCATTACTTGATCTCTAGAAGCCAACTTTTGTATCATGTCTGGCTTCTCCATCATCGATTTAATGCAGAGTAAAATCATCGGGTGTCATATCCTCAATTCTCCCTCCTTTGTTTGGCTTGGCTATTTCTATTGTCAAGTGCCCTATTTCTTGATCTTGCCCAAGTATTGACAAAGTATTTTGTTTCTTGACCTTTGTCAACAAAGTACTGTAATGAACTATGAGAGATATAGTGTCTTTTGCAAAAATACTTTCATCTTCTCTTTATTTTCCTTTCCAAAGTATCTTCTAACTAGGAATCGGTTCCTATCACTTTGGAAGCTATTCTGAGTGATTCAATACTAAACATTTTCTTCTTTACTGGAGTCATTATTATAGTAGTTGAAGAGAAAGGATTCTTTAAATCCTTAGAGATGAGTCTGGAAGAAGTCTGGCCCTTCTCCATTTCTAAAGTCTTCTTTGTCTCCTCATCTAACTCAATGGACTCATTGTTGCTACTTTTTCCATTCCCTAGTCTACTGTTTGTATAGAGGAACCACATGGCTACAAAAGTGAAGAACTTGCTAATGGCATGGGGCTATGATGAGGAGATGGAATTGGGATGGTATGTAGAGAAGGAACAAGGGTAGTGTGAGGAGATGGAACTGGAGTAGCATGAGGGGATGGCACTAGAGTGGAGACACTGTCCTTTGTTTCCTCCATTTTCTTCTCCTTAGTACTAGCCTGGGTTCCTATAACTAGGAGAGAACCATCATGATAGGTCTGAGTTATAAAAACATTCTTGTCTGGAGGTTGATCACCTCTACTTGTAGGTTGAGCTAGCCCTTGGGTGGAAGCTCTTGTCACACCCACTGTAGCACTCTCCGATGAAATAGGCCTTGTAGCTGCTAGAGAAGCTTGAGTGGCTTCACCCTTTCTTCAACTCTTCTTGGTTGTCCACTCAACCCATTTCCCAGTTCTTTTGATGATCCTAGCTACCATGATATCAAGATTCTCTTCCACATCTACATATGGCTCAAAACTAATAGGAATCCCCCTTAATTTGGTAAAATATGTATTGCTATACATATTATGACCATCATCCTCCAATCCTTTGACATTGAAATCAATACCATATGTCTTTATTGTTCCACCATGAGCCTGCTGAAAGCACAATCTCAGCTTTCCAACTCATCCTTGCAATCTACCCAATAACCCTCTATAGTGGTGACATGCTTAATCACACTCCCAATTTGTAGCACTTCTGTTGCATATCCATTTGGATCAAACATGGGTCTCACAACCTCATATTCTTCCAATTTGTGCTTATTCTCAAATGCCTTGAGCATGTTTTTGACATTAGACTAAGACTAAAAATTGTATGCTCCAACCTTCATGGGGAATTCATACCCCTTCTTCCTTAAATTAGCACTCAACACATTCACTTAGATAGCTTGTCTCACGATCTCTATCAGCACAATCATGTCACTTAGGTATTTGAGCAGCTTCAAAGGGAATCTATCGAACACTGCAAGACACAAATATGAGAAGGATGAGAATTGAATAAAGTAGCTACCAAACTAACTGATGGCCATCATCACTTCTGGGCTGAACCTCCTCTCTAGGCATCCTTGGAGTTCCCTGCAAATCCTCATTGTAAATAAATCATTAACTCTGACATAATCTGCATAGCTATTCTATAACTGCAAGCATAGATAAAAGTCATAACTTTTCACATCATCAAGGAAATTCTCTATTCCAGGAAGGCCTACCCATAATTGTAGAGAAGCTAACATATAAATTAGGAAAGAAGACATGTAGAAGGTATTGTAGAACTTTGGAGCACTAAGGGCTTTGGATAGATACTCACTTACCTCATATGCCCAATCAACATAATGTGTATCTAAGTAGATGATTTATACCAAAAAGAAATACTATTCTACAAAATTGAGTGCTTCTACCTCAACTTTCAAGTGATGCAAAAGAACTGGAATGTCCATGAACTTAGGCTTGAGATCGGTGTTGAAAAGAGTCTTAGGAACCTTACTTTTAGCTCTCTGTGGCATCTAGAATTAGGACCTCATAATTTCATTTTGCCACACCATTTTCTTCAAAGAGAACTCGGACATGGCTCCTCCTATTGTCAATTTAGAAAATTATTCTCAATTTGGAATCTGGAGGCAATTTACTATAGTTTGCCTGTCAATTGAGATCAAAACTATATGATTAGGTAGCAAAATTTGTCTAGTTTCTAGATTATAGTGGTTTATACATTCAATGATCAGCTTGGGAGCTTGAACTGCTACTAGAAACCTGGCTACTTCCACTAGCCCACTTCCTCAGAGTTTCTCTATTATAGGGTGAATTGACTCTATCCTTAGCCTCCTTCGGAAATCTTACATGTCAAAGAAACAGAGCAAGGTGTTTGTAACATTCTACAATGTTGACTTAATTCCATTCAACCCATTGAAACTAGCGAATCTTATTGCCATCTTGCCTGAGATAGGGATGAGTTAAAATCTAAAAATTGAAAATAGTGCAAAGTGTAGAACTTCAAAACTATGAGAGCTTTGAAAACACTATTCAATTCAATAGCATAATAGTTCAATAAAGAGAGCAGTAATTTGAAAATCTATTATTTTCATCTCTATATAGAAATCCTTAATTCACTCGTTGATCTTCAAGATCCATGCCGCACGAGTGAATAAAAGGATAAATCCATTAGGTTAGTAAATGTAGGGTTTATAATGTATTTTTCCCTCTCTTTTCACTATTTTCATTGGCCCAACAATAACTTTCTTTTATGATAGACTTACTTTCCTATTTTTCACCAAGTTCTAGAAAATTAAGAAGGGAGTACTCTGTAAAGAAAAATTTGCTCAGCCAGATTTTTCTTAAGATACCTTCCCAAATGTGATTAACTTACTTCCATTATCATTTTTAAAATCTTGTGATTGATTTATGAGCCCAATATGCTTGCAGGATAGATTTTTCAATAGATGCAAAAAATCACCTTCTAGGGTTAAAAACTTGCAAAGGAGAAAGCAATTTCTATTTTTTCGCCCTTGTCTTTATTTTCCCTTTACTCTCTAAGTCAATGTGTCTCTAAGCTTTGGAAAATATAAAAAGGGCTAGGAAAGTGAAAAAGGAACCCACTTACTTGCTTTTCTCTCTCACAAATGTTTTTGTCGAAAAACTAACTTCCTAGGTCAAAAAACTGTCGAGGAGAAGTTACTTCAAAGTTTTCTACCAGATGCTATTATGATCATTATGATGAATTATGAGTGACTCCCAAGGTAGAATACTATAATGCAGGGATGATCTATCCATAAAACAACTCATGTCTTCCTTGCTTTAGCTTGTAAACCTCATTCATTGACCTCTACGAAAAATCACCTTCACAGATTGAAAACCTACCGAGGAGAAGGCAACATTGATTTTTTTGCAAACTTCATTTTCTTCATGTGCAAACTATAATGAGCCATGAGCAAGTTCATCCTCAGATATGACTTTGTGAAAATCATTATATGACCCAAGAATCTCCATCGAATAAGATCCTAGACTACCCAGAAAACTTATGACAAGGAGGAAAACCCACCCAGTTAAGTAATGGGGGGGGGAAGAGGAAAGATGAAAACCAAATGAAGAAAATTTTCAGTTGAGGGGAAAGAACTAGACTTTGACCTAACCAAAATAAACTAAGACACAAGCTCATTTTCCACTTTACAAAATGGGTGCAGGATGAAAAGCAGGTCAATAAGGAGACAACAAACCTAAGACAAAAGGCAGTTCATGATGAAAATTTATCCAATACAATGTTTGGATACATTAGGAATGAGCTTATAGCACTAGATTGATGCATTAAAGAATTAAGGAATTGCTTCATAGAGGGAAAGGATCTATATGAAAAATGTGTGCTTGCACACAAATACTCCCATGATATCTCCAAAAGAATTCAAGATAAAACATCGAGTTGGAAAAAGTTGTGAATGAGTTGAATGAGCCCAAGGAAAATATCCTTGAAATTAAATATAAAATTAGTCATATTAATGACGAGTTGAGGATTTTTGAGCTGAAGGAAGAAATAATTCTAAAAAGAATCTCACTACTAAGAGAACACTTAACATTAAAGATTAAAATTGTTCAAAAAGTATTTGGATACCTATTTAGAAGCAAACGAATCATATGAAAAATATCCTTACCCAAGCCTAGATGTAGTATAGGTAGCATCCTATGGACTTTGTGCTCTTATCAACTAGATGTAGTCAAGGAAAATTATGACAAAGAATTCACTACTTTGAAAAATAACTTTGCATATTGTATTGCACTTCTTCACACCCATTCAACATAATGAATAAATCAAGGTAGAAAAATAAATTTTGACATGCATATATCTTTTTGACTCACCCTTTCCATTGATGTCAAAGGGGGAGATAGTGTTAGTGTGACAAATTGTAAAATTGTAAAAAGATATCATGCATATATAATATATAACAATGTAAGGGAGATATAAGTTACAAGTATAATCGTAGGGGGGGTATATATGAAAAAGATGGTAGATTAATATAAAATGATACACACTTTGAATTTTTTTATGGTCATGTAATTTTGGACACTTAGCCAATTTTCCATATGTTGTCATCAATGCGAAAGGGGAGATTTTTGGAAATTTGGCTAAGGAGATATGTTAGGGTTATAATTTATGGAAACATATATCATATTTTAAGAAGGAAAAATGAAAGGATAAGTTTGAAGCATAATTATTTAGAAATTTGTCTAAGTACATATTAGTTGAACAATGTACAGTCAGTCTATTTTGTTTAGCATAGTTCACTAGAAGCACTTGGACTTATGTGTACTTAGAGGAAGGAAGAACACAATATCTATGACATGTGGTTAAAAATACTAAAGTTTTGGCAATGTATGAACAAAGTTATTGTAGTTTTTCGACATACTAGGCAACATGACAAAACAAAGATAAAGGCCAAATAAAGGAATTTTGGTTAAGGAACTTTTTTGGTTCACCAAAAAAATTACTTTAAAATGTTGGGATGACATCCTAGATGTTAACCCACATGTAGTAAAATATAATTCAAAATATTTAGCAAAGTATCAAGCAATAAGGCTAACGGGATGAAAGAATTTGGTATAAAGGAAGAACATTTTGTTTAACAAATTGTGGCATTGAACTATAATGATATAATGTTTGAATGCAAACTTTTTATGATCAATATATATGAAAATTTGGTGCTATTACAAAGAAGTATAGTTTTACAATCAGTTTTGAAGAAGGGACTAAAAGATGGACCATATATTGAAGATATCAACACTATGTAAAGGTTTTTGTATCTATCTCTATTGATAGCATTATAAAGTTGTATTTGCATGTTTGAGCAGTGAGATCATCTTGCATAATTATTTATTGTAATACCAACTCCTAACATAGTTGAGGCTTCTAACAAGATCTAGTCCTCTAACAAGGATATATACATTATATGAATGTAATAGACTCTTAACAAGGTCAATATCTTTCACAAGATACTTTTGATTAGTGGATTATTTTGTGGGCACCATCCCTACCAAGGTTTTTACCTTGGAAAGGGTTTTCATAGTTAACAAATAATGGTGTTATGAGTTTCATTATATTATGGTTATGTTTACTTTTCAGTTTGATCATATATGCAAGTTTAAAGATTCTTAATAATATCTATACTTGGGAAAAAGTTTGTGGAACACTAATTCAACCCCTCTTAGTATTCCCTATTTCTAACAAGGTATTCTATACCTAATCCACCTACAGAACTAAATGGTGGATGGGGTGAAAATATTACAGTTGTGACCCAACTCCCTTATCTAGTACAACTTTGGCTACCTAAGGTGGTTTTTCTTTAATGAATAGTTTTATAGCCTTTTAGCCCCTGGTCATGTGCAGAGTGATGGTGTATCCCATAACTTTTTTGTGAATAAGTACTTAATATTTTAAATTAATAGTAAAGGGTTATTCATCAAGAAAAAAAAATTGTCAATTTTTTTGTATTAATTTAATTATCATATTTAAATTTATAGTTTAATTTTAATTTAATTTGGTTTAAATTAGTTTTTTTGTATCAAAAATTTCATAATTGTGTTAAGATAGTGTATAAATGAATAATCATTATAGATCATCTATATTTTAAAAAAGAGTTTGACTTATCACTCATATTTTCTGAACCTCTTGTCATTACCATTTTGTTAATCCCAACCACTTTGTTTTTATCATAACACCATAACCTCATAAATCTCTTAAAAGTGCTTGTCAACACCACTACCCTTTAACTACAAGCTCACCCAACCATGTGAATATCTAAGTTATAGAATACCTATAATTCCTAAGGTTATTCTCAAATATTAAGTATATAGTTAATGTTCAAATTAAAGAATGAGGGATCATTTTTGTTGGGACTCAAATTTATGTAGTTCTTTTTGCTTGATTCACTTCATTTTGTGTGTCTATGAAGTGTTCATCTCAAGATTCTTAATAAAAAATCAATATGAGATAGTTCAAAAGGGTAAAATGTTAAAAATTTCCTTGATGGTGTTTTTTCTTTCCTTTTTTCTTGTATCCTCTTAAAAAGTAAGCATTTACTTTATGTCCTTTTTTAGACCATTTTAGTCCTCCTTAATGTGGCCATTTTCACTAAGAATTTGTATTGCATTTAATTACATGCATCATTAAAATCAAAATCATTTCTTAATTTCCTTTAATCTTGTTTGAAACTCAATACTAACTCTTATTCTTATGCACACTTTCCCATTACCCATTTATTTACCAAATTCACCTTCCCTCTTGACCCTAGTTTAGCCTTTGTATTTAGTTCCCTACTTATCTATCCATCTTTTATCAAAATTTTCAACACTTTGAAATCTTACACTGCTCACCTTGGGATTTACACTCCTTGGAATGAGTCACTATGAGGCAACCTATACCAAGATAGGTTGTCATTAGGTGACCCATACTTTGGGCTTCCATTTTAATTAGTTTTAAGGCTCTACAAATGGTATTTTTCATTCCACTCTTTGTAGAGGAAGCTTCCCAAAAATTAACCCATAAACCACTATAAAAGGATACCTTCTCCCTTCATCTTAACATCAATCTATTAAAAGACATTCATGATCCTTAAGTCGCAAGCTATTGATCCAATCTTGAACCATCTTCAAGCAATAAAATAAGCATTCATGCATTTTCTTTCATAGATCTAGCTTCTTTATTCATAGTGTATTCACCTAAAAATGGGTAGTTTAACTAAGACACCTAAATAAACAATTTAATCAAAATTTCCCTAAATTAAATCAATCATCTAATTGTTCTACTAAGTTTAATCAATTTATCTATGTGATTAATTATGAAGCATAAAATAGTGCACTCCCTAAAGACTTGTTAAAGCCTCATAGGGGTACATGATTCCCTTCTAACCACCTTACTTAGTTGACTAGGAGTGTCAAAAATATATGGCTAAAAGTTTAGGGATGTGAGATGATGTTGAAGTTTGAATGAGATATGTGTGTGTGTGTGTTGTGTGGGTATGTGCGTATGTGTAATTCAATTCAAGAAAACTATCTAAAGATGATTTGATTAAGTGATTAAAAATAATAATTGATATTTGAATGGGGTTTTAGTGTTTTTTCATGTGTAATTGCATAGGAGGTGATATTGGATAGATATGAGTGTTTTGATCATAAAGGTCAAGAAGGTAAGAATCAGAGAAAAATCCATATGATCAGGAAGCTCACCATAATGGATGAGTGTGTGGGTCTAGGGGATGATAACATGAATCAAGAAAATTTACATAGTGCATTGGAGTCCTATACAAATAGGGCTCCATAATTGATATTTTGAGCTAGAATATAAAAGGGACTAAGCCTAGAGTGCTAAATAACTAGAGGAGAGGAATAATTAAGATAATAGAATACAATAAAGCTACTAAGATACCATATAAATGATGAAATAAAGAAGACTATGGATTTAATATGATAATATAATGAAAAGATGAAACTAATAAAAGGAGAGTGAAAAAAATATACCCAGTTTGATGGTAGATGATGTGATCCTTTCAAAAAAAAAAGAATATCATAACTAGAACTCAAACATAAACAAGAAAGGAAAAGTGTTGAGTTTATTTAAGAGGATTTCCTCAGTCAAGCCCCCACTTTTGTGTTTTTACCTCCATGGATGGCCAAAAGAGAGGTAGATAGATATGAGTTGATAACTGATGATAGATAACTAGATTGATAATAAAATAGACAACTATGATAATGCTAGAAATGTAAAGAAATAGATAGATAACTCAATGATATTCTCAAGACAACCGAGGATATGCAAGTAAAATGATGATAAGAAACTACCCAAAAGCCAAGGAGAGTGTGGATAAAAGACTAAAGTTCCATAAATGTGAGCTTGAGAGACCACTGGGAGATAAAACCTACAATAACAATAGAGGTTTTTGGAGTGCGAATGGTTGTTGAGTGTATGTGAGAATGAATGAAGGCTTGTAGAGTTTGACTAGGGAATTGATAGCACAAGAGTAAATGAATTAGGGAGTGTATATTTCCAAAATATAAATGAATAGAGAACATAGAGACTCAAAATGGTCTCCATCAAAGGTTTTTATCAAACCTAGATGAGATTTATGTCAGAGGTCATCATTTGTGCATTACAAAATCACAAGGTGGTAGGTTCATAATTTTGAAATTATTAGATAACTGAGAGGGGGGATGAATTAGTTATGTCTAGTTATCCTATAACCCCTTCAAATTCTTTAGTACCAATCCAAACCTCATATTTACATAAAATGTAATCACTTGGTGATCTCATTCAACTTCACAATTAACTCCTATAAATAATTTACTCCAAATTGTTAACTCATTGTTCATTACTTTACTGAATATCAATGTTATAACTTAGATTTTACCTAGTTTTTACTAAGTTAGAGTAAAAATTAAATACCATGAAAATCAAAATTTAACATAAAAATGATCACACATATGACACCAAGATTTTAATATGGAAACCCTATCAAGGGAAAAACCACTTGGCACTGACAACCCAAATAATTTCACTCTTTTGATGTTAGCATAGGGGATTGCATAGACTTGTTAAGTCTAGTTTCTTAAGATAAATTTTTGCTACAATGGTAACAAAGTAGTAGTTTAAATGATCTATTAGTTTTAGAACTACCTTGCTTGTTCAAATCTTTATTATGTTTGGTCTCTTTCTGATCTCTTTATTCTAACCTCTTCTTGGTTGATTCACTCCTTCATACTTTGACTTTTCTCAAACTCTTCTTCATCTTCCTTCTACTCTACTTAGTTCACCTTGCTTCTTTCAACTTCTTCCTCTCCAACAATTCACATTTATTCAACATTCAATCAACAACCAAAACCTTGCTCCAACTTCTCCTAAAATAGTAGTGTCTCTGCTTCTAGATTCTTCCAAGTTTTTCACTTAAATACAATCATCAATCTTAGATTTACTATACTTAGTCACTTAGTGTATACACTAAAAATTGTCCTAAATGAATTTATTAATTTAATTAATACTAGTCACATTCTTCTACTTATTTAATTAAATTATTTTAATTAAATAAGTTCATTTTTGCCTAAGTATTTAAATTTAATTTAAATACTTCTAGCTTTAATGTGTTAATTTAATTAACACATGTTTCTGCACATATTCCTTTTTTTTAAATAAATTTTATTTATTTAAAATCCTCCATGTTCCCATTAATTCTTCTAGACCTTGATTAAATTAAATTTAATTAAATTTAATTTTTATTCAAACCACCTCGAAGTACGTGCATTCATATGAGTTGTCATCACATCTTTTAAGCACATGTTGTCTACACCATAGGAATCTTCCACACACATGTCATCTCATCAGTCTTATCCATCTATCTAGAATGTGAGATAAGGTGCTTAGTTGTCAATTCTTATCCTTATCTCCTATGCTTAGTTGTCAAATTCTTATCCTTATCTCTTAGTGGTTCTAAGCACATTCTAGATGCTTCCTCCATCCATTTTAAATAGACATCTTGTCTCAAGCATTTTACAGTATGAGATACCCACACACGAGAAGAATGGCCTGATACTGGCTGGGATAGGAGTCATTCGAAGTCCATCATTGCATCATCATTCTATTATTTTGATTTTTCATATCATCTAGTCTAGGTACATTTTCCATTTGCATTCATACATCAAAGAGATTCATCCATTATTGTGTTCCTAAGAGCATACCAAACATACTCTCCATTGTTATGTTCATTAGTTTGAGGTTTGCATAATCTTGGTTACAATTTTATGCAACACATTTTGGCACGCCCGGTGGGACCCACTTCGCGGGTTCAAATTTGTTCAAGTTGAAGCCTCGCGGTTGGAGAATAACTTGTGATAGGGAGCGTCAAATCAAGCCATGAGGTTCATCACCATCTTTGGAGCGCATGAGATGAGTACCCTATATCTTGTTCTTCGTTGTTAAAAAAAAATAAAAATAGGGGCTTGGGGTAGGTTTTCTTCAATTTTCTTTATGCTATTTAGGTTATTATTAAAATAAAAAAAAAATAGGATAGTGGAGTTATTTTCATTCTTGCATATGGGGAGGGGAGACAACAATAAAAAAATTTAAAAAAAAAAAAATCAGGAGGGTTTTTGTTTATTAAAAATATAAATTAAATATATATATATATATAATAAAACAAAAAATAAAAAAATAAAATAAATTTTTTTTTTAAAAAGCCAGAGCCACCGCCGGCGGCGGCTCCCTCTCTTCTCCAGTTTGAGCCGCCTTCGCTGACGGCTCCCCTTACTTTCGGCACCGCCGCTGCCACCCCAGCTACTCTCTCTTCTGTCGCGCCGCCATCCCTCCTTCCTCTTCCTTCCTCTTGGCGCCGCTGCTGCCACCCTAGTGGCTCTCCCTTCTGTTTGGCACTGCCGTCTCCGCACAACTCGCCACCGGCAGCGTCGCCGCAGAGCCGTTGTGGCTCCTCGCCGCCAATGAGCCACCTCGGCGCCGCTCTCTCGAGTTCCTCCGCTGACACTGACATCTGCGCTCCGCCCATTCTGTAACCTGCTCTGCCCGCTTCCCCTCCACCCGTTCTACAACCTGCTCCACCCACTCCCCCTACTTTCGGCGCCCCCGCCGTCTGCGACTTCCCCTTTCTCCTGCCGCCACCGGCCATCTATTGACTAATACATAAACAACAGCCCCTTCTTTCTATTGCTAAAATTCATAAAATATTTCTTCATTAGTTCTGAGATCACTTAGGTTTATATATACATGGCATTTAGTTAAATTTTTTAGGTGGGTGGACATATGGTAAGCCGCAAATCCGAGGGATTTTACCCACTGAAAAATGTTTTGCGCTCCTTCGATAAAACTAATTGTTTTATTACCTTCTTCAGCTACCCCATTAATATACAACAACATTATTGTATTTCATCCTCTCTCTGTTGGATGGTATTCATCCCAGGAAAACCTCTCATCTACGTTTGAACACACCTGATATAAAGCCCTACCTGCTTGGTCCACCGCTCCACACATTTCTACCCCGCCTTTCATACCATAGCATGGAACGAATAGATCCACAAAACCTATCACGCCATTTCAAACGAATGCTTCTATATTATTCATAAAGCAGACTCTTTTGAAGATTTATTGGACACACAGAAGAAGACAGAAATTTCTAAGGCCGCTTGCAAGCCCCCACCTATTTCCTCTGCCTGCGGCCGTTCCTTTTTTTTCCACGGCGTTGTTCTTCCTCCCACGGTCACTCTTTTCTCCCACGGCGCTGCTTTCTCCCTCTGCCGGTGGCACCTAAACCACCTGCGGTGACTGCTGTGCAAACCCTCTAGCTTCTTCCCGCGGCTAACGCGTTAACACCCCACGTCCTCCACTGAGCTCTTCTCCATGTCGATCACTAGCACATTCAGCTTGTAATTGTTCACCTCTTCCTCCAATAAAAATTTAAAAAAAATTAAAATTAAAAAAATAAAGATTAAAAATTAAATTTTTTTAAAAAAATTTAAAAAAAAAAATAAATTAAAAAAAAAAAATTAAAAAAAATAAAATTTTTGCTTTTATTTCCTTCAAATAGGCCTTTTAGAATCAAATTTATTTTTTTGTGCATAAAGGCATTTAGATTTTTATTTTCCTTTTAGCTAAAACATTCAAAAAAAATTAAAATTTTTTTTTTGCTTTTTGTGTGACTGATTTTTGCAACATTGAACGAACATTGTACATTTTAATCACATGTGTCTTCAATTAGATTAGAAAACTTAAAATTTCTTTAGCAACGAACAAGTGTCTTTTAAAACCAGGTTCACTTACGTATTCTCTCCCCTCGCGCCTTTGGGCGACCTTGGGTGCACAAGAAATAAGTGGACTTGTTTTTATTTTCTAGGAGGCCTGCTTGGGGATTTCATCACCCCTTGGGATGACCTCAACTCCAGCATTCTGGCGGAGTATAAAAATTGAGAGGTGAATCGAAAGACACCTCTCTTGGAAGTGTAAATATTGTCACTCTTGGCTAACCCCCAAAGAACTTTATACCTTTGGGAAGTGAAGTAGGAGATTGGGTCACCGTCTCCCCCCGGCTGTGTGGCAGTATTTCCTTTCATCTACAGATTCGGGCCTCACGTACCTTGCATATATCGAGGACGCCCTCTAGTTGAGCCTTGTACAGCCTAGTTTAACCTTATAGGACTATTGGTGTGTTTGGAGCACATTTGCATTGTACATATTTCATTGTTTTCTTTTGCATCTTAAACCTAAAAATCCAAAAAAATAAAATCCAAAAAACATTTCAAAATCAAAAAATCCCTTCTTAATCATCATTCCAAATCATTTCACGTCACATATTCCTTCCATCCAAGACATCGTTCCCTCTTACATGTCTTGGTCATTCAATCACATTCCTAATCTTCATCCTAGTCATGATTCATTGTTATTCATATTCAATTTCCTTAGTCAAGCTCATCATGCATTCTTAATCTGACCCTTCAAATCAGCATTCTTCTAATCCAATTCCTTGTCAAATTTAGTCAATCAAGTCATAATCAATCTTTCAAAAACTTCATTCATGTTTTCTTCTATTTCAATCTGACATCGCATATTCTACTTCGGACATAGGAGCATTGTCTTATTATTGGACTTTCATTCAAATCAAACATTCACTTTGATTGCACTATCATAGGGTTCTTATCAAATCAAATCGAACCCTCATCCAATCCAAATCCAAACCAAATCAATATCAAATCAATTCAAATTCAATCAAATCGAATCATATCAAGTGCAGTCAATTTCAATTCCAAATCAAATCAAAGTCCAATCAGCACAAAGCTCCTAATTCCAAGTTCATATTCCCTCTTCAAATCTTTTCACTTTGCATCCATGGATTCAAATCTGCTTCTTTCAATGATTGACAATATTGCACGACAACATGGTCTTGTACCTTCTCCATATCAAATTCCTTCTCAACATTTCAATTCAAATCTGTCTCATGTTCACCATTTTCCTACCTTTGACAAGGGAAATGCATCTCCTTATCCTTCATATGTAGATAATTCCATCCATAGCCAATATAATTCCTCCATCATAAATGACCTCACCATAGAAATTGAGGAACTAAAGAATACACTCTTGAACAAAATAACTCCACAAGAAAAGGTCATTTTCTTTGCTATGTGTCCTTCATTTTCTAGCTCTCATATCCCTTCATACAATTCCATTCAGGGCCCACACAATGCCTCAGACATAAAAACCCTTACCAAGAAAATGGAGGAAATGAAGAATTGTCTCTCATATCTCAAAGGCATTAGTTCTCATGTCCCATCCAATCCTAATCCTCCATGTAATCCCCCTTACTATGAACCTAATCCAAATCCTTTACCCATAATTCCACCTCCACAAAATCCTGATCCTATAATAACATTATCCCCTAATCCTCCAACAACATCATCCCATAATCCTCCAACAAAATTATCTCCTAAGCCTCCACCAGTATCATCTCCACCTCGTCAGGGGTATTTCACATCACTTTTGGCTAGATTGAAAATTCAGCATAATGTGAGCCAATCACCCAAAGCCACACCTCCAGTTCTGTCTCAAGATCTTCCTTCAAAGCATGATGTTTCTCCTCTAGATTTGAGCACTTCTCCATTCCATCATTCCATTATCCTTCAACATTCATCCATCCCTCCTAGTCCATCTTTTGATTTCCCTCCTAATCAAGATCAAGACATTACACCTACCATGCACATTACTGATTCCATTCCATCTTCAGCATTACCATCCATAGATATTCCCCTTCATGAAAAAGTTTCTTCCACTCCATTCACTAATACTCCTCCATGTCAAGATCAAATTTCCTCCACGCCCACATATGATGATCCACTAACCATGTTATATGATCTTCTTTCACCACATGATTCCATTCCTTCCACATCCTCATATGATTCTAGTCCATTTCATGATCCACTCCTTGAGCTATATGATATTCTTTCATGTCAAGATCAAAGTACTCCATCTCATAGTTCCACTCCCTCTATTCCATCTCATGAATGGTGCAGGAGCACCTAGGTAGGCTAAGTGTGAAACCTAGGTATTTCTTTATTTTTGGCTTTTAGTGATGCTAGCCACATCACTATTCTAATAATAGGTCCTATGTGGTCCTTAGGTGTGTTTAGGAGACTTGGCAAGACCCAAAGTGACCAAGTTGCTAGAAGTTGCCGACTATTGTCAACTAGGTGACTTAGGTCCGGAAAAGGCTAAAATGGTCTAGAAAGGTTCCAATGGCTTTGAATTGTTTATTTGAAGTCATTTTATGCATATTATATGTCTACTTTGTTTTTGTGCCAAATTTGGAGGTCTAACTCCATGTAGAACAAAAGTTGCTGAAATGTTGTCATGTTGTCATGACAACATTTTCTTGCAAAAAGCAACTTTTTGGCATTTGTGTGTTTAGAACATCCTAACTGTTTAGAAAATTTATGGAACTGATGGAGGAGCCTTTAAAAATGTGAGGATAGCCATTTTCAGGGGGTTGGACAAGTTGGTTTTGCATTTTGTACGAATTGAGCAAGTATTTTGTTGCCGGTTTTATGCATTTGAAGGCATTTTTAATAGAGGAGGATTGAATGGCCTGATTTTTGTGTTGGAAAAGTTCTGAAATATTGTTTTTAATATTTTTGTAGTGTTGGTTTGATCATTTTAATTCATTTGCATTAGTGTAGAAAAATCTTTTTGTTCTTGGCAAGTTGCTGATCTGAACAGGGCTGCACTTAGAAAATGGGATCTTAGGGCCACTTCCCACCATTGGAAACCTCTGGTATTTTGGGATTTGGAACTAGGATCCATGTACATTATGTATCAAGAAGGAGGGCCCTTGAAAGCATCAGCAAGCATTTTTAAGGTGATGCCCTAGGCAAGCCAAATGCAACTTGGCTAGGAATCACAGTTGGAAAATGAGTTATGGAGAGGATTGAGTGTATAAATACCTTAATCCAGCTGCACAAAGAGTAATGAGAAGGTCTAACCTTGCTCCAGTCCAAAGGAGAGGTCTTGGAAAGGTGTCTAAGGTGGTTTTCCATCACAACAGCGATAAAGCACTTGAAATCCTCATTTTTGGCCTAAAACTGTACTTTCATTGTACGGAAATTTTGGAGGCTAGAAAATTACAGAATCTTGAAGTACTCTAAAAAGGGTATCCAAAAATATAATTTTTTTGTAGGGTTGTTAAGAAGTTTTTCAAGAAATCTTGTTTCCAGCTATTTAGGAGGGCTAATTCCTAGTAGCCTTTTTGGAGCAATTTGGTGTATCTTCCCTAGTAGATTGAATGTGCCTATGAAATCAGCATTGTTTAGGGTCATGGATGTTAGAAGGAGTCTAAAAAAAACCTAGATGAAGAACTGGTACCCTTGGAGCTATAGATGGACTTGAGGGTTAATAGCGGACTGGAGCCGGCTAGTAAGAAATTTGATGTTACTTTGTTGGTGTACCCCCAACTGAAGGATTAGGATCTCTTGAGCAAGGTCCTAGTAATTATAGGGTGTGAAGAAGCCCTAGTGGGTCTAGTGAATGACCTAAGGTAGCCCTGAGAGAGAGCTTGGGGTTTGGAAGCAAGGTTGGGGTGTTACATCAGAGTGGTATCAGAGCCAGTTAAAGATTTGGGAAAGGTAGTTAATGTTGGAAGCCACTGAAGAATCAGTAGGAGAATCCATGATGGTGACAAATGTGGAGTTAGCTAAAGAAGTTGATGAGCAAAGGCAAAGAAATCAGCTTCTTGAAGAAGCACTAGAAGAGGTGAAGCAAAAACTAGATGTAGTTGTAGAGGTAGCCAAGAAAAGAGATGAAGAAGAAGATGGGAATGGTAAAAAGGTAGCAGAGGAAGATATTGTACCTGAACCTGATCCTATCTTGCAAGAAGAGCCCTTATTGAAGGCAATCAAAGCCTTAGGAGGTAAAGCTTTGGAAGGAGTGCCACTTTTCAGTGGTAAGATGGATATTGATGCAGTTATGGATTGGTTAGAGGGTATGGAGAACCACTTTGAGTGTGAGGGTATCTCAGAGGCACAGAAGGTTAAGGTTGCTAAGTCAAGGCTTAGAGGCTCATCCTTAACATGGTGGAAGTATGTACAAGATGAAAGAGTCAGCATGGGCAAGAATCCAATTGCAAATTGGAGTGCTATGGCAAACAAAATCAAGGAGAACTTCCTACCTGAAGACTTTGAGATCCAACTCCATAAAAAGAGGCAAGGACTGAAGCAAAAAGATCTTGATGTGACCTCCTACACTGAAGAATTTCAGAGGTTGTGTTTGAGATCCAAGAAGCAAGAAGAGGAGTCACTCAAGGTGGCAAGGTATCTTGGTGGCTTGAAGTGGAACATTCAAGAGGAGCTTAGCTTATGGGCCCCTACCACTATCCAAAGATGTCATTAGCTAGCTTTGAAGGTAGAAGAAAAGAACAAGAGGAAAGGAGATTCTAACTTCAAAGATAGAGGCAAAGGTAGAAATCAGAAAAATCAAAGAGGAGGCTACCAAGGCAAAGGTAGTGATCAAAAGAGCCAAAGTGAAAGCAAACCCATGGAGCAAACTATTGACCACTCTTCAAGAGGTGGTTATAATAGAGGGAGAGGCAATCAAGGAGGATCAAGTAGGGGTAGAGGAGGTAGGAGCAGCTCTTACTTTGCAACAATGAAGTGTTACAATTGTGGTCAACTAGGCCATCCTGCCTATAGGTGCCCGGACAAACCCTCTTCCTCAAGCCAAGATAAAAGGCTAGCATATGCACAAGAAGATAATAGAAGTTGCAAGGATGTTGACATAGACCATATTGAGTCTGAAAAAGGTGAGAACCTCATGTTTAGGAGGGTGCTGATCAAGCAACCAGCTTCTAATGAGCCTAGACATAGAAGGGCATTGTTTAGGATCAAGTGCAAGATCCTAGGAAAAGTATGCAAGGTGGTGGTTGATTATGGATCAACTGATAATGTAATATCAGAGGAGGCTGTTACAAAGCTTAAACTGAAGAAGATACCTCATGACAACCCTTACAAAGTCACATGGCTTAACAAAGGGCAAAGCATCCTAGTGAATGAACAAGCATGGGTGGACTTCTCAATTGCAGGATATAAAGACCGCTTATTATGTGATATTTTGCCAATGGATGCTTGTCATCTTTTGCTAGGGAGACCTTGGAAATTTGATAGGGAAGTGGTTTATGATGGCAAGGAAAATACCATAACATTTAAGAAAGGAAGCAAGACCTTCAAAATTCAGTCATTGTTAGAAGGGGATGAACCACAGTCCAAGGTGCCTAATGTGCTGCTATGTGGAGAGAAAGAGTTTATTAGAGACCTCAAGCATGAGGAGAGCCAAGGATTTGCAGTCATACTAAAGGCTGCAAGTGAAGAAAAGCCAGTCCAAGAACCTTTACCAGCAGAGGTACAAGAGTTGCTTGTAAAGTATAAGGAGATTGTTAGTGATGGTACACCAGCTACCCTACCACCAAGAAGAGTTATCAGCCATCAAATTGACTTTGTTCCAGGTGCCTCACTACCTAACAAGGAAGCCTACAATTTAACCCCAAATCAGAACCTTGAAGTGGCAAGACAAGTCCAAGAGTTGATGGACCAAGGTTTGATCCAAAAGAGCATAAGCCCTTGTGCAGTCCCGGTGGTTTTGGCATCCAAGAAGGGAGGAAAATGGAGGTTGTGTACTGACTCAAGGGCCATTAACCACATTACAATCAGGTATAGGTTTCCTATTCCAAGAATTGAAGACCTTATGGATTGTCTAGGAGGTGCTATGTATTTCACTAAGCTGGACTTGAAAAGTGGGTATCACCAAATTAGAATAAAGGAGGGAGATGAATGGAAGACAGCATTTAAGACTACTGATGGTCTTTATGAATGGCTTGTGATGCCATTTGGTCTTTCCAATGCCCCTAGCACCTTCATGAGGCTCATGAATGAAGTGCTCAAAGACTTCACAGGCAGATTTGTGGTGGTGTATTTGGATGATATCCTCATCTACAACAAGACCAAAGAGGAACATGTCAAGCATGTAGAAGCAGTTTTGAAGAGGCTTCATGAGAAGAAGCTATCTATCAACCTTGAGAAGTGTGACTTCTTCAAGCAAGAGTTGGTGTATCTAGGCTTTGTGGTGTCTAAAGGAACTTTGAAGATGGACAAGGAGAAAGTTGCTGCTATCCTAAGTTGGCCTACACCTACCACATCTAGTGAGGTAAGAAGTTTCCACGGTTTGTCTCAATTTTATAGGAAGTAAAGGGGGAGTCAAGTCCAAGTTTAGGTGGACTTTAGAGGTTGAAAAGTCATTTGATATGTTAAAAAAACAAGTAGCTACTCAACCCATCCTAAAATTGCCTAGCTTTGAAAAGTTGTTCACCTTAGAATGTGATGCAAGTGGCCTAGCAGTGGGTGGGGTGTTGAGTCAAGAAGGTAGACCAGTAGCCTTCTATAGTGAAAAGCTAAATGAGGCCAAGAAGAAATACTCATCCTATGATCTAGAATTGTATGCCTTCGTCCAGTGTCTTAGGAAGTGGAGACACTATTTGTTACCAAAAGAATTTGTTGTGTTTACAGATAATCAAGCTCTTAGCTACATCAACACACAGGAGAAGTTGAGCAACAGGCACTTGAAGTGGATGGAATATTTGCAGGCCTTCACCTTTACAATCAAGCATAAGAAAGGAAAAATGAACAAGGTTGATGATGCATTAAGTAGAAGGGTTTTAACAGTCCAAGAGATTCAGCTCCATAGCATTGGAGTGGAGAGTTTTCAGAATCTTTACAAGAATGATGAGGACTTTGCTGAAGCCTATAAGGTATGCATGGATTTTGGAAACCACTTTCATAGCAGATTTTCAGAATACACTTTGCAAAATGGGTTGCTATTTAAGGGTAACCAGTTGTGTGTACCAAGAGGTTCCATGAGAGAGAACCTAATACAAGAGAAGCATAATGGCAGCTTGAGTGGGCATTTTGGTATCAGCAAGACAATAGAACTAGTGCAAAGGTTCTATTATTGGCCTAAATTGGTCAAAGATGTAACCAAGTATGTGGAGCAATGTATGGTGTGTATGAAGGCAAAAGGAGGAATGAGAAATGCAGGTCTTTACCAGCCCTTACCAATTCCTAGCAGACCATGGGATTGTGTAAGTATGGATTTCATTGTTGGTTTGCCTAAAACTAAGCAAGGGTATGATAGCATTTATGTTGTTGTTGATAGATTCAGTAGAATGGGACATTTCATTCCATGTAAGACAACTAATGATGCAAGTCATATAGCTCATTTGTTTTTCAAAGAGGTTGTAAGGATTCATGGACTTCCATTAAGCATTGTGTCGGATCGAGATGTGAAATTCATGAGTCACTTTTGGAAGACTTTATGGAAGAAGCTTGGCACTAACATGTATTTTGGTTCAGCTTACCATCCTCAAACTGATGGTCAAACTGAGGTGGTTAATAGAACTTTAGGTAACCTTCTTAGGTGCCTAACTAAGGAGTATGGTCAGACTTGGGATGTTATCATCTCACAAGCAGAATATGCCTACAATGATAGCAAGAATAGGACTACCGGAAAGAGTCATTTTGAAATTGTTTATGGCATGCACCCAAGAGGTGTGTGTGAACTAAGGTGTCTTGGAAACATGGATCAGATTAGTGGTCAAGCTGAAGACTTTGTACAAACCATGAAGGAGATTCAGGAGCAAGTCAAGAAGACTATTCAAGAAAACACTCTAAAACTCAAAGCCAAGGTGGATGAAAAGAAGAAGGATGTTCAGTTTGCTGTTGGGGACTATGTGATGGTCCATTTGAACAAAGCAAGGCTTCAAAAAGGCATTCCTACTAAGTTACAGATGAAGAGGGTAGGGCCTTGCAAAATATTGGCTAAATATGGAGCAAATGCCTATAAGGTAGATTTACCTTCCAATTTGGGCATATCCCCTATTTTTAATGTGCAAGACTTGGTGGCATACAAAGGTGACCCATCTCAGCTCAGTCCTGATGTTCATGAAGATCTTGAACTTGCTTCAACACCTACAAACAACAAGTTGGAGGTAGAAAAGGTGTTAGATTCAAGGGTAAAGAAGACTACAAGGCACAAGGTTTACATGGAACACCTCATAAAATGGAAGGAGAAACCAATTTCAGAGGCTACATGGGTTGCTGAGACAGAGTTCAAGAAGGTTGGCATACCTCTAGATTTGTTGCAAACTGATCCACCTTGAGTTCTTTGTTGGAGGGGGGAGTATGGTGCAGGAGCACCTAGGTAGGCTAAGTGTGAAACCTAGGTATTTCTTTATTTTTGGCTTGTAGTGATGCTAGCCACATCACTATTCTAATAATAGGTCCTATGTGGTCCTTAGGTGTGTTTAGGAGACTTGGCAAGACCCAAAGTGACCAAGTTGCTAGAAGTTGCCGACTATTGTCAACTAGGTGACTTAGGTTCAGAAAAGGCTAAAATGGTCTAGAAAGGTTCCAATGGCTTTGAATTGTTTATTTGAAGTCATTTTATGCATATTATATGTCTACTTTGTTTTTGTGCCAAATTTGGAGGTCTAACTCCATGTAGAACAAAAGTTGCTGAAATGTTGTCATGTTGTCATGACAACATTTTCTTGCAAAAAGCAACTTTTTGGCATTTGTGTGTTTAGAACGTCCTAACTGTTTAGAATAGTTATGGAACTTATGGAGGAGCCTTTAAAAATGTGAGGACAGCCATTTTCAGGGGGTTGGACAAGTTGGTTTTGCATTTTGTACGAATTGAGCAAGTATTTTGTTGCCGGTTTTATGCATTTGAAGGCATTTTTAATAGAGGAGGATTGAATGGCCTGATTTTTGTGTTGGAAAAGTTCTGAAATATTGTTTTTAATATTTTTGTAGTGTTGGTTTGATCATTTTAATTCATTTGCATTAGTGTAGAAAAATCTTTTTGTTCTTGGCAAGTTGCTGATCTGAACAGGGCTTCACTTAGAAAATGGGATCTTAGGGCCACTTCCCACCATTGGAAACCTCTGGTATTTTGGGATTTGGAACTAGGATCCATTTACATTATGTATCAAGAAGGAGGGCCCTTGAAAGCATCAGCAAGCATTTTTAAGGTGATGCCCTAGGCAAGCCAAATGCAACTTGGCTAGGAATCACAGTTGGAAAATGAGTTATGGAGAGAATTGAGTGTACAAATACCTTAATCCGGCTGCACAGAAAATAATGAGAAGGTCTAACCTTGCTCCAGTCCAAAGGAGAGGTCTTGAAAAGGTGTCTAAGGTGGTTTTCCATCACAACAGCGATAAAGCACTTGAAATCCTCATTTTTGGCCTAAAACTGTACTTTCATTGTACGGAAATTTTGGAGGCTAGAAAATTACAGAATCTTGAAGTACTCTAAAAAGGGTATCCAAAAATATAATTTTTTTGTAGCGTTGTTAAATTTTTTTTCAAGAAATCTTGTTTCCAGCTATTTAGGAGGGCTAATTCCTAGTAGCCTTTTTGGAGCAATTTGGTGTATCTTCCCTAGTAGATTGAATGCGCCTATGAAATCAGCATTGTTTAGGGTCATGGATGTTAGAAGGAGTCTAAAAAAAACCTAGATGAAGAACTGGTACCCTTGGAGCTATAGATGGACTTGAGGGTTAATAGCGGACTGAAGCCGGCTAGTAAGAAATTTGATGTTACTTTGTTGGTGTACCCCCAGCTGAAGGATTAGGATCTCTTGAGCAAGGTCCTAGTAATTATAGGGTGTGAAGAAGCCCTAGTGGGTCTAGTGAATGACCTAAGGTAGCCCTGAGAGAGAGCTTGGGGTACATCAATGAACTTATTCCATCTCACAATCCACTCGTTCCACTCAATGATCCTCTTCCAAGTCAAGATCAATGCACCCCTTCATCCATATTTCACGATCCCTCTCCAACTCATGATCCTATTATTCCTCATGATCCCCCTCATAATCTTACTCCTTCACATGATCCTATTACACCTATCCAATCTCCTAATGAATCCCATATGCCTAGACTCGCATCTTGCATTCAGAATAGTAAGTATCCCCTTCAAAAAATAATTCCTCAAGATGTTGGTACACCTTCCATTTTTTCCAATTCCAAAACTCTTCCTTCCACACCTAAAAATTCACCTCCTTCATCTTCCAAGTCCATTTTAGGTCCTTATAGTCCATCCATTCTAGGTTCTTATAGTCCATCCATTCTAGGTCCTTATGTTCCATCGTCAAACTCTTCTTCCCTTCCTTCCATATTAGGTCCTTATATACATCCTTCTACCTTATCCACATTTTCCAATTTATCCCCCCATAGTCCTAATAAAGATCAACAAAGGGGCACGTCCTTGAATTCCATCCAACATTCACCTTCCATAAATCCTCCATCTTATTTACCTTCATGCACCCATAGCATGGCCAATGGAAGTAAATTGGATGCTAAAGAAAAAGAAAACAAAGTCATGAATCCACAAGAGCGTAAGGATCAACATGTCCCATCTAAGCGACATGTTCAAGAAAAGAAAAATCAGATCCAAAATGCAATTAACAAGCCACAAAGGCTAAAAATCAAACGTGCAAAAGTTATGTGGATACCAAAGTTACTTAATGTAGCAATGAATCTCAAAGAAAGATTCCAAATGACATCCAATTCTGCTAATCCAAAAGCCTCCCTCCTTCATAAATTCTCCCAACCTCCATTTTCCAAATCCATTTTGGGTCCTTATACACCCAAATCCGCCATCCCAACTCTATCATCTCCTTCATCCATTTTGGGTCCCTATATCCCAAAATTCCAACTTTCTCCTACACATCCTTCACAACTTACTCCTTTCCACCACCCTTCAAGGTGTGTGCCAATAACGATCTTTCCACTTCCTTCACAAGTCTTCCAACCTAGTATCCATCCTACCTACTCAACTCCCTTAATCCAAACTTTTTCATAGGTCATTGTCTTCTATTCCCCAATTCACTTTAGCATTCTTTTCCTTACCCTATCAACATCTACGAGAAAATACCAATAATTCCTTGAAATATAATAAACAAATTAAAGAAGCATAAATATCAAGGGATACATCCATATACCTAGATGCTTGAGTCCTCCCTTCATTTTCCTACTATGTACTCATGGTCTTCCCCTTTCACTTACCTATCCATTCACTTCCCTTTTTTCCACTTGCACTTTACACTAGGGGCAAGTTCCATCCATATTGTTCTTCCTTACCTATCTTCTATATTTCATCTATCGTCCATTGTCATACCCATCTTTGATCTTGACTTCCACTTTCCATATCCCTTCTGCATTATCCACATGTCTTTATACTTTTCCCATATTTGATCATGACTTTCCCTTTCCTCTCATCCATCCATAAGTACATTCCATATCCTTTCCACATACACTATCCTACATATTCCTACATCCTTCCATATGTTTGATCTTGACATGTTATCCCTATCTTACATTCCATAGTCCTTGTCACGTTCATGTTCATGCATCCATTTTTCATCCATATGCATACATATTCCCATCCTCTTTTCATGTTCATTCATATCTTTTCCATCCATAATCCTACGCACGTCCATCCTTCTTCCATATACCCTTGATCTTGGTTATCCCTTTCATTTCATCTATTTCTTATCACGCATTTCCTCCATATCCTTCGTATCATTCTCCCTTTTTCATGCCTTCCTTCATTTCACTTTCATACCCATGCTCAT
Source organism: Cupressus sempervirens (assembly GCA_028749045.1). NCBI lineage: Eukaryota > Viridiplantae > Streptophyta > Pinopsida > Cupressales > Cupressaceae > Cupressus > Cupressus sempervirens. The sequence continues at coordinate 405,059,893 of CM053790.1, forward strand.
AATTAATACTAGAGGCACAACAAAAAAAATGCTCATACATTCTTAAGAAGAGCACATCCCTTTTCTTCCTCCATATGTGAGCTTTTATACCATTCGTCCATTTTCATGCAATCCTTCCCCACCATTATTTTCTTCCATTTTCATATCCTTGGAATGGGGCATTGTTGGTCACTCCTTTGAAATATGGTTCTTGGTTCCCCATTATCTAACACTATAATCCGTTGATCATCCATATTATTCCTCCATTCATATATCTACCCAACCTTCCTATCCATTTACAAATACCATGGCTCTCCCTTGTCATTGGTCTCAATCCATTCTATTCCACATTCATTCACTTATATTCATTCATTCATATCAAATTCAATCCAAATCTTTCACATTCAATCCATTCATTTCTATCCATTCTATCTATTCATTCATATCAAATTCAATCCAGGTCTCCCAATCTATTCAATCAATTCATTTATCCTCTAAATCTCATCATATTCTCTTCTTCCAATCACTTCATTTCCATAATCAATTCCTTCATTCTATTTGCATCTACCTTGATCAAATTTCTAGTCTTCCATTCAACACATTTTCCTCTAACAGAATATATTTATTATTTTCATCCATTCCAATCACTTCATTCATTATCATTATCTTATCTTATTCATATTCTCACCACACTGAGCTTCCATCCATAAAACCAACCTCATCAAATAGTGATTGCAAACGAGCTTACACAAATTCACATTTAGACTCAATGATTTGAGAACATCATTCCTTTTACTGTCATTGCCAGCAACCAATCACAAATATCTCATTTCAATTCAATCAATCAATCAGGTTTTGCCTTACAGGATGAATCCTTCCTACACAGGCTTAACAAATTTTAAAAAATTTATCAGGTTCATGGCAAGCATGGTGACTTGAATGGTTACTTAGTCATAATGTCTTTTTGTTAATTTTATCTTTGTGTGTCAGTGATAGCTTTCCCAAGTGTGCCTTGATCTTCCATATCTTGGTATCATTTGAATGGCTTATCCTGATTACACATGTTATTTTGCAATATGATCTATTTTCATGATTCTTTAGCACATCTATGTGAGTTTCAAGTTATGTTAATGCATTACTCACTAGGGGCAACGGGTTAGCACACTTTCCACCAAGCTCCTTCAAAAGACTTTGGGTGTGCCCAGACCTCTCCAGTGCGTATATGTCATTTGTTCCCCCATGACTTTGAAACTTGAATCCATTGTGTTAAGAGTCTAATACATGCAAAGGAATCTTGTCATCTATGCTTCTATAGCATTTGGTGCATAACTCCTCTTGCAATATTAAAATAAGGTTTGCTCTCCATATGAACACAATTGAATCTCTTGCATTCATGTAGTTAAGTTGCATTTAGATTATCATTTTCCATCATCCTATTTTTCTTTTTTCCTTCCCTTCTTTCTGTTCCAAGACCTTTCCACGAAAATTGCCCAAATTTGTATTTTTTGCACAATTTTCGTGAGGGGGCATCCTCCATTCTCCTTCCATCTCTGGGGCAACCTGTATGTTCTTTGATATGATGCCGTGCCGACATCACATCAAAGAGGGGCAAAATGTATACACTAAAAATTGTCCTAAATGACTTTATTAATTTAATTAATACTAGTCACATTCTTCTACTTATTTAATTAAATTATTTTAATTAAATAAGTTCATTTTTGCCTAAGTATTTAAATTTAATTTAAATACTTCTAGCTTTAATGTGTTAATTTAATTAACACATGTTTCTCCACATATTCCTTTTTTTAAAATAAATTTTATTTATTTAAAATCCTCCATGTTCCCATTAATTCTTCTAGACCTTGATTAAATTAAATTTTATTTAATTTAATTTTTATTCAAACCACCTCGAAGTACGTGCATTCATATGAGTTGTCATCACATCTTTTAAGCACATGTTGTCTACACCATAGGAATCTTCCACACACATGTCATCTCATCAGTCTTATCCATCTATCTAGAATGTGAGATAAGGTGCTTAGTTGTCAATTCTTATCCTTATCTCCTGTGCTTAGTTGTCAAATTCTTATCCTTATCTCTTAGTGGTTCTAAGCACATTTTAGATGCTTCCTCCATCCATTTTAAATAGACATCTTGTCTCAAGCATTTTACACTACACACACGAGAAGAATGGCCTGATACTGGCTGGGATAGGAGTCATTCGAAGTCCATCATTGCATCATCATTCTGTTATTTTGATTTTTCATATCATCTAGTCTAGGTACATTTTCCATTTGCATTCATACATCAAAGAGATTCATCCATTATTGTGTTCCTAAGAGCATACCAAACATACTCTCCATTGTTATGTTCATTAGTTTGAGGTTTGCATAATCTTGGTTACAATTTTATGCCACACACTTAGAAAATAGAAAAATTATAGAACTTTCTTCTCATCCTTATCCTTCTTCAATCTCCATCATTAGATCTTCATTGTATTTTTCTAGCATAGATCTTGCTACAAACTTTGACTTTGGCCTTCAAACTTCTCAAACATTCTTTATTTTCATCATAAGTCATTCTTAGGTTCCATCTTTATAAACTTGTTCTTCCATTTGTTACTTGGTTAACATAACATTTCACTTAGGCAATACATCACTTGGTTAACATATGATCTCTAACCTACTTTTCCAAATACTCAGTGATAACTGCAGTCACTTAGTCAACATTGTCTTCCTTATTTTACCTTGTTAGTTGGTGTAGCTTGTATATCTCATTTCATTACAAGATTACATGATCATAAAATAATTAGACCAGAATTACACTATCACTATCCAAATCATTCAAGTGCCCATTAATGATGATGCTTATCAACTCTATCATCAACATATTTTCTTCAAATTCTCTTCATCGATCAAATTGGCACTCTACTAAATTAGCATATTGTCTAATCAACTAAGACTTGACATCACAACCGATATGACTCTTTTACATGCATTCATAGCATTCTTAGTTATATCATTAGTTGGGGCTAATATAAATGACTCTCTATATGTATATAGATTCATGGATGTGAGTGTAACATATGGAAATGAGTGTATTGTGTGGATGTCTTTTCAACATGCATGTGTATGTGGATGTTGGGGCCTTCTTACATGAATTTTTGGCTAATATCAAAAGAGGATGGGTGTAATAGATTTGTGTCCTAAGTATAGACACCCTAAAATTGGAAAAGACTGAAAACAACACAAATTTTGATCAAACAACACAAATTTTGATCAAACAACACAAATTAAGACAAAATTAGATAACAGAGGAAAAAAACTTTCAAATCAATGGTAACATCAAGTCATTAATCAATCAATCATCTATCAAATAAAAAAGGACCTAAATCACTTTAAAAAGAGGAAAAGCAATTAATAAAATCATAAAATGAAATAAAAAATAGAAATAGGAAAAGATAAAAGTTGAAAATAAATGGAACATTTAATAAATCAATAAAAGCCATTTATCCTCACAAAAGTGAAAATCCTCCTTTTTACAATTAAAAGAATTAGAAAATTCTCATTTATCCTCACAAACTAAGTTTCTTGGACTTTTCATCTTGGTGCCTATGAGATATTTATAGTTTCATCATTACCATCTAGTGAAAAGTAAAATCTTGATCCTTACCCCAACCCCCTTCCAAAATCCTATAAATAGGAGGCAAAATCAAGAGGAAAAGGACCCAAGGTTTAGGTATCTATAATATAGGCACATTAAGAGTTATCATCACTTTTAGCATTGTTATTATAGAGAATTCATGTCATTTTGGTATCATTTTAGCATTAGTTTAGTATCATTTAATATCATTTAGGCTTACACATGCATATGATTCTAGCATTTTAGTGTTATTATCTTTATATAATCTGCATTTTCATATAGATCTTGCTTAGATATTTATAGATTTTCATTCATAGCATACTCCCATTCTAAAATTTTCACTAAGATGTTGGTTTGAGAGAAATTTTAGTATTTGTAGTTAGGGAAACATGAGATGTTCATAGAGTCTTTGTTTAATAGTGATTTCTTAGGTCTAAATTACTTCATTGTTATTTTGATTACACTTTGCTCTAAGGTCTCATGAATACATGATCCCACAATGTACAAATTGGTGCTTACTATGGGGCTTCAACTTAAAGCTTCTTTTTTTGTTAACTTTTCTTTCTAATCTTCTATTTTCCTTATAGATTTGTGTATTCTCTAGTTTCTACTATATATCTGACTTTATATAGGTTTTACAACATTTGAGAAGACCCATAACAAGAGAAGCAACCTTTCAAAGACATTCCTAAGCTTGCAAACACCAAATATAAGACTTCTCTAATGTTTTAACACTTTTGAACATTGTTTTAATGCTTATGCATTGTTTTATAATGCATTTGAAGTGTTTTGTAATGCATTTGAAGTGTTCTGTAATGCATCTGCATTATTCATAATGCATTTACCAAAACCTACAGCATATTTATATGTTCAATTATTGCTTTTCACTGATCTTATAGAATATTTTCACATTTCTGTAGTCCATATGAATTTTTTTGTAGCACACTTGATCAAAGCTATAAGCTTCCATCTCTAACATCTAGATTTGATTACTAGCTATTTAAAAGTATATTCTGAACTAGAAAGGAACTCTCAGGCTATTGAAATCACAAGAATGGATTGAAGACAATAAAAAATGTGCCTAGCTTTTTCTAGCGTCAAATTAGGTAATCTTGAACCCTTGTCCATTGGATTGTGGCATTTGTAAATTCATAACCTAGCTTAAGTAGGAAGTTTGATTTTGTTGACATGTTTAGAAGTAAGCCTATGCTCTCAACTCACTAAGTTGATCAGAATGCCAAACCTTCTATAAGGGCCAGTACAAATCAAGCTGAGAATAAACAAATATGTAGATTAAATAGGAGCCTCTTGCCTTCCATATGTAAAGGCTCATAACTAAATGATCATGTTTGTCATGTTTGGGAGATTGAAGTAGTAGTGATATTCTCTCACTCTCTTAGGGTGATCAAACTCCCAAACTTTCCTTTGATTATGCTATTCTTTCTTTTCACTAGGTAGATTATTTAGCCATAGAAATGCTACCACCTAATATTTGCCTTAGCAGGGGTCAATGAGAGGGAACACCTTCCATCTTGCATTCCTAATTGAATGAAAGTTAATCATGCTTGAAACATAGGTTTCCTCTAATAGTCTTGCAAGATATTTTTCCAAACCTCCTTTGCATTGGTGGGAAGCTCTTTGTTACAAGAGAGGTAAAATCAAACACTATCAATTAAACACTAGAACCTTGCAGTCACTAGCTTTAGCAAGCCTTGTTAGGAAGCCATTTTCTTTCATTTTCTAGGAATGTGTGGGTCCATTTCATTATTATTTATACTATTGACTATGCTTGAATGTGTATTCTTAAATACATGTAAATGAACTTTAGAATACAATCCTTCTAAGCCAATTAAAATGGAACTGCAAACTGGTACTAAATCAAGCATGAATGCTGTTGTATACCCTAAAATAATGCATCCAATACCTAGAAAAACACATCTTGCCACTTTTGTAATGCATTTTCATCATGCAACAACATATCTGACTGATACAAAAATGCATCTGACTAATACAACAACACATTTGATTGAACAAACAATGCATTTGAGGAATGAAATAGTGCATCTACATATATAACAACGCTTACACCCTATAGAAAAATACTTGACACACCATAAAATAATGCATATAAGCACTAAAATTGCACATTTGAAGGTTCCTATAACACATCTAAGAGAAATTTCAAAATAGAGGCTATTTGCATGCAAAATTTTCATAAACAAACAATAGATTTGGACACCCTTTTCCTTCATTGATATTTTGCAAAACTGAGGAATCCTGAAATTGACCATCATATTTAAAGAAAGTAATGTTCCAACCCAACATTAGGTCTCTTATCCAATAGCCATCATTATCTCAACTTTATACATCAAGCCATAGATCTGTCCCCTACCCGACTACATGGAATTGAGTCTTATCATCACCAATGTCACCAAACACCTTTTTGAAACATAGCTTGATGTTCGAACAAATTTTGTTCTAGAAACAGTCCTCTTACATTGAAAAATAGAATAATTAAAGGGATCTCATCCACATCTCATGCGAGTATGTAAATCTAGTGTAACTACAAAACAAAAGGAACCTAAAAGATTGCCTATATGGGTAAGTGCCAGAATAGCAAAACGAACTATCAAATCTATGCAATCCCCAAATATTGTTGAGCCAATTACACCTATTGACTATCTATCAACCACTATTGCCAATGAATCACCTTTGTTGAAATGATAGAACTCACAACCTTCCAATGAAATGGGTTCATCGAACATATGGGGTAAAAATGACCTTGAAACAAAGATTAAAGATTTCCAACAAACTCCAAAAATTGTGGATATAATGGAAAAGATACTTGAATGACATAAAGAACATTATTTTCTATCATTAGCACAACAAGGTGAAAAATTACCTTTAGACTTTGTCATATCCAACCTTAAGAGGGATCAAGAAGAATCAACTAACATTGTCACACAAAAAATTCAAGATCTACAACTAGAGATGGAAAGAATGAAATGAGGGAAAGTTCAACTGGTTGAATTCAATCTTGAGAAAGTATGTCCCCTCCCATTTGACAAAAGAATTACCTTGAGACCATTTCAAAAAAAAATGCAAATACCAAAATATGATAAATATTTTGGCACAAATGATTCACAAGATCTTCTCCGACAATTCTATACTTTGAGTATGGAATTTTTCCATGAGACAACCTACCTCATGCATCTATTCCCTAGGAGTTTGGGGCACAAACCATGGAGTGGTCCTCAAAGCTCCTCTCCAACATCAAATAATTTGATAAACTAGCTATTTCATTCATCATATAGTATACCTATAACATCGAAAGGGAGACCACTATGATCGACCCATGCAATACAAACAACTCCTAGGAGAATCCTTCAAGGTGTTCCTACAAAGATGGAGGCATACCTATTCCAAATATCATTGGGACATCCAAGATAAAGAAAAAATGGATATATTCATTAATAGCCTCTCCAAGCCAATGAACCATTGGCTACAACTCCAAGGTCCTAAGGACTTTAAAGCCACATTAGAAAATGTAGCCAAAGTAGAAGAGACCTTGATAAATAATGACATGCTCACACTATCATAAGATGGCAAGGGTTTCTCAAACAATTTCTCCAAATCTCATAATTCATCCAACCAGTTGAGTGCTACATAGAAATCATGGTAGAGGAATGAAATTTAAAACATGAAAAATGAGGGAGTGGTAGAAGCTAATCATGTTAAACCACAAATCCCCCCTCTCCAATGAACAATATCCAACTACCAACAACACCAATGTGATTTCTCAATAGGACACACCAAAGCAAGATTATTCTTGTCCTTTCTATCATAGGAATGTAAACACTCCTTTAAACCAAAATATCTCCAACTAGAAGGTGGCCTATAACCAAGCCCCTCCACCAAGAGGATACAAATCTATTGATCAACCTAGAGTTTATACTCCCATTGGGGAGACTTACAAAAGAGCATTGTGTAGACGCTTAAAATCATCCCTAAACACTATATTAATTAATTTTAATATTTTTCGTGATATTATAATTAATTATTAATTAATTAAATATATTTTTCACATTCCTCTACTTATTTAATTAAGCTAATTAATTAAATGAGTTCATTCTCCTAAGTATTTAAATATTATTTAAATACTTCTAGCCTTAATGTGTTAAATTAATTTAACACATGATCCTCCATCTTTCCCCCTTTTTAAATAAATTTTATTTATTTAAATCCTCATATCCTATTAATTCCTCTAAACCCATGATTAAATTAAATATCATTTAATTTAGTCTTAAACCTAACCTAGAGCCTAGTCTACACCCGTCATTTTCATCCTCTTAAGCCTAATCCCACTTAATCATTCCTAATTATCTCCCTAATCCCCCTCATTAGTCTAAGAGTGTGCTCACACATGTGTGAGATGACATGCCTACACACTCTTGTCTCCCACTCTTCTTCTCAAGTTTTCTCACACATATGTGAGCAAAATTTAAATTCTTGACCATTTGCATGGCTTGCATGTCACCTTATGTGGCACTTAATTGGATACCACCTCACCAAGCCCTCCCTCAAGCCTATAAATAGAGGGCTTGTCTCAAGCATTTGCATCTCCCATTTTTTTGCATTGTTACCATGTTAGTTTGAGATTTGGTTTACATTCATAGTTTGAGCTTTCATGGTAGTTTGAGTTTGCATTAGTAGAGTCTCATAGTGATTTTGTAGATTCATACTAACAATTTGGTAGCTGATTTAGTTTACATTATGCATTGTGAATCTAGTTTCTACATGCATTTGTAGCTTCATTTTAGCTTGCACTTTTATCATAGTTTGCATATTTAGTTAGTTCTTTCATTACATATCATCTTCATTTTTGAATGCCTTCAAGAATGGCTCTCTCCATAGCCATTTCTTGAGGTCTTCTTCATCTCATTTAGTCTAGATTCATACCTTACTCGCATACACACTTGCACTCACTCACTCAAGAGATCCATTTATTGTTGTGTTTGGGAGAGCACATCAAACACCCCCCTATCTTAACATACCAACAAGGCCTCTCATGGGTGTCCTTGTTGAGCTGTAGAGATGGCTGGAAGGTTGGATTTTTTGGTTGCTTAGGGTTGCAAAACCCAAGCAAGCATTAGTTGGTATTTTGTTCTTTTCATTTTGATAAGTCTTTGATGCAATTTCAAGATTTTAAACTAGTGTTTGTTTGTTAACCCATGCTTCTTGCAAGTGTAATGCCCTGCCTGGAGATCCTTGGAAACAAGGATTCAAATCAAGCCAAAATATTTTTTTTTACAAGTATGAATGCGCAAAACAACATCATACAGGGATCACAAAGATTGCAACAGAAAACTTCAACACAATCTCAGCAACCAACAAAAATCCAAGCGCCACTACCCAACTGACACACCCAACCAAAAGCCAACAACCACCCCAACAAGATGAGGGCACAAAAAATGACCACTCATCAACAAAAAACCAAGCTAGGGTAAAATGCAGAATTCTGAAATTTGGCTAAGCCTGAAATCCTGAAGCCCTGAAAATTGGCTAAGTCTGGATTTTTGAAGCCCTGAAATTTCCTAGAATCCATAACTTATCTCCGAGAGGTCTGAAACCTATCTCAAACGATTTGTCGCATTTATTAAAATATATCGTAAGTATAAGTTGACGTATATTTAATTCACATATAAGGAATTAAATATACATGAATTAAATATACGTCAACTTATACTTAAACGATATATTTTAAACCCTGAAGGACTACAATAGAAATCCAAAAATTGAATTTCAGAAGAAACCTTTTGAATTCAAAATGCAACAACATAAGCTTGAAAAATGCCCAAAAGGGTATCCAGATCAACTCTCAAAAAGATCAGAACACTACAAAAAGTGCCTTTTGTTGGCACGCGTAGGTTTTAACCAAAAGGCGTGCGACACTTTTCACTAAGGGAGGGTGACACTTCTCTCTTACTGCATGTGACACTTCTCAAGAAGACGTGCAATACTAGAAAAGTATCACGTGACATTTCGCATAAAGCCGTGCGACACTCTTCCAGTGTCGTACGACACTTCTCCAGTAATGCGTGTGACACTTTATAGTATTGTACGACATTCTTTCTATGGGCGTGCGATACTTTATCTGTGTCGCACAATGCTGAAAAAATGTCGCCCATAGAAAGTAAAAACACTTCCAGAACTCAAAAATGGGGAAAAATCAACAAAAGAACCTCCACATCGGGGAGTACCAGATCCACGCGAATCGAAGAATCAACACTCAAGTGCAAGAACAACACAAAAAGAAGAACATCTAGCCATCTCAACGACAGCAGCAAAAGAACACACTGAAATAAACATCGCAAAAACATAGATAACATTGCAATGTAAGGAAATACATCTCAGAACTAAGCCACCAAATAAGTGCGCAGTTCCTCCCAACCGTCAATAGCATCATAAGACCATCGTGGGTCCTAGCCATCCCCCACACGTAAAATCCCAAGCCATCAACCAGATTGTCGGTACTGTCGTAATAGGGATGTCACTACTAAAACATGCAACAATATAAGCATAAGGAAATCTAAGACGCTAGTAGTAACGCATAAGATAATCCTATAGTAGATAACATCACCTATCACATGCTAAACAACAGTAAGCAACAGATATGCTAATACAACAATTCACAACATCTAATCATATGCTAAACATCATAATAAGGGAATGCATCAAATAAAATAACATCATCTAAACATGATATACAAGCATCCCAAAGAAAGCATAAATCACAAGAAAGCATACTCCAAAACTCAAAGTAACAAGTGAAAACCTCCAGCAACGGTCACACTAGGACAAAGGACCGTCTCTGTACACCGGTCCCTAGCAGTGGTGAAGCTAGCTACGCCTCCCAACCATGTGGAACCCATAGGTCCACACCCGCCATGCTAATGGAGATAATAATCCAACCAAAAACACACAAAAGAACATCCATGGCTAACACTCAAGCCAGACAGTATGATGGCTGCAACCAAGAACCTAAGACAATGTAAGGAGTACAGGTCCTGGTCAGACACTCAAAAGGCTGCTAAGTAGGGGCTGACATCCTGGAGAGTCACTTGGCATCAAAAAGCCCAAGCTCGGATCGTGTTTCCTCAAACTTAAATGGTTGCTCACACATTGTGCCCTCAAACTTAATTAGGTGCTCACACATTTTACTTATCTTAAGTTTTATTAACAATCACACATTTTATTTAGTTATCACTTGCTTAAAACTTCTTATCCTCCGTCAACCTCCGGCGCCATGAATGCCGAGCTGTGAGATAGAAGCCCCCTCCAGATGCTACCCTACCCTACCCATGCTCATCCTACAACAAGTGCCTGTGGGCATGCATACTCCCATCCCAACCCCAATGATCATAACTTCCAACAAATTCACAAAAGATCGGGCCTCGCAAGTCACCCAACAAATGTATGTGCACGTACTCGTGTGTGGCGCACCACCATCACGAAGATCATAATACAAGGACAAGAATGAGAACATAATGCAAAGAAAACACCCAACTGAAAGCAACATGGGAAGGACAGATTCTACATGAATTCCAAAGCCAATAAAATCATACACCATGAAATCACTCAACTGGCCTCAATCCAAGAGTATGGATTCTACATGAATCCCAATGATGTAACAAAACCAAAAGTCATGAACTTACTCAACTGGCCTCAATCTGAGAGTATGGATTCTACACGAATTCCAATGTCAATGAAATAAGGCAAAGGTCTAAAAGAAACAATAACAACAAGAATAAAATCACTCAACCGAACACAATGTCGGGAGTACGGATGCAACACGCACCCCAATGCAACATGAAAGTGCAAAAGTGGTCTGACTGATATCCTAACAAATCATCCAAGTCCATGACCCACATTGTGCCAAGAAAACTTGAGAAAATAGGGCGGCACGCAAAATGAGGTAAAAATTTTAAATTTTGGAAAAACTTCAAAATTAAAACCCATTTGGCCTTTGGGTTAAAAAACCCCAAAAATCCAAAAATAAATGGAATTAGACACCGTATGCAAAAATAGCCCGCATAACGGTGCAAAATCCCAAACCCTTATCTCAAAAAATAGGGAAATGTTCATACCCGCCCAACCAGGTAGAACTAGCATACAGAAATGGAGGGGAACACTAGTTCTCAACCTCCAAAAAAATGGCTACGTAAAACAAAAGCAGAAACGGAGCAGAAGTAATAAAACAGGAAAGCCCTACCTCACAGCCAAAAGGGCAAAACGGGAATCTGAACCATAAAATAAATATCTCGCAGAAGTAGCTAAAAATCGTGGCAATCCAAGGTTTCCCCGAGCTGGATCCAATGAGGCCAACCTTGTGACGATCCCACGCCCGTAGCTCCCACAACGAAGAAAACAGTAAATCCTCATGAAGAGGATTTTGGGTTTTTACTCTCCAACTTTCTAATCTGAAAGTGAGAAGTGAGCAATTAAATTCTTTTTTGGATATTTATTCACTTTTTGAGTGAATAATCGATTAGGGAAAATAACCAGCCAATCCAGTTAAACCTTGAATCGACCCAAACGAAAATAGGCTATTCCTATAAATAGGAATTCATCCATGGCAAAGCTACCAGAAATTAAAATAAATCAATTAAAAAGCCCAAAAACCCAAAAACACAGAAATCACCTTAACAACTTTCGTGATAATGTGAACCTCTAAATGCACAGACACGCTTACTGGTCTAATCACATAATGCAAATGAGTTTGGATTTAATAATCACCGAAAGGTTTAATTTAAACATTTTAATAAAGGATACGTCGACCATACAAGGATGACATTGGTAAAATATGAATGGCTAAATCACCAACTCCATGTGCCACTGCTAGGGATATAAATCCTGCACACTAAACAACACGATCAAGTGCAATTGCATATAATAACATAGCTGAAGCAATAATGCATTAAATCACCTAATTTAACCATTTATTTAATTAGATTAAAATCATCTATTTACATCACTCATGTTCGCATAAAGCTTAACAACACAAGAATGAAGTAAATAACCATAGCATTAAATCCATCACATAACATAATAAGAGATATGTCCAAATACCAGATAACCAGATAACATCATAAAACACACTGTCATCTCAAAATGGCATCATCATGCAATATGATTAACTGAATAGCATAGTAGTCTAAAATCCATGATACTGGAATCAAAGTGTAGCATCTGACCCTCAAGTCCTCTCAAATGTAAACATAACATGAGTAACAAATATCTCTCTAATCAGAAATATAACAAGGTAAATGCCTGCAACACATAACCAAATAAATCAACATGGACAATCCATTTCTAATCATTAATGCATTTAATAAAGATTGATTACTCTACACTAAAAAGGCATTTAAAACACATAAGCAAACATAGTTATAAACATGACTAACCATTGCTACAAGAACCTAGTCCAGTGTAGCATGGTAAAAGAACATAGTGAAATCTCTGCACACATCTCAAGGTAATCATGAAACAACCTCATGATACCACATTGATCCTGGTAACCACTGGCACAAACCTCAGTGAACCAAAAATAACATCATAATCTCAAAGATCAGTCAAAAGCATAATCAATGCAACTGATAAAGAAACATAAATCCAAACACCTCAACGGTGTAGACCACTCAAGCTCACAATCATGATCCATCACAACAAAAGATCGAAAAGGGTGCATCCATCAGGATGACTTACAAAAGTCAAATGGGAGAGGCACTACATCATCCCCCCCCAAAGACTAGGCTTACTCCTAGAAGCCTGCAATCCAAGAATAGAAACCAAAACACACAAGAACCAAAATCAAAAGCGAGCAATAGGAATGACTCAACAAATCTGTACAAGTCAAACCCAAAACACTCCAACATTCTCAAACCATCATGTTAACCCCCAATTGGGTTAACCACAAGAGAATGGGTGTCACACAGACACAAGGTCCTCCAACAAGGAACCTTCTATGTGCTAGGAAAAACCCAACTAGCCATAGAATCAACAATACAAGGTAAGGAAAATCCCTCTCTACCTCATCAACAGGTGCCCAACTACAACATGCACCAACGACATGACCACAAAACTAGGTCAAAACACTAAGAACTTCCAACAAAAGTTGGAATCATGGGGAATAACTATCCCAAACTCCCAAGAATACTATCATGTCACACATGATCATTCTGGAATCTACGTAAACTCACCCTTAGAACAAAGAGGATGAACGTTTACCAACAAAAGGACACACTCCAAAGGACTACTCACCACCAAGCATAGGAGCATGACACCTCACCAAGGCACAAAAACTCAACTACCACTGGAAACTAGGGTAACATAACCCAACCAGACAAGATATCACCTTTCCACAAGGTTGCACAGACTTTCATCAGTAGACACAATCATGAAATGTTTGCATACCAACTCATGAGATTGTAACATGTGTCCAACGATACCATGTCCCTCTAGCACCATGCTAGGAAAACTACACCCAATCTACCGCTAAACTCAATCACTAGCCTCAAGTCAACAGTTAAAGAGAAAACTTGACTGAGACAATCCACATGAAGATAGAAGCTTAAGGAGAAGGATACTATAGAGTATTAGGACTGAGAGGGAGTCTCTCTCTCAACCTCTACACTAACCAGTCCATGATGCGTTAGGAAACTCACAATTTCACCAACCATCAACATACTCACCTGAAAACACTAACTGAGCTAGTGGCATAACCATACTAGCCTACTCTCACAAGAGAGAAAAGGATACAGAGGTGCACCCAAGACAATGTCCAAGAAGGAGAATTGACTCATCAAAGAACTAAGTCACTCCCAAAAGACAAAGCAATATCAACCTTGAGCAAGGAATGCTCACAAACCACACTACACCTCACAAGGGTAGTTCAGTGCAATAGGAAACACAAGAAGCCCAAGCACGAACCCCAACAGGTACCTAGTAGATTATGAAGAAAACATAACTCTTTCATTATGAATAACATGAGGAGTTAAACTTCTCCAATGGCCATAAATACAATATGTCATTATCGAATTGGCCTCTACTCAAAAAGGTGCTCGAAACATTGATCAACAACTCCAAAAGCCATAGCCTCACTGCCAGACTTGGATTGAATCCATTTGAAAAGCGTCGAAAAGATATCGACAAGGACTACAACATGAAGAAGCTAAAAGAGACCAAGACCTACGATCTGAGCCACCACTCAAATCAAAACAACAAAGACAAAACTAATAGCCTTGGTCACCAAGACAAGCAATAGACAAATGTCCAAATCCACACAAGAGCATGCATGCCCAAAACAATGTATGAGATGGAATGAAAGGAAAATCACACATTGAAACCATCATTACTTTTCTTTCATAAATTCATTAAATTAGCATAACATAAGCACTAATGCATAATGAACTGAAAGATTTTCAAGCAAGGGTCCAAGAGTCACTATAGAACAAGTACATACCTTTCAATTTCTTTCAAAAATAACATTAAGTTTAATCACCATTTAAACCATCCAATAACATTAACAACTTTAGATCTAACAACGACACACTAGCATGTTCTCCATAATATTATCTCTTGAACATACTACCAGAGGTTCGAGATGAACATGATAGAGTCACAACACACAACTGGGCAGCAGTAAAACACATCTAGAATAGTCATCATGAAACAAAATAAAAAGCCCAAATGGGAGAATTGCCAATTCCAACAGTAAGTACCAAAAAGAGCTCATTTCAACAATAAGTCAAATGTGACAACTGCCACAAAGAGAGCGATAGATAAAATTTGATGACTAATTCAAGAGAGGAAAATACTAAAAACCAATGCTAGCCCAACAACATGAGGAAAGTACCTCTAGCCAAATAAAATAAGGCATCAAACAAATCACATTATAGGTGATGACTGAGTACAGTCACACAAGAGGGATAAATCACCACACAATGCTAAGGAATACATCATCCTAGCATTTTTAGAGAACACACTCACACACATCAAGCAGTATACCATTAGTAACTTGATGCATATGCAGACAACAATACTTTTCATGCAATGCAACATTTAAATAGTCAACAATTAATGCAAATTTTCATATGCTTAAGAAGTAATCAGATTGGGGACTTAAGTCATTAACCCAAGGATATAATGCAAACCTACTCTTTGCAATGATTCACAATAAACACTCATTTTCAATGAAAGGAACCATTTCATCATTAAAACAACAAAATGAATAATCACAAATAAGATTCATTCATCAACTTACAATTAGGAGAAAACAGGGAAACAATGCACCTACTCCACAAGGAGAAACAAAAAGAGGCATGGACACCAATCAGTGGTTCCATCCAAAAAGGGTCACACAAGCAACCAACTAACCAAGGCACATCGATCCCACCTACAAGGCTAGGAAGACTCACTTTCTCCTCCACACACTACTCTAGTTGCATCTACTAGACAAGCAAGTCCATCATGAGTAGATACCAAAGCAACAAGATCACGAGTTCTCACCAAGACACTTGCACTCAACCAATGTAACAACAACTACAAGGGCAACATAACATAGAGATCCCAATGTTTGAACTAGGCTCTAATACCGGATGTAATGCCCCGCCTGGAGATCCTTGGAAACAAGGATTCAAATCAAGCCAAGATAATTTTTTTTTACAAGTATGAATGCACAAAACAACATCATACAGGGATCACAAAGATCGCAACGGAAGACTTCAACACAATCTCGGCAACCAATGAATCTTCGAACGCCACTACCCAACTGACACACCCAAAAAAAAGCCAACAACCACCCCAACAAGATGAGGGCACAAGAAATGACCACTCATCAACAAAACACCAAGCTGGGGTAAAATGCAGAATTCCAAAATTTGGCTAAGTCTGAAATCCTAAAGTCCTGAAAATTGGCTAAGTCTGGATTTCTGAAGCCCTGAAATTTCCTACAATCCATAACTTATCTCCGACAGGTTTGAAACCTATCTCAAATGATTTGTCGCATATATTAAAATATATCTTAAGTATAAGGAATTAAATATACGTCAACTTATACTTTTACGATATATTTTAAACCCTGAAGGACTGCAACAGAAACCCAAAAATTGAATTTCAAAAGAAACCTCTTGAATTCAAAATGCAACAACATAGGCTTCAAGAATGCCCAAAAGGGTATCCAGATCTACTCTCAAAAAGATCAGAACACTACAAAAAGTGCCCGCTCTTGGCATGCACAGGTTTTAACCAAAAGGCGTGCGACACTTTTCACTAAGGGAAGGCAACACTTCTCCCTTACTGCATGCGACACTTCTCAAGAAGGCGTGCGATACTGGAAAAGTATCGCGCGACATTTCTCATAAAGCCATGCGACACTCTTCCAATTTTGTATGACACTTCTCCAGTAATGCGTGCGACACTTTATAGTATCGTACGACATTCTTTCTATGGGCGTGCGATACTTTATCAGTGTCGCACAATGCTAAACAAATGTCGCCCATAGAAAGTAAAAACACTTTCAAAACTAAAAAATGGGGAAAAATTGACAAAAGAACCTCCACACTAAGGAGTACCGGATCCACGCGAATCGAAGAATCAACACTCGAGTGCAAGAACAACATAGAAAGAAGAACATCTAGCCATCTCAATGATAACAGCAAAAGAACACACTGAAATAAACATCGCAAAAACATAGATAACATTGCAATGTAAGGAAATACATTTTAGAACTAAGCAACCAAATAAGTGTGCGGTTCCTCCCAACCGTCAATAGCATCATAAGACTATCGAGGGTGCTAGCCATCCCCCACACGTAACATCCCAAGCCACCGACCAGATCGTCGGTACTGTTGTAATAGGGATGTCACTACTAAAACATAAAACAATAAAAGCATAAAGAAATCTAACATGCTAGTAGTAACGCATAAGATAATCCTATAGTAGATAACATCACCTATCACATGCTAAACAGTAGTAAGTAACAGATATGCTAATACAACAATTCACAACATCTAATCATATGCTAAACATCATAATAAGGGAATGTGTCAAATAAAATAACATCATCTAAACATGATATACAAGCATCCCAAAGAAAGCATAAATCACAAGAAAGCATCCTCCGGAACCCGAAGTACCAAGTGAAAACCTCTAGCAACGGTCGCACTAGGACAAAAGATCGTCTCTGTACATTGGTCCCTAGTAGTGGTGAAGGTAGCTATGCCTCCCAACCATGTGGAACCTGTAGGTCCACACCCATCGTTCTGATGGAGATAATGATCCAACCAAAAACACAAAAATGAACATCCATGGATAACACTCATGCCAGACAGTATGATGGCTGCAACCAAGAACCTAAGACAATGCAAGGAGTACAGGTCCTGGTCAGACACTCAAAAGGCTGCTAAGTAGGGGCTGACATCCTAGAGAGTCACTTGGAATCAAAAAGCCCAAGCTCGGATCGTGTGTCCTAAAACTTAAATGGGTGCTCACACATTGTGTCCTCGAACTTAATCGGGTCCTCACACATTTTACTTATCTTAAGTTTTATTAACAATAACACATTTTATTTAGTTATCACTTGCTTAAAACTTCTTATCCTTCGTCAACCTCCAGTGCCATGAACACCGAGCTACGAGATAGAAGCCCCCTCCAGATGCTACCTTACCCTACCCATGCTCATCCTACAACAAGTGACCGTGGGCATGCATACTCCCATCCCAATCCCAATGATCATAACTTCCAACAAATTCACAAAAGATTAGACCTCGCAAGTCACCCAACAAATGTAAGCACACGTACTCGTGTGTGGTGCACCATCATCACAAAGATCATAACACAAGGGCAGGAATGAGAACACAATGCAAAGAAAACACCCAAATGAAAGCAACACGGGAAGGATAGATTCTACACAAATTCCAAAGCCAATAAAATCATACATCATGAAATCACTCAACTGCCCTCAATCCGAGAGTATGGATTCTACACGAATTCTAATGTCCATGAAACAAGGAAAAGGTCTAAAAGAAATAATAACAACAAAGATAAAATCACTCAACCGAACACAATGTCAGGAGTACGGATGCAACACGCATCTCAATGCAACATGAAAGTGCAAAAGTGGTCTGACTGATATCCAAATAGATCATCCAAGTCCACGACCCACATTGTGCCAAGAAAACTCAAAAAAATAGGGTAGCACATAAAATGAGGTAAAAATTCTAAATTTTGGAAAAAAATCAAAATTAAAACCCATTTGGCCTTTGGGTTCAAAAACCTCAAAAATCCAAAAATAAATGGAATCGAACACCATATGCAAAAATGGCCAGCATAATGGTGCAAAATCCCAAACCCTCATCTCAAAAAATAGAGAAATGTTCATACCCGCTCAACCGGGTAGAACTAGCATACAGAAATGAAGGGGAACACTAGTTCTCAACCTCCAAACAAATGGCTACCTAAAACAAAAGCAGAAATGAAGTAGAAGAAATAAAACGGGAAAGCCCTACCTCACAACCAAAAGGGCAAAACGGGAATCTGAACCATAAAATAAATATCTCGCAGAAGTAGCTGAAAATCACAGTAGTCCAAGGTTTCTCCGAGCTGATCCAACGAGCCCAACCTCGCGACGATCCCATGCCCGTAGCTCCCACAACGAACAAAACAGTAAATCCTCATGAAGAGGATTTTGGGTTTTTACTCTCCAACTTTCCAATTTGAAAGTGAGAAGTGAGGAATGAAATTCCTTTTTGGATATTTATTCACTTTTCGAGTGAATAATTGATTAGGGCAAATAACCAGCCAATCCAGTTAATCCCCGAATTGACCCAAATGAAAATAGGCTATTCCGAATCAAGTGCAATTGCATATAATAACATAGCCGAAGCAATAATGCGTTAAATCACCTAATTTAACCATTTATTTAATTATATTAAAATCATCTATTTACATCACTCATGTTCGCATAAAGCATAACAATGTAGGAATGAAGTAAATAACCATAGCATTAAATCCATCACATAACATAATAAGAGATATGTCCAAATGCCAGATAACCAGATAACATCATAAAACACACTGTCATCTCAAAATGGCATCATTATGCAATATGATTAACTGAACAGCATAGTAGTCTAAAATCCATGATACTGGAATCAAAGTGTAGCATCTAACCCTCGAGTCCTCTCAAATGTAAACATAACATGAGTAAGAAATATCTCTCTAATCAGAAATATAACAAGGTAAATGCCTGCAACACATAACCAAATAAATCAACATGGACAATCCATTTCTAATCATTAATACATTTAATAAAGATTGATTACTCTGCACTAAAAAGGCATTTAAAACACATAAGCAAACATAGTTATAAACATGACTAACCACTGCTATAGGAACCTAGTCCAGTGTAGCATGGTAAAAGAACATAGTGAAATCTCTGCACACATCTCAAGGTAATCACGGAACAACCTCATGATACCACATCGATCCTGGTAACCACTGGCACAAACCTTGGTGAACCAAAAATCACATTATAATCTCAAAGATTAGTCAAAAGCATAATCAACACAACTGATAAAGAAACATAAATCCAAACACCTCAACGGTGTAGACCACTCAGGGTCACAATCATGATCCATCACAACAAAAGATCAAGAAGGGTGCATCCATCAAGACGACTTACAAAAGTCAAATGGGAGAGGCACTACAACAGGTCTCATTTTCTAGCACACATTTTGGCACGTGCAGTGGGACCCACATCCCTGGTTTCATTTCAAAATTTTGCAAACAACCTTGGTTCAATCATAAAACATCGCATTGTCATCTCCGTAAGTTGCAGCGTCATCTACGTTTGTTGTCTGCACATACCATCGTCTCCATAGACTAGCATCTTTGCAAATTAGTGTCTCCATAGACCAGCGTCTGCATTGTTTAGCGTCTTCACAATAGTTCTAGGCAATAGTCTTATTTTAGTTCTGTCATCTCTACTTTTAGTTCTGTCATTTTCACTTTTAGTTCTATCGTCTCCACTTTTAGTTCTGTCGTCTCCACTTCTAGTTATGTCATCTCCGCTTCTAGTTCTGTCATCTTCGTTTCTAGTTCTGTCATCTACATTTCTAGTTTTGTCATCTATGTTTCTAGTTCTATCATCTACGTTTCTAGTTCTATCATCTTCGAGGTCTTTATTGTCATCTACGTAGTTTGGCGTCTGCATATTTTGTCGTCTGCACGTTTTGGTATCTGCGCCTATATTTTGGCATCTCCGCATTTTACCAGAATTGTTCAATTTTTAACAATAATTTCCACTAACTGATTGACTTGCAGGTTTTAACTAACGATTTTCATGCAGAGAAGTAACCTTAAAAAAATTAAAAGCAAAACCAATAGTGATTTTAATCACTAAAGGAGATTTGTAGTGATTTTTATCACTTAAAAACTTAAGAGCTAATTGACTTGTATGAATTAAACACTTTCATTTGAATGCATGAATGTTTAAATTAGCCCACATTTGGACTTTGGTGCTTAAAATGAATATGAATGTTTAGATTAGCCCACATTTGGACTTTGGTGCTTAAAAAGGACATGAATGTTTAGGGTAGAAGACACCTTTGGATTTGGTGCTTAAAAAGAATTCACACCATCTTGAATGCTTTAAAAGATAATGGACATATATGCCTAGGCTAGACAATATTTGAAATTGGTGCTTAAAATGGACATGTATGCCTAGGGTAGATCACATTTGGGTTTGGTGCTTAAAATGAAGTCATACACTCTTGAATGCCCTAAGGTAAATTAACTTTATTTCTTGCATTTTTCTTTTCAGCATTTTACTTTCATGCACTCGCTTTACTTTCTTGTTGATGAACCCGTATTTTCATTTACGTTGGCACTATTTCAAGTTGAAAAGAACCTTGCATGTTTTAATCACGAGTGTTTTCAAGTTGATAGAAAACTTAAAGCTTCATTGGGAAAGACCAAGTGTTTTTTAAACCCCAAGACCACTTACGTATTCTCTCCCCTTGCGCCTTTGGGCGATCTTGGGTGCATAAGAAATAAGTGGTTTTGGTTTTTATTTTTAGGAGGCCTACTTGGGGATTTCATCACCCCTTGAGATGACCTCAACTCTGGGGTTCTGGTGGAGTATAAAAATTGGGAGGTGAATCGAAAGACACCTCTCTTGGAAGTGGAATATTGTCACTCTTGGATAAGCCCCAAAGAACTTTATACCTTTGAGAAGTGAAGGAGGAGATTTGGGTTACCGTCTCCCCCTGGCTGTGTGGTAGTATTTCCTTTCATCTACAGATTTGGGCCTCATGTACCTTGTGTATATCGAGGACTCCCTCTAGATAAGCCTTGTTCATCCTAGAGATAGCCTTATTAGGGTTGTTGGCGTGTTTAGCATGCTTGTTCAAACATTCAAAAAACCAAAGCTAAAACATCAAACAAGTTCTAAAACGAGTGAAATTGTGAGCTAACCTTTTATTGAGTGAGGTTAAGTGAGGTCTTCTTGAATCACGGTTACTTTTGGTAGTTTTCATTTTGGTTGAGTCTAGTCACTCTAAATTTGGGTCTTATTTTATTCCTGCCATGACCAATAAAGTCAACCAAGTCAAACATAAGAAAGTGAAATTGTCCAAACCACCTATCTACAAGGAAAGGAAGAACCTAGCATATGGTGACAAAAAATTCTGATACGCTATCAAAGACATTCAAAAAGAAGAAGCTACACAAGACCGATATGATAGAATTGAATACAATGGAAAACTTTGAAACTGGTCTATTTTTCCATGAGTGAACCCAAGGTTTTTATTTCCAGTAAATGAGGATTGAGATAGCCACATTAGTAACCACAACCATATCTACCTCCATCTTTCCAAACTCCCAATCTTCCACCTTCAAATTTTCTTCTAGAGAGATTAAACCTTATAATATCTTTTGACAATACAACACTAGACCTTTCATCTATAAGAAAACATTTATCCTAATCGCGCTTACTTATTTGGGATCACAAGTCTATCTCCAAATAGTAAGCAATCAATTTGGTGTCCTATATTACCTACAAGATCACTTGGCTATCTTTGGTAGGAGAAAGGTACTACTATCCTCTAATCAATCTTTGTTTGCTAAACCAAGGTCTTTTGTTCAAACTTGGGTAGTTGACCCTTTAATCGCGTAAGGTTAATAACTCTTATCCTCATTTTCTTTTTCTTCCATAATCTTCCACCCATTGGCTTGATCACTCTTTTATGGTACACACATGATTAGGAAGGTTCACATTTAATCCCATGTCACATTTGTGGGAATCATTGAGGCAGTCAGAGATGGAGAATCCTTTTCCTCCACTCACAACTTTATTAGGGAATACAATTCCCTCTTGTTCGAACCTTGGTATACCTAACTCAACATCCACATGAGAACCAGAAGATCCCTTCCATAACATAACTTTGGGGGATAATGATGAAGAAATATACCAAGATGAAGATCCTATTGACCCTAACGATGTACCTAGTGATGTCAGGACATTCCTTGCAAACCCCTACAATGTGGAAATGATGGAAAAATCCATTAGGGAAAACAAAACTGAGATATTCCTAAACTTGGTCAAGGATGGTGTTAATGTTTCCCCAAGCTTTGATGAGAATACTTTGTTTAGACAAATTAAAAAAGGTGGTGTACCTGTGTTTCCCACTTCAAATGCAGCTCCGACTTCTAGAAAAGGGAAAGAAACCATGGTGATAACTAGTGTTATGCCTACATCTAGCACTTCAACACAACCTACATTTCAATTGAGTGCAGAACATATCCAACAGATCATTAGTGCCATGCCCAATGTTACCACACACACTAGTATTCCAC
Organism: Cupressus sempervirens; assembly: GCA_028749045.1. Lineage (NCBI taxonomy): Eukaryota > Viridiplantae > Streptophyta > Pinopsida > Cupressales > Cupressaceae > Cupressus > Cupressus sempervirens. The sequence continues at coordinate 405,083,428 of CM053790.1, forward strand.
AATCTACCTTGACAACTTCAACTATGGGATGCTTAGGCATTGGACAAGTACCTACTCAACCAATGGAAATTCTGACACAACCAATGCACTCTTCTTATTTACAAGTGCCAACCACTATGGTAAAGACATCTATGCCAATTCCAACAATTACATATCAATACATTGGCCAAAGTGGAGTGCCTCCACCACCTCCTACTACATTTGGGACTCCCCATAATTTAGGAGGTGGATTTAATTACAAAATTAGGCCCTTAACATGAACAAAAAAGCGGTGAAGGATGTCTCTCTTGAGGAAATTTGTCCTTTTCCATTTGATAAATCCATTAATATGGTGCCATTTCCAATTGGTTTTGAAATACCTAAATTTGACAAGTATACGGGAGAGACATGCCCCGTCACCCATCTCAAGGAATTTTCCATTTTGTGCCAAGAAGTAGCCTATAGTGATGACTATCTTAAGAGACTCTTTGCACGAAGTCTTGGAGGCCCCACACTTGAGTGGTTAATGAATTTACCTAAGGGATCCTTTACTTCGTTCAATGATTTGACAAGCAAGTTTATAGCACAATACTCTTACAACATTGAACATCATGCATCATTGAGTGACTTGTGCAACACAAAACAATGAAATGGAGAAACTTTTGCCAACTTCTTACAAAGTGGAGACATCTTGCTAATCATATGCCATATAAAATCAAGGATTCCCATCTTGTGGATACATTTATCAAGAACTTGATACCTGAAATGTCCTTCTACATGAAAATGGCTAGCCCCGAAGACTTTTCCACTTTAGTCAAAAAGGGCAAGAATATTGAAAATGGACTTTTGGAAAAAGGTACCATCAAAAATTATAATTCATCATCCTCCAACAACGAGTCAAACAAAAATAGCAAACCCAAATTCTGGTCCAAGAATAAGGGTGTTACACATGATGGTGTTACTGATGTCAAAAACCTTCAAGGAGGGAACAACAACAACTACCGCAATCGGAACAACAACAATTCAAAGCATGACAATTAAAGCAATCAACAATCTAAAAATCAAACACAATTCTTTCCACACAACAACTACAATTGTGACTATGATCAAAATAGAAAGTTCACTAACTTTCGTGAACCTTTGGAGACCATCTTTCAAAAATTAGTGGATCACAACTTGATGGTATTTCCTAACACGTCTTTTTAATGAAAATCAACCAAAGTCAAAGTGGTATAGGGAAAATGAATATTGTAAATACTATCATATCAAAGGACATGACACCAACAAATGTATCAAGCTCAAAGCTTTTATCCAAAATCTTGTTGATGATGGAGAAATCGAAGTAGAAGGAGGTCCAACTTCTAAAAATGCTAAATTGAAGATATTTAAAAAACCATTTCCCAATCACAACAATGATAATAACAATACCAATAATGCAAATCAAGAATCCACATCAAATGCATTACCTTATGATTATTCTACTAACCACATCTCAGGGTTTGACTCCTTATGTGGTCACATTAAAGAAGTAGATGCCCATGTGAATACCCTTATCTTGCAAGTGACTGATTGTGATGCCACCACTCGACAGGGAAGACTCACTTTGCAAGCTGCCACTCCCAATAACACTAATCCAACAATGCCATATGCGCCTACTACGCCATCCACCTCCCAAAGGCCCACTTCTCACTATGATGTGTTGTCCCAGCTAGGTAAGACTCCTGCACACATCTCCATTCTTGAGCTTCTTATCACATCACCCATCCACAAAGAGATCTTGGAGAAGGCTCTTTTAGAGTCTCGTGTTCCTGAAAATATTAATGCTTCCCAATTTATTGCTATGATTGGAAACCTTTCCATTCAGTAACACCTTGTCTTTACAGATAAAGATTTCCAAGGTCTTGATCCCCACCATAATTTTTCGCTCCACATTGAAGTCCTTATACAACGACATAAGATTAAAAGAGTCCTTATAGACAATGGATCCAGTTTGAACCTTTGTACATTGAAAATGATTCATTTCTTGGGACTACTAGAGGATCTCCTAGATGTTAATAAAAGGATCACAATAAAAGCATATGATGAAAGAGAAAGAGAATCAAAAGGAGTCATCATGTTGCCTCTAAAGGTTGGACCAGCCATCATAAATACTGAATTCCACGTCTTAGATTGGGATTTGCCATATAACATCTTGCTTGGTAGACCATAGATACATACACTAAAGGCGGTCCCATCCACCTATCATCAATGCTTGAAATTCCCCCACCAAGGAAGAGAAATCACAATCCCAGGGGATCCCACTCCTTTTGAATTTTGTAAAAGATTGGAAGGTGCACCAATGAATTTTTATCCAATAAGTGAGTTTGCCAAAGTTGTGCCTAAATCTCTCACCATAATAGAACCACCTTCCACAATAGTACCAAAATTAGATAAGGAGGATTCAAGCTCCCATAAGGGAAAAGAGAAGGTTGAAGATACTATAATTAACACCATAGGAAAGAAGGTCACTTTTGCTGATTTAGGAATGGGAGAGTATAAGTTTGAAAATGCCTTGTGTGTGGGACAACTACCACTCTCCCCTCATTCCTTTGGAAAACCTTCTTAATTGTCACCTTCTACTAATAAGGAAACCATGCAAGTTAGCAAGACAACATTTGAGCATTGGGGTTCACTTAGTGATGAGCACATGGAAGATAATATCGTAGATTGGCTATATTATGATGGAAAAGATGAACCTATGGAGTTTCGTAAGGATAAATATGTTAAGGCACCTCCCATTATTGAAAACATGGGTTACCATGGTACCAGCCTTGGACCAAAAGAAGATGGAATTAGACAACCCTTAGAAGCTAATAGCTATCTTAAAGGATGAGGATTGGGCTCCATTAAACCTAAGGTATCCTTTGCTGACAACTATTGTATGGTTGAACCTGATTCTGAGATTGAAGAGGAGGAATTCTTCGAAGTACCTTTCCAATACATTGAAGATGATCTAGATAATTATGTCCACGCCATTACCATAGATGACCTTTCATCCATTAACCTACCTCTCACCAATCCCAACATGATAGATTGGGACCTTCAAGATACACCACCAGCTCTCGATATCTATAAGTTTGATGAAGCAATGATGGCACATTTTGGCCTTAAGAATCTCTAAGAATATGAACATGAGATCCAATACAATGAAGAAGCCTACTTTGGTAGCCAAGTCAACTCTCTTAGTCACAAAAGTAGAAAATAAAATAAAAATGGAAAAACAAAAGACACATCCTCTAGTGAATACTTCCTAGGGGTGCTTTTGGATGAAGAAAAAGATAAAATAAAGGACACATCTTCTGGCGAAAACCTCTTAGAGGTGCCAGAGGAGGGAGAGCTTGACCTACCATTTAGATCCTTGCCACTAGAAAAATCACCTATTTTGAATGAAGACACTATTCAAGTCAACTTGGGAACAAAGGATAGTCCACATATCACCTACATTGCTACTACCTTAAGTCTTGAGGAACAAAAAGCCATGACTGAATTCTTAAAAAAGGGAAAAATGAATTTTGCATGGACATACAAAGACATGCCTAGCTTAGATATAGATTTGGTTGTGCATCATTTGACAGTTGATCCCAAGATGAAACCAGTAAAGAAAAAGTTGCACAAAATGCACCCTAAGGTAGCACTCCTAGTCAAAGCAGAGTTACAGAAAATGTTAGAGGCAAAATTCATCTGTCCTATTGACTATCCTGAGTGGGTCTCCAACATTGTTCTTGTAGGGAAAGCATCTGGGGGCATCCGTGTTTGTTTAGATTTTTGAGATTTAAATCTCACATGTCCTAAGGATGATTTTCCACTTCCTAACATAGACATCATAGTGGATTTGACTGCTAGACATGAGAGGTTGTCTTTGATGGATGGGTTTTCTAATTATAACCAAATTAGAATTGCAGAAGAGGATCAACATAAAATGGCATTCACCACCCCATGGGGAACCTTTTGTTATCAAGTCATGCCTTTTAGCTTGAAAAATGCTGGTGCCACTTATCAACGTGAAATGACTATCATATTCCATGATCTTCTACATGTCATAATGGAAGACTATGTTGATGATATTCTAGGAAAGTCCAAGACAAGAGAATCTCACATTGATGTCCTTACCATTATTTTTGATAGGTTGGAGAAATATAAAGTACGCCTTAATCCTAAGAAATGTGTATTTGGGGTCAAATCAAGCAAACTGTTAGGCTACATCGTGTCAAGAAGAGGTATTGAAGTAGATCCAGCAAAAGTGAAGGCCATCATGGATATGCCTCCACCTACCACATTGAAACAACTCTGCAATTTTCAAGGAAAGTTACAATCTATTAGGAGATTTGTGTCACAACTAGCAGATAAAGTCCATCCACTTCAATATTTTCTTTGCAAGGGAAACAAGTTTCAATGGGATTGCCTATGCCAAAAAGCATTTGAACAAATTAAGACATATTTGGCTAATCCTCCAGTTTTAGTGCCTCCAGTTATAGGATGACCATTGATTCTATACATTTCAGCTACTTCAGTTGCCTTAGGAGCACTTTTGACACAGTTAGATGATAAGGGGAATGAGCAAGCCATATATTACCTCAGTCGAACATTAGTTAGCTATGAGTTAAACTACACTGCTATTGAGAGAGCATGTTTGGCTGTAGTCTTTTGTACACAAAAACTATGTCATTATATGCTTAATCCTACTACATATCTCATTGCCAAGATAGATCCACTCAAGTATTTTTTATCAAAAGCTGCCCTCACTGGCTAAGCAGCAAAATGGGTCTTAATTTTGAGTGAATTCAACATTGTTTATAATGATCGTAAGGCCATTAAAGGACAAGTAATTGCAGATCAGCTTGCTAAAGCTCCTCTTCAAGGGAACCATCCCATTGTAACCAATTTTTCAGATGACACAATTATGACCCTAGCCCCTACTACACCATGGAAATTGTTTTTTGATGGATCCTTTACACAAAAGGGATCGAGGGCAGGAATTTTGTTTGTGACCTCACAAGGGGATCTCATTCCAAAGTCTTATAAAATATCATTCCCTTGCACAAACAATATAGATGAGTATGAAGGTTTAGTCACAGGACTATGTTAAGCTATCAGATGGAATATCAAAAACCTTCTTGTCTTTGGAGACTCACAATTGGTCATTAAACAAGTCACAGATGAATACCACACCAAGGATGAGAAATTGTTGCCCTACCATAGAATAGTTGAGGATCTTAAGCAACATTTTATAGAGATTATTTTTCAGCAGATTCCAAGGGCTAATAATAAAGCAACAGATGCCATGGCTACTATTGCCTCTATGATTTCCATGCCAGAATATAGTCGTAAATGTGAGTTTCTCATTGAGAATCTTTTTACTCCTGCTTATGAGCAAATTGATTCAGAGTTGGTGTGTGAGATTGTTGGTCCTAAGTCTCCATGGTACGCTGACATCTTTACCTATTTATGTCACAAAACCATTCCCATAGCCCTCACCCCAAACCAAAGCAAAACCTTCGTCCACCGAACTACCTGGTATACCATCCTTGGTGATACACTTTTTTGAAAACACTTTGATGGAACCCTCCTTTGATGTCTCAGTTCAGATAAAGCCTAAACAGTGTTAGAAGAGGTTCACCAAGGGATTTGTGGTGCCCACTCTAGTGGCCTTATGTTAGCAAAAAAGCTTCTTAGGACAGGTTACTATTGGCCCACTATGGAAGCAGATACATATCAATTTTTGAAAAGATGTGTTCCATGTCAGCAGCATGCTGATTTGATACATGCTCCCACCCAAGACCTTCAGCCCACCATCACTCCATGGCCCTTTTCCCACTAGGGATTTGATCTGGTTGGTCAAGTATACCCAAATTCTTCAAATGGCCACAAGTACATTATTGCCGCCATTGAGTACTTCACAAAGTGGGTCAAGGCTATTCCATTAACCTACATCACTGGAAAAAAGATTTCAAAGTTCATCCTGAATTACATTATTTGTCATTTCGGTATACCTCAAGATATCATGACTGATAATAGAACCCCCTTCAAAAATCAAGAGGTTGCCACACTATGTAGGAAATTCGACATCACCCAACATTTTTCCACCAGATACTACCCCCAAGGCAATGGCCAAGCTAAAGCTACCAATAAAACCATCTTGAAAATCCTAAAGAAAATCATTGATGCAGCTAGCCATGATTGGCACATCCAAATTGCTCCTACCCTTTGGGCCTACCGTACCTCCATCTGTACCCCCACAGGAGCCACCCCATTTTTCCTTATTTATGGTTTTGAAGCCGTCTTGCCCATCGAAATTGAGCTCCCTTCCCTCAAAATCTCTCTCAAGAATTTGATATCCGAAGAAGATTATTGAGTTGCTCACCTGCAAGAGCTGACACTCCTTGATGAGAGATGACTGAATGCCCTAAACCACCTCCGTGTGAATCAAAATCGCCTTTAGCTTCAGTATCATAAGAAAGTCAAGCCACAGGAATTTGAAGTGGGTGACTTAGTTTTGTAGCATAACACGGAGAACCTCCAGAAATATGAAAAGAAAGGAAAATTTGAGGCAAATTGGCTAGGTCTATTTATCATTACAGCCAAATATGGTTCTGGGGCCTATCAGATTGCTACTCCAGAGGGAGATCTGCTCCCTAAGCTTGTAAATATCCAGCATTTCAAGAGGTTCTATGCTTGAGCCTTTGTAGTTCCTGTACAGTGTTTATAGTCCTAAAAAAATCCAAAAAATTAGAAAATCCAAAAAAAAAATTCTCAAAATGTTCCTGAAAAAAGGCCTAAAAAATAGAAAATGTTCGTGAAAAAAGTATGGATTCATCCATTGTCTATAAGGCTCATTTTTCTTCATTCCATTCCACCATTCCACTTTCCTTATGCAAAGTCTTATCTAGCCTTTTGCATTTCATGCATCTAATTAAAGACCTCTTATCTGCGAGGCTCCATTTCACTTCCATCTTTTGAAAGACCTCTAGTTCACGATGCATTTTTTGTCGAGTGATTGTCATCTCATTACGCTGAGCTTTTTCACAACTGTGACCACCCTTGGACTTACACAAAATCACCATTTGAGACTTCATGCTTCAAGAAACTTGTTTGCTTCATAGGCCTTGCCAAAAAAAAACAATTTTATGATCATTTGACATTTTAACTTGACACACTTTCATAGGATGCATCCTTCCTATAGGTGACATTGTGACATTCACTTCTAGACCTAAGGTTCTTGGCAAGAACTATGGACTGAATGACTACTTGGTCATGAGGTTTCTTTTTGGTTGATTTTATTTGTGTGTTAGTGATAGCCTTTTATGGTGCACCTTGATCTTCCATATTTTGGTTGTACCAAAATAGTTGTCATTAACTACACATGTTTTTGTGGTATGATCTATTTTTGAGACTTTACTTCATGTGTGTCAGTTTCAAGTTATGTTAATACATTGCGTAATGGGGGCAACGGGTTAGCACATGTCCCACCAAAGATCTCTAAAAGACTTTGGGTGTGCCCAGACCTCTCCATTGCATATATGACATTTGATCTCTCATGACTATGTAAACTACACCTATTGTCCTAAAGTCTCTATGGTTTTGTATGTCTAGTCCATGCAAAAGAGTCATGACATTTATGCTTCTATAACATATAATACATACACTCATTTTGCAAAATCAACTTAAGGTGTGCTCTCCATATAAACACAACAGAATCTCTTGATATCATATAGTTAGGATGCATATAGTCTAGAGTTTCATTTGAGTCGTGCTTGAGACAAGGTCCTATTTATTTCCCCCCCTCCTATGCTAGGCTACTGGGTTTCTATGAGTGATAGTTCTAACAAATATTCATTTATTAGTTCATTTCCATCAAGTTGCATTAACTTACCATTATTGCATTCATTCATTTTCTATTACATTAGTGTTTATTTGATTCATCTCATTTAGTGTTCCTTAGACTTTTTTTAGTTCATTGCATTAGTTCATTAATTGCATACACTTTAGTCATCACATCTAGGGGCATATACATCATCTCACATATATATAGTATATCCCTAAATGCATCTCATAAATCTACATCACACACATCTTAGACATCATATATATGCATACATCATAGGAAACATCACATAGCATCACATCCTACATCACCAACGTTAGTATCCACATCATAAATCCATACATATGCATCACATACATCCATACACATAGAATCATCAAATCATGCTATGTATATATCTCAAAAAATAATGTTTGTACAGTCCATATACATCATGTAGAATCATATAGTACAAATGCATCATCAAAATAGCTGCATCTGCACATATTTGTCAAAAACACTAATCACCCTATACAATCAAGTAGCTAGTTGTGAGGGCCCTGCCCCCCCTGTATCCCCCCCTCGAGGAGGTCTCTGTTGTCCTATAGACTACTTTGATCTGGCTCTACCACCTGAGATCCATGAGTTGGCTCGCCTCTCAAAATCTGGCTGTTGTTGTTCAGCAGGCACAGCCTCCCTATATAGTGACCTATAATAGGCTATCTCTCGTATGGCTCGCATCTCTGCTTGGCTAGCTATGAGGGCCTCCTACATCACTGCAATGGCTACCCTAAGCTATACCATTTGTATGGCTATATCCTGCTGCCTGTGGTATTTGTCTAGCTGTGCCTGATGGGTGGCCCACTCGGCCTGTAGGGCAGCTACCTCCGCTCGGAGCCTCTCTACCTCTGCTCGATCCCCTGCCTCTACATGGGTACCCAACCTTGCAAACTCCCCTGCATCCACCCATGCCTATAGGGCCGCTAAGGCCTCCTATGCACTATCTCCTCTGGCCCTCTGCACCTACAACTCTGCTTGTATGGCCCCCATGGCCTGCTTTAAGCTCACAGCTCGTGCCTGCTGCACCTGTGCTACACCTTGTAGTCGAGCTACCTTTGTCTGCAGGCTGTCCCTCTCAGCCCTGAATATGTCTAGGTCCTCTCCCTATACTTGTCCCTATGGTGGTGCCTACGAAGGTTCCTGTGGTGGTGCCTGCGATTGTGCCTGTGCCTATGCCTAGTGATGTGCTCTCTATGTTGGCCCCGTGCTGGTGTTGCCCTTGCCCCTCTCCTCGCCCAGAATCTATGCCTGTGCGGTCCCTCCTATGCCCCTTGTGCCAGTGGTGGCATCATAGCTGCCTGTCCACCATCCCCCACTCCATCCCCCTCTCCCTATGCCTACTTTGTTGGCGGCGATGCCCCTGGCATTGTTAGCCTGACCTGCTAGTGGGCTGCCCACCACTGTGTGTACGTCGGTGTCATACTTGCGTCTCCCCTGTCTTGGCCATGCATCCATGGAACTATTGCCATCCCCATCCAAGAAGCTCAGGCTAATCGTACGATGGTCTCGTGTCCCCATAGCTAGCCATACTCTCATGACACCACAGGATATAAGAATATGTCTGACATTATATCCTGTACCCTACCAAACTGCCATCACACTCGAGAGGGCATATAGCACATGATCACGCGCATGGATCAGCCAATGATCTAGCAGTCTATCTATGTGTACGGGAGGTACATCTAATCCTCCGTGTCATCCTCACCCCCTACTGCCAGTGTCTGCCCCCACCGCTCTACCCCATCGTACAGAGTCCACTCGAACATGATGATCTCGTCTATACATCGATGCTAGAACCTCATAGACTCCGCGAGGTATACTGGATAGGAGGCCGATATCTGCAGGCATATGGCTCCCCAGGCTACTTGGTCTCTCACTGAGTGATCAATCATGTGACTCCGATGTGCTCCCATGACCAGACCATCAGTAGCGTCAGTCTTGGTCCCATAGTGCGCTACGTCCGATATGCACACATGTGCAAATCATGATATAACTTAGCTAGAATAGTCTGTCCCTAGTAGTAGACTGCTCCCTCCTCCTATAGTAGAGTGCTTAGCACTCGTGCCCACCCGATCGACCACCCATGTCCTTCATGATCTGGCAGCATCTGCCATATCAGTGAGGCTAGGTAGATCACCAGCCTTGTTAGCCTCTACTCTAGTGCGCCCATCCATGACAACCATGATCGTTGGATGAGAAATCTCTATCGCTGTCAGCCAAAGCACTCCCTCAAAAATGGATCTGACCCCTCCAGTACATCCTCTGGGTACGCACCTCTGATCAGCACTCGCAAGATCCACCACACATCCAGGAGTGTGACTATGGTCTCCCCTGTTGGAAGGTGGAAACTCCTAGTGGGTGTGTGCCATCACTCTATGAGAGCTGATAGCTGCGCTGAATGGGCCCTTAGATCTGGCCACTCATGAGCATGCTCTAGCTCGCATAGCCGTACGTGTCCCCAATCTACATCTGTCAGTCTCTCTTGTATCATCATGGTCGAAGGATAGTGCTCTCTCAACCTAAACACCACTATCTCCTCCTACAGCATAGACATGCAGAGCATCAATTTTACTAGCCTATGATGTCCCTATAGTGGGGCATCTTCCCTTGCATCCCCCTATTCTACCCTCATTGGTGTGGCCATTTTCGACACCGATGCTAATCTACGTAGACGTTTATCAATAGAGATGTTGATTCATGTAGACGCCGATTAGCAGAGATGTTGATCTGTGTAGACACCGATCAGTGGAGATGTTGATTAGCGCAGATGCTAGTTCCATGATCTATCGTCTGCAAAGATGATGTATATTTCATCATCTTCGCTTGCCTTTGTCGTTAGCATAGATGACAAGCTAAATCCTATCATCTCTGCTAGCGGTTGCCCTCTTTTGGCATCTGCGTAGATGACAAGATGTATCCTGTTGTCTTCACAGATGTTGAGATCCTTGCTTTGTTGTTTGCGTGGATGACAGGGTAGAGACTATCGTCTCCGCTTGGACCTTTTTTTAGTGCATTTATGGCTTCGAAAATGTGCCTAGTCTAGCCTAACCTACCAAAACATGAAGAGGATTAGATGACTTACCGGTGGGCCCATCTTCGCTACTCGTTGTTACTCCTGCACACGCTCATCAACCTACAATCGATCAATAGGGTCCATATCAGCTTTATGTGCTCTACTCGCAGTGTGACAATGACCTTATTTGGGTCCTTCAGAAGCTTATATAGGCCCCTCGATAGACCCCATTTATGCCCTGCTCTTCCCTGAGCCGTATCTATCCCTTGTTTACCCACAAGTCATGCAAATGTTGTCATTTATTCCCTTTTTTATTCTTTTCCTTCTTTCTTAAGACCTTTTCCACAAAAATTGCCAAAAATTTATTTTTTGTGCAATTTTTGCGAGGGGGCACCCTCCTCCTCTGTTGTCACCATAGGACTCCTTCCTTCTCTGGGGTAACCTATATTTTCTTTTCTTTGATATGATGTTGTTCCAACATCACATCAAAGAGGGGCAAAATGTAGACACTTAAAATCGTCCCTAAACACTATATTAATTAATTTTAATATTTCTCATGACATTGTAATTAATTATTAATTAATTAATTATATTGTTCACATTCCTCTACTTATTTAATTAAGCTAATTAATTAAATGAGTTCATTCTCCTAAGTATTTAAATATTATTTAAATACTTCTAGCCTTAATGTGTTAAATTAATTTAACACATGATCCTCCATCTTTTCCCCTTTTTAAAATAAATTTTATTTATTTAAATCCTCATATCCTATTAATTCCTCTAAACCCATGATTAAATTAAATATTATTTAATTTAGTCTTAAACCTAACCTAGAGCCTAGTCTACACCCATCATTTTCATCCTGTTAAGCCTAATCGCACTTAATCATTCCTAATTATCTCCCTAATCCCCCTCATTAGCCTAAGAGTGTGCTCACACATGTGTGAGATGACATGCCTACACACTCTTGTCTCCCACTCTTCTTCTCAAGTTTGCTCACACGTGTGAGCAAACTTTGAATTCTTGACCATTTGCATGGCATGTATGTCACCTTATGTGGCACTTACTTGGATGCCACCTCACCAAGCCCTCCCTCAAGCCTATAAATAGAGGGCTTATCTCAAGCATTTGCATCTCCCATTTTTTTGCATTGTTACCATGTTGGTTTGAAATTTAAGTTTGCATTCATAGTTTGAGCTTTCATGGTAGTTTGAGTTTGCATTAGTAGAGTCTCATAGTGATTTTGTAGATTCATACTAACAATTTGGTAGCTGATTTAGTTTACATTATGCATTGTTAATCTAGTTTCTACATGCATTTTTAGCTTCATTTTAGCTTGCATTTTTATCATAATTTGCATATTTAGTTAGTTCTTTCATTACATATCATCTTCATCTTTGAATTCCTTCAAGAATGGCTCTCTCCATAGCCATTTCTTGAGGTGTTCTTCATCTCATTTAGTCTAGATTCATACCTTACTCACATACACACTTGCACTCACTCACTCAAGAGATTCATTTATTGTTGTGTTTGGGAGAGCACATCAAACACCCCCCCCTCCCCCCCCATCTTAACGCACCAAAAAGGCCTCTCATGGGTGTCCTTGTTGAGCTGTAGAGGTGGCTGGAAGGTTGGATTTGTTGGTTTCTTAGGGTTGCAAAACCCAAACAAGCATTAGTTGGTATTTTTTTTTTTCATTTTGATAAGTCTTTGATGTAATTTCAAGATTTTAAACTAGTGTTTGTTTCTTAACCCATGCTTCTTGTAGGTCTCATTTTCTAGCACACACATTGAAAATGCTCTTAGAAGATGATCTCATCATACTACCAAAAGCCAATCCCTATGAACCATAGGTCAAACCTAAGTGGTGGAGCAAAAAACATTTTTGTGCCTAGCACTACAATAGGAGGAATCTTACCAACAATTATTATGCCCTAAAAGGAGCCATGCAAAAGTTAATTGATAAGGGCACTATTAAAGTAAATAGTCTTCATAACAATGAAGACCACACAACCATCAAGAACCCATTCATGAGTCATGAGAAGAGAGAATCATCTTAAAAAAAACAAGCTTCGTCCTCAAATGACAAAGTCAACTATGCCCATAACTATGATAACATGATTAACATGATCTTTGGGTTTGATGATGTTGTTAATGTCATCATTGTCAAAGATAAACCTAAGAAGAAACCTTTAAATGATGTGCTAGAAATTTATTCACCACTCCCCTCATGATTCTTGACAAGTGCTTAACCACCTCCTGTGTACTATAATTTGAGTGGTTGTATTGGGCATTGATAGATCGATCTTTTGGTGCAATAGAAACCCCACTCTAACAAGTGGTATTAGAGCTTGGTCATAGGTTCAAATCCTTAAAACCTCAGTTAACACTAAGGGAGAGATTGTTAGAAATTTATTTAGTGCTCCCCTCAGGATTTGTGACAAGAGCTTAACCACCTCCTATGCACTATAATTTGAGTAATTGTATCAAGCATTGATAGATTGGTCTTTTGGTGCAACAACAACCCCACTCTAACATGTTGTTACCTAAGGGAAAGCCTCCAAAGTATCCCTATTGAGGCCAGCCACTAGTCTGAAGCAAGCCACCACAAGCACCCCCATATCTAAATATAGTCTAGTCAACAAATTATGTAAAATTGTTGCAAATATCTCTCGAGCATAAAGAGATCCTCACTAAAGTCATAGTGTTAAACTATTTGGATGTCAATAGATTTCAAAATATGGTAAGTAATCTAGTTTCCCTTTACTGTGTGTCCTTCTTAGCACAAGATAACATATCCTTCACACATCTATAAATCTCTTTGTTTCATATTGAAGTCTTAATCCATTGAAACAAAGTAAAAAGAGCTTTGGTTGATGGAGGGGTTGGTCTAAACATTGCACCTTGAGCCTAGTAAAGGCACTAGGATATATAGAGGATTTTGTGGATCCTAAGAAAAAGATTACCATAAAAGTGTATGATGATGAGAGATCCTCTAAAGGCATGGTTATTCTACAAATTAGGATCCACCTAGTTGTAAAAGAAATTGTTTGTCAAGTCTTGGACTTGAAATTAACTTACAATATTCTACTAGGCAGGCCATGGATCCATGATATGCAAGTGGTCCCTTCAACTTAGTATCAGTGTCTCAAATTTCCATACATGTGCCAAGAGGTGACCATACTTGGGGATAAAAATTATACCCAATATTGTAACTCCCTTGTTCCTCATAATAGGGAAGAAATCAACATCCCGACAACTGACATTAGTTAGTCTACATCAATAAACACTTCATGCTCTACTAGCTAAGATAATAACCACTTATCCACATCAACTAAGGGTAAAGAGAAAGTAGGTTGTTCTAGGTCTTCTACTTCATCACCATAGCCATCTGGGGACTCTAAACAAATCTATTATAAAAAAATGGATTGTTTAATGAAAGAATTTGATAAAAAGTGCAAACTACAATGTAAGGAGGTGGGATAATATTCAATTTTTTTATTTGACCCACCACTATCCCCTAAATCTCATGGTAGGTCAACAAAAAATAATAATTATCAAGGATACTTTGTTAAAGAAAGGGGCATATGTCCAAACACTCTACAGGAGGTAAGAAAAAAGATATAAAATATTGGTATCTCACCACACCTTTTTGGTAATGGTTATGATCTAATGAAGAGAATGGGTTATCAAGGAGGTCCCTTGGGAAATGGAAAAGGTATTGTGGAACCACTATTAGCACATTTCAGACCCAACATGTTAAGAATAGGGTTGGGATATTTAAAACAAGACAATGATAATTCCACACCCTATCCTAAATCTTTCTCCACACACAAAGATTATTCTTCCTCTACTCTAGTATGGGTGACAAAAGAAAAGAATGTCAAAGAAGCTAGCCCAAAGAGTGTGAACCTATCATTCTCTAGTCTACTCCATAAAAGAGAACAATTTATGAACACCACTAATGATGAGGACAATGATGATTCTACCAAGTAAAAATTTCACTCATTATTCAAAGAGTCTGTTCAAGATAAAGAATGTGATTTTGTTCACATTCCTACTCAAAGTGCTTCCACAACACAAGATTCCACTCCACAGACTAGTTTAGAAGAGAGCACAAAACAAGCACATGATTCCTTGCTATAGACTAATGATGAACATAATTATAGATTTGGGTTTAAGGCTTAATATCCAAACTTATTCCCAGTAGAAGTCGAAGATGAGTTTAGTGAACAATTTTGTGCCTCTAGTTCTCTAGATAATCTAGAAGAAGTGCATATCATAGACTTAACTGATATGATGTATGGGTCACCAAACATGGTCATGTCTTTGAACCCCACTGAACACTATATATACCCTGACTCATTACCCCTAGTCCATCTTGAGCTTATCAGCTAGGATACAATTGAACCCCACAATATCCCAAATTTTTGATGTAGAGCCACACCTTGGAAAGCTCAGGAGGAATAATCACTCAACTGAGTTACTTCAAGGGGCACGTACATCAAATAGCTGGGATCGAACTCGGACCACACACCAAGATCTTTAACCCAGAATGTCCTCAAAGAAAATATATTTGCACTTTGACAAGAGAGACCAAGATCGAATTGTTGCCAAACTCCATAGTAAATTATCTATATCCTTTCTAAGGCAAAAACTGAAACTTTTCTCTATTACCCAAATTCAAATGTTTTTTTTTTTACATAGCCGACTGGCTTATTTAAAACTGACTCTCCTTTTCTAATAAAAGGATAAGAAACATTTTTTCGTCTTCTACCCCAAGAAAAGGATAAGAATCCAAAAACTGCCTACTACCTATTATTGGAATCTGACAATCATGCAGTAGGCCACATGTTTTTTTTTTCATCTTCTATCCAAAAAATGGATAAGAATCTGAAATTGCCTACTACCTATTATTGGAATTTGACAATCATTAAAACTATTCTAATTTAAAGAATCTACACCCGGTCCTAGGTGGCTATATCTGGAGAGCTCATCGAACTGCTACTCTAGGTATGCCACCACATGTAGGATGTTTATTGAAAACATTAAATTTAAAATACACAAAACATAAACCTTTCTTATTCAGTTTCCCGCTTTGCTACTGCAGCATACTCCCCTGTAGAAAGAATCTCAAGTCCACTTGAGATGAGGTGTTGTAGTGATAAACTGTGCTTGTTGCTTTGTTCTTCATCCATTTGAATATCTTTTGTTGCAGGGATGTTCTTCCATATTACTGGATACTGAATATATTGTCTCCTTGGAGTCTTTTTAGAACTATCTGCAAAAATAAATGTTAGAAAAGAAAAACCTTTCTTCATCTTTAGTTTAAGCTTATATTCATCTTCCAGTTGCAATCCTACATTTTCTTTTCTTTAACTCCCTTGGATTTGTCTTTCCTTCATCTTAATCTTTGGTTTGTCTCCATTTCGTAACATAAAAACTATTTGCTGTTGATCATTCATTTCTAGTAACAACTTTATCCCATGTAAGATTTTTACTACTACATATATTTGTGATTCCACCAAATAGACTTTCCAATTAAATTGCTCTTTGTTGTCCTCACAAACATACCACATCTTCGTACATAGAGAATATGCAAAAAATTGATCCCGTTCGTAACCCTTAACCAACTTTTCTATAGTCTCTTCTTTTGGAACCAAATTAGATTTCTCAATTTGAGTTTCTTCAACCTTGTCATAAACACAATCAGAATTTGTTACCTTCTCATAAACCCATTCAATCTTAGCTTCTATTTTCATAACCTCATTAGATATCTCTTCTTTAAAAACTTTGTCATTCTGAGTCTCTATACTACCACCATTCCTTTTCCATTCTTCCATGATGGCTGCAAAATCTTCCCATAAATCAGATTCTTCTTTAGAACTTGCTGTTACACATTCTTTAGCTTTATCTTCATGCCATTCCTCTTGACATTTCACTACACTATGTGATTTTAGGGCTTCATCATATGCCTCCAAACTTTCTTTCATATGAGTACTTTCCAGCATTGTACTCTTCTCTATTTTCAAAGGACACATTATTGTTCCAACCATAACTTTATCACACTAAAATCCCATTGGACTTTCCTCTTTATTCTTCTCATCAACATTTACTTGCTGCACTCCTTCTTTCTGCATTTTATCTTCTCTCAACTTAGCTTCATTCTCTTCATGTTTCCTTCTCAAACTTTTTATTTCCTCTTCTATCTTGTTTATCTCTTCTCTTTGTTTTCTCATTTCTTTTTCCTCTCTTTTCTTCTTTTCTATCACTTCCACCTTCAAGTTTGAAGACTCCATCTCTGAATTTTCTTCCCCAGTCTAATTTTCAGCATCCTTCTGTAATTTATCTTTGACTACAGGAACTAGTGTAAATAGTGAATACGTCTTCCCTTTCACCTCTTTCAAGAATTCTTTCTTACCCATCATCATAACTTTGGCTTCTACGGCTTTTGATTCTTCTTGACTTGGTTGAACTAAAGGTATCAGTTCAATGACCTTACCATTCTTTGTAATGGTATACGTATTCTTCACTCCATCATAATGTGCCTTGAGATCATATTGCCAGGGTCTGCCGAAAAGTAAATGGCATGCATCCATATTAACAATATCAAACAATAATCTATCCTTATAGGCTCCAATCTGAAATTCCACCCAAGCTTGCTCTTCTACTATAGTTTTTTGTCCTTTATTTAACCAAGATACTTTGTAAGGATACGGATGTTGTATTCTTTGTAACTTTAACTTTTCCACCATTTCAAGAGACACAAAATTTTCTATAGAACCAGAGTCTACTAGTACCTTGCAAAC
Source organism: Cupressus sempervirens (assembly GCA_028749045.1). NCBI lineage: Eukaryota > Viridiplantae > Streptophyta > Pinopsida > Cupressales > Cupressaceae > Cupressus > Cupressus sempervirens. The sequence continues at coordinate 405,101,129 of CM053790.1, forward strand.
TTTTCCTCTAGATTTATAGGTAGTTCTGAAAATGGACTTCCTTTGTGGTGGTTCTTCTCTGACAGGCCTTTTCAACAGTATTCTTCTCATCATAAGTGCTTCCCCTTTTTTCGGATAACCATGGTTGTCTAAATCTTCTTGTAAATCCACTTCTTGTGCCAGATGTATTCTTCTTTCGCCATGAGTACTAGAGCTTTCTTTTGCTAGACATTTGTGTGCCATATGACCTTCTTGATTATAGTTGTAACATCTTATTGGTCCACTCGTCCTTCCTGGTGATCTTCCTCTGAAATTTGGCCTTCTATCTCTGAAACTTCCTCTAAAATTATCAAACTTATTAACTTCATTATGCATCTCCGTTTGTGGCTAAAAATTTGGACTCCTTCCTGCAAATGTACCTCTTCCTCTGAATGGTTGTCTTCCTCTGCCTCTGTTATTATTTTCTTGTCTCCTTTTGATTTTCTCTTCCACCTTCAAAGCCAGCTGATAGCATTTAGCTACCGTGTTAGGACTTAGCAACTGCAACTCTTCTTGTATGTTCATCCTCAAACCATTTAGGTATCTTTCTACCTTGATACTCTCAGGTTCTGCAAATTTTGACCTTAGACTTAACTTTTGAAACTCTTCTGTATAAGTACAGACATCCATATCCCTTTGTCTGAGATTTTGCCTCTTCTGATGCAACTGTACCTCATAGTCTTCAGAGAGATACGTCTCTCTTATCATTGACACCATCTTCTTCCATGAACAAATTTTTCTTTTATCCTCCTATACCCTTTCTTCTTGCACAAAATTCCACCATGTAAGGGCTGCTCCCTTCATTCTGGACTTAGCCAACTTAACTTGCTGCGACTCTGAAACTTTCTCACATTCAAAATGATTCTCTAAGGCTTCAATCGATTCCAACACTAATTTAGCATCCATCTTTCCTGTAAACATAGGTAAATCAACGAGTTTTCCTCCCAAAGCCTTTAAAGCTTTAAAAAATGGCCTCTTGTTCTCAGCTATTCTATCTTCTTCACTGTCGGGTACGTCTTCTTCTTCTTCCATTCCTTCTTTCATGTCTTTCTTCTCAACTACACTCTGCATATATTCCAACTTACTGGCTAGTTTTGCCACTATCCCCTTCAACTCTCTATTCTCGTTCTGGAGAAGTTCTTCTTGCTCCTCGACTTTCTTTGCTAACTCTTCATTTGTCACCATCTTTCTTGACCCTATTGAGGAATCTTGATCAGGGGCGTTCAACATATAACTTCACAACCTACAACTCTCAAGCTCTGATACCAAAAATGATGTAGAGCCACACCTTGGAAAGCTCAGGAGGAATAATCACTCAACTGAGTTACTCCAAGGGGCACGTACATCAAACAGCCAGGATCAAACTCAAACCACACACCAAGATCTTTAACCCAGAATGTCCTCAAAGAAAATATATTTGCACTTTGACAAGAGAGACCAAGATCGAATTGTTGCCAAACTCCATAGTCGATTATCTATATCCTTTCTAAGGCAAAAACTGAAACTTTTCTCTATTACCCAAATTCAAATGTTTTTTTTTTACATAGCTGACTGGCTTATTTAAAACTGACTCTCCTTTTCTAATAAAAGGATGAGAAACATTTTTTCGTCTTCTACCCCAAGAAAAGGATAAGAATTCAAAAACTGCCTACTACCTATTATTGGAATCTAACAATCATGCAGTAGGCCACATGTTTTTTTTTCTATCTTCTATCCAAAAAAAGGATAAGAATCTAAAACTACCTACTACCTATTATTGGAATCTGACAATCATTAAAACTATTCTAATTTAAAGAATCTACACCCGGTCCTAGGTGGCTATATCTGGAGAGCTCATCGAACTGCTACTCTAGGTATGCCACCACATGTAGGACATTTATTGAAAACATTAAATTTAAAATACACAAAACATAAACCTTTCTTATTCTATTTCCCGCTCTGCTACTACAGAAATTTTGACACTGACCAAGACATTTTTGTGTACCTTAATGTAGTTAAACAATCTCCTAGAAAAGGACCAAGATAAATACCTATGGTTAGATCAAGTACCAATCATCTTAGTCACATGAGAAAAGGTCAAACATATCAAAGAACTAATGAACTGAACCACAATGCAGTTAGTTTCGACAAAAAAATAGAAACAAAAATAAGTGACACATCTAACAATGAAAACCCAACTATGGCACCCAAAGATGAAATGATTGATCCCTTAATCAAATATTTAGAGGAAAGGTCATCAATCCTAATTGAACTGATAGAAAAGGTTAACATTGGGATAGAGCAAGAACCTAGAATAATTCATTTAGCACAGTCCTTAACTCCACAAGAAAGAAGTGAGTTTATTCACTTCTTCAAAGATAGGTAAATAAATGTTGTGTGGTCCTATGCTGACATGCCAAGGTTAGATCCACATCTAATCCTTTATCATCTCAACATTTCTCCAAATGCCAAGCCAATCAAACAAAAACTTAGGAAAACGCATCCTCATATAGAATTATTGGTCAAATTAGAATTGGAGAAATTACTTCATACGAACTTCATCGAGCCATTGGCCCATGCATCATGGATCTCAAACATTGTACCCATCTCAAAAAAAGATGGTAGCATCTGGATCTACATTAACTTCTATGATGTCAACAAAGCATGTCCCAAAGATGATTTCCCCCTCCCAAACATTGACACCATCATGGACTTGACCACAGGGCATTCTATGTTCTCACTTATGGATGGTTTTTTGGGTTATAAACAAACAAGGATAGCACCCAAAGACTAAGAGAAGATAACCTTTACTTATGCATGGGTTATAATGTCATGCCTTTTAGTCTCAAGAATGCAAGGGCTATGACTACCATTTTTGATGACATGATGCATACCTTTATGGAGGATTATGTAGATGACCTTCTCACCAAATGTCTTACACATCAAAACCATCTTCCAATTTTGGATAAGATATTCACACACCTAGAAGCCTTCAAAGTTAGATTAAATCCTAAGAAATGCACCTTTGGCATACAATCTAGAAAGCTCCTAGGTTATATTGTCTCTACCAAAGGAATCAAGGTTGATCCTAAAAAGGTGCAAGCTATTGTCAACATGCAACCTCCTAAGAACCTAAGCTAACTACTCTCCCTCTAGGGGAGACTTTAGTCAATTCATCGATTCATATCTTAGTTAGTAAAAAAGTGTGTGCCTTTTACTCACCTCCTTCACAAGGATATAGTTTTTAAATAGGATAGTAAGTGTCAGATATCCTTTGATCTTCTCAAGAACTACCTAACGAATCCACTTATTTTTGTGCCTCTAATGCTACACAAAACCTTATTGCTCTATATCTTTCTGATAGAAAAATCAATAGGAGCCCTCTTGGTGCAAGAAAATGATCAAGGTAAGGTAAGAGCTATCAACTACATCAGTTGCACCTTGGTCAATTACGAGATAAATTACACTTTCATTAAAAAGTCTTATTCGGTAGTAGTTTTTTCTTTAGAAAAGCTACATCACTATCTCTTTACACATAATGTCAAGCTCATATCCAAAATTGACCCTCTCAAATATCTTCTTAGCAAAAGAGTATTAATACGTAGACTGGTCAAATGGGTGATGATCTTGAGTGAGTTTGACATTGAGTATATTGATAGAAAAGTTATAAAAGGACAAGTCATTGTAGATCAATTGGCAGATGCACCCATAGAGAGATCAAACCTTATCTTAGCAAAAATTTTGGACATGTACATCCTCTAGATAGAGCCAATTACATGGAAGTTCTACTTTGATGATTCATATACACATCATGGTTCAGGTGCTGGCATATTGTTCATCACACCTCTATGCATCACCATCCCCAGGTCTTAAAAATTGCTCTTCTCATGCACAAACAATATGGAAAAATATGAAGCATTAGTTTTGGGTCTCAAGTTATCTTTGGAATGGAAGTTATAAACACTTTAAGTCTATGGGGATTCTCAACTGGTCATCAATCAAGTTATAGACATGTATCAAACCAAAGATGAGAAATTATTGCCTTACAAACACATGGTTGACACACTTGAGGCATGCTTTGTTCACATTACTTTTAAAAAAATGCCCAAAGAAAAGAATAGGGCAATAGCTACCAAGGCTACCTTGGCCTCCTTTCTTCAACTACTAGATTAGCATGAACAATATGAGTTCTTAGTAGAGGAGGTGGTTCAACCCTCATTTATTCAACTTGAATCCCACATTATTTTCCACTTAGACACTCCAAACTCCCCTTGATATAATTCCCTTTCTACCTACGTACATGATAACATTATGCCTTCTAACTTATCTTGAAACCAAAAATGAAACTTTATTCAAAAAACCTCATGTTGCACATTGGTGGTTGATACATTGTATGGAAAAGGTCTAGATGACACTTTATTTAGATGTCTAGAAAAGGATGAGTCTAGGGTTACTCTACAAGAAATTCACGTAAGCATCTATAGGTTATATTTTAGTGGATTCACATTAGTAAATAAAATTCTTAGAATGGGTTATTTCTGGCCCACCATGGAAAAGGATTCTATCAAATATGTCAAGACTTGTAAGAAGTGCCAAATCCACAACAACCTCATTCATGCTCTAGGCTAGGAACTCAACCCATTAGCCACACCATGGCCCTTTTATTCATAGGGTTTTGATTTGATTAGGTCAATCCACCCACCTTTTTCTGGTGAATACAAATGGATTATCACAATAACTAAATATTTTACCAAATGGGTTGAAGTAGCGCCACTCATAGACTCCACTGAAAAACAAATCTCCTCATTTATCCTGAACCATATCATTTGTTAGTTTGGCATACCTCATGTCATCTTAATTGATAATTCCTTGTACTTCAAAAATAAAATAGTTGAAAAGCTATGTGAAAAGTTTTGCATCATCCACGATTCACCATCAATTTACTATCCCCAAGGAAATGACCAAGTAGAGGCCACTAACAAGAACATCATCAAAATCCTTATAAGAATTGTCAATGACATTGGTAGGGACTGACATTTACAGCTAAATCCTACCCTATGGGCCTATAGGAAAAGTGTCCAAATGCCTATGGGTGCAACACCCTTCTCTCTGGTCTACGGGAATGAAGCCATTCTCCCTGTAGAGGTTGAAATCCCATCTCTAAGATTCCACCTCTGTGATGTCATGTTAGATGAGGACTATAGAGTGGACCATTTAGAATAGCTAGAATTCCTAAAAGAACATTAGTACACAACACACAAACATCTTTAAGTATATCAGAACAGATTGTCCTGACACTACAACAAGAAGGTCAAACTCTATGTCTTTAAAATTGGAGACTTAGTACTCTAGGAAAACCCTACGAATTAGATAGACAAGATAAAGAAAGGAAAATGGGAGGCCAATTGGATTGGTCCTTAAATTATCACATAATCCTTTGGGACCAAAACTTACAAACTCTCTGATTATGATGGAGAAGAACTAGCAGAACCCATTAACAGTATCCATCTCAAATAGTTCTATGTCTAAAAGCTTTGAGGAAGCACCTCATTACTAAAAAAATATTTTAAAAATAAATAAATCCAAAAAAAAATTGGTAGAAAAGGAATGACAAGAGTGAGAGATAATGCCTTTAGACTTCTCTAAACAATACGAGTCCTTCAATGTGAAAATACAACAAGACATGTGTCAAACAACACTCTCTGAGTCAAATTTTGCGTGTTCATGACCTTTTCATTTCATATCCCCACACTGCCTGACATAGTTAAGTTAATTTTATACATACCCAATTGAGAAACACTTGTGGGTTACAATTCAGTGGTTCCTTGGTATTAGAAATAATTCACAATACCAACAACTAGAAAAACAAAAATAAAGGGAAGTTGGGCAACTCAAAGGAAACGTGGAGTTCGATTATGTTCTAAGATATCACATGGCATGAATTATAGGAAAATTAGTACACATCTCAAATATCTATCACCACCAATATCTCCCAACATCCTTTTTAGCCTCCATAAAATCCATTTGAAGTCCCAAAAATCCTTTTCACCTCCATTATTTCAAATATAGCTCTTTGAGCTCCCTTTTAGCCTTCACGGTACACTTTTGGTCTCCTTAACTCTTTATGTGCTCCGAAATGACTTCGATGATCTCCATATTCCAAAAAATCTCACTCCCATCCTCTTTTTACTATCACAAGATCAAAAATCCTCAAAAATAGTCAAAACTATCAAAAATCATCAAAACTAGTCAAAATTTTTCAAAAATCATCAAAAATAATAATTAAAAAATCTCCAAAATCATCAAAAATAGTCAACAAACACAATGACAACAAAATCCCACATGTGATCACAAAAATACCACAAATATTATCTTCAATTTGACATAATTTATTTTTGTATTTTTCAATCTGATGATCCATTGATTTCATGTAGAGTTGGTGTCTGTCTATAATTGTTGCTCCTTTAGGATAGGTTTACGTACCTCAACTAATTTTATATGAAATCAATGGTAAGGCCTCCTACATTGAAAAATATTTAAATATTTTATGGGATATTTCTTTCACTATTACCTCTAGCAAAGACAATAAACAAGTTTATCATTTGATTAAGAAGTAGTGTTATTATGACTTGAAACATATCTTAGGGCTTTGGAAAATATGGCACAACATGGATCATCAAAGCATTCTTGCCTCTAGCTCTCTCACAACAATACCAAAAATTTTTTCCAACCTTATTTATGTTGCAAAGACCATGATCAATCCAACACCCCTTCAATAAATATATCAATGTTATCCTGAAAGGTCTTTATTATTTCATGACTCATCTTTACAACTTATAGACACATTGGTAATCTGAACACTAGTCAAGATACCACTGATATCTATCACATTCTTTCATCACCACTCAAAAATGGCACCAAATAAGTAAGTGTATTTTTGAGAGACTGCAATAGCCTCCCGCACCTTTTTAGGTCTTCAAACACCCTTTTTTGGGCCCCATAGCACCTTTTTATGCCCAAACACATTTTTAAGGGTCCCTTTAGCACCTTTGTATAGAACTAAATATCAAAACATATCAATAGAATATCAAAAATAGAACTAAAAAAAAAAATTAGATACTTTCAATCACGTGAGTGATCATTATTCTCTTGTTTTCCATATAAATGACACACTTTTTTATTCTATTATGGCAATTGCAACAATATTATATTCAACACAACATCTAGCAATTCACTTATTCTAACCTCCCTTATGGAGGTGACAAGTTAGGATTTCTAGCTAGGGGTATTTCCCCTAGCCCAGTCGCTAAAGATGAGACCCATGGCATAAATCCCCTTTGCAACCAAACAACATCCATTGGTATCAGAAACCTCCCACTACCCAATTGCACATTCAATAGTTACATAAATTGTCTATCCATGAACTAGGACTCCCTTTACCTCTCCAAGGGGATTGACTGATAATAAAGCCCCATATAATAGGTAATTTCTCAGTATACTTTTGTGGTTCATTGCATATCCATGAACACATTATTCACCAGCTTATTTATACCCAACACAATGATTGCTTATTGAGCTACATCCTACTCCTATTGCATCTGATCGTTCACCATTCTCCAGCACTTCACATCCTTATTCACTTCATTCAACTCATGTTGCAACTACCTCACCTTTGATTCACAAGATGCTAACTATTCTTGTAGCTACAATGACATAGTGTTCATTTTTAACACTGCATCCCTAAAAGACTCTAACTACACCTGTAATAACACCAATTTTTTTTTGCACTGTCCAAAGCTTCTTGAACCATCCTTAGTGACTCTTGTAACCTCTATGCTCATGATCACCTAGCCTAGATCCTTACATCATTCCCCTCTACTTGTGATTGTTCCACCCGCAGTTCCACTTCCAATGACTGCACCCCCACTCTTTCTATATTCACCACCATTTGGAGCCATCTTGCTTTTGTTTGTGCCACATCCTCATGAGCTTTCTCCATCAATCATAACAAAAATGAAACTCCTCATTTTGCATTTTCTACCTAGACTCTCTCCATAGCCAACATTCTTCATTAATCATCCACTTTGCTTGTTTCTTGCACTCCACCCTCCACCCTCTAGCTCTGGATGTGGCTCCACCCTACTCAATATGTCCTTCTCCTTTTTTGTTGGCCTTTGTCCTAGGATTTGAGGCTAATCAAATGACTCGCTATGCTCATCACGTCACCCACACTGACATCTTGTGCCAATCTTTGATCTCTTTGATGAGGCTAATTATTGCCTCTATTTTATGATAATTTTAATACTTTGTTTTAATGCCACCAAGACATTTGTGAACTTATGTTTACCTAAACTAATGATTAAAATCTAGAATAGAAAAATTAACCCATGGGTAGATAGTATGTCATATTTTTCCAATAATACATATATAATGTAGTATTTCATATAACCATCAAAATGTGTGTTCTAATATTTGGATTATGCTTATTTGAAAATATCTCTACATTATAAGTAACTTGTTAGCAAAGGAAATAGAAGATGATTAGAAGAATTTAAGGGAGAACATTGAAGATGGTCGACGACATTCAAGGAGAAAACATTGAGGCTCAACCACATTGGAGTGTAAGAAGACATAGTGGTACCAAGAGACACAACCACTACCAAGGAGGAGCTATGAAGAATTGTTATATTTTATTTGCATTTACTATTGTGTCAAATCAGTTCCCCGAACTTTATTACTCATACCCTAAGTCGTTTCCTTCTTTCTCTTTGACAAATTTGTTGTTAGTTAGTTTGCTTTCCTATTTTTGAATAAGTGTCAATCCTCTATTTATAGGGATTAGATCAATGGTGTTAAAAAGTTAGAAGAAAGTTTATGGAAAAAAACTGTTGACTCTAAACGAGGATGCCGACAGTGCCCTCAGTGACCCCGCAGATCATAGGGATGAGGATATCGACAGTGCCCTCTGAATAGGTGTATAACCTTTCACTGGCCCTTCCTAAACGAGGATGCCGACAGTGCCCTCAAGAACCCCAGCTCAATAAGGATGAGGATATCGACAGTGCCCTCTGAATAGGGGTAACCTTCACGAAACACATAAAGGTTCTGGGTCGGGCCAGACAGGACGAAGGCGCAGGAGGCAACCCGCCACCACACCAAGGAGGATAAAATCCTAGCAATGGCAGGGTATGATTTTTTATCTTTTTCGGGGAGGCAACAAACCACCACACCAAGGAGGATAAACTCCTTGGTGGGGGCAGACTTGAAATCAGCCTGAAGAGTGAGGAAAAGGGTGGGGGCATTTTTTTATAGTTTTATGTATCATTCTCATGTAATGAATTTTTGGAACATAATGAAATAGCTCTTGGTTTACACTCTATATTAGTAGATTAGTAGAAGCCAACCAAGGTGGTCCACTTGGAAGGTAAATTAGATTAGAGTAGTATAGATTTTTTTTTCAATATTTCTAGTATTGCAGGTAGAAGTTATAAGTTCCTTCCTGTAGCATCATACTTTGTGAGTGTTCCTGCAACATTTGTAAGAATAGTTATAGTAGATGAACTGAGTTGTGGTATAAGTTAGTATTCAATTGTATTTCCAACATTCATTTTAGTGAGGAGTTAAGTGTCTTAGTTTCCTACAACACTAGTGTAGGTTCTTTCCTTGCATTTTACTTTCCTACAGCATAAGCATAATGACTTATTAAGAAACCTAGTGCACATATTGTGCTGACCATTTCAAGTATATGTCCTTAGGATTGTGTGGATTTTTGACTTTATTTTTTTTTTCTTTTGCATCCAATGTGCCTTCATTAGCCATGGTAGGGGTGCATGAAGGAGAGTGTATGGATGGTGAACGTTGGAAGGAATTCAAGGATGCATGCCTTTGTTGATCTTTATTAGGAGTATGAGAGGATGAAGTGGAAAACATGGATATAGTGGATGGATGTATGTAAGGACCTAAAATGGAAGGAAAGGATGAAGGATTTGGTGGTGGAATATAAGGACCTAGAATCGATGGAAGTGAGGAAGGAATAGGGATATGGATATAAGGTCCTAAAATGGATTTGGAAGATGAATGATGGAAGTGTTTAGGTTTGGAAGGAGGAATTGTGGAAGGTGTACCAACATCTTGAGATGTTATTTGTTCAATGGGATACTTAGCATTTTCAACACAAGATGCAAGTCCAGGTAGATGGGATACATGAGTGGATTGGATAGGTGTGATGGGATCATGTGGAGGATTATGAGGGCTAATGGTATCTTGAGATGGGGTGGGATCATGAAAGGGAAATGAAGGGGTGCTTTGATCTTGACTTAGAAGAGGATCATGGAGTGGAATGCATGGATCATGAGATGGAATAGGATCATTGAGAAGGAGTGATTTGATCTTGACATGGAGGAATATGAGTGGATGGAGTGGAAGAAACTTCAGTATGAAGTGGAGGATCTATGGATGCTAACTTGTGAGATAGAGTGGAAGCAGTAATGTGCATGGTACATGGAATGCCTTGATCTTGATTAGGAAGGGGATCGTGAGATGGACTAGGAGGAATAAATGGATCTTGAGGGATAGGGGAAGGATGGGATGAAGAAATTCTCGAATCTAGAGGAGAAAAGGAATCTATAGTGACATGCTTTGGAGGAAGAACTTTGGGTGATTGGCTCTCTTTATTTTGTTCTTTAAATTTAGCCAATAATGATGATAAAAACCCCTTACAAGGTGGGGATGATGTGGATTTTGGAGGATTAGGATGGTGTGAAGGTGGAACTATGGGTAGTTGATTGCACGGAGGATTGGGGTTGGATGGGACATGAGGACTAGGATCTTCAAAACATGGAGGAAGAGGACACATGGCATGGAAGGTGGCCTCTTGTTGTTGGCTTGCCAAGAGATAATTCTTTAATTGTTCCATTTCCATGGCAAGGGCATTTGTGTTTGAGGAATTGTGTGGACTATGAATAGAAGTGTATGTCGATGAAGGATAATGAGGTGGATTTCCCTTGTCAAAGGTAGAAGAATAATGAACATGAGATGGATGAGAGTTGGATATGAAATGTTGAGGATGAATTTGATATGCAGGTTCAACGGGAGGTATAACTCCATATTGTCTTTGAAGATTTTCAACCATTTGATTAAGCAAATTCAAATCCACAGATGTTAGAAGAAGAGTGATGAAAGATTTGATGATGAAGGAAATATAAACTTGGGACTAGGAGTGAATGTTGGACTTCGTGTTGATTTGATTTGAATTGGATTTGAATTGGATTTGACTTGATATGATTTGATTGAATTTGATTTGATTAAATTTGATGTTGATTGGATTGGATGAGGGTTTGATTTGATTTGATAAAAACCCTATGATATGGCAAACAAGTGAATGTGAGATTTGAATTAAAGTCCAATGTTGATGACAATGCTCCTATGACCAAAGTAGAAGATTGGTGAAAGATTGAATTTTGAAGAAGACGTGAATGAAATTAGGAAGATTGATTGTGGAGGAATATGTAAATAGATCAAATTAAGAATTGATTAGAAATGATTGAATTTAACAAGGGATTGGATTAGAATGATGATGATGTGAAGGATTGAATTATTAATGCATTATGAGATTGGTGGAGGAAATTGGATCTAGATGATGATGAAGCATGACTAGGATGAAGATTAGGAATGAGATTGAATGATTAGGAAGACGAGGAAATGATGTGGATGAATAGAGATGATTAAGACTTCAAGGAAATGGTTTGAATGATGAAGACTAGATGTATGAAGGTGATGAATGTGATGGAAAGAAGAAGTGACGTGGAAGTGATGTGGACAACTTGACTAAGAGGTCTTAAACCAAAACTTGTTATTGTTGTTTTTGAAATTGTTTGATTTTTTTTTTTTAGATTTTTGAAGTTTTACAATTTTTTGGATTTTTATGTTTTATGATGTTTTTGGGTTTTTTAAATTTGAGATGCAAAATATATACAATGAAATATGTACAAGGCAAGTGTGTTTCAAACACTCAATAATGTCAAACACACCAACAATCCTATAAGGTTTTGACTAGGATGTACAAGGATCAACTAAAGGGCAACCTCGATATACATAAGGTACATGAGGCCAAAATCTGTAGATGAAAGAAAATACTGCCACACAGTCGAGGGGAGACGGTGACCCAAATCTCCTCTTCACTTCCCAAAGGTATAAAGCTCTTTGGGGCTTAGCCAAGAGTGACAATATTTTTCTTCCAAGAGAGGTGTCTTTCAATTCACCTCCTGATATTTATACTCCACCAAAACACTGGAGTTGAGGTCATCCCAAGGGGTGATGAAATCCCCAAGCAGGCCTCCTCAAAAAAGAAAAGCAAGACCACTTATTTCTTTTGCACCCAAGATCACCCAAAGGCATGAGGGGAGAGAATACGTAAGTGGCCTCGGGGTTCAAAAGACACTTGTTCTTTCCCAATGAAACTTTAGGTTTTGTAATCTACTTGAAGACACACGTGTTTAAACCATACAATGTTCTTTCCAACTTGAAATCATCGTCAACATAAATGAAAATGTGAATTCGTCAACAAGAAAGTAAATCGAGCATGTGCATAAGCAAATTGCTAAAAATGAAATCAATTTCCCTTAAGGCATTCAAGATTGTGTGAGTTCATTTTAAGCACCAATTCCAAATGTTTGCTAGCCTAAGCATAGATGTCCATTCCCTTAAGGAATTCAAGATTTAATTTGATTGTTTTAGCATTTAACCATGCATTCAAAGATGAGTGTTTATGCATACAAGTTCATTCCAAAACAAACTTAAGGCAAAACCTGCAAGCAATATGGTTAGTGATCAAAATATCCCTGCAAAAAACACAAGTTAATGCAGCGAAAATGTGGGAAAAACGTGAAACAACCCTGCAATGAAAGAGTTAGCATAAATTTTTGTCTTTGACAGGAAAAATAGAGATATAAACAGCATCAAAATCTCATAAAACTAGACATGATGACGGGTTCAGAATCAGCTTTTCGAGGATATTTCATTTTTCAAAAATGAAGTTTGTATGCTCAAGTTATGAGCAAAAAACCAAATGCTACTCCTTATGGCCTAGAAGGGCATGTGGACTGCTGATGCAGTGCTGACATCAGTGACCTAGAGAAAAAATTTGACGGTTAGGAACATGTCAAGAAATTTTTTTTTTAATTGTTTTTGACATTTTTGAAAAAAAAAAGAAAAAAGAAGCCCCCCTAAACTTGACAGTAAAAAGATGAATGTTATGTTGTAAAAATAAAATGGAAAAGAGAATAAATTTTTTATTTTTTGGTCTTTCCCCTTTGCATTTTACGAAAAAAAAAAACAAAATATTAAAAAAAAGGAAATGGGGGATTGCAGGCCGGCAGAGGCAGAGATGGCACGGGCGGAGCGGTTAGGGTTGAGTAGAGGTGATGATGGAGTAGGGTGGTTTGGTGAGTGGCCAGGGGGAGGAAAGGAGGCCACGGTGGAGAATGAAGGGTAGCAAGAGGCAGAGCACTCAGCAGAGGTAGGCGTTGGAGGTGATGGCCGCGAGAGGGAGGTGTTTGCAAGGGTTTCGAGCGAGTGGAGGATGGGCACAGGAAGGGGGAGTGTTGTGAGCGGAGGGGTTTCAAAGCTCGAGATATCTAACCTACCATCAAATTTCATGTAGGACATCATAAGTGATGTCACTACACATCTCAACACAATGATTGCAAAGAAGAAGCACGCAAAAGCTGAATCATGATTGGTTGAGTACTATCCTCATTACTGCAAATAGAAGCAAGACTAAACATGTAAATTGGTAGCCAACCTAGAGAACCTGTGTTGCATAAAAATGTAACTAAGGAAATAACACTAAGAAACTAATGCACATTCCTACATTATCATGCAAAACCTCAAAATATGAAAGAAGACATGTAAATGAACAACATGAAACAAACAAGAGTATTAATAAAATCAAAATAGAACTATGCAAACCTCACAAATCACCAAGTGGTTGATGATTTTCTTGCTCATGGGATGTGGTTGCTCACAATTCCTGTAGCATAATAATGAGGTAGATAGTGCTTGTGAAAATGAGGAGAGGACTCTCCATTTATAGGAAAATGGATGCAACGGACAGTTGAGATTGAATGCAAGATGGAGGGCTAGGATCCCTAAGGATCGATGAGGTGTCAATGAGGTGGAGGCCAAGTAGTCTCCACATAGATTAGGGTTTTGACCATTCAAAGGGGACAATATGCTCACATATGTGTGAGCAACCTTTGATGGTGACATGATCAATGAGGTGTGAGAAGCATAGCTTCTCACACATGTGTGAGACAACTTGATTCTCATGCAAGAGGACAAGTGTGCAAGAGGTGTGAGAAGGCATGGCTTCTCACACATGTGTGAGAAACCTTGACTCTCATGCAAGAGGACAAGTGTGCAAGAGACATGCAAGACATGAGCGATGAGGGAAGTGTGAACATCTCTCACACATGTGTGAGGATTCCTCACACATGTGTGAGAACACACTTAGGATTAAGAGGTGATTAGCTAGGATGATTAGGAAAAGAAAGCATGATTAAGGAAGTGGGTAGGTTTAGCATGATGGGTTAGGTAGGCTAGTGAAGTTAGGTGAGGGTTAAATGTAGGATCCATGTGCTCAAGTAGGATTAAATGTAATATTTAATTCCAAAGGGGTTTAGGCAAGGAATTAATTAAGTAAACAAAGTACTTAATTAAAAGGAATGGGTTAAGATTTAAATAAACCTTAGTTTATTTAAATCAAGGAAAGGCTAGGATTTAGATAAACCTTAGTTTATTTAAATCAAGGTAATGCAAATGTAATTAAATAAATACAAATTTATTTAATTAAAGGTAGGGGAATTAAATAAACAATGAATATTTATTTAATTGGCTAGGAACAGGTTTTGGAAAAATTTAGGTGTCTACAAAACCAACACTTTCTGACTTAGTACATGAAGATAGATGGGGACAATGATCAAGTGTTCTTCATTGCTCAACATCAACCGTGGGCCTTGAGATAAGGTATTCCTCAAGATCCTCTACAATTTTCAAATCCTTATAATAATAAATGGTAGAACCAAAGCTAGTAGAATCCTTCCTAGTACTCCCAACCTTCTTGTCCAAACCAATATAATAACTAGTTTCCAAACCAATACAATCACTAGTGGAAAAACCAACAAATCAATCAATGGAAAAAACCAACAGAACAACTGGCAACCACCATAGGGAAATTAGTGGCCTAAAAATCAATGGAGGGGACCTTCACAATGGCCTGACCAAAATCTTGGTAACCCACAACTATTACCTCTAGTTCCATCTCCTACAATAATGCCACCTCCTACAACAACTAATGTTAACCCTAAGCCAACTTAGTTGCCTACTCAGCCTTAACCAAATCCAAATAACAAGCAACAACAATAGTAAATGTACACTATAGATACTCAGCAATCCCCTACATATTCCTTAGAAGTATCTGATATACATTTAAGGTTGGGTAAAACTTTGTCTACACCAGAATACCCTATTATAACAAAAGTTGTAGATACTCCTGCAGCACCCCTTCTAGAAGTGATACTGCCAGATATCAACCTACCAACTAATGTATCTAGCAAGACTATTGACCATACCATAGTGAATCCTCCTTTTCCACATAGGCTAGATAAAGAGAAATCTATACCCCAAAAGGAAGAGACATTTGACATTATTGAGCAGTTGAAAAACATGCATGTTGAAATTCCTCAGTTTCAAGCTATCAAGGATGTCCCTAGTTATGGAAAAGCTATTAAGGAAGTATGTTTTAAGAAGCTAGGGAAGAAGTAGAAAGACCCTAAAATAGTTCATGTTGTTGGGCAACTAGCAGATATCATATTAGGGAAGGTAGTAACACCAAAGTATTCAGACCCTGGTAGTCTAGTGGTTAACTTGATCATAAATGGACAGGCTGTAAAAAATGCTTTGGTTGATCTTATAGCAATAATAAATGTAATGAGAAAAGATACAATGCATAGGTTATGCATGGAGGGCTTGAGGATAACTCCCACAGTGTTACAACTTACAAATAGTTTAACTGTCACTCTAGATGGTCTCACAGAAGATGTGATAGTGACTTTAGATTCATGGGAGCACCCTGCTGATTTTCTTATCCTATCACCCAAAGTCAAACTTATTGGCTATCCTATCATATTAGGAAGACCCTAGTTAGTCACTACTGATTCCAAAATTAGTTATAGATCAGGCAATATGACAATTTCAAATGGTCAAAACATAAGGAAGCTAAAGCTATATCCACCTACCCAACCCCAACCAAATTTGGGAGAACCTATTTGACCAAATTTAGGAGATGAAGAGGAAGAACTAAATTCTATAGCCCAACTCATGATGTTGCATAAACAATCTTTTCTAAAAATGTAGGAAAAAGATGATATAGTACAAAGCATTCTCACCAATGAGTGTATAGTAGCCAAAGATATTGATGACAATTGTGTCTTACAACTATGTACCTATGAAGATTATGTTTACCTAGCAACTCCTAAAATAATTGACCAGCTACTGTCAAGAGAAGTATCTACAAGACTAGTGCCAGAAGTGGCAATGGTAGAATTAACAACTACTGTGGAACTTTCCCTTGGTCATAATCTTCATGTGAATAATAAGCTGTCCATATCCCAACTAGAACTGTTAACCAAGCTCCTCAATCAACATGAAAAAGCCTTTTCTTGGGATTATAAGGATATGGTAGGATTGAGTCCTAAACTTTGCACCCATAGGATATATATTAATGAAGAAAGCTTGCACTTTCGACAGCCTCAAAGGAGAATAAACCCAACATTGTGTGAAATAGTTAAGATAGAGTTGCAAAAATTATTGGATGCTAGATTTATCTATCTAATCTCTGATAGTAAATGGGTATCACCCTTAGTTATTGTAATTAATGAAGGAGGGAAGTGGTGGATCTATGTAGATTATAGAGAATTAAGTAATGCCACAAAAAGAATCACTTTCCTTTACCTTTTATTGATCAGGTTTTGGATACTTGGCTCGAAAGATATACTTTTCATTTTTAGATGGATATAGTGAATACAACAAAATAAGCATTGCTCTAGAGGATCAAGAGAAGACTATATTTACATGTCCTTGGGGTACTTATGCTTACTCTCTATTACCATTTGGTTTATGTAATGCACCAGCTACTTTCTAGAGAGTTATAATCAGCATCTTTGCTGATATATCACATGATTGCATGGAGATATACATGGATGAATTCACTACATTTGGTGTCACATTTTAGGAAGCTTTGAAGAACTTGGAGAAGGTACTCATCCGATGTGAAGGGTGCAATATGTCTCTCAATAGTGAGAAATACTTCTTGATGATGCAGGAAGGAATAGTGTTGGGACATTTTATCTCTGAAGCTGGAATCCAAGTAGACCCTACAAAAGTAGAGGTAATTCTCACACTCCCCACTCCTACAAAATAGAAAGAAGTCATAAATTTTTTAGGACATGTTGGTTATTACAGAAGATTCATTAAAGATTTTAGATAGATAGCTAATCCTCTTTATACCCTTCTTACCAAAGAGGCTGAATTTACCTGGACAAAGGAATGTGAAAAATCCTTTCAAAAGCTTAAATCATTGTTGACCTCTACACCAATACTTAGGGGTCCTAATTGGACTTTTCCTTTTCACATACATACAGATGCTTCTAACTATGCCATAGGTGTAGTTCTAGGACAAAAATCCCAACATCTTAAAAATGCAATCTACTATATTAGCAAGAACCTTCATGGACCAAAATTAAACTACACAGTGATTGAAAAAGAATTGTTAGCAGTAGTTTATGCTCTGAAAAAATTCCAACATTACATAACTGGCTATCCCATATTTGTTCACACTGATCATGTATAAATTAAATACCTCATGAAAAAACTAGCTATTATAGGTAGGTTAGCAAGATGGCTACTGTTGTTGTAGGGATTTGATATCACCATCATTGATAAGCCTGGGAGAGCCAATGTGGTAGCTAACAAGAATCCACCATGATGAGGATGACACTACTTTGATAGATGATACATTTCTAGATGAGAATTTATTTCATACTGTTGTCCAAACTCCATAGTATGCAGACATTGCTAACTACACTAAAACTAATAAAATGCCAACACATTTCTCTTACAAG
This sequence comes from Cupressus sempervirens, assembly GCA_028749045.1. Taxonomy (NCBI): domain Eukaryota; kingdom Viridiplantae; phylum Streptophyta; class Pinopsida; order Cupressales; family Cupressaceae; genus Cupressus; species Cupressus sempervirens. The sequence goes on from CM053790.1 coordinate 405,119,305, forward strand.
GAAAATAAGTTGCTTGTAAAGAAAAGTTTCCATTTCTCTTAGATTGATAATATCTTATTTTGTACTAGACCTGATCAAGTTATGAGATGTGTGAGAGAAGATGAAACATATGATATTCTACATGCATGTCATAATGAACCATGTAGAGGACACTTTGCAGCAAAAAGAACAACAATGAAAATTTTAACAACTAGGTACTATTGGCCTATGCTTCACAAAGATGCAACTAACTATAAACAAAAGTGTGATAAATTTCAAAGAATGGGCAGACCAACAAGAATAGATGAAATGCCTCTCAATCCACAACTAGAATTAACACCATTTGATAAATAGGGCATGGACTTCATTGGTCCAATTAATCCTCCATCCAATGGGAAATCATATATCCTTGTGTGCACTAACTACTTGACAAAATGGGTTAAAGTCAAAACAATGAAGCATGCCCGTGATCATAAAGTTGCAAAATTTATGTATGAGGAAATCTTTGCTCACTATGGTGTACTGAGAGAAGTTGTCACTGACCAAGGTGCTCAATTCACTTCTAACCTAATTAAAAAACTTATGAAACAATATAATATCAAACATAAAAAATCAAGCCCCTATCACCCTCAAGAAAATGGACAAGTAGAAGTCACAAACTGGGAGATAGAGGTAATGTTAACAAAAATAGTTCATTTGCACCGAAGGGATTAGAATAGTAGACTACCAAAAGTTGTTTGGACCTACAGAACAACATGGAAGACTACTACAAGGTTCACACCATTTGAGTTATTATATGGGAAATTAGCAATGCTCCCCACTGAATTTTAACATAAAACTTTAAGAATGGCACTGGAGTTGAGTATTGAACTTCTTGCAGCACAGAGAGAACATCTTTTGCATCTTAATTCTTTGGATGAAATGCACAAGGCTGCTCTGGAATGCATTGAAATCATAAAGAAGCAAAGGAAACAAAGGCATGACTCTCACATTAAGAATAAACAATTTCACATTGGTGACTAGGCATTTCTATATGATTCCAGATTTAAAGATACATCAAGCAAGCTACAGACACAATGGCTAGGTCCCTATGAAATAAACCATGTATTTGTAAATGGAACCATCTAGATAAGTACCATTGATCTAGTGTCTTTTACATTCTTATTCAATGGCCATAGAATCAAGCTATATAAATGGTCCCAAACAAAAGAGGACTTCCTGCAGCAATTTCAATAGCTAGCTTCAAATGAACAACAAGTAACACTTCCTACAGTAGAAGGTGCTGACCTCTTTCTTATAGCTCTTCAATACTAATTTCTTCATGTATGCCCATAATAAAAAATTTATGCCCACATAAAGTTCACAATTCTTCATTCACTTTCTTATTTCTTCTTTTCCAACTCATCTCATTTCTTTACCTACCACCCACTCACCTTCCATGTCATCATTTTACAATGCTTTCAATAAACACTGCCTATTTGCTAACATATACTATCACTGCTGATGTATTTTCTGCCACCTTTTGGTACGTGCAACGATCAACCAATAGGTATAAGATTTTCAAATCTTTATTCATTTATAATACATAGATTTTGTTGCTTATATCTAGTACTACATTATTTATATTATTTTGGCACTATGCTAGTTCCATACCCCGTATTAAGTGTGACAAGTGTGGACACTTGTCAATGTTTTGTAGGGGGAAAGGAAGGTTACTAAAACCCAATGACATTCTTATTTATTCATTAACAAATTTCAAATATTTGCACTCCCTTTATTTATTAAAACTCAATTGTTATAAGTACACAAGTGTCTAGGCATCGTACCCTTATTCTTGAATGATTCCTTATTGTCAAGCTATGATGTGACCTAAATTTAATTTTCAAGTGATCTGAATTCAATTCTTGGATGATTTTCACATATCTATGATTTACTCTCATTAAACTACATTATTATTGCTCATAATAAGTTATTATGACATTAATTAGGAAAAAAAGTTTGAAACGTGAAAATGGGTCTGTAAAAAAAAAAGAAACAAAAGAAATCCTAAATTCATAGGAGGGAAGAGGAAAATAGTGTAAGAAAAGTAGAGACTAAAATTGTCAAGCAAGAATGGGTGGACAATTGCAGCGATGAGAATCAGTGGAGCATACTATTTTACTCTTAGATGTAGAGGCAGTGAGAAGATTTAATGTGTGGCTAGTTACGCTATTTCTTAAGTTTAACAACATTTGATGAAGAAGCAACCACAAATTTTACCAGATCATTTAATGAGGGAGAAGCTACTATATGGGGATTGATAGTTTTTGCTATAGAAGAGAAAATAGAAAAAGTAACTGGGTTACCAACAGTAGGAGAACATTACCCTCATATGCATGATGCAAGATCAGCCAGGGCTCAATTTATCATAAAAACTGATCCTCAGCTGGATATAACCAAGCAAGATTGCAAAAGGACATCTCTTCTACTACCATACAATGAGCTAGTTATGAACATTATTAGATACCTCACCTGTGAAGGAATATTTTCATATTTGTATACATATCATTTTAAATTGCTCAGTTACGTAAGGCACAATTATCCAATAAATGTTTCCAATTTCTTGTATAACATGTTATGCATTAGTGCTAAAGAAACCCAAAAAGGGAAGGAAAACTCTATCACCCATCATGCCTTAGTCAAATTTCTTATAGAGAGATCACTTAGGGATACCTCTTCCATGTCATGGGTAGAATTTTCTAAGCTAAAACCCTACAACCCTAGGTTGTCCTTAATAAATAGCCTAGTGAACAAAATGTAGCTCCCATTGATGAACCTGCTGAGAAAAGTACTCAAGGTGTTGAAGCTGATAATGTGCAAGAGAATTGCCCTTACCAATTCAAGAGACTAAAATAGCTACCTCTACCCAATCAAAGAGAAAAAAAATTACAAGAAGAGACCTCGGCTCTGGTAGTAGACAAACCAAACCCTACCGTTGCAAAGAAAAAGAAAACTAAGATGGGTCTTATAGCAGTCACTCTTGCAGAAAAGACACTGAAAGGAAGTAGTAGGAAGAAGACTATGATACCTAAAAAGATCCCTATGGGAAGAAGTCCTAGAATGAGGGGACAAACTTCTAAGGTGTCAGTAGAAGCTCGATCTACTTCATCCAAACCACCCACTAAAAAATCCCTAGTACAAATTGTTTTGGATGACTCTCCTCCTCACCCTAAAACTTCAAACATTCCTAAAAACCCTAATGAGGAATGTAGGGTTGAAGTAAATCAAAATCAAAATGATTCCCCAATAGGCCAACAAGGTACCCTATACTGTAAAGATAATGGCTAGTTCCCTAAAAGCCCACATGGATTACAAATTTCTTAGAGAATTCATGGAGGGAATAGAGGAAAAAGAAAAATAACTATGAAGAGGACAGTGGTCCCATTACCCTACAAAAACTTATTTTCTAGTTGTATGGAAAAAATATGCTTGTTGTAGCCCTTTGGGAAGAGGAAAGGAAGAAGATGAAGAAAGTCATAGTGTCCCAAGGTGAGGAAATTACATATTTGAAAGAGCAATTGGTAAACCAAAAACAAAGGATGGATCATGCCCTCCAATTGGCTGATCAAGCACTTTCTTGTAGACCACCACCTCGGATTTATGCTATGTGTTTAAAGGAACAATTCCTTTTATTCCAACTTATGCTAACCCTCAAGAACATAAATGTCAAATTCAAATCAGCTCAAGAATTCTATGGTTTATACCAAAGAACTTGCTCTATGAGTTATATGTGCACAATTTTATCATTCCAATAGAAACTCAATGGAATCCTTTACTCTACATAGGGGATATACATCTGAGGGCTTTGATGTCCTAGATGCATAATGAAGCTAATAATGATAGATAATTGAATAATTATAGAGATGAGGAAAGAACATAGCCCCTGTTATTGAGAACTGAGAGTAGTAAATTAGAAGAAATTCTTAGGGATTGGTTTAGATTGACTTATGGGGATAAGAACAAGGGAATAAGGGATAGGATCTTCACCACTAGAACCAAGGACTATGCAGAATATGAGAACCTACCATACTTTACCTTTCAAAGAGCCATGGTTGGTGCTAAAAGTAGGTTGGCTAGATTACCTAAGACACTCAAAAGATCAGAGCCACACAATCCTATCAATTTAGAGGCCACCCTTTACCGAGTTCCAAAATATATACAGTTGGGGAAATAAGCTAGGGAAAAACTGTGGTGCCCACTCACAATGCAACCTCTAATGCTCATGTGGCCCTTGTATGATATTAATGCTAACAGACTTGAAAAGTTGCAAGAGGACAATAGAAGGGAAGTTTGGGAGAGAACATGAGGATTCTACTACACCTTCAAAAGTAGCAAGAGAGGAAGGACTGATGTTGGAGAATTCAGATCACTAACCAAGAATTGTAATGCTTGAGGAAAAGCATCAATTTACAAGGGAGAAAATGATGAGGCTAATTATTGCCTCTATTTTATGATAATTTTAATACTTTATTTTAATACCACCAAGACATTTGTGAACTTATGTTTAACTAAACTGATAATTAAAATCTCAAATAGAACCATTAACCCATGGGTAGATAGTATGTCATGTCTTGCCAATATTATATATATAATGCAATATTTCATATAACCATCAAAATGTGTGTTCTAATATTTGGATTTAGTTTGATTATGCTTATTTGCAAATATCTCTACATTATAACTAACCTATTAGTAAAGGAAGTTGAAGATGGTTGGAAGCATTTAAGGGAGACCGTTGAAGATGGCTGACAATGTTCAAGGAGAAAATGTTAAGGTTCAGCTATAGTGAAGTGGAAGAAGTCATAATGGTACCAAGAGACATGATCACTATCAAGGAGGAGCTATGAAGAATTTCTATAATTTCTTTGCATTTATTATTGTGTCAAATTAGTTGTCTAGACTTTATTACTCATACCGTGAACTATTTCCTTCTTTCTCTTTGATAGATTTGTCGTTAGTTAGTTTGCTTTCCTATTTTTGAATAAGTGTTGATCCTCTATTTATAGGGATCATATCAATGGTGTTAAAAAGTTGGAAGAAATTTTATGGAAAGAAACTATTGACTCTTGCAGTGAGTTGTTTTTATAGTTTTATGTATTGTTCTCATGTAAGGAATTTTTGGAACATAATAAAATAGCTCTTGGTTTACACTCTATGTCAGTATATTAGAAGAAGTTGACCAAGGGGGCCCACTTGGAAGATGGATTGGATTAGACTAGTATAGATTTGTTTTTAGTATTTCTAGTATTGTAGGTAGAAGTTAGAAGTTCCTTCCTGTAGCATCATACTTTGTGAGTGTTACTATAGCATTTGCAAGAATAGTTATAGTAGATGAACTGAGTTGGAATATAAGTTAGTATTCAATTGTATTTCTAGCATTCACTTTAGTGAGGAGTTAAGCATGTTACTTTCCTACAATAGTAGTGTAGGTTCTTTCCTTGCATTTTACTTTCCTACAGCATAAGCATAATGACTCACTAAGAAACCTAGTGCAAATATTGTGCTGACCATTTCAAGTATACCTCCCTAGGTTAACAAATTAAATGCACCTCATGGTGGGGAAAATAGTCCTTAGATTGAATACACTATTCCTAAGTATGGCCTTGGGCATGATTATTATACACCTATTGTAAGGTAGATCACTCTTCTTGCAATCTTCTTTAGAGAGTCTATCTTCCCCACCTCAGTCGCTACTTTTGACATACCTTTTATCACTTGAGGAGAACTAATCTATGCCTACATCATCATTTCATCACCCACTTCCACCTAGAAAGCCTACTGAACTACATTCCCTAAAAACATCATCAAAGCTGACAAAGGAGTTTCTTCCTCCTTGATTCTTGAACCCCCAAGTTGTGCTTGCACCAACCCCACATGATTGACTCACCCTACTCACAAACTAACACTTGGATCTCAGGTTGATACACCAATTCATTGGATGTATGTTAGATGCACTTTTCCCTTCATCCTTGCCTCACCCATCCTCCCTAGATAACATCACTCTCCTGCTATGACTGATCTAGTGATCTCAACATGCTTTCAAACACATACTTACTTGGCCTTTCAAACAAACTAAATAGCTATGTTATCTCCTTCATTGTGCTTCCTTTCATATGCACATTATTCATCTATTTATGGTCATCACTTGCCACACACTACACTTCACTAGCCTTTCTATGCATTCACTCTATACAACCCATCATACCAATACCAAGTACACTTGCCACTCTACCTTGACATTTTAATACCCTGATCCCCACTGACACATATCTTCCCACAAAATCACCATGCATTCTACCATAGAATTATTCTTGACACATCCCATGACTTATTACCAAAATCCTACAATAGTTTCATCCATAGAGAATTGAGTAAACTTGACACAATTGTACACAACTGTTGGCACTAACCATATACAAATAATAGCTTTTCTACTATTATCAGCTTCTAGTATCTCAATGATGTGTTTGACCAGAGGTACTAGGCCGAAGACATGATCTTTTATTTTTCTTTGGTTTTCACTATTCTGATTGAGTGATCCTTTTATCATTATTGGTGTCCACTTGTAAGTGCATCCTCTCATTTGGAAGTCCATGTGTACCTCAACCAATTTTGCATGAGATCTTAGGTGAGGTTCTTTATCTAACACGTGTCTATTTGCATGTTTGTTTTCATTCACTATGGAAATAACTTTTTTTCTTGATGATTATCATGTTTTGCATGTACATGTTTGTTTTTAATCATAATTCATGGCATGATATAGTATTCATATTGCCATAGCTAAGCTATGGTCATTGTACTATGTCACTTTTTATTTAGGCACTCAATTAGGACATTTAATTTTCATCTCTTTACAAAATGTGACAGTTAGCTACATCCATCTAATTTTCATCTCATCTTGGGTACCTTAAAAACAAATGGTTGGCACATAAATTAGGATTACACTAGCATGCCTACACAACATCTTCCAACAAATTGGTAACAAAACCACAATATGACTATCCAATGATAGACAATAACATCTACATCACCGTGATCTTTTAACACTCAAATATTATGGACTTTGTGTCATCACAACACAACCACCTTTCATCACACTTCATTATCTATTCCACCTATGGCATTATGTGACCTTTGAATCTTACAAGTTGATCAGTTCACTATTTCCCTTATTGTCTCACACCTTTCCTATCATCTGTTGCATTATGTGACCTTCAAATCTCAAAAGTTCCAGTCACTATTTCCTCATCTCACACTTCTATGCATTCCATATTTCACAATCCTCATTGAGACCTCAAAGTTCCTTTGTGGGCTTCAGATCTAAAATGTTGAGTTACATCTCTTCATATCATTTCACCCCCTAGTATCATTTTTTTATGATATTTCTAATTGCATCCTCATTTCATCCATTACAATTCCTCATTTGAATTTCTTAGTCATTCTTATTTATACCATCTTAATTTTTATTTCCTTTTATACCATTTCATAGTCATTTCATTTAGTTCATTTTTCATTTTCATGCTTTTCTTTTATTAATTGTTTCATTTTCATTCCCTCTCCATCACATATCAAACATTAAATCTTTGCTCTTTATTTTTATCATTTCCTTCCATTTTTCACTTTCATTTCACTAGACCCATTTTCAATATTTTATTTATTTTTATCTTTAATTTTCATTCCATTTCATTATTATCATCATATCATTAATCCATCTTCATTACATTTCACATTTTAATTATTTTCATTTTCATTTTCATATTCATTCTTGTTTCATTCTTCCTCACTTACTCATCTTACATCTTAATCATCTTTCATCACATATTATTGTATTATTTCACCCATTTCATTCATTTGTTCATATCATATTTTTATTAAAACATTTTCATTACCATTTGTTCCATTATTCTATTTTTCATGTCATTTCATTCATACATTTCATTTATACACTTCCTTTCTACATTCATTGTCCACATGTCATGTTATTACATTAAGCATCTATACACTAAATTAATCATATGCATCACTACATTAATCATCCACATTATATCAACATCTATGAGTATTATATAAATAAAATCACAACATGACATACATCCATCCATAACATCAAATATATAAAGTTCATGATACATCAAGTGCAAAAGTTTGAACATCACAAAGCTTGAATAATCATATATCAAAATGCTCAAATAATCAACATTAAAAAGTCATCATCATAAATGATATACATGATAAGCCAATAAAATGAAATACAGCATGATCCAAAGATCACCCCTATGTCTCACCAACTACATCATCTGTATGTGTCTGATCTAGAAGTCCCTGCTCACTAGGGGCACTCCTCTCATCTCAAGGAACCTACTCTATCACATCTGTCATTAGTGTCATAGGAATAGTTGTGTTCATTTGAATTTTAGTTGCCCCATCTATCCTTAATGGCAGTGGTGGTAGTGGAGGCCTCAGTGCCATTGAAACTATAAATGCACGCAAAGTATTGGTCAACTGGGTAATTTGTGTCACCATCAATCCCATCTATACCTCCATAGAATTGATAAAAGTCTCCACCCCCAACAACCCACTCAAACTCTCTGGTGGTAGCTGTAGCTATGGTTGTACCTATAGTTTTTCCCTTGGTTGTAACCCTATGCACTTATGATTGGGACATGTAGACATAGCTTTTGCCACCTAATAAATTGCACATCATTTGGTAATCTAGCACTAGGAAGCTCAGTCCTACTATGACCCATATCATTTACTTGATGGCTTGATCCTACACTACTACCTATGCCTCCTCTCATCACCACCCCACCTTGGCCACAAAATTCTCAAGGTCTCTCTACTCCAACATCCCCTGGACTCTACACTAGGCCCAATACAAAAATCCTCTACTATGGCAACACTATTGCCCAACCTCAACCTCCATATCTCCCTTGCACCCTAGCTTTGCCTCTAGTTGTACCTCTGACTTGGTGCCTCCCCCTACCCCTCCCTTGTCTACCCTCATCATCACCATCTCCACTTTGTTTGACTCCTCCTTAATGCTAGGTTTTGGCTCTATTAGATCTGTGTATCTAGGATTTGGATGTTTTTGAATTTTTCATGCATAATCCCCCTCCATCCCTGTATCTCCCTCTCCATCCCCCAAATCCCATATCTAGGGTTTCACTATCATTTAAATGAATGTCTCACAACATGCCTCATACTCCAATTTTAGCCCCCATACTGGCCTCTCTGACTATACCTAAACATAGTGTGCTAATCCTTGTAGCATGTTGTATCAGCAGCCAAACTTTTTGACCACACTTCTGAAACAAAATCTCTCTATCACCACAAGCACCCAACCTAGTAGATATTGCAAAGAAACTAAATGCACCATCTCATCATCATCCTTGTCCCATGGCTATATAAACTTGTATAGCCTTCATATGACCTCATCAAGGTCATCCAACATCTGCCTTCAATACTTTGTCTTGCCTAGATGGGGTTGGATGATCACACCTAAATATACATAGATGTATGGCATGTCCTATGGCCATTGATGTACACATATCATCTAGGTGATGGGAAGGCACTCCCATGTCCATATCTATAATAATACCACCCTTTCTAACAATGACACTGCCTTTGAATACACCACCTAATGAAAATCATGATAGAGGTGGGCTAGTATGCAGCTCCCCATAAAAATCTTTTTAGTCGGTCAACCATATCCTGAATGATTTGGCCCCATCCTATAGGACATCTGCGTCTTTGCTTATCTAGTAGAATAAATCCCCCTATCAATCTAGATAACACTATAGCCAATGGCTCATACTATAACATTTGAATCTAGGGCACACTATTATCCTCGATGTCATCATCCCCAAATACATCTTTGAATCTTATCCCATCAAAAACCTAATCATAATAAACTAGATTTCCCACATTAGGATTTTGAGAATCTTGTAAACATCCTCTAGGGTAATCATCATCTCTCCAAGTGGCATATGGAAGTTGTTGTGGTCTAAGTGGCATCATTGGGCAATAGCTATCAATAATCCTCTATTCACTTGAAACTGAGGCATCTGTAATAGATAGATAAATTCACATTTTTTTATCACCTACCACTCCACCACATACAATCTACCTATCAACTCCAAGGGCCACAAGTACAATCCCTAAACCATGAGCTTTCGCCCATGTACCTATTTCATCAAATAATCAAACACTAACATTAGTTATCATCACAAGTGATCATCCTAAATCAATCAAGTATCAACATCTAGCTATTCAGCTAATGGTTCTATCTTGAACTAGTTATTTATCCTAATTTGTATCTTGAGATGGACATATTAGTTTTCCCTACTCTATATCTTGAGGGGGTACTATTTTCTACCAATTCAACATCACCTAATTGATTTTACACATCACTTTGTGACCACAAATTCTCTATTATTTTATTGTATCCGGGTTAATTCTAGACTCATCAATTTTACATTAAAATCTTATTCTATGCTATGAACAATGCTACACACAATCAAACTCAACTATTCGACTATTCCTCTATCAAACACACCTTAACCTAGCCATATGCTCTATCCAATTATTCAGATGTGCTACACTTAACATAAGCACTAGAAAAACAAGCATAAGTTCCACAACACATACATTCAACTTGACATTTCTCATCATTTTGGACTCATTAAACCCTAATTCTTAGAAGTGTTATTTCACATTGTATATGCACTCAAACAAACCCCATATGCACTAGAAGACTCAAATGTGCTATATAACGCTACAGATGTGCCATATTTTTCACATATGTTTTATTTCACTATTTTACTAAGGTCTTGAATGCATTATTCCTCCTTGAAAATGTGCTACTAAAGGTCTTGAATGTGCTAAAATATATTAAATGCGCTAAAATAAACATCAAATGTGCTAAAATGTCAAAATTACACTTTTATGGAGAAAATGTGTGCAAAAATATTAAAATCCATGCCAAAACTCAAAAAAAAAAAATTATAAAGGATTTTGATGACTTACAGGGGCATCATTGTTGGTTAGATGCTCATATATGTGACCTCTATTGAACCTATGCTCTCGCAATGGGACAACCATCCTCGTTGACTCAAAGCTCCAAGACACCAAAAGTAAATAGGGAGTGTAATAATAATAAGGTAAAAGGTATTTTGACCTATTTTACCCTCTCTTGGAGAATTTTATTATATTTTCAATATTATAAGCCCCTATTAAAGACTTTTGACTTGTTCTCCAGAATTGGGTAATATTCCAAAGCAACCCAATCGCCTACATTCACCCTTGTTTCCTCTCAATTATTTCAAAAATAAAATTGGATTCTACCTTTTTTTTTCGACCACTTTTTTTTCCAATTTCATTTTTGACGATGTAGTATACCCATATCAAACTAGGGCATCAAAAATTTCCAAATATCAAAAACATTCTACCCTAGCAAAATTCCAACATCAAATCAAACTTTGTCACCCAAGTAAGCTATTTTAAACAAAGGATATTAAAACATCAGAATATTGTACAAAAAATATAATGATCAACAATTAGACATCAAATCATCAAAAATTGGACATCAAATTATCAAAAATTGGACATCAAATTATCTGCAATCAAGCATCACATCAACCTCAAATCAAGAAAACATCTTTGATCAGACACTCATACAACAAAATTGGCTAAAAATTAGAAAATCAAGACAATCTTTGAATTAATATGCTTCACATATTACGTCAAAGAGGGGCACTTGTAGAAACCCTAAAATTGGCAAAGACCTAAAAAAACACAAATTTTGATCAAACAATGCAAATTAAAGACAAAACCAAATAACAAAGGAAAACAACATACTTTCAAATCAATTGTAACATCAAGTCATTAATCAATCAATCACCTACCAAATTAAAAAGGACCTAAATCACTTTAAAAAGAGGAAAAGCAATTCATAAAATCATAAAATGAAATTAAAAAAGGAAAAAGGAAAAGACAAAAGTTGAAAATACATGGAACATTTAATGAATCAATAAAAGGCATTTATCCTTACAAAAGTGAAAATCCTCCTTTTTTATAATTAAAAGAATTAAAAAATCCTCATTTATCCTGACAAACTAAGTCTGTTGGAATTTTCCTCTTGGTACCTTATAAAATATTTATAGTTTACCATTACCCTCTAGTGAAAATTAAAATCATGATCCTTACCCCAACCCCCTTCTAAAATCCTATAAATAAGAGGGAAAATCAAGAGAAAAAGGACCCAACTTTTAGGCATTTGCACTATAGGCACATTTAGAGTTATCATCCCTTTTAACATTGTTATTATCGAGAATTCATGTCATTTGGGTATCATTTTAGCATTTTTTTAGTGTCATTTAATATCATTTAGGCTTACATATGCACATGATTCTATCATTTTAGTGTTATTATCTTCATATAATATGCATTTTCATATAGATCTTGCATAAACATGTGTAGATCTACATTTGTAGCATACTCCAATTCTAGAACTATCACTAAGATGCTGATCTAAGAGAAATTTTAGCAATTGTAGTTAGGAAAACATGAGATGTTCGTAGATTCTTTCTTTAATAATAATTTATTGGGTCTAGATTAGTTCATTGTTATTTTGATTACACTCTGCACTAAGGTCTCATGAATACACAATCCCACCATGTACACTAAGCTAGGAGGGAATATAATGCATAAATGGTCAACCCATAAGGGTGAACATTTTAAGCCATTACATTTTTCCCCCACTTTAGCAATCTTTTCATGCATTGAGAGATATGTTAAGATAAAGTAACAAATACATTACCTAACTTACAAGTAGGAAGTTCTATTGTGTGGATTTTCCCTTACTTAGGAATATTTTAATAATGTTAATATGGATCTAACATATAGGGGCATGTTAGATGATAGGGGTGTATGTGATAGAGATGTCTTATAGGTACACCAATATGGTTAGCAAGTTGTGTTATGGTGATCCATGTAATAAGGTGACTTTGCTAATGTAGATGAGTAGATTTCCCTCCACAAAATGAAAGTGAACACATATTATCCTCTATGAAGAAAACAACAAATTGGAACCTATGAAAGCAACATAAGATTGGCCCATACAAAGGAAATGATAGATTGGCCCCTACGAAGGAAAGATAGTGGTTTGGCCCCCACTAAGGTGAGATGGTGATTTGGCCCCCACTAAGGCAAGTTATTTTCAAATAATATGAGAGGAGAACTTATTGTAATAAGAAATCCATAGTAAAAAGTAAAACATATAGATGTGTAAACATGACTAATCTTTGAGACAAGTTGTGATACTTAGGAGAAAGCATGACTTGCTCTAGAAAGGAAAAAAGGATTGCAATGATGATATTGCACCATGTATTACAAGAGAAATAGGGGGATTTGACAAGATTGGCATCAAAACCAAGAAGTAAGAATAAGTTTCCACTACGAAGGGATAAATCGCCACCTCCATCTGTGGAGAAAATATAAAGAAGAGAATATAAAAATAGAAAATAAAATTCTGGATCAACATGAAAGGGGAGTCTAAATGGCCCCAATACTTTGTAACATCCCCAAATTCAAAAATGAAGATTGTGACAACTAAAAGAAGTATTCAACATATAGAAGAAATTTCTCAATAAAAAAAATCTCATTTCCAAGTACCAATAGAGTACAAGGGTCCTTTACAAGGGAACAATGATTTAACAAAAACACATGTACATGTGATAGGGAGTAGGGATGAATCAATCACTAATTCATGCTTCTTGTCTACCTCTGAGACTTAGGTTTTCTTACTAGACCACCACATGGACCTATAGGACCTTTTTCAAGAAAATATCCCCCAATCCAAAACCCTACTCCACCATCTTGAATAATTTCCACTTCTTGTTGTTTGCGAGGCACCCGTACTAGATGAAGAGCATACAAAGTCTTCAAAAAAAAAGGTATTTTTGACCATTCTTCTCAACAACTTGTAGGATCATGGAAGGAGTCTTAAAACCTTTCAATGTACTCCTTTGGCATCTAAAAACATCTTTCTATGGTTAAGTTTCTACCTAATTTCACCCTTTTTCTTCAAAATAGGGCTACAAGGAAGAGCCCAAATTAGCCCTATTTCATCTAAAAAATAGGAATTTTCTCACTTTTCTTACACTCAACCTTCCAAGGTGTCTTCATGTACCTCTACTTATTTTTTGAGGGCTTTAACAATTTCTAGGTTATAGGCCCTAGAATGGTTGTAAGGGAAAATTGTTGTTTGGTCTTGTTCGATAGCTAAATGAATTGGTGGAAGCTTTTCCTTCCACCCAAGGAACCTCCTCTCACTCCTATTTCAACCTCCAAAATTATTCTGCAAAAATCTCTACAATCTTGCAAGAAACAAGCTCTACAATAGCACTATTCCCTAGTCGGGCATGCTTTACCTCGCCTAGGTCAAGAGCTTAAAAATGCTTGCTAGAATTTTGAAGTGACCTACTTTTACCACAATATATTACATTGATTTTACTCACTATACCCAAGAGGCCATACAATTCCAACATGGGATAGTGAGTTACACCATTGTTTCTACAAGTTGCTAAAAACTAACAAACTATCTAAAATAGAAAGATTTTTATAACTATGAAACAAACAAATTTCTAAGAGAAATTCCTAAAGAAAAAATATTCTAATTGAACCTATATATGATTTTATTAGGTATAGATACCAAGAAAAATGCCAAAGACACCTTAAAACTCATAAAATCAATAATTTTGCCTTCAAAATGTCATGCTACAACACTTGTTCGTACAAAATGACAATCAATTATGGCATTTTAGGTTTTGGAAAGTCTTTTATATCTCCTCCTAGGTATTTTCCCTCCATCCTTAGGGTTTTCGTCAGCCTCTTTAGTGTTTTTAAAAGGAAAGTCACAATTTCTTTCAAAATTAACATTTTTGCATTTTTTCTTGCTTACTTTTTTTAACACTTCTAATTTGTTATTTAGGCTATCCCTTAGCAATTACATGCTAGGGACCCTTCCCTAAGCTAGTGACTCATGTTAGATTATGGTGACTGATCAGGAAGGTACTGTACATACTTCATAAATAGTAGGGTTTGGGGCATTGCCGCGAAAAAAAAAATTGGGTCGTGGCCGACATGGTAGCTGACATATTATGGCCGACATGTTGTAACCCTAAAATGAATAAAATCCTTGTATAAAAGGGTTTAGGGTTAGGTATTTTTCATTATGTTGTGATGTGAAATTGGTTCTTGTTGCGGTATTGAGCTGTAAGGGATTACGAATTGTAATCCGGTTGTAATCACTAGATTGTAATAAGATCAAACTTGTTGTTTGGTGGACGTAGCCTAGGGATTGGGTGAACCACATTAAATCTTGGTGCCTTGTGTTCATTTCTGTGTGATCTATTATTTTATGTTATTGATTATATTTGCATATAGTTTTATTTCTATCCATGGTTTATCCCAACAATTGGTATCAGAGCCTGGTGAAAGACAACCTCACTCTGATACCACTTGTTATATCCATGCTCATGCATAAAACTGTCAAATTTTAGATACCATTGCCGAGGTGCTTGCTTCAAGCCATATAAACTTTTCTTCAATTTGCACACTAAGTTCTCCTTACCTTTGACCTCAAAACCCTGTGGCTGAGCCATATATATTTCTTCATCCAAATCACCATGAAGAAAGGTTGTTTTAACATCCAGCTGCTCTAAATGCAAATCTTCAATAGCCACAAGACTTAAAATAGTACAAATAGAAATCATTTTAACAATAGGAGAACATATCTCATCAAAATAAATTCCCTTTTTCTGTGCAAATTATAAGAAGCCAGGATGTCATATTCAATGAAAAAGTGTTGTACAAAGATCTATTGCAGCAACATGAGAAGAAAGAAGATGATTATGCAGTGTTGGATGATACTCCAAAAGCTGATGTTCCAGCCATTCCTCATGATGTGCAACAACCGCAACAAAAAATACCACACACACCAGTGAATGTTAGATGATCAACGAGGCAAATTAGACCTCCACAAAGGTTTTCTCCCTCTTTGTATTCTATTTTACTTACCGATGCTGGTGAACCTGAAAGTTATGATGAAGTTTTGCAGGTGGATACTAAGATTCAGTGGGAGTCTGCAATGAAAGATGAAATGGACTCTTTGCTGAAAAATAAGACATGGGATTTGTACAAGTTGCCTGCAGGTAAAAAGGCTTTACAGAATAAGTGGTTTTATAGGTTGAAAGAAGAGGAAGGAGGTAAGAAAATATTTAAGGCTAGGTTAGTTGTAAAAGGATTTGCACAGAAAAAGGGAATTGATTTTGATGAGATATTTTCTCCTGTTGTTAAAATGACTTCTATTCATACTGTTTTAAGTCTTGTCACTACTAAAGATTTACATTTAGAGCAGCTGGATGTTAAAACAACCTTTCTTCATGGTGATTTGGATGAGGAAATATATATGGCTCAGCCATAGGGTTTTGAGGTCAAAGGTAAGGAGAACTTAGTGTGCAAATTGAAGAAAAGTTTATATGGCTTGAAGCAAGCACCTCAATAATGGTATCTGAGATTTGACAGTTTTATGCATGAGCATGGATATAACAGGTGTCATTCAAATTACTATGTTTATTTTAAGAGGTTGGATGATGATAGCTACATTATTTTATGTTTATATGTTGATGATATGCTTGTAGCTGGGTCTAACATGGATCATATTAAGGGGCTAAAATGCCAGTTAGCATATGCATTTGCTATGAAGGATTTGGGGGCAGCAAAACAAATCCTTGGTATGAAGATTTATAGAGATAGGAAGAATAGAATCTTGACACTATCTCAGGCTAATTATGTTGAGAAGGTGTTGTAACGTTTCTTTATGGAGAATGCTAAAGCTGTCAACACACCTTTACCTAGTCATTTGAAATTGACTAAGGAGATGTGTCCCAAGACACAGGAAGAGTAGGATAAGATGTCCAAGGTACCCTATGCTTCAGCTATAAAAATTTTGATGTATGCTATGGTATGCACTAGGCCATATATTGCACATGCAGTGGGAGTCGTTAGCAGGTATATGAGTCATCCAAGATTTGAGCATTGGAATGCTGTCAAATAGATTCTCAGATATTTGAGAGGGACATCCAATAAGTGTTTACACTTTGGGGGCTCTACTACTAATTTACAAGGCTATGTTGACTCAGATTTGGTAGGGGATATTGATACCAGGCAGAGTACTACAGGTTATGTCTTTACTATTGGTGGGGTAGCCGTGAGCTGGGTTTCTAGGTTACAGAAGATTAATGCTTTATCCACTACAGAGGCAGAGTATGTTGCTGCTACCGAGGCAACCAAGGAGATGACATGGCTTTAGTTCTTCTTGGAAGAATTGGGACATCCTTAGAATGATAATTATTTGTCCATAGATAGTCAAAGTGTTATTCATCTTGCAAAGAATTCAGCTCTGCATTCTAAGACCAAACACATACAATTGCGATACCATTTCATTCGGTCAGTTTTGGAGGATGGACAGTTAAAGCTGGAGAAGATACATACAAATGATAATCCAGTAGATATGTTGACAAAGGTTGTAACAAGGGAGAATCTGAACTCCTCTTCAGCTTCAGTTGGTCTATTAGACTGACCATGAATAAAAGAACAGCAGAGTCCCGGGTGGTTTGATCCAATGGGAGCCCCATGTGGTAGTGGTATTGGTATAGGATCAGTCTCCAAGTGGGATATTGTTATTTAGTGTGGAGCCTGATTAGTCTCCAAGTGGAAGATTGTTAGATTATGGTGACTGATCAAGAAAGTACTGTACATACTTCATAAATAGTGGGGTTCGGGGCATCGCCCTAAAAAAAAAAATTTGGGTTGTGGCCAACATGGTAGCTGACATATTATGGCCGACATATGGCCGACATGTTGTAACCCTAAAATGAATAAAATCCTTGTATAAAAGGGTTTAGGGTTAGGTATTTTTCATTATGTTGTGATGCGAAATTGGTTCTTGCTGCAGTATTGAGCTGTAAGGGATTACAGATTGTAATCAGGTTGTAATCACTGGATTGTAAGAAGATCAGACTTGTTGTTTGGTGGACGTAGCCTAGGGATTGGGTGAGCCATGTTAAATCTTGGTGCCTTTTTTTCATTTCTGTGTCATCTATTATTTTCTATTATTGATTATATTTGCATATAGTTTTATTTCTATCTGTGGTTTATCCTAACAACTCATCCCTTAGGTTACTCATTACCCTATGGGAAGGTATACCTTTCTTTTTAAGCCATTTATGACTCTACCTAGGACATTTTGACTTCCTACACCCTAGCTATCACACTTAGGTCTAATGACCCTTATTCCTAGTTACAAAAGATGTCTTGGAGCACAACACAACAAAATTGAAAAGATGAGGGCACTATGTTTCAAGGTTCCCCTGCACCATACCCCCCACCACACAAGCTAAGTCCCCTCTAGAGACAAAAGGTGGAGATCTATGCCTTTTAACTTGAACTGATTCTTAGGAATCCGTGTAGCCTCTGAGTCTAGTTTACCATGCCATTTGACAAGGTGTTATTTGTATGTGCCATGTCTAGTCTTTGCATGAATTCAAGAATCCAAAATCTTTTTTGCTTGAAGCTTTGGCTTAGGGGGTAAAGTTGTAATTTGAGAATCCTTCTGAGCTTCCTCCACATGTTGATCCACCTAAGTAAGAGGGCCTTTATACCTAACTAGGTCTACTACATTAAAAATGGGATAAATAGCTAGATCCTCCGATACTCCAATCTTGTAAGCATTATGTCCATACTTGGCCAGTATTAGACATGGGCAACTTCTTCTCATTTGTAGCTTTGTAGAGATTCCTTTATCCATGCTTTCCTTATTAAAGTGAAACATGACTAAGTCCCCTACACCAAACTAGACTTCTGTCTTCTTAAGGTCAAATTTATCCTTTATCTTTTTGGTTTTATCAATAAGGGACTATTTTACTTGTTCATGCAATTCCTTCATAGATTGAATAAAATCTTTAGCATAACCACTATTAGGTATTTTTCCATCTAGGTTTCTCATCTCACATACACCCCTAGCTTGTATCCCATACACAATCTCAAAGGGACTCTTGCCCATAGTTCTATTAATGCTATCATTATAAGAAAACTTTGCTTGATGAAGGACCAAATCCCATGTCAAACCATACTCCTTGGTTAAGCATCTTAGTAAGTTGCCAAGTGTTCTATTGACCACTTTAGTCTAACCATAAGTTTGAGGATAGTAGGCTGAACTAAAAGAGAGATTGGTACCTAACCTTTTCCATAAGTATCTCCAAAAATGTCCCATAAATTTTCTATCTTTATTAGATACAATGCTAGTTGGAAAACCATCAATCCTCACAACTTCCTTGAAAATCAAGTAGGCAATATGACTTGCATCATGAGTAATCTTGCATGGAATAAAATGACTCATTTTGCTAAATCTATCCACTACTACATAGATTCTATCAAAACCACTTTTTGTTCTAGGTAAACCAACAACAAAATCCATACTTATGCATTCCCATGGTTTGCTTGGTATTGAGAGAGGTTGATAAAGTACCACATTTGCAGAAGTCCCCTTTTCTCTTTGAAATATGATGCATTTCTCAACATTAACTCTAACATCTTGTTTCATTTTAGGTCAATAGTAGTATCTTTAAACCAACTCCAAGGTCTTATTCAAGCATAAATGGCCACTCAAACTTCCATTTTGTTTTTCTTGTATAGGTTCTCCCTCACAAAACCTTTTGGCACACATAGCTACCTGCATTTGAAGAGTAATCTATTCTACAATGTAAAGTCTACAAACTCACCACAAAAGTTATTTTGGTGCTCTTGGCACACCTTGTATGCTGCTACAAAATCTTCATCAGTTTGGTAGAGTTCTTTAAAATTATCCAACCCTATGCTCCTTACTTGGATTTCTTGAATTGTAAGTAGTCTCCTACTCAAAGTATTAGCTACATTATTGAGCTACGACTTCTTGTGCTTTATGGTGAAGGTATAAGGTTGTAGATACTCCACCCACTTGACATGTCTATGGCTTATCTTGTCTTGAGAGTTAAGAAAATTCAAAGCTTGGTTATCTATGAACACTACAAACTCCTTGGGCAAGAGATAATGTCTCCACTCCCTAAGGGATTGAACAAGTGCATAGAGTTCCAAATCATAGGAAGACTACTTTTGTTTTGTTGCATTTAAATTTTCACTAAAGAAAGCCATTGGTCTATTACTTTGGCTTAATACTCCTCCCACTGCTATATTACTTTCATCACATTCTATAACAAAAGGTTCATTAAACATAGGCAACTTAAGAATAGGCTTAGTAGATACCTCCTTCCTTATTGTTTCAAATCCCTTGTTTGCTACTAGTGTCCACACAAACTTAGTATTTATTCCACCTTTGATAGTATCCATCATGGGAGCACATATCCCACTAAAGTTCCTAATGAACTTTATATAGTACTAAGCTAGGCCATGGAAATTCCTCACTTCACTAGCATTTTGAGGAGTTGGCCAACTCAATATTGCTACAACTTTTTCTTCATCCATTTTTAGATCTCCTTGTGAAAGAACAAAGCCTACATAGACTAGTTCCTACTTCATGAAATCACACTTGTCTAGGTTGATGGTTAAGTGTTCCTCTTTCAATTTAGACAGTACACTTCTAATATGCTCTAAGTGTTCCTCTTTACTCATGCTGAAAATCAGTATATCATCTAAATAGACTACCACAAACTTACCTATTAAGTCTTTCAACACCTCATTCATGAGCCTCATGAATGTACTTGGAGCATTTGAGAGGCCAAATGGCATAACTATTCATTCATAGAGTCCTTTAGTGGCTTTAAACGCTATCTTCCATTCATCTCCCTCTTTGATTCTAATATGATGATAACCACTCTTAAGGTCTATATTGGTATACTACTTAGGCCCTCCTAAGAAATCCATTAAGTCTTCAATCCTAGGTATGTGAAACCTATACCAAATTGTGATCTTGTTTATGGCTCTATAATCTATGCACAATCTCCATGTTCCTCCTTTCTTTGGTGCCAAAATAGTAGACACAACACATAGACTAATACTTTTCCTTCTCAACCCTTGATTCATCAACTCTTGTACTTGCTTTGCAACTTCTTTGTTCTACTTGGGAGTTAGCTTGTAAGGTTCTTTGTTTGGAAGAGATGCTCTTGGAACAAAGTTTATTTGATGGTTGATTTCTCTTTTAGGTGGTAGTACTACTGGTGTACCATCTAATATAATATCCTTAAATTCATCAAGGATCTGTTGCATGTCATGAGGTATTGCCTCCTTCTTAGCTTCTCCTTCTTCCTTGGGTTTCACCACAATGGCATAACCCACTACCTCTTCTTTGTCAAGAGTCTTCATTAACTCTTTCCCCTTCAATAGCAACACATTAGGTCCACTTCCTTAGTTTTCAGATTCTAGTAATGACTGAATTTTATAACTTGCACTATCCTTCTTGAAGGTGTATGAGTTAAGCTCACCATTGTGTATGGCTTTCCTATCAAACTTCCATGGTCTACCTAGTAAAAGGTGATAGGCATCCATGGGTAAAACATCACATATAATTTTTTCTTTATATGTTCCTATGGTGAACTCAATCCATGCTTGCTCTTTTACCAAAATATGCTAATCCTTGTTTAGCTAGGTGACCTTGTAAGGAGTGCTATGAGGTATTTTTGAAATATTGAGTATAGCTATGGCTTCCTCTAAAATTTTGTTATCAGTAGACCCTAAGCCTATGATAACTTTGCATACCTTTCCCGTAATCTTAAATCTCACCCTAAACAGTGATCTTCTTTGCCTTGGGTCTCCTTTGGCTAGTTATTTGATCAAGATCCTCTTTATCATTAGGTTCTCCCCACTTTCAGAATCCAAATGAATGTTAGGTGACTTCACACTTGAAGCATCTTCATGGATGTAGGCTATCTTCATGGTCGATGTAGGCTATCTTCTTTCCTCCTTGTGATGTTGATCCCTTTTTAGGACATCTATAGGCAGGATGCTCAAATTGTTAACAATGGAAACATTTCATTGTAGCAAAGTAGAATTGTACCCTTCCTCTTGGTGATCTACCTTGGCCTCTACCTTTTCTTGAACCACCTCTTTGACTAGTTTCTCCACTTTGTTCAGTCAGCTTGGACTCACCTTGGGATCTTCCTTCATTGCTCCTACCTCCATAGCTTCCTCTTTGTCCTCTACCATCTCTATTCTTTGAGGTATAGTCTTGCTTTTTTTTTCATTTCTCTTCCACTTTTAAAACCATCTGATACCATTAGTAAACTATTTTAGGAGTGACAAGGCTCATGTCTTCTTGGTTAGACCACTTGAGTCCATTCAAATAATTTTCCAATTTGATTTTTTCATCTTCTACCACCTTGATCCTCAAGCATAACTTTTGGAATTCTTTAGTGTAAGAGTGCACATCAATGTCTTTTTGCCTCATATTTTGTCTCCTCCTATGCAACTATATTTCATAATCTCTATTTGAACAAACTTCCTCCAAGTTAGAGTAGTACCTCTTAACCTTGATTTTTCCACCTTGAATTTTTGAGCATTAAAGACACCATCACATTTAAAATGGTTCTTCATTCCTTCAATCCATTCCATGATGAGGTCTGGTTCCATCTTGCCACTAAATAGAGGAATGCTTTCCAAGGCTTTAATATCGATTGCCTTCATTGCCTTCAAGAAAGGCTCTTCTGGTAAAACAAGGTCTTGTGTTGGAGTTTCTTCTTACAACTCAATCTCTTTCTCTTTGGCTTCTTTCTCTTTTTTCTACTCTATCTTGTCCTTGAATTTATTAGCTATGTCTTAGACCTTTCTCAACAACTATTCAAGTTGTGCCAATCCTTCTCTTAAAGACCTCGTGTCTTCTTCTTGCTCTTCTACTTTCTTCTCTTGTTCTTCCACCTTCTTGGCCAATTCAAAATTGGTCACCATTGTGATAGAACCATTTGATTCACTAGGTAATAGCATTCACCTTGCTTTGCACTTTCTTTTGCCCCCACCTTTTAACCAAGCTCTGATACCACTTGATAGGGACAAGTAGGGATGAATCAATCACTGATTCATGCTTCTTGTATGCCTTTAAGATTTAGGGTGTCTTTCTAGACACCACATGGACCTATATGACCTTTTTCAAGAAAATATCCCCCAATCCAAAACCCTACACCACTATCTTAAACAATTTCCACTTCTTACTATCTGCTAGGCTCTCATACTAGATGAAGAGCATTCAAAGTCTTCAACAAAACTAGGTCCTTTTTATCATTATTCTCAACCACTTATAGAATCATGGAAGGAGTCTTATAACCTTTCAATTTACTCCTTTTTCATCTTAAAAAATCTTTCTATGGTTAAGTTTCTACCCGATTTCACCATTTTTCTTCAAAATAGGGCTACATGGAAGAGCCCTAATTAGCCCTATTTCACCTACAAAAAATGGATTTTCTCACTTTTATTACAATAAACCTTCCAAGTTTTCTTCATTTATTGTTACTTATTTTGTGAGGGATTTAATAATTTTTGGGTTTTAGACCCTAGAATAGTCGTACAATACCAATGCTGAAATAGAGGGTTTTTGAGGGTTTGTAAGGGAAAATTGTTGTTTGTTCTTGTTTGATAGCTAAATGGATTGGTGGAAGCTTGCCATTACATCTAAGTAACCTCCTCTCACTCCTCTTTCAACCTCCAAAATAATTATACAAAAATCTCCAAAATCCTACAAGAAATAAGCTCTACAACAACATTATTCCCTAGCTAGACATGTTTTAGCTTGCCTAGGGAATGAGCTTAAAAATGATTGCCAACATTTTGAAGGGCCTTGCTTTTGTCACAATATATTAAATTGAGTGTACTCACTATCCCCAAGAGGCCATATTATTCCAACATTGGGATAGTGAGTTACACCATTATTTCTACAAGTTGCTGAAAATAGGACTATAAACTATCTAAAATGGAAAGATTTTTATAACTATGAAAAAAACAACTTTCAAAGAAAAAATTCCTGAAGAAAAATGTTCTAATTTTTTGAAAATATAAGAGGATTAATTGAGAGGGGAGGGTTGAATCAGTTACTACAAAAATGAATCCTAGATCCCTTTTTATGTTAGTATAAAATGTAAACAAATAACTAAATACTATTGAAGCTCTATAAACACACAAAATGTTGTAACTTGGTAGTAACTGGATTAGCTCTATAAAATACTAACTTATAAACCATTAGATTTTATCTCTAATTATAATTACTTTAACTTAGTTGCAAACATGTAAAGAAAATGAACACATTTGACACTAGGATTTAACGTGGAAATCCAATTTGGGAAAAACCACCAATAGCAACTAGTTATTGATTTTCACTCTTCTAAAGTGAGCCCTATTAGGAGCTAACCTTGTTAAAGGTTACAAAACACACTATTAGGTGTGACCCTATTAGAGTATTTAATCACCCTATTAAGAGTGGCTTGGTTAGAGGTCTTCAGAACAATTCAATGGAATTGCCACCTTGTTAAAAGATTTGCAAATAGTTGTTAAGCTAACTATGTTAAGAGATTTAGATCACTTCTACAATGGTTAGAGAGTAACAATGAGTTGACCAAATTTGAATGTAACTTGATTCTTGATTTCAAATTTATGTTCAGGCTTATACTTGATCCTTCCTAATCAAATATGGCTTTGCTACACCATAAGGATATTCTACTTATCCTTTAAATTTGCTTCTTCTACTTACCAATAGATCTTTAATCACATCACCATAATTTGCACATTTTCTTGCACTCACTTTCACATTTTTATCCACACATTAAAATCACAACTTGACCTTATACTTATACCTTTCACTTTGTCAAGTTGGCTCGAATACAATTTACAATAATCAATATTCATCACCTCAGTCGGATGGAATCAATTGATAAAAAAAAAAATGAAAATCCTTTGCTAGCTGACCCTACTTGGTAAAAAAAAAAACTCTAAAGTGATTTCCTTCATTAACCAATAGAAGCTCGGTTAACACTACAATCTTACAAAAATTCTTTGGCAACTGAGTGAGCTCAGATAGCATTCGTTCCATCCAACTTTCCTTTGTTACCCAAGTGAGCACAGTCAACACTCTCTTTTTGCAACTTTTTCTTCAATGATTGAGTGAACTCAGTAGACACTACCTTCTAAACTAGGAAAACATAGGAATTCTTGAGGTAGACACTAAGAATTGTCTTCACTACCTAAGTGAGCTTGGCATATACTGATTAATAATGATTACGACATTTTTGTAACATCAAAGACAACACACAATTAATAAATTGTATCCAACACTAATTAACCCTATCTATGAATCCATTAGGTATAGCAACAAAGAAAAATGCCAAAAACATGTTAAAACTCAGAAAATCAATAATTTTGCCTTCAAAATATCATGCTACAACACTTGTCTGTACAAAATGACAATCACTTATGGAATTTTAGGGTTTGGTAAGTATTTTATATCTCCTCCTAGGTATTTTCCCTCCATCCTTATGTTTTTCATCAGCCTCTTTTGTGTTCTTAAAATGAAAGTCACAATTTCTTACAAAATCAATATTTTTGAAAAAATTGCAAAATTGCAAAAGAGAAACTTTTGCAATTTTTCTTGATTGCTTTTTCTAACACTTGTAATTTGTTATTTAGGCTATCCCTTACCAAATCCATGCTAGGGACCCTCCCCTAAGCTATTGACTCATCCCTTAGGTTACTCATTACCCTATGTTAAGGTATACCTTTCTTTTTAAGCCATTTATGACTCGACCTAGAACATTTTGACTTCCTACACCCTAGCTATCACACTTAGGTCCAATGACCCTTATTCCTACTTAAAAAAGCTATGTTTGATCACAACACAAAATATTTAAAAGGTTAGGTCCCTATGTTTCAAGGTGCCCCTACACCAATAGGGGAGTGTGTATGATCACTAATCTATAAGGGTAGAATGGTCCAACCTCACAGAGTTCCTGTCAATGATCATCATTCTCTCAACTTTGATCATATGGTAAGGGATGTCAATACTATAATTAAACATCTATAAATATGGTCTTAGGTGGATCACAAATAGCTAGGGCTAAAGATGAATCACTAGATATGTGTTCACCTAGGACTTCAAGTGTGGCTAAAGATAGGGATCTTGTGAGGATTATTGTTAGCACAAGAATACTATACAGGTAATAAAATATGTATGCATTGGTTCTTAATGGAGATTCATAAAGGGGAAATTGATGAATAAGAGGATACACCAACTTATGTGAGAGGAGAATAAACTAACTTAGGAGAAGTAGGGGCTTAATCTACTGCAAGAGCTGAGATAGAGAGAGGGTCCTCAAATATAGATTTATGATGTGTATTTTCTAGGATAGAACATTTCTCAAGATTATTCTTAAAAGGAGGAGGTGACAACCTCTTGTTTGATGTGGCTAACCTTACGAAATCAAGAAGATAATGGTGCAAAGGGCACTCAACAAGCATGAAGGATCTTAGAATGATGTGTATGGAATATAATGATTGGTTCTAGAAATGGTGGGATATCTAGAAGAAAAGTGATGAGTGGAGGTTCATGCAAGGAATAGATAACACTAGGCCCTATTTGGCATGAGGCCTAATGGTTACTCCTAGCACAAGGGGAAGAGAGAAAAATGGAGAAGATGAATGAACAATCATGATGCAAACACAACAGTGGATGTAGGTCATAAAGATACACTCTCAACTTGTGGTACAACCTCTTAAGCTAGGTCCCTCTCTCTCCTATGTTGCATAAGCTCACACACCATATAATTTCAATGTACATAGGGTCTAGCATGGGTATATGGAATATGAGCAATGATATTTCATTCCATAGGTTGAAATAATATTCTTATGGAAGGAATCATGGATGATTTAGCTATAGAAGTTCATTCTAATGTTGCAAATTCACATACTATCAACCTATACACAGTCATCCTTCTCCTATTTTATTTGTGAGAAGCTAGGAGAACTAAGGGTGCCCTTGAAGGTTCAGTGATAGGAACTAAATTTGATTGAGAAATCTTATCAGTCTTCCTTCCCTTAGCAAAGAGGTTAGGATGAGAAATGTTTGGGATGATCAATATGATATTAGACAAAAAACACCTTCAATTTTGAAAAAATCAGTGTCTTTCCCTTGTCCTTCTATAGAGTGGATGTGAGAAAATGAGGTTTCATATATCAACCTTGGGTGGTTGGTATGGTTTTTTGAGGGGCACATATTTCTCCTAGGCCCTAGTGGCATATTCTAATGAAGAAGAGGTATGTTGAGCCTTGTTAGAATGATGGATGTTAGAGGTTTCCATATCTCAAATAGTTGACCCCATTTTCTTATAAGATTGGTAAGAAAGAAATGTTACATCCTCCCTAGGATACAAAGGATGGATGGGTTTATGCCAAAAAATATCAATAGAGAATCATCCATAGAATACCAATGGATGGTCTCTAGTATCCTTGACCATATGTCTAACCACTTCATGAGGAAACTTGAGAAATTTGTAGACATTTGAGGGGACACATCCCATGGACATGAGGCAAGGGATATATATTTTAACTCAGGGATGACAAAAAATCAAGTTAAGATGGATTTGGGACCTACTTTAATAGTTAGAGTAATTGATACATGGTAGGAAGTGACATCCCTTTATGTGTCCTGATGATGGCACAACAATCATCATACTTTCAATGCTTCAAGACATTAAGAAATAGGGCTTACTTTGTGATTACATCAACTTGGCTTGTGGGGTCCACTATTACACCTTTGATAGTATTGTCACTGATGGAAGTTGGAATCTATAGCAAAGTAGACTCTCCACTCTAGGGATCATCCAAAAATTTTAAAGTAGATTGTAGTCTTTGGAACCCTTTAGACTTGTAGAGGGATGAGTATGATGGTCAATGTCACACGACATAAGTGTCAGACTACCTTTTTCAAAAGTTTGAGTTCACCAAAATGTGGAGGAGAAAATAACACAACCCCCTAAATAATGATTAAATTCTCTAAGGGATACAAAAATCCCTTATAACTACCTCACCTAGCCAACTAGGAGTATCAGGAAGATATGGTTGAAAGTTGATGATACAACATGATGTTGAAGTTTGAATTGAATAAGGACATGTGCATGTGGTAAATTGATTAAGTGCAAGACTAAGATATAATCAATTAGACCAAAATATATCAAGGTTAATTATTTATTTATTCAAATAGAATAAATTATGTTTGAATGGGGTTTTAGTGTATTTTAGTGTTAAAATGTGTATATGAGGTGTTACTAGACATATACAAGTGTTCTAATCATTGAGGTTGAGAGGCTAAAAACTAGAGAAAAATACATGTAATAAGGAATCTCACTTCTATAGATGAGTGTGTGGGTCCAAAGGATAACAAGATGACTCTATGATATCATATGAAATTTCATCAATATGTTGTGCAACATTTCTCGATATTATAGGCAATACTTCTTTAGAACATTTTGTCATCTACTAATTAGCTAGAATATTATCCTTGGTAGGTATTGTGGCTTCACAACATGCCCTATTTTTTATTAAAAAATGGAGACCCCCTCTTTTTAATTTTAGGATATGGTCCACTCTCCAAAATAGGATGTCTCTCTAATTGCCTCAAAAAGTGAGTTTCTTATAGTTCTAGGCTAGAGGTCTGATTGGTCAATGTCATTCCAAATTAGGAAGTAGGGAAGTTAGTATTTCTACTAAGGGATGGAAAAGTCCATATGTACACTTGACACACCTACACACCTTAATAAGGTGTGTTAGGTGTGCCATATCAAACATCCCCCTTTAGGGCACATAGGCACACAAGGTGCACTGGCACACCTAAATAGGGTGTGCTAGGTGTGCCTCTCCTACTCTTGCCCCTATAAATATGTCATAGCCTCCTCCATTTTATCCATCCATTTTATTTCATAGTCCATATATAGGCATAAGTTCACACATGCATAGTTGTGCTTCCTTTGCTTCCAAACATCAAGTAAAACTTGCATAGTCACACCTTGAGCACCCTCGTAGGTGTGCAATGTGCAACTTGTGTGCCACCCACACTTAGACCAACTAAGGTAATGTATTGTGCATGCTTCACACCTCCATCAAGTTTAGAGGTGTGATGTTTTTCCAAACACACAAAATACCTAGGCAACCCTAGGATAATGCACTAAGTGCACCTTGTACACCTACATAGGTGCACCAGGTGCACTTGTGAGCTAAATTAAGTTTTTACTAGTTTCTACTCATTTTGATCAGTTTTTTACCAGTTTGGTTGTCATTAGGAATCATTGCAATCTCCTAAAAAAATTATAACAATGTTTGTCTCTTGTACAGGTTAAAATGAAATCTTCATCATCATCCATAGTAGAAAAGATCACACTCAAGCCAGTGATGTTCAAGTCTTTAGGTGCATAAAAGAAGTCTTAATTCATTAACAAGAACTTAGAAATATGTGACACAAAATTGGGACACATAGACTAGAATGCATTCTTGGTCCTATACAAAAAGCTATGGGAGTTATCAAAGATGATCTCATCATTGATTCTGAGCAATTTGGTGAACATAGACTTACATCATGTCTCTATATAATCCTTTGAGTATATTATGGCACTGGCCCACAATTACATTCCCAAGGAGAAGGTAGTAAAAGAATTATTGGGAAAATCATCTTGGATATCTTCTCCGATAACATTGAGAAGGTCTTCCACTTACTAGTCACAGACGAAGCCAAAGACTTGGTGCAAGAGAAATACTTTCTCGCTAGACCCCCTCCTAACAGAAGAATTGGTGACAAGGTATAGTTTAGTGGCTAACATTCTTAAATTGGCTAATTTTAGAATTTTTTGGCTAGTAATTTGGCTAATAATTTAAGATTTGATACAACCTAAATCACCATAGTTTTATAAAATTTAGTTCTAGAATATTTAAAATTGCTCAATAATTTATTTTATTAAAAAATTTAAACTCAAATATTTGCCATAATATTTGTTACATGACTATATTTGAATCACCTAAATATATTATATTATTAGAGAAATTATACTTAACTGACCAATAATTATCATAATTATTAGTTACTTTAGGAATATATCACCAATATTTAGTTTTCTCAATTGATTTAAAGTATATGTAACGATCGTCATAATATTCCACGAGGTAAAAAATGTTCAATTTTGATTTTCAATATTCCATGGTGATTAATTAACTTCCTATTATTATTGAAATTCATCAATATTTTATACAAAAAATTATGATTAAAAAATAATCACCAATATTAATCATATTTAGAATAAAAAATTGAGAGATTTGCTAATAGAAATAATTATTATTTTTTAAATAATGAAAGATTCACCAATATTTTATATCCTTTTTTGGAGGTGGCTTTCTTAAAGTTTACCCTAGTTGGGGAAGTGGAAATTACTTTTGGGTATATGGTAGATGAAATTGGCTACTGCATAGTCCTCTTGAGAAAAGTCATGGGAATCCCCACATCTAGTCGTTTGGAGACATGGATGGTCCACTTTATAGAAACCATCAAGAAGAGAGGCCTACTGATTGATTGGACCACCCTTCTTAGCAACTCTCTAGATGAGCAACTCATTTCAGTAAAATTAGATCCAAGGTTTTACATGACCTCCTATGTGGTTTACTTGTTGGCAGTTTGACCAACTAACTACCCCAAATTGGTGAACAGGGGGAGCATGCAGAATCCAAATGTATGGCCTTACATAGTATACCTTCACCTAGTAAGGAAGAAGCTCTCATACAAGAGTCAAGAATATAGAATGGTAAATGATGATTTTGTTTTATCCATAATTTGATTCCTACAAGGAGATTATGCAAAGAGGATGTCGGTGGAGGTATCCTCTAGAATAACACAAATGGGTGCATACTTCATCCAATTTAATACATTTACATACATATGGGTAGCAAGGACCCTCTTGTGCCCTAAGAATCTTCCTCATTATGCATCAAATAGGTTGACACTACTAGAGATTGCTAGGCAATTGGCTTTGGCTTATGTTAGAGTGAGAAAGATACAAAAGAAGAAATGGATATGGAAAATCATCATAGGGCCCTTCGAGGTGAAGTAGTAGCAAAATATTGCCACCTATAAAGTGTAATGGGACCAATATCCCTTGGATAAGTATATGGTGCCTTGCCCCTAATTTTACAACATTGGGATGGTCTAACATTGGGTAGGAAGGGAGTTTATACCCAATGTGGTCATCATTGGATGAACTATGTAGATGACTATGATGTTCAAATCATGACCTATTGTAGGATGAGTCTACAACTTGAAGAAAAGCTAGTCAATTTGACTATACCCCTAAAGGTGTGGAATAAGGATAGATTTGATACATTGGACCTCCTTTACAATAAGGAAAAAATCTTTCAGTGCTCCCTAGTGAATGCAGAGATTGGCCAAGAGGAGAATGATGACATGTAGCATCAAGAAAGGCATTTCATTCAACTAACAAAGGACTAGGTTAAGAAGCTCTTCAACTTGGAACCAGTCCCTTATGTGCCAACCTTATAGGTATCTACAAGGTCTAATAATGGGAAAGGTATTAAGGTCATAGTTCCAACATACCAAGAGAATTCCTCAAGTAGGGTAGAGACTGTGTACAAATATGAGTAGGAGCTGGCATACTTTTGTAGGGACAAAGTAAAGGGGAAGAAGAAGAAGAGGAAGGCTACCAAGGAAGAAGAGACTCAGCCCAAAGAGACTTTTCATGGAGAGGCCCATCATAAATAGAGGCATCCCCATCAATGCTGAAGAAAGCTAGGATTGAAGCACTAGTGGTCAGGGTGAAGAAGAGGAAATTA
This sequence comes from Cupressus sempervirens, assembly GCA_028749045.1. Lineage (NCBI taxonomy): Eukaryota > Viridiplantae > Streptophyta > Pinopsida > Cupressales > Cupressaceae > Cupressus > Cupressus sempervirens. Next base: position 405,151,231 of record CM053790.1, read on the forward strand.
AAAAACAAAAATACTCATTCACCTCAAATTCCATAAACTATACCTAAGGTAGTGGGTGAAGAACAAGATGAAGAAATTGAATATATCTCATTGAATAAGAGGACCCAGTTAGCAAGGGCCACTAAAGAGGAAAGAAGGAGTGCTACCCAAATGCTCTTGCCCATTCAAGAATGACCAATTCAGGTTGAAGAGTCCACCAATCAAGAGTAGGGAGGATGGATTAAGTCTATAGAGAGAGATGGGTTGGATGTGTTTGATCTTTTGGACTTTTATTTTATGCCTAAAATGAGTCATTTGGAGGGAGGGGTACTAAAGGATACTCCATGTAGAGAATCACTCAATAGGGATTGGAATAATTTATCTTTAGTCCCACAAGGGCCATTGGGTATACCTGCTCTACCTCGAGGGAATCTACCATCACTACCTCCTCCTCTACCAAGATAGGAAGCTACTCCATTACCTCCTCCAATCACAAAGTCTAAAATTCAAATGATAGGAGGGAATGACTTCATGTAGCTACATAAATATGAAGTCCTAGAGGAGGGGAAAATTATCAGAGAAAGATTAAAAATGCCACTAATGGTAGAGTCAAGATCCTCTCTTCAAAGAACCATAACTATTACCCTAGTATTAGAGCCATCGAGAGTGGAGAAGATATTTGAGAGGAAAGATAGAGGCAAAGGATCAACTTTAGAGATGACCTCATCATTTTCCCAGTATATGTCTCATGTGGGTATTACCCCAACATGGTTGAAATGGGAAGTATTAACTCATTAAAAAAGGTATGTGGATTATATTGAGGAACGAGAATTGAAGGCCTTGATGGAGGTAGTAAGAATAACAACACCCATCTAGGGTGTCTTAAGAAACTAGCCTTCATCATGAAGAACCAAAACAATGATTTAATGCCACATATTTCTACTCCCCCTCCTCATGGAGATATAGAAGACAATGCACCTAAGAATTTACAAATAAAGGAAGCTAAATTGGGGAAGGCAACTAAATATACAAACAAATTTTTGACTACAATGGACCTAAAGAAAATATTTTGGCACTTGGACCAGGATGATGCAGAGGTTTTGGAACTAAGGAAATATAATGATATGTTGTACGAATATCTAAGAACTAAATACTATTGTCACAAAGATTTGCACCCTTGTCCAAATTTTTAACCTAAGGACAACCTTGTGAAACATGGAAACAACCTCCAAGCTATGGGACTTGAACTATGAGGTTGAGTCTTCAGAGAAGGTTGGATTCCTTTACTATCAAGGTGCACCTAACTACTCTTGGAGAGCAAAAGGGAGAAGGAATGCATAGAAGAAAATCTACCTATTCTAACCTAAGCAGGTGATTCACCAAAATAGAGTGTTCAAACCAATCTCTGCCCATACATACACTTTTGAAACATCATGACACCAAAAGATATACACATCCAGACTTGCTTTAATCTAACAATCACATGCAGATCAGAAAACCCAAATGAATGACACAAGGAAAGAGAAGATTCACTTATATACCATTCATAGGCCAAAAGAGATACAGTCATGCAAGATTGCAGATATCTACAATACACCAATGAGAGGAAAATAGTTCTTTCACTTTACATAAATGGTTGAAGGAGATAAGAATGTCATATAGTTCAAAGGAAAAGGGGATTTATAGTGAAATTGTAGAGCAATATCAGAGAATTCAGAGAAGAGTCGATCAATACAAAATCTACAAAAATTGTCTTTATAGCTCAGGCATAACTGAGATATTTTCTAACTGAAGTTACTCCACAACCACCGTCATTAAGTCTTATAGAGAATAATCATGCAGATCTAGGGCAAATCCAACCTTGGTGTAGACCTAAATACAATGAAATCTAATATTTTGTCGAAGCAAGACCTTGAGAAGACAAAAAATGGTGCCATTAAACCATTTTGATCGAGTAGATGGGTAGGAGCAGAAGTGGTGGAGTGTTCTCCTTCATTTACCCAGCACAACATTCACTTGGGAGTGGTTGGAATCGATCATGAAGATTGGATTGTGCAAGAAAACTTAATTTCCCTGGTTTATGGCTGATTAGTTAGCAATTCAAATGAGTCCTACAAGAAAAATAGGCCACGTGGGCCAATAATCTTTTATTTTTCTACCACCTCACAAGGTCTTCCCGAGTTTGACCACCAAACCAACTAACTATGCCACCTCCTCAAAACCTTGACCACAATGTCACATAACTGCTAGTCTTTAACTATTAATGCCTTAGCCAGGCCCACTAGGACATGTGTCCTATAGGTGCTTCCCCACATTGCTTAATTACCTTGCATCTCCATATTTTGGGAAAGTATCGATCATTGATCTCTGTGAGATCAATGATCATGAAAGATCTTATCATACTGCGCTTGTCCCTCAATTTTTTTGGGCCCATGAACCACTAAGCACAACCTCGCATCCAATTAGCACCACCTTGGTAACCCACACAAGAAATAGGTCCCACGGAGACATGCGATAGCAAAGCACTTGCCCGCATTCCTTAATATCCTTGCATCTTCATAATGCAGGGAAGTGTCAACCTTTGATCTATTTGCATCAGAAAATGTACATAACTTGTACCCTTTGAACCTATGTGAATATCCTTCATGAAATCGTTAGGACATGTGTCACTAGGGCACTTGCCCGCATTTTCAAGAAGTCTGACAGAAGATAGAATGCGAGAAAGTGGGCGCCAATCAAAATACCAGCTAGACTGACATTTCTCTCCCCTTTGTGGCCCATAAGGAAGATGGACCCACCTGCCATGTGTCACGAAGGGGCTTCCTCACATTTTTTAAAGGTAGTGCATCTTGAGAATGCAGGAAATCACCCACCGTAGATCATGAAAGATCTGACAATGCGAAAAGTTGTAGGTAAGCAAAAATAAAATAGGAAAGAAAAGAAATGCTATAAGGTTTTAATGTTTTATTTTTCATATTTTAGGGCATTTAAATAATATTAAAGATGGGAAGTGACCGTTGGGTGGGTTCAAGTATTTGAATTCAAATTTTTGGTGAGAGGCAAAAATAGGTAACAAATACCATCAAGGGTTAGAGGTTTAGAATGTTTTTGCATGCATATATAGTAGAAGAGTTGAATAAAATAGATGATTGGCTAGAAAAGATAGCAGTGGGAAACAAGGTCATGATCAGAGTGTATAAAGATATTTAGGATATGAAGAAGGGGGCTCTTGGTCAATTTTTGGAGGTGGATAAATATTATAGTGCTGCCAAGTTGGAGATTTTTGGAGATGACTCTAGGACACAATTATTCTTAGTCAAAATAGTTTTATAATATTTTTGAACATTATTTGAAATAGCATCCTCTGCAGATGATGTCAGGCACATCTTCAAGACTGAGGAGGCATTAAAAGATTGGACTATGACCTAGGGAATTTTGCAAAATTAGGCAAGAGGTTAGTGAATACTATTAGGAAGTGATAACTAAGTATGAGTCTCTATATTTTTTGAATATTCAAGAGATCACTACCATAATCCAAAGTCTTAAAGTGGTGCATATAGACATTTCTTTGGTAGAAGAACCACAAAATCCATATGCTGAAAATTGAAATTTTGATAGTTTGACAATTTTTTCCAACTTTGGTCATGTCACATCTCAAGGGGCACAAGTGCATCAATAGTTTTGGATTGATTGTGGTGGTGATGACTATTAGAGTAATAAGATATTGCTTTATTAATTAAATCATTTTGATTTAATTATTAAGTCATTTATTATATCTAGTTTGCTTAAGCTAAACTTTAGGCATATAATAATTAACTCTTTTATTAATTATTATCATGCAACCTACGTTTTACCCTATTAGGGTTTTGATCTTCTTTTATAAGGATTGATCTCTTTATAATTTAATTAATTCACTTTTGATAATAGAAATTTATCATTTTCCTCATCAAGAATGTCTCATCTATGGATCTAGCAATTTTAGCCTCCATGGCTTTTTTCTTCTCTCTTCTGTGATAGGTGTTTGCATGCAAGTGATTCTTTGGAGCTGTGGTGTTGATATTTCATCAACTTCAACATGGTATCAAAGCTTCAGATCTTCACGCCCCTATTTTATTTATGAGAAGTTTGTCTTGGCATTCAAATCTGCATTTTTTGTTCACAAGGTTTCATTTTTTAAAGTATTTTATATTGAATCTAGGGGTCAACATTTTTTGGTGTACTTTGAGTCTAAATAGACATCACCGTTGAGCTTAGAGCACCCAAAAACCCTTATTTTCATATAAAAATTGTCCAATTTAGACACAATTGGAATTTGAGGCTAACAAATATTGCTCCCAGATTGGACACATTTCCCGAGGTGACAATTTTTAGATTTTTGTCATGTTTCCCGAGGTAGAATTTTTCTCATTTTTGCATGCAAATCAATTTCTTTTAATTTAAAAATCAATATTTTGCATGTTTCTGGAGGCATCAATTTTATGAATTTTGCACACAAATCAAGATTTTTGACACATTTCCTGAGGTGGTGATTTTGTGTTTTTGGCACAAAAATTGAGATTTTTTTGCCACACAAATCAAGATAGTTTTGGTACAAAACTGACATGCTTCTTGAGGTAATTTTTGGTTCTAGATGTCACAAAGTTTTAGACATTCTAGCATGCATCTCGAGGTTTGAGGATCAATTTTGTTCTTTCAAATGATTTTTCATGGTTATACTATCTATTGTATCATCCTTGTGTCTCTTTTCATCTTTGTTGACATCCTTTTATGGTATTTTTGTAAATGCACTGAGATAAAGTGTCACTCTATTGCATTTTAGGATCTTGCACATCTTCGTGTTTTGTTATACTCCCACTACATTATAAATTTCCTTGTGGGGTTTCATGTTGGCCATATTCACCATCTTTTGTTGTCAAGTGAGTGTTCCTTCCACAACACATGCCATTATAGGTGTTTGTACTTCTTTTGCACTCTTTATGTTCTTGGTTTTACTTTCTGCAGATGATATTGCATTGAGTTTCAGTATTTATGTCTTACCTTTTAGCATTATAGGGGGGTTATGTTGATTTTATTTCTTTCTTGGTTCGATGGAGTGAGTTATGTATTTAGTATTTGATCATATGTACTAGGTGATTGCAATGGCTAGACACCTATGCATTTTGTGGAACATTTTCTAAGTCGATGATTTTCTAATTTTTTAGCACGCTTCCTAAGGTAGCAATTTTCATATTTTTGGCATGCAAATTGAGATTTTTTTTGTTTGACAACAAAATTTTTTGGCATGTTTCCCAAGGCAGTGATTTTATGAATTTCATATGCAAATTAAGATTTTTTGAAAATAAAATTTTTTTTGGCACATTTCGTGAGGTGGCAATTTTGTGATTTTTGGTACAAAAATTAAGATTTTTTGGCACACAAATTGATATTTTTGGTCACACAAATCAAGATTTTTAACATGTAAATCAATATTTTGTGTGCACAAATCGAGGTAGTTTTGGTATAGTATTGGCACACTTCCTATGGTAATTTTTTTGTTGTTGGGCACACTTTTTGAGACATTTTAGCACAGATCCTGAGGTGGTAAATTTTTTCTAGCACTATTTTGATCTGCATGTGGTTTTTTGGCCATAACTTGCTCATTCGAACTCTATTTTTTGATCTGAAAGAAGCACCAAAAAATTGATTATGATCTCATCATGATGGTGTAGTTTATTTGGATTTTCTATTCTATTTGGTGGCTTTTTTTGGATGTCAAAGTCAGAAGTTCTATTTTGCACTTCGAGAGACATTTTTTAGACATTCTATTTTCTAGATTCTGCTCTAGGCACATCTCATTTAGTTTTTTGCTTTTTTGCATTCTGATGGATATCTTGGTTGTTTTAGGTTTGAGGATCAATTTTCTTGTCTTGGATAATTTTAATGGATTTTACTATCTATTGTATCAACCTAATGTCTCTTTTGATCTTTGTTGACATCTTTTGTAGTAATTTTGCAAATGCATTGAGATAAAGTGCCACTCTATTGCATTTCAGGATCTTTCACATCTTTGTGTTTTGTTGTACTCACACTAAATTATAAATTGCCTTGAGGGGTTTTATTTTGGCCATATTCTCCATCTTCCTTTATCAAGTTAGTGTTCCTTCCATGACATTAGCCTCATGATGTGTTGATGACACATGCCTTTATAGGTGCTTGTACTTCTTTTACACACTCAATGTTCCTAGTTCTTCTTTCTGCATGAGGTATTGCATTATGTTTCTATGTTCATTTCTTACCTCTCAGCATTATATGGGGGTTATTTTGGTTCTATTTCTTTCTTGGTTCGATGGAGTGAGCTATGTATTCAAAATTTGATACTATGTGCTAGGTGATTGCAATGGCTAGAAACCTATGCCTTTTAGTGAGATGGATCATTTAGCATATAGACATTCTTTCATTCCTTTTTTTGGAGGCCATGAAGATACCTTCCATATTTTATTGATCAACTCTTAAAACTTAGTCTTCTCTACTTGGTCATGTTCTTTACTATGGAGGTTCTTTAGATCAGCAGTTTGGTATTGTTTGTAGCTTCATGCTTGAGTGGTGTTCTTCATGATCATCATTTTGTTCCTATCTTTTGGAACATTTTAATTCCATCTCTTGTTGGAGTAGGGTTTTTCCCATGTGGTTTTCTCTATTTCTCCTCTTTATAGATATTTGGTTGTGCTTGGGTACCTCATCAAACCTTGTTGTCGGGACCAAATTTGCTTTCAGCAATAGTTTCTAGGTTTTTGGCTAGTCCCTAAGTTTATCTTAAGGGGTGTGTTACATTAATAAGATATTACCTTATTAATTAAATCATTTTGATTTAATTATTCACTTATTATCTCTAGTTTACTTAAGCTGAACTTTAGGTATATAATAATTAATTATTTTATCAATTATTATAATGCAACCTAGGTTTTACCCTATTAGGCATTTGATCTTCTTTTATAAAGATTGATCTCTTTGTAATTTAACTGATTCACTTTTGATAATAGAAATTTATCTTTTTTCTCATCAAAAATGTCTCATGTATGGATCTAGAAATTTTAGCCTCCATAGCTTTTTTCTTCTCTCTTTCATGACAGGTGTTTTCATGCAAGTGATTCTTGGAAGCTATGGGGTTTCATCTTTCATCAACTTCAACAGTGATAGTTGACTACTAGTTCCATTTTTTGAGTGTTTTATGCACTGAAAATGCATTTTGGTGACTATTTAACTAGTAGAGACTTAAAATGAAGCTCAATATTGTATCTAAAGAAGTGCCAGAGACTCCCAAACCATCCCAAGTCTTCTCTCTTCTTATCTTCTTCTTTATAAGTCTTTCATTCATTTAAAGGTTTGGGCACCATGTAATTAATAAAATAAAGAGTGCAGGCCTACTTAACACCTAGTTAGGAGTCTATTTTTACATAGTTTACTTAAAATTAGTGATTTTAGCATGCTTTTTGTACTAAAAAAACCATAGATCCAAAAATTGCATTAAGGATGGGGTTTCCTATAAGTAAAAAGATGTAATATGTATTCAAGGCTAGTATTTTATTGCAATAAAGTATTCTATTGGTGCTCTCATTCAATTTTTTTTAATTCTTGGGTAATCCATTAGTTCTAGTATTTTTCATTTGCTAAAAAATTCCTATGTTGTTATGAATTGGAGGAAGGATCACCTTCAAGTTCTTGCATAACAATTTGTCTTGTGTACACACACTTTTTGTGGCTATATGATTTGATAAGTTGTGAAACATCCTATAGTTTTTATTGTTCCTCTTGATGATTGCATCGATGGAGTTGAGGACATGTTTCTCCTAATTTAATTATTTTATTCTTGATTTCTTTCAAAAGACTAATTTGCAAACTTGTTGTGGCTATGACTTATGTCTGTTAGGAATTTCATTTTTAGAAATCTACTTTGATTTCTTGTTACCCTAACTCTTTTATTTCTTTGAACATGTGGTTAGAATAGGCATTGATATAGTTGTGTTTTAATAATTTGCATTCATAATTAAAATACATTTGTATATGGTTGCATTTCTTGACAATTTTTCCAAATTCAAAGATACCAGCAAAGGCCTCCTTATGAACGTTCACATTTATCTTCAATTCAACTACCAAGCGGGTTGAAAAATAATCATTGGAGTTGGTTAGTTTGATCATATTTTCAAGATATAAATTTAAGGATATATGTCATTAGCATTGTGAAAAATGATCACTAAATAGATGTGATGCTAGAAGGAGGGTTTTTCTCCAAAATTTTAAAATTCTAAAGTTTCGCTACTGGGAAGGTGCACTAGTGCACCAGGTGCAAAGGTGCACTAGGTGTACAAGCACAAAAGTACACAAAATTTTAGAGTTACAAAAACTATAAAATCTTGATCCACCATCTCCCTTTAAGTGAGAATTGAGGTCCTCACCTAGCAAACATGAATTCCTGGGATTTAGCCTTTTTTGCAAGCCTCACCATGACAAAGGGACATCGAAGCTACACCCATTAAAACCACATATTCTATCATCCTTATCTTATGCCATACAATCAAACACTTCCATTTACACCATCTCATAAATACCTTCCAATCATGAAGTCAGTCACCACCACTTCCACCAATGGCTTTCTTTGTAAATTTCCAAGCCTTACCAATAAACTTGCAACCACCATTTCATGACCTTCCAAAAAATCCCAAGAACCTCTATCCAAAGTTCATCTATGGAGAGACATGAACAAAAAAAGATCGCATGAAATTCTTCAAGGAGGTTTGTAACAAAATAAAATCCAACATGACGATGTGTTCCTCCATCTATTTCCATGCACTTTGGAGAAATTACATTCAACTAGTATGTGAATTTATCATTGGCTTTCATCCAGAACTAGGAAAGTTTTGAGAAGTTTTTTTTTGGATAAATTCAAGAAACTTGTCAACCTATATATCTTGCACCACAAATTCCTATCATTCAAAAGGGATCATGTAGAAACTATCTCTCATTTTAACCATTACTTTCATATGATATACCAAAGATTGAACACTCTCTACATCATATCACTGAAAGTTACAATTCAAATCTACTTGAATTCTATGGATTAGATCACCTCCATCTTGTTAAGAAGACTTCTTGCTAAAAATATTTATACTTTAGAAAAGGTCTTCAAAGAAGCAGTAACCTTTACCAAATAGACCAATCCTAATGGTGAAGAGAGTATGATGGTTCTAGCGAGCACTACTAGAATGGTCCCACCATATCTGGCAAGGGCACAAATGATGCCCAACCAATTTCTCTCCTAGAATATAGTACCACTACAATAGGTTCCTAATGTCTTGACCCCTACCATAATTTATCTAGGGTACGAGCCCCTAAAGGAAACATTTTTGAACAAAAGGTTGCATGAACTATCAAGCTAGAAAACAACATAATAGTTGAATTGGAAAAAATGAGGGATAACCATGTTTCAAATAACAAATGAACTCACTTGTCTCTAGTTGTCACATGGGAAAAACAATAATTTCAATAATCTAATGGAAACCCAAACAACAACATTTATGGGAAGAACCAGTCAAAGAACTTTAATTCCTACAAGAATAATACCATCATAGATAACTTCAACTCATTATATCATAATAGTGAACTTCCTAGGAAAAATTGGTGGTGGAATACTTTCCCAAATAATGCAAGCATCCCAGTTGACAAAAATAATAAGGTTCAGTTAATCAAAATCAATCAGGTGGATGTAAACTAGAATACCCAATGATAATAATATGTTATTTAGAGGAATCATGTGGTCCAAAACTCACATGATTCTATTGGCATGCCCCCTCTTCATTTCAAGAAAATTTTATTGGAATATTATAATACTCCACTACATATAGAGATAGAATATTCCATAAATGAAGAATTTTTGTTCTCATTCAATGAGGAGGTTGAGCCTGAACTTGATGATATATTTGCATTCCATAATTATTACCAGAGTTCTTATGATTTGTGCAACTAGAAGAAGCCACTAACTGATGGAATCCCTCCAAGGTTGAAACCAACTCCTCCTGATCCATGATCAAATAATAATCCTATGCCTATACATGCACCTCCCACACATAATAATCCTAGGCACAAGGAATTGTGCCCACATTATTGAAGAATCTTTCCTAGTCTATAGAAAAGTAAAGTGTAATTGAAGAATTGAAAAATACTAAGGTGGACATCTCAATGTATGATATGTTACAAATTTGTCCCACCCAAAGAGAAGCACTTTTGAAAACCATTGATCACACTAAGAAATGCACCAGCATCAACTCTCAAAGTTATAAATGTATATTATCAAGACATTTTATATTACCTTCTATGGAAATGATGCCCCCAAGGAATAAAAAGCTCCCAATGAGAATGTCTGAAGATGAAATGTGAGTCCTATATGCTCCAAGATAGATATGCCTAAGATGTTTGAACCATAAGAAAGCCAAAGAGGTGTTGGAGAAATATCATGATAAATATGGTACCATGCATGGGTTGGCAGAAGCTATGACTCACCGTATTTTAAGGTTTGAATATTATTGGCCTAACCTTTTCAAGGATAAATATTAGCATGTGTGGTCTTATCCTATTTTTCAAATAAGTGCAAGTAGAGAGAGAAATATTGCCATGCCTTTGCAACCAGTCTTTGAAGTTCTCCCTTTCACCAAGTAAGGGTTGGACTTCATCGAGCTTATAAAACCACCATCCTTGATGGGACATGCTTCCATTTTGATAGCTACAAACTATTACACAAGGTGACTTGAAGCTGAAACATTCTAGAATTGTATGACACTAGTTATCAATTTTATTGAAGAACATATCGTGACCAAGTTTGGGATGCCCTTCTTTCTGGTATGTGACATTGGATTTTCCTTTGCATCAATTTTCCTTTCCCAATGGGCTTTGGAAAATTAGGGGATAATCAAGTTTTCATCCAATTACTACCTACAAGGGAATGGAGTTATTGAGTCTACCAACAAGAATCTAATAATGGTCATAAAATACTTACTCACATATAATGCACAAGACTGGCATACATAGTTAAACTACACCTTATGGACTGATGTGTTCATAATCAAGAATGCTTTGGGAACATTCCCATATTTTTTGGTTTATAGACAAGAGCTTAGTTTTCCCCTAAATATCAAGGTTTTAGTGTTGAAATTCATGAGGGGAGACATTGAAAATGTGGATAGAGTCCAAGTTAGACTAATGAACCTTTTAGTGTTGGATGACAAAAGGACAACAACATTAGAACACATGTCAAAACATCAAGCTGTCATCAACCATTGGTTCAATAAAAGAACCATAATAAAGGCTTTTAGAATCTTTGACCTAGTTCTAATATACAAAAAAGATAAGGAGAAACCAAGAAGTCATAAAAAATTCTAGCACCTATGGGTTGACCCCTACTAGGTTGTAGAGATTCTAGGGGAAAATACTTTTAGGCTATGCATATTTGAAGGGGAATGGATTTCATTGTCAGTTAATGAAAAATTCCTCAAACACTATTTCAAGGCCTAGGTTATTCAAAAAAAAAAGAAATTGAGCCGTACTTAGGTTTTTATTGTGTTGTGCTTTTTTTAGAGTTAAGACACACTGTGTATTTGGGTATTCCCCAAGTATGTGAACCACCTTAACTAACCTTGACCCTTGGAAGAGGTATTTATTCATCAAACTAGTTAGATGATGTTGTCTCTTATAAAGAATAAATACTATTGGCATGTGTAGGTAATAAGGGATTTATAGCTTGTGGCTTAGACACTAGGTTGATCACTCTCAACACTAATGATTCACATAAGGAAAGAACTGACCAAGTTGGTCATAACCTGAGTAGGCAATAGCTAGGCCTAGCCTGAAACTTTTTATCTTGGGAAAAATGGGTTTATCTAATGACCATACCAAGATCACTTATTGGAGTGTGAGTTTCCCAAAGTTTATTAAAAAGTAGAATGCTAAAGACATTAAAAGACAACGGATCAAGAAAATCAAACACCAGCCCTCTCTCATATAGTCTAAGCATAGTTGGGAGGGGTCAAAAGAAAGAAAAGAAAAAGTAAAAAAGGAGTCACAAATGCAATCCCTCAAAAGAAGTGGGTCAAAAAAATTAGTACCACCTTATTGCTACCTTTCCTAAAAAAACTTCAAAGAAGCATCAATTAGAAATATGAGAGGCTCCCAAAGTTGACAAGAGACCTAAAAAACTCAAATAATGAAAACTAATCTCTCATTAAGAGTCATCTTAATAGATTCTCCCCTCTGGTCAATAGTGATTCAAATTTTTCTTATGAGAGAACCTTGAAAGATCTTGGAAATTATCAAAGGGTTGTTCTAAAACTACTCAATACTCATGGTGAAAAGAACTTTAAAAAGATGGTGGAATTAAGAAACTAAACACACAATGAGCATGAAAATCAAAGGTTTGAGTTTTAAGTTGAGGTTTCTAAAAAACCTCTTATGACACTAGGAACCATTCCAAACTTGATACATATCAAAATATTTCTCGTTGATAAAGAAATGCCTTTGTCATTTCTTCCCTTTATTTAGGCTATTTGTTGTGGCTTTAAAAGAAGCCCTATTTTTTATTCAAAAGTGGGGACCCCTTCTTTCACTTTTTCAGATAGGGTCCACTCTCTAGAATAGGATTTCTCTAGGTACCTTGAAGATTGGATCACTTATATTTCTAGAATAGAGGTTTGGTTGTTCAACACTATTCTCGATCAGGAAGTGGGGAAGTCAATTTTTTACTGAGTTATGGAAAAGTGCATATGTGCACTTGGTGCAGTAGGACTAGAAAATGGGTTAGAACCTAGCATATTATGAGAAACAGAAAAATTGAATCAAAATACACTAAAACTCTTCTAATCTACCATGAAAACCAATTGAAGCATAAACGAAATAAAACAAATGAAACTCCCTCTTCAATTGTAGCTCCCATGTCCTTCTTTCTTCTCCATTTGATGTAGCTCCAATTTCCTATTTTGCACTATTGAAAGCAAAAGCTTGTGATGAGATCATACTATTGAGAGTACTAGAAGAGTGGTTTCAAGCCTAATGGATTCTAAGCGATTCTAAGATTATGTCTCTTAAGGATAAAAATGAGAGCAAGATGGCTCAATTTATAGCCAACGTGCAAGAAGAGAGAATTGAATGAGAGGATGGACACTTTTCACATGGAATGTGAAACTTGGCATGATATTCCTTAGAATATTTATGACAACCATGATACAATATGCCAAATATGAGATTCCATGACACATGAAAGTCAACATGGCTAAGAGTGGAGGAGAATCTATGACATTCATATGACACCTCAAAGCCACTTGTAGGATTTATGACATGTGAAATTAAACATGGCTAAAAGTGGAGGAGAATCTATGACATGCATATGACACCTCAAAGCCACATGTAGGATTCTATGATGCATAAAAGTCAACATGGCTAAAAGTGGAGGAGAATCTATGATGTGCATATGACACCTAAAAGCCACTTGTGGCCAAGAACCTATGATGGTGGAGGCTTATTATAGACATGTGTAAGGAATAAAATATATCAAATATGACATATTTTAGCCAAGTGTAGGGATAATATCTATGACGCGTCATGTCCATGTGTCAATAATAATTGGAATATTTGAATTAAAAATTCATATATCCACACAAATAGAAATTAGTAAAATGGAAATTAGAAGTGGAAAATAGGACCTAGAAAATTTGAGAATTCTCATAGTTTGTGAAGACGAATCAATTAATTAATAAAATATCAATCAATTAATAATGTCTGGTTAGCAAGAAAAATTAGTAATGCATTATGAAATTGATTGAATTGACATAGGATTAGATTATGGGTTATCTAAATCCTATAGGGAAAATTAGTAAATGATTGGCCAATTTGATGAAATGTGATCATTATGTAGATTGACTAGGACGATGATGGGTAGATCAAAGCCATGATCAAATTGAATGGCTAATTAGGATTGATAGCATGCCAAGGACACATTACATGCATTAAGAACACATGAAATTTAATAGACCTTGTAAGTGCCACATGATTGAAATTGATTGATAAGATTGATCATAATAACATTAGTGGACATTATTAATGTTATTAAGTTTGATAATACCATGATCAGACATTGAGGGACTTGGCAATGTCAATGATTAGATGATTAAGAATGATAGTTTGACCTAGTGCTAAGGTTCATGATAGTAAAAAGGTCATATTTGATGGATTTGATAAGATTTGAGATATTTCCAAGACACTGAGAGACATGACAATGCTTAGGGTTTGACAGATGATTGAAAAAGAGGCTCTATATATTGCACTATGCAACTTGTCACTTTTTGAGTTGATTCAAGCTGGTTTGGGATGATTCACGGTTGATTTAGGATGATTCTAGGATGCTTTGGGATGACTATAGGTTGATTGGATGTGATTCCAATGATGTTGAAATGGATTTGGGTTGATTTCAGAAACTTTGGATAAAATGGGAATCATTTTTGAAGCGATCTTAAATTGATTTGAAAGGGGATACAAATGATGAAGGATATTGTCAAAATATAATAAAATGATATACACATTGGAAAAAATATTGAAATTAGTGAAATAAGAAAATGGAACAAGTTAGTATGAAAAAGTGACTAAAAAGTAGACACGAACCATTTTTGAGTGTCTACATTTTGTCCCTCTTTGATACAATATGATTTAGAGCATTGTGTTAAAGATTATTGATGAAAAATCCATAAAATGATGCCCTAGTAGGGGTGGTATACATGTGTTCCCCCTCGATAAATTGACAAAAAAAGGCAACTAATAGGTCATTTTTTTGACAACGAGAAGACCAAGCCATAGCAACTGACAAATCACAAATCAAAGCTCAAGCACAAAAGTTATGAGGTCTAGAGTGTAAAAATCATCAAAAAATATATAGAAAATGCCTCATGCACATCCATCTAGGTAGCCATAGGACTATAAAAGGGCTTGGAGAAGGTTGGGAGGTTATTTTCACCCTCTCAATTAGAAGAAAGAGCTCTGGAGCAAGAAGAATGGACTAGTTACCTGAGGAATAACATTGTGGAGAATGAGTGTGTACCTATAAATGTTAGGAATACATAGGACCACCAATGAGTACATTGAGGCCCCCTTTTTATATTTTATGCTATTCATGCATTTGGGTATCAATTAGAGGTCAAACAGAGCCCACCTAGGGTCCCGAGGGTAGATTAGGGCATCGAAACACCCCAACTATGATCAAAGTGCATCCAACTACACACTAAGTGCACTTGGCATGACCAAATGCACACTAAGAACACTTGGTATGCCAAAGTGTGCATTGAGCATAGTTGGGGGACCCAACTACGCTTCAAGATGCTTTAGAGCTCTAAAAAGTGTCAAGATAAGCCCAAAATGGCCCAAAACTTGGCACTCATGCCCAAAACCATAGGAAAATGTCAAAACATAGGTTGACTTGGTCAAAAATGGTTATAAGTGGTCAAATCTGGTCAAATTTGATAAAACATAGGTTAGAGTTAGGTCACACGTAGTAGAATGATGATAAGGAGTGATGTAGAGTGCAAATAAACTTAGAATGACCTAGAACTTAGTCTATATGCCCAAAATCCTAAAAGGAGTTCAAAAAATAGGTCAACCTAGTCAAAAATGTTTAGAAAATGTCAAATTTTTTCAAACCTAAGTCATTTGTGGTTCAAAGTTGATAGAAATGTAGGTAGAGGTTCAAAATGAATGCATATGAACTCATAATGACCCAAAACTTAGTAGGTAAAGGCCTAATTTTTCACCTAGCAAAAACTTTGTCAAAACTTGTGAAAATCAAGTAGAATTGTGTTTGTCATGCTTAGGTTTTTTGAAAATTGTGTTAACCCTCATAAAAACCCTAAGGCAATTTTATGTATTATGTTTTGATGGAGTTCATTCGAAATTGATAGGGATATATGAAAAAATTCTTGCTCATATATTTATTTCCCTAAGTTTTGAATCCATGGTCTTATTATATTTTATGCATCTATTATCTTTTAAGTTAGATTTTCAAGCATAACATCATTGTTCTTTGATCACTAACCATGTTGGATGATATGAAGGAGTAAAAAGGTTTCAAGAGTAGTTTATCATGGCATCAAAGCAGTAACTATTAACACTCATGTTAAAGATACAAAGAAGTGAAATAGTGGAAAGTGCAGGATCATAGGTCAATGAAGACCCAAAGACATTTAAGTTCTAATGCTACAAGAAGAAGGAACTAGTCAACAACATGGTTATTGCAACATTGTTGGGCTGGATAAAATGTCAAAATTTACAGTTGCTGGGTTGCCATGAAGGGAAATAGTTAGCTTCAAATGTCCATCACAAGGTCACAGGTCAAAAATCATTGATTATAACTAAAGTTGTGATGTTATAAAAGACATTAACAATAGTCAAAGTTGAGTTATCACAACATTTCAAGTTGTTAGATAAACTATGAAGTCAAATTTGGGATGATGCAAAAAAAGAAAAGTGGTTAAGTTTCAAGACTAGCACATGCTTGAAGGAAGTTAAGAGATAACCTAGGTTAAAGTAGCAAGGTTGAAAAAGCTTGTAATAATGTCTTCGCAAGGTTACTTGTGGAGTTAAGAGCTAAACTTGCGAAACAGTGATAATGTAGAAGGTAGTCAAGATGACAGTTGATCATAGTGTCACATGGGTAAAATGAAAGCTAATGTTTCAAGTTGTGAAGCTATGAGGACATCTACAGTCAAAATAAATTCTCATCACTCTTTTAGAAGGGTTTGTAATGAAATGATAGTTTCAGTTGTGATGATGCAGAAAGTAGCCAAGTATTAGCATTTAAACCACCACAACATTGCAAGGTGTAGTTGAGAATAGCATTTTGTGGATGCAAAGCTACAAAGTAAAATGATGGTTAGCATAAACAAATGGTCACAACAATGCATGATTAAGAAAGGCTTTGTACTTAATAGTTGTGAATGTTCGAAAAATAATCAAGATGGTCAAGGTTAAAGAAATTGCAACCTCACAAGGAGTAAATATTAACTAAGGTTAAAAATTTTGAACTGGCAAAGAGCTATTGATCACACTTTCAAAAGCTTTCAAAGATAGTTAGAATATTGAGTTGTGATGTTCCAAAGGATGAGGTAGTTGTCAAAGAAAATGCTTGGTGCAACATCACATAGTTAAAGTATGCATCAGGACTAGTGGTTGTGAGGGAGCCGTAAGGTAGATATATAAAGAATTGCATCATCATGAGCACAAAAGTTGTTAAGTCCCAAACCAGAGCAAAGATGTGAGGTAGTGAATAAAGATCTCATTTCCAAATTGAAGCAGTCAGAAGGGTAAAGTGAAATGAAGCTACGAAGCAGTGAACAAATGAACTCACAGCTCATAGGCCAAACATAGTAGTTAAAGAAAAGAAGAGTGAAGTTGTAATATAGTAAAGATAACCCTATTCGCATGGTCACATCTAGAAACAAGAAAATAGAAGAAACTGTGATGGAGTGATAAAGTAGTCATCACATTATCGCAGCTTGACATTTGAAATAATAAAGTAGTTTTTAACAACCATGTCTAAGCTGGATAAAAAGAGCATGAGTTGGAAGTACGAAGTACGAAGTATGAAAAGTGAATATTTCACCAACTTTTTGAGAAATGATAGGTTTTGAAGTCTGATGATTTAATTGCGATTAATTTCATGCTCCTATTGTAGAAGTAGATAAATTAGAAGAAGCATAGAGATTTCATTACTAGTTACAAAATTGTTTAAATTTTTTAGAGTGAAAGTTGAGTTGCAGAGTATTTTGGAGTGATTATCCAACATTCAACATACATAGTTGATTGAATTGTCTTAAAAAATGGCACAGAGAGAAGATGAATTGATTGCACAAGAAGTTATTGAAGAACCTACATCACAAATAAAAAGCCCTAGCTCATTTGTGGAAGAATTGATACATATTTTTCCTAGTTCTACTAATGCACAAGCTACAAATGATCACACTGTTAGAGATCCATATACATTTTGTAGAGATGCAAAAGTCCCGGGTAGAAATGGATATGAGTTGTTTTGGTTCTTCTACAAGAACAGAATGGAAAAGGTTCCATTTTGTAACCCTTGGGACAAAAGTTTGGGTAAATTGATCATGCCAGAATTTTTTGTGGATGTGGACCTTGTGAAGGCTTTAATCAAGTGTTACAATCTAGTTAGTAAATCATTCCACGAGAGAGACAAAAGCATTTTCTTATCCCTAGACAAAGAAACATTTATAGAGGTGTTTGATTTAGGAGGCCTAATGTCATTACCTATTGAAATTGATGACTTAACTAAGAATTTCAAGAACCAAAAGAATTTTTATATGGGCCAAGAAATGACAAGGCACATCCCCATGTCCAATAAAGAGAAGGAAGAAATTCCAAAGAATTAGAGAAAACCATGCCTCTTGAATTCTTCCAAAGATATTTCCAAAATAATATCTTTGGTTTAAACAAGGTTCTAGGTTTAGTTGGAACCATGAATGCCCTAGGGGGACAATATGTTATGGCTTTTAACATTCAAGATCCCAACACCAATTTTGGTTATGATTATGTCATGTACATAATTGACAAGATCCATGAGGAGATCACCACTACTCAGCAAGGACATTTAGAGAATTTTAGATTCCCTCAATACTCTCTGATCATGCATTTAATCATATTCAAGAATGTTGATTCATTTTATTAGAGCTTCTTCAAAGCTACACAGGAATGGGGAGAAAGATTACCAGTGCAAAGGTGGATGAGGGTATGGAAAAGATTCTACCCATACTCAAATGTTATTTATTTCTATAATAATTTTGTTCATCCTATTTTTAAAATGATAGGACTAGCTAATGAAAGAATCCTCAAAAGTGTTAGGAAGGTTGTTAAGCCTAAAATGTCTTATGATGCTAGTAAAAAATTAACACATGATTGGGAAAGTGTTTTTCTATTTTAGGAATATAATTTCATCAAAATATATGGATGCCCTCAACCTCCCCACATTTTACCCAAATATGTCTCTAAGATACTAGGGTTTGTAGAAGTATTTTGGCAACTAATATCATTGAATAGAGAGTATTTGGGGAAAAATTGTCAAGAGAGGAATATTCTCATGTAGATGTACCAAGGTAGGAGACTTTAAGATAGGAAAAAATGTTATTGAAGAAATTGATGCTTATCTGAGGGGTTACAAATTGCCAACTAGACCAGCGAGAACATATGACCCCTATAATGTAGTCAGACATGCCTTAAAAAATACGAGAGGATATATTTTACCTCCTACAAAACCTATGTGGGAAGAGGATGATATTACTAAAAGGTTAAATGAGGATTTCTATAGGGAGTGATAATTGAATATAGGGATGTTAATTTTGAATAGGAGATGAAACAAGTTGATCCATCTTTTAAGGGATTTGATCCTGAAGAAAACTACTAGTCAAGATTGGACAAGTGTGTAGAAAAGTTTGATGACATACTAGCACAAGTCCCTGAAGTAATAACAAAGAAAGTTGACCCTTAGTATTCTGATGAAGATATATTTTTTTGAAGTCATTGATAATGAAGAAGATCATTCTGAATGCTTAGAGTGGGAAGAAAAAATAAATAAGAAACAAAAGATGGTGTAAATACCACAAAAGGCTTAGTACAAGGCCTTATTTCCTAGAGGTAGTCAGTACTTTGATGATGTTAAAAGGAGATATTTGGTATCTCAGGCATCTAAGGATGAACAAAGGGAAAAGAAACCCCAACTACATACTCAGATGATAGGATTATTGAAGCCAATGAATTCATGAGTAATGAAAATTTCATCAAAATTGAAGAATTCAAGAGTTTTTTGTTTAAATTGAAACAAAATGAATTATCCTTATAGATTAAACTAGGTGATTTTAATGAGGTAGTTTTTGAATTAGTTTAGAAGCTACAAGAATCCTACAACTGAAACCCTCACTAAGGCAGAAGTAAGAGACTTAGTGAGAAGAAGCTAAATGATTATCTTCCTAGGATGGGACATCAACTCTTCTTTCCTATTAGACCATATGAGGAGACAGAGAAAATCTATTTCATTTGAAGATGAAAATCAACTTGGAGAATTGAGAGGGTTAGGCTATAATATTGATGCTCAAATAATGGCAATATGGAGTTTATCTCCAAAGGATCAAAATCCTACCCTTATGGAAGTCAAGGAATCCTCGAGGGGAAATGTTATATTTTGGAATGTGCACTCCACCTCCAGCAACCAGATATATGGGATGCAAACATATGTGGTTGTATGAGGAAAGAACAAGATGGATGTCCTACAAGCACAATTGGAGGGAGCCTATGAGTGGTTCATCAAGACCAAGAGGTATTATGAGGAAGAAATAAAGAAGACTTATGTCTTAGAGAAGAAAACCCTCAAGTCAAAAAATGGTGTAGCAACATTGAAGAACACTATTAAAAAAACTATAGAAATCTAGGATAGAGGTGTGTAGATAGAGGGCCATGTACCTAAAATAGGGGAGGCATCAAGCTAGGCAATGGAAGTTGATGACAAAGAGGATTTAGAATTAGGCAAGGAAATAGAAATCAGAACAATCAAGAACTTGATGGTTCAAAAAATAAATGCACTAAAACTGTTCTCTCAGAATGTGCATAGCAGCTATCTTGTGTTGCATGGAGAAAAGTATAGGTTCTTAGAGGTTGTTGCCTTATTGTCTCCACTTTTTACCACATGGGGTCCATATAACCAATTTTTTGATAGTCTTGTACCTCTTTTGGCGCAAAAGAAATATTTTCCAAAGGTATTGATTATAAATACTAGAAAAATGATAAATAAAGTGAGGGATTTGAATGGCTTTTTTGGTGGAAAAATGTAATTAATCTAGAATAAGATGAAGACAATTGCCAAAGGAATACCAAATTTTGTGCCTACAATTTTGGAGACTAATGGAAGAGTTAAGGACTAGGTGGACTAGTCATTCTCTTTTCATAGCATTTTGAACTATCTTAGATTCCTTGCATACTATAATAATGGGGCAGGTATAACAATGGGTTATGACTTGATTGACATGATCTACAAGTTAGAATCAGAGATGTCAAAGACAACTACAGACATTAAGGCAATAATGAATGCCAAGTGGAAAAAATGCCTCAAGGAATTAGATGTAGTTAGAGATACCACTTGGCTAGATATAGATATAGATGTTGCCATCTGGGAGGCAATAGTAGACATAAAAGCCCTATCATTAGGTGACAATGATTAAGCAATGCAAGTAAGCAACTAGGATGTAGTTAGAGGTAAAAAGGAATAAAGAAACGGCAAGGACAACAATAGGAGCTTGAACACCAATAGAATGATGCTCAAAACACCTACTGAAATTGCTTCCTATTAGATTTGCAATTGCATCCTGAATATTTGATCAAGTACAAATAATATTTGTATTGTAACAAAAGATAGAATATCTTTTTATTTGTTTTGCAATATGGTTTTGGCATGTGTCCTCCCATCTAAATCTTGTTGCAATCCTTCCTATAAAAGGATTTCCAAGATGTGGAGTTGAGGTCCAAAATTTGTATAATTTTTAGTGCTATATTATTTTTTGTCCATCCAGTCAACCTTTATGTCAATTTTGTCTGATGTATTCACCTTGAAAGTCTAAGAATACAAGTCTACAATATCTATGTCTTTGAATTTTGTCTCCATTTCCATGTGTTTGTAACTTTGAAATTGAATGAACAAGGTTCTTTCATTTTAATGCAACTTGGATGAGTTGTATGTATTTTCAATGATTGCTTTTAATTCAAGGATTTAAGTAAGTGATTTCATTGAATTGATAGGGTTTCTAGATATATGGGAGGGATATTCATAAGAATGTAATTCAAGCATTATTGTTGATAAAATTAATTGTAAGTAAATTAACTAGGTCAAAGGTTTGTTGGATAGACTCTGTATAACAATGGATAAGGTATTGATCAATAGTTTAGATGAAAATTGTTAAATATGATGTGGTTGCATAAAGCACAAATTTAAATGAAATCAATTTTTACTTTTTGGTGTGAAGAAATGAATTGTTGGTTAGCACTTATTTGCAATAGTTTTATGTGTGTTATAGTTAGCTATTGTAATCAAGAAGTTATTACAAATCCAAGAAGAATTGTGACCATTTTTGCTATAGGGGATAGATTTGAAGAAAATAATATCAGTGAGTGAATTGTGAAGAAAATATCCAATATCTAGTCATTACATCCCTAAGGTACACCCACCTAGGCCCTGCAAAGCTTGAAGTGTAGAAAATCACTATGAATTTGTTAATGTTGGTCCAAATCTAAAGAAAATATAGTTGAATATAGGAAGTAGCTAATCCTTAGACTAAATTTTTCCTCTACATCCTAGTATTAGGTCCTTAGCAACCTAGTAGTTTAAAAACACCAACAAAATGGTGACTCCACTGGGGAAGCTACAAAAGAAAAAGAACTCTAAAGTTCTAGAATCTCTATTGTGAGTCACATATCTATAGTCATAAGTTTTGTTATTTTGTAAATCCATGCTTGGGTATTGGTTGCTGCTAAGAAAAAAACCTTGAGAATATGAAAGTTCTAGTACCACAAAAGTTGTGTGACATAGAATGGGCTTGCAAAGTGCCTTACTAGCCATATAGAGTTGTATTCCTAAAGTATACAATATAAAATTCATTACGGTTGGGTCCCTCTTGTCAGATCTATTTTTAGAAAAGTTCCCTTGTAAATTTCCTTGTCTTTTAGCTATTCTAAAAGATATTTTTTCTTGTGGGTGGTGACTCATTCTTAGGTTTTGTTACTAGTGCTTATTTCAAAAATGAAAGATGGCTAATAAAAGAAAGAATACACGAGCATATTTGAGGGAACACCCTAATGTCCCTTTGTATATAGAACTACCAAAAGGTGGAAAAAATAATTGGCCTATGAAGAAAGGAGAAAGTAGTCATGCTTGGAAACCAAGAGATAATTTCTAGTTCCAGCCTATATTTGACAAAGAAGTCCTATCCCATAGCTCAAAATCTGAGAATACCAGACTTCTAGGAAATCTTTTTGTCACACCTTTTCATGAAAAGAATCCCTAGCAAGATAAAATAGTATCATCTATGGTAGAAAATTTTTTCAAATCTAGTGTTATATAAGAAATGAACCAATGTTTCAGCCCTAGAAGTGTTCAATCTAATAGACCAAATCTTGGGCAAGTCCCTTACATTGAGAAAAACCTAATAGATTTGGATGATCCTATAGAATTTGAAGCAACTACCATAGACCATAATGACTTGCTTTTTAAATTAGAAATCCTTGGAAGAAGGGTTGCTAAAGAAGAAGCCAAAGACATCCATTTGGAAAAGGAGAAAGAGAAAATCACCATAAACACTCTCGTTGAGAGAGATAATTTTCTTAGGAGAATGGCTACTCTAAAGGAGAAAAACAAGAAATTGGAAGAGAGATCCTCCAAAGTACATTTAGATGTATTTGGAGATGTTGAAGTCTAAGATATAAAGTCCAAGAGTAAGAGAATCTCCTTTAAAAAAATGAAGGACTTGTTATATCCCTAGTCCAACCTTATAAACCTCTTGAGCCCAAAATCATAGATTTAACTATGAAACACTCTGATAAAGGAAAATAGAAAGTTGTAGAGATCCAAATAAATGATCCTCAAATCATTCCTAACAAGTCTACAAATCTTTCCATGTCTAAATTAAATTTAGAATTAGAAAAGGCTAGGAAGGAATGGAGGATTTAACTAAAGAGCTTGAGAAGGTTAAGAATGAAGCACAAGTAGCTGAAACTAGAAGAAAAAATTGGTTTATTAATTCTAATTTTTCTTTAGCTTCTTGGCCAAATATGCCCTCATAAGCCACTCCCTATATTCCCATTTGTGGACCAATAATACCAAGCCAAAATGTCTCTCATTCAGCCCTTGCCTCATCTTCTACCTCAAGTAGTCAAATCCCTACCAATCAACAAATCCAACAATCTCAAATCCCTGTCCAAACCCAAGTTGCTAGAGAAAGTACCTCAAATGTTGTAGGATTCTAAACAAGACCCATTTGTATGTAGAAGTATAAAAAAATTCCATTTCTATGCATTCTTGGTTTTGCACAACCTGTATCCAATGACTTGAGGGATAAGGTCATTAAATTCTCAGGAAACAATGCTATAACTGGTGAAGAGCACTTGAGAAAATTCATTGACATGCTCAATGATTATGAAATAGATCATCAGGATGTGGTAATGAAATTTTTTGTACATTCACTAATAGAAGATGCTAAGGATTGGTTCAAAGGATTGCAAGATGACAACATTAGTTCATGGAGTGATTTGGAGAAGCTCTTTAAGGAGTGGCATGGAGATAATACAAATGTTTGTTTCATGTTGAATGATTTCAACAACATTAAAAATAGCTCTAATGAGTCCACATTTGATTTCAATGTGAGATTATAGAAAGGGATGTACAAGCTTGTTCAAGTAATGAGGTTAGGAGAGGATGTTTGTCTTACTATGTACTTTAATGCATTTGATAGTAAGATTTCCTATACTCTTAGGGACAAGGATCCTAGGACCCTAAGAAATGCTTACAAGATGGTAGTAAATATTGAGAACAATAGGAGATCCTCTAGTAAGATGGGAAGAAGAGATGGCTCTAAACTATTCAATGCAAGAAATAATAAGAAAGAAGGTGAGAATCCTGCTACAAGTAAGAAACCTAAAGAGGATACAATGGGTCAAGTTGTAAATTTTCTAAAGAACATGAATCCATTAGCCAATAATATAAATAAGAAAAATAATGGAACTAATTATAATAGGTAGCCTAGAATGTAAAATTATCCATATATTACTTAATGGAAGGATGGAAAACCTATTCCCAATCCTTCTCAAGGCACTAAGGACAAAGTTACACCAGATCCTCTACAAAGAACTTCTATGAACATGACAAATGATGTACCTTAGTTTATTGTATGTTAGTCCCCTCATTCCTCTAACTATTGTAAAATCTAAAAATGATGTTGCAATTTAAAGAAATGTTTATCAATTAGAAAATCAACAAGTGTTTTCATATGATGAAGATCATGATGAAAACAAGGTTTTTAATACATTGCTAGTTTTTTATCACATAAACTTGAGAAAACCATCCAAGGAAGAGATTGACAATATTACTATAGAGATGATAGCCTAGGTACATAGTAATTACAATCTAAGAAACAAAACTATCGACAATGATGCTAGTAAGTCATCTAGAATTTTTATTAAAGAAATTACTCATAAGATGACTGATGAAATTAAAAAGGATCATCAAGTGATAGTTAAAGTCAAGGATAGTAAGAATAAAATTTTAGAGCCCAAGAAGAAGGTACAGTTTCAAGGAGTTGAAACTATCAAGGTACATATGCCTAAGAAGAAATCAGAGCCTAATGTCATCAAGAAAGTGGTAGGGCCTACCATTCAAGCACTATCAAATCTAGGTATTTCTATTAAACCTATTTTTTATAATCATGTTGACATGATATCCATGTTATCTCAGTTTACTATCAAAGTTCCCTTGTCTGAAATGTTTATAATAGAGGAACATAAAAATAAGGCTTTGTCTTGGTTGGGTGGGATAGGAAGTAGTAGTGTTCTTGAGCAAAAACCCACAGCAATGCAATAGAAACCACTTATAATAGAAGACAACATAGTTATGTCCCAAATACCCCAAATGTATTTGGATAATTCATCTATAGCTTACCTACAAGATATTGATCCTTTTTTTCTCAGTCTAGTCATAAATGGTAGGACATTAAAAAATTGCATGATTGACTTAGGAGCGTCAAACATCATAATGCCTTTCAAATTTATGGAAGCCCTTAGCCTAGAAGTAGACACCAAACATGGTATGTGTAGAGCAATAAATGCAAGGGAAGTTCCTATCATAGGTACAATTGATACATTACCTTTTGGACTAGCTGCCTACCTTGATGTTGAGATGACCATAATAGTCCTTGTAGTTGATATTCCTCCCCATTATAGAATGCTACTCTCTAGAAAATGGAGTGTTGTGATGGGAGGTAGCCTACAGTATGACTTATCATATGCTACTTTTCATATAGGATACAAGGCTATCAAAATTAATAGAGAACCAAGGGTTACCTATGTTTTTGAAGATAGTGTTGATAAAGATGCCACAAATTTCTTGGATATAGATGTTAATGCATTTAGAGCTAAACTAGTCATTCAAGATATTGAGAAGCTACCACCATTGATTGCACAAGAGATGACTTTTTGTTTGGACTCATAGAACTTATGGATCATGTATTTTGATGGAGCAAGTTCTAAGGAAGGATCAAGAGCTAGGGTAGTATTTATATCCTGAGAGAAAAATACATTTAGATATTCATTTACTCTAAATTTCATGTATACCAATAACATTACAAAATATAAAGCACTTTTACTAGGATTAAAAGTTGCAATAAGCCATGGAATTAAGAAATTGCATATTATTGGTGACTTTGAATTAATTGTTCTCAAGTTAGAAGAGTGTATGTTTCAAAGAATAAAAGGTTGAAACAATATAGGAATGTTGTTCGATATATGATTGAGTGTTTTGATGCTTTTGGGATAGCTTGGAAGGAAAATAGTAACAAAAAAATGGCTGACCTATTAGCTAATGTAGCTATTAATCTAGATGACATATCATTTTCTAGTGTGTTAAATATTGAAGTGCAGAGTAGGCCATCAATTCCTGACAATATTTTAAATTGGTAAGTTTTTGAGGAAGATAAGGATATAATCAGATTTTTGAATTGTGAGGACCAGTTTTGGGGGGCAGTAAATTGATTGTGTGGCATATGTTGAGAATGTTAATGGTAAGGAAACTATATTTGGATAGGAGGTTGTGCAATTAAAAACTAACAAGATTCCAAAGGCTTGGTTGTTTTGGAAACTATCCTTAACATTCATGACAGGTCTAAGATGGAGAATAGAGAATCTACTACTAAGGATCTAGAAGAAGTGAATCTAGGGACTAATGAATAACCTAAGAAGGTATACATTGGTAAAAAATTAGCCCCTAAGATTAAGAAAGAATTGATTGGTTTATTAAGAAAGTACAAACATGTATTTTCTTGGTCCTATGATGATCTAAAAGCCTATAGAGAGTATTTATTTCAACATGAAGTTCCTTTGAAGGATGGTGCAAATCCTTTTAGATAGAAGCAAACACCAATCAATCCTACTCTTGTACCCAAGATGTAGGAAGAGTTGATGAAGCTAAGAGATGTTGGGATCATCAAGCCTACTAGGCATTCATCTTGGGTGTCAAATTGTGGCTCCAGTTAGGAAGAAGAATGGAGACATTAGGTTATGTGTTGATTTTAGAAAATTAAACATATCTTCGTTGAAAGATAATTATGGTTTACCTAACATTGAGGCAATGCTACAAAAAGTTACTAGATTAGAACTCATGTCCATGATGGATGGATTCTCAGGCTCTAATCATGTGGTTGTAAAAGAATCAAGACATTATAAGATTACATTTACAATACCTTGGGGTACCTATGTTTATAGTAGAATTCCATTTGGTTTTTAAAAATTTGGTACTACTTTTCAAATATATAGCTATGGATGTAGCTTTTGTTGACATTATTGATAAATTTCTAGTATTATACTAGGATGATTTAATAGCTTACTCAAAATATGAGAGTGATCATTGCATGCACCTAGAGAAAGTATTCATTAGAGCATTAAAGTCTAGTAGTTCTCTAAATCCTAGAAAACATGCATTTTCTATTACTGAGGGTAAGCTATTTGGCCACTTGGTTGGAAAAGAAGAAGTCAGAATAGATCTTGAGAGTTGAAGCAATAGACAAAATCTAAAAGTCAAAGAATGTAAAGGGTATTCAATCATTCTTTGGGTAAATAAATTTTCTCAAAAGATTTGTCACCAAATTTGCTAAGAAAAGTAGGCCTATTTCACAAATGTTAAAGAAAGGCTCTAAGATTAGATGGGATGCTAAGCCAAGTATGGCATTTAATAAGATAAAACAAGCTATCAAGGATGCCCCTTTAAGAGCTCCATACACAAAGCCTATGCATATCTTTTCTTTTGCATCTTTTCATACATTTGTTGTTGCTTTGTTGCAAAAGAATGAGGAAGGTTTTGAACAACCAATTGTATTTTTTAGAAAGCCTTTACAAGCTATTGAACTTAAATATGATATAAATGAGAACCAAGCCTATGCATTGGCTAAAGTTGTAAAGGAATTTAGATGTTATTTAATGGGAACCACTATAATTGCATTTATTCCAAGTTTTACAGTGAAATAAATGTTCTCATAGGAAGAGGTTTCAAGGAGAAGATGTAGATGGATCTATAGGATCCAAGAAATTAATATTCATATTCAAATTACCAAGTTGGTTAAAGGTCAAGGCCTTGCTAAACTGATGGCAGAGGCCAACCTTGAAGCAAATTAGATTAATCAACTTGATGATGACTATAGGAGTGATCTATCTGACATGGACACTTTTGATTGGTACAAAGATATAATATTCTACCTATAGCATATGAAGACTCCATCAAGACTCACTAAAAACCAAAAGAGGGCTTTGAAGTTAGGCCATCAGATATATCATTGTGAGAGGTCCATTGTGGTGGAGAGACATGGAAGCTATTCTTTTGAAATATCTAAATGAAGAAGAATCAAAGAACATTTTGAGTGGCATGCATGAAGTAGTGTGTGGGGGCCATTATATGGCAAAAATATAGCACATAAATTCCTTAGATCTAGTTTTTGGTGGCCTACACTATTCAAAGATGCACAAGATTTAGTAAAGAAATGTGATGCATGTCAAAGATTTTGTGGGAAAATGAATTTTTCTAGAAATATTCCAATGAGGTCAGTTGAAGTGCAAGCACCATTCCAGCAGTGGTGTATTGATTTCATTGGTGAAATCTCAAATAAGTCTAGTGGAGGGAATTCTTGAATTCTAGTTGCTATTGATTATTTCACAAAGTGGGTAGAAGAAATTCCTATAAGGAATGCAACAAGAAAGGTGGTAATAAATTTCATATTGAATAATATCATTATTATATTTGGGTACCCAGAAAAAAATTATCACTGATAATGTCATGTGCTTTAGATTAGATGAGTATAAAAAAATTTGCAAGTATGGCATTAGTGAATCTACCTCATCACCTTACCATCCTCTGGGAAATGGTCAAGCTAAGTCCAATAATAAAAGTTTTCTCAAGATTATCAAGATGATTCTAGGAGAAAATAAGAGAGCCTGGGATTCCAAGTTGCCTCGAGTATTATGGGTAGATAGGGTTACAATGAAAAGGGCTATTGGTTGTGCCCCTTTGATTTAGTATATGGGATCCAAGAAAGATTGCCTCAGAACAACCTAAATGAGATGTATAAATTCATCCAAATTCATGATGAAGATATTGTTGATGAAATGCAACTAAGAATGGATGATATTTTATAGTTGTATGAGACAAGGAGGGATGCTTCTGCATAGAATGCAAAGTTACAAGCACAAATGAATATTTTTATGACAAGAAGGCATCATATAAGAAGTTCCAACCTAAGGAGATAGTGTTATTATGGAATGCTAGACTAGAAGACAAGGGGAAGCATGGTAAATTTGACCCCATCTAGCTTGGCCCTTATCAAATCCATGGTAATAAAGTTGAAGATTCCTATTTCATAAGAGAACTATCTAGTGATAATCTTGAGCTACTAGTTCATGGACAATTTTTTGAAGAGGTATTTTTCCTAAAATACTTGACTTTTCTATAGATAGTAGTTAGGGTTTGTATATTCTATAAATTTTGTAAGGCCTCTATAAATCCTTGTATAGTCTATTTTTCCCTATTGTTTTATGTTTTCCCTTGCTTAATTAGGTGTGCTCTCTAAAGAAGTTGCCAACTTTTGTATCAAGTATATGGTCTACTTCTACAAGAAATTCTACATTCTTGCATAGATACAAGTTATTCATCATCCCTAGAGAAAGCCACTAATGGCCTAATTTTTCACCTAGAAATTTTTTTGTCAAAACTTATGAAAATCAAGTAGAATTGTGTTTGTCATACTTGGGTTTTCTAAAAATTGTGTTAACACTCATAAAAACCCTAAGGCAATTTTATGTCTTATGTTTTGGTGGAGTTCATTCAAAATTGATTTGCAATAATTAAATAGCGAGATATGAAAAAAAAACTCTTGCTCATATGTTTATATCCTTAAGTGTTGAATCCATGGTCTTATTATATTTTATGCATATATTGTTGCGATGTCCCGAAAGATTTTCAAGTGCAACATCATTGTTCTTTGATCACTAACCATGTTGGATGTTGTGAAGGAGTGAAAAGGTTTAAAGAGTAGTTTATCACAGCATCAGAGTGATTGTTTTTAACACTCATTTTAAAGATGTGAAGAAGAAAAATAGTGGAAAGCACAGGATCACATGTCAATGAAGACACAAAGACTTTTAAGTTACAATGCTAAAAGAAAAACAAAGCAGTCACCAAGAAGTTTATTGCAACATCATTGGGCTAGATAACATGTCAAAATTTACCATTGTGAGGTTATGTTGAAGGGAAATAGTTAGCTTCAAATAGTCATCACAAGGTTTTAGATCAAAAAGCATTGAGTAAAACTAAAATTATGATACTACAAAAGCCGTTAACAATAGTCAAAGTTGAGTTATCACAACACCGCAAGTGGTTAGATAAACTATGAAGTTAAACTTGTGAGATGCGAAAAAGCAACAGTGGTTAAGTTTCAAGATGAGCTCATTCTCTTAGGTAGTTAAGAGATAAGTTAAAGTAGCAAGGCTAAAAAATCTTGTAATCATGCCTTTGCAAGGTTACTTGTGGAGTTAAGAGTTTAAGTTGCATAGTAGTGACAATGTAAAAGGTAGTCAAGATGATAGTTGATCATAGCATTACACAGGTAAAATGAAAGCTAATGTTTCAAGTTGCAAAGTTGTGAGAACATCTAATAGTCAGAAGAAATGCTCATTACTCTTTTGCAAGGGTTTGTAATGAAATAATAGTTCTAGTTGTGATGATGTGGAAAGTAGCCAAATAGTTAGGGTTTAAACTGTCACAACATTGCAAGGTATACTTGAGAATAAGATTCTACGATTGCAAAGTTGTGAAGTAAACTGAAGATTATCATAAACAAATAGTCTCAACATTGCATGACTAAGAAAGGCTTTGTACTTAACAATTGTGAATATACAAAAAAAAAAATCAAGATGGTCAAGGTTAAATAAATCCCAACCTCACAAGAACTAAAGATTAACTTAGGGTCAAAGTTGTGAAGAGGCAAAGAGTTGTTGATCACACTTTCACAAGCTTTCAAAGATAGTTAGAATATTGAGTTTTGATGTTGTGAAGGATTAAGTAGTAGTCAAAGAAAATGGTTGGTGCAACATTATATAGACTTTAGAGTATACATCATGACTGGTGGTTGTGAGGGAGCGATAAAGTAGATATATAAAGCATTGCATCATTACAAGTACAAAAGGTGTTAAGTCCCAAACCACACCAAAGATGTGAGATAGTGAATAAAGGGCTCATCACTAGATAGCAATGGTTAGAAGGGTAAAGTGGAATGAAGCTATCAAGCATCAAATGAATGAAATCATAGCCTCATAGGCAAAACTTAGCACTTAAAGAAAAGAAGAGTGAAGTTGTGAAATAGTAAAGATAACCCTACTCACATGGTTGCAACTAGAAACAAGAAAAGAGAAGAAATTTTGGTGAAGGAGTGATAAAGTGGTCATTGCATCATTGTAGCTTGCAATTTTAAAGTATAAAAGAAATTTTTAATGACCATGTCTAAGATAAATAAAAAGAGCATGAGCTGGAAGTACAAAGTATGAAAAAGTGAAGATTTTGCTAGCTTTTCAAGAAATCATAGGTTTTGAAGTGTGCTGATTCAATTGCCATTAATGTTACACTCATGTTGCAAAAGAAAATAAATTAGAAGAAGTATAGAGATTTCATTACTAGTTAGAGAATTGTTTTGAGTTTTAAGAGTGAAATTTGAGTTGAAATTTTTTTCAAAGTGATTATCTAGCATACAACATATAGAGTTGATTGAATTATCTAAAGAAATGGCTTAGAGAGAAGGTGAATTGATCACACAAGCAATTATTGAAGAATCTACATCACAAACAAAAAGCCCTGGCATGTTTGTTGAAAATAGATACATAATTTTCCTGGTTCTACTAATGCACAAGCTACAAAAGATCTCTCTTTCAGAGATCCATATGCATTTTGTAGAGATGCAGAAGTCCCAGATAGAAATGGATATGAGTTGTTCTCATTCTTCTACAAGAATCGAATGGAAAAGGTTCTAGTTTGTAACTCTTAGGTCAGAAATTTGGGTAAACTAGGCATGCCAAAAAAAATTGTGGACATGGACCTGGTGAAGGCCTTAATCAAGTGTTACAATCTAGTCATTAAATCATTCCACTAGAGAGACAAAAGCATTTTCTTATCCCTAGAAAAAGAAACATTCATAGAGGCATTTTATTTGGGAGACCCAATGTCATTACCTATTAACATCGATGATTTAACTAAGAATTTCAAGATCCAAAATAATTTTTATATGGGTTAACCAATGACAAGGAACATCCCCATGTCCCATAAAGAGAAGTGAGAAATTTTGAAGAAGAAGGAATTAGAGAAAATCTTGCCTATTG
Organism: Cupressus sempervirens; assembly: GCA_028749045.1. Classification (NCBI taxonomy): domain Eukaryota; kingdom Viridiplantae; phylum Streptophyta; class Pinopsida; order Cupressales; family Cupressaceae; genus Cupressus; species Cupressus sempervirens. The sequence continues at coordinate 405,183,937 of CM053790.1, forward strand.
AATTCCTCCAAATATATTTCTAGAATACTATCTTTGGTCTAAACAAGGTCCTAGGTTTAAATGGAACCATGAATGCCTTAGGGGGACATTATGGTATGGCTTTGAAAATTAAAGAACCCAACACCAATGTTGGGTATGATTATGTTATGTACATAATTGACAAGATAAACAAAGAGATCACTATTGCTCAGCGAGGACATTTGGAGAATTTTAGAATCCCTCACTACTCTCTGATCATGCATTTAATTCTTTCAAGAATGTTGATTCTTTTGATTAGGGCTTCTTTTAGTCCATATAGGGGGAGAAATATTACTAGTATAAAGGTGGATGAAGGTATGGAAAATATTCTACCCATACTCAAACGTTATTTATTTATATAATGATTTTGTTCATTTTATTTTAAAAATGATAGGATTGGCTAATGAAAGAATCCCTAGAAGTGTTAGGAAGGTTGTTAAGCCTAAAATGTCTTATGATGCTGGTAAATAATTAACACATGATTGTGGAAGTTTTTTTCTATTTGAGGAATATACTACCATTAGAATATATGGATGCTCTCAACCTCCCCATATTCTACCCAAATATGTCCCTAAGAGACTAGCATTTGTAGAGTGTTCTAGCAACTAATATCATTGAACAAAGAGTATTTGGTAAAACTTGTCAAGAGAGGAACATTCTTGTGTAGATGTACCAAGTTAGGAGACTTTGAGATAGGAAAAAATCCCATTGAATAAACTGATGCCTATCTGAGGGGTTATGAATTGCCAATTGGACCAACTAGAACATATGACCCCTGTAATGTAGTCAAACATGCCATAAAAAGTATGAAAGGACACAATTTAACTCCTACAAAACCTATATGGGTAGAGGATTTTATTGCTAATAGTTTAAATGAGGATGTCTATAGGGAGAGGGTGATTAAATATAGGGATTTTGTTAGTTTTCAACAAGAGATGAAAAAAAATGATCCATCCTTTAAGTGATTCTATCCTGAAGAAGACTATTGGTCAAGATTGGACAAGTGTCCTAAGTAATAAGGAAGAAAGTTGAACTTGAGTATTTTGATGAAGACATAGTTGTTGAATTTGTTGATGATGAAGAAGTTCAACCTTAAAGCTTAGAGTGGGAAGAACAAAGAAATAAGAAACAAAAGATGGAGGAAATACCACAAAAGGATAAATAGAAGACCTTACAAATCATGTCTAGATGTAGTTAGTACTTTAATGATGTTAGAGGGAGATATTTGGTATCTCAAGCATCAGAGGATGAATAGAGGGAAAAGAAACTATATTTGTGGGATCAGATGATAGATGATAGGATTATTGAAGCCAATGAATTCATGAGTGATGATAATTTCATCAAAACTAAAGAATTCAAGAGTTTTTTATTTAAATTTAAATAGAATGAATTATCCTTGTAGATGAAACTGGGTGATTCAGATGAGTTAGTTGCTAAATTAGTTTAGAAGCTCCAAGAATATGATCATGTCAGTTAAACCTTCACTATTGACATAGTGAGAAGAGGGAAATGATTTTCTTCCTAGGATGGGACATCAACTCTTCTTTCCTATTAGACCATATGAGGAGACAAAGAAATTCCATTTCATCTGAAGATGATAATTATCTTAGAAAATTGAGAGGGTCAAGTTATAATATTAATGCTCAAACAATGCAAATATGGATTTTATCTCTAGAGTATTAAAAGCCTACCCTTATGGAAGTAGCTAGATATATGGGATGAAAAAATCTATGGCTCTGCTAGGAAAGAACAAGATGGATGTCCTACAAGAAAAAATTTAGGGAGCCTATGAGCAACTCATCAAGACCAAGAGGCATTATGTGGAAGAAATGAAGAAGACTTATGTCTTAGAGCAGAAAACCCTCAACTTGGAAAATGAGGTAGAAACATTAAAGAAGATTTTTATAACAACTACAAAAATCCAGGATAGAGGTGTGCGGACAAAGGGTCATGTACCTAAAATAAGGGAGGCATTAGGCCCGGAAATGGAATTTGATGAAGAAGAGCATTTGAATTTAGGTAAGGAGATAGAAATTAGAACAATCGGGAACTTTCTTGTTCACAAAATAAATGTAGCAACTATCATGTGTTACAGGGAGTAGAGTACAAGTGCTCAAATGTTGTTGCCTTATTGTCTCCACTTTTTACCACATGGGGTCCATATACCCAATTTTTTGATAGTCTTGTACCTTTGTGGCTCAAAATAAATATTTTTAAAAGGTACTAATTAGAAATACTAGAAAAATGATAAATAAGGTGAAGGATCTGAATGGTTTCTTTGGTGGAAAATGCAATAAATCTAGAATAAGATGAAGACAATTTCTACAAGAACACCAAATTTTGTGCCTACAATTTTGGAGACTGATGGAAGAGTTAAGGACTAGGTAGAATGGTCATCCTCTTTTGATAGAATTTTGAACCATCCTAGATTCCTTGCATACTATAATGATGAGATAGGTATAGTATTGGTTTATTACTTGATTGACATGCTCTACAAGTTAGAATCAAAGATGTCAAAGATAACTACAAATGTTAAGGAAATAACTGATTCCAAGTGGAATAAATGCCTTGAGGAATTAGATGCATTTAGGGATTCCACTTGGCTAGATATAGATAGAGATATTTCCATCTATGAGGTCACAGTAGACATAAAGGCCCTGTCATTTGGTGACAATGATTAAGTAGTGCAAGCAGGTAGCTAGGATGTAGTTAGAGGGAAAAATAAATAAAGTAAAGACAAGGAAAGTGATAGGAGCTTGAAGACCAATGAAAAGATGTTAAAGACACCTACTAAAATTGCTACATACTATTTTTGTAACTGCATTCATAATTTTGATCAAGTACAAAGAATGTTTGTATTGTAAAAAAAGATAAAATATATTTGTATTTGTTTCGTAATAGGTTTTTGACATGTGTCCTCCCATCTTAGGCTTGTTGCAATCCTTTCTATAAAAGGATTTCCAAGATGTGCAGTTGAGGTCTAAAATTTGTATAATTTTCTTTTTTATGTTATTTGCAGTTGGTCTAGTCAATCTTTGTGTCAATTTTGTGTGATGTATTCATCTTGCAAGTCTAAGAATACAAGTGAACATTGAATGACAGTTTGTCATATCTTTAGTTATTCATGAACTTTATAATAGTAATGTATTATTTTCAAGGAAAATTAATACAAAAGGAATGTTCTACAATATCTATGTCTTTGAATTTTGTCTCCATTTCCATGTGTCTATAACTTTGAGATTGAATGAACAAGGTTCTTTCATTTTAATGTAACTTGGATGGGTTGTATGTCTTTTCATTGATTGCTTTTAATTCAAGGAGTTAAGTAAATGTTTTCATTGAATTGATAGGATTTCTAGATATATTAGAGGGATATTCATAAGAATGGAATTCAAGGGTTACTACTAATAAAATTAATTGTAAGGCAATTAATTAGTTCAAAGGTTTGCTAGATATACTTTGTATAACAATTGATAAGGCATTGATCAATAGTTCAAATGCAAACTATTAAATATCATGTGGTTGCACAAAGCACAAATTAAAATCAAATCAATTTTTACTTTTTTTGTGTGAAGAAATCAATTGTTGGTTTTCACTTATTTACAATAGTTTTTTGTGTGTTATAGTTAGTTGCTGTAATCAAGAAGTTATTACAAATCCAAGAAGAATTGTGACCATTTCTACTATAGGGGATAGATTTGAAAAAAAGAATATCAGTGAGTGAATTGTCAAGAAAAGCACCCACCTAGGCCTTACAAAGGTCAAATTGTAGAAATTCCCTATGATTTTGTTAATGTTGTTCTAGATTTGAAGATAATTTAGTTGAATATAGGAAGTAGCTAACCCTTAGATTGAGATTTGTCCATTGAATCCTGGTATTAGGTCCTTACCAACCTAGTAGTTTTAAAAAACCAATAGTAGGCATGTTCAAAACCATAGAAAGAGTTCAAAACATAGGTCAACCTAGTAAAAAAAAGTTTAGAAAAAGTCAAACTTAGTGAAACTAAGGTCAAATGAGGTCAAACTATGTCAAAATTGGGGTCAAACATAGGTTAGACTTGGTAGAAAGCCACAGAAGGTTGACAAATAACCTATGGTTATGTAGGAGGACTTGCCCCTATTGGGGATGAGGGGGCATAGACCATAGATCTTGAATTTACATCATCATATCAGTGCCAACAAGAGGCAAATTTTGGGAGGGCTTGAGATGTACTACATTACATTCATGCTAGAGATGATAGGGAATAGGGGGTTGTTGATGGCATCAATGAAGAGGTGGCACTCAAAGATTATTTTATTCCATCTTCCCATAGGAGAGGCCAATGTGACCCTAGAGGATGTATGGTGCATCCTCTAGATTTTGATCCATATAGAGTTGGACATATATGATCCTGTGATAGGATGGGTAACATTACACTAGATGTTCAACAGCAAAGACACAAAGTTAGGAATTTGGGATTATGAAATTGGATGGAAGCTACTAGTGACAAGAAATGAGCATCTTATTGCTTTGATATGTTGGGTCATGGGTTCAATACTGATACCATATAATCAAGGGCATGGATTCCTAGATGGAAGGGGCTAAGTTTTGGAGAGGATGATTATGGATAGGACCATGTTTACATGTTGGCCTTGCATGCTTAGGATGCCATACTACTACCTACACCAGATTGCATACAGAGGTGAGTTGACATATAGCACTAGAGATATCTAACTATAGATTTGGGCTTATTAGCATATTGTCATATTTAGGCAACTTGTAAAGAGGGAGTTGGTGGAGGACATGCATTATGCATATAGCAATAGAGGGATAGTGGCATGAGGACCACTAGGATACACCCAATTCTTCAAGCATTAGTTGGACACAATGATAAAATTTGTATGGAAACCTTATAGATATTTCCTAGGTTGGGATGATAATGAGGTCCACCTTCTATACTATAGATAAGAGAGCTATTTGATAGGACACATAGTGATTGGACACTTGGTGATTGAGATATATTTGCTAGAGTAAGTATGTCGATAGTTTGGTTAGAGGCAAGATCTGCCTACTGGTCTTACAATGTTTGCTCAATCTAGGGCAAAGATCAAAGAGTGGGTAGTGTCAATCTAGACATAAATGGCCTATGCATAGTTGGAGGTGTTGCAGCTGAGGTTATGGGGAGTATTGGAAGATGTGATAGATATGGGTATGATGATAGTGTATGATAGGTGGCCTTCTCAACATTGATTGAGGTCATTGATACATCCAATGGTACTAGTACTATGAGTGAGACCACAAGCTAAGTAGGATGGAGAGAAGGATGATGAGGAGGATGATGAGGATAGAGATGAGGAGGTAATGGATGATGATGATGGAGAGGATGAAGAGGAGGAATGGAAAGGATTTTGAGGAGGGAGAGGATTATGAGGGGGATGGGGAAGATGATGAAAGGGATGGTGATGATAGAGATGGGGATGATGATGAGGAGGGGGAGGATGATGATAGGGGAGATGATGATGAGGAGGATGGGGATAGTGTGGGTAATGATGATGATGGGGGAGAGAATGAGTATGGGGGGATGATGAAGAGGATAGAGGTGTGGATGTTGTAGTGATAGATATATAAGAGGATCTAGTGGGTGACACAGGGGGGATTCTAGTACTAGTACATACATGGCCTAGCCAGGAAAAGTTAGAGCTGATGGAGGTGATTAGAGGACTGTGAGGTTAGTTAGACTAGGTTACAACAAATAAGGATGTTGCAGTAGTGGTGAGGGACCGGGCTATGGCAGAGAAGGATACAATGGTATGGAGGGTAGAGAGCGTAGTGCAAGAGTCATGAGAGTTTATTAGTAGCATTAGGGATCCATCATTTCAAGACATGGCTAACATGATATCTACAACACATGTAGAAACATGGTATTGGAGGGATCACTATGAGATGGTAGTGTCACCAAGGTAGAGGGTAGAGAGCTATTGGTCAATGAGGTCTCACTCTTAGTGGAAACATAGGACACAAAGTAGTGGATGGGTGATGGGACCTATGGGACCACCATAAGTAGGGGAGGGATCATCCTTAAGGCTAGATAGGGGCCATGAGGCCAGGGATAGTATTGGTTGACTTGGACATGCTCATGTGCAGAGAGGCTTCCTTTTGTTTTGTTGTGCTCTTTCATGGTTCATGCCTACGAGCAATTAGTATTGATGTAAACCATGATCATGTACTCTGATACTTTTTGAGATAATTATGAGATGTACCTTTGTTATGATGACTATATGAGATGGATTATGTACATGTTTTATATGCTTTATATGGATGCATTTATGCTTTTCTATGTGGACTTTATATGATGACATCATGTGTTGGTTTATCACATCTTATGCTTAGGAAATGATATCTTTATTTTTGTCACATGTTTTCCTTATGAAATGAATTCCAATGAAATGTAAAATGATATGGAATGAATGCAAATGAAATGTAAGATGACATGAATGCCTTGTTTATGCATATATGTATTGCTTTGGGTGTTTTTTAAGTTTTAACACATGTAGGAAAGCAAGATGACAATGTTTTTGGTGTATTAGAGTATGAGACCATGGTGGTGGATGAAATAGATGTTAGAAGATAGAGGAGATGAAATAAGCACCAACCAAAATGAGGTGAGGACTTTTTCTTTTATAAAGTGCATAATGTCAATGGAGCTTTGTTTTGATTTGGAAAATGGAATGCAATGCATCATGGCCATAGAAGGCAAAAGCACAAATGAAAACTTTTTGTGTAAACAAGCACAATGTAGACATAAAATGATCTTATCCTTCTTGAGGCATAAATACATGCCCTAGACTCTCAAAGGTACATTTTAATAGATAGAAAATAAAAGATTATCATGAACCATCCAAGTCACTCTCATAGATTAGTTTATATCATCAAGTGGCATAGGAACATGATCAAATAAAAACAAAGAAAAAATAAATCACTCACTAAAAAGTGTGAGTCAATAGCTATTCTTGTCCATTATTACTTATTTTTTAGTGTTTTAGGTCTTGAGAGAGTATTTGAAAGATTGACAATGGGATAGATCATATTGCTAACTCAGTTGATAGTGACAAGTTGGATAGATTGTTGACTCACATTGCTCAGATAGTGTGATTATCATTCAAGAGAAATGCTTTGAGTTTTAGTCTACAAAAGTGTGAGTGCTTAAGCAAAAGGGGTGATTATCCGCAACAACTATTTACAAGGTTTATTTCAAGTTTGTGGTGGGGTTTGTGATTTTTAAGGTTTTAAGGATATTTGATGTTTTTATGTTACTCATTTCTTTAGGGCATTTTATGACTTTTAGGATTTATTTCAAGACATTTTATGATGTTTAGTGGTCTTTTTAGGACATTTTATTTTTTTTATCAATTTTTTCAAGACATTTTATGATTTTTATGGATTTGTTCAAGACATTTTATGATTTTTAAGAACTTTTTTAGGACATTTTATGACTTTTAAGGGTTTGTTTAGGATGTTTTATGATTTTTATGGATTTTTTTAGGAAATTTTATGATTATTTTTTATGGATTTATTCAAAACATTTTATGATTTTTAGGTCTTTTTTCAAGATCATATCTAAATTTTTTGAATTTTTTCAAGGTCATATTTGAATTTTTAGGATTTTTTCAAAATTGTATCTAAAATTTTAGGATTTTTTAGGATCATAAGGATTCACAATTTTTATCTCCAATCTAATATATGAAAAGTCTAATGGATAAGATCTTCTTTAGGACATGCCCCCAATTCAATTTCAAACTCAAGCATTGTGTAGATGATATGTCCCTAGACAAGACATAAACTATGTACAAAGGCCAAGATAAAGTATATATAGAGTGGTGACAAATGGGTAAGATAACAATGGATATTAACCAATTCATGGGCCATGATCAAGGACTAGTGATGTCTTGCAATATGAAGGATGTGATTAGGGAATGACAAAAGGGGGAAAAACCAGGTGGAATCATGAAGGATGGAGGAGCTACAATTGATTACACATGGCACCTATTTGTAAAGTTTTCATTATTAGACAAAATTTTTCTCTTGACTCAAAAATTTGTTCCAAGATGCATGTTTACTAGGTTTTCATCAAGGCATCCATTTTTTCATGACTTTTTCCTTTTTTATGTTTCTTTTTTTAGGACTTTTTGTCATTTTTTTGCTAGTTTTTTAGGAGTTTTAGATGGAATCATGAATGTCGTTGACAAATGCTAGACATGAATATATTCTCGATGCTACTAGCTGATAACATCTAAATCCATGATTGATTATAACTACATAGTATTTGTTCCAAGTTTGTAGCTAAAATCAAACCATTAGAATAGCCTTGGGACATATTAGCAAGTATTGTATGCAAGGCAATATCTACCTCTTGAATCAAGGCATCTAAGGATAATTGGGTCAACAGATTCTTTGTATAGGAGGTCACTGATGATGACATATTCAAAGGCTTGTTGGATAGAGGTTTTATTTTGGATGTTGGATAGGCTAGGTAGTAGGATTTGGGTATAAATAACCAGATACAAGCCAGAATTGGAAGGGTTGAGACCAATAATTTCTGACATGAAATCTGATTGAGAGAGCTCAAAAGGAATTTGTGGAATTTTGAACAATAGAACACTTATATTCATAGCATCAAATTTTTCATTGTGTATCAGTTGTGGTTACACAATGCATGCCCCCATTTCAATTAGAAATGGGGACCCCCTATTTATTTATTTTGGCTTTTCTAGGACCCTAGTCCAGGGTCTAAGTCATTTTAGGGTCAGTCTTAATCTCCTTATTCTTGTTCAAGTCCCAACTAAGAAGCTCAGATGCTTAGAAATCAAAGTTCTAACAAGGAATAAGCCAAAACTGCAAAAAAGTGTGCATCAGGCACACCTACTTGATGTGCCTAATGCACCCAAAATTGGAGATAGGCATTTTACACATTATTGATGTGCAGTTACACACCTACTCAGCTACACCGAGTGTCATTAAAATCTATTTTTACAGGGGGGTCCCCTCCCTCCTCACCTTGTATTTTTGCTTCATTTTTGTTTTGGCCTTCGTCTCCCCTACACCAACTTCCAACTGCAACTCCACATTGAGTCAAGGTGCAACACTTCTTACTCCACATCTCTACCCCCTATAAGGAAACACAAACCCTTAGAAAAAGGGGGTGTGCAATAGCACACCTAACTTGGTGCACTACTCCGCACCCTGCAAGCTTCAAGAAGTATTTACCCAAAGTTTGGGTGCATATTAGTGCACCTACTTGGGTGCCCTAATGCACACCCAAATTCTTTTAAAGACTAAGGAAAACCTTTTAAAACAAAAAAGAACAACAAAATAAATAAGGCATAAACCATAAGTTTAGGTGTGCATTGACACACCTAACCAGGTGCACCAATGTGCACCTTAAACTTGTTAATCAAAGCAAGCACCCCAAAAATTGTGTGCATCAAGTACACCTTTGTGGTGTGCCTGGTGCACTATATTTTTAATTTTTTCTTGCTTTTTAGAGGTCAAATTTGGTCTTTTTGATGATTTTTTAGAATAAACTCATTTTGGGTTTTGTACAAATCAATTTTAGGAAATTTTTAATCTATTATTCTTTAATTCTAGACTAATGGACATACCTTTTGTGCAGATACAATGGCATCTTCTTCATCTTCCTTGGGCAAGAAAATGGCACCAAAATCCATGGTCTTTAAGTTCCAAGGCATTCCAATGAAATCAAGGTTTCAAGATGATAACTTAGAGATCAAAGATATAAATTTGGGACATACAGACATGGGAAAAATTTTGAAGATATGCAAGAAACCCATCGAAAGGTCACAAATGATTTATGCACTCATTAGATCAGGACTCGTCAATGTGACTTCACACCCAATGTTGGTACAATCTTCGAAGATCATTATGACACTTGTGAAATGATTTGTCCATAAAGAGAGGGTTGTGAAGAGAATAATAGGAGAAATTGTCCTTGATCTACAACCAAAGAATATTGAGAAAGTATTTCATCTCCCACAGGAAGTTCAGTTCATCAGGCTCACCTATGAGCAAGAAAAAAGGTTGTATCATGAATAGAAATTGAACAGGTCGAGATAGAACCTAAAGGAGAGCCACAAAAAGTATCCATTGATGAAGTGTCAGAAAAGGGACAAATAGGTGAACAAGCTCAGCAAGTTTCCTAGGACATAGACATGTGAACTATGGGCTCAATAGAAATGGAGGTTTCAGATGAGGATCCTTCATAAAGGGAAAATACCTTGGAAAGGAGTGATAAGGGCAATAGCATAATAGAGAAAACTTCTTCATCCTCAAAAGGAAAGACACTAGTATAGCATGTTCCAAGGTTTCATTGAAAAAAATTAATAAAAAATCAGAAACAATAATTCACTATTGAAGAGGAGGATAGAATGGAACTAACTGAAGTACTAAGGAAACCCGATTCACCTACTAAGGAAGTACAACCATTAGCCTTCATTATGAGTGATTCAAATTAGGACCTTTTTTTCTCATGTAGCTCTTCCTCCTTCACAATAAAATGTTGAAGAACTAACTCCATGAGATTATTAGATTTGAGAGGGCATGATTGGAAAAACCACCTTGGAAACAACAAAGTTGATGGTCACCACAGGGATGAAGGAAGTTTTTAGGAGCTTGGAATAGGATGGAGTTGAGTTGGTAATACTTAAATGATAGAATAAAATCATAAAAGCATATTTGAGTGAATTTTTTGGCCCTCTAGATCCTGCTAACCTTGAGGAGATTCTAAATACAACAATTCGAAGGAAAGATAGGGGAGCAATGTAGTTAGACCCATTTTTTAGTGCCTATCAGCAACGGCAAAAAAATGTTGAAAAAAAAGGCGTACTCATGATCCAAGGGAACATTAAGATGCTACATGTCATTTAGGAGAATGTAGATAACATGGTACCAATTTTGAAACAATATTTTGGTCTTATGGATGAGATCCATACCTAGGGAAAAGATTTACAAGCATTACAGGCAATCAAAGGCTAGAGGTATCAAATGTTAATGGTTGTATATACAGTTGAGGAGTTGGATCAATTAGATGATTAGATTGAAAAGATAGTGGATTGTAATAAAGTAATGGAATCATTACATGTAGAGATCCATCAACTTAAGGAAAAAGCCCAAGAGAAAATTTTGGAAGCTGAGAAACACTATAGTGATGCATGCCTCAACATTTTTGAAAATGATGCATAGGAGAAGTTAATACCTGTAGAGGTAGTGGTTGAGAGATTCTTTTAAAAAATTGATAAAGTTTCAAATGATGATGATATTCGGCAAGCATTTAGGATAGAGGAGGCTTTATTAGAGCTTGACACGAAACTCAAGGATTTTGCCAAAACCCATATAAAGGTAGATAATTACAGGCAAAAAGTCAAAGATAAATATAATGCCTTAGATTTACCAAATTTGACACAAGTCACTAAGATAATAGATAAATTCAAGGGAAAACACCTAGACATAGCTTTGGTATGAAGGGAGACAAAACCCAGATTCCAAAATTTCAATTTTGACACTCGATGAAATTTTGCATTTTTTGGTCTTTGAGGTGCACTACTACACTAGTACACCAGGTGTGCTGATACGCTAGATGTGTTGGTGAACTTTTGGGCAACAATGTGTTGGAATAATTTTGAAGAAGTTAGAGGTGTGCAGGTGCACCTGATGTGCTTTTTTTGAGGTGCACTTTTCTGAAGGTGCGTTGACAATTAACTACTAGTTCCAAAATTAGAGCTTTCCATGCACTAGAAATGTATTCTGACAATAGTTTAACTTCAATAGATGCCCAGTGAAGGTTGAGTGATGTAACAGGCTCACTGATGCTCTCTAATTCCTCATTCATGGCTACTAAATGTAACTAGAGACACCTCAAATCAAATTCACAAGACCCCAAATTGCCCATGGCATCTCCACACTTAGGATAGTCACTTAAAGAATTCCCCTTGAACATTTAGGGATATTCCTCTCATCAAATATACTCCCTAACATCCTTCTAGACCCAATACACCCCCTACTACTACATTACTTACATCACATTTAAGAGCGAATAATTTATCAAATGTAGGTAAGATTAAAATGGGTTTTGTAGCTACCTCTTGTTTCAATGTTTGAAATGCCTTCTCTGCTACCTCAATCCATTTAAACTTTTTTTTCAGCCCACCTTTGATGGTGTCTACTATTGGTGCACAAATCCCACTAAAATTCCTCACAAACTTTCTATAAAATTGTGCTAGGCCATGAAAACTTCTCACTTAAGTCCCTATTCTATGAGTAGGCCAATCTAGGATTGCCTGCACTTTTCTTGGGTCCATTTTCAGATTACCCTTGGACACTACAAAGCCCAAATAAACCAATTCTTGTTGCATGAATACACACTTTTCCAAATTAATGGCTAGTTTCTCTTCTTGGAGTCTCTTCAAGACCAACCTTACATGTTCCAAGTGCTCTTCTTTTGTCTTGCTATAGATGGGTATATCATCTAGATACACTACCACAAATCTACCTATGAAGTCCTTCAAAACCTCATTCATTAATCTCATGAAAGTGCTTGGGGCATTTGTGAGCCCAAATGGCATCACAAGCCATTCATACAACCCATATGTTGTTTTAAAAGTGGTCTTCCATTCATCACCCTCCTTGATTGTAATTTGGTGATGACCACTCTTTAAATCCTGCGTAGTAAAGTACCTAGCACCTCCTGAAAAATCCATCAAATCCTCTATTCTTGGAATAGGGAATCTATACCTAATAGTGATCTGGTTAATAGCCCTTGAATCTATAAAAAGCCTCCATTTTCCTCCTTTCTTTTCTGCTAAGAGCACTGGGATTGCACATGGACTAATGCTCTTCTTAATCATCCCTTGATCCAATAATTCTTGCACTTGTCTTGCAACTTCCTTATTCTGATCTGGAGTAATCTTATAAGCTACTTTGTTAGGCAAAGAAGCACCAAGTACAAAATCAATTTGATGGCTGATTTCTCTTTTAGATGGTAGTACTACTAGTGTATCATGTGAAATAATATCTTTGAAATCATCAAGAATTTGCTACACTTCAAGCGGTATTGGCTGCAACTTTGTATCTTCTTCCTTTGGTTTCACCATAACTACACATCCTATGGTTTCCTCATCCTATAAATCTTGCAAGAATTCCTTGCTAGTACTAACACACTAGGTGTCGTAGAGGCTTCCCCTTCATTCTCTATTAAGGACTAAATTTTGAAATTCCTTCCATCGTTCTTGAAAGAAATGGCATTTTCTTCTCCATCATAGATCACCTTCTTGTCAAATTGCCAAGGTCTTCCCAATAGAAGGTGGCATGCATTGATGAAAGACCCCTCAAACATGGCCAATCATGGTAAGAGTTCGCAATATTGGAGAAATTTCAAATCTGGGAACCATGGGGTAGACATGGTTTAGAAAATAGCAATATTATGTTTTAGTGGTTAAATATAGCATTAAAATGTATTATAAATGCATTTCCTTTGTAATAGGAAAGAGATCTCTGTGAGTAGACAATAATGCATTAAAATAGGAAATATGGTTTTAATAACCAACCTTGTATAACCACAGGCAACTCTTTAAAAAGAAAGAGTGGGAACCGAATGAAGTAGTAAAACTTAAGAGAGAAAAAGAACAAAATTGAGAGGCAAGGAATTTAAAAGTTTTGAGAGTCTTGAAAGAAATATTTCAAGGGCACTTTGGTGGTAGCTAGAGAGCCAAGCATTGTAAAAAGCTTGGTGAGCATTAATGAAGTAGTGGTATTTAGTATGTACAATTTTTTTTAGTTAGTCTTGCCTTTTTTATTTCCATTATTTTTCAATTCAATATTGAAGATTGTTAAGAGAGGAAGTATGGTTCCTATAACTGCATGGGAATGGTGAAATCGATTAAGCATAGGAAGAATATTTTCCTTGCTAGTTCTTGAACAACCAATTCTTGTAATTGAAGTCTGATTGTGAATGCCAATATTCTTTTGAGGGAAGCCAACAATGGGCATGTGAGTCTCTTTTTGAGTAGCTATCCAATATGGAAATGGTTTGAATGCATTACAACCAATGTTCTTAATAAAAGAATCTTGCTCATCATGATTTGAGTCTTGAGGCAGTTGGAATGTGGAAGTCTTTAGTTTGCAATGTATTTCTGTCATGAAAATAAGTCTTAGTGCGAGTGGCATTTCTCAAATTCTAAGCATTGGATTTTGATAAGATTTGGATATATTTTAGTAAACCTAATTTTGCCCATCCTCACTGGAGAAATTAAGGTTTTTTGATCTCATTCAAAATTTATACCCCTTTGAGTACAGGTCTATCTAGGAGACAAGTTTCAAATTGGACATAGTTGGATGGATGTGATGAAAAATCTCCAAATAGCACTCTGTCTGGACTGATTTGCCATAGTCAATGAATTGTAAATGTTAAATTTTTGAGGTTCAAGTTTTTTTTTATATCATGCATCCATGGGTAAGACATCACAAAGCACTTTTTCTTTATAGGCTCCAATAGAAAATGCAACCCATGTCTACTCATTAACAAGTACACTTTGCTCTTGATTCAACCAAGTTACCTTATAGGGATTTGTATGTGGAACCTTTGTAAGTTTTAGCTTCTTCGTTGACTCCTCTAATATGATATTATCTATAGATCCAAAATCTACTATAACCTTGCAAACTTTCCTTGAATCTTCCACCTAACTCTAAAGAGAGCCCTTCTCTACTTAGGTTCACTCAGATTGGGCTGCCTTATGAGCACCTTTCTAATCATCAAGTTCTCACCCATTTCTAATTCTAGTTTGCTGACTTCATTAGTGCTTGAGCTGCCACCATCTTCTTGAGCATAAGCCACTCTTTTTTCATTAGTAGAAGTTGATGGTTTATTAGGACACCTATAGGCAGGATTCCCAAGCTGTCCACATTGGTAACACTTCATGGTGGAAAAATAGGTGTTGCTCCTTCCTTCTCCTCTTTCTCTACTTACTTGAGATCCTCTTCCTCTACCAAAATATCCCCTTGTGCTGATTTTAGAACTTTGTTCCAAGAGTCTACTTTCCCCTTGGTTTCTTGATTCACCACCTCTACTAGAACCACCTCTTTGACCACCTCTAGAATCTCTACCTCTTCCTCTATTCTTGGAAGTACAATCTTTCTTTCTTTTTCCTTTCTCATCTGCCTTTAGGGCCATTTGATAACACTGATGAACTATTTTAGGAGTGACAGGGCTCATTTCTTCTTGAATAGACCATTTGAGTCCATTTAGATATCTTTCCAACTGGATACTTTCATCTTCAACCACTTTAGACCTCAAGCATAACTTTTGGAATTCTTTAGTATAGGAATGCACATCCATGTCTTTTTGCCTTAGATTTTGTCTCCTCTTATGCAGCTATATTTCATAGTCTTCAAGAATGTAGGCTTATTTAATTTTAGCCACCATTCCTTTCTAGGAAGTACTAGGACCTTTTCCTTCTTTTTCCCTCTCTATTTGCACAAATTTAAACCAAATGAGAGCAGTGCCTCTCAATCTTGACCTTGCCACTTTGACCTTCTAAGCATCAGAGACACTATCACATTCAAAATGGTTCTCCATTCATTTAATCCATTCCATGATGAGATCAGGATCCATCTTACCACTAAATAGAGGAATTCCTTCCAAGTCTTTACTATTTATTGCTTCAACTGCCTTCAGGAAATGCTTTTCTGGTAAAACAAGATCTGGTGTTGGATTTTCTTCTTCCAACTCAATGTCTTTTTCTTTAGCCTCCTTCTCTTCTTTCTACTCCATCTTGTCCTTGACTTTATCTGTAGTGTCTTGCAACTCGCTTAACAACTATTCCAATTGTGCCAATCTTTCTTTCAAAGACATGTTGTCTTCTTCTTGCTCTTCTACCTTCTTGGCCAATTCAACATTGGTTACCATTGTGTTAGAATCACTAGATTCACTAGGTGACTGCATTCACCTTTCTTTGCACTTTCTTTGTCCCACACCTTTGCAAGCTCTAATACCACTCTAATGTAATAGGCTCATTGATGCTCTCTAATTCCTCATTCATGGCTACTAAATGTAACCAAAAACACCTCAAATCAAATTCACAAGACCCCAAAATTGCCCATTCCCACATCTCCACACTTAGGACAGTCACTTAAAGAATTCCCCTTAAACATTTAGGGATATTCCTCTCATCAAATGTACTCCCTAACATCCTTCTAGGCCCAATACACCCCCTACTTCTATATTACTTGCATCACATTCAAGGGTGAATAATTTATCAAATCTGCTAAGAGTTCACAATATTGGAGAAATTTCAAATCTGGGAACCATGGGGTAGACATGATTTAGAAAATAGAAAAATTATGTTTTAGTGGTTAAATATAGCATTAAAATGTATTATAAATGCATTTCCTTTTTAATAGGAAAGAGATCTCCATGAGTAGACAATAATGCATTAAAATTGGAAATATGGTTTTAATAACCAACCTTGTATAACCACAAGCAACTCTTTAAAAAGAAAGAGTGGGAACTAAATGAAGTAGTAAAAGTTAAGAGAGAAAAAGAAGGAAATTGAGAGGCAAGGAATTTTAAAGTTTTGAGAGTCTTGAAAGAAATATTTCAAGGCTCTCTGGTGATAGCCAGAGAGCCAAGCACTGTAAAAAGCTTGGTGAGCATTAATGAAGTAGTGGCATTTATTATGTACAATTTTTGTTAATTAGTCTTCCCTTCATTATTTCCATTATTTTTCAATTCAATATTGAAGATTGTTAGAGGATGAAGTATAGTTCCTATAACTAAATGGGAATGGTGAAATTGATTAAGCAGAGGAAGAATATTTTCCTTGCTAGTTCTTGAACAACCAATTCTTGTAATTGAAGTATGATTGTGAATGCCAATATTCTTTTGAGGGAAGCCAACAATGGGCATGTGAGTCTCTTTTTGGGTAGCTAGCTGATATGGAAATGGTTTGAATGCATTACAACCAATGTGCTTAATAAAAGAATCTTGCTCATCATGATTTGAGTCTTGAGGCAGTTGCAATGTGGAAGTCTTTAGTTTGCAATGTATTTCTATCATGAAAATAATAGTCTTAGTGCGAGTGGCATTTCTCAAATTTGAACCATTGGATTTTGATAAGATTTGGATATGTTTTAGTAAACCTAATTGCACTCATCCTCACTAGAGTGATTGAGGTTTTTTGATCTCAATCAAAAGTTATACCCCTCTAAGTACAAGTCTATCTAGGAGACAGGTTTAAGATTAGACATAGTTGGATGGATGTGATGAAAGATCTACAAATAGCACTCTGTCTAGACAGATTTTTCATAGTTAATGAATTGTAAATGTTAAATTTTTGAGGTTCAAGTTTTGTATTACATCATTGACCTTCTATTTTTGACATTTCTAGACACTTCTTCATCAACTCATGGCTCTCTTCTTCTTCTTCTTCTTCTCTCATGATTTCTTTGTTTTATGACATGTAAAGGCTCATGCATCCAATTAATGATATAAAAAATGGATGGATTCCTACTAAGCACTAATTAGATAATCAATTTGTATATAATTAGTTTGTTTTATTAAATTAGAATCATATTATTGCATGAATATATCTCTCACTCTCAACACAAATTGAGGAGATGATTTCTTATAAATACAGAATTGTAATATGTAATCAAGGTCACCATTATTTTGCAATAATATATGCTTTTGGTACTCACATTTGGAGTGTAGTGATTCTTGCCTAAATGTGTTATGTTTTGTGAATGTATGTTCATGGAATTTAGTTGAGCCAAAGGTTTATTGTGTTATTTTTGGTTGAGCAATCTTTTAATTCTAGTGTTTGCTATGGTTTTACGAATTTTGCTAACATATCTAGTTCAAGAAGAGATCATCCTTTTTGTTCTTACATAGCTTTTCATCTTGCATGAGGGCACTTTCTATGGCCTTACGATTTGATGAAGAGTGAAATATCTCATGATTGATAAATTTCCCATTGACAATTGCATTAGTGAAATTAAGGAAGCACTGCTCCTATTTTCATTGGTTACTCACTAATTTCTTCAAAGCCTTAACTCACAAACATGTCATTTTTGTAGCTTATGTCCATTAGGATTTTATATTCATGTTATTTTCTTGATTTTCTTATTATCATATCTTCATTATTTTATTTACTAACCCCTTGGTAAAATAGGAATTCATATTAGTTGCATTATTAGATTACATCCATCATAAAAAATAGAAAATACAAAAACATAGTTTCCTTTTTTGTGTTTTATTCTTTTGGAGAGGTGAATAGATTTCACATCTTAGCTGAAGTTATAAGAACCAACAAAGGCCTCCTCATGAACATTCACATTTATCTTCAACTAAGCAAATTCTAGTAGGTCATAAGATCACCTAGAACCTTGAGGTTGATTCTCGGATTAACTTTTCAAGAGAGAAATTTGAAAGAAGTTATGTTGTTAAGCATCGTGCAAAATGACAGCTCAACAGAAGTGGCACTAGAAGGAGGGCCTAATTAAGATCTGGATGGGAAGAAAATTTGCCAAAACTTCAAAATTGTGCACTTTTTACAAGTTCTAAAAATTTTCTAAGTTTCTAAGATTTTGAGGTGTGCTAGGTGTGCTAGGTGTACTATTACACCTGTTGTGCTGGTATGCTTATGCACTAAATTTTGTGGTGCACCACATTTTATGAGAAAGTGTACTTTTGCAAAGATGTGCTTTTTTCAAAGTTGATGCAAACTAGAGGATTTTGATCTAGAATCCCCATTTCAATGAGCTTTAAGATCTTCATCAAGTGCACACGAGTTCCTCGAACTCACCCTTTTTTTACAAACCCTACAATGACAAAGGAATACCTTGAATTCAACCACTTCCATTCAAAATTTTACCATCTTCTTCAACTCTACCTCCATGAAAACCACCTAGTGGGCCACCAAATATTCCAATAGTTCCACAACAACCACCCCTAGGTCCACCAAATCCTCCAATGGCCTTTCTTGCAAATGTTGTAGATTCACCCATCAACTTGACAAGTGTACTCAATGATCTTCCAAAGAATCCTAAGAAGTTTTTCCCAAGGTTCATCTATGGAGAGACATGAACTACCAAAGATCACATTAAGGTATTCAAGGAAACTTGCAACCAAAAGTAGATCACTAATGAGAATGTGGTTCTTCGCCTATTCCCCTACTCTTTTAGGGAAGTTGCCTTTAATTGGTACATCAATCTGCCACCTAGATGTATTGGAGATTGGGCTACCTTACAAAAAAAACCTTATTATAATTTAAGGCTTTCATCAACCTAGTTGTACTACATAAACAATTCATATCAATCAAGAAGGATCTAGTTGAGACAGTGGCATGCTTCAACCATCATTTTCACATGGCATACCACAGGTTGGAAGTGCCATATACTATACCCATTGAAGTTGCTACTCAAATCTATCTGACCACTATGGACCATCTTACTACATTTTTTCTAAATAGACTTCCACCTACAGATATTGACACATTCCTAATCAATTCATACGTATGAATCCAATTCCATTGCAATAGCTACCTACTCTGCAAAACCTTGGTTTGACTTATCTAGGGTATGAACCTCTGAAAGTTGCTCTCTTTAAACAAAAGGCAGCCACTTCCATTGAGGTAGACAACAACTTTCCCTCTGAATTTGGTCAAATGAAAAAGACCATGTCACAAATGAACAATTAGTTAACCCATTTGAGGTTGGCACAAGGACAAAACAACAACCTCCGAAGAAACAATACTGGTACTTACAACAACAATTACAATTAAAACTACAATAGGAACTTAGCTGGAAACAACAATTTTGGAAATAGAAATGTTGGATAAAACAATGGAGGAAATGGTTCTAATCCTTTTGATCGTAATATTGGTTTCCAAAGACAAAATAGATAGTGGAACACTCATCTAAATAATGGAAGCATTCTTGTAGATAACAAAAACAATGTTCAATATATGGATATCAACCAATATGATGATGGTCAAAGTGCATCTAACAATGATGGCTCGTATTATAATGGAAACCAAGAGATGAATTAAAAATTCACAAGAAAATGATAATTTTCCTCCTATATAGTTTAATGCTATGCTAGTAGAATCTTATGATTCTACACAAAATGTTCAAGTAGAATAGCCAACCAATGAAGAGTTCTCTTTTCCATTTAGTTAAGAACTAGACATCCAACCTGAAGAGATGTTTTCTTTTTGAAATGAAAATCAAAATACATAAATTTTGAGAAGTAAAAAAGAACCTCTAACAGATGAAATCCCTCCAGCACTACAATGAAATCCTCCTAATCCAAGAGTGAGTAACAATCTAGTACCAATCAGGCTTCCTCATGGAGGAAAACAAAATCAAAGTCAAGGAACTATCCCAACAATACTAAAAATTCTAGTTTGGTCTACCAAGAAATATAGCATGATAGAGGATTTGAAATGAACAAAGGCCAACATGTCTATGTTTGACATGCTACAAAATTTCCCTCAAGAATGAGAAGCGCTAATGAGAACTTTGGGTAATACAAAAGTACCCCATAATATGAATGTTGTTTCTCAAAAGATAGTATCCCAACAAGCCAATGTTGATCTCAAATTGGTTTTGACAATTGAGTGTCAACACACTTAAGAAAGTTACTAAGTTCATACTGAGCTAGTAATATATGCCGAGTATAATGTGTATAAAATGTCGAGTTGCAATGAGTGTCGAGTCACTCATGTGCCAAGTAAATCAAATGTCTAGTAAATAGTAAGTGTTGAGCAATTAAAGTGCTAAGTGAAAAGTAGATGTCAAGCAAGTTTAATTGTCAAGCCAGACAGAATTATAGTATGTGTTGAGCATTAGTATTAACAAGTGTTGAGTAACACAAAATTGACCTAGTTGTTTGTGATGGCACAAACAACTATGTAAACCATTTTTGAGTCAACATATGGATAGATCTCGAAGCTTTGAAGATAAGATCAAATCCATTTGGATTCCCTATGTGATCAACATGCAACCAATCAAAAAAATGGAAGGGATTGAGGAGGAAAAATGAATGAATCTCAATCATAGATTCATACCTAACCCTAAGCCACCAAAGTCTTTTTAAAGGGAGATGAAGCCCCATAATTTAGTATGTAAGAAAGAAATAGAGAATGCATGTGTGAAGGTGATGATAGCAAAGATTTGAAGAAAGTGACAAGGGGTGAATTTATTAGTATACATTCAAGGTGACTTAGAAGAAGGACAAAATTGCAGAATTAGTTTTTAGAATAGAGGACCGAGGATACAGCAATTCCATATTAGATCAGAAAGGATTAAGAAGGACTAAATTGAGATCTAAAATCAACAATACTAAATTGTAAGTGTATCAGATCAAACATTCTATTGTACTTTCTAACAACTATATCAGCAAGATGAAATATTTTTTATTAAGGTTGACTTAATAGTCATTGTGAAATCCTTTAATATGGTGATATTCCAAGTGAGTGTTCTAAAGTCCTTTAACTAGGCACACTCTTAATAGGGTAGGATCTAACAATCCTTTGTAATCTTTTAACAAGGTAGGTTTTTCATAGGGTAGATCATGAGAATGGTCAAATCATGTAACCTTAATAGGTGAACTTTATTGCTACAATAGTGAAGAATTGTGGGTGTCATCACCACCCCAATTTTGCCTTCTCATTGGAAGGTTTCTAGGTAATCATATCTGGTGTCAAGTGTTTATATGGATGCATTTACTTTACATGTTATTTCAATATCTTTATGTATGCATTGTTTTAAAGTTAAAAGTTTTATTGGTTAGAGATTAGTACTTCTAATTCACCCCCCACCCTCTCAAGTATACATTTCCCATTTGTATTACCAACAATTGGTATTAGAGTTGAGTTCTCATTAGGAGAAGCCTTACAGCTTGGAGAAAAGATTTTAAGATGGTAGTTTACAAGTTGGGAAAGACCATTGAAAATTAGGAGATTGAGATACATCTCTTACTACAACAACTGGATGAAGCCATAAATGCCTTTAAAAGTTTGCTAAAGAGAAGGAAAGAGATTACTATAGCAGAAATGACACTTAATACAAAGAGATTGATACCACAAAGTTATTTGCAAATGGTAACTCCTGTGAATTTGATGCAGCAATTGTAGATCTCATGGACAAGAACAAAGTACAAGATCAAGAGATCAAAAATCTCAAGTTGGAGCAAGAATAACAAGCAATATTGTTATGTGAGGTGACTGAACAAAAGAAGAAAGCTATCAAAGACAAGGTCATGATTGAAGAAGACAAGAGAATTTTGCCAAATAGATTGGAAGAAAAATTGGCAGAGTCATCTAGAATCTCAAACATGTAGTTGGAAACCTAAGAAAAATGATGAATGCCCATCATGAGTTGAATGTCAAGGACATTGAGATAAGTACATTAAAGTTGTGGAATGAGTAATTGCAAAATGTCCTGAAAAGAGAAAAGGAGTTTTCTGGAAGTTTCAAAAAGCCTAATGAAGCCATCAAGTATTTTGAGCAACTACTGAAATCCCCTAGATCTAGTAAAGACACATCAAGATTGGGCTACACAAGCACTAAAGAAGGAGAATCATCCAAAGCTACTAAGGAAAGAAATAATAAAGGTAAGAATTCTAAACCTACTTGTCATCATTGTGGAAAGAAAGGACACACAACTAATATTTGTAGGAGCAAGAATGGTTGTTAGAATGCCAAGCCAAAAAACATGGTTCATTGTCACAAGTGCAACAAACAAGGTCATCAGGCACATGAATGCAGAATAGGGACCATGCATGTACCAAAATTTGAAGGACACTACTACAATTGTCAAAATTTTGGACATAGAGACTTTGAATGTAGATCCAAGTCCACATGGTCATCAAATAAGGGAAGAAGCCATGAAGATTCCTATAATTGGGATTACAATACAAGACATAGATATCATTATTGTCAAAAGTATGGACACATCCCCAAGAATTGCATAAGAACACACTTTAGTGGTAGCTACAATAGATGATTGAGTCAAACTACATGCTTTAGTTGTTTGAAGACTGGTCATATCAGCAAGCACTGCCCAACAAGGACAAACACACCTAATTTAGAGTTCAACAAGGGAAAAGACAAGGTAGATGTTGAGCACATTAGAGGAGAGATGAACAACATGTGGAAGAAGAAAGATGGATGTAGCACATCAAATTAAGAGATCACTTCACCTAAAAGGTCAAGTGGTCACACTTCATCAAACTAAGAAAAAGGAGGTATGTAGGACTAGTATTTAAATGCTTCATCATACATCAGTTCCAAGATAAGTTAGTGTTGAAAAGGATAATTTAGAATGAATAAAGACGCAAGTCAATAAGGAAAAACCAAGGTCAAATCTTTAAGTTTTCATCTTAGTATTGAGTGTGAAAAGTTTTCTTCAATTGCCAAGTAAAATTCTAGTGTGTGCCAAGTTGCTAGCCAATGTTAGTTGAAGCCGAATTAGTAGTAGCTGCCGAGTGAAGGAAATTCCTATTGGAGATGAGTAAGGATAATTCTAGTGGCTATTGAGTGATGGGAAAATCAATGGATGTCAAGTAAAGTAGAAATTTCATAGAAGCCTAGTTTACAGTTGTACATGTACCATGCATTAAATGTCATATTTTGAAAGGGTATAAGGTAGATTTTTGCTCATTTTTCATCATTACAAACACAGAGCAAGAGCGAGTAGAGTGAAGAAGCAATTTACAAATAGAGATTGAAGATTTTGTATGGATTCCAATAAAGATCAAGAATCGTTCCATCAATCTAAAGGTATTCTTCATGTGTCGAGTTATGCAGTTATGTAGTTTCATATTTGTTGAAACCCTAGCTTGAAAACTGGCCTCTAGCTCTAGGAATCCTAAGGATAAGGAACCATTTGAAGTTTCGTTGGTTAGTAATGAGGTAAAGCAACCAAATTTTAGGGCTATTCCTCAAGTTGCCTACAAAAATGACCTGACAGGCACTTTATCAATCATTCTACCCAAGGTTATAATGGTTCAAGATGTAAGGAAATTTTATAATTGTAAAGTTGGAGGAATAGGAGACATGGAAATTCATCAAGTGTATGATAAACTATGTGAGAATGGAGTATTAAATGAAGAATTTAGAATTGTAGAGAGGAAGGGCTTAACTCATGCCCTAGATTTCCCCACTATTTTCAAAATAGAATGGATACAAATTGTCTTGAGCAAAATCCATGATGGATTTCTATGGTTAGAAGGACCTATCAAATTGTTAAAAAGGATTGTGCATAGGGTTACAAGATATCCAACCCTAAAATGGCCCAAAACCCTAAGGAGCAATTCAAAAGAAGCAATTGAGAAAAATAAAAGGGCAAAGTGGAATAAGAGAGGAATGACCATTGATGCTATCAAGGATCCACTTATTGAATTTGTAGTAAGGATCATATCTCACAAATTCTATCAATTAAGCCAACTAAATAGTGTGCCATTTATAGTAGTTGATGTAGGATACAAGATGGTGAAGAAAGATCATACTTATGATCTTGTAGAGCTATAGTTGTAGCAAATCATAGAGAACTTAGGAGCAATAAGGAGATCCAAAAATGCTCAATGCAAATTTGGTTAAATTTTTATATGTATATTTTTCTATGTTCAAAATGAGTTTCCCTCTTTTGGTAAGGTAGGATGAAAGACCAATAAGTCTATGGCAGTACAAATAAATGAATAAATTGAACAAATGAGAGACAATTTTGAGTTTGTGATGCCTAGTTATTTTGAGGATTTCAAGTAGTCAATGAAATAGAGGCTGAGAATTCTTGTTTCCCTGGTGGAGAAGTATTACAATTACATTTGTTTCTTGGTAGACATTGACTACACCTTTATCTAGGCTGCAGCACCCAAAGTGAGTGAGCACATTAAAGGAGAGATGAACAAGACATGGAAGAAGAAAGATGGATGTAGCACATCAAATGAAGAGATCACTTCACCTAAAAGGTCAAGTGGTCACACTTCATCAAGCTAAGCAAAAGGAGGTATGTGGGACTAGTATTTAAATGCTTCATCATACATCAGTTCCAAGATAAGCTAGTGTTGAAAAGGATAAATTAGCATGAATAAATATGCAAGTCAACAAGGAAAAACCAAGATCAAATCTTTAAGTTTTCATCTTACTACTGAGTGTGAAAAGTTCTCTTCAATTGTCAAGTAAAATTCCAATGTGTGTCGAGTTGTCAGCCAATGTCAGTTGAAGCTGAATCAGTAGTAGTTGTTGAGTGAAGGAAATTCCTATTGGAGATGAGTAAGGATAATTCTAGTGGCTACTGAGTGATGGTAAAATCAATGGATGTTGAGTAAGGCAAAAATTGCATAGAAGTCAAGTTTACAGTTGTGCATGTACCATGCATTAAATGTTATATTTTGAAAGGGTATAAGGCAATTTTTTGCTCTTTTTTGGTATTAAGAACACAGAGCAAGAGTGATTAGACTGAAGAATCAATTGATGAATAGATATTAAAGCTTTTGTATAGATTCCAACAAAGATTGAGAATTGTTCCATCGATCTAAAGGTATTCTTCATGTGTCGAGTTACACAGTTACACAGTTTCATATTTTTTGAAACCCTAGCTCACAAAATGGCCTCTAGATCTAGGAATCCTAAGGATAAGGAACCATTTGAAGTTTAGTTGGTTAGTAATGAGGTAAAGAAACCAAATTTTAGGCCTATTCCTCAGGTTTCCTACAAAAATGACCTGGCAGGTGCATTATCAATCATTCCACCCAAGGTCATAATGGTTCAGGATGTAAGGAAATGTTATAATTGCAAAGTTGGAGGAATAGGAGACATAGAAATTTATCAAGTGTATGATAAACTATGTGAGAATGGAGTATTAAACAAAGAATTTAGAATTGTAGAGAGGAAGGGCTTAACCCATACCCTAGATTTCCCCACTATATTCAAAATATAATGGATACAAATTGTTTTGAGTAGAATCCATCATGGATGTCTATGGTTGGAAGGAGGACCTATCAAATTTTCAAAAAGGATTATGCATAAGGTTACCGAATATCCAACCCTAAAATGGCCCAAAACCCTAAGGAGCAATTCAAAAGAAGCAATTGACAAAAATACAAGGGCAAACTGGAATAAGAGAGGAATGACCATTGATACCATCAAGGATCCACTTCTTAAATTTGTAGTAAGGGTCATATCTCACAAATTCTATGAGTCAAACCAACTGAATAGTGTGCCATGTATAGCAGTTGATGTAGGATACAAGATTGTGAAGAAAGATCATACTTATGATCTTGTAGAGCTACAATTGTAGCAAATCGTAGAGAACTTAGGAGTAATAAAGAGATCCAAAAGTGCTCAATACAAATTTGGTTCAATTTTGATATCTATATTTTTATATGTTCAAAATGAGTTTCCCTCTTTTGGTAAGGTAGGATGGAAAACCAATAGGTCTATGGCAATACAAATAAATGAATACATTGAACAAATGTGAGACAATTTTGAGTCTGTGATGACTAGTTATTTTGAGGATTTCAAGCAGTCAATGAAACAGAGGCTGAGAATTCCTATTTCCATGGTGGAAAGTATTACAATGACATTTGTTTCTTGGTAGACATTGACTACACCTTTATACAAGTTGCAATACCTAGAGTGAGATGGCTAAGGCCTTTGGGGTATGAAATCAACATAGGTGAGGCATCAATTTCCATCACTACCCTACTTGCAAAAGAAGTTGACAAGTAAGCAAAAATATTTGATAATTATGATGTTGTCAAATCCAAATTTGAAATGGAGTTGAAAATTTCCTCAAATCTAAAGAAAAAGGATAAAATGCTAAAGAAGCTAAAAGCCAAATTTTGTGAAGAAGCTGAAGGCAATGATGATGATGATGAAGAAGAAGAACAAGAACAAGAACAAGCCCAGGAACCTCTTGCCCTAACCCAAGGCATGGGTGAAGATGAAGAAGAAGGTGCTAAGGAAGAACAAGCTGAGGAAGCACCAACAAAATAAAAAACAAAGAAGAGAAAGGCTAAGTCATAGCCTATAGCTCAACCAAAGGGTAAGAAAATTGCAAAACCAAGTCTTGCAAATCCTACTACTCTAGCCACAAGAGCAACCACAAGGGCCACCACTCAAAATACTAAAGAGAAAATAAAAGAGAAGAAGAAGGCTACTAAACAACAAGGTCTAGTGCAAAAGAAATTAAGGAGAAAATATGTTGGACAACCTAAATTTGATGAAGAAAGGATTGAGTCAGATGACACAAGCCAGTTCATAGTGGTAAGTCATGCTCCCAAGTCTGATATAGAAAACATCTATGATAATATTAGGGATAATACAAACTTAACTAGTTTGAAAAATATTGAATTCAATAAATTAAATAGAGAGGATCAAAATAAGATTAAAAAATAATTGTATGCCATGATGGAAAAATTCAAGAATACCCCTCTTGAATTTGACACTATAATGCCCAAGGATTTATATTCCATTATTGAGAATATATGGCATTATTGCCTAAATATGGAGAAGAAAATAAGAGAATCCACATTGGCACAAGTGATGTCATACTTGTCTAAAGGGAAAATAACAAAAGCAAACAAGAAACATGGCAGCAAGTTTCCACCCAAGTACAGGGCATTCAGCATACTTCAAAACAAGATTGAAGATGTTGTAAAGAAATCAACTCAAATGTGGAAGTTGATATATGGCTTGACTGCTATGAAGGAAGGAGAGGAGGATCCCTTTGAGGGAAGAAATAATGGAGAAGATGAAGAGAATGAAAAGGAATGAGAAGTTGAAAAAGAAAAGGTAGATAACACAATGGAGGAGGCACCACAGAAAAATGATGAAAAGGAAACAGCTGAGGAGCAACAAATAGATCAAAGTGTGCAAGACACACAATTGCCACCATTAACCCCTCCACATGACACAAACACACCTACAGAGACAATATAAGAAAAATATGTTCTTGATAGCTCAGGTTAGAACATCAATCCACTGATTGCAGAGGATCTAAAGAAGATCCTTGACCAATCCACATTACAGGAAAAATTGTGTGATAATCTAGTGTTGGTCAGTGTGGATGAGCTGTAGAAAGTAGTAGCCGATATAACTAGGGATAAGGTGAAAACACAAGAACCACCTTTTACCATCCCTACATCTACTAGTGGTCAACCTCAAGAGAAAACATCAAAAGATACATTAGCAAGCGTTGATACCATAATCAAAATTGTTATGAGTAAACAATAGATTAAGACTGTATAGGAGTCCACAAAGGAACAAATAGGATAGATAGAGGTATCTATATCTACTTCAAAAACACAAGGTGCACCACCAATAATTGTGATTGATCAAGGAAGAGTAGAAGAAGGGAAGGATGTTCCAAAAAAAAGGATTAGGAATCCATTCAGACATTGGTTAATTTACCAACTACTAGCACTCCTACCAAAGTCCTTCAGTAGCCAAGCACTAATGCAATGTCATTCTAGATTTTAGCATTAGGCTCAAGCTCAATAAAGGTTGCAAGGGTACTTCACTATGGAGACCCAACATTAGATGAGGAAATAGTCATACCAAAATATAACTATGCAACCATGAACCTTGAACAGATCAATGAGATGTAAGAGACATTAGAAAGGAAGAAAAACCAAGAAATACTTAGAAAGGAGTTTAAGCAAAGGCAAGCACTGCATAAAATTAAAGACATATTTTTAGATGCATTCAGCTTGCAAACACCTAATGAAACCAATCCAATATTGGAACAATTGTTAGAAATTGTTGAACAAGTGACAATTGAAGACTAGGAAACCTATGCAAAACTCATGGAATGGTCTAAAAAGAAGTTTCAAGGAAAAGTAATTGATAAAATATCCAGTGGAATAGCACTATCACAAGTGGAGCTAGCTACAAAGATTGAAAAAGTGAAGAAGGTACTTGAGAATATATTCTCACTGTACACTAAATTTTGTGATCCCACACTCTTCACATAAGAAATGAGCCAAAGGATTTTGAGTCTAGAAATAAACTTGAAAATATCTAGTATGCAATTACCACATCACCTAGCTCAAAGTGAGAAACACTTTCATTCCATGCTTCACACACAAAAGGAACTAGCTATATTAATAGCAGAAGAGGCTAACACAAGAGCCAAGCTAGTTCAAATTCAAGCTTCCCTGACCCCTCACATCGAGATATTACAAAAAGAACTACCCTATGCTGAAATAGCACTCAAGAAAGATCCTAATCTTTCAACACTTGATGGCTTAGTTCAGCTTGCAACAAAGATAGCCATCCAAATCAAATCACTAGATGTTGCAATAGACAACTGGGATGTTTCTCTCAATATTGTAATGGAAGTAAATAAGAACTTCTTGGATAAATACACAGTGTATAAACCCTTTGACATTAGTGTCAAAAAGGGGGAGAAATATTAAAGGAGAAGATATATGCAAGGTGGAGACATGTGAAAGGGGGAGTTACAAAATAAACATAGAGAAGAAAGGGGGAGTAAATAGCAAGAAAGCATAAACAAGGCATATCAAAACATATCAGATAAGGAGTATTAGAATGATTGAAGCCAAAGAGAAATAGCAAAGGAAAATCTACTTAGAGAGATTTGGATATAGAAAAGACACATTAACTCATGGGGAGTTATAAAATGTTGAGGTATATAGTTCTTTATAAAATTTTGAACAATTTTGAAATTTTTTATATATGCCAAATTGGATGTATATTATACTTGAGGAGATTAGATTTATCATGTATAGTTAAGCATTTTTGCCACTCATGTCAAAGGGTGAGATTGTTGATCTCATATTGGTTTTGACAATTGAGTGTCAACACACTTAACAAATTTACTAAGTTCATGTTGAGCTAGTAACATATGTCAAGTATAATGTGTATAATATGTCGAGTTGTAATGAGTGTCGAATCATTCATGTGTCGAGAAAATCAAGTGTCAAGTAAATAGTAAGTGCGAAGTGAACAGTAGATGTTGAGCAAGTTCAAGTGTCGAGCCAGATAGAATTATAGTATGTGCTAAGCATCAGTATTAACAAGTGTTGAGTAACATAGAATTTACCTAGTTGTTTGTGATGGCACAAACAACTAGGTAGACCATTTTTGAGCCGACACAAGGAGAGATCTTGAAGATTTGAAGATAATATCTAATCTATTTGGATTCCCTATGCAATCAACATGCAACCAATCAAAAAAATGGAAAGGGATTGAGTCAAAAAAATAAATGAATCTCAATCATAGATTCATACCTAACCCTAAGCCACCAAAGTCTTTTTAAAGGGAGACAAAGCCCCATAATTTAGTATGTAAGAAAGCATTAGAGAATGCATGCGAAAGGTGATGATAGTGAATATTTGAAGAAAGTGAAAAGGGGTGAATTGATTAGTATACATTATAGGGGTGAATTGATTAGTAAATTGATGTCAAGCAAGTTCAAGTGTCGAGCCAGATAGAATTATAGTATGTACTAAGCATCAATATTAACAAGCGTTGAGTAACATAGAATTGACCTAGTTGTTTGTGATGGCACGAACAACTATGTAGACCATTTTTGAGCTGACACAAGGAGAGATCTTGAAGATTTGAAGATAAGATCAAATCTATTTGGATTCCCTATGCAATAAACATGCAACCAATTAGAAAAATGGAAAGGGACTGAGTGGAAAAAATAAATGAATCGCAATCATAGATTCATACCTAACCCTAAGCCACCAAAGTCTTTTTAAAGGGAGACAAAGCCCCATAATTTAGTATATAAGAAAGCATTAGAGAATGCATGCGAGAAGGTGATGATAGTGAACATTTGAAGAAAGTGAAAAGGGGTGAATTTATTAGTATACATTATAAGGGTGAATTTATTAGTGAATTGATGTCAAGCAAGTTCAAGTGTCGAGCCAGATAGAATTATAGTATGTACTAAGCATCAATATTAACAAGTGTTGAGTAAAATAGAATTGACCTAGTTTTTTTTGATGGCACAAACAACTATGTAGAACATTTTTGAGCTGACACAAGGAGAGATCTTGAAGATTTGAAGATAAGATCGAATCTATTTGGATTCCCTATGCAATAAACATGCAACCAAATAGAAAAATGGAAAGGGATTGAGTGGGAAAAATAAATGAATCTCAAGCATAGATTCATACCTAACCCTAAGCCACCAAATTATTTTTAAAGGGAGACAAAGCCCCATAATTTAGTATGTAAGAAAGCATTAGAGAATGCATGCGAGAAGGTGATGATAGTGAATATTTGAAGAAAGTGAAAAGGGGTGAATTGATTAGTATACATTATAGGGGTGAATTGATTAGTGAATTGATGTCAAGCAAGTTCAAGTGTTGAGCCAGATAGAATTATAGTATGTGCTAAGCATCAGTATTAACAAGTGTTGAGTAACACAGAATTGACCTAGTTGTTTGTGATGGCACAAACAACTATGTAGACCATTCTTGAGCTGACATAAGGAGAGATCTTGAAGATTTGAAGATAAGATCAAATCTATTTGGATTCCCTATGCAATCAATGTACAACCAATTAGAAAAATGGAAAGGGATTCAGTGGTAAAAATAAATGAATCTCAATCATAGATTCATACCTAACCCTAAGCCACCAAAGTCTTTTTAAAGGGAGACAAAACCCTATAATTTAGTATGTAAGAAAGCATTAGAGAATGCATGCAAGAAGGTGATGATAGTGAATATTTGAAGAAAGTGAAAAGAGTTGAATTGATTAGTATACATTATAGGGGTGAATTGATTAGTAAATTGATGTCAAGAAAGTTCAAGTGTTGAGCCAGATAGAATTATAGTATGTGCTAAGCATCAGTATTAACAAGTGTTGAGTAACATATAATTGACCTAGTTGTTTGTGATGGCACAAACAACTATGTAGACCATTCTTGAGCTGACACAAGGAGAGATCTTGAAGATTTGAAGATAAGATCAAATCTATTTGGATTCCCTATGCAATCAACATGCAACCAATTAGAAAAATGTAAATGGATTGAGTGGGAAAAATAAATGAATCTCAATCATAGATTCATACCTAACCCTAAGCCACCAAAGTCTTTTTAAAGGGAGACAAAGCCCCATAATTTAGTATGTAAGAAAGCATTAGAGAATGCATGCGAGAAGGTGATGATAGTGAATATTTGAAGAAAGTGAAAAGGGGTGAATTGATTAGTATACATTCAAGGTGACTTAGAAGGATAGAATTTCAAAATCAATTTTTTAGAATAGAGGATCGAGGATACAACAATTCCACATCAGTT
Organism: Cupressus sempervirens; assembly: GCA_028749045.1. Lineage (NCBI taxonomy): Eukaryota > Viridiplantae > Streptophyta > Pinopsida > Cupressales > Cupressaceae > Cupressus > Cupressus sempervirens. Next base: position 405,216,278 of record CM053790.1, read on the forward strand.
CAAAAAGGATTAAGAAGGACTGAATTGAGATTTGAAATTAGCAATACTAGATTGTAAGTGTATCAGATTAAACATTCTACTTTACTTTCTAACAACTATATCAACAAGATGAAATCATTTTTATTAAGGTTGACTTAATAGTCATTGTGAAATCCCTTAATAGGGTGACATTCCAAGTGAGTGTTCTAAAGTCCTTTAGCCAGGCACACTTTTAACAAGGTGTTAAAATCCTTTAACATGATAGGATCTAACAATCCTTTGTAAGCCTTTAATAGGGTAGGCTTTTCACAAGGCAGATCATGAGAATGGTCAAATCATGTAACCTTAATAAGCAAACTTTATTGCTATAGTAGTGAAGAATTGTGGGTGCCATCCCCACCCTAGTTTTACCTTCTCATTGGAAGGTTTCTAGGTAATCATATCTGGTGTCAAGTGTTTATATGGATGCATTTACTTTACATGTTATTTCAATATGTTTATGCATGCATTTTTTTAAAGTTAAAAGTTTTATTGGTTAGAGATTAGTACTTATCATTCACCCCCTCCCCCCCCCCCCCCCCCTCTCTTAGAAGTATACATTTCCCATTTGTATTACCAATAGCCAATGCTTTGGAAGCGATGCCAATTATGTTTAAAGATAAGATCAAGGTGCCCCAATTTCTGCTTAGCATCAAGATATATGGGAAGAATCTTCATAATTTCCTAATTGATTCAGGAGCCTCGTGTAATTTTATGCCACTATCAATAACACAAAGGTTGGGAGTTATTCCTCACCCCTCTAATTGGATAGAGATACAACTAGATAAAATAGAGGTAAAAGTCATTGGTGTGTTAAAAGACATTCGTATATAGTTGACAGTTGACCCTCGAATTCAAAATGTCATTGATATACATGTGGTTAATATTCCTAAAACTTATGGACTAATACTAAACAGAGAATGGACCAAATGCCTAAGGGGATGGTTTTCCATAGATTTTATCTAGCTTTGGTTACCATGGAAAGGTTTGAACAATCAAATCAAAATAGATGCAAAGCCAAAGTTAAAAAAGATGATTACAAAATTCAATGCTCCAAATAAGGTAACATTCTTACAAATAAATTTGGGCTCCTACAAGGTGATGGTTTTTTATACAACTTTGATCAAAATATCAGATGATCAAGATATGGAATCTAGGATTTCAACCCTGAAAGATGAGGTTGTAACACAATTCATAGATAATATGATGGCTAATTGATAGTATCTAGGAGGAGAAGTTGACCCCAATATCCTCCTCCTTATAGGATTTTGTCAATTACATAAAGTTAGCCATTCAAAGTTTTAATGTTCATCATGTCAAGAAGTAGTTGCTAATGTATTAACACAAATGATGGGAGTAAAGAAAGGCAACTATCCAAAAGATGAACCCATAGAAAACCAAAGTTCTATAAACATGTCTAACTCTTTTTAAAATGGTAAAGAGGAAATTGAAGATCTAAATGCATCATATAGTGATACTTCTTTAGATGGTGAGGATTTGTCTTCTCCCCCACCTAGAATGATCAAAGTTCAAAGAAGAAGATGGTATGTAAAAGACCAAGCATGGACTTTGGTATTCATCCATCCTAAACCTAAAGTGGATAAAATTAAAGAGTTGATAGGAGAAATTCAAGACAAACAAGAAAAACATACACACCTAATATCAAGGAATAACAATGGAAAATCACTAAGTCCACCCTGTAAAAAATTACAATGGGTACCCAAGAGACAATCCTTCTAGGTTCAAGTAAAGGAGAAGCTAAGGATGAATAAGCATAAGGTAAGAAAACCCAAGGAAAACCCAATTTGAACACTTCACTTTGACGGTTCCAAATGAAAATCTGAAGCTAGTAGAGGTATTGACCTGATCAATCCAACAGGTAAATCTTTCTACACAACATACTAATTGCAATTTAAGTGTACTAATAATGTTGCATAATACAAAGTATTGATATGAGTACTTCTTTTTGCACTTGAAAAAGGAGTAATAGCTCTCATAGTTGAAGGAGATTCTTAGTTAGTCATATGACAAGTGAAATTAGTATACACTTGCAACAATAAAAGATTGTTCACTTATAGGAAAAGATTATGTGATTTGATGGATGATTTTGAAGCTTTAAACATAAAATCAATTCCAACAAAGAAAATCATGGTAGTAGATACCCTTGCCATTTTTGCAACTACATTACAACTAGTCGAGAGAACTAAATTGAAACAATTTTCAATTGAGTTAATTGTTGCTCCATCTATTCTTGACAATATCACAAACTTTTAAATCTTTCACGATGATCAACATATACTCAAATTTATTATGTGCAATGGCCACTTTAAGGGGCAAGAAATTGATGACACTCCAGATGAAAAACCTTAGGACAATGAACTTGAAGATGAAGGTGGTATCTTAGATCTAAAAACTAACACTATTCCTAAGGGGATGATTGAGTTGGAGTGCATTTTAGATCATGATGAATTAGCACTTAATAGGAGAACTACTAAAGAGAAAGGGATTGAGGAATGTGATTCATACAATTTAGGTATTGATGATGAGCCTAGAATGATGAGGATTGGGAATGCATGCAATACACAAGAAAGGGAAGACATGCTCAAATTGCTTACAAAATACAAGGATGTAATTTCTTGGAGCTATGAATAACTAAAGACATATGATTCCCAGGTCATTACATATGATATTCCACTCAAACCTGATGCCAAACCTTTCTAACAAAGGAAAAGACTTGTTAACCCTATCCTTGAACCATTTATAATGAAGGAAGTTAAGATGTTACTAGATTCCAAGATCATTTTCCCCATGTGCCACTCTACATGGGTGGCTAATTTGGTTCCTGTGTGGAAAAAGACTGGAGAAATTCACCTTTGCATAGATTTTTGTAATTTGAACCTTGCATCTCAAAAGGACAACTACCCATTGCTTTCACTGGATGAAGTTTTGCAAATTATAAATGGTTCAAAGATGATGTCTTTTTTGGATGGATATTCGAGTTATAATTAGGTAATGGTAGAAGAAGAAGATAGGCTAAATATGGTCTTTGCAACTAAATGGGGAACTTTTTCCTACAAGAGAATGAGTTTTGGACTGATTAACGCAAGGGCTACATTTCAATGAGCCATGGATGAAGTTTTAAGGGATTGATAAACAAGTGTATAGTTATCTACATAGATGACTTAACTATCTTTTCAAAGAATTGAAGCACTCACATAGCTTATCTAAGACAAGTATTCAACATATGTCGTAAATATGGTATATCTCTCAATCCCAAGAAATGTTCATTTGGGGTCACTAAGGGAAAGATCCTAGGTCACATTATCTCTAAAGAAGGAATCTCCATTGAGCTTGATAGAATAGAAGCTATTCTAAAATTATCACCACCTCATAGTCGAAAAGAAATTAAGTCTTTCTTTGGTAAGATATATTTCATGTGAAAATTCATTAGTAGATTTGTAGAAATAGTCTATCCCCTTAATGATCTACTCAAAAAGGGGGCTAAAACAAAATGGGTTCCAAAGATTAAGAAATAATTTGAGGATATCAAAGTAGCCATTTCCATAGCTCTAGTACTAGTAAGTCTTGGCTATGAACTTCCCTTCAAGATATATTCCTTTGCTTCAAAACATTCGTGTGTCGGGATCCTAACCCCGAAGAAAAAAAAATAAGATGAAAGATCTATTGCTTTATGAGCTGCCCTCTGAAAAATGTTGAGTTGAATTATTCGAACCTTGGTAAACAGTCTTTTTCTTTACTCAAAATAGTAAAGAAGTTATGCCATTACATTATAAGAAGCAAGTTGTATGCTATTGTACCTGATCCAGCAGTGAAGACATTACTAATGCAAAATGAACTTGGTGAAAGATGAGGGAAATTTATGGCCATATTACAAGAATTTGATCTATAAATCCAACCTATGAGATTATTTAGAGGTCAAGGGTTATCAAAAATGATAGCAAATAACCAAATTGAAGACAAAAAGAAGTTTATATTTGATAGTGAAATAGATACAGAAGATCAGAAGAAGAAGATTAGAAGAAGTTTATATACTATCTTTTACAAAATCAATACCCTAGTTGGATGAATAGCTCACAATGTAGGGGACTTAAAATGAAGTGTGAATCCTACATGTTGCACGATTGAAAATTGTACAAAAGGAATTATGAAGGAATTTACCTGAAGTTCTTGGGATGTGAGGAAGTAAAAGAAATCCTAAAACAATTTCATGATAAGTATGGTACAGAGCATGGTTTAGTAGAAGCAACTACTCATATGATTTTAAGATCAATTTATTTCTAGCCCACAATATTCAAAGACACTTTTGAGCATGTATGTTCTTGTCATATTTGTCAGACTAGTGCTAATAGAGAAAGACACCCCGCGATGCCATTAAAATTGGTGTTTGAGATATGCCCCTTTGTAAAGTGGGGGCTAGATTTCATTGGCCCAATTAATCCACCTTCATCAACTAGATACACTTTTATTCTCACAACTATTGATTATTGTACACAATGCACAGAAGCAGAGACTTTTAGAAATTGCACTTCTAAGGTGGTAATAGATTTCTTGGAAGAACACATTGTTACTAGATTCAAGATGCCATTTTCCCTAGTATGCAATAACAGATCAGCTTTTATATCATTATTCCTAACTCAATGGGCATTTTAAAATTAGGTCATTATCAAGTTCTCTTCTAATTATTATCCACAAGGGAATGATGTTGTGGAATATACGAACAAGAACTTGATCACAGTAATAAGACATTTATTAAAGGAAAATCCTAAAGATTGGCATACACAACTCAAATATGCTCTATGGACAAATCAAGTAAGGGTTAAGAATTATTTGTGGACATCTCCATATTTTCTCATTTATAGACAAGAACCAATATTCTTGCTTAATCTTAGGATTCATGTTTTAAAATTCCTGAGTGGGTATGCTAAAGATGCTGATAGAGTACAAATCAAATTGATGAATCTTTTACAGATGGATGAGAAATGGATAGTTGTATTGGAGCACATGGCTGAACATCAAGCTATCATCAAGAGATGATTCAACAAAAGGGCCATGATCAAATCCTTTAGAATTTCTAACCTTGTTCTACTTTGGGATAAGGCAAAAAAAAAGTCAGGCAGCCACACCAAATTTCAATGCTTGTGGATTGGTACCTATTAGATTGCAAAAATTCTTAGAGAAAATACTTTTAAGCTAAGTTCCTTACAAGGGGAATTTATTTCGTTGCCCATTAATGGGCAATTTCTAAAACATTACTTTGAAGCCTAGAAGAAATATTCAAAAAAAAAAGATGGATTTCATTTTATGCAAGTGTGTTTTCTTTTCAGTTGTGTTTTTACTTTTAGTCACGTGTTTTCTTTCAAAGTTGCATCAGTCTAGGGGGTAGGTGCACTCAAGATTTTATCTTGACATATCATATTAATTGCTCTTTTGGTTCTGATTTTAGGAAGAGGTATTTCTTCATCAAAACATTTTGATGATTGCATGTCTTACACCAACTAAGGAATGGATTTTACTTGTAGTAATAGGGGACTTTCAGTCTTGAATTCAAGGTTGTGGATCAACAAGTCCTCAACTCTACACAAATTTAAAGATTTATTGTCTCAGATGTTGTCAAACCAAGGTTGAAGACAGCAAGGGATGATACAAGACCCATTGGTTCAAACAGAAGGGTCCTCTTGAAGGAATTGCTAAGATTATATTTTGGCATGAGAGTTTCTTAAAAGTTCTTAAAAGAAGGATGTAAGGGATGTTAACCAAAGATCAAATCCAAGAAATGACATTGATATCTTGGCCACATATTCTAAGTGTGATCAAGATACATAATTTAAAAGAAAAAAGAAAAAAAAGGAAAGAAGGAATGGTGTTAAGGCTAACAGATTCTAAGAGATCTAGAAGGGTAATCTAATAAATGGATATGCACTAAAAATAAGCTATCTAATACTTAAAACATTACTTCATCAAAGAATCAAATGGTGACATTATGAACTACATTGAGCAAGTATTCAGAGGATTGCCAAGAAATTCAAATAAAAAAGGTGACAACCCGCCAAGAGCCCTTGAACTAATTCTCTCATCTGGTTACACAATGGATCAACAAACAGCTTTTGTGAAGATTCCCAATGAATGAGCCAAATGGGGTGGAAGATTTTTTTTGAGTTGTCAAAAAGTTTTGATAGACTGCATCCTAAGATGTTGAAGGAAATCAACTCATTGAACATGCACTAAACTTAGAGCTCAAGATTCTAAAGTTTTGACTATGAACTCATTCAAAATATACTTGGAATATTGAAGATCCAATTGGTGTTTGACACATCTCGAAGGAACATTTTTTGATGAAGAAATTCCTTTATCATTTCTTCCTTTTCATTGGGGCTATTTTTTGTGGTTACACAATGCACACCCCATTTCAATCAGAAATGGGGACCCCCTATTTTATTTTTTGGTTTTTCTAGGACCCTAGTTGGGGTTTGAGTAATTTTAGGGTCTTACTTAATCTCCTTAATCTCATTTGAGTCCCAACTGAAAAAGCTTGGATGTTCAAAAATCAAAGTTCTAACAAGGAATAAGCCAAAATTGCAAAAAACTATGCATCAAGCACACCTACTTGATGCACCTAGTGCACCCAAAATTGGAGATAGGCATTTTATGCATTATTGATGCATAGTTGTGCGCCTATGCACCTGCATAGCTACACCAAGTTTCATCAAAATCTATTTAAAGGGGGGGTCCCCTCCCTCCTCACCTTGATTTTTTTCTTCATTTTCACTTTCACCTTCATCTCCTCCACACCATCTTTTGACTACAACTCTGTATCAAGTCAAGGTGCAACACTCCTTGCTCTACATCTTTGTCCCCTACAAGGAAACATAAACCCTTAGAAAAAGGGGTTGTATAGTAGCACACCTAACCTGACGTGCTACTCTACACCCTCTAAGCTTCAAGAAGTATTTACCCAAAATTTTGCACCTGCTTGGGTGCCCTAATGTACACCTAAATTCTTTTAAAGACTAATGAAAACCTTTAAAAACAAAAAAGAACAACAAAACAAATAAGGCATAAAACATAAGTTTAGGTGTGTCATCAGTGCACCTAACCAGGTGTGCCATCAGTGCACCTAACCAGGTGTGCCAATGTGTACCTTAAACTTTTTAATAAAACTAAGCACACCAAAAATGTTGTTCATCAGGTGCACCATCTTGGTGCACCTGGTGCACTATATTTTTTATTCTTCTTGCTTTGTAGAGGTCAAATTTGGTCTTTTCTGTGATTTTTTAGAACAAACTCATTTTGGGTTCTGTGAAAATTAGTTTTAGGACATTGTTAATCTGTTATTCTTTAATTTTGAACTAATGTACGTATGTTTGTGTACATATAATGGCATCTTCATCATCTTCCTTGGGCAAGAAAATGGCACCAAAACCAATGGTCTTTAAGTTACAAGGCATTATAATGAAATCAAGACTTCGAGATGACAACTAAGAGATTAAAGATATAGATTTGGGACATACAGACTTGGAGGAATTTTTGAAGATATGCAACAAACCCATTGAAATGTCACAAATGATTTCTACTCTCATTAGATCAGGAGTCGTCAATGCAACTTCACACCTAGTGTTAGTACAATCTTCAAAGCTCAGTATGACACTTGCAGAACACTTTGGCCCTGAGGAGAGGGTTGTGAAGAGAATAATAGTAGAAATTGTGCTTGATCTATGACCAAAGAATATTGAGAAATTACTTCGTCTCCCATTGGCAAAAAGGTGGTATCCAGAATAGAAATTGAATAGACTGGGATAGAACCTAAAGGAGAGCCACAACAAGTATACTTTGATGAAGTTTCAAAAGAGTGAAAAATACATAAAAAATCTCAACAATTTTCCCAAGACATGGAGGTGCAAACTATGGGCTCAACAAAAATAGAGATTGCAGATGAGGAGCCTTCACAAAGGCAAAAGACCTCAAAAAGGAGTGATAAGGGCAAGAGAATAATAGAGAAAACTCCTTCATCCTCAAAAGGAAAGTCACTAGTATAGCATGTTCCAAGGTGACTTTGAAATGAAGTAATCAAAAATAAGAAGCAACAGTTCACTACCAAAGAGGAGGATAGAATGGAACTAATTGAAGTATTGAAAAAACCTAATTCACCTCCTAAGGAAGCACAATCATTAGCCTTCATTATGAGTGATTTGAATCAAGAACTTTTTGCTCACATAGCTCTTCCTCCTTTGCAATCAAATGTTGAAGATCTAACTCCATGAGATTATCAGATTTAGAAGGTCATGATTGGAAAGCCCACCTTGGAAATAGCAAAGTTGATGGTCACCACAGAGATGAAGGAAGTTTTTAGGAGCTTAGAACATGATGGGGCTGATTTGGTAACACTTCAGTGATAGAATGAAATCCTAAAAGGATATTTAAGTGAAGTTGTTGGCTCTCTAGATCCCACTAACCCTGAGGAGACTCTAAATGCAGCAATTTAATGGAAAGATAGGGGAGTGATGTAGTTAGACCCATTTTTTAGTGCCTATCAGCAATGGTGGGAAATTTTTGAAGAAAAAGGCATACTCATCATCCAAGGGAATCTTAAGCTGCTACATGTCATGTAGGAGAATGTAGATGAAATGGTAGCAATTTTGAACCAAGATTTTGGTCTTATGGATGAGGTGCATACTTGGGGAAAAGATTTACAAGCATTACAGGCAATCAAAGGCTAAAGGTATCAAATGTTAGTGGATGTATATACAGTTGAGAAGTTTGATCAATTAGATAATTGGATTGAAAAGATAAGAGATAGTAATAAAGTAATGGAATCATTAAATGTGAAGATCCACCAACTCAAGGACAAAACCCAAGAGAAAATTTTGGAAGTTGAGAAACACTATAGTGATGCATGCCTCGACATTTTTGAAGATGATGCATGGGAGAAGTTAATACCTATAGAGGTAGTGGTAGAGAGATTCCAAAAAAAATTTGATGAAGTTTTGAATGATGATGATATTTGGCAAGCATTTAGGACAGAGGAGGCTTTATTAGAGCTTGACACGAAACTCAAGGATTTTGTTGAAACCCATATACAGGTAGATAACTATAGGTAGAAAGTAAAAGATAAATATAATGCCTTAGATTTACTAGATGCAGCATAGGTCACTAATATAATAGAGAAATTCAAGGGCAAACACCCAAGCATAGCTCTGGTATGAAGGAGGACAAAACGCAGATGCCAGAATTTCAATTTTGATACTCAGTGAAATTTTGCATTTTTTGGCCATCGAGGTGCTCTATTGTGTTAGTGTGCTATGTGTACTATTGTTCCAAGTGAGCTAGTGTGCTTTTGGGCAACAACGTGTTGGGATAATTTTGAAGAATTTAGAGGCGCATAGGTGCACCTGATGTGCTTTTTTTTAGGTGCATGTTTCCAAAGGTGTGCCAACAGTTAACTGCTAGTTCCAAAATTAGAGCTTTCCATGCACCAGAAATGTATTATAATAGTAATTTAACTTTGACATACTTCTAGTGATGTTGAGCTTCTATTTTTGACACTTATAGACACTTCTACATCAACTCATGGCTCTCTTCTTCTTATTCTCTCATGATTTCTTTGTTTTATGACATGTAAAGGCTCATGCATCCAATTAATGATATAAAAATGGATGAAGTCCTACTAATCACTAGTTAGATAATCAATTTATATATAATTAGTTTGTTTTATTAAATAAGAAGCATATTATTGCATGAAGATATCTCTCACTCTCAACACAAATTGAGGAGATGATTTCTTATAAATACGAGATTATAATATGTAATCAAGCCCGTTGTTATTTTGTAATAATATATATTTTTGGTGCTTACATTTGGAGTGTAGTGATTCTTGTCTAAATGTATTATGTTTTGTGAATGTATGTTCATGGAATGCAATTGAGCCAAAGGTTTATTGCATTATTTCTGGTATCACAATCTTTTAATTCTGGTGTTTGCTATAGTTTTACGAATTCCACTAATGTATCTAGTTTGAGAAGAGATCATCCTTTTTGTTCCTACACAACTTTTTGTCTCACATGATTGCACTTTCCATGGCCTTGCAATTTGATGAAGAGTGAAATATCTCACAATTGTTAAAATTTCCATCAATGATTGCATTAGTGGAATTAAGGAAGCACTACTCCTATTTTTATTAGTTACTCACTGATTTCTTCAAAGGCTTAACTCACAAACATGTTGTTTTCGTAGCTTATGTCCATTAGGATTTTGTATTCATGTTATTTTTTTGATTTTCTTGTTATCTTATCTTCATTATTTACTTTACTAACCCCTTGTTAATATAGGAATTCATATTAGTTGCATTATTTGATTGCATCCATCATGAATAATGGAAAATACAAAAGCATAGTTTCCTTTTTTGTATTTTATTCTTTTGAAGTGACAAATAGATTTCAAATATTATCTAAAGGTATAAGAACTAGCAAAGGCCTCCTCATGAACATTCACATTTATCTTCAACTAAACAAATTCCAATAGGTTGTAAGATCATGTGGAACCTTGGGGTTGATTCTGGGATTAACTTTTCAAGAGAGGAGTTCAAAATAATTTATGTCGTTAAGCATCATGCAACATGAAAACTCAAAAATATCCTTGGGAGATTCTTAGCTTTTCCTTTTTCATAGTCTAATGGTACCTTTCAGCTTTCACCAAGAGACCTATGCTTGTTATTTTTTTCTTTGTTTTCAATTCTATAACTAGAAGATGGAGTTGGCTCCCCAAAATATGCCAATGTATTCAATTTAGGAGGAATTTCATCTATATGACCATCAATTGCAATTCCTTCATAGAGTTCCAAGACATGATCATCATCTTCATCAAATTGATCAAATATTAGTGGTCCATATTGATCCCAATCCAACAGTTTAGAATAACTTGAGGTGATGTCATCATCAATGTTGAATGGGCTCTTGTCAAAGCTATATATATGGGTATTAGGTTTAGTGATATTATTGGATTCATGCTCAAAATCTAGAGGACTTGGATCCTATAATGTATCAATCCAAGGTGTATGTGTTGGATATAATTGATTAATTGTATGTTATCCTTGATGTTACACAAATGTCATATCAGTTGATAGACAGTGCATGTCAAGCTCACTTAGTCAATGAATATAGTTTTCCTATTCTATCGAGCATTCCTAAGTTTACTCTATATAGAAGGTAGTTTCTACCAAGCTCACTTGGGCATCGAAGGAAGTTAAGCAAAAAAGAGTGTTATCCCAGCTCACTCGGTTAATGAAGGGAAAGTTGAATAGAGTCATTGCTAACCAAGTTCACTCAGTTACCAAAGGAATTTTGTAATTTTTTAGTGTTAACTAAGCTTCTATTGGTTAACATAGGGAATCACTTTAGAATTAGTTTCTACCAAGCTAGGTCAGCTACCAAAGGATTTTCTTGTTTTGGCATATAAAGCTTAATTATTTTACCTATTGATTCTAGTCGACTAAGGTGATGAATATTGATTATTCTAATTTGTATTTGAGCTGACTTGACAATCTAAAATGTATGAGTAGAAGGTCAAGTTCTGATTTCAAGTGTGATGAGTGCAAGTTGAATAAGTTGTAAGAGATAAGAAGAGGAAGTGAACTTGAAGGATAAAGAGATATCCTTGTAGTGCAGAAAATTATTATTTGATCAAGAGGGATCAAGTATGAACCAGAGTAGAGATCTATAATTAGCAACTCAGTTGCATCACAATTAGGTCATTTCATTGCTACTCTCTAACCATTATAACAATGATCCAAAATCTCTTAACAGAGTTGGTTTAAGATCCATTTGTAAATCCTCTAACAAGGTGGCAATTCCTTTGAATTTTTTCAAGGCCTCTTGCAAGGCCACTCCTATTAGGGTGATTAAATATTTTAATGGGGTCACACCTAACAGTGTGTTTTGTAACCTTTAATAGGGTTGGCTCCTAATAGGGCTCACTTCAGAAGAGTGAAAAAACAATAACTAGTTACATTGGTGGTTTTTCCTAAATTGGGTTTCCACATTAAATCCTAGTGTCTCATGTGTTTATGTTGTTTCTTGCATGCTTGCAAGAAATTACTAATAACATCTTAAGATTTACTAAAGTAATTCACGCTCTGTATTTATTGAGTTACAACATTTTCTATGTGTTTGTTGAGTATTAGCAGTAACCATTTTTATCATTTTGAATTTTATAGTTGACATCCAAGGGATCTATGAAATATTTTAGCTGTAACTTATTCAACCCCCCTCTTAGTTACTCCTCTTATATTTCCAACAATTGGTATCACAGCTTTTGGTGCTTGCAGAGGAAGTTTCAAGGACCTAAGCTAAAGATCAGGATGTCTTACAAGAGAGAGATTCCAAATCTAAATAGTGATAACTTTGCAGCATGGCAAGGACTTATAAGGCTTCATCTAGCTACCATCAGTGATTCAGAATGCAAATATCTTGATGAAGAATGTAAAACTCCCACTAGAGCATTATCAGTTGATGATATTGTTGAGAAGAAGAACCATAACATCATGATGATTAGCATTACATCTGCTCTTAGTTATGTTGAACTTGATCAGGTCAAAGACTATAAAACTACTTTTGATATGTGGAACAATCTGAAAGAAATCTAGAGGAGGTGACTATGTGAGAAGAGCCAAAGAAAAAAGCCTTAGAGGAAAATTTGATCAAATGATGATGAGAGAAGATAAAAATGTTGCAAAATATGTGGAAAGAATCAAGACTAGTGTTAGTGCAATCAGAGCATCTAGAGGAAAAATCAAAGAAGAAATTGTTGTAAATAAAGTAATCATAACTTTGCTTCCTATATATGCAATTAGAGTATCTACTATTCAAGAAAAGAGATGTGATCCAAATCACAAGTTAAGTATGGATGCCCTAGTAGGAATTTGACAACTTTTGAACTAGACAATTTTGACAACTATGTTCCTACTTCCAAGAATATTGAATTTTCATTTGAAGCTAAACTCTCGCTCAAAGAAAAAGGAAAGAAAATAAAAGATAATCAATAAGAAAGTGAAGAAGAAATTGAAGAAAGCTCAGACAGTGATCTTGAAATTGTTGAAGCTTTACTTGCAAAGAAATATTCCAAGAGCAGAGGAAAGTACAAAGGTAAAATGCCTCTAATATGTTTTTTTTATGAAGAGATTGGTCATATTTCTCCTAGGTGTCCAAATAAAGAAGACAAGGAAGAGAATAAAAGCCACAAGTACAAAGGCAAGAAGGAATTCAAAGGTCACAAATCCTACAAACAAAAAGGTAAGAAAACTTGTTTTATGGCTAAAGATTCTAATAACAGTGAAGATGAAATAGTGTATATTGCTATAAAGGATGAATCTAATGATGAAGGAGATAAGATGAAACTTTTCTCTCATGTTAGAAAAAATGACACATGGATCATATATAGTGGATGTTCTCATCATATGACTAGAGAGAAAACTAAGTTTGAACACTTTGAACACTATGATGGAGGTAGTGTAAAGTTTGGAAACAATGAACTTTGTTGCATAAAAGGGAAAGGCCAAATCTCATTAACCAATGAACTTGTATGTGAAAATGCCTATTGGGTTGAAGGACTAAAACATTAGCTTAACAACATCATATTCAAGGTAGAATTCATGAATGGCAAGGCAAGAATACTGGAAAACCAAGGAAATCTGATTGGATCATCCAGGCAAACAAAAGATAACCTATTTTGTCTTGATCTTGGTGATTGTTTATGTTTCATTACTCAAGTAGAAGAAATTTTGCTATGGCACAAAAGGCTATTTCATGTAAACTTTGACAATATGGTCAAGATTAGCAAACTCAGAAGAGTAAGTGGTCTTCTTAATTTGAAGAAACATGATGTTGGATTATGCAAGAATTGCCAAATTTGTAAAATGGGAAAGACTAGTTTTAAAAGAAAAAACTATCAATCAAAAGATGTCTTGGAAATTGTGCATATTTATTTGTGTGGACCCATTGGAATAGAAACTTATAGTGGAGAGAAGTTTTTCATTCTTTTTGTTGATGATTATTCTAGAAATGATGATTTTTATGTATTTGAGAGAAAAATCAAAAGCTTTTGAGAAATTCAAATGATATCTTGCTAGAGTAGAAAAGGAAACTAGAAAAAGATTAAAATGCTTAAGATCAGATAGAGGTGGTGAATTCATCTCAAATGAATAAAAAAAATTTTGCATTGAAAGAGGAATCAAAACACAAGTATTAGCCCCTGGTACTCTTGAGTAGAATGGAATAGCTAAAAGAAGAAACAGATCCATAATGGATTCTGCAAGAACACTAATTATTGAGAAGAACATTGCTATCAAATACTAGAAGGAAGCTATCAGCACTATAGTTCATACTTTGAACTGAGTTTAGTTGAAGAAAGACTCAAACAAAACTCCCTATGAACTATGGTATGGCTACAAACCCAATGTAAGTTACTTAAAAGTATTTGGCAACAAATGTTATATCTTGAAAGAACCTAGAAAAGGAAAATTTGATGTAAAAGGTGATGAAGGTATATTTCTAAGATATTCTTGCAGAAGTAAAACGTACAAATATCTAAATTTATCCACTCACAAAATCATAGAAAGTGCAAACGTGAGAATTGATGAGTTTGTAGAAAGATTGAAGAAGAAAGCAAAAAGGAACCAAAAGATTATAAAATATTTTTCTACTATGACCCTAATACAATGCCAAACACATTTGACAAAAGGAAGACTTCATCTCCCAAGTTGACCAAATCTCCATCAGCTACCAAGTTGCAAGAAGTTCAAATTGAGTTATAGGGACCTGAGTCACATTCAGAGGCTATCGAGTTAATGCATACCGAATCTAAAGAACACAAGCCACAGATAGAAGGACCTGAGCTAGAAGTTGAAATTCAAAATGAAGATAGTGTAGTTCATTCAAAAGGCAAAGAACTTGTATTGGCTAAATATGTTAGAAGGCATCATGCACCTGATCAGATCATTGGAGATAAATCTAATGGAACAATGACAAGAAGAAACCTAAAAGGAACATGTTTACTTGCTAAATTTGAACCTAGAAGTGTTAAAGATGCATTGGAAAATTAAAGTTGGATTGAGGCTATGAATGAAGAAATAGAATAGATAGAAAAGAATAAAACTTGGACTCTTGTACTTAGGCCCAAAGATAAAAATGTAATTGGTACAAAATGGGTATTCATAAAAAAGTTGAATGAAGATGAATCTGTACTCAAGGTACATTAATACCAATCAGAATTGTCTTAGGAATGTGTTGTCAAAGAGGGAGAATTCTATTTTCATATCTTTCTAAAAAAATTTAGTAGGAGAAGTTAAGAAGCTCATTCATAGAGGGAGAAACTTTCTGACAGAGGGAGTCTTGTTCTCAAAATTTCATTGTGCTATGACATGTTGTGTTGCCATCAATTCCAAAGAGGGAGATTGTTGGATATAATTGATTAATTATGTGTTGTCCCTGATGTTACACAAATGTCATATCAGTTGATAGACAGTGCATGTCAAGTTCACTTGGTCAATGAAGATAGTTTTCCTAGTCTATCAAGCATTCCTGAATTTACTCTGTACATAAAGTAGTTTCTATCAAGCTCACTTAGGCATTGAAGGAAGTTAAGTAGAAAAGAGTGTTAACTAAGCTCACTTAGTTAATGAAGGGAAAGTTGAACAGAGTTAGTGCTAATTGAGTTCAATGAGTTACCAAAGGAATTTTGTAAGTGTGCAATGTTAATCGAGCTTCTATTGGTTAACACAGGGAATCGCTCTGGAATTAGTTTCTACTAAGCTAGGTCAACTACCAAAGGATTTTCTTGTTTTGGCATATAAAGCTTAATTATTTTACCTATTGATTCTAGCCAACTGAGGTGATGAATATTGGTTATTCTAATTTCTATTTGAGCTTACTTGACAATCTAAAACATAAAAGTAGAAGGTCAAGTTGTGATTTCAAGTGTTATGTGTGCAAGTTGAATAAGTTGTAAGAGATAAGAAGAGGAAGCAAACTTGAAGGATTAAGAGATATCCTTGTGGTGCAAAAAAGTATTATTTGATCAGGAGGGATCAAGTATGAACTAGATCAAAGATCTATAATCAGCAATTTGGTTATTTCATTGCTACTCTCTAACCATTGTAGCAATGATCTAAAATCTCTTAACAGAGTTGGTTTAATAGCCACTTGTAAATCCTCTAACAAGGTAGAGATTCCTTTGAATTGTTTCAAGACCTTTTGCAAGGCCACTCCTAATAAGGTGATTAAATTCTTGAATAGGGTCACACCTAACAGTGTGTTTTGTAACCTTTAACAAGGTTGGCTCCTAACAGTGCTCACTTCAAAAGAGTGAAAAATAATAACTAGTTACATTGGTGGTTTTTCCCAAATTGGGTTTCCACATTAAATCCTGGTGTCTTATGTGTTCATGTTGTTTCTTTCATGCTTGCAAGCAATTATTGATAACGTCTTAAGATTTAATAAAAGTAATTCACACTCTACATTGATCGAGCTACAGCATTTTTTGTGTGTTTATCAAGTATCAACAGTAACCAATTTTATCAGTTTGAATTTTATAGTTGACATCCAAGGGATCTGTGAAATATTTTAGTGGTAACTATTTCACCCCCCCCCCCCCCCCCTCATCTTAGTTACTCCTCTTATATTTCCAATAGTATGGTTGGTTTGAATGACAGGTGGAGTTATAGTAATATATTTTTTCTCCATGGGTAGGCTATTAAGGTAAACAAAGATTTGGTCAAGTGCATAAGGATTATCAATATTATTGGTTTTAGGTTGGGTATCCTCAAATGTCTTTTCATCATTCAAAACATTCATAGTCTTACATGAGGGTAACTTAAAACTAGGAGACCTATTGGTAATGGTTCAAATCCAAGTACCAAACTAGGAGGGCATCCTTTTGTAGTGATAGTTTCAATCATTCCTTGTTTTTGAGATCCAAGACTACTACATACATCATAGCCTTGTTTTTGCATGATAGTAAACCCACATACATACTTTTTAGGAGATATCAAAATGGGTTCTTGTTCTTCTTTTTCTTTCTCAATACAAATAGGTGCATTCTCATAGATATGTTCATTTTGTAGGGATAGAAGTGACATTGTGAACAACCAATTGTAGGACTAGAAAATGGGTTAGAACCTAGCATACTATGAGCAACCACAAAAATCAATCAAAATACACTAAAACCTTTCTAATCTACCATGAAATCCAATTCAAGCATAAAGCAAATAAAACAAATGAAACTCCCTCTTCAATTGTAGCTCTCATGTTCTTCTTTCTTATCCATTTGATGTAGCTCAAATTTCCTATAGTACACAATTGAAACAAAAAGCCTACGATGAGATGTTTCTTAGAGAGTACTTGAAGTGTGGTTTCAAGCCTAATGGATTCTAAGAGATTCTAAGGGTATTTCTCTTAAGGATCAAAAATGAGAGAAAGATGGCTCAATTTATAGCCAATTTGTAAGAGGACAAAATTGAATGAGAGGACAGGCACTTGTCACTTAGAATGTACAACCTGGCATGATATTCCTTAAAATATCTATGATAACCATGACACAATATTCCAAATATGAGATTCTATGACACATGAAAGTCAACATGGCTAAAAGTGGAGGAGAATCTATGACATGCATATAACACCTCAAAGCCACTTGTAGGGTTCTATGGTGCATGAAAGTCAACATGGCTAAAAGTGGAGGAGAATCTATGACATGAATATGACATCTCAAAGCCACTTGTAGGATTCTATGATGCATGAAAGTTAGCAGGACTAAAAGTGGAGGAGAATATATGATGTGCATATGACACCTCAAAGCCACTTGTAGCCAAGAATCTATGATGATAGAGGCTTATTATAGACATGTGCACAGAATAAAATATATCAAATATGACATATTTTAGCCAAGTGTAGGGATAATATATATGATGTGTCATGTCCATATGTCAAGAATAGGTGGAATATTTGAATTAAAAATTAATATATCCACACAAATGGAAATTAGTAAAATGGAAATTAGAAGTGGAAAATAGGACTTAGGAAATTTGAGAATTCCCATAGTTTTCAAAGATGAATCAATTAATTAATAAATTATCAATCAATTGAGAATATTTGGTTAGCAAGAATAATTAGTAATGTGTGATGAAAATGATTCAATTGACATAGGAGGCAGGAGCCTAAAACATAATGGTAACTTGTGAGTCTCTCATGTGGGAGGTCTTGGGTTCAAATTCCCTTAACACATAAAAATATTTAATTAAAATAAAGAACAATTATTAATCTAAGCTTTGGTAGTTTACTGATCAAAAAAATTGAATTGACATAGAATTAAATTATAGGTTATCTAAATCCAATAAGGAAAATTACTAAATAATTAGCTAATTTGATGAAATAAATGTGATTATATCCTTTGATAAAATGTGGCGATTATGTAGATTGACTAGGACAATGATGGGTAGATCAAAGCCATGATCAAATTGAATGACTAATTAGGATTGATAGCATTCCAAGGACACGTGACATGTACTAAGAACATGTGGCATTTAATGGACCTTGTAAGTACCACAAAATTGAACTTGATTGATAAGGTTGATCATAATAACATCGATGGACATTGTCAATGTTATTAAATTGGTTTGATAATGCCACAATCCAACACTAAGGGACTCAATAATGTCAATGATCAGATGATTAAGAATTATAGTTTGACCTAGCACTAAGGGACATGACAATACTAAGGTCATAGTTTATTTTGACCTAGCACTGATGGACATGACAATAATAAGGTCATATTTTATTGATTTGATAAGATTTGATAGGTTTTGAAGGCACTAAGAGACATGAAAATGCCTAGGGTTTGACAAACGATGATTGATTTAAGATATCTAACATGATTCAAGTTAATTAGGGCTAGTTTGGGATGATTCTAGGTTGATTTGGGATGATTATGTGTTTCTTTGGGATGATTCTGGGTTGATTAGATGTGATTCTAATGATGTTGAAATAGCTTTGGGTTGATTCCAAAAAGTTTGGATAAAATAGGAATCAATTTCAAAGTGATCTGCAATTGATTTGAAAGTGGATACGAATGATGAAGGATTTTTTTTTGTATTGAAAAAGTTTAAACAACATTCAATCAAACTTGTCACTTTGAAATAAATCAAACCCTCAAAACTATTACAAAATTGGAGGAGTAACCCAACTAAAGGACTTTACATAGAATTTCTAGTATGAACAACCAAGACTATATAAGATATATCACTATTTCTTATAAGATGATACATGCACTATA
This sequence comes from Cupressus sempervirens, assembly GCA_028749045.1. Classification (NCBI taxonomy): domain Eukaryota; kingdom Viridiplantae; phylum Streptophyta; class Pinopsida; order Cupressales; family Cupressaceae; genus Cupressus; species Cupressus sempervirens. The sequence goes on from CM053790.1 coordinate 405,235,631, forward strand.
AAACTATAAATTCTAAAAACTAGTTGATCAGTCTCATAAATATGTGTTGCAGTAGTTCCAACACATGTAACTATCTCCTTCTAAACACCCAAATGACACTCTTCCATAAGTATTCTTAGATCTTCAATCTCTACTTGTGTAAGGAAACTCTGATATCTTTCAATGTAATGAGTAGCTTTTACTTCATCTTTGTAAATCAGTAGCATCCCATCATGCATTAGCTTCATGAATCTGGGCTTTGTAATCTCCAAGAAAAAAGAAACATGTGACATGATATAAAAAATGTGTGAGTTTAAGTTTAAAATCAGTAAGGGATCTTCTCACATTTTGAAATATCTCCGTGTTCCTTTCCTTCCAAAGAAACCATACTATTTCACTAGTAAGATAAAACCAAAATCTATTAAGACATAAGTCAAAAAATCTTACGTAACTAGCCAATATTTCACACCAAGTAAAACCATTTTTTTCCATTCAATAGGGTACCCAAAGAAAATGGCCCAAACTTTAGAAGCAAAAATACATTCAAAAATGATATGCTCAAAGCTCTCAGGTCTATTACACAGATTTCAAGTCACAAGCTCAACTTTAATGGTTGATAAAACTGACCCTATAGAAAGCTTTCTAAGCAACACCAACCATCTAAAATGAATAACCTTAAGCTCACAAGGACCCTTTCAAAAGTAACCAAAGAAAAAATGCTAGTTTTAGAAAGGATATTTAAGACCCTGACAATTAACTATACGTTGTAACATAGATTGATTATTTTTAAACATATAATAAATTTGCTTAATAGAAGTGTTACCAATACCAGTATCATCATTCCATTTTATATTTTTGATAAAAGAATTTCTATCCATAAAATTTCCACCTTTCTCCATGCATAAAGCTTTATTCAAAAGAGTATATGTCTTTCTTTGAGAATTGGGAATGTCAAAATTCCTTGAAATCTCATCCGATGACCCAATCCTATTGTTAACAATTAAGTCACTAATAAGAGAAATACCTTTCTCATTCCATTTTTTAGTTGAAAAACTCTAAGTAAGAGCAAGAGGCTTATCATTCAAATACAATTCCCACCAAATTGATCTGTCAGTAAAAATGTAATCAGGAGGACCCCTAGTTGCATAGCTACAAGATATAAACTCCCTCACTTGTGACCATGCAGACCACAGAGAGGAAAATACTTTAGACCCAAACACTTTCATCTTAAAATGTCCCATAATAATATCCCAAAAAGGAATGTTGTTCCAATGTTTACCTTTTTTAATAACTAACCTTTCAACATTATTTCTCACAAGAATTTTTCAAGGTTCATTTCCCCAAAATGCTTTGAAGATCCACTTGGCTGCAAGAGCAATACCTTGAGTTCTAATATCCTTAATCCCCAAATCCCCCAATTTTTTGGGTAGATAGCACCATTCCCACTTAACACACTATCTCTTCTTGGACCCCAAGCCATCTGACCATAAGAAATCTCTAAGAATTTTTTCAAGCATCCCAAACTGGGTCTTAGTAAACAACCAAGTTGAAGCAAAAAAGATATGATGGGAAGAGAGGACCTTTTGTACAACCTAAACTCTCCCATCCAATAAAAGGGAGTGATTATGCCATCTAATATGCTTACCATTAATCTTATTAAACATCTACTCCCACATGTCTAAAAATGAAGAATCTAGGGAGAAAGGAATGCCTAGATACCTAGTAATAGTTTTAGGTCTAGTCCAATTCCAACCCATCTTTGTAAACCAATTAGGAGGAGTCTCCTTCTAGCCCATAACAAAAGACTTATGGAGAGCCACTTTGGCTCTAGAAATAGAGCATAAAAATTTAAGTCTGTGAAGAGCCATAGAAAAATTATCTTTAGATATATCCAAAAAAAGGATAGTGTCATCTGCAAATTAAGCATTGATCAATTCATCTTCATTAGGGAGGGTGATGCCCATAACAGGATGCCCTAAAGAAGCATCCCTAAGAATAAAAAATAGAGCATGAGTAGTAATCACAAATAAGGAGGGTGCAATAGGGAAGCCTTGCCCGATAGACCTCTACAGAATAATAGGTTTTGAAAGTTCCCCATTTATCTCAATAACTATGAAAGCATCTTTAAATGAAATTTCAATCCATTTGCAAAAATAATAGGGGAAGCCAAAATCCTTCAACATACCAAGAAAAAAAGGCTACTCCACCCTATCATAAGCCTTCTCAAAATCAAGGAGTATCATAGCCACATCCTGCCTACTAAGCTTAGCCCAATTCATAGCTTCATGATGAAGGATATTTTCAAAATATAATCAAATGATAATCAAGTTGGCCAAAATATTTGAATTAGTGAAATTAGAAAATTGGATGAGTTAGTATGAAAATTATTAAACAATAGTTGTGAACCATTTTTTAGTGTCTATAGATGCACCTGTGAACCATTTTATAGCATCTACAGGTCATAGCTTGAGGACCCTCAGAGGTGCACAATGTGCAATATGTACGCCACTTGCACTTAGACCAACTAAGTTAATGCCATGCACATGTTATGCACCTCCATCAAGTACAAAGGTACAAGACTATGCCAATTACACAAAACACCTAGGCAACCCTGGAATAGCACACTAGGTGCACCTTGCATACCTGTGCAAGTGTGTGTAGTGTTCTTGTGCATTAAATTAAGTTTTTAATAATTCATTTAGTTTTTGTTCATTTTTGTCATTTTTTGGGCAATTTGGTTGTCATTAGGCATCATTGTAACCTCCTAACATTTGTATATAGACATTTATCTCTTGTGTGGATTAAAATATTATCATCATCATCCATGGTATAAAATATCACACTTGAGCCAAAGAAATTAAAGTTTCAAGGTGCACCAAAGAAGTCTTAATTCATTGACAAGTGCTCAAAAATATATAACACAAAATTGGGACACATTGACTAGAATGCATCTTACTCCTATACAACAAGCCACATGATAGATTGGAGATGATCTCATCATTGATTCTAAGTGGGCCTATGAATGCAGCCTCCTAACCTATGTCTATACAATTCTCTCAATTGATTATGGCACTAGCTCACCATTACGTGCCCAAGGAGAAGGTATTGAAAATTTTTATTGGGAAATTTGTCTTGAATATCTTCCCAGATAACATTGAGAAGGATTATCACTTACCATTCACATAACAATACCAGAAGATAACTTATGATATAGTAGACATGTGGTACTAGGAACATGAACGAGAAGCCAAAGACTTGGTACAAGAGAAATACCTTCTTATTAGGCCTCCTAATAGAAGAGCTAGAAAAGTGAAGTTTACCTATGGGAATATGGTAGATGATATTGGTTATTGCATACTCCTCCTAAGTAAAGTCATGAGACTCCCTATAACCATTCATTTGGAGACATGGATGGTCCACTTAATAGAAACCATCAAGAAGAGAGGCCTACAAATTGACTAGGAACTCTTCTTAGCAAATCTCTAGACAAGAAGCTCATTTTGCTGATATAAGATCCAAGGCTTTACATGACCTCCTAGGTGGTCTACTTTTTGGCTACTCAACCAACTAGCTACCCTATATTGGTGAAGAGAGGAAGCATGCAAGATCCAAATGTGTCACCTTATATAGTATACCCCTAGCTAGTAAGGAAGAAGCTCCCAAACAAGAGTCTAGAATATAGAATGGTAAATGATTATGTAGTGCCTACCCTCGTTCACATCTTCTCTGGACATATTATTGCTATTATTATCAGACTTTGATGGACTAGTGCTATGTAGATGGATTAGTGGTATTCTTTTGACACTATCAGACATTATGTTATGGATTCAGTTATTATATGATGAGATCATCTAGACTTCACATTTCATGTATGTATGATGATCATTATATTGTTTTCAGTTACTGATGATGATTAGTTAGATGGTTGATTATCTTATGTGTTTTATTATGGATACTTACCCCATACTTGCATGTGTATGGTGTGCGTGTGTTCTTATTGTATGGTATTTCTGATGTGGTTAAGGAAGGGAGTCGTAGTCACCTGCTTAGTCGGGATCTACACAATGCACCACTTCCTACCATTGCCTGTTTAGCTTAGCACTATATATATTGTATGTACATGCATGGTTTTTTTGCAGGTTGCAGGTACCGGGTATCGACTTCCCTGAATTGCCAGGATGAGCGTACCCTATTACACTATCTCAATGATAAGAGAGGGGAGATAAATTCTCAAGTCCAAATCCCAAACCCTAAAACCATTTGTCCTAGTGAGTTAGGACAAGTATCTGAGTTGAGTACCCACTGAATGTGTCAGATGACATATTTTATGATTTTTAATCCTTTAGACTGATTTTGTATGAATTGTCCTATGATGGGTGTTCATATTTTATCATGAAGGTCTATGGTGAATTTTCTATTAATTAAGTCTTAACAAATAGATTTAATTAATAAATTAATTATTTGAGAAATTAAATATCATGATTTTTGATATTTTGATTATGGTTAATTCAAGGAGAATTAATTGAGAAATAAAAGAATTAAATTAAAAGAAAATTAGAAATTAAAATAAATAATAATTATAAAATATTAATAAATTAATAAACAAATACTAATAATAAAAGTTATAAAAATTAAAATAAAAGTTATGAAGATTAAAGTGGGAGTTATAAATATTTAAATGAAAATTAATTTAAAAAGTTATTGGAGTTATAAGTTTGCATGGGAAATAACGCAGTTCTCTATTTCTCATGTGTCAACAACACGGGGGTTAGTGCATCAATTAAGCACATGGTGTCTACAACCCTAGGGCTTTATCAAAAAGGTTGGAAAATGGACCATGCTTAGTTGGTGACATCTTCCAACTAGTTCCAAAAGCATTCTAGGATTTTCTTGGGAGCTCTTTATATACGGGCATTCCTTAATAGCTTGGACATAGCTTGGACATAGCATGGATAGTGTGGTTAGCGTGGAGAACAGTTAAAGCATTGGAGGATTTAGGAAAATTCTAAATAAGGGGAGCTTGCTCTGCGGGTTATCTGAGGATAAGCGAGTTAGCATCAGAATCCGGGTAGATTCTTGTGATTTCATTATGATACTTCTGCATCTTGCTCTCCCTTGTCTTCTTCGTATTTTCCATATGTCTTCATTGTGCATTTTCAATTTGGGCAATTAAGTTTTATTTAAGGATTCTATATGCTTAGATCTAAAAATAATACGGACTAGGGTTGCAATTCATGGACAAACCCATTAGAATTAGTCATCGGAGAATTTTTAAAAGAACAAGTTTCATAGAGAGGTTCTGAAAATGAAAGCTTGTATTTTTATAAACATACTGAGATTCTGTATATTATATATATATATATACATAAACCTTATTATATATATATATATATATATATATATATATATATATATATATATATATATATATATATATATATATATATATATATATATATATTTATATATATATATATATATTTATATAATCATAACCTTACTGTGGCGGAAACGTTTTAATAAACGTATTTCGCAACTTATTAAATCGCGTTGTGATTGTATGTTAAAATAAATACTAATGCATGTTTGGGTGGGGGCGGAATCGCACCCTGTACCCGTGCTTTAAAGGGTCGCACGGTACCTACTACGCAGTGTACCCGCGACTGTATCGGTCGCAGGGTACCTGCGTCAGCAAGGTACCCGCGGCAAATGTCACAACAGTGACAGCCGACGGCATATTCAATTCGGCTTTGTTTTAAGGAAATTTTGTTATTCGAATTCCTTTATGTGATATGAATCGAAACTAATAAAAATTCGGTTTCATTTGTATAAAATGCAAAAAAAAAAAATATTATATTATATATATACGTATGTATATATTTAAATATAAATATATATATATATGTATATATGTAATATATACATATATATATATATATATATTACATATATATATATATGTTATTAAAAGATTTAAAGTTGATAATAAAAGATTTATGAATTCATCTTTTTTAATGATGAATAGTTTTGTAATTTTATAATTTTAACTATTATGAATTAATTAATAGTTTAAGATTATAAAATATATGAAGCATATGAAAATTAAGTTAGTGGAAACGTCTTTTAAATATTATAATTGGAAACTGAAGTTTAGAGGGAATTTTTTTAATCCATCCAAAAATTAATACATGGAAAAACGTAGGAAAATGTTCTTCCTCTAAACTTGGAATACAAAAAAACTGAGACTTTGCATATGAATTCAAATTTGAAAACTTAGCAAAACCAAAACATGTGTTTACATTGTGTATTCATTATGCTAATGTTTTGGGTTTTGGGTTGACTAGTGTTGACCAGTATAGGACGTCTACCAGAGGCTTGGGGATTATGTGAATGTGATGTCATGATGATGTTGTAATCTCGATCTTTATAAACCCAACCATGATTATGTGATGGATGCTCTATGTATTGGTTGAGAATATTGGTTGTTATAGTTGAGATTTTTTATGTATGAGATCATTGACTTAACCATTATTTTTGGTCATCGATCAGTTATCATTGGATTATTTTCTAGTCGCCATGATGGGACTATAATGTGGATTTATTCTTGATGATGTCATGTTGTGACATGTTTGACTCAACCATTTTGGGGTCTTCGATCAGTATGATTTTGAGATATTCATGGTTGCTTGTTGAGAACCAATGGATATGGTGATCTTTATGAGATATATTTTGGTTATTAAGAACCAATGGATATTTTGATTATCAGTGATGCTTCAGTTGCCAATAGAGAGCTGTTGTGATCATGATTGTCTATGGATGTTTGCTCATGGTAATTTGATGCTTTTATGCATGTTTGGTGATTTTATCATGATGATTCTTATTGTGGATATTTAATGATTTTATGGACTTTCTTATGATTATGATACCATGAGCATTAGGGTAGGATATCTGCATGTAGTGATGGGAAGTGGCTTGCAATGGGGGCCGGGGCCCTAAGAGGCTACCAGGGTAACTCATTGTAAGTTGGATTAATAAGTGATAACATTCACACACTTAATACTAACTGAATGAACCTAAAAAGATAAGAGTTTTTGGTTCTCGCCCATGCCTTGAGTGCTTGTATAGGCTAGGATGGGAGTAGAGAGAACACATGGTTGCGACCTTGCATTCCATAGTATGCCTTGTCTGTATGAAAGGATACTAGTGGCCGCATGAGATCTGTATGGACCCGTTGAGTTTAGCTAACTGCCAGGGTAACTTGTACGAGATAAATGCGATGACACTTTCCCGCTTGCATAGTAGGTTCCTACATGTCATTGTGTGCCTCTGGGAAGTAGATGTCTGTTTTGTGATTGGAACCTTTGAGTTAGTATACTTTTAGGATTCCTGGACTTTAGAGATTTGTGCTATGTAGTTTTGATAGCCTTTTTGGGACTTGAGATTATCTCCTCAGCACAGTGGGAGTGGACCACTTAGGTACCACACGGTCGGGTGGTAGTGTATTTTCCACTCTTATCATTTGAGATTCATTGAGACATCGTGGCTGATGCGTCCTTCGTGATGGTGGATATGTATCCTTTCATTGATGATTAGCATATGTTAGATGATGTTAGCTTATGCTTATGTTTGCATGTTAGATTACTTCTACATATGATGTTGTATTTATTAGGAGTGACATTCCTACTATGTTAATACCGATGATCTTCTCGGTGAATTGGAATGTTACGCACGGAGGGATGGCTAGGGCCCACGATGGTCTAATGATGCTATTAACGGTTGGGAGGAACTGTGCACTTAGTTTATTTTGTTGATCTTTATGATGGATGTATATGAATTCTATGATGATGTATCATGTGTATCATGTGATTATCTTTACTTTGATGTATCATGGATTAGGATAGGATGATGTACCTTATTCTACATATGTATATTCTTTTAAGCCTTCATACCCTGTGACATGTACAAAGGATGAATGAAAATTTGGATATGTAATATTTGAACATTGGACTTATCATTATTATTTCATGTGGATGTTGTACTAGATGGATTCATGTAAGTAATTCATGTTAAGGGGATCTTAAAGAATGTAATATGTTATGTATGTTATGTTTACTCTTTAGATGGACATTGCTATTGCTTCCATTATTGTACATAAGTTTTATGTGGTATTTACTTTCATGAAAGAAAAAAAAAAATGCTACCAAACTTAGTGAAAATTCTAGGTTAATTCTTTGGATCCCTTGGCGGGGCATTACAGATTCTTTTTTTTTTTGACATAATATGATTCCTAGAATGAGATTATGTGAAGAGGATATTAGTGGATGTAGCCTCCAGAATAGCATAGATGGGTGCATACTTTATCTAATTTAATACATTCACATACATCTGGGTAGTAGGGACCCTCTTTTGCCCTAAGAAGCTTCCTTCCTGTCCATTGGATAGATTAATACTATTGGATATTTCCATGAAATTATCTTTTGCCTATGATGGAGTAAGAAATATGCACAAGAAGAAATGGATATGGCCAATCACCACAGGGCCCTTAAAGGTGAAGCAGAAATAGGACATTACCACCTACAAAGTGGATTTGGACCAATATCCCTTGAATGAGTATCAAATACCCCACTCCTATTTTGAAAACATTGGGATGGTCCAACATCTAGTAGGAAGGGGTTTCATAGTCAATGTGACCATTGAAGATCATCAGATGAACTGCGTAGATGACTATGATGTTCAAATCAAGAGCTATTATAGGATGAGTATATAACTTGCAAGAAAGGCACTCAATTTGACTATTCCCTTAAATATGTGGAATAAGGAAAACTGTGATGTATTAGACCCCCTCTACTAAAAGGAAAAAATATTTGAGTGTCTCATAATGAATAGAGAGATTGATTGAGAGGAGAATGATGACCCTCATTTCAACTTTTGAAGCCTTCCTTTCTTGCCTAGGGCTTCCTTGTAAAAATAGATTCTTGACTGCCACAATCCCCAAAATCATTATTTACATAGTACACATGGGCTATTTGTTTTTTTCCAAAGGCCATGGTGTTTTGACCATGGAAGTTCAAGCTATAGTCATTTGAGTACTAGTTATACAAAATTGGATAGCAAGAACACAAAACTTAACTAATTTTTAAAACCCTATAAAATGAATTCTTGAGACCAAAAAAAGTATGCACAAAATAAATACATGATCCCAAGACATTAATCCATCCAAAATAGTAAGCTATTCAATCCAAATTCTTTACTCAATCCTTCCAGATACATTTTTATGACCACAAATTACTCCACATACAGGTGTTGTTCATACAAATGCATGTCCAACCCTTAGAAATTATTTTGAAGGTTTTTAAATAGTTCCCCCTTCTATCTTGGCCTTTGGTTTGAGCCATAAATATGCATGTTTCCCCTTTACTAAAACTGTCCAAAAGTTGCTATTGCAATTTTGCAAAAATTGCAAAGTTGTCAATGAGCAATTGTGACAACTTTTACAATTTTGCAAGTTAAGCCTTCATATTTTACCAATTTGTTTTCAAACCTCATAGAATGAACATAAAACATAAAAGGACCTCTTTTGAACACTTCTTGCTCCATTTTAGGCATTTTTCCATGTTTTTCCTTATTGAGCAATTTTCACCTATTAGGACCTAATTGGTGTTCACACTCAACTCCTACATAACCATACCTCCTAAACCTACCTTGAGACTTTATATTGAGTCCTTATTCACTCAATGGTTGGTTAGACCATTTAAAAACCAAAACTTGAGTTAGGTTTTTACCTTACCCTAGGTGCTCCTACACCATTCTCCCATTGAAAGAAGAAGCCTAAGGTACTATTGGAGAGAGGAATTCCTTGTTGATGTCATGTTTCTTGAACACTATCACAAATAAAAGTTTCCTCAGCTTCAAGTATATCTAACCACTTCACTAGATGTTCTTTATAAACCATGTTCCTTTTACTCTTTTTCACTCTAGAATCCAATATCCTCTCCACCTATGGTTACTTCATTTTAGGTACCTATAGGTTTGAGATATCCTTGATTAGCTCTTCTTGATACTCTGCTTCATCCATCTTTGGACCTCTATAAGGTATTATGTGAGATATCCATGTCCTTGGGTAAGTCTACTTTATAGGCATTGGGTCCATACTTCTCTAGTATTTTGCAAGGTCCAATCCTCTTCATCTACAACTTACAAGGGATGCCCTTCTGTAACCTAGCTTTGTTCAAATAGACTATCACCAAGTCTCCCACTTGAAATTTTAGCTCCCTTCTCCCGTTATCCTTCCTCTCCTTCAATTTTTGATTTACCTCCATTAAGGTTTTCTTAACCTGATCATGCATGCCTTTCATAGACTGTACAAAGTCATTAGCATGCCCATTGATGTTGTCATGTTCTAGTAGGTCCCTTAACTCCATTATGCCCTTTGGATGTGTGGTATACACTACTTGAAAAGGGCTTAACCCTATTCTCCTATTCTTTCTATCATTTCAAGAAAAAATTTCCTAAGGTATGACTTTCTCCCAACTTTTCCCATACTCCTTGGTGAGATACCTTAAGAGGTTGCCTAGAACCTTTTTGATGACTTATGTCTACCCATTTTTTTGGGGATGGTAGGTAGAACTATGAGCTAGGTTTTTTCCTAGCCTCTTCCATATGATCTTCCAAAAGTGCCCCATAAATTTGATATCTCTATCTACAACTATGCTCCTTGGTAAACCATGTATTTTGATGACCTTCTTAAGAAAAGATTGGCTATATTGCTTTCATCATGTATTGTTTTACATGGGATGAAATGGCTCATCTTGCTAAACCTATCTACCACCACAAACACAATATCTAACCCAATTGTATTCCTTGAAAATCCCACTATGAAATACATGTTGATGCATTCCCAAGGCCTATTAGGAATGAGTAGAGATTGGTAGAAACTTGCATTTGATGAAGTGCCCTTTACCTTCTGACATATTCCACACTGTTCCACATACCTCCTTACATCCCTTTGCATCTTGGCCAAGTAATTAAAACTTTCTACAAGGTCTAAGGTCTTGTTAATGCCAAAGTTCCCAATCATGCTCCTATTGTGCCTCTCTTGTATGAGATTTTCCCTCATAGATCCCCTTGGGGTGCACAACTATTGACCCTTAAATAATAACCCATTTTGTAAAGTATATTCAAAAAAGTCACTATGGAAATAATTCTCAAAGTTAGTACATACCTTGTATGCATCTTTGAAATTAATGTTCTTTTAGTACATACCTTGTAGACATCTAAAAAATTAGTGTCATCCTCATATAAGTCCTTAAATCCATCTAGTCCTATGCTATATAACTTGACCTCTTGTACTATCAGTAACCTCCTACTCAAAGCATCTCCCACCTTGTTATTGGTGCCCTTCTTGTGTTTTATGGTGAAAGTGTAGGACTAAAAGAACTACATCCATTTGATGTGCCTCAAACTTAGTTTCTCCTGTGAGTTGATAAAACTTAGGGCTTGGTTGTCTATGAAGACAAAAAACTCCTTAGGCAATAGATAATGTCCCTACTTATTAAGAGCTTGAACAAGTTCTTAGAGCTCCAATTCATATGTTGAATACCTTGTATTAGCTTCATTAAGTCTTTCACTAAAAAATACTACTATCCTACCCTCTTGGCTTAAAATTGTCCCAACTACTATGTTGCTAGCATCTAGGCAAAACCAATATTGGTTGCACTATCACTTCCTCCTTCAACCTCTCAAAACTTTCATCTCCTACCTTGGTCCATCTGAACTTGATCTTCATGCCTCCTTTTATGGTGTCATTCATTAGTGAAAAAATCTCACTAAAGCTCCTCACAAACTTCCTAGAGTTTTGCTAAGCCATGGAAACTTTTGACTTCAATAGCAGATCTAAGAGTAGCCCAACTTAAGATTGCCTCCACCTTATCCTTGTCCATTTTTAGACTTCCTTGGGATACTACAAAACCCAAATATACTAGCTCCTCCTTCATGAACTCACTCTTCTCAAGGTTTACTGTCAAATTTTCCTCTTGAAGCTTCCTTGACATCATTTCTAGGTGCTTTATATGCTCCTCCTTTGTCTTACTAAAGATGAGGACTATCATCCAAATACAGAACAACAAACACTCCTATGTAATCTTTTAAAGCCTCATTCATGACTCTCATGAAGGTACTTAGTGCATTGGTAGTGCCAAATGGCATTACCAACCACTCATAGAGATCCTTAGTAGTCTTAAATGTAGACTTCCATTCATCACCCTCCTTCATCCTAATCTAATAATAGACACTCAAAATATTAATTTTGGAAAAGTACCTAACCTAATCTAAAAAATTAATTAGATCCTTTATCCTAGGAATAGGAAATCTATATCTAATTGTGATTCTATTGATTACCCTACAATCAGTGCACATTCTCCACTTACCTCTCTTTTTAGGTTCTAGGGAAATTGGTATTGTGCATGCACTAATGCTCTTACTAATCAACCCCTAATCAAGAAACTCTTGGACCTGTCTTGCAATCTCTTTGTTCTTCTCTAAAGTCATCTTTTATGTAGCTTTTATTGGTAGTGATGCTCCTGGTGTGAAGTCAAATTGATGACTTCTAGATCTATATGGAGGTAATGTTGGTGGTACTCCATCACAAATTATATCTTTTAACTAATCCAATAGGTTTTGTACGTCTATAGGTATAGGTGATTGTGAAGATGGCTTCTCTTCCTTAAGGTTCACCACAATGGCATACCCTACTCCTTCACATTCCTTTAAGTCCTTGAGGAATTCTTTCCCACTATTCATCCATGTCTTAGTAGTAGTCTTCTCTACCTTATCTTCTTCCACTATGGATTGTATCATGTAGATGACTCCATCCTTCTTAAAAGAATATTTTTTTCCTTCCCATGATGCATTGCCTCCCTATCATACTGCCAAGGCCTTCCTAACAATAGATGGCAAGCATCCCTGGGAAGAACATTACATAGGATCTTATCTTGATACTTACCAATGGTGATTTCTTCCCATACTTGTTCATTTACTAGTATATTCTACCCCTTATTCAACCAAGTCACCCTATAAGGACACACTTTGGGAATCTTTGTTAAACCAAGATTTTGTATTGCTTCCTCTAACAAAACATTGTTAGTAGACCCTAAGTCTATGATCACTTTACATACCTTACCTAGTATCTTGCATGTAGTTCTAAATAGTGTTCTTCTCTTCTTGGGTTCCTCCTTTACTGTCTCCTTAACCAAGACTCTTCTCAATATGAGCTTCTCACCCTTCTCTATGTCAAGGTCCACTTCCCTTATTTTCTAATTATCTTCCTCTTGGATATAAGTGATCTTCTTCTCCCCATAAGATGATGATGCTTTCTCTAGACATCTGTAGGTAGGATGCCCCAACTTGCCATAGTTGTAATACTTTATATTGTTGAAGTGTGAGCATCTTCTATTGTTCCCATATCTACCTCCACCACCATTTTTGGATCTTCTTCCTCTACCAAAGCCTCCCCTTTGACTGGTCTCACTAGCCTACTCATTCCATTTGAAATCTCCATAACCTCTCTTCTCATTGGTTCTTCCACTAGAACATCCTCTTAAGCCACCTTTGAAGTCTTTACCTTTGCCTCTACCTTTAGAACTTGATTCCCCTCTCTTCCTCAATTTATCTTCCACTTTCCTAGCCATTTGAAAATATCTATGTAATGTAGTGAGACTAAACAAGCTCAACTCATCATGAAAAGACCACTTAAGGTCATTTAGGTACCTTGCCACCTTGATGCTCTCTAGCTCCTATACCCTTGACCTTAGAGTCAATTTTTGAAACTCCTTAGTGTAGGAAGCCACACCAAGATCCTTCTACTTAATATTCTACCTTTGTTTATGAATTTGAATCTCATAGTATTCTGGAAAATAGGTCTCCTTTATCTTTGCTACAATAGCCTTCCAAATGGATATTGGTTTCTTCCCTTCACTATCTCTTTCTTCTTGCATAAACTTCCACCAAGTTAGTGTTTGACCTTTCAATATGGATTTTGTAAATCTCATCTTTTGGGCCTCTATTGTCCACTCACACTCAAAGTAATTATCAATACTCAATCCATTCTAGGACCACCTCTGCATCCATGTTTCCATAGAATAATGACACATTTTCAAGATTATTTCCTCTAAATGCTTTGAGGTATTTGAGGAATGGTTCTTGTTCACCAAGGGAAGGATCTAGTTCAAGTATTTCATCCCCCAAACTCACTTTATCTTTACCCTTACTAAAGTCTTCATCTTCATTTTCTCAGAGTACATCTTTCATTTCTTTTAACTTATCTTTCACCTCCTCTATGGCCTCATCAAGATTCCTAGTCTTCTCTTCCATGAGCTTCTTTCTCTAATCTACCTCCTTTTCCAACTCTGCATTGGTAATTATATTTCAAGATCTACTTGACTAAGTGGAATATAGCATATCACCACAAGTCACAATCTTATGTCTTTGATACCACTTTGATGGGGAGCTTCTTCACTCTAGTGATTTATTGCTCTAGCAAATCTACTTCTAGCCTATCTAGGGTTTCTATCCCAAACCCAAACCTAGATGACTTCTTCCCAATCTCCTTTCACTAGGAAACTCTCCAAACAATACAAGTTCCCATCCTCTGACTCAAAGTCACCAACTGTGCAACTTTTAGCTCAATATGCCAAATCTTCCACGAGTGCCACTAGTAGGCCAAACCAATTTTGGACTACCCTTATGAGGTTCTTGATGAATTTCCTACCATCCCTCCAACTATGCTTAGAAACAACCATATGCACCCTTCTGGGCCCCAACTACACCATGGGTGCAATCAGCATTGTCTGGGCAGACTTGTTATTTAGTAGAGTTCAAAATTTTAGTTTCTAGGTATTATTTAGGGCCCATAGTCTATACCTAGTCTCCCAACTACACCTAGAAACTACCAACTATGCCCTTATAGGCCCCAAGTGCACCATAGGTGAAGTTAACACTACCTGAGCACACTTGGGGGCATCCTAAGCCATTCTGGCCTTCTAGGGCATAGTGTGCTCTGTCAGAGTGTAGTTGATTCACAAAAAGCACATATTTCACTTAGAATCTACATCTAGGGTTTATGTTTACTTTTAGGACCTAGATTAGATATTTTTTTCTTACTGGTGGTCTGTTTGCAGCATGTTTTGATTATTGGATGAAGACATAATCATTACAAACTACTAATGCTTGCTTTTAGGACATTGTCGAAGACCTTTTGTGCTTGTCTAAACTATGTGTGTGGATTTCCTAGATTAAATAACACTTCATTTGGTGTTTTAAAATGAAATTTTTCTATTCTTTTTGGTGTTTCTATGATGTTTAAAAACCCTAGGAGTTACATGGACATATCCTCTCCCCTCGCCATTCATGGATCTTAGGTGTAAGAGAAATCTATGTGACTTCTATAGAGAATCCTACCTTGGACCAAGATACCCAATATTGGGTATGACAAGGGATGACTTCAAAGTGGTAACATGCCAAAGCCAAGTCAACATTCCATCCACTATATAAATCTCGATATGATTATTGCCATATCGGCAGTATTATTGCGTGATAGCTCTCCTCTAATACCCTTGTGGTGCATCAAACCCTAGTTCTCTAGGTTGGGAGACCATCTAAGGAAGTTTATCATTCACTTGCTGAATAGAATGCCCTTACTAAAAACCTTGTTTTAGTGGCCAAAAACCTTTCTGTCCACTAGCTCAATGGGTCACCCATGCCTGTGAAGACATCCCACATTCTCTTGGTCCTTAGTAGGGACAACAATCCCTTGGGAAGTCATGCCCCTTGGGAAGTAGATCGTAGTAGGCTCAAGAAGTGAGTTTACTATAAGGGAGAGCCTATGGTGCTAAGATTATAAGTTTTTCACTCTAGATAAGCTCAAATGAACTTCAATTAAAGTGGGAATTTAGTGGATACAATCCTAAAGCCTAGGTTGTGGTGTGTCTTTTCACTTTAACAATAGCTATTATTGTCTAATTGTGTCTTGTGTGTGTGTAAAACATTAATAAGATAAAAGCCAACTTGAAAATTTACACCTTAGATACTATTCACCTCTTCTCAAAACATCACACCTCTTGTCTTGAAATGTTGCAAACTTTGTCCAAAATCATTCAATACTTTGAAAACATGGAAGACTATAACCTTAAAAGTGCTTGGCATAACTTAGATTTTACTTTTTCATAGCATCCACTTGAATTCACCATAGTTTGAGCCTCATACTTGCATTTTCTAGGTCTCATATTGCATCCTTTTAGTCCTCATTGTGCATCCCATGTCATTCATATTTCATTCATTAGGTTCCACTTTGCATCCCTTAGTCTTTGCATTTCAACCCCAAAATCTGCATCTTGCATCTTCCATTTTACATATTTGCATGTTCAACCTTCATCTTGTACATTTTAACCCTCACTCTAGGTTTCCTAACCATCATTTTACACCTTTATCCTAGTCTTAGCACTATCCTCTGCCCTTTGGCTCTCTAAAACATTAATCTAGAAACCACAAAACCCCAAAATCACCTTAGTTTCAGCCCAACTTCCCAACTACACTTTGAAACTATCAACTATGCCCAAACTAGCCCCAACTACACCATAGGCATAGTTGGTACTATCTAACCACACTTGCTAGTCTAAGAACCTAGTTTGGACTTTCAAATAGCATTTTGAGGCTTCAGCAGTGTCCTTAGGTACTTGGATAGGCACCATATCTCAGCATGCCCTGATTTACATTTTGCATGTCATAGCCATCATTGTCTTCACTTAGGGCTTCATTTTTTAGGTTTTAACCTTCATTATTCATCTCTTATCCAATCATAATATCATCCCCAACATCCTAGCTCTCTAGTATAACAACTTGGCAATCATTCAACTCAAAAACAAAAAAAATTCAACCTAGCCTTGCAACTACACCCAAACTAACCCAAAGTGCACTATAGGTGTTATTGGTGTTGTTAGAGTACACTTGGTACTGTCAAAGTTCACTTGGGTACTTGCATGACCATTTTAGGCCCAAATTGCATTTTGGAACCCTAAAACTACATTTAAATACCATTGTAGATCCTTGATGCAGAGCCCTCTGTATTTATCTTCAAGGAATCTTAGTTCAACTCAAGGGATTCACAATAGTCTGGTACACCCTCAAGGAACCAAGAACATCTCAAAGATTACAACAAAGAACCCTGACATTATACACCAATAAAGACAAAATCTTCACTCACACAATCAGATTTCTATATCTGATTGAATTGTTAATAAATCCAGTTCTAAATATCTTCTTTAAAAACCCTGTGGAGGATTTGTTCCAAATTAGTAATTATAAAACATATCCAAATCTGAGACCAATCCAATAAGCAGATTATAAATTACGTACTCTGAACCAAGACCCATTTTCTCTATCATAAACCAGAACCAAAACTTGTAACCCTGCCTAGGGCATCAAATATATTTCACAAAAAAAATTCAAATAATCTCAAAAAAATTCCACATTATCCATCTATGATTCTATTTTCCAAATCTGTAAGCCATTTATTTTTCCCATTCATATATAATTTTTCAAGCATAAATCACTGTTTGTAACTCCAATGAAAATTCTTAAAAACCAGTTTTCACTCAAATGCCCATAACTTTCACAAATCTATATAAAAATGATTCAAACCAGTTTGAAATGAAATTTAGTTCACATATCTTTCCAATTAATATCATTAGAGATCTTTATTCTCCAAAATATGTCCGCATCACACGCTGCAACATGACTGTATTCAGCGAATCTCAAATCTGCAAACATCCACTTTCACCAAAATACCCATAACTTATTCATTTCTTCATAAAATTGAACCAAACCAAAAGCATGAGAAGAAGGATTCATCATACTATATATCCATTACTATATTACATGGTTTCCAGGCTGTACATGGCCGTACAAGTCCTGGAAACTACTCTAAAATTTAAAAAAAATCAAAACCACAACAATAAAATGCACCAAAAATGTATCAAAGTATTTCCTCTTCTCCAAATTGATTTGGTTCGACCATAAAATGATTTTTATATCCATTTGACAGTTATAAACCTTCCTAACTACCCCCAAGACCAACCATACCTTTTTACATCATTTTTCTATTATTAACAACTTTCTCAAAGTTGTATTTTACAACTTTTTACGCAACTTTTACATTTTTGACAAAAAATGGCTTCATAGCCTTTACAACTTGACCCAAATACAATACAAATGACTCAAATGACTTTAGATGGATGTCAATAGATCCATTCACCAATTAAATAAACATTTTTACATTATTTATCATATTAAGACCTTCTTTGACAACTTATTACAAATGGCTTCTCTAGCTTTTATATCTTTGTCTTCTTGAAATTTAGGTGCCTCTGCACAAATCCTCATTCTTCATCTCACCCAAAATTTCATTTTACATCATAGGAACTTTGCATATTGCATATCTGATCAACATAACCATCATTTTGAGCTTCCTAAACATCATTTTGAACCCAAAACCTTTGAATTTAGTAAAAAATCTAAACAAAAGTATGTACCCTAGAGTATTTCATTGTGTCAATGGATAATGGTTCTTGACCATGGTCATTTTATCATTTTCTTTGGTCAAACTCTATTTATGTCAAGATTGATTTGACTTTGTCATTTTGATCTTTTCACTTTTGTCTCTTTATTCTCAAGATCCAAAGTCTATTGTCATAACATTAAACTCTTAGGTTAATACCTTTCAAAGATTTCACCTAAATTCAAAACCTTGAAAACACCATTACCATTAGCATTATCATATTCCTAGTCTCCCTAAACATCATTTTGACTTACCCTATTGGTATATCCCTTTCATCTTACATTGTTCAAAACCCTAGCATCATTTCCACTATCAAACCCTATCACCTTGTCTATCAACCAACTTGTCTCCTTGATCACTTATCCTCATTTTGCATATCCCAAATGTCATTATCAACATTATTACACCATCCCTTGCATACATCAACTTCCAACATCATTCCTAAGTCCATAGTCTAACCCTAATCATCATTGTGCATACCATAGATTCATTTTCATTTCCTTTAATCAAATTCGAAACCGTCATTCACATTTGCATTTGCATAGCTTCCCTAGGACATTTGCAGCTTGCATATCAAAACCCTAGTTCATTTAGCACCTCCTTAGGTTTCATAATATTCCTAAACACATAAAAACACAAAAAATAATACTTATATCTTGCATACCCACATCCTAATTATCAAATTTTGACCTACTTTACTAACTACACACATGTTTTACTAACCACACACTTTAAGTGCATAGTTGGTAGTTTCATTATGTAGTTGGTAGTTTCATAGGACACTTGGTAATTAGATACTTCTTTCTAGGTTCCAAAACCCTAATCTGCACTTCCATACCTTGCATTGCATCCTTAAACCTTGGAAAACACTAAAAATCACCCAAATCATTCACATTCTACATTTTAGTCACCCTAACACCTTTGTTTACCAACTTCTTACCTTCCACTCCCCAACTGCTTACCTTCAGGGCCCCAAGTGCACTAGGGCCACACTTGGTACTTTTTGAGTGCACATGGTAGTTTAGATGAGCACTTGGGAGGCATAGATGTCCATTTAGGTTTTCCTCCATTGCATTTGCATCTTTAGGTACCATGTCAACACTTACAAGGACACAATCAGCTTAGAGACCCAAAGAACTTTATCAACCCTTATTTTTTAAGGCACAAAGACAACCAAAACATCATCCAAGACTAATGAAGAGAAAGAAAACCCAACAAACATTTTACAAAAACCAAATTAAAGCATCACAACCCTTACTTGTAGACCCCTTGAGCATGTATCTGCAATATCACAACCATCAAGGGACATCAAAAAAAACCCTAAGCAACCCACCTACCATGATATTTCCATCAAATACTTCTCCTACACATTGAATGGTTCAATGGATCCCTAACTTTGAACCTATATTCATACCAATACCACCTAGAGGTGGAAGTGTACCAACCACACCTGAGGATGAACAAACACACTCCTTCAAATTTAGCAAACCCAACACAAGTACCTTCAACCCTATCACATAAAACACATAAAAAGATATTTTACACCTAATTAATGGCTTTGACACTTATTATGGCATCACTGATGAAGAAATGTCTAGGGCTTGCCAAGACAAGACTATTCGCAAAAACTTCAAACTTTTGGCAACCCAAGAAATTATCAAATTCAACCCAAACTTGGAGGGACCTAAGTTTATACATCAAGATGTTCCCACATTTGAACACATCCAACCTATGATCAATTTATACTTAGAAAAGGGTAAACAACCTTTGGAATTCTCAAACACAATGATGAAACCTTTAAGATCCCATCAAGAATCAACCATCAAAATCCTCCAAAGCACATTTACACATCAGCATCAATCCCTTGTTTGACAAACCTCCATCTATCAATGGAAATAAGGCTCTTCCTAAATATCCCAAAAGGACATTAAGGATTGATCTCAATCACATAATGCAACAACAAAATGTACCTAAAAGGACTAGTACTCTAGCGATGCCAAACATACTTCCTTTGGAGGAAAATCAACCAAGTGCACCCTTGCTCCTAACTTTACCAATTGTTCTAACATCAAATCTATGGAGCCTCCCATGAGTACACCATGTGGAACATCAATTGGAACAACCCCTATTGACATACAAAGGAAAATTATTATTGGCATTTCACCCATTCCCAAAAGGAACATATCTCATTGTCAAATCAATATGATATCCCAAGGAGAAACATCTAACATGCAGAGCTACCAAGACAACAACCCAAACACGACATTCAATTCTCAAGGACATAACCAACTCTGAAAATAACATCAACCTATAGTGGTACAAGGACTTAACACTTCCAATCCAAAACCAAGTTTAAATCCACTCAACACACGTTCAACATATCAACAACAACAACCTCAAGTGGTGCAAGCATCCAACATCCCTAATACACAATCCAATGTAAATCCACTTGAGTTACATGCAATGTACCAACAACAATTCCAAAAAAAACAAGCCATGTTTGCTAAACAACAAGAGCAACTCAAAAAATGGTTGGAATACCAAAGATGCCTTGAGCAAAAAATTTCCTATCAACAACACTTGTTGCAACAACAACATGTGCCACAACAACCTCAATAGATACCTCTACAATAGCAGTCACATAAATGGTCTCACATGCAACCAATAGAGGTATCTCAACAACAAACATAGAAAATGGCACAACAACTACCACAACAAGTGATGCAACAACAACACATGGTACAACAATCAGAGTCGATATCGCAACAAGTACCACAGCAAATACCCCAACATGTATCAAAACAAAAACCCTTTTTTCTTCAACATACTAACATACCTCCACCACCTAGTGACACATCACCTCACTCTTCAGACATAAAAAATTTAGAACCAAGTAGACATAGTTCTTGCCAGAGACACAAAAGACTTGAACAAAATACTATCATGCAAAACACCAATGAAGAGTTATTACAACAATTCAAACAACTCTTCAAACAAGTTGAGGCATTGGGAATCCACAAGCAATAGGCTATATATAGAAAAAGAGACTTACATCATCATCCATTTGATAAAAGTTTGTATATATCTCCATTCCCAAAACACTTTGAGGTTCCAAGATTCAAAAAATACCAAGGGAAAGGAAACCTCATTGATCACATTAGGGAATTTTGTGCCTCTTATATCAAAATTAGTCATGATCCCACCTACCTCATGAGATTGTTCCCTCATTCTCTTGGTGGGTCCGCACTTGAATGGTACTCCAAAATTCTAGGTACTATCAAATACTAGTTAGAGCTAGCAGAAAAATTCATCTCCCACTTTGCCTTTAACATTATGAATCAGGTGACACCTTCTGATTTGTGCTCAACTAAATAGAAGATAGGAGAACCATTTATGCCATTCTTACTATGCTGGAGAAGCTTAGTCAATCAATGATCATTAAAATTTCCTAAATAACAACAAGTTAACCTGTGAATTGAAAACCTAGTCCCTAACTTAATGTATGAACTCAAGATCAAAAGCCCAAGCACCATTTCCAAACTAATGAAAAAAGGGGCTAGTATTGAAGTTGCTCTTATCTGTAAGGGAATCCTCAAGATGAACAAGGAAAATACAAACACCAACTTTTCTAATGAGAAGGAAAAAATTTTCTCCAAAAATAAGAATGTGACTAATGATGGCATTGTGCATGGATGTATAATTAGCATATCACAACCTCAATTGACTTTCAAAGGTGCAAACCCTACAAATTCACAAATTCGTACTCAAACACCACCTCCACAATAGAAAATTGAGACTTCCACATAGGATGGACCTTGAAGACATCCTAGAAACAAAGATAGAAAATTCACATCTTTGGGGATACCTCGTGACACTACTCTTCAATAATTATATAGTAACAACTTCTTGTAGTTACCCCCAAACAAAGACAAACCACTAACTAAAGCTTCTTGGTGGGACAACAAAAAACTATGTGATTACCACCACACTAAAGGACATAATACCTCATCATGTTTTCAGCTAAAATATGCAATACAATAACTTATTGATGATGGTGTGATCATAGTCAATCCATTACTACTAGCATCCAACTCTGATCACACTATTTTTAAAGATCCTTTGGGTAGTCAGGACAAAGAAAAGGCCTCTAGTTCAAACTCAAACTCACAAGGTAATTTGAATTACACAAACACTAGATATGACTACACCATCAACTATTTCAATGAGTTGGATTTTTCATAGCCACATTCACCTTAAAGGTTGAGGACCCTCTTTATGTTGTCACTATGTGCCACACCAAGATCACTCTACCTGGAGTTCCATCTAGACCTACTGCCTCTACTAGACCTACACCCCCTAGTAGACCTAATGCTTCTACTTCATCTAATTATATCCTTCTTGAATAGATTGGCAAGATCCCTATGCAAATATCCATCTTGGACCTACTGCATGTGTCTCCCCAACATCAAAAGATCTTGAATCAAGCCCTTAAAGAGTTAGTAGTCCTAGATAACATTGATGCTACCTAATTCCAAGCCATGGTTGGGAATCAATTTGCATCACAACATATCACCTTTTCCCCTCAAGATATTCCTAAGGAAAAACCCAACCACAATGATCCCCTTCATCTTGAAGTATTTATCCACAATGCCAAAGGTCAAACGTGTCTTAATAGATGGAGGAGTAGGACTGAACATCTATACTCTTAAGGTTGTCAAGGGTTTGGGATACTCTGAGGATGATGTGGATCCCTCTCAAAGAATCACAATAAAATCCTATGATGATGGTGAACACTTCTCTAAGGTTGTCATCATATTCCTCATTAGAGTTGGTTTAGCTACTTAGAATACATTTTTCTGGGTCCTAGATATTGAAATGAATTGCGACATGATACTAGGACACCCTTGGATCCATGCTATGAAAGCAGTGTCCTCTACATATCACCAATGCTTAAAATTTTCCTATAACAATATAGAGGTCACCATCCCTAGTGATCTAGATCCATTCCAATTCTATGCCTATCTTAGAGGAACCCCTACATACCAGGTCCTGACAAACCATGTAGCAAATCTACTTGAATACTCCAAGTATATTGATCCTTCTACGCTCACACCCACCTTCAAAGGAAAGCTCAAAATTGAAGACCAAGGTTTTTGTGAGAACTCCATGTCACATGCCTTTCACATTGGGAAACTTCCTCTCTCTCCCAAGTCATATGGTAAACCATAGCTCATGTAGAACAAGCCTAAGTTCATATTTCAAAAGAAACCTTGTATGACTTTCACTAGTGGAGGTGGACTACACAAAGAACATGTCTATGAAAATACATCTACATGGATTAAAAGCCAAAAGAAGAACAAGAACCTATGCCTATATCCTCTAACAAGTATGGACTTAGATTCACCATCATGTAGAAAAAAGGATATGGTGGATATAGTGGCCTTGGACCTCAAAAGCAAGGCATTATTCAACCCATCACTACATCAGGACAACCTTGTAGCTTGGCACTTGGATCTAAACCATTTTTTTTGGGTCTCCCTAATACTAAGTCCTCCTCATCTAGGAATGAAAATGCTTCAAATGATAAAAAGGCATCTAAGGATACCCTACCTTAAACTAATAGTCCTGATAGTCCTTATGAACTTGAAAATATCTTTGTTGACCCTATACACCAAAAAGAGTGCACTTTCCTAAACCCTTCTATCCAAGGTTTTCCATATATTGGAAAGCTCAAATGTTGGCTTAGGGCTCCCTAGTCATGGAGTGCAAAAGCATGCAAATAAGTACAAAAAGGGCTCTTAGCTAAGCTTTAGAGATGCATCCCTTGCTAGTAAACCATGAAATGGGATATTCTTTGAGCAAGACAAAGAATGCTAGTGTCAAAGAACTCTTAATGCATGTAATGCAACTATGAAACGATGCTAAAAAGGGATGTACAATGAAACTAAGCTACACAAATGAAAGTATTACAGCCATCCTATTTATACTATGTGGTCTAAGCTACTTGCAAAAGAGCTACACTATGTGCAAAATAAGCTAAGATGCCATAAAAATAAAATGCCATGAATGCAAAGACAAGAAGATGTTGCTCTCCACAAGAAGCTCTCAAGTACTCCAATGAAAATCCTATAGCATAACAATACTCAAGAGTGTGGATCCTTTAAGGGGAGAAGCTCTCTTGCTTTTGAAGTCATACGAATGGTAGAGATCAAGATTGAGAGGGTGGATGAACAATAGTTGAATTGAAAAATGGGAGGGATCCATGTGCACACACAAGTCAGCAAATAGAAGGTGAGTTCACTTGTCATATAAGACAAAAGTCCCATAAGCTTTTTCTTTTAATTTCAAAAATTAAAAAGAACTTTATGTGTGCACATTAAGTGGGTTAGGAGAATGGGATCTTTTTATTTAATTAAAAGTGGACATGTTCTTTTAATCAAATAATGAACTTAGGATACCATAGTCAAACTATAGGTTATAATCAAATTAATTGATTATTAGCAATTTGATATAGTTAAATGATTAATTAAATTAGCAAAAATGTTGAGAAGGGGGTTAATAGTCTAGATGGCCATTTTTAGGTGATTACATTTGCTCCTCTTTGACTAATGTGTGATCAATCTGGGAACACATTACGTCAAAGAAACCAGAAGCCAAGTAGGTAGCCATAGACATAAATGTCTGATTCCGAAGAATAAAATGAAAAAAGAGATAGAAAATCCTAAATGTACAACTTGATAGCAATAGTATTGAACACTAGGAAAAGATGATGTTAGAATCCAAGATAAATACTAACATCTAGCAAAGTAGATAGGTCAGGAGCAAGTGAAAAGATGAATTGTATGCTCCTAAGAAATAGACAGTTGTACCAAGCGATGATAGAGTATTTTTGCTCCCTCAAGATCAAAATCAAAATGAGATAAGGGGAACATAGGAATGAGCTAGATATGAATAAATCAATATATAGCAATGTTTAAGATGATAGATGAATGATTAGAACCAAAGAGTGACTATGAAGAAGTGATAGAATGCCCCAATTTGACCAGAATTGACCATGAAAGATAAAGCATAAAAAAATAGGGTCAAATTGAGTAGAAAATATTATTTTAGATATGAAAATTTGAATAGAAGAAGATATGAAGTGTGGAAATGGTGAAGACATGAAGAAATGAAGATGCCCTAGTGATGATTTGAAGAGTAGGTCTCAAAAGGTCAGCTAACTACTCAGAAGAAGGTAGAATTTTAAAATGCAATTTTGACCATCAAGATGAAATCAGATTTCAATTTCAGCCCCAAAAATAGATCAAGGATGTCAAAATTAGCTAGGGGTGTAGTTTTTGTGCAATTCTAAGATGTTTAAAAATTAGGTCAAAATAGGGTCAAAAGCTATAAAAGGGGCCCAAGTGTCATTTTCAAATTCATTTTGTCTTTTTTAATTTTTTGAGAGCTTGTGAGTGGTGGAGAGACTATGATGGCTTAGGATTTGGGATAGAGGATAATATGCAAATTTCTACTCAAAATGTGCCCATATCTAGTGACTCAAAAGATGATAATCCTCCCTTTGTTGCTACCGATTTACAAGATGAAGACTTGGTGCCTACAACTTCTCTTTAATGATGTTGAAGCTTGTGGTCATGGATTTGACTATGCAATGCAAATGAAAGCTCAAACCTATGGTCCAATATCAAACTAAGGTCTTGAAGGTGTGTGTCTCTTGTTCTAGATTTTGCCAATGTGTCATCAACATAGTCTTCCATATTTTTATGCATCATGTCATGGAAGATGGTAGTAATTTCTCTTTGGTAGGTAGCACTAGAATTATTAAGCCCAAAAGGCATAACATTCCAACAAAAAGTACCCCATGCACATGTGAAGGTTGTTTTCTCTTGATCAGCTGGAGCTATCTTAATTTGGTTATACCTAGAAAACACATCCATAAGGGAGTACATTTCATATCCTACAGTCATGTCTATTATCATATCAATATTGGGTAGTAGAAATCATCCTTAGGGCATGCTTTGTTAAGATCTTTAAAGTCAATACAAACTCAGATGGTTTTGTCATGCTTGGATATAGGTACAATGTTGGAGATCCATTCCACATAGTCAATTGCTCTAATAAAGTTTGCACTCAAAAGTTTCTCCAACTCTACAGTTGTCACATAGGTTTGCACCCTTGTCCAAGGCCTATGCGCAAGAACAACCTAGTGAAACATGGAAACAACCTCCAAGCTGTGGGACTTGAACTATGAGGTTGAGTCTCCAGAGAAGGCCGGCTTCCTCTTACTATCAGGGTGCACCTATCTATTCTCAGAAGGGAAAGAGAGAAAGAGAGTGTCAAAGCAAATCTACCTAGTCTAATCTAAGGCAGTGATGCACCAAGATAGAGTGTTCAGATTCATTCCTGCCCATATATATACTACAAAACCATAATAACATACAAAAGTCATACACATCCAGACTTATATCGATCAATAATCACATATAGATCAGAAGAAGCCAACCGAATGACACTAGGAAAAGGAGATTTCACTTATGTATTATTCGATAGGCCAAAGATAGATATAGTATGTAGATCGTTGATCTCAACAATACACCAATGGGAGGCAAAGTGATGCACATTCACACTGATGGCCGAAAGAGATGATATAGGCTATTACATGGCTCAGAGATAAAGGGGGTTTTACACTGTAAGTCTACAAGCAGTAGCAGAGAAAATTAGGAAGAATTGACCTTCAGAACAGATCACAAAACTGCCTTTATAGATCAGGCACAACTGAAGATTTCCACATTATATTCACTTCTTACCTACTGGCATTAACTTCCTATCTTGAGAATCCAATCAAGGATCTGGATTGAAATCCTGGCTTGCATACCGAGAAATCTCCTTTCTTCTAAGAAGAGCCTGGAGAAGATAGAAACAGCGCCAAAACATTCCCTGACATGGTAGATGGGCCGACCAAATGGGTGGAGTGTCCTTATGTCCTGCATTCATTCCTGGTAGGTCAAAAATGATCGCGAAGATCAGATCGCAAGATACGTCGATCGCCTCTACATCTTGGTTCATGAATCAAACTAGCTTATTAGCCAACCCAATTTCTTATATGCTGACTAGGCCACGCAGGCCAATCATAATCCTTTGTCTTGCCACTTGGAGAGTCCTTCCATGATTGACAGCCTTCATCGAACTAACCGCACCACCTTATCACCTAACCGCTGGCCGTCAGCTAATTTCCACGTCGAAAACTAAAATGCGAGGACACGTGTCTTCTGAGCGCTAACTCGCTATTGTAAAATCCGTGCAGTTCCTCCATGGCAAGATAGCGCCGACCCTAGATTCTTGCAGATCTGATGGTGGAGAATCCACCCCTTAATGCGCTGATTGTATCAGGAAATTTGGCCCCTCAAAAAATCTATGTTCTAATTCGGCACACGTGGTTGTTTCTGATTCGCCGTGGACTCTCTTTCCTGTGACTGGGCCTCCATCCAAATCGGTGCCACCTCAATGATGCATTCGACGAGACCTGACCCCACCAACACATGTCAGTCAAGCGCGATGTTGCCATGGTAAAAATCTTGCAGCCTCGCTAAGGTGACATGGCGCCTACCGTTGATCTCATCAAATCTGACGGTGGAGAACCTGACCTTCTGTAACCCTTCATTCCTATTGATTCGTCAGGCCCGCCAACACGTGGCATCCCCCTGTTGGTTCATCAGTAACCCCACCCTATCTACTTCTGACGGCATGAAACGTAGCCCCACCAAGACGTGTGGTGCATGGGCGCTATGTCGCTGATGCTAAAGTCTGGGTAGCTCCTGATGGCGAGATAGCGCCAGCCATAGATCTTGTAGATCTGACGATCAGAGTGACCTCATACTTCACTCGTCGTCCCTCCTGAAAACTACTGGGCTCGTGGTTGTCGTGTCCTGACATATACGCATGGCATCATCCAGTTGGTGAACCCGAGACTTGATCCGTAGAATGGCCACATGGCGGATGGGCGCTATGTCGCCATGATAATATCTGCACATCTCCGCCATAGCGAGATGGCACCATCCGTTGATGCAATCAAATCTGATGATGGAGATCACAAACCTTGACTGTGCCAACCGTACCGATAGAGACTCCAGCCTGGTTACACACGACGATTCCTCACTGGCCCATCGGAACACCACTAGGCAATCTTGCGACTTGGCCTCACAGGGTGACCACGTGTCGACCAGGTGCCATGTCGCTATGGGAAAATTGAGGTTAGATTTCCATAGCGCCATAGCGCCTAACCGATGACGTGTCCCTATCTGTGCATGGTTCTTTTTTATTCGCTGCCATGACATGGGCTCTGCCAACTGGGCAGATGAGGTACACAATGGGGCCCAATATTTGTCTGAAGTTCTCACCGTTTATTTTCTCTGGCCCACCAAACTTTTACCCGATCGTCGCAACATTTTTTTTGGCAACGTGACCTGCCTGCCGTCATGAGCATCTCTGTCGGGTGCTATGTCGCCATGGAGATTTTCTGATTGGCGTGCGATAGCGCCATAGCGC
The DNA here is from genome assembly GCA_028749045.1 of Cupressus sempervirens. NCBI lineage: Eukaryota > Viridiplantae > Streptophyta > Pinopsida > Cupressales > Cupressaceae > Cupressus > Cupressus sempervirens. Next base: position 405,264,762 of record CM053790.1, read on the forward strand.
CTGCGGTGCCAAAAAACTTTATGACCACCCTCCATTGTGACCCACCCATAGGGCCCACCAAACACGTGTCGTTCGGGCGCGATGTCGCTAATACTATCTCCCGTGTGACTTTTGATGACGAGATCGCGCCGACCATCGATCTATCTAAAATTTGACGGTCACAGAACCTTGGCGAGTCGAGGCATTAAAATAACAATTTTTTGGCTAATCGTTGAATAGGCCGCGGATTTGAATTTAAATCTTTTGGCGGTAAAACCAGAGGTGACATCTACTTTTACCAACAAAGCAACATGGGGATGCATCCTCTATAATTTTTTTTTAACAGGCTTGATATTAGGAGAAATAGATACATGATGCATGATAAGATTTGTGTCAAGCCCAAGCATGTCTGAGTATGTCCATGCAAAATTGATCTTTTTATCCTAGAAAAATTGGGTAAACTACTCCTTTTCTTCAGCTAACAATGATTGAGCTACATGGATAATTTTAGGAGATTCCTCTATCCCCAAGTTGATTGGTTGTATAGGCTCAATAAGAATTGATGATATGTCTTGAAAATAGCTTGGAAAACTACCAAGTACCTCATCCGTGAGTGCCTCAAAGAGGTTTAACCATTAGATACATCTTTATTTTTACTTTTTTTAGGTTTAGACACCACCACAACATGGTTTTCTCCATCTAACCATTTATTTTTTCTTTTGATTTTATGACTAAGGTACTTGATATCTAATTTTGTCATGTTAATCACTGGTTCATTGATAGAAGAAGTGATAGGTTCAAGGGTATTTTAGTAACAAGTGATCTCATAGTCATTGCAGAAAGATAGTATTTTTGGTGTTTGATATTGAATGTACCAATATATGAGATCAGGTTGGATTAATGAAAGTGAGGGAGAGGCTTCAAGGTGATTGATACAAAAAGAGTCATCTCTAGTGAAATGCAGAGGTGAGCCTATATTGAACATTGCAAAGGTATCCAGATTCGGAATAGCCCTAGAGGAACTAGTGTGATCCACTAAAACATATCATGAGCCAAACTCATCTAACCCTACACTAGACTCATCAACTACATTTGGTTGGATTACATGGGTGTAAATAACACCCACACCTAGTTCACAAGAAGCATCTAATAAACTTTCCCATTCATACTCTTGAGAGTCTATACTCTGATCTCTAGTATTAGATGAGCAATATTTTGTCAAATTTGGCCTCTATTCATGTCCTCATGATCAGATTCATCTTGTTCTAGTTGTCAAGAGGTGGAAGCTTCAACATCATTAGTGGTATTTGGAGTGTCTTCTCCCCAAAGAAGAGAAGTTGTAGGCACAAAGTCTTCATCTTGCAAAGCAGTAGCAACAAAGGGAGGATTATCATCTTCTAACTCACTAGATATGGGCACATTTTGAGTAGACATTAGCATATTATCCTCTATCCCAAATCATATGCTAGTAGTGTCCTAAGCATCATGACCTTGTGTATGATTTAAAGGTTCAACTAGAGCTTTTTTGTTACCAGCTAAAGACCCATGACCTTGATAGCCCATATTTGCAAGCATCTTATATCCTTTTACATATCATGTGGGAGAAATGGGAGTGGTAATGGTAACATTCTATTCATCATCCTCTCCCTTATATATCCAGTCTTTAATAGCTTGTTCTTCTTTTTCCACTTCCAAAGGAACTAAGGACTGGACAAAGGTGCCAAAAAGTGTCATGGCAGATGCTGAAGGTTTCTTTTTGGTGGATGGTTTCCCATAAGACTGAGGGGAAATTGGTAGAGCAGCAACAGAGTCTAAAGTGTATTCTCCCATACCAAGACTCATCATTTTCATTTTCTATTCACATTGTGTAAGAGATGGTGTTGGCTTATGAGAAGAGCAATTGTTGGGAATTAGTGTTTCAGCAGTAGACAATGCATTGATGGACATTGAGTTGTCACCAAGGAAAACTACTTCAATACCATTGAAAGGGAACTTGATGCACTGATGATATGTAGAGGACTTTCAGTAGTAGACAATGCATTGATGGACATTGAGTTGTCACCAAGGACAACTACTTCAATACCATTGAAAGGGAACTTGATGCACTGATGATATGTAGAGGACTTTCAGTAGTAGACAATGCATTGATGGACATTGAGTTGTCACCAAGGACAACTACTTCAATACCATTGAAAGGGAACTTGATGCACTGATGATATGTAGAGGACACTTCTTGCATTTCATGAATCCATGGTCATCCCAACAACAAATTATATGTAAGTGGTATATATGAAACTTGGAAAACAACATATTTTTCCACTAGACCAACTCGAATTGGTAGCAAAATTAAACCCTTGGAAGATCATTCAACCTCGTCATAAGCTTTTATGGGGATCTTGTGCCTAGGATCAATAGCAAATTTTTACATGCCCAACTATTGGAAGACATTAAAGGAGATAATATTTAACCCTACATCATTGTCTATCAAGACTCAGCAAACATGAGTATGGAAGATTTGGACTTCAACATGGAGAGCAAGGTTGTGGGGATGACTAGGAGCTCAATCATCTTCTTCAGAAAAGGTGAGGTGGTTAGGTGAAGAAATATGATTTAGCATAGCTTGGAATTGTTTTGCATCAATATTTGTGGGAACATTGGTAGAGCATAAGGCTTTTTCAAGGATATCCTTGTGCAAGGGAGATAACTTTAACAAGTCAAAAATGGAAATTTGAGCTAGGGTACACTGTAACTAACTCACAAGGTCATAGTTTGAGATCTTGGAAATGGTTGGTTGCTTAGAAGATGAAGCATTCTTGGAATCTTGGGCAACTTTTAGGAAAACCTTAGATTGCCCCCAAGTAACAACATTAAGTGGTTCACTTTGTGATGAAAAAGAATTTGGTCACACATAGCACCACCTTAGTTCAAGAGTCATTATGGTTTTGAGGAAATTCACACATTCTTAAAAAAAATTTAGGTAGTTCATCTACATATCAATTTTCATCATTAGAATTTTCCATGCATAAATGCTCAACAGGCTCAAGCATACTTATGATATTGTCTGCATTAGCATAAGCATAGCTTATCTTAGCATCATGATTCTTTTTAGTAGCTTTAGAGGTTTTTCCCTTCTCATATTTTGGTAAGGGTTGTTTCAAAGCTTTGTTATCAACATTTTTGGTAAGGCCATCTGTAACAACTTTTCCTTCCTCAATAAGATCTTGAATCACATCTTTGAGCTTGAAATAGTTTTCAATATTGTGACCATTGCTTCTATGGTAATGACAAACATGATCATCCCTCCACCATAGGGGTTTGATGGGTAGATCATAGGGTCAAGAATTATCTAGCAAAGTAATATAGTTGTTTGTGATTAAATTTTTCAATACCATTTCATAGGGCTCAATCATTGGTGTGTAAACACATTGTTTCTTGGTGAATTAGAGCTTTTGCTAGACGTTTATGGTCTTACATTTTCTTGTTTCTTTGTAGCATAGATGGTAGTGGAAAGATTAAATGCAGGTTCATTGGTCTTAGGAGTATCCACCACTCCATCATTGACAACATACTTGTTTTTATTCCAAGGTTTACCTTTATCTTTAACATTTCCATTGTTGTTCTTATCCTTGTTTATGACAATATCACCCTTCTTGATGGCAACATCTTCAATATGATATGCACTGTCAACCATGGCATTAAAAGATGTGAATAGTTGTTTCCTTAGATCAAAGTATAATTTAGGTATGAGAGTATTGACAAAGATATCAATTTTTTTGGCCTCAAGGACTTGCCTAGGATATCGAGAGTATAATGACCTCCATCATTGAAGATATGTTGCAAAAGGCTCTATCACTTTTTGTTTGATATTGCATAGGTCCAGCAATATTATAGGGTGTTGAATATTGTAGGAGTATTGCTGGATAAAATTTTATGCAAGCTCATCAAATGTCTTAATGGGAGGACTCAATTTGGTGAACCATTCCATAGCTTTCCCTCTTAGACTCCTAGGAAATAACCTCATAAGAAAGGTGTCTTAATGCATAAAATCCATGCTAAGAGCATAAAAATGTCTCACATGATCATGAGGATCACCATTTCCATCATATTTTTCATACTTAGGAACCTCTATATCCTTAGGAAATGGTAGCATGTAGAGACTCCTATCAAATGGAATGGCACATATTGAGTCAACAAATGAAGTTCTAGGTGGTTCTTTTGAAGCTCGTAGTTGTGTGAATTGTTTCCTTAGCTCTTGTATTTCTTCCCTTAATATCTCAGCTTCAGTGGGTTCCCATTTTGGAACGTTCTACATCAAAATCTTGGGGAAGTTTCCATCCTCTTACTACCATGTACCAAAAATATTGATCTCCATTTTCCTCTAAAACTCTAAGCATCAGTTTTTAAGTGAAATCATCTTGTTGGAACTTTATGACATCTTCGCTAGTTACTTCTTCATCACTGTCATGATGAGAAGGGTGGGTGCCCATGGTGACTCTAAGAGTTTTTGGAGGTGTGTTGTTACCATCATTGCCATCAAAAGGATTTCAAGAGTAGGTCCATTTTTTCCCTTTATGATGAGTATAGTTATTGTTTTTAGCTTGTTGATGTTCTTTCTCCCTAACATACATGGCTTCAAAGATCCTTTGGTTTTCATGTGTTTGTTCCTCTAGATGATGTTGGACTTCATCGTGGTGTACCATGGTGACCAAACCATTCTCACCCTTAGGTGTCTCACAAGGTGTGCCAAATGGGTTTTCAAAATTATAAAGTGGATTATGCCTAATGTTAGTTGTTTGCATTTCAATTGGCTCAGGTTCTTCCACACAAGGCTATCTACGAGGACATCTAGGTGGGGTTTCTAATTGTTTGAAAATAAAAGGGGTATGGTTCCCACTCCCAACTTTAAATCTAGTTGTAACCAGCATGTAAATAATTGTCTTTATTTAATAGGACAAGAAGAGTAAGTCAAATTTGAAGCTTTTACAATCAAGAGTGGTCACTTGTCAAAGTATGATAGAGGGCTTGTCAAGAAATTCTCAAGAATTTACAACACTGCTGAATCAAGCCAAGCAAGCGAGCAAGAAGCTCAATAGCAAGTAGATAAAAATAATCATAACTAGATTTTGACAAGTGATTTATCAATGATGTTTCAAGACTTACATCTGATGAACTAGACCCATCTTTTCAACGTTGGATAGTTTCCTAACATGCAAGTATGTAACCAAGATTTAGGGAACAAGAATGACATACTCTAAACTAGAATGATCAAAATACAGATGTTCTTTTAGTAAGAAATAATCCTAGGTGATACTTTATTATTTACCAGGTGATAGTGAAATAGCATAAAATGCCATACACTACTTTGCAAAATAGGAGGGTGATACTTTTCTAGCAAGAGATAGTTCGCATAAAGCAATGCGATAGACCTGAGGACCAAGGGTGATATAACACAAATAGGCAGGCGATATAATTTTGGAAAATTTCTATCACACAATATTTCTTTAGAGACCAAGTGATAAAGTGTCAGTTTGTGCACAAAAGACTAGTTTTGACTCAAAATTTTGTGTTTAGTTTCAACAATTAGGTGATTTTTTAAATCAAACAATGTAGGTTTCCTATTCATGTCAGTTATTAGCAAGGTTTACAAATAGTAAGTGTTGTAACATGTCTTCAAATAGTTGAACAAGAGTAAAAACAACCTTGCCAACATGAATTTGTGATATGATAACAGCTTTTTCACTAATATTACCATGATTGTTTGATGTGCAAGAATGTTAACACTAGTCAACACATTCAAAAATAGTAGTCAAGTAATCTACCTTAAGGTCATGGTTCATTACTCAACAACTTGGCCTACACTTGATGTTCCTTCACCTCACACCAAGTGGTTACCCACAAGAGATATTGGCTTTGTCATAGAAGTTTCATATGCACAACTAAGGGAACACATATGGTGAGTGTAAATCTTGGGGTGATCCAGGTAGTCCACTAGGACCAATCCTTGCACCAAGAAGTTGAGCAGAAAAATAGGGTGGATACTGACCTAGGGTGTCTAGATAGGGCTTCCATTCATAATGTTCCTCTTGCTCCCAATTATGGGACACCCCACGTTGTGGTGGGTTACAAGCCTCATGGCCACAAGAGCACCTTAAGTGTTATTGCCTAGTGATCTCCCTATGGTCAAAATCCCATAAGCAATCACACTAAGCAAGGACAAACACTATGTCTACCAAGGTTTTGTGTCCTTGATAGCCTTGAGTTTATAGTGGGTTGGGAGAGCCAGGTAATCTAATTGTCCCCACTTGGGTCATTCCTCTCAGGTTGTTTGAGAGCAAGCCCACTAAAGGATCCTAACTAAATATTGAGTGGATTAACTTTTGGAGGTCAAGATTTTTGATTCACCTCAAGGGTGAAGAGCATACTCTCCTATTCCAATCGTATCACCCAAACACACCAATAAGAGTAAATTACCCACTTGCTTTCAAAATCCAAAGATGGGTCAAGATTTCTTATTCACTGCAAGAGTGAAGAGCATACTCTCCTATCACCAAGGAATCCCAATTACAAGTTTTAATGTGCCTATAAAAGTGAACAACTAGTATATGCCACGCATGAAATAAAAAGAACAAGCAAGTTTTGGTTTTTATGCCTTAGGCAGCCCTGAAAACAAGTGTTAGTAGCCCTTTTGCATTCGGAGCTTTGGCATGCATTCTTTTAAGCTATGTTTCAAAATTTCAAAATGGCAACCTATAACCACAACCGTTAGTGCCAAGGGTTAGCTTCAAAGAACAAGGAGAAATATATGAATGCACTTCTACAAAACCATTTAGAAACCTATAAAAACCAGCAACAAACCAACAACAATCAAAAATTGACCAAGACACCTTAAGCAACAAGAAAATCTCTGTCAGGTGATAGTTTGTGCTAGAAGTCTATCGTATGACACTTCATAGTATACCTATGGGAAAAATTTTCTCTATGTGATATTTTTCCTTAAGCCAGGCAATTGAACTTTGCATATAGAGGTGATATAGTTTAGTATAACTGTGCGACACTTTTTTCAAAAAAATGTATCGCACAATAGTACTGTGAACTATCGTACAAAACTTGAGAAATATCACCTAGAACTATGACCATAAAAAAAAAGTGGAGAATAGAAAATAAAAATGATGATTAAAATAGCAAAACTAAGGACAAAACTATTGTTCTTCCCCACGATGGGTGCCAAAAATGTACACCAAAAGAGTGCACTTCCCTAAACCCTTATGTCCAAGGTTTTCCATAGATTGCAAAGCTCGAATGTCAGCTTAGGGATCCCTAGTCATGGAGTGCAAAAGAATACCAAAAAGGGCTTTTAGCTAAGCCTTAGAGATGCAGCCCTTGCTAGTAAACCATGAAATGGGAGATTCTTTGAATGCTAGTGTCAAAAAACTCTTAATGCATGCAATGCAAGAATGCAACTATGCTAAAATGGGATGCACAATGCAACTAAGTTACACAAATGAAAGTATTACAACCATCATATTTATACTATGTGGTCTAAGCTACTTACAAAAGAACTACACTATGTGCAAACTAAGCTAAGATGCCATGCAAATAAAATTCCATGAATGCAAAGACAAGAAGATGTTGCTCTCCACAAGAAGCTCTCAAGTACTCCACAGCATAACAATACTCAAGAGTGTGGATCCTTTGAGGGGAGAAGCTCTATTACTTTTAAAGTCATACAAATGGTAGAGATCAAGATTGAGAGGGTGGATGATCAATGGTTGAATTCAAAAATGGGAGGGATCTGTGTGCACACACAAGTCAGCCAATAGAAGATGAGTTGACTTGTCATATAAGACAAAAGTCTCATAAGCTTTTTCTTTTAATTTCAAAAATAGAAAAGAACTTTATGTGTGCACTTTAAGTGGGTTAGGAGAATGGGGTATTTTTATTTAATTAAAAGTGGACATGTTCTTTTAATCAAATAATGAACTTAGGATAGCATAGTCAAACTATAGGTTGTAATCAAATTAATTGATTATTAGCAATTTGATTTGGGTAAATGATTAATTAAATTAGCCAAAATGTTGAGAAGGGGACTAATAGTCTAGATGACCATTTTTAGGTGATTACATTTTTCCCTCTTTGACTAATGTGTGATTGATCTGGGAACACATTATGTCAAAGAAAACAGATGTCAAGTAGGTAGCCATAGACATAGATGTATGATTCTGAAGAACAAAATGCAAAAAGAGATAGTGAATCCTGAATGTATAGCCTAATAGCAATAGTACTGAACACTAGGAAAATATGATGTTAGAATCCAAGAAGAATACTAACATCTAGCAAATTAGATAGGTCAGAAGCAAGTGAAAAGATCAATCATATGCCTCAAAATGTGGAGCGTTCTAAGTTCCTTGTCGAGCAACTTTTGATTCCAGCATTTGAACTCTCTCAATCTGAGTTTGTATTCAAACTTGTTGGTCCCAATTCCCCCTAGTATCAAGACACTTATGATTACTTACATTCCCAAATCCTACCCCCTGACTTATCTAAAAATGAACATCGAGCCTTTATCTACCAAGCCACTACATATGTCATTATTGGTGACACCCTTTAGAAGAGATCCTTTGACCAAACTCTTCTTAGAGCCAATCATATCTCCATGGCCATTTTCACGATGGGAATTTGATCTTATTGGAGTTGTTTCTTCTCCTTCCTCTAACAGTCATAAGTTCATCATCACAGCAATAAAATATTTTACCAAGTGGGTTAAAGTCATCCCTTCGACTTTCACCTCTAGAAAGTAGATTTTAAGGTTTATTTTGAATTACATCATATGTCAATATGGAGTCCCCTTGGCTATTATTACTGATCATGGAAGTTCTTTTCAAAAAAAAGATGTGGATAAGCTCTACAAGAAGTACAACATATACCATGGATACTCTAGTATTTATCATCTATATAAGGGCAATGGCCAAGAAAAAGCATCTAATAAGACCATTGTTAAGATTCTCCAAAAGACTATCAATTATTCTAGTTGAGATTGGCACTTACAACTAAATCTAATTCTTTGGGCCTACTAAACAAGTATGCATGCTCCCACCAACATAGAACCATACTCTCTTGTCTATGGAACTGAGGCTATACTTCCCATTGAAGTTGAAATTCTATCATTAAGAGTATCCCTACAAAATGTTGTTGATGATGAAAACAATAGAATATCTAATCTCCATGAACCTAAAATGCTTGATGAGTAGAGGTGAGCTGCCTTGACATATCTACAAGCTTCTCAAAACTGACTCAAACAAAGCTATAATGAAAAAGTTTGAGGTCATCATTTTGAGATTGGTGATCTAGTCCTGAAGATGAACTACAAGACTCGGCAACATAGAGAGAAACTTGGCAAATTTGAACCAAATTCGGAAGGACCTTATGTAGTTACTGCAGCATTTGAGTCTAGGGTATATCAGCTTGCAACTCTAAAGGGTGAACCACTACCTCTTCCCATCAATATCATGCATATCCACAAGTATTACACTTGATTCTATATAAAAGTCTTAAAAAAATAGCAAAAAGTCATGCAAAAAAAAAAAGAAAAAAGGTGAAAAAAGTCATGAAAAAATGGATGTCTTGATGAAAACCTAGCAAATAGGTGTCTTGGCATGAAAATCAAATTCAAGAGGAAAATTTCATCCACAAGTGAAAACCTGGCAAATAGGTGCTTTGGGCAAGTACCATGGTGAAAACCTAGCAAACAAGCACAATGTGTAATCAGTTGTTGCTCCTCCATCTATCAGGATTCCATATGGTTTTTCCTCTTTTTGTTGTTACTTGATCATATCCTTCATATTTTAAGACATCCCTAGTCCTTGATCATGGCCTACAAACTGGTTGATATCCATTTTTATCTTATGTAAGCATCACCTATCTATACATACTCTGTCTTTGGCCTTTGTACATAGTCTATGTCTTGTTTGGGGGCATATTACCTACATGGTGCATTAATTTGAACTTGAATTGGGGGCATAGCCCTAAGCGCTTTTTATCCATTGAACTTATTGCATAACGGATTGGAGCTAACATTTGTATATCCTTTCATGATCCTAAAAACTCAAATACGATCCTTAAAAAATCCTTAATATTCAAATATGATCATTAAAAAAAAAAAAAATCAATTATGATCCAGAAAAAATCCTAAAAATTCAAATATGATCCTAAAAAATTCATAAAAATCATAAAATGTCTTGAAAAAATTCCTAAAAATCATAAAACATCCTAAAAAAATTACTAAAAATCATAAAATTTCCTTTAAAATCACTAAAAATCATAAAATCTCCTGAAATAAACCCTAAATGTCTTGAAGAAACTAGTAATAGAAAAACATCAAATATCCTCAAAAGAACCCTAAGAAATCACAAAACCCATCAAAAATTTGTAATAAACCTTGTACATAATCATCCCTTTTGCATAAAAACTTGCACTTTCACAGACTGAAACTCAAAGCACTACACTTCAATGATAATCACACTATCTGAACAATGTGAACCAACAATCAATCCAACATGTCACTATGAACCTATCGACTAAATCGACAAACAAAACCATCACATGATCAACCTTTCAAACACTATCTGAAGACTTAAAATGCTAAAAAGAAAGTAATAATAGTTGTTGTCTCACACTATTTTTTGAGTGATTTATTTTTGCTTTGTTTTTCTTTGATCATGCTCCTATGCCACTTGATGATATAAATTTATCTATGAGAGTGGCTAGGATAGTTCATGGTCATCTTTTATTTTCTATCTATTAAAATGTACCTTTAAAAATTTGGGGCACGAATATATGCCTCAAAAAGGACAAGGTCATTTTCTATCTGCATTGTGCTTATTTACACGAAAGGTTTGCATTAGCACTCTGGCCCTTTATTCCATGATGTGTTGCATTCTATTTGCCATATCAAAATAAAGCTCCAATAACACATAGTGCACTTTACAAAAGAAAATTTCCTCACCTCATACTAACCATTCCTCATCTCATCTCCTCTATCTTCCATGTCTCCTTCATCTACCACCTTGGTCCCATACTCTGATACATCAAGAGCATTGTCATCCTACATTCCTAATTCTATCAAAAATTTGAAAAGACCCAAAGCAATACATCTTTGCATACACATGGCATTTATATTAATTCACATTTCATTTGCATTCATTCCATATCATTTTACATTTCATCAAAGCATTCATTCATGAGAAAAACATATAGCAAAAATAAAGATGTCATTTACTACACATAACATGTAATACACCAACACATGATTTCATTATATAAAAATCCACATAGAAAAGAATAAATGCATCCATATAAAACATATGCATAATTCATTTTATATAGTCATCATAACATAAGTACATCTCATAAATTTCTCACAAAAGTATCAAAGTACATGACCATGGTTTTACATCAATACTAATTGCCCATAGGCATAAACCATGAAAGAGAATAACAAAAAACAACAAAAAAAATAGAGAAGCCCCTCTGTACATGTGCATGTTAGTGTCACCCTATGTTGTCCCTAGCCTCATAGCCTCTGTCTAGTCTTGAGGAATTCCCCTCTATTGTCTGTGGTGGCCTCATCGGTCCCATCACACCTGCACTGCTCTGTGTTCTCTGTGTTCTCTACTCTTTTCCCTAGTGGCACTACCCTCTCATACTAATCCCTCTAGTACTATGTCTCCATATGTGCCTTGGTCATCATCACAGCCATCTCTTAGAAGTTCAAATCTCTAATGTTGCTAATGAACTCTTGGGACTCTTGCACTACCCTCTTTTCCCTATGCACTAGGTCATCCCTCGCTACCATAGCTTGATCCCTCTCTACCATAGCCTGATCTCTCTATACTATCATTGTATCCCTCTCTCCTATCACTACATCCCTCTCCACTACGATCGAGTCTAACTAAATCTAGACACCTCTAATCACCTCTATAAGCTCTAACAAGTTAGGCCCTCCCTATAGTAGTATTACCATCCTCCTAGTGTAATCCACTAGATCTCCCTCGACATCCATCATAGCTACATCCACACCTATGTCATCCTCATCACCTCCCTCACCACCATCACCCCCACTCTCCCAATAGTCATCCCCATCCTCTCCCCCATCACCACCTCCATCACCATCCCCACCCCCACTATCTCCACCCTCCTCATCATCATCTCCCTCATCCTCTCCCTTAGTATGCTCATCATCATCCCCACATTGTCATCCACCACCTTTGTATCCTCTCCATCCTCCCCTTCCTCCCCATCATCATCCTCATCTCCCTCCTCCCCATAACCATCCTCATCTCCCTCCTCTCCATCATCATCTTCATCTCCTCCCTCCTTATCATCATCCTCATCTCCTCCCTCCTCATCCTCTCCCCTATCCTCCTCCTCATCATCCTCCTCATCCTGCTCTACTTTTGATCTCTCCCATGGTACTAGCATTGTTGGATCTATCAAGGGCCTTGACCAATGTTGCACAAGCCATCTATCATATGTAGCCATTGTGCCTACATCCACTACATCTACTACTACTCCCCATACCCTCAACTGTAACTCCTCTAGCTGTGCATAAGCCACCTATGTCCTAATAGGTGCCCCCTACTCCTGGACCTCTACTCTGGACCATGCAAATAATAGTAGACCTATTGGCATATCTTGTATCTCACCAAACTATCTATGTACCTTCTCTAGTTGGTACATCTCTATCACTAGGTGGCCAATCACTATGCACCTTATGAGATAGCACTCCTATATGCAATATGGTAGGTGGATCTCATCATCATCCCACCTAGGACAATCTCTATATGGTCTCTAGATAAACTATGTCCTAGTATCTATTTGATGTCATAAGTATTGTGTGTACCCTAGTAACCCTTGCACCAGTATGCCTCTATAGTTGTATGAATATGGTATGTCCTCCACTAGCTCCCTCTCTATGAGTGGTCTGAATACTACAATGTCCTCATATGCCTAGATTTGTAATAGTGTACCCCTGATACTAAATGTTAGCCCACATCTATATGCTACCTGATGTAGATAGTAGTACAAAATCCCTAACATGCATAGGCCCCAAGCAAACATAATCCCATCCATGACCATCCTCTCTAGCACTTGGCCCCATCTAATAGGGAATCCATGTACATTCCTATTAGGTATCAATAGTCCACTGATTACCTAGTAGATCATAGCTATCAACCACTCATGGTGTGCCACCAATAGGTCTCATCCAATCTCATAATCTCAGATCCCTAGATCTACATCTCCATTTCCAAATAATTGGTATAGTGTCACTCGTCTAGTAGTCATTTCATACATAGCTAACTCCCCATGAATTGGAATCCTAACAATGCATGATACATCCTCCAAGGTCACAATAGCTTCCCCCATCTGCAAATGGAATGAACTAGTCTCTGAATGCCATCTCTCTATCAATGTTGTCAATAGGGCTCTTTCCCCTCTCACCTCTGGCATAAATGTAATATGATATAAACCAAGACTGGTCAAGATCCCTTTCTCACTAGTTGTTATCTAATGATGTAACATAAGGCTTTATGGCCTATATCCCCTTGTTTACAATAAGGGAAAATCCTCTTGCATAACCATGCAGCCTATGTCAACATTCTATGGCTTTGTATCCAATTTAACCTACTTTTGACCCAAGTTTGACCTAGTTTGACTAATTTTAACTTTTTCTATTTGACTAAGTTGACTTATGTTTTTAACTCTTTCTAGGGTTTTTAACATGTCTACCAAGTTTCAGGTTATTTTGAGCTCATTTGCATCATTTTGATCCTCTACCTATCCATTTGTTAGCTTTTCCCTCCATCTAAGCTAGGTTTGACCAAATTTTACTTTTTCTAACCATTTTGACCTAATTTGACCTATGCTTCAACTCTCCCTATGGTTTTGAACATGTGGTCCAAGTTTGGGTCATTACGAGTCTATTTGCACCCTTTTGAGCTCTTTGTAGTGCTCTCTGTCAGCATTTTCTTGAGTTTGACCTATATCTACCCTAAGTTTGAGCAATGTTAACCACCTTTTACTGACTCATAACTCTTATCTAACATCATCCTAGGTTCTTGCTAGTGTGCCTTAAGTTTTGGGTTCATCTAGGCTCATCCGAACCCCGTTCGAAGCCCAAGAGCATCTTAGCGCGTAGTTGGGGCCCCCAATTGTGCCCATGGCACACTTGGTCATACCAAGTGCACTTAGTGCACACTTGGGCATTCCAAGTGTGCTAACTATGTAGTTGGCAGCATTTTTGGCATAGTTGGGGCATTTTGATGCTCTAACTGGCCCCAGGACCCCTATTTGACCCTGTTTGACCCCCAACTGACTCCTAAGTGCCTAAAAAGCATTGAAAAGTATAGAAAATCATAGTAAAGCATAAAAAGCACAAAGATTGCCTTGATTTACTCACCATATGTCTTGCATCTACCCATCATTGGTAGGTACACACTCATTTACCACGGTGTTGTTCCCTAGATAACAAGTCCATCCTACTTGCTCCAGAGCTCTTTTCTACCAAATTTGAGGGTGAAAATGACTTTCAAAACCCTCTCTAATTCCTTTTATAGTTTTTTTCTACCTACATGGATGTGTAAGAGGCCCTTTCTATGTTGATCATTATGTCTTTTTGCACTCTAGAGCCCATAACTTTCACATTTTAGCTCTGATTTCTGATCCATCAGTTGCTATGGTTTTGTCTTCTTGTTGTTGATGAAACTGACCTATCATATGTCTATATTGGTCAATTTCTTGATTAGGCACAAATATATACCACCATTATTGGGTCATATGCTTTTATGACTTTTCATCAACATTCTTTGACACAATGCTCTAAATGACATTGTATTAAAGAGGGGCAAAATGTAGATGCTCAAAAATGGTTCACGTCTATGGTTTCATCACATTTTCATACTAACTCATCCCATTTTCTCATTCCACTTATTTTGATCTTTTGGCCAACTTTATTTTATCTCGACAGTGTCTGTTATCATTTGTATCCTCTTTCACATCAATTGTGAATCATTTCAAAACCATTTCAAATCAACTTAGAATCATATCAAATCAACCCAAAATCACCTCATATCTACCCAGAATCACCTAAAATCAACTATAATCATCACAAAACATGTCAAAAATCCAAAATGAATCATCATTTGCTCAATCATAAGCATTGTTGTGGCTTTAAATTCCTTGGAAACCTATCAATCTATCAAATCTTATCAATCTAACCTTAGTATTGTCATGGTTCTCAGTGCTAGGTCAAACTATCATTCATGTCATCTAATCTTTGACATTGTCAAGTCTCTCAATATTGGATCATGGCATTATCAACCATTTAATAACATTGACAGTGTTCATTGATTTTATTATGATCAACCCTATTAACCAATCTCCATCCTATAGCATTTTACAATTCCAATTAAATGTTACGTGTCCTTAATTCATGTCATGTGTCCTTGGCATGTTTTCAATTTGAATCAATCAATCAATTTGATGATGGATTTAGTCTATCCATCATCATCCTAGTCAACCTCCAGTATATTTAGATTTCATCAAAGGATACTGTCACACTGATTTCATCAAATTGGCCAATCATCTACTAATTTTCTCTATATGATTAAATAACCCATAATTTAATCCTATGTCATTTTACTAATTATTCTTCCTAATTAACATCCTCAATTAATTGATATTTTAGTAATTAATTGATTCATCATTTACAAACCATGGGAATACTCAATTTCCTAAGTCATATTTTCCACCATTAATTCAATTTTTACTAATTTCTATTTGTGTGGATATATGGATTTTTAATTCAAACATTCCACATAATATTGACATCATTGTGACACATAGACATGACACATCATGGATTCTCCATTTACACTTGGCTAAGATATTCCATAATCAATATATTCTTATTCCCTTATGCATGTCTATATTTGGCTTCCATTGTCATAGAGTCTTGGCTTTAAGTGGGTTTGAGGAGTCACATGACGCATCATAGATCCTCTTCCATTTTTAGCCATGTTTAACTTCCAAGTGTCATGCAATCCTACATTTGGCATCTCATGTCATATGTGGCATAGATTCTCAAAGGAATCTCTTGCCAAGTCACATATCCAAAGTCACAAGTCCAATCCTCTCATCTTGCATGATGGTTATAAAATGAGCATTCTTCCTCTAATTTTCAGTCCTTCAAGTCCTTGAGTCCCCTATATTCTAAGTCTTCATCTTTTACTCTCTCAAGCTTAAATCACTTCTAGCATTCTCATAGCATTATCATTATCATAGGCTTTTTCTTCCAAATTGTGTGCATTATAGGCAATTAGAGCCATATCACATGGAGAAGAAAGAAGGGCATGGGAGCTTCAAGTGAAAGAGAGAGTTTTAACTTTTTTTTCTTCCTTTTGTTTATTTGGCTTTCATGGTCAACTAGAGGGTATCAATGTATGCTTATTGAGTTTGTGATTTTCTCATAGTATGTTAGATATTAGCCTATATTTAGGTCCTACACTACTAAGTTTCACATGTCCACAAGCCTATCTTTCCCTACTTTCCCTAGTAGCCCTAAGAGCTCCTATTAGCCCTCCTAGAAACAAGGAACCCTCATTAACTCACAAAAACTCTTAATGAGGCCTATTGATGTCTTTAGGAGTTTGATTCCTAATGACTTAAGCTTAAGGATTTTCTAGGTCTTAGGCCCCCATGGTGTTTGTACTATAAAATTCCAGTTTGCCCCTATTTTAAGGGTTTTATGGGAAATGACAACCAAATTATTACCAAATGCTCAAAACTTTGCATCATCCCTTCTCCTTTAGTCTAAGGACACCTAATACTCTAATCTACCATTTCCAATCTGATATTGGCATGTTTCAATCCTCTATTCTACTTAAAACTCAATTACAAGCCTTCATTGACTTCCACAAACCCCAAAATAATTATTTAAATATTATATAGGGTATATTTCTGTATTTCCAAATTCCTTGTTGTTTTGACCATTGAAGTTCAAGCTATAGCCATTTGAGTACTAGTTATACAAAATTGGACAACAAGAACACAAAACTTAACTAATTTTTAAAACCCTATAAAATGAATGCTTGAGACCAAAAAAAGTATGGACATAATCAAACCATGATCCCAAGAAAGTACTCCATCCAAAATAGTAAGCTATTAAGTCCAACTTCTTCACTCAATCCTTCAAATTATCTTTTTCTAATCACAATTTGCTCCATATATAGGTGTTGTTCTTATAGATGCATGTCCAACACTTGGAAATGAGTTGTAAGGTGTTTCAATAGGTTACCTCTTCCATATTTTCCTTTGGTTTGAGCCATAACTACCCATGTTTCCCCTTTACTAAAAATTGCTATTGCAATTTTGCAAAAATTGAAGTTGTCAATGAGCAATTTTGCAAGTTAAGCCTTCAAACTTGACCAGTTTGTTTTCAAATCTCATAAAATGAATCTAAAAAATATAAGGACCTCTTTTGAATGCTTTTTTTTCCCTTTTTAGGAATTTTTCCATTTTTTTCCGTTAATGAGCAATTTTTTCTTATCAAGACCTAATTGGTCTTCACACTCAACTCCTACTTAACCATACCTCCTAAACCTACCTTGGGACTTTATATTGAGTCCTTATTCACTTAGTGGTTGGTTAGACCATTTACAAACCAAACCTTGAGTTATGGTTTTACCTTAACCTAAGTGCTTTTTCACCATAGAGGGAGAGAGGGGATAGATATGTTTGATCTTTCAGAGTTTGATTTTATGCCCACATTGACTCATTTGGAGGGAGGGGTAACAAAGGATATTCTATGTAGAGAATCACTAGATGGGGATTATAATTAGCTACCACCACTCCCATAAGGTCCACTGGGTATACCTCCTCTACCTTCAGGGAATTCACTATCACTGCCTCCTACTCCACCAGAATAGGAAGCCACTCCATTGCCTCTTCCAATCATAGATTGTAAAAGTCAAATGGTAGGAGGGGATGACTTCATGTAAATACATATAGATGAAGTCTTGGAGGAAGGGTAGATTTTCAAAGAAAGAGAACAAAAACCACCTATAGTAGAGTTAGATTCTCTCCTCTAAGAACCATAATAGAAACCCTAGTAGTGGAGCCACTAAGAGCAAAGAAGACCCTAAAGATGAGTGATAGAGTAAAAGAGTTAGCTTTAGTGTGAAGGTGTGCTAATGTGAAGGTGTGTTACTTTGCAAGGTGAATAGGTATGCTAATGTAAAGGTGTGCTATTTTGCAAGGTGGGTAGGTGCACTGACAATTTTGGATGAATTGCAGTGGCAACAACAGTTAATTGTTAGTTCTATTTTTTCAGCATTTCATACATTAAAACACATTTTGGCAATGTTTTAACTAGTAGAGACTCATAGTGAAGCTCAAGATTTTGTCTAAAGAAGTGCCAGAGACTCCCAAACCATCCCAAGTCTTCTCTCTTCTTATCTTCTTCTTCTTTATGAGTTTCTAAATCATGTAAAGGTCTAAGCATAATGTAATTAATAAAATAAAGAGTGCACACCTACTTAGCACCTAGTTAGGAGTCTGTTTGTACATAATTTTCTTAAAATTATTGATTTTAGCATGCTTTTTGCAAGGAAAATATCTAGACCCTAAATTTTCATTAAGGATAGGGTTTCTTATAAATACAAAGATTTAATATGTATTTTGGGTTGATATTTTGATGCAATAAAGTATTCTATTGGTGCTCTCATTCTATGTGTAGTGTTTCCTACTAGAATGTGTGTTTTCTTTATAAATTTTATGTTCATGAATAGCGATGGAGCCAAGGTTTTATTTTTTTTAATGCTTGAGCTATCAATTAATTATTTTGTTTGTAATTTTCTAATAAATTCCTCTATTGTGACAAATTGGAGAAAGGATCCCCCTCGAGTTCCTGCATAGAAATTTGTCTCATGTACCCATAATTTCTATGGCTATACAAGTTTATGATTTATGAAACATCCTATGGTTATTATTGTTCCCCTTGATGATTGCATCGATGGAGTTGAGGATGTGTTGCTCCTAATTTCATTATTTTTTTCTTGATCTCTATCAAAAATTTAATTCACAAAGTCATTATGGCTATGATTTATGTCCATTGGGAATTTAATTTTTAGAAATATCCATTGATTTCTTATTACCCTAACTCTACTATTTTCTTTGAATGTATGGTTAGGATAGGCATTCATATATTTGCATTGTTAGATTTTGCATTCATCGTTAAAATTAGAAAATAAAAAAATACATTATTTTTTGGATGCATTTCTTGAGAGTTTTTGAAGACTTAAACATACAAGCAAAGGCATCCTTGTGAAAATTCACATTTATATTCAATTGAGCTACCCAACAAGTTGAAAAACAACTGTCTAGAACCTTGGAGTTGGTTGATTTGATCATCTTTTCAAGAGATAAATTCATAAGGATTTCTATCATTGGCATCATGAAAAATGATTGCTCAATATTATGGAAAACTATTGTGTGATTCATAGATCTATTTTTCCTATGGTTGAAATATCACTTAGTTTATATAGGAACATTTATGATATTCTGGTGAACTATAAAATATCATACCAAACTGGTGTAATTTCCTTCTAGCTTTTGATAGACTAGTTTTCTTTCCTTTCATTTTATTTCAGTTTTTCAAATCTCTAATAGCTCCTAAAAAGTGGTTTTGCAAGGTTATTTTATTTTATTTTATTACATATACTAACCTTTTCTTGTAAGTAATTGAATTTGGAATATCATTAAAAATAAAAATAAAAAAATATCAAGTGTACTTGTTATTTTTAGGTTTCATTTTTATAGGCTCTTAATAACTCACTAGCAAGGGTTCATGATTATGATAGGAGAGTATGCTCTTTTCTTTATAAGGCAATCAAAAATCTTGATCTATTAATTTTAATCACGAAAGTGAGTGGAGAAGTTACTTTTTTGTGGCTTTAATTAACTTTGCCTTGTGTTTTTGGGAGATGCATTTGGAGGAGGTGACTATGCTCTTTGTCTCTTCAAGGTAAATCAAAAATCTCAACCTCCTTGTGTTATCCATTTTGTGTTTAATCTCTTCGTGAGATTCTTACCTTTAGAGGGCCTACCACTATGGGGGGGAATCTCAATGGGAATCACTCATATGTGAACAAGGGAACTCATCTACACCAAGCCACTATAATCTCAAGGCCCTTGGCAAACACTAAAGTCTTGGAGGGACATAGTAACTTCATTCACTCTAGTGAGGATGCTTATGGGATTGCAACCATCGGGAAATTGCTAGTTTGAATACTCTTGTGGTTGTCAGGACCTAGTTTTGTTTTAGATGCAAGGGGTGCTATAAATAGAGATCATTACTAAGAACCCTAGACTAGAAGTTGTGTTCTTTTAGCCACTCAATATCTTTTTGCAAGATTGACCCTTATGGACTACCCAAGTCACCTAAAGGTTTGATTCACCATATATATCCCTTTAGATGTGTTAATAGCACTCTATGAAAAAACCAATATCTGTTGTGGGAAACCACTTTGTTTGAGTTAAGAGTGTATCAAGTTGTGGGAAAATTTATTGAGTAAAAGTCATTTCCTTTATGTAAAGCTTGTCAAAATAATTTGAATATCCACATAATGATAACATTCATAGGTTTTTTTATTTTTTCGAGACTGCCCCATATGTTTGTATCATATGAGGTTTCTTTGTGCCTTTCTTGATTTCTTGAAGACTATTGCATGTATCATATTTTCTTGTTGAAGTTTTTCTTCTTAAACTTCCAAATTTTGTCATAATTGAGTTTTCTAGCTGTCAAAACATTTCAACTTGACAAAACATTGAAAATAGAAATTTTCAATAGGACCCTTAGTCAAAATTTAGTCATTTTGGCATTCAAAGTTTTCTTGGTCACCTGTAGTATCAAAAATTACCATACAATATTCTAGAATATTACACACAATCCTGGAGTTTGTCATTTGGTCTTACTGTGAGATATTGCACACCCTATTGCTTGAATATTATACCAGCCTAAAATATCACATGGTTTAGTAATAAGTGTCACCTGGTGTCATGGTATTACTTGGTTCACTGTAAAAAAATTGAACAATTATTGTTGCAATTTTTGTGTCATAAGAACTTGTTTTGGTTAATTAGGGTAGCTTGAACTTGGTCTATTTGATCTTTAGTTTGTTTCAATGAGTTAGAGATTGTGTCTAGCTGAAAAAGATAACTTGAATCTATTGACTACATACTTAGTTTTTCAAATTTATTCACTTGTCCAAAATATTTCTCTTTTATCTTGGCTTGGATTTGCTTGTCCATAGGTGTCATGCATAGGTTTCATCATACCCATAGCTTGGGCACTTTATTGAAAGTCTATCTTTGTTATTTTCTTTTCTCTTTTACACTTTTTTTCTTTCTCTTTGGAAAAGTGAATGTTTTTCTAATCTTGTTTGGACATCAATTTGGCTTGAGTTATCCTATTAGCTTTTACATTCTCTTTTATCTCAGTGGTAACTAGGTAGAAAATCCATCAAGGAAAGTAGCCTAACATTAGCTTTGGCAAGTTACCTTTGATAACTAGACATCAACATCTAAAGGAAAAGAACTCCAAGTAATCTTTAACTAATCACCTATGGGAAACTTTGAAAGTTGGTTTGATCCTCTTGGTAGCATCTTTGAGACACCCCTTACTTCACCTAAGCCTGAAAATAGTCTCTCTCTTTTTATGGCTAGAGAGAAACATAAGAAGTGCATACAAAGTTCTCTTTAGGGAGAATGAAAGTCTTAGATAAATTAATTTTGGAAAATAGCCTATATGGAAGAGGAAACAAGATGCTTCTCTTAGCAACTCAGCAACAAACAAAACTTCAGAAACTTTAAGAATGGTTCACCTCCAAGATCACTTCACAATTATAGATATGACTTACCTCCTAGATATTTGAATACTAGACATAATTTTCATGGTTTTCAACATGGAAATGACTCAGTTCCTTAGTTTACTGAAGATAAACTACAATGATTACAATAAGATGACCATTTTCAAAAACTCGTGCTGAAAATCTCAAAAAAAATAGTGATCAATACTTCATTCATCAAGCTTATAGAGGGTTAAAAGCCCCTCACAACTTTGATGTTGATTGATTGATTCAAAAGAAGGAACCCTCACAACTAGAGGTTACATTGAAAGAAATACAAGAGGTAAAAAATAAGATGTCATGCATGAACAAGGAAAATAAAAATCCTAAAACATCATTTTCTATTGACTCTATATGTCCCTTCCCATTTGACAAGAGTTTATACTTCACTCCATTTCTATGAAAATTTGAATTTCCCAAATATGAAAAATATAATGAGAATGGGGATCCTTATGATCATGTTAGTAAATTGTATACCTTAAGCATGGAATTTATTCATGATGACACTTACCTCCTAAGAATATTCTATAGATCCTTTGCAGTCAAGCTATTCAATGGTTCACTAAATTATCACCTCCACTCAAATCCTTTGATGAACTTGCACAATCATTTGTTCAACACTACTCTTACAACATTCAACAACCTATCACTATGTTGGACTTTTGCAATCTCAAACAAAAAGATGATGAAAATTTTGCCATATTCTTGCAAATGTGAAGGATTTCACATTCAAGATACTCGTGTAAAATTTTCAAAAAGGAAAAGATTTATATCTTTGTTAGTAATCTTGTGCCTAAATTGCATTTTGACCTTAAAAGGCAATGGTGTGAGAGCACCTTTGGATTTCCTAGGAAATACAAGTTTCATCCTTTTGTTATTTAAGTGTAAACCTTAGGGATTTTTTATGTGGAAGATAAGGTCATGTTGACCATAGTTGGAGTACATTGGAGAGTTTTTTTCATGGGTTCTTAGAGCCTTTCACTAGGTGCAATTAGGGGCTAGGAAGTTGTAAAGCCCTCTAATTGGCACAAGGCATGGTGATGATGTCATCATGAGGTCATTAGGATGTAGGAAGAGTTAGGATGTGGTTCTAGCCATAGTTAAGGTTTATGGTGAAGTTTGTGAGGATAGGAAGGTCATTTGACCAACTTATTAAAAAGTTGCAAAAAGTTGTAAAAGTTGCATTATGCAACTTTGCAATTTTTAAAAGTTGCTTGAGAAATTTTTTGCAAAATAGTTGAAAATAATTGAAAGGTAGTTATAAGGATTCCATAACCACCCCTTAGCCCTATATAAGGTTAGAGAATATTTATGAATAGGGTTGGAAGTTTAGTGTACGAAAAGTGAGTTTTTACAATTAGCATTTCAAGCATTTTTCTGATCAAGTTCTTGGTTTTTAATGATAGTAGGTAGTTATGTGTGAAAGATTCATACTATCACTTTTGAATATTTTAGTCTTCATGTTTTATTAATTCTTTATGTTTCTAGTTAGTATTTTTTATTAGATTCAATATCTTTTGTGAAATCATCTTGGTTCTACACTATCATTGGGTTTGTCCAGGCAATTCTTAAAGATGAAACTCTAACTCACTTCCCCACTATTCAATCTATATGACCTCTTGGGGATAGTGATTATATTCCATGTACTTAATTTATATAGGATCAAGGGGCCTCAAATGTAGAGAATCCATTTTTAAGGTCTTTCTCTTGGTGAGCCTATGGTGAGTTCGGCTAGGGAAGACCACACAGAAGTGTGCAATGGTTGCAAAGGAAAAGATAGAGTCCTAGTTTCTCTTGGAAATTATATAATAAATACTTACCACCATAACATGAAGGAGAGAGGGTCAAACCAATCCTATAACAATCCCAAAACAAACTTTCTTGCTGGACCAGTCAGTTAAGCCTAAAAAGCCCTATTTTTACCTAATTTGGGTTAGGGTATTAGAGGGGAGAGTATGACCCCAAGACCCCAAAAATATTTAAGGGTATGCCAACTGGTCCAAGTAACTAAAAAAATTTGTAGGATTACTTTGGAAGGCATAGGAGAAAAAACCTATTTTCTCACTATAGGAGACTAATTGGGGCACTTCGCCTATTAGGCCTATTTGAGAAGAAAGTAAGAGATCAGATGGGAAAATGAACTTTGTGGGATGTTAAACATACCTAATTTTTTGAGTAGAAATTTTTTTCAATACCTCCATACCTTAGCAAGGCCTAGTTCAATATTTGGGGGTTGTGAGCCCTATTGTTTTCTCTAAGGTAGGGTGAAGGAGTGTGAATGCATTAACTTGTGACTTGATAGAGTGACATTTCTTGATAGTTGCATTGGCTAGTGAGACTAGGGGATCCTTAGTAAAATTAAGGTCCTATAGATGGAAAGCGGTGAGGAAGAATCACCCTACAAGTCTTCTAAGAAGACTAAGAGAATGAGTCAATGAGTGACTCATCTAACCTCCCTATCAGAGTGGTATTAGAGCCACAAAATATTTGTCTTGTGGATAGATGTTTCAGACTAAAGAAGAATTAGTAGGTGAAACCACAATGGTGACTAATGAATAATTGGCCAAGAAGATGCATGAGCAAGAGGAAGAAAAAAAATCTCTCAGGGGGGATTAGCCCAACTAGAGGATAAGTTGGATTAGGTAAAAGAAAAGGTTGATGAAGTCAAGGAAAAGGTGGTTGGTAAACAGCTAGAAGTTGATGTAGAGGATGAAGTTACTATACTAGACCCTATGTTCATAGAGGATCCTTTGAAGGATATGAGTGGGAAGGAACTTAAAGGCATTCTATTATTTAGTGGAAAGATGGAGGCAAATCTAGTCGTGGACTAGATGAAAGGAATGGAAAACCATTTTAAGTGTGAAGGTATCATAGAGGCTTAGAAGGCCAGGGTGGAAAATTCAAGATTGAGAGGCTCTAACTTGACATGGTGGAAATTCATTTAGGTAGAAAGAGGAAAATAAAGTAAGAAACCTATCACGTCATGGAAAGGAATTGTTCTAAAGGTGAGAGAAGCATACATGCCAAAAGACAATAAAATTTAGTTGCATCAAAAGAGGAATAATTTGAAGCAAGGGGATCTTGATGTAAGTTCTCACACTAAGGAGTTCCAAAACCTTTGTATGAGGTCACATGTGGAAAATGATGAAAACCTTAAGGTAGGTAGATACCTTAGTGGCCTAAGATGGAACATCCAAGAAGAGATTACTCTTCTTAGCCCTAAAATAGTGCATCAGTGCTATCGGTTGGCTATAAATATTGAAGAAAAGAATAAGAGAAACCATGATCAGTCCTCAAAAGGAAGAGGTAGAGGTAGAGATTAGAGAGGTCATAGAGGTGGTTACCAAGGAAAAAGAACTAAATCAAGAAGTTAGGAGTCCAAAACTCAAGAGCATGGGAATGAAACTACTCCAAGAGGAGGCCATGGAAGAGGTAGAGAATCTCAAGGAGGTTCTAAAAAAGGAAGGGGCTTAGGTAGGAGTAACTCTTACTTTTCTAGCATGAAGTGCTATGGCTATGGATAATTGGTTCATCCTACTTATAGGTGTCCAGAGAAAGCATCCTCTTCTAATAGTGAGAAAAGAATTAGATATGCTCAAGAAGACACATCAAGTGTCAAGTCACCTAAAATAAACCATGTTGAGTCTAAAATAGGGAAAAACCTAATGTTTAGGAGGGTTT
The DNA here is from genome assembly GCA_028749045.1 of Cupressus sempervirens. Classification (NCBI taxonomy): domain Eukaryota; kingdom Viridiplantae; phylum Streptophyta; class Pinopsida; order Cupressales; family Cupressaceae; genus Cupressus; species Cupressus sempervirens. The sequence goes on from CM053790.1 coordinate 405,290,381, forward strand.
TGGTTAGACAACCTATGGAGGGGGAACCAAAGAAAAGGAGAGACTTATTCAAATTAAGGTGCAAAATTCTTAGTAAAGTATGCAAGGTTATTGTGAATTTAGGGTCCACAGATAACATAATCTCTTAAGAGGTAGTAAAGAAGCTCAAACTTGAGAAAATACCCCACACTAATCCCTATAAGATGGCATGGTTAAAGAAAGGGTAGAGTATCCTATTGAATTAACAAGCATAGGTGGAGTTCTCTATTGGTGGATACAAGGACAAGTTGATTTGTTATGTCTTTCCTATGGATGCTTTTCATCTTCTATTGGGTAGACCATGGTAGTATGATAGAGGTTTCATTTATGATGAGAAGGAGAATACCATTTATTTTAAGAAGGATTTTAGAATTTTTAAAATACAATCATTAATGGAGGATGAAACCACAAACAAAGACTCCTAGTGTACTGTTGAGCAGTGGCAAAGAGTTTGTAAACATTCTACAAGAAGGTGGTGAAAGATATGATATCATGGTTCAACCTAAGGAGGAAGAGAAGACCATACCAACACCTATACTAGAGGAGGTGTAGAATTTTCTTTGTAAGCTCAAAGACATCATTTGTGATGGAGCACCTATAACACTACCTCAAAAAAGGGATATTATTCATCAGATCGACTTTATCCCAGGAGCCTCATTACCTAACAAGGCATCTTACAAGATCACTCTAGAGAAGAACCAAGAAGTGGCTATACAAGTGCAGGAGATGCTAGACCAAGGATTGATAAAAAGAGTATTAGTCCTTTTGTAATACCAATGGTATTGGCCTCTAAGAAAGGTGGAAAGTGGAGACTTTGTACTAATTCTAGGGCTATCAATAGAATTATAATCAGATATAGTTTCCCATACCTAGGATTGAAGATTTAATAGATTGTTTAGGAGGATCTAGGTATTTCAATAAGTTGGATTCAAAAAGTGGCTACCATCATATTAGGATCCAAGAGGGAGATGATTGGAAAACAATAATGAAGACCACTAAGGGGTTGTATGCATGGAGAGTTATATCATTTGGGATTACCAATGCCCCTAGCACATTCTTGAGGTTAATGAATGAAATTCTTAAGGATTACATTGGTAGGTTTGTATTTATATACCTAGATGACATACTCATCTTTAGCAAGACCAAAGAGGAACATATGAATCATTTGGATATTTTGCTCAAAAGTTTACAACATGAGAAGTTGTCTATCAACTTGAAAAAGTGTGACTTCCTCAAGCAAGAATTTGTATACCTCGAGTTTGTGGTATCACAAGGTTCATTGAAGATGGACCCAAGCAAGGTGGAGGCTATCTTGAATTGGCCAACACCAACCATAAGAATAGAAGTTATAATTTTTCATGAGTTACCTCAATTTTATAGAAAGTTCATTAGAAATTTTAGCGGTATTTGTACACTAGTGTTGGACACTATTAAAGGTGGATTGAAGACAAAGTTAAAGTGGACTCTTGAGGTGGGAAAAGCCTTTGAAAATTTGAAATTAGAAGTATCTATCCAACCTATCCTATTTTTTCCTTGTTTTGACAAGTTTTTCACATTGGAGTGTGATGCAAGTGACATTGCAGTAGGGGGAATACTAAGACAAGAAGGCATACCCATTGCTTTCTTTAGTGAGAAGCTCAATGCATCCAAGAAGAATTACTCTTCTTGTGACTTGGAGTTATATGCTTTGGTGAAATCATTGAGGAAATGGAGACATTATCTCTAACCTAAGGAATTTGTAGTGTTCACTGATAATCAAGCCCTTGGCTATATCAACACATAGGAGAAGTTGAGCAATAGGCACTTGAAATGGATGGAGTACTTGCAAGCTTTCACATTCACTATCAAGTACAAGAAGGGACAATTAAATAAGGTGGCAGATGCATTAAGTAGGAGAATGTTGATAGTACAAGAGGTAAAATTGTAGAGCATTGGCATAGAAATTTTCAAGGATCTCTACAAGGATGATGAAGATTCCTCTGAAGCCTATAAGGCATGTGTTGATTTCTGAAATAATTTCCATAGTCAATTCTCTATATACACTCTAAAAAGTACCTTATTGTTTGAGGGGACCCAATTATGTGTTCCTCAAGATTCAATGAGAGAGAACCTTATTGAAGAGAAGTACAATGGTAGTCTTAGTGGTCATTTTGGTGTTAATGGGTAAAAGCACAAACCTGTATCACCTTTTATAAAGAAACGTGATATCAGAATGTGACAGTTCAACATTAGTGACAAAAAAAATGGTATTTGTGTTTAAAATATGAAGATGACGTAAACTTATAAAATGTGTAGAATTGGATGAATTTTATGCCTATAATTTTTATAATTTTTCTGAGTAGGAATTTATTCATTTTATTTTATTTTGAAGTCCCTTTTTAAACTATAAAAAATATAGGGTGTAGTTCCCATCAAACAAGTATATGAAAATCATTTTTTTTTGTTCTAATTTGAAAATATCTTATAAATGACATGTATAGCTAGTGCACAAAAGAAGAAATAATTATTTTTGATGTATATTTTCTTTGTTATAAGTACTCAAGTTTGACCTTATTAGAATCCAACAATTTTTTCCTCCCGTTAAAACTTTCCTATCAAATCTATACCTTCTTGAAAAAAAATTACATATTTGTGAAGAGGATTCTCTCCTCTAAAGATAAATATAATTTTTTAATTTTTTTGATATGATTTACTATTTTTTTTTCCTTTTTTGAGGGAGCATCTTCTAAAATGTTGAAATATTGACTTATAATACTTTGAGATTATAACATATTATAACTAATCAAAACACTCAAAAATTTATATAATGATGATATTGAATCTGAGATCTATAAAAGGGTATTTTTAGTTTTTGAAAAAAATTGAGTTTTGATAGAGAAATGAGATTTGACCAAAACATGTTTTGGTATCACAAATGGTGACACAGATCTATGCTTTTACCCTAATAAAACTTTAGAGTTGGTTTAGAAGTCCTACTATTGTCCCAAATTGACAAGATATGTTAGAAGGTATGTGGAGCAATGTGTGGTGTGCATGAAAGAAAAAGGAGGGTCCACTAAAATAGTGTTGTATGAATTCCTACCTATTCCTAACAGTCTATGGGAGTGTATTAGCATGGACTTTGTGGTAGTTCTTCCTAAGAATAAAATAGGGTTAGATAGTATCTATGTGGTGGTAGATAGGTTCAGCAAGATGGGTCATTTAATTCCTTGTAAGATTCCTCATGATGCTAGCTACATTGCCCACTTATTTTTCAAAGAGATTGTAAGAATCCATGGGTTTCCCTTAAGCATGGTCTATGATAGAGATGTGAAGTTCATGAGTCATTTTTGAAAGACTCTATGGAGTAGGCTAGGAACTAATCTATCATTTGGATCAGCTTACCATCCTTAAATTGGTGGTCAAACTGACATGTTCAGTATAGTGTTAGGGAATCTTATAAGATTCCTAACCAAGGAGTATGGACAGACATGGGATTTAATCATCCATCAAGCTAAATATGCCTACAATGATAGTGTGAATAGGAAAAAGGGGAGAATTTCTTTTGAAATAGTATATGGTATGTACTCAAGAGGTGGAGTATAGAAGTGGCCATGAAAAATATTTCTCTCAGACCGTGAAGGAGATACAAGAGTAGGTGAAAAGAACCATAATAGAGGCTACTCAAAAATATAAGACTAATGTAGACATATCAAGGAAAGTCATATAGTTTGAAGTAGGAGAGTATATCATGATTAACTTAAACAAATTTACAATTTAAAATGGAGTGTCAACCAAGTTGTAGATGAAGAGAGTGTGTCCATGCAAGGTGTTGGAAAAGTATGGACATAATTCCTATAAGGTAGCTTTTCATAGATCTAAACACTTTTCCAATGTTCAATATGGCTGATCTGGTCAAATACAAGGGGCCATTGTCAAATGTAAGTTAGAAAAATGAGGAGATATTAGAATATGTCATCAATGTAGCCCTACCTCCCAAAGTGAACCAACAAGCTAAGAGGATCTCAAAATCAAGGGTCAAGAAGTATACTAGGCATAAGATCTACATGGAGAACTTAATCTAATGGAAATGAAAATTAGAAGCTGAAGCTACATTGGTAGAAGAAGAAAATTTCAAGAAGTTGGGTATTGACATGGCACTAATTTCTCCCCATGTTCCTTGAAAGTTGTGGAGAGGGGGAGAATGGTGCAAGAGCACCTAAGTATTGCCTAGGAAATCCAAGTTTCATCTTTTTGTTCTTTAAGTGTGAGACTTAGGTAATTTTTGATGTGGAAGATAAGGATATGTTGACCATAGTTGGTGTACATTAGAGAGTTTTGTTCATAGGTTATTAGGGTCTTTCACTAGGTGCAATTAGGGGCTAGGAAGTTGTAAAGCCCCTAATTGGAACAAGGCATGGTGATGACATCATCATGAGGTTATTTGGGTCTAGGAATAGTTACAACATGTCTTTGATCATAGTTAAGGTTTATGGTAAAGTTTGTGAGGATAAGAAGGTCATTTGACCAACTTAGAAAAAAGTTACAAAAAGTTGTAAAAGTTGCATTGTAAAACTTTGCAATTTTTAGAAGTTTCTTGAGAAACTTTTTGAAAAATATTTATAAATCATTGGAAGGGAGTTATAAGGATTCCATAACCACTCCATCACCCTATATAAGGCTGGAGAATACCTATGAGTAGGGTTGGAAGTTTAGTATACGAAATGTGAGTTTTTGCAATCAGCATTTGAAGCATTTTCTGAGCAAGTTCTTGGTTTTTAATGATAGTAGGTAGTTAGGTATGAAAGATTAACACTATCACTTCAGAATTTTTAGTTTTCATGTTTTATTAAGTATTTGTGTTTCTAGTTATGAATTTTGATTAGATTCATTGTCTTTTGTGAAATCATCTTAGTTCTACATTGTCACTAGGTTTGTCCAAGCAGTTCCTGAAGATGGAACTCTAACTCACTTCCCCATTATTCAATCTGTATGGCCTATTGGGGATATTGATTAGACTCCATCTAATTAATTTTTACAAAATCAAGGGCCCTCAAATGTAGAGCATCCATTTTTAAGGTCTTTCCCTAGGTGAGCCTATGGTGAGTTTGGTTAGATAGGACCACACATAAGTGTGTAATGCTTGCAGAGGAGGAAAGATAAAGTCCTAATTTTTCTTGGAAATTGTATAATAAAGACTTAGCACAATCCCATGAAGGATAGAGGGTCATACCAATCCCATAACAATCCCAAAATAAAATTTCTTGCTGGAACAGTCAATTAAGCCTAAAAAGCCCTATTTCCACCTAATTTGGGTTAGGGTAATGGAGGGGAGAATATGACCCCATAACCCCAAAAATATTTAAGGGTGTGCCAAATGGACCAAGAAACCTAAAAACCTTTGCAGGGTTACTTTGGAAGGCATAGGAGAAAAACCAAATTTTCATGTTTTAAGAGACCTAATTGGGGCTCTTTGACTATTACGCCTATTTGGGAAGAAAGTAAGAGGTCGGATGGGAAAATGAGCTTAGTGGGATTTCAAACATACCTAATTGGTTGAGTAGAAGTTTTTTTCAATACCTCCATACCTCTACAAGGCCTAGTTCAAGATTTTGGGGTTGTGAGCCCTATTGTTTTCTCTAAGGGCTAGGGTGAAGGAGTGTGAATGCATCAAGTTGTGATTGATAGAGTGATATTTCTTGATATTTGAGTTGGCTAGTGAGACCATGGAATACTTAGGCAAATTAAGGTCCTATAGGTGTAAATGTTTGAGGAAGAAGCACCCTATAAGTCTTGTAAGAAGACTAAGAGAATGAGTCAGTGAGTGACTCATCCAACCTCCCTATCAGGAAACTATTTGACAAATTTCACACCATGATAGAGAGTTATTTTGGCATAGAGGATTTCTTGGTTAGACAAGGGATACTTGTGTGCTAAAATGTTGTCACACTTCTATGAATCATTACATGTAAGAAAACTCAATAATGAGCCCTCACAAATCGATCCATAGCTCTCTACTCATAGAGTACAAGGGTTTGCAATGGAGGCCCTCAGTTTGACCTATTTTTGTGCCCATGCAAGTACACCATGAGATGAGAGATTCAAAGAGGAAAAGCAAGAATGCTAGTCTCCATGATCTTCAAATATGCATGAAAATAAGATCCAATCTATGAAAGCAAAATCTAATCTATAAATGTAAGATCTAAGCTAAAAGCCCATGATGGGTGCAAGAGAGAAAAAGACAAGAAAATAGAAGTTCTCCACAAAAAGCTTTTGCATTCAAACTCTTTCAAAAATTGGTCTTCAAACCTGCAGCATAACGATAGCATAATCATGGGTGTCTAACATGAGGAGAGGGCTCTCCCTTATAAAGGAAATTATGGAGGTGAGAGGCTTCTCACAACCAATATGGGATAATAGAGCTTGATCCATGTGAGACAAAATTCCACCAATGAGAAAACATGAGTGGTTGAGAAGAAAGTGGTGATCCATGTGAGACAAGATTCCACCAATTAGAAAAGAGGAGTGGTTGAGGAGAAAGTGGAAAGATAAATCCCACTTAGATCACTTTTTTAAGTGTAGAGAAATTAAATAAAAATAATTTATTTTCTTTTCTTTTTTCATCAAAAGAGATATTTAAGTGGGATTTTTATTTAATTAAAAGGGAGCAAGTTCTTTTTAATTAAATAGAAGATATTTAATTAAATTAAAAGAGAGGTTTTTCTCTTAATTAATTAAATGTGGATGAATTTTTTAATTAAAAGAGAGGTTTTCTTTTAATTAAATGGGGATTTTATTTTATTTAATTAAAAGAGAAGATTTTCTTTTAATTAAATAAGACTTGGAATAAAATGATCAATCTTAGAAATGAAATAAATCGAATTTGATCAAGGAAATTGATTTGAATTGATTTAATAAAATATTACAAACCATTGATTCAAAAAAATTGATAAATTAAATAATGGGGGCCCATAGTCTAGGCGACCATTTTTGGGTGCATACATTTGCCCCTCTTTGACTAATGTGTGATCGATTCGGGAACACATGTAGTCAAAGAAAGAAATTGAAGTGTGAGGTCAATTTGGGATCACAAAACAACCCAGATGTGTGGTCGACTCGGGAACACATCAGGACAAAGAATACAAATAAATTTTAACTTGAAAAAGTCGAGGATAAAATTGATAAAATTGAATCAAGGATTGAAATTGATAATTACTGCCCCCTCGTGATCGAAATCGAAATGAGATAGAGGAGAAACAACAAATTGATAAATTTGATCAAATCGAACAAAAGATAAGGTTCTTGATGTAAGATGAAAGATATAAGAATCATAGAACCAAGGTAGATCATCAAGCATGAAATATTATGCCCCAAAGGTGATTTAGAAGAAAAGAAGTGGGGAAAAAAAAATTGGAAGATAGAAGTTTGAAAGATATGGAAAGAAATAGAAATAAGAAAAGAAAATGCTCCAAAAATCAATCAACTATTTAAGATAGAAATTTTGATTGAGATCACGAAAGAAAATAAGGAATTGAAGATCAAAATGTGACCACAATTGATTAAATGTCCACAATAAAGATGAAAGGAGAACCCTCTCAAACTCATAATGCAACCTAAAAATGCAAACTAACATGAAGTCTAATAATGCAAGCTACATGAAATGCAATGGTTTACTTGCAAAAGAGCAACTGTAACATAGGATTTTGTGTTCATCATTCATTAGAGAATGTAAAAGAACTTATTTTCATCATTGGGAAATTATTAACGGACATCAAAAAATCACACAATCATCACTAGATACAAATGCAACTATCAAGATATGAATGCGATTTATATTGGATTGAAATGTGGAAAGATTCTAACATAAGCATCAAAGACATAAAGGTCAAGATGACTTCGATGTTAGCTTACCCAATTTAATATAGAAAAACTATGCTCGCATCAAGGCATAGATGCCAAGATGACTATAAGAATGGTTGTGCAAAAACAATCAAGGATGATGTCTCAAATCTCCTAAGTGTTTCAAGGGGACAACAAAAGACACTCTAGAGTTCAAGACCACACCCGCAAGCAAAAATAAATAAATAAAAAATATGTCCCATGCCCCAAGTCCTCTAGCGATGCATCCCGGAGAGACTTATCAGGCAAGGACACTCAACAAAAATCAATAACAGTCAGCACACAAAGAAAAGATCATGACATAAGTCAAGCATTAAGTGTTGCATTAAAAAATTTAAGTGTGTTAACTAATACTGAGTTCTGAGGACAAGGATCAAATGCTTGCAGGAAGGTAAGATCACATGATGATACTGGGTAAGACCAAACCAATAAGTGTTGAAAAACACTCGATGTCAATGGGTGTTGAAAAATACCATTTGCAAGGTGTCCTAAAGACTCACACATCTAAGAAACCAAAGCTAGCATAGTTATGCCCCCTAGACAAAGACCAATTCCAAACCAAGGTAACAAGGACAAGGCATGGTGGAGAAAGGCTAAGTGTCGAGGACATGTGCTAAGAAATAGGGGTGCAAAGGCCTCAAGTAGCGCCCGTTTCTAGGTTTTCACCACTTGGATTTTTTATTTATTTTTTTCAGGACTTTTTATAAATTTTTTTTTTTTTTTGTATTTTTGCTACCAAGGCGCTTGTTTCTAGGTTTTCACCAAGGCACTTTTTCTATTTTTTTGAATTTTTGAATTTTTTATTTTTTTTGTATTTTTGGAATATATAATTTTTTTGAAGATACATCAAAGTGCCTTTTGCTAGGTTGTCACTAAGATGATCATTTTTTCAGGACATTTTTCAATTTTTAGAATTTTTACAATATATCATTTTTTTGGATTTTTTTAAAATATATCAAATTTTTTTTGGATTTTTTTCAGGATCAATAAATATGTACAAAGATACCCCTAGATAGAATGGGCATTAAAATCTTAAGCAAGATCACATCATGCAGTCCCAATGTCTAACAAGGTGGAGGACATGATGAAGCAATAAGCTAATGGATATTATGGATAAGCAAGGAGTGTATGAAGCAAGTGAAAGTGATCTTCAAAGGTTGACTCCTCAAGAGTACCCAAGCTAGGGAAAATTTGTCATGTAAAGAACATTTGGACAAGAAATGAAAGGCCAGCATAGGATAATTCATGAAAGCATAATGTGAAAGTGGGAAATATGCAATCCAAAAGAGTAGACATGTCAAGAGGCTTCATAGCATCATATTTTACTCTTTTTTATTAGATCAAGACCAAAAGGGTAAATGGGAAAAGGATAGCGAAAGACTAGAATGAATGGAGGAAAATAGATATGAAGGCTAAACATGAAAGGAATGAAAACAAGATCATCATAAGATATCTCACAGGATAGCCAAATGTTTGTCTATAGGTCAACATTGTCAAGATCAAAGAGAGAAGACAAAATGAATGAAAGATGTAGAAGAACTACGCATGATGCCTATTTGTTAGGTTTTCATCATGGTACTTATCCAAGGCACCACAAGGGAGTGGTTTTCACCATAGGATGAATTTATTTCTCTTTACTTTTGCTACCAAGGTGCCTGATTACCAGGTTTTCACCAAGGCACATTTTCAAAATTTTCATTTTTTTTTCTTTCTTTTTTTTTTTTCAATCTTTGTCAATTTTTTTTTTTTGGAAGAAGTCAAGCTTTTGAGATAATGCTCTTTGAATGTTTAAACCATGATATACAAAGGAATTCAAATGACATGCTCAAAGATGCTAATAGGGAAAGGAAAATGGGAGACAAAAATGGAGGATATGGCTTTATGCGAAGTGAGTGAGATTGAAAAATGGAAATGAAGGCAAAATCAACGTCAACACACACCTTGAAGGGTGGTGAAAGGATGGAGAAAATGTGAATGAAGTAATATGTGAAGGAATATGGTGAGTGGATAGAAAAGGTTGCAGTTTAGGCACATGGAATGGAAGAATGCTTTTGGAAGAAGATGAAGTGTAAGTCTTTGGAAGCTTGAATGTCAACTTAAATTGTTGTTCAACATTAGAATCTCTCAAGAGAGATTTTGGAATCCATATAGCCTTAGACTTCTTTTCATTTCTTTTTGATGATTTAGAGATAATATCTTCAATGATGGATTTTGGAACCCATACTTGTCTTGTAATTTTTTTCTTAGATATCTCTTTTGACTTAATGCCCCCATGTCGATTAGAAGAGACATGGTGGTCTTCTTTTTTATATGGATTCTTGAATTGCTTCTTTTTCTTGTATTGAACATTCAAGTTACTTCCAAAAGACTTGGGACTTGTGGAAGAAGAAGGATGATATGAATGGTTTAGGTGAGTGGGTGGATGAAAAGGATTCAAGGATATGCATCTACGTTGATCTTGAGGAAAGATAGGAGAGGGAGGGATGTAAGGACCCAAAATGGATGAAGAACTAGGAGAATTGGGAGGGGAAAGTGAAGGGACATAAGGACCCAAGATGGAAGGAAAATGTGAAGGATTTAGTATTGGTGGGGGAGGTCCAAGGATGGATGCGGAAGATGCAAAAGGATAATCAATAAGTTCATTAACATCTATATGACAATCAAGGACATCAGCATCTTTAGAGTGAGCATCAGGATTTTCAATAGGATCATGAACATCTTGGATAGGAGCAACTTCTTTTATAGGATTACTTAAAGCTTGACAAGACTTAGGAAGAGTAGAAAGTGGAAGGGAACATGGAGTGGTAGAACAAGAAGATGGAATACTTTGATCTTGACAAGGATCTTTGGATAGCATAAGTGTAGAGTTTCTCTCTTGATTTTCAATAGGCTCAACAATGGAAGTAACAACACTATTTTTAATAACCTTAATGGAAGTATCATCTTTGGAAGGCACAACTATATTAAGGTCATTTTGATTGTCAATAAGCTCAGTAGTGTAAGTAGTATCTTGATCTTGCTTAGGAGAAGACTTAAGACATGGTGGAATGAATGAGGAAGGGTGTAAGGGATCAAAAGAACCATGAAATGTATCAGAGACATTGTGAAAATAATTGGATGACAAGGAGGGTTCTTGATCTTGATCTTTCTTTATATTTTTTTCTTTATCATTTTTAGAGTCCTCTTGACATGAAGCCACTCCTAAGGAGAAGGAAGCATGTTGGAATTGTATGGAAGACTTTGGAGGAGATTGTGAAGGACTAGCTGAAGTAGGCATTATAGCACATGAAGGCTTAGGATCTTTAGATTTAGCATTATCAAAAGTATTTGCAGCCAGGTGAAGGTTAGCTTGAGTTTCTTTAAGAGGTAGCCCTTGAGGATAACTATAGGGAACTATATGAAAAACATTAGGATCTTTGTTGGATGAAGGATAGAAGAAGAGAAAGAATGAATAGAAGAAGGTAGACTATATGATAATAGGAAGAAAAGAATCAAGAAGACATGAAGAAGAGGAATAATGGAAATGAGAGACTAGAAAGACATGGAAGATGAAGAAGAAAGAAGACCAAGAGTCATTTTGAGAAATACCATCAACAAATATAAATCCAATAAAAATAAAAATAATAAATACAAGGGTAACAACAACTATTGTAACAAGAATAAACATGTTAATGATGGTGTCATTGATACCTCTAAGCCTAAGGAGTCAATATTTAATTGATCAAGTGGCATTAAAGCTATGAAAATTCAAGAGGCTTCTTCACAATCTCATGAAACCAACAAATCTAATGACCCTAATGGTAAACCTTCATGGGGATTAAATCATAAATACAATTTCACACCCTTGGGAAACACATCTGATGTGATTCTAAAGACCTTCCTTGTAAACAAGATAATATTTTACCTAATAATTCCAAACCTTATGAGACATAGGTCAAGCCTAAATGGTGGAACTATGACCACTAGTACAACTACCATAAAAAAAGGATGTAAAATTAATAGTTATATGAGGCTCAAAACTATCATTAAAGATCGTATTAATAACAAAAAGGTTGGTGTAGATGTATTAATAGCTAATGATAATCATAAAGCTTATATTTGACCTTTCCCAAAGTATGAACAAGGGTAAACCTCCAAACCAAAGAATGGAGATTATAATATTAACTATACCTACACTAACATGAACAATGTGATCAATATTCTTGAGCCTTTCAAGGACAGTGTTAATATGATATGATTGAAAGGAAAGAGCACCAACTATGGCTAGAGTATTGATGAGCCACCTAGAGTGTCCCTTAATGGTAGAGTTCATGCATCCACATATATGTGTTCACTTGAATCTAAAAATGAATCCAAACCTTTCATTATCCTTAGAGGAGTCAATTTACCTTCCTTTGAGAGTTTAGATGTGGTTAGTAGAAGTCAACCCCAAGTCATCCGTAAGGGTCCCAAATCCTCTCAACAATCTAAGGCTAAATAATTTGCATCCAAATAATATATGTCTAAGCAAGTATCCACCTCAAGTAGGTTAATCTATAAGCTACTAGACCAATTAAAAAGGACTCCTATACAAATATCAAGCTTTGAGTTGGTACAATTGTCTTTGAATCGTAAGAAAATCTAAGAGAATGCCTTACATGTGGCTAGTGTTCCCAAAGTGATGTGGACCAATTCTAGATTATGGTTAACCGCATTGCTTTCCCTCACTGCATTTAATTTTATAAAGACAATGATAAGTCACTAAGCTATCTGCATAATCTTGCCTTGCACATAGAATTCCTAATCCATAAAACCTATGTCAAATGCATAGATGGAGGTGCAAGGCTAAATATTTGTACATATAATTTACTCAAATAGTTGGGATATTTAGAGCACATCATTGATCCTAGGAAGAAGATTACAATCAAGCCTTATGATGAAGAAGAGAAGTCTTCCAAGGGGTTAATTTTTCTTCCCATCCATTTGAGTCTATAGAAAAAGATGGTGTCTTCCAAGTACTTGATATGGTTCCACTTATATACAATATATTTCTAGGGAGACCATGGATTTATGACATGCACATTGTGCCATCTACTTACCATTAATGTATCAAATATCCTTATAATGGCATTAAGGTATCTATTCATGGGGATAATACCTTATGAATTAATGCTCTCATTGCTAAATTGTTTGTACCTCACAATAGAGTTACATAAGAAAGCAACAATAGGAACTCACTTTCTAAATGTGAGAAGAAGCTTAAAATGTTGAACATAGGAATATGGGAGTATAAAATGGACTCTATTGCTATACTTCATTTTTCTCCATGATCATATGGTCAACCCTCATAAAAGATAAGATCTTCCTATTTAGATATGATATTTATGGTACCTTTTTCTTGTTTGTCATACTACTAGAAGATGAGAATGAGGAAATTAAGGTTAGAAATTGGATCTATTATGGAGAAGAGGAAGAAACTAATGAAATCACTCTTATAGTTGAAATATCTCCCAAATAGTAAGGAAGGGGTATGAATTTATTCATAAGATGGGTTACCCTGGACATGATCCTTTAAGTGCTAGAAAGAATCCTCTTGTTGAGCCCCTAAGTCATCTTAATGGATGGAAGTCTAAAGATTCTATCAGATTAGGATTTTCCAATACTAATAATTGGCCTATTTTTTATGAAGCGCCTACAATTTGGACAAATTTGTATAGGAGATCCAATCTATCAACTCAATTGTACAAGATGATGATTTTATACCTTCTACTTCTCTTCTTTGGGGGGGGAACTAATGATGAACACCATGTTTACTATCACATTGAGGCCTTTACATCTCATCAAAATGAAGAGTTAAATGTTGAAGATCCTATTAAGGAGAGAATTTTAAGAAACATTGTAGTCTTACTAGCGAGACATCATAGCATAGATTCACATGAGTATAAATTGGATTTAGCTTCAATGGAATCTATGAAATTAGGAGTTGATGTCATCCATACTTATGCAAAACAACCCAAAGTAGACAATGAATCACATGTAGGACTTGACGGGTCAAATCCTCATGTCACACTTATTGACCAAGTTGACCATGTAAGGGGACCAATTGATCTAGGTATCTTCAAAGGTAACCCTTTAGATTTTGACTTTCTTGTCACTAGAGATGACTCTATCCATGTCAATAACCTTGAATCATCCACATCACTTTCACTTATGCATCCCAATCTCATAGATTTGTCTAAACAAAACTTAAAACCAAAGCTATTGACTTTTCAAAATAACTATGAGATTTTTTGTTACCTAAATGTCATTGAACCTATAGTCTCTTCCAATAATGATCTAGAAAAAAACATGATTGAGTTAGATATCAAGTATCTTAGTCAAAAATTCAAAAGAAAAATTAAACATAAGCTTTCTAATGGAGAAAATAACTTTGTGGTGGTGTTAGAACCAAAAATAGTAAAAACAAAAGACCTATCCAAGAGTGGAAACTTTGTTGAGGTTACCAAGGATGAGATTCTTGGTAGCCTACCCAATTATATTCAGGAAAGATATTCAGTATTGATGGAGTCTATGCGACCCCTTAATCTTGGAATAGAAGAGACTCCACAAATCATCCATTTAGCTTTGTCTTTATCAATAGAAGAGAAAGATGAATTTACTAAGTTCTTTATAGAGAATAAAATAAACTTTTCTTAGACTTATTCTAATATGTCAGGACTTTATACTAATCTAATTATGTGTCACTTGTCCATAGCTCTTGGTATCAAACTAGTTAAGAAAAAACTAAGAAAAATGCATCCATCTATATCTCTCCTTGTTAAAGAAGAATTGGAAAATCTCCTCAAAGTTGGATTAATAAGAGATATTGATTATGCTAAATGGATATTAAATATAGTACCAATTTTAGAACATGAAAAATTAATTTATGTATGCATAGACTTCCAAGACCTTAATAAAGCATGCAAAAAGAATGACTTTCCACTTCCAAAAATAGATATGATAGTGGACATGACTATGGGTTATAAAATATAATCTCTAATAGATGGATTCTCGAGATATAACTAAATCAAAAAAGATCTTGAAGGCCAATATAAAGTAGCTTTCACATGTGCATGGAGAACTTTTTGTTGGAACATCATGTCGTTTGGACTTGAAAATGTTGGAGTGACATCTTATCAAATAGCTATGACCACAATCTTTCATGACATGACTCATAAAAATATATAAGATTATGTTGATGATAACCTATCAAAGTCTAATAAAATGGATACACATCTTGAAGATTTAGGTTTAATCTTGGATCCTACTAAACAATTTCAGCTTAGGCTTAATCCAAAGAAATTTTCTTGTGGTGTCACTTTAGGGAAATTACTAGGATACATAATTTTAGCTAAAGGAATTTAAGTTGGTCCTGAAAAGGTCCAAGTACTAATAGATATGCCACCTCCTTGAAATATTATTTATATGAGAAGTGTTTAAGGGCATCTCCAGTCTATTGGGAGGTTCATCTCTCAACTCATTGATAGATCACAACCATTCAACAAAAATCTGCATAAAGAAGCCATATGTATGTGGAATGAGGAGTGTGAAAAGAGCTTAAAGAAAATCAAGGAATATATAGAAAATCCTCCAATTTTAATCCCTCATATTGGAGAAACCTCTTAATTTGTGCATCTTGGCTATAATTACATCCTTGGGGGCATTTATAGTGAAAAAATATGAAAAGGGGAAAGAATGAGCAATATATTCTATCATCCAAATATTAGTATCCTATGAGTCAAAAAATGTTGTCTTGTTGTAGTATTTGCATCTCAAAAATTAATACACTACATGTTTGTGCACACTATACATCTATTAATCTCATATTGGTTTTGACATATGAGTGACAATACACTTAAGTCATTTTCTTAGTTCATGCCAAATAAGTAATGTATGTCAAGCATAAGTTCTTAGATAGTGTATGTCAAGTGAGTTATATAGTATATGTCGAGTAAACAGTAAGTGCCAAGTCACTCAAGTGTCGAGCAGATAGTGGATGTTGAGTCATTTAGAGGCTAAATTACGAAGATATAGTGGATGTTGAGCATTAGACACTTCAAGTGCCAAGTAAGATAGTTTTGACATAGTTTTTTGTAATGGCACAAACTACTATGTAAACCATTTTTTAGCTGAATTAAGGATTTTTTTATGATTCTAGATGATAAGGATGGACCTATAGTGAGAATCCATATGCAGTACATGCAACCAATCAATTAAAGGGGTGTTATAAGTAGGAAAATCGGTGAATCACAATCATTGATTCATACCTAACCATAAGTCACCCAAGTCTTCAAAAGGAGGATGACCCCTAAAATAAAAAAGGAGAGGAAGGAGAAAAAAGAAAATTTTGCATGCATAAATAGAGTATTCATGGTGACTAAGGAGTTGTGAATTGAGATACATTGCAAAATTAGTTAAAGGAGAAAAGAGGAAAGGAGTTAGAGGATAGAAGTGATGCATATGATCAAAAAGGATCAAGTAAACATTAGGAAAGAGGTGATATGTGTAATCACCTAAAAATGGTCATCTAGACTTTAGCCCCCTTTTCAACATTTTGGCTAAATTAATTTAATCACTTACCTAAGCCAAATTTCTAATAATCAATTTATTTGATTATAACCTATAGTTTGACTATGCTATCCTAAGTTCATTATTTGATTAAAAGAACATGTCCCCTTTTAATTAAATAAAAGACCCCATTCTTCTAACCCACTTAAAGTGCACACATAAAGTCCTTTTTCTATTTTTCAATTAAAAGAAAAGGCTTTGTGACTTTTGTCTTATATGACAAGTCAACTTATATTCTATTGGTTGACTTGTGTGTGCACATGGATCACTCCTCTTTTTGAATTCCACCGTTGATCATCCACCATCTTCATCTTGATCTCTACCGTCCATACATATTTAAAAGGGAGAGAGCTTTCCCCCTCAATCAATCCTCATTTTGAATATTTTTATGCTACAAGTTTTCTAACAGGTTTCTTTGGAGCTTTGTGGAGAACTTCTCTTTCTTGTCTACATTCTCTCATTCATGGCATTCTAGCTTAGCTTAGCTTTCATTTTTACATGTAGCTTAATCTCACATAGCTTAATAATGGTATTGTAACACTCTCATACATGTTTTAGCATAGCTCCACTTTGCATCTCATTTTAGCTTAATTTTCATTTGCATTGCATTGTTGAGGAATTCCTTGCAGATATTTGCACTCTTGCTCTTATCTCAAAGAACCTCCCGTTGCATGGTTTACTAGCAAGAAGAGTATCTCTAAGGCTCATCTGAGAGTCTTCTTATTCTTGAAATATACTCTCTTGCACTCCATGGATAGGGATCTCTAAGCCGGCATCCAAGCATTTCAAACTCATGGAATCGTTTGGATAGAAGGGTTTAGAGTGTCACACTTTTTGAGTGTACATTTTGGGCGCCCACCGTGGGGCTTGAATCAAGTTTCTAGCTCCATTTTCTTTTATATTTCATCTCTAATTTTTTATAGCAGAATATTGGATCTAATCAAGTGCTTTTGTAGAATTATCACTTGGATTTTAAGGCCAACCCATAAGTAGATTGGTTTGAAGGCCAAAAATCTAGTTGGTTTAAAGATTTGATCATATCTTTTAAACCACTTAGATTTTGGTTCTGAAATTGTTTTTGCAGGTTAAGTATGTGTTCAAAATGTCTCAGTCTGATTTTTAGAGACTTTTGACATGATTTTCGGGATTTATGATTTTTTCTTTGTTTTTCATAAAAAGCCGTTTCTGATCGCAAATCAGCGAATTGTTCAAAAACCTTACATTTTAAGAAATGGTTTTCAATTATAATGGGGGTTCTTTCTTTGTGTTTTGAATTTTGAGGTCATATTAAGGATCAAAAACTTGATTTGATAAATTTGACCTGTTTTGACAAAATCGATCTCTAGAGAACAAATAAAGAGATTTTTTAAAAATTTTTGCATTTTTGGAAAGCCCTCTAATTTTTAATAGGGATCTTTTCTTTTTCTTTTTATTTTTGGATATGAAATCATAGCAAACAAGTCCAATCTTGTTGACTAGGTTAAAATCAAAGAGTAAAAATGAGAGCATTTGTGATTAACTTGCACTCTCTTTGCATGCACTTGGTTGGAAGATAAATTGGATTTTTGAGGCAACTAACCACTTTTTATTGCATATTTTTATGTTACTTCACACTAACTTTTGGTGCTAACAAGTTGTGATTACAGGTTGCCATCCTTATGAAAAAAAATTAAAACATTGCATAAAAAGAACGCATGTCAAAGCTTCAAATGCGCAAGGGCTACTAACATTGTTTTCAGGGCTGCCCAAAGCATAAAAATCTAAAATTTCTTGCTTTTCTATTTTCATGTGTGTCATTTACTAATTGTTCATTTATCATAGGCACATAAAACTTGTGATTGGAGTCTTTTGGTAATAGGAGAGTATGCTCTTCAGCCTTGTGGTGAATCAGAAATCTTGACTTGCCATTTGGTTTCAAAAGCAAGGGGTAACTGAATCTTCCTAATGTGTTTGAGAGAAAATTATTGGAATAGGAGAGTATGCTCTTCACCCTTGTGGTGAATCAGAAATCTTGACTTCCGAAAGTTGATCCACTTTTGGTGTAGTTAGAATCCTTTAGAGGGCCTTCTCTAGGACAACCTGAGAGGAACGACCCAAGTGGGGACAAGCCGATTACCTGGCTCTTCCACCCACTATAAACTCAAGGCTACCAAGGACACAAAACTTTGGTAGACATAGTGTTTGTCTTCACCTAGTGTGATCGCTTATGGGATTTCGACCATAGGGAGATCACTAGGCAAGAATGCTTAAGGTACTCTTGTGGTCACGAGATCGGTTACTCATCACAAGGTGAGGTGTCCCATGATTGGGAGAAAGAGGAACACTATGAATGGAAGCCCAATCTAAAAACTCTAAGTTAGTAACTACCTTTTTTTTCCGCTCAACTTCTTGGTGCAAGGATTGATCCTAGTGGACTACCCGGATCACCTCAAGATTTACACTCACCATATGTGTTCCCTTAGTTGTGCTTATGGCACTTCTATGACAAAGCCAATATCTCTTGTGCGTAACCACTTGGTGTGAGGCGAAGGAGCATCAAGCGTGAGCCAAGTTGTTGAGTAATGAACCATGTCCTTTAGGTAGATATTGCTTGATGCGTTCTCAAATGTGGTATACTAGTGAAAATGTTTTGAACATACACATGATGATAATTCTAGGAAATTCTTTTGAGACCTCAAATATTCTTGTATCATGCAAGGTTTCTTTGTCCCTTGCTTGATTGTTTGAAGACTACTCCATGTGTCACTATCTTGCTTGGAAAGAAATTGCTTTTGAACATCAAACTTGCTATGCTATCAACTATTGTCAAACTTTGTCAACCAAGTCAAAGCATCAAGTCTTAACATTTTTCTTGTGTTGCTTCCTAAGGGGAGTCTCATCATTTGACTTTCATTTTCTATGTCTCTAGTTCTTGAACATGCTTAAAGTGGTGCTTTGGTCTTAGTGCTCATGGTCCTCCTATCTTCATGGTCTATGTTTGCTTGCTAGTTATCTTTTTTTCTGAAATGGTTGCCTTGATTTCTTGACTACACTCTTGGGTTGGAGACTTGTTCACTTGTCACCTTGCTTGTTCTATCTATTTGGCTATTTGGGCATCTTGCCTAGCTATTGACTTGAGTCATTCATGTCGTAAGTTTCTTGGACATATTGTTTGACAAGTCACTTTAATCTCTCTCTACTATCTTGGCAAGTGAACACTCTACCTCCTATAGTTTCAACATCAAGTTATCTTCTAGGCTCTTTTATGCTTGGCTTTGCATCTACCACTATGGAATTCAAATCTTGTGCTACCAAACCTCAACCAAATTTAGATTATCATGATATCCTCCATGTCACTAAAGAGTTTCGAGATCTATATGTGCAATACAAAGAACTAGAAGAGATAAATGATCTTTCTTACCTTCATTTCTCCAAGCGCATGACAAAAATGAAGTCTAAACTTGAGAAAAGGTTAGAGGAGAAGATTGCATCATTACATGAATCTTACTTAAGGTCTTTACATGCATGTGAGTCACCTTCTTTGAGGTCATCCTCTTCTTCTAGGTCTACATGCTCTACTTCAAGACATCAAATGTCTTCATCTTCTAGACCTAAAGACCTCTTTAGAGAACAACGAAGTGATACCTCCTTTGAGCCTATGCTAAAATTTCATGATGGACCTATCTTTGACCAAGATAATGATGAAGACATGGATGTATACCATTCAATTGAGAAACAACAAGAAGATCCTAGAAATATTTTTAAGAGGACTTTTACTCCCTTGGAACATTCTTATGATGACATTTTGCAAAAACTTCTTGGCAATAAGATCATCATGTTACCTAAGTCTAGCTCATATGGAAACCAATTCTTGGATATCTATTGTGCTTATCATCAACATAATGAGCATAGTACTTCAGATTGCATTGAGCTAAAACATAAAATCCAAGATCTTATTGATAATTGAATTATTGGAACCTCTAGTGACTCATTTGTTGAGGATACTTCTCTTGACCAAGATTATGTTGATGAACCTATGTCTAGTAGTGGCTCCATTACATCTTCCACTTCTTCCAACACTCGTGCATCTCCCAACACTTCAAAGCTTTCCAACATGCCTCCATCAAACAAAAAACCTAGTGCTTTCCATATGCAATATGTGTACCCTCAAGGGCTACCTCTAAAATAAACTCAAGCTAACCTTCACTTGGTTGCAAACCTTTTCCATGCTACCAATCCTAAACATCCTCAAACTTCATGCACTACTATGCCTAATCAAAGCACTACTCCATTCACTCTTCATTCTCCCTTGTCCTTAGAAGTGGCTCCATGTCAAGAGGACTCTCAAAAAGACAAAGCTATAAATGTCAAGAAAGATCAAGATCAAGCACCCTTTCATGTCTTTCAAGATTTTTCCCCTCCATATCCTATATCTTGTCCACCTCCTAAGTATGATGAAGATACCACTTCCATTATGTCCCTTGAGCTTACTGAAAATTATGAGAAAAGTTCTCTTCATATGCTATCCAAGGCTACTTGTCAAGATCAAAGGATCCCCTCATGTCCTACTTCTCCATATCCACTTCAAAATTGTGCTCAAGCTTCAAGTTCTTCTATTAAAAATTTTGTTCCTATCAAAGGTACTTATGAGTCTATTGATGGCTTTGACCATGTTGCTCATTCTAAAGATGTTGATATCCCTTCCCACTATCCATTTGCATCTTCTAAATCTATCCTTGGTCCTTATCCATCTAAGCTAAAGCATTCAAACCTTCCATCCATATTGGGGCCTTATGTTCCTCCATCTCCTACATTCACTCCTAGCTCATTCCCTAGCTCTCCTATAATACCTCAAGATCAACAAAGACACTCATCCTTGATGACTTTTCACCCATCTATACATCTAAACCATTCATATCATCCTTATTCATCCACAAATCCCAAGTCCTTTGGAAGTGAGAATAAACATAAGAATCCATTGAAAAAGAAAGATCACTATGTCCCATCTAATTTACATGTGAATGCTAAGAAAGAAAATGCACAAAAGAGACTGCAAAGGTCCACTATTAAAAAAGCTAAATCAAAGAAAATATGGGTTCCTAAACCCATTATTGAAGAAATGTGTTTTGAAATATCCAAACGAAAATCTAAACCTATATGGATTCCCAAGTCTCTTTTAGAAGACTTGAATATTGAAAATACTTCAAAGTTGACATTCAAGCTTCCAAAGGCTTCCATTCCATCTTCTTCCAAAAATCTTTCTAAAAAGCTTCCAAAGGCTTCCACTCCATCTTCTTCTAAAATTTTCCTACCACCTCATACATCTAAATCTCAAGCTATTTCATCCATGATTCCTCCATTGTTCCAATACCCTTCAAGGTGTGTGTCAATGTTGATCTTGTCCAATATTTTAGCTACCCACATGAAATCCTCTAAATCTTACACCTCCTTTCTATACATGAACTCCTATCCTCCATATATTCTTCCTACTACCATTTCTCTTTCATCACCCTATCAACATCTTTGAGCATACCTTTATATGGTCTTGGCTTATCATGACCTATCTTTTCTATAGGAGCATTATCTACATTCAAACAGCTTTAGCTCTTTATAAAAATTCAAAAAAAGAAGAAGAAGAAAAAATTGAAAAAATGAAAAAATGAAAATGTGCTTTAGTGAAAACCACATCTTGTGGCACCTTGGTAGCAAAAGTAAAGAGAAATAAATTTATCCTATGGTGAAAACTACTTCTTATGGCACCTTAGATAAGTACCATGATGAAAACCTGGCAAACAGGCATCATGCGTAATTCTTCCATCATCCATCTATCCCCTCTTCTCTCTTTGATCTTGACAATGTTGAGCTATCTTTGCATATTGGCTATCTTATCCACCAGATTTTCTATTGTGCTCTCCCATTCACTCATAGCCTCTATCTTAAGCTTTATTCTTATTGCTCTATCCCATTGCTATACTATCTAGTTGACCCCTTGGTCTTGATCATAATAAATGAAACATGGTTCTCATAGGTCTCTTGACATGGCTACTCTTTTGGACTACACACTTCATGCTATCTCACTTGTTGGCTTCATTGCTTATCCTACATGCTATCTTTCTCATTACTTCCATTGCTTATCCAAAATATGCTTCATATGACTATTTCACCTCTTTCCTTAGCTTGGGTACTCTTGAGGAGTCAGTCCTTGAGGATCACTTTCACTTGCTTCATACTCTTTTTTCATCCATCTTTTCTTATCCACTGGCTCGTTGCTCCATCATATCCTATACCTTGCTAGACATTGGGAGAAAATGTTGTGATCTTGCTTAAGAACTAGTGATCTGTAAAACCTTCTAAAAAATCCAAAAAAAATCATATATGATGCTTTAAAAAACCTAAAAATTAAAAAAATGTCCTGAAAAAATGATCATCTTAGTGAAAACCTCACTTTGATGTATCACCCAAAAAAAAAAAAGTCCTGAAAAAAATTTGTCAAGTGGTGAAAACCTGGAAACAGGCGCTACTTGAAACCCTCGCACCTATGTCTATCAGTCTCAATCACCTATTTTGCTACACATTTCCTAGCTTGGAATTGTTTCTTGTCCTTGTCTTGGGGGCACAACTTCTTAGCCTATTGAGGTATTCTTGTGCATTAGGGTTTCTTTGACAACTCACAAAATAGTGTTTCTCAACACTTCCCCCACCTTGACATCAAGTGTTTTTCAACACTTTTTAGATAGTTTACCTGCGGTCTCCGATGTCGTGATATTTCTCACTATCAGAATCAAGTCTTGAAGAAATGGCCAAGTGACTTACACACATGCACTTTAACACTTAAACGACTGAGCTATGTTGATCTTTATCTACTTTGTGTGTTGTCTATGATGATTTCTTTGCCATGTGTTCCCTCCCTAATAGTCTTTCGAGGATGTCGTTGACTAGAAGACTGGGGGCATGGGACATGTTTTCTTGATTTCTACTTGTGGGTATACTTTGTTTGTCTATAGTGTTGTAAGCATTTATGCTTGACCTATTCAACATTTTGACTTACAAATGTATCATCCTTGACTGTTTCGCAAGATCGCACTTGGGGTTTATCATGGCACTTATGCCTTGATATAGGTGTAATCTTGCTAAATTAAACTTAGGGAATCTAATCATGTAGTTATCTTGACTTACATGTCTCTAATGCTTATATTGGATTTCCACATACCTATCTGATATCGATCATATTCATATCCTCATAGTTATACTAGTGATGGTTGTATGATCTCATGATGTCCCTAATAAATGTTCAATGATGAAATTAAGAGTCTAAATGTTATGTGCTTCTTGCTGGTAAACCACTTTGCATATTAGCTTGCATTTTAGGTTCATTTTCTAGCTTAGTCTTGCATTCTTGCATATGGGGAGAGCTCTCTCTTCATCTTTTTGTGGACATATCAGCTAACTCCTTTCATATATTTCTTTACTTTCTTCTTGTTCATGTCTTTTCACCTTCTTAATCTTTTGCTTCATCTCTTTTCTATCTTGTCATCACATTATATAAAGTTTTGACCTCTTAAATAATTTTGACGTCCTAGATTCATTTTCGGGATCAAAATCCAAATTCGAGTTCATCTTGATGGTCAAAATTGTCTTTTAAAATTCTACTTTCTTTTGAGTAGTTAGCTGACCTTTTGAGGTCTAATCTCTGAATCATCACTAGGGCATCTTCATTTCTTCATATCTTCATCATTTCCATACTTCATATCTACTTAAATTCACTATTTCATGTCTAAAATCACCTTTCTACTCATTTCGACCTTATTTTTATGCTATATCCCTCAAGGTCAACTCTAGTCAAACTGGGGCATTTTATCAATTTTTTTAATATAGTCATTCTTGGGTTCTAATCATCTATCTGTCATCTTGGACATTGCTATATTCTAATTTTCTCATTTCTAGCCAGTTTTTGCACCCCCTTACCTCATTTCAATTTCAATCCCGAGGGGGCAGAAATACTCTATCACTGCTTAGGAGCATTTGTTTGATCTTCTCACTTGCTCTCACTCTATCCGCTTTTCTAAGTGTTAGTATTCTTCTTGAATTCTGACATCATCTCTTCCTAGTGTTCTGTATGACTGCTATCAGGCTGTGCATTCAGGACTTGCTATCTATTTATGTATTTCACTCTTCAGAATTAGACATCTATATCTATCATCGCCTACTTGGCTTCGATTTTTTTTGACATAATGTGTTCACAGATTGATCACGCATTAGTCAAAGAGGGGCAAATGTAATCACCTAAAAATGGTCATCTAGACTATTAGCCCCCTTTTCAACATTTTGGCTAAATTAATTTAATCACTTACCTAAGCCAAATTGCTAATAATCAATTTATTTGATTATAACCTATAGTTTGACTATGCTATCCTAAGTTCATTATTTGATTAAAAGAACATGTCCCCTTTTAATTAAATAAAAGACCCCATTCTTCTAACCCACTTAAAGTGCACACATAAAGTCCTTTTTCTATTTTGCAATTAAAAAAAAAGGCTTTGTGACTTTTGTCTTATATGACAAGTCAACTTATATTCTATTGGTTGACTTGTGTGTGCACATGGATCACTCCTCTTTTTGAATTCCACCGTTGATCATCCACCATCTTCATCCTGATATCTACCATCCATACATCTTTAAAAGGGAGAGATCTTTCTCCCTCAATCAATCCTCATTTTGAATATTGTTATGCTACAAGTTTTCTAACAGGTTTCTTTGGAGCTTTGTGGAGAACTTCTCTTTCTTGTCTACATTCTCTCATTCATGGCATTCTAGCTTAGCTTAGCTTTCATTTTTACATGTAGCTTAATCTCACATAGCTTAATAATGGTATTGTAACACTCTCATACATGTTTTAGCATAGCTCCACTTTGCATCTCATTTTAGCTTAATTTTCATTTGCATTGCATTGTTGAGGAATTCCTTGCAGATATTTGCACTCTTGCTCTTATCTCAAAGAACCTCCCATTGCATGGTTTACTAGCAAGAAGAGTATCTCTAAGGCTCATCTGAGAGTCTTCTTATTCTTGAAATATACTCTCTTGCACTCCATGGATAGGGAGCTCTAAGGCGGCATCCAAGCATTTCGAACTCATGGAATCGTTTGGATAGAAGGGTTTAGAGTGTCACACTTTTCGAGTGTACAATATGTTATCTTGCAGTAGAGTGCTAACTACAAGATCATTGTTGAGACATTCTAATAGGTGAATCAGTTAAATCTCTTAATAGACTAGTCCTAATAGGCTATTGTGAATCCTTTAACAATGTGCTTACTTCATTGTAAGTTTAAGTCCTTTAGTTAGGTACACTTCTAACAGGGTGTTGAAATCCTTTAATAGGGTAAGATCTAACAATCTTGTAAGCCTATAACAAGGCAGACCTTTCACAAGGTAAATCATAGTTTATGATCAAACATCGTAGCCTTCATTTGTTACAGTTTATTACTGTAGTAGTAAAGATTTGTGGGTTTCATCCCCACTCTAGTTTTACCTTCTCATTGGAGGGTTTCTGGGTAACCAAATATCTTTTTTCATATATGTGTTGAGTGTTATTTTCTTTCATGCTATGGATGAATATGTTTAGCTAGCTATTTTAGTTTACATGCAAATTGTAAGATGGATGTGTGGTGAATTTTTTAAGGGTTAAATATCTAAAGGATTGATTCACCCCCTCCCCCACAAGAGTTTACTTTCCCTATTGTATTTCCAACAATAGGTATCAAAGCCTTGTTCTCTGGGAAGGAAAGCTTTGAAACTTTGAGGAAAGATCTTGAAGATGGAATTCTACAAGTTGGGAAAGGTTATTGATAACCAAAAGATTGAAATATAGCTTTCCCTACATCAGTTGAATGAAGCAAGAGATGAGTTGAAGCACTCATTAAAAAGAAGGAAAGAGGTAGCTATTTAAGAGAATGACACACATTACTAGGATATTGACACTAATAAATTGTTTGCAGATGGAAACTCAAGTGAATTTGATGTAGTAGTTGTAGACCTAATGGAAAAGAATGGTGTCCTAACTAAAGAGGTTAGAAATCTTAAGATAGAACAAGAAGTACAATTAGTATTTCTATGTGAGGTGACTGAGTAAAAAAAGAAAGTTGAAGAAGACAAAGTCATGATTGAGGATGACAAAAGGATACTAACCACCAGACTAGAAGAGAATATATTTGAGGTTAATAGGATTTCTCACATGCAACTGGAAAAAATGAATCAAATGATGATTACCAATAATGGATTGAATGGAAAGGATATTGAGATCACAAAATTGAATTTTTAGAATGAACAACTAAGAAACGATTTGAAAAGAGAAAAAAATCTAAAAGTTTCAACAAACCTAGTGAAGCCATCAAGTACTTTGAGAAATTAATAAGATCTCCTAGATCTAATAGTGATATTACTAGATTGGGTTATACCAGTATTGAAGAAGGAGAATCATATAAAAGTGGTTAACAAAGGAACAACATGGGGAAGAGCTACAAACCTAATTTTCATAATTGTGGAAAGATAGGTCATATAGAAAATGTTTGTAGGATAAACAATGTAAATTAGAACCCCAAGAAGAAATTCTTGGGTAACAATCACAAGTGCAATAACCAAGGACATCAGGAACATGAATGCAAGACCAAGACATCAAGCACATAAAGGTTTGAAGGTTACTACTACAACTATAAGAAGCATGGGCATAGAGCATATGAGTGAAAATCCAAGCCTAACTGATCATCAAATAAGAAAGCCAAGGTAAACCATATTGACAGATCCTCTAGTTAGGATTACAATACAAGGTACTTTTGTCACTATTGTCAAGAGTATGGACATATTTCTAAAAATTGCATTAGAACACATTTCAAAAGTGACTACAGTAGGTGGTTGAGTCAAACTACATGTTTTGGTTGTTTGAAGATTGGTCACATTATTAGAAATTGTCCAACAAGGTTAAAAGCACCTAGCAGTGAATTCAATAAAGGAAAAGGAAAGGTTAATGTTGAAGAAGTCAAAGTGCAGATGAACAAGACATGGAAGAAAAAGTAAGATTGCAGCAAATCAAGTTCAAAAGGGATCACTTCACCAATGGATCAGGTGATCACATCACCACCAATTAGGAAATCAAGAGGTATGTGTGGGACTGATATTTCAAATTTCAATTATACATCAGTTCCAAGGATTTAGTTCTAAAAATATCATATATGCATGAAGTAAGATGCAAAACTATATAAGTTAGAACTTAGAAGAGATCTGTAATTTTTCATGTTACTGCCAAGCATGGAAAGTTTCATTGTTGTTGCCACATGAGAGTTTAGTTGTTTCCAAGATATCAAAGGTGATAGTGTTAGCCAAGTTCAATGTGATTTATGAGTGTAGTAGGAATGACATGGAAGATGAGTGAGTCAAAATTGCTATTGGAGCTAAGCTTACAGCTATGTAAGCACTGAGAATTTATTGTGAAGTTTCAAGGTTATATGATCAATTTTCAACCATTTGCAATTAGCTGAGATTGAAGAGAGCAAGAAGAACTTAAGTTAAATTAGAGAAATTGATTCAAGCATTTACAACTGAATTCAACTACTACTCAACACCAGACATCATATTTTTTAAGGTATTTATCATGTGTCAAGCTACGTTGTTTGGATTTACGTAAACTCCAATTAATTGTTATGGTATCTAGCTCTTTTGTTGCTATGGTTAAGGAAGGAAAGGAAGTTTTAAATGTTTAATTGATAAGAAATGAGATTAAACAACCAATTTTTAGAGTTTTTCTTGATATTTCTTACAAAAGAGACTCATCTGGTGCATTATCTACGATTCCACCACAAGTTTTAATGATATAAGATGTAAGGTTTTGCTACACTTGTAAGGTAGGAAGTATTGGAGACATGGAAATAAAGGACTTATATGGAAAATTGTGTGAAAATGGAGTATTGAAAGAGGAATACAAGGTTATAGAGAGAAAAGGGTTAAATTGTGCCCTAGATTTCCTAACATATTCAAGACAGAGTGGATTAAGATTGTGCTTAGTAGAATTCATGAATACTTTGTATTGTTGACAGATGGACCTATCCAAATTATAAAGAGGATTATTCACAGAGTAACAGGGTATCCAACCCTAGATAGACCTAAGACTATGAGTGATGCAAAAGAGGCAATTGAGAAGAATACAAGGTCACTATAGAAAAAGAGAGGGATGACCATAGACACAATTAATGATCCCCTAATTTCATTTGTAATAATATTTATTTCACATAAATTCTTTCAATATAGCAAGTTGAACAGTGTACCATACATGGTTGTAGATTTAGGTTACAAGATAGTAAAGAAAGATCATTCTTATGACCTTGCCAAGTTACAACTCTAGTAGTTATATGAAAACTTGGGAGCCATAAGAAAGACAAAAAGTGCACAATGCAAATTTGGTGTAATACTTGTTTGTATATTTTTCTATGTTTAGAACACTTTCACCACATTTGGGAAAGTAGCTTGGAAGACTAACAGATCAGTTGTAGTGCAGATTGATGAATTCATAAAGCAACTTGAAGATAATTTTGAGACTGTGATGACTAGTTATTTTGAAGACTTTAAGAAGTCAATGAATCAAAGACTAAGAATTCCAATGTCACTAGTAGAGAAGCATTTCAATGATTTTTTTTTTCTAGTTGATGTTGACATCACTTATGTCCAAGTTGTTGTTCCAAGAGTGAGATGGCTCAAACCATTGCCTTGTGAAATTAATGTCAATGAGGCATCTACATCCATCACTACTTTATTGGTAGAGGAAGTAGATAAGAGTGTTACTACATTTGGAAATTATTATTTTGCAAAGTCAAAGATCACAATGGATTTGAAGATAGCTTCTGTATTTAGAAAAAGAACAAAATTGTGACGAAGCTCAAGGAACAATTTCGTGAAGAGGCAGAAAAAGATGGTGAAGAAGATGATGAGGAAGATACAGCTTCTCAAGCACCACTTTCTCTTACAAATATTCAAGGAGAGGACCAAGGAGAAAAAGAAGTAGAATTTGATGAAGGTGTCAAGGGAGAAGAAGCCAATGAAGCACCTAATGCCATAGAAGAGAAGAAGAGAAAAGAAAAGTAGCCAACATCAAGCAAACCCAAAAAGGTTGAAACCTTCACAACAAAAGCCTATAGTTCCTATTACCATGGCTAGCACAAGAGCTACTACTAAGAAAACTCAAGGAGCTGAGAAGCCAAATGGAAAGAGAGCTAGCATAGTTATAAAAAAAGATGAACCTGAGTAGAAACAAAGAAGGAAATATATTGCCCTAGCTAAATTAGATGGGGAGAGGATTGAGTCAAATGATAAAAACTAATTCAAAGTGCTAAGTCATAGTCCCTCTTCTAATTTGGACAACTTGTGTGAAAATATTAAGAATAATGTTGATTTAAGTGGATTTACATATGTTGAGTTTGATACACTTGGGAAGATAGAAATGAATAAAGTAGAAAAATTTGTATATGCCATGATGGAAATTTTTAAGATGACTCCAATTGAGATTTCCAACTCTTTACCCAAGAGCCTATATGATAGAGTTGAGCAAAGGTGGCAATATAGTCTCACAACTGAGAGAAATATTAGAGAGACTACACTTGCAAGAGTGATGCTAGACTTGGAAAATTCTAAAATGAAAAAGGCTATTAACAAGTATAAGGGAAGATTTTCTCAAAAATACCAAGCCTTTAATATCTTGTAGAACAAAATTAAAGAGGTTGTTCATTAGAGCACACATTTATGGAAAGTGATCTATGTGCTGAAAACACAAAGGGCTATTGAGCAAGCACCTAAGGAAGTAGGTGAAGAGAAAGAAGAATAAGAAGTAGTTGAAGTAACAAATGATGAATCTGTAAGGGAACTACATGGGGAAGGCACTACAAAGACAACAGCTAAGGAAGAGCAACAACAAGACCAAAATGTACCAAAAGTGCATATTTCAAGTGCCAATCCACAAGTAGATATAGTAAAGATTAAGGATGTCTCTAACAGTACCATTCAGAACATCAATCCCCTAATAGAGGAGGATATGTAGAAGATATTGACTGAGTCCACTACCAAGCCACAACTATGCATCCATCCTATTTTGGTGAGTATGGATGAGATTGAGAAGGTAGAATTGGCATCTACAGGGGAGAAAACACAAGATTTATCCATTGTCCCCTCTCAATCTATAGAAGTGCAACCTACAATGTCTATTGTAGTATACAAATATAGTAAAGATTAAGGAAATAAGATATAGTAAAGATTAAGGATGTCTCTAACAGTACCATTCAAAACATCAATCCCTTAACAGAGGAGGATATGTAGAAGATATTGACTAATTCAACTACCAAGGCACAACTATGCATCCATCCTATTTTGATGAGTACGGATGAGATTGAGAAGGTAGAATTGGCATCTACAAGGGAGAAAACACAAGACTTATCCATTGCCCCCTCTCAATCTATAGAAGTGCAACCTGTAATGTCTATTGTAGTATACCAAAGGAAGGGCATTGTGACTTCACATATCAGCACTATGGTACAAAATGTCTCTGTACCAGCAGTTACAATAATTAAACAAGATGGGACACTAGTCCAAATAGGTTGGGAAGCTAGTCCTGCACCTACACCAAAAGCACAAGGTGGAGCAAAAGTTAAAGAAAAGGATAAGGTTAGGATTGAAGATTTAGCCTTGACTATGAAGCTAGAGGAAGTGACAAAAATTTAGACACTAGTAACCTTACCAAACACTACTACTCCTCTTCCTAGTCAAGCACTTCATAGGCCAAGTATTGAAGCTACATCATTGCAAGCATCAAGGCCCAATCCTAGCATAGCTAAGTTTTACAAGGTGTGATCCTATGGTGATATCAACTTATATGAGGTGATTTAATTGCCAAAGTTTGATATTACATCACTCACAATCAAACAAATGAACATATTGCAAGATGCTCTAGCAAGGAATAAATAGCAAGAATTTCTTAGAAGGGAGCATAGGTAGAAACAAGCACTTCATAACATCAAGGACATATCTCTTGATGCATTCAGCCTACCTACACCTGATGAAGCCAAGCCAATCATTGAGTAGTTGGAAAATATTGTAGAGAAGATCAATGATGAAGACCTAGAGACTAATGTAAAATTACTGGAATGGTCTGAGAAGAAATTTCAAACAAAGGTGAATGAACAGATATCAAGTGCCATTGCACTAAACTAGGTTGAGTTAGCAACCAAAATTAAGGGTGAAAAGAAGATTTTGGAGAACATTTTCTCTCTTTACACCAAGTTGTGTGATGTTCCCTTGTTCACACAAGAAGTACAGAGACACATTGACCATCTAGAGGGAGATTTGAAGAAAATAGGTAACATTCTACAACAATCTCCTAGTCAATTTCAGACTCATTTCAGAAATTTGTTATCAGCATAGGGTCAGTCACTAGCTTTATATGCTCAAGATGCAAATATTAGGGCTACACTAATCAGAATCCAGTCCATGTTAACCCCTCACATGGAGGAGTTACATAAGGAATAGCCTATGCAGAGATGTTGATGAAGAAAGATCCCCATCTTTCTACTCATGAAGGCCTAGTCACCCTTGCTACCAAGTTGGACATTCAGATCAAATCCCTAGAGGTAATGTGTGATGACTAGGACATAGCACTAAAGATTATGATGGAGGTCCATAAATCATTCTTGGAAAAATAGATAATTTGTGTACCACCCATGACATAAGTTTCAAAAAGGGAATAATGAATGAAAGATTTGGGGGAGACCAACCAAAGGGGGAGACTAGAAATAGAGTCGGCATCGCAGATCTACTCAGCAAGATATTTAGTTTTAGATTCAAAATAGAAAAATCAATTTAGGGTGAGTTATAAAATTTTGAGGTATGAATGATAATTCATAAGTAAGTTTTGCAAAATTTTGTATGTAAGTTGAGCACTGAATAGAGATTATCTAAGTTATGCTCAAGAGCTAAGGTTATTCATACATGAACGAGTTTTTTTGTCACTCATGTCAAAGGGGGAGATTGTTAATCTCATATTGGTTTTGACATATGAGTGATAATACACTTAATTCATTTTCTTAGTTCAAGCTAAACAAGTAATGTATGTCGAGCATAAGTTATCAAATAGTGTATGTCAAGCAAGTTATACAATATATGCCAAGTAAGCAGTAAGTTTCGAGTCACTCAAGTGTTGAGTAGATAGTGGATGTGGAGTCATTTAGATGTCACGTGATTAATGGATACTAATTTAGACTAAGTTATAGCATTGAAGATATAGTGGATTTTGAGCATTAGACACTTCAAGCATCGAGTAAGACAGTTTTGACATAGTTGTTTGTAATGGCACAAACTACTATGTAAACTATTTTTGAGCTAACTTAAGGATTTTTTTGGGCTTCTAGATGATAAGGATGAATTGATATTTACAATCCCTATGGAGTACATGTAACTAATCAATCGAAGGGATGTTTTAAGAAAAAAAATGAGTGAATCACAGTCATTTATTCATACCAACCCTATGTCAATCTTCAAAAGAAGGAAAAACCCTAAAAGAAAAAGGAAAGAGGAAGGAGCGAAGAGAGAAGTTTGGATGTTTAAAAAAATTATTCATGGTGGCTAAGGAGTTGTGAATTAAGATAAATTGTAGAATTAGTTAAAGGAGAATAGAGGAAAGGAGTTAGAGGAAAAAAGTGATACATCTAATTAGAGAGGATCAAGTACACATCAAGAAAGAGGTGATCTATTATTTGGTAGTAGAGTGCTAACTGTAGGATCATTGCTGAGACATTCTTATAGGTGAATCAGTTAAATCTCTTAATAGAGTAGTCCTAATAGGTTGGTGTAAATCCTTCAACAAGGTGCTTACTTCATTGTAAGTTTAAGTTCTTTAATCACATTGGAGTGTTGAAATCCTTTAACGGGGTAAGTTCTAACAATCT
Source organism: Cupressus sempervirens (assembly GCA_028749045.1). Lineage (NCBI taxonomy): Eukaryota > Viridiplantae > Streptophyta > Pinopsida > Cupressales > Cupressaceae > Cupressus > Cupressus sempervirens. Next base: position 405,323,814 of record CM053790.1, read on the forward strand.
TGAAAGCCTTCAATAGGGTAGACCTTTCATGAGGCAGATCATAGTTTATGATAAAAAATTGTAGCCTTCATTAGATATACTTTATTATTATAGTAGTAAATATTTGTGGGTTTCATCCCCACCCCAATGTTACCTTCTCATTGGAGGGTTTCAGGATAACCAAATATCTTGTGCCATATATGTGTTGAATGTTATTTTCTTTCATGTTATGGATGAATATATCTAGCTAGCTAATTTAGTTTACATGCAAAGTGTGAGATGGATGTGTGGTGAATGTTTTAAGGGTTAAAGATTTGTAGGACTAATTCACACCCCCCCCCCCCCAAATTTACTTTTCCTATTGTATTTCCAACAACATCTTGTAGAAAATATTGACCCATTAAAATATCTATTAAGGCTACCCTTACTAGTCAATTAGAGAAATGGATCGTGATTCTATCCAAATTTAACATTGAGTATGTCGATTGTAATGTCATCAAAGGTCAAGCTATTGCAAATCAGCCAGTAGATTTCCCTTTGCAAGATCATGCCCCTATGCAGATTGATTTCTCTAATTCATCTATTATGTACATGGAAAATGTTCTTTGATGATTCCTACACAAAAAATCGATCACGTGTTGGGATTTTGTTTGTTACACCTCATGGGTAGACTATTCCTAAGTTTTATAAATTGCTCTTTCCATGTACAAATAACATAGTTGAAAATGAGGCATTGAAAAATAGGATCAAACTCGATATTGAATGGAGAATTATTGAGCTACACATATTTGGAGACTCTCATCTTATTGTCAACCAAATAAATAATTATTAGCAAACCAAAGATGAGAATTTAATCCCTTACAAGATGGTTTTTGATGCTCTATGGCACTACTCCACATTCATCACCTTTTAGAAAATACCTAGAGAAAAAAATAAGTTAATTAATGTTATGACAACCTTGGCTTTCTATTTGACAGCTACAAAAACATGAATTGGGATTTGGATTCTTGGTGGAAGAGCTCCATTACCCTACCTATTAATCCCCTAAAAACCATGTCATTTGCACCATCATTGATCATAAACAATCTCTCTATGCCTAGATCTATTCTTATCTTTGTGACCAAATCATCCCTGGTGACTTAAGCTATAACAAAAAAAAATCAACTCATCTATAATGCTTCCTATTATACCCTAATCTATGGTGACTTGTTTAGAGGGATTCTAGACACACACAAAAAACTTATTATGTGTCTAGAGAAAGATGAATCTAAATGTGCTCTAGTTGAAGTCCATGAGGGCATATGTGGGTCTCACTCAAATGGTCTTATGTTAGCTTTCAACCTACTAAGGGCTGGTTACTATTGGCCTACTATTAAAAAGGATGTTTTTAGTTATGCCAAGTCTTGTAAGAAATGTCAAATGCATGGGAACCTAATTCATGTTCTAGGTAGGGAGCTTATACCATTAGTTACACATTAGCCTTCTCAACAATGGGCATTTGATTTAGTAGGTAAGATCCACCCCAAATCATCAAGAGCTCAGAATTTTATCATCTCATCTATATATTATTTTATGAAATGGGTTGAGGTTGCACTATTATCTATCACTATAGGAAAAAAAATCTTGTTATTTATCCTGAATTACATTATTTGTTGGTGTAGTATACATTGGATAATTCAAAATTAAATATTTAAAGAAAATGCATAATATTTTTAGAATCAAATAGCATTGGTAATCCATATACTATCCCTAGGGGAATGGACAAGATGATGCATCATACAAAACATTTTTGAAGATCTTACACAAAATGGTTAACAAGTCAAGTAGGGATTAGCATCTTCAAATCAATCTTGCATTATAGACTTAGAGAACTAGTACACACACACCTTAAAAAAAAATTGACCTCTTGAGGTCAAGATTCCTTTACTTGGGATATCTCTAAAAGGTCGTGTGATAGATGAAGATTTCATAATTATGTGTCTACAAGAACTAGAATTTTTGGATGAGCATAGAAAAGTTGTCTTCAATTACATAATGGTTTATCATAAATGGATGTCACAAAACTACAATAAGAAAGTTCATCCTCGAGAGTTTGAGGTTGGAGACCTAGTTCTATATGAGAACTTCAAGATTCATCAAAATAAAGCTCAAGAAGGAAAGTTTTAACCTAATTGGTTGGGGCCATATATCATTACTATTATCTTTTGATCTAGTGCCTATCTGCCTTCTACATCGGAAGGAGATCAGCTCTACTAGCCTATCAACATTCTCCACCTCAAGAAGTTCTAGCATAATAGTATGTTGTCCTTGTCCTATGTCTCTCAACCTTCTAACAAGATTTTTCCCACTCGTCCCTCAATCCTTGTCCCTAGATAATAGTCTCTAATTATACATCTTTTAGCTTTTGGTCTCAAACTGCTAAAGTAATTTGTAGTTGATGCATCTCTACCTCTAGCTCCTTCACCCGCACTATGAGTGAACTACTGCTTTTCCCTCATTCCTCCTTTTGAAGATTATGACTTTTCACTCTACCTATACACTATTTTTTTACATTAGAAATGTGCACTTATCTAAACCATTATATCCAAAGAATCCCATAGATTGGAAAGCTTGGATGTTGGCCTAGAGCTCCCTAATCATGGAGTGCAAAGGGATACAATGAGCAATAAGATGGATCTTATCTAAGCCTAAAGAATGAAACCCCTTGTGAATAAACAATGAAATGTGAGATTCTAAGTCAAAGAGAAAGAATGCTAGTGTCCAAGAATTTCCATGGAATGCAATGCAACCATGCAAATACCTAAATAAGATGCAAAGAATGCAACTAAACTTGAAATATGTGAGTGTTAAATATCCTTCTAATTAAGCTATGTGAGTTACTCAATTGCATAAATGAAACTAAGCTAATGCATTTTAAAACTAGACTAAGATGTTATGCAATAATGAGAGAGAGAAGATAGAGTTTCTCCACAAATACTCCAAGAAACCTAGAGAAAACCTACAACATAAAAATAATTCAAATTTAGATACTTAGATGAGGAGAGAGCTCTACCATTTAAAGATGTATAGAAGATCAAAATCTAGAGGTATATGATCAAGGGTGGGTGTTGACTTTTAGCATGATTTCTGTACAAGAACATTTCCACCAATGAGAAAGAGATGACTTTTGTATCTCTATGTGAGACAAAAAAGTTTGTTCTTTTATTTTTGAATTAATAAAAATGCTTCATGTGTACTATTAGTGAATAGTTTTTCCTTTCAGTAATGCAAGTTAATGAACAAGGAAAACTCTCGCAATGATTAGTTTCCTTAAGTGAACTCTCTCTATTTTGAGGCACAACTCCCTCTTTAAAGGATAAACATTAATTTCCTTTATTTCAAAAAAATTTATCAAGTGAAATATTTTAACCAAAAAGAACTAAGGCTTTTAGAAATACTTTTCCATCTCTTGTGCAAAAGTATTGGAAGGATAGTATTGATTCAAAAACAAGCCTAAAGACTTATTTCGATATGTACCAGAGAATAACTAAAATAAAGATGATTGATTCCTAAACAATATAATCAAAACTATTCAAAAAATAGAGCATATCATCATTGACCATAATCATAAAAACATCCCATATGAAATGAAAGCAAATGATTAGTATGTATAACTATAAATGACCAATAACATATAACCTGTATCAAAAGATTTTTATATATATTCAGGTTAAAGTACAAAGTTGTGTCACCTTTTAGGCTAACTTGTTAGAATGAATGAATTTGAGTATTTCTATCCAAAAATCATTTTTTCTCAAACATATGATCTAGATAAATGCATTCTAGCTAAGTTATAGATCATCTCACATTTTTCCAATTGGAAATGTCTATTAAATGCATGTTTTATACTAGTTTGTATCCAATTACTAAAGAAATAAAATTATTTCAAAAAATTTAGCATTTCAATAACTCTTATTATTATATATGATTTTTTTTAATAAAATTTAAACACACCATTTTATAGAGCTCAAAGTCAAGTATATTTCCATATAGAGTTGATAGTGTTTTAATTAAATATAGTATATTATAATTTAAAATTTCTAAAAGCATGTATTTTAACACTAAAAAAGATGTCAATTTTGAAAAACAAAAAAATATTAAATCATATCAAAACAAAGTTAAAAATTATATGGTGTTCTAGAGGAGAGAGTCCTCTTTCAAAATGTATAATTTTCTTCTAGCTAGAATAGATTTGTTTTGAAAAATGTGGTGGGAGATGAAAACAATCGATTTTAGGTGAGTTGAAATTAGAATTTCTATAAAAGAGAAAATATAGGTCTAAAGTCAATTCTTTTTTTTTATTGTTCTAGCTATATGTGTTTTCTATAACATAATCTAAGTTCAAATGGAAATGAGTTTATTTCCATATAGTTTTATGGTGGGAACTAAACCCCTATTTTTCAGCATTTTTCAGCAACTAAAAAATCGTCTATAACAATTAGGAAAATATATCATTTCTTATTCCAAATAATTATTAAAAATTATAATCTTAAACTTCAACCATTTCTACAAATTTCATGAGTTTAATTCATTTTCAAATTTCAAATAATAATACCAGTTTTATTTCATTAAAGATGAATGATTATACTTTTGTTAGTCTTTCCTTTACAAAAGGGTGACACAGGCTTGTGCTTTTACCCATTCCTTGTTCATGTGAATAGCATAACAAAATTGGTTCAGTTAGAACCTACTTTGACCATTTAAGTTACTATCACAAAAATACTAGAGTATCAATACCAAAAACATTTAAAGTCTTACAATATATAGTCATGCAAGGCCCATAAAATAGTTATAAAACTAACTCTAATCAAAGTTGTAAATACTAATCTTAAAACCACAAAACAACTAGCCTAGGAACTAAAATATTAAATCATTGAAGCCTTGGTTTAAGCTAAGTAACTAAAATATTAGCTAAATTTCCGTTTGTCCTTTCTCTATTGTTTCATGGCCACCTACCATTTTCCAATCATTATAAGAAACTTTGAAATCCATACATTCCTTCTATTGTGGGACTCATAGATGTTTTGTTCTTAGCTGTCAAATGGTAATGACTCGATGGGCATGTTCCATCTTCTTAATATGCATCATCAAATGATCATTGCTGATAATAATTATGGAATATATGCGGGTCATGAATTCTAGGCTGGTAGTAGATATCTCTTTGGCCTCTTTGAGGGTTCGTAGCTTGTCCTAGCACTCAGCTTCTATCTCTTTCAAGTCTTTTATATATTGATCCTTATTGCCTAGGATTTCAACATTGATGCATTTAACATCATTATGCAGGATCTCCTTTAGACAATTGAGCTATTTGACTAGCTCTAAACATTCATCCAGGCATTGTTCAATGACCATATTCCTCTATTCCAAGTTGGTTCGAGAGACATATAAAAATTCTACATCAAATACATAATTCTACTTTTTAGCCAACAATTTTTCTGCTCCATATTCTTGAACTTCTATGATGTAAGCCTTTGCATGTAACAAATCTTTCCATCACACTTTATACCAATCATTTATTGCAAAGTGTCACTTCATCCTTTTTAGAAGGATCCTAATGCATTTCTGTATCGCCACTTGCTAGTCTTCTTGAATGTCCAGGGTTCATGAACCAAACCTTGAACTATTTAGAAGTTTATTTTCAATTTCAAAGCCACAGATATAGAAATTCAAGCATATGAAACCATAATATACTTCATCAAAAGGGGAAGGAGTGACAAAAATGAAGTTTCAAAGGAGTGTCAATTCGAGGTTTGGTTTCAAAATGCACCCAAAATTTAATGGGTTTTATGTTAACACCCAGCCTGACCACCACTTAGACAAGCTGGTTGAACTTTGAACATTGAACTCAATTAGTTCAGAGTTCAAGTTCAAAGTTAGAAAAAAGGTTTACATTGTAGGCTTGACAAAAATAGAAACTAGTGAATTTGAATATTGATCTTGATTGAGTTCAAGGTTCAGAGTTCAAAACCTAGAATGGGTAGGGATTCATTGAAAACTATTGAGCAAGAATATGTGGGGCTTTTACATGAGTAATAGCTAGCTCTAACTAGGGATGCAAACCATAAGGGATTGAAAATGAATTCAACATCTCTGGTTTTGTAATAATACAACTAACAAAAAGAGAACTAAAAGCAAACAAAGATGCAAAAAGATAAGCAAAAAACAAAAAGAAACATATGTACAAGAAAGGAAAGAGAACAACAAGCCTTAATATTGATAGACTTTAAGGTCCTACCCATTGTAGGATAGGGGAAGTTCTATTCCATCTAAATACTAGAGCATGAAAGAATTGGGGCTAAGAGCTTTCCTGATTCCAAAAGGGCCTTTCCACAGTGACTCAAACTTGTTGTGAGCTCCCTTTGGCTCTCTTTGCTTGTCCTAGAGAAAAACTTGATCACATTCCATAAATTTCCTTGGCCTAGCTCTATAGTCAAATATTTTCTTGACTTGCATTTGATGCTCTGTAATGTGATCAACTACTTTCTCTCTTTCTTCTTATGTCTTCATTAGATAAAACATCATTTTCTCTAGAGCATCCCTAAAAGTAGTATCTTTAATAGTCTTATGGATAGTTGTTGTGGCTAGTTCTAGTGGGGGTGCTAACCGAGCCTCTACACTATATACCAATTCAAAATGGGTTAGACCAATAGCTCTTTTAAGTGTTGTGTGATCTTCCCATAAGGCTTCATATAACCTTTTATTCCAATCCTTGGCCTTCTCTCTAACCAATTTTCTCATGATGATATTGAGATTCTTATTGGTAGATTTAGCTTGACCATTCCCCTATGGGAAATAGTCTAAAGCGTATGATAATCTTATCCCATTATCATAGCAGAAAAGTTATAACTCTTGTGAGGAGAATTTTTGGGTATTACTTGTTACTACTTTTTTAGGGACACCAAACTTGACTAAGATGTTCTCCTTTAGGAACTAGCACACTACTTCAGATGTTGTCTTCTTCACAGGTACCATCTTTGCCCATTTAGTCAAATAATTTGCAGTAATGAGGATATATGTCCTACACTAGAGGTAGGATTAAGCAGGCCAATAAAATCTAACCCCCATTGTCTGAAAGGCTCTTATATTACTGATCTCAAAGGGAGGGCCACTACCTTAGGTTTATCTGTAAAAATTTTGCATTTTTCACATTGCCCTGCCCACTTATATGCATCACCAAACATACCTGGCCAATAGTACCCACTATGAATAATTTTGAATGCTATGATGTTGATGAGTAATGACCCCCACATGCTTCATTATAAAAAACTTGAAGAAGTTTTCCTTGTTGATCTTTGTCAATACAACACAAGAACATGTCATCTAGTCCTTTTTTATAGAGAACATCATCCACTATCACAAATTTACTTGCCTTTAATTTCAAAGATCTCCTAGCCTCTCCAGTTAATTGCTTAGGACATTCATCATAAGTTAAATAAAAGACAATATTTGAGAACCACTCATCCTTTAGACCTACCAAGAGCATAGAATTTTCTTCATCAGGGGATCATTGTTGTTGATCATTGACAATGAGTGTACATAGTCTCTAAACCCTTACTAACTTAGTGGCTTTTGTTTCTAGATAAAATTCTTGGACTTTAGAAACTCGAGTTGTTTGGTTATTGACTGCTACTTCATGTTGTGTTAGAATACTTTTGACCATAGCATTTGGTACTAGAACTATGGTGTGGGAGTACAAGATGTAAAAAAAAAATTGTTTAACTACCTTTACTACTAAAAATGCTTATTTTTTAGTAAGTGAGTACATTAATTCATGTTTCTTAAGAGGAATACTCATGTAAAAAATGGGAATTTCATCTCCTTCATTTTTTTGTAACACAACAGCAAATGTAGTGTGTTCAATTATGTAGCAATGCATTACAAATATATATATATATATATATATATGTATATATATATATATACTCAGGGTGAGCTAGAACAAGTGCTTGAGAAATAGTTTTATTCACTTTATCAAAGGCTTCCATGGATTATTCACTCCATTTGAAGGTTGCCTTCTCACTAAGGAGAATAGCAATCAGCCTAGTAGTTTCTAAGAATTCTGACACAAGATTCCTTAGGAAATTAATATGTCTAAAGAAAGATCTGACTCTATTTTGATTAGAAGGAAGACATAACTATTGAATTGCCTTAACCCTTTCAAGATGAATCCTTATCCCATCTTCTAAAACTAGGTGACCAAGGACTTTCCCTTCTGTATCATAGAAAATGTACTTCTTTGGTTTTAGTGAGACACCATGCTCTCTACATCTCTGGAGGACAAGCTTCAAATTTCTTAGGTGCTTCTTTCTTCTTCTAGAAAAGATAGTCATATCATCTAGGTAAATGACAATGATTTTATTCAGCAAGTGACTAAAGGAAAAGTTCATGGCCCTTTGAAAATTCATGCCAGCATTTATTAATTTGAAAGGCATCCAACTATAGGCAAAGATACCCCATGGGATTGTGAAAGCAGTCTTATATTGATCTTTGAGGGCAACACTAATCTAGCTGTAACTTGAAAATTCATCCAAAATGGACATCATCTCAGAGCCTGCAACCATCCAAAGAATATGGTCCATGTTTGGAAAGGAAAAATTGTCCTTCAAACTTGCTTGATTGAGGTTTCTAAAATCAACACAAATCCTAATCTCGCCATTCTTCTTATGAATAGGCACTATGTTAGCCACCCAAGTGGAATGGTGAATAGGATAAATTATGTGAGCCTTCAACATTTTATCCACCTCCATGAAGATTGCATCAGCTATTCTAGGGTTATAATTTCTCAACTTCTGCTAAAAGGAGTAGCCCCTGGTTTGAGTAGAGTCTGGTGTTTGAACTTTCCCTATCTGAAATCCTTCAAATCGTCATAATTCTAGTTGAAGATGTCATTGAACTCCTTCAATAGCTTGGTAAATTTATTTTTTTCAAACTCATTGTAGCATTTACACAAATTAACCATCCTTGACTTCTCTTTGGTGTCGATGTTGACTTTGTCACAATCTCTAGACATTTCTGTCTTTTCTACCTCATTGACAACACTCCTATGAGGATTGCCTTTCCTATCAAATAAGGTTTCCAATGCAACTAATCCTTTGGGAATCCTATTACCTTTTAGTTGGAGCACTTCAATATCCTCATTTAAATTTCCTTCTAGGAAAAATTTATGGCATTCTAATGAGGAACCTTCAAAGAATATGTTTTTGAAACTTTCCTTCCCATGTAAGAAGGCATCTCCTTTGGCCTTCAATGTCTTAATGCTTTTCTTCTTAGCTTCTTCTACTCCTAGAAGCAAGGCCTCATATTTAGTAGTGTTATTTGTATTATCAAACTTGAGCTTGAAGGCATGGGGATCAATCTCACTTGCAAGGGAAATGACAAATGTCCCTACTCCTAAGCCTATCAAAGCATAGTTGCCATCAAATTATAGGGTCCATACACCTTAATCAATTGAACTTTTGGGTTGAGTTACCTATTCTTCTAGCAAGATCACATAATTAGAAAACTCAATTTCTTGATATAGGATGTGGCATCTGGGATCTTCTAAGGGAAATATTGTGTACTTGGCTTTGGGTTCAAGGTTTAAAACTACCTTTTTTCTACCAATTGATATAATTTCTTTGGACCAGTCTAACTTTACCTCTCCCCCTAGATTTTTACAAAAGGCTCAGCTTAATAGCATTCCATAGTTGGCAGGAATGTCTACAACCAAGATGGTTAACACAACTCTTTTCTTAGGAAATTTGGCTAGAGAAACCTATGCATCCTTAATCTGGCCTATGAGAGAAACTTTTTTGGAATCCATAGCATAACATTTTCCTAGAGTCTATGTGATTGGAAGATCTAAGGCCTTTTCTATGGAGGATGGCATGATATTGTTTGAAGCTCGAGAATCTATGATACAACTATTCAATCTATGACCATGGATGAACAAAGACATGTAAAATGGGGTGGGCTTGAGAATGGTAAGAATATCTTTAGCTAACATTTTATCTTTTCTCTCTATGAGTGATTTAGAGTTAGAGATAGCATTGTTCAACGGAAGCATTTGTGGTTGATTTGGACCTTTAACAAATTTTATCAACTTATCCAATTCATTACGATTTCAGTGTAGATAATCAACTCATGAAATTTGAATTCTAGAAGACATAAAAAATTCAACTATATCTAAGGAAAGTTCAAAATTATTTGTTTTTTAAAAATTTAATTCTAGAGAAGGATCCTTTGAAGTATCAGGGAACTTCTTTGATTGGTTATGCAAAGTCTTCCACTTTTTTATTGGGTTTGAGGTAAAAGGATCTTTAGGAATTTTACTCCCTCTTTGACCTCTTGTGAGTATTGTGCATGAAGGATCTTCAAGGGTGACATAGACATTACCTTCGCTTTAAAAATCTAACTCATATTTGAAGAAATAATTTATAGAGTCTCCAAGACCTCATGAGTCTTCTTCAACTAGAATCTCTTCTATTGTCTCCTTATTTGTATTTAATTGATTTGAATGGATCATCTCAGGATATGAGGCACCATTATAGTCATTAGTAGAGTGGAAGACACAACGATTTGATTTACTAGCTAAACCACCTTCAATTAATAATTTTTTATTTGTTGGTAGCATATTAGGTTGTCTTCCACCCACCCTTGCATTTGGGAATTTCATAGGGATGTCTTGATATGTAGTATTGATTTTTGGAATTTACCTCTTTATTATCATTACATCATTTAATAATCTATGAACCGAGAAGTCAGCTTGACCTAAGGTGGATGGTTGTGATCTTGAAGCTTGTATCTCCCTTCTCCATTTACCTGTGGCTAGAAGATCATCTTCCAACTCAATTGCTAGCCTTTCCATGGCAGAAATATTAGCTACTATGTCTCTTCTTAGGTGAAAACTAATGTATAGGGGCATTGCATTCATCAAAATTCTTTGCCATTTTCAGCATTTGGTCATTTAGCAGTAGAGATTTTATGAAGTATTTTATTGAACTTCACTACAAAATCACGCATGGGTTCTTGTACCTCTTTCTTGAGTTATGTCAATTGTAGCAAAAGGGTATGTTCATCATCTATTGATTTGAATCTAGCTTCAAATGTAGTTCACATTGAAGCCCAATCTATGATTGTCCCATTTGGGAGATGGTGAAAGCAATCTATTGTAGCATCAGTTAGGGTTTGAACAAACAACCTAACACCCACATTTTTTGTAGCAACTGCAAGAACTTTGTAAGTAGTGTTAAAGGCATTCAGGTCTTCATCAATGGACTTCTTCACATCTCCATTGAATTTAGGAAAGTTATCCCTGGCTCCCTTTGGGAGAGGATTTGGAGTAGGACCTAAAGTAAGAGGACCAACTTGAACAACCCAAAGATTAGCAACCATTCAAGGTAAAATGAGGTTCTGAGGTTGGGCATTGAAACAAGTGGGTACTAATGTCCTGGGTAAAATCAAAGCTTGCAAACTCACAGAAATTGGGGGTGATTTTTCAAGGAAAGTAGGTCTACTCATACTTTTCTTAGACTTCATATTTGGGTTAGATCAGGGGCAAAGTTTTGACTTCTTAAAAATTCATTAGATTGATCCAAAAATACTTTTCTCTCTTTATTCTGAGTATATTTACCGCCAACCAGTATGCTAAAATGAAAGGATTTTGAGTTAATGATATTCAAAGAGGTTGTTGGTCTAACCTTCCAACCACAATTTCTTCTTGAGAAATAGATATTACTTTAATGAGCTATGCTCTTTCTTCTTCTCTCTCAAGAACTTGACTAACTTACAAGAATTGCTCGACACATGTTTTGAGTTTCCAGGCTTGGGTGTTTAGGTCTGAAATAATATCTTCTTGGGTATTGTCAAATCCTAATCCTAGTTGAATAAAAGGAAAAATCTCTATGTGAGGTAAGACCATTCCTTATAACAATGTTGATCCCTAAAGGATTCCCCAGTAGAGTCGCCAAAAATTGTTAGTGAACAGTTTTTCCTTTTGGTAATGCAAATTAATGAGGGAAAACTCCCACAACAATTGAGTTCCTTTAATTGAACTCTCTTTGTTTTGAGGCACAACTCCCTCCTTAATAATAAACATTAATTTCCTTTATTTCAAAAGAATTTATCAAGAAAAATCTTTTAACTAGAAAGAACCAAGGCTTTTAGAAATACTTTTCCATCTCTTATGCAAAAGTATTGCAAGGATAGTATTGATTCAAAACCAAGCCTAAAGACTTATTTAGATATTTACCAAAGAATAATTGAAATAAAGATGGTTGATTTTGAACAATATAATCAAAACCATTCATAGAATGGATCTTATCATCATTGACCATAATCCTAAAAACATCCCATATGAAATGAATCCAAATGATTAGTACGTATAACTGCAAATGACCAATAACATATAACCAGTATAAAAAGATTTCTATATATATTCCTTGTTCATGTAAATAGCATAACAAAATTGGTTTAGTCTGAACCTGCTTTAACAACTTAAGTTACTATCATATAAATACTAGAGTATCAATACTAAAAACATTTAAAGTCTTACAATATATAGTCGTCCAAGGCCCATAAAATAGTTATAAAACTAACTCCAGGCAGAGTTGTAAATATTAAGCTTAAAACCATAAAACAACTACCCTAGGAACTAAAATATTAAATGGTTGAAGCCTTGGATTAAGATAACTAAAATAAATATTAGTTGGATTTCCTGGTTATCCTTTCTCTATAGTTGCATTGCCACCTACAATTGTCTAGTCCTTGTAAGAAACTTCAAAATCCACAATCTCCTTTTGTTGTAGGACTCCCAATCATTCTATTCTCAACTACCAGATGGTAATGACTCAATGAGCATGTTCCATTTTCTTAATCTACATCATCAAATGATCATTACTACTAATAATCATGGAATCTATTTAGGCTATGACTGCTAGGCTAGTAACAGTTACCTCTTTGGCCTCTTTGAGGGCTTGTATCTTGTCCTAGCACTTAGCTTCTATCTCTTTCAAGTCTTTGCTAGATTGATCCTTATTGCCTATAATTTCAACATTGATTCATTTTACATCATTATGTAGGATTTCCTTTAGACAATTGAGCTCTTTGACTAACTCTAAACATTCATCCAGGCATTGTTTGATGACCATATTCCTTTATTCCAAGTTGGTTCAAGAGACATATAAAAAGTCTGCATCAACTCCAGAATTCTACTTTTCAGCCAAGAATTTGTCTACTCCATATTCTTGAACTTCTTTGATGTGAGCCTTTTCACGTAAAAAATCTTTCCATCACACTTCATATCAGTCATTTATTGCAAAGTGTTACTTAATCCTTTTAGAAGGATCCTGACACATTTCCATACTACCACTTGCTAGTTTTCTTGATTATTCTAGGCTTGTGAACCAAACCTTAAACTATTTAGAAGTTCATATTCAAGTTCAAAGCCACAAATATAGAAATTTAGGTGTATGAAACCATCATAAACTTTTTCAAAAGGGAAAAGAGTGATGAAAATGAAGTTTGAAAGGAGTGGTAATTTGAAGTTTTTTTTCAAAATGCACTCAAAATTGCATGGACTTTATGTTAACACCAAGCTCGACTACCACTTAGACAAGTTGGTTGAACTTTGAACTTTGAACTTAATTAGTTGAGAGTTCAAGTTCAAAGGTATGAAAAAGGTTTACATTGTAGGCCTGATAGAAATAGAAACTAGTGAATTTGAATATTGAACTCAATTGAGTTCAAGGTTCAGAGTTCAAAACCTGGACTGGGTAGGGAGTCATTGGAAAATATAGAGCAAGAATAAGTGGGGCTTTTACACATGTAACATGTGCAACTTAGGATAGGGGTGAAAGGGGTATTTTATTTTATTTAAGTGTGACATGTTCCTTTTAATTAAATATGGACTTAGGATATAGTGTTCAAACTATAGGATAAAATCAAATGTTTGATTTTTAAAGATTTGATCTAGGCAAATAATTAAATAATTTAGCCAAAATGTTGAGAAGGGGGGTAATAGTCTAGGTAATAATTTTTGGGTGATTACATTTTCCCGTCTTTGACTAATGTGTGATTGATCTAGGAACACATTATGTCAAACAACAAAGAAGCCAAGTAGGCAATAGCAAATAGAGAGATTTGATTTTGAAGAATGAAATGCAGAGTGAGATAGCAAATCCTGAATGTATAGCCTAGTAGTGATAGTATTGAACACTAGAAGAGAGATGATATAAAAACTCAAGAAGAGTACTAACATCAAGCAAAGAATATAGATCAAGAGCAAATGGAAAGGCCAAGAATATGCTCTTGAGAAATAGATAGCCATAACAAGCAAGCAATTTGTAGTGATGATAGAATTATATTCCTGCCCCCTCAAAATTGAAATTGAAATAAGGTATAAGGGATGTAGAAATGAGAAAGATGTGATCAAATTGAGATAAAGAAAGGTCCATGATGATAGATATGCGATTAATACCAAAGAGTGAACACTGAGTAGTGAATATATGCTCCTACTTGACTAAGTTTGATAAAGCATCAGCATTAGGTCAAATCAAGTAGAAGGATGATTTTAAATTGAATTGAAATAAGAAAGAAGTGTGGGAGAGAGTATAAATGATGAAGGAATGAAGAAATGATGATGCCCTAGTGAGATTTGAAGGTTAGGTCTCAAAGGGTCATCCAACTACATAGAATTAGGGAGAAGTTTTAAAATATGATTTTGGCCATCAAGATGAACTCATATTTTGATTTTGATGGTTGTAGTTCAACTTTTTTACTTTTATGGTAGAGTATGAACATATATGATCTTGTTGTGATATATATTGATAGGTACTTAGGTGTTTTCATATGATTTTATTTGTGAAGATAGTGTTCCCATCTTTTCTTATTAGGGCCCCCAAGGTAGTGGAGCAGCAATTAGTGTGATATTTGAGTGATGAGTAGAGTTCACTGGCGACCATGTGGTTTAGGTGGTTTCTTCAGATGCCTCATATCTAGGAAAAACATGGTTTTTTGACAACACTTTCAGAGAGGTGTCATAATGAGCATAACACCTTCCATCTTCCTATTACAAAGGAGACTATCACACTAGAGGATGTGTATTGGATATCCCAAGTACCTTGCCATGAAGACCCAATGAGTTTGATGAGGTTGTTTTGATGTTTCATTTTTTCTTTGTTTTGATTATTATCATGAGTGTTGACATGAGTTTTTTTGTGTCACCAGCATACTATGATCAAACCTTAATAGAGGGCAGAGTTATAGTTGAGGCATTGTTTGATGATATCACTTAGACTATTATTTGAGCTTAGAGAGGTTGATATATGAGTATGGGGATTAATACCTTGTAGCTTACATAGTTTTTTCCTTCTTTGTGTAGGTCTTGATCATAGATAGGAGATAGAATGGCTTCCCATGGGGCTAGGGATGACTATTGATGGACCTAGTGGGACACCCAACGTGAATGGCATGGGGGCTAGTGATCTTGGCTGATATGTATCATGAACTCCATAAGATTATTTACCAAGAGGGATGGACATGGGTGTGCGGGGCCGTACTAGCATAGATATGGGCATGGGATCATATTGTGGTGATCCAACCAAGGGTACAACCAAGGGAGTATAGGTATCCCTATATATACATGTATTCAAGCTTCATCCCTTAGCCTCATAGTAGGGATGTGACATACTACTAGTGGTTTTTTAATAAGCTCTTAGGTTTTGAGTAGAGGCATATAGATTATGTGAGGCATGGCAAGAGGTTGTGGATGAGCTAGGGTACATATTTTATAGTAGGCCACTACTAGGTCGATATTTAGAGATAGTGGAGCATTTTTTCATCACACAAGTGTAGAGATAGTTTGGGTGGTGGTAGATAGTATCTACTGAGACTACCACATATGCCAAGTTTAGGGGTGAGAAGGGCCTTGGATGCTATGCTAGATTATAGGGTGGTCGAGGAGGACACAATAGCACTATAGTGGAAGTAGTGGGACTATCACCTAAGGGTGCCAGATGTAGAGGTAGGTCTAGCCTATGTATGGAAGATACAAAGATATCCATTCCTAAGGTTCATGGTGTCAAATGCATTACCCTATAGGGGCAAACAAAAGAGAATTTAGAGGAGAGAGAGGGGTGGTATCTCCTTAAGTGCATTGGGTAGCTAGAGTCAAGAATGGTCACGAGTGAAGATGGAGGAGGCCAAGGAGGAGGAGAAGGAGAGATTGGTTAGGTGGCCACGGGTGGAGAGATAGTAGCTAAGATAGGAGGAGAGGTAGTCATCACCTACCCTAGTCAAAGGAGGGGATGATATGAGAGATCAGTGGATTAGGGATTTGGAGGAGGAGCTTTAGCAAGCACGAATCACCATAGTGGTTCATGATTAGTAACTCATAGATGAGTGGGTATAGAGTGAGGCACTAAGGCAAGAGAGGGACATATCTAGATGAGAGTCTAAGTGTTATGGAGTGTGAGCGACCTACTATTATCTAGCATATGGTGGCATAGTGCCTCTGGGATAGGTAGTACCAGACTATTTAGAGAGAGTTGGAAGGTTAAAGGGGTGGTATAATTGTCAAATAGGACTCAAGTGCCACCACAGCCTCCTCCCATACATGAGGTAGGATTCAGTCATAGGTCTAGGGCTAGATCTAGGTTTTGATGCCCTTGTCACATATTGATGTATATTTTTGAGATAGCTATCCAAATTTTGGATCTCACATTATACATGTACTTGATTCATTATGATATATATGAGATACTAGATTCAATTTATTGCATTGTGTAATTTGTATCTTTTTTTTTTCATGTGATGGATTTGTATGGATGTTTCATCATTTTAATTTCTATGTAATGTTGTTATGTTTTCTCAAGCATGCTCATGTTTTATATTTATCTGTGGATGGATGTATCTCTCTCATATATGTGTTTAGCTCTCATATTATGATGTATACCCATGTTTTGGAAATGTGATACTTGGATAGATTAAATATAATGATGAGATTAACCCCTTGTGATGTTAGGTATAGAAGAAGCATTGAGTGGACATGATCGATGAGGAGTGAAAGATATGATCAAGGAGGAATGAGAAGAAATGAATGTGGTTAACTAACGTGTATGTGAAAGATGAAGAGAGAGAAATCTCCATATGCAAGATGCAAGAATAAGCTAGAATGATCCTTAAAATGCAAAGTAGTATGCAAAGAGTTTTACTCACACGGAACACATAACTTTTAGATTCTAATTTCATCATTGAGCTTTATTAGAGACATTGAAAAATCATATAATTCTCACTAGTATAACTATGAGGATATGAATATGATCTATATTAGATAGGTATATGGGAATCCAACCTAAGCATCAAAGATACATAAGTCAAGATGAATAATGCAGTTAGATTCCCTAAGTTTAGTATAGAAAGATTAGACATGTATCAAGGCATAAGTGTCAGGATAACCCCCAAGTGCAGTCTTGTGAAAATAGACAAGGATGATATATTGTAGATCCTAAATGTCAAGTATGACAAGCATGAATACTCACAACATTTTACATTAACAAGGTATACCCAAAAGTAGAAAAAAAATAAAACATGTCACATGACCCCATTTTTCTATTCCATGACATCCTTCAGAGACTATTAGGGAGGGAATACTCAATAAAGAAATCATCCTTAGGTGTAGAAATTTGATAGGCACCAAATCTGTATATAGTAGTGACAATGTGTGGACCCAACTAGTTTGGCTCAAACTTAACCTTCTTTTCTCTATTATGTTGGTTCTTGGGGTTCTCTCACAAGCTCACCCACTTGGAATTCACACAGATGGACCTTCTTATTATAGCTGGTAGACATTCTCTTTTGATAAGCTTGCATGTGGTCAAAAGTAGCCTTTTGGCACTCATATAGAGATTCAAGCTCATGAATTCTCATAGGCTATGGTTCTCATCAGTGATTAATCCATGTAAAGATACTTGAAGAAAAGGAATCTTGACTTCTAATGGGAGGACAGCTACAAAACCATAGACTAAAGAGAAGGTCAAAGCCCCAGTAGGAGTTTAGATGGTTGTTCTATAGGCCAATAAAATCAAATTAATCCATAAGTATTAGTCCCTTCCTAACTTCTGAATTGTCCTATGTAAAATATTTAGCAATGTTTTGTTTGATGCCTCAACTTGGCCATTTCCTTGGAGATAGTATATTGAGGACCAATGTTGCTTGATTTTGAATTTTTTCCAAAGTTATTTTACGTCCTTATTTTTAAACTTCCCTCCATTATTAGTGACTATGGAAGAAGGAATACCATAGTAGTAAATGATGTGATTCAATGTGAATAGGGCAACATGTTTTCTTATTGCAACAGATGGTAGAATAACTTTGACCCATTTTGTAAAATACTCAATAGTTATGATTCTAAACTTATGTCTACTAGATGAGCTGGGATGTAACTTACCAACTAGATCAAAGGCCCAATGTTGGAAAGGCCAATGTATGATAGATGGGATAAGTTCACATCTAGGAGCATGAATTAAGTTGCCATGTAATTAACACTTTATACACAACTTAGCATATATGACAGCATCGACCTACATAGTTGGCCAACAGTAACCCACCCTAAGAAGTTTCTAAGAAAGTGCAAGGCCATTAGAGTGTGACCTAAAAAAAATTTCATGGACTTTAGCTAATTCCTTTTTGGACTCATCTATCTCCAAACACCTAAGGAGTGTTATATCTAAGCCCTTCCTATATAAGTCACTAGAGACAAGGGTATAGTCTGAGGTGCTGTGAATAAGTTGGCATTTTTTATTGCATGTAAAGTTTTGAAGAATAATTTGATCACAAAAGTAGGATAAAATGGTAGAATAGTGAGGGGAATCATGAGTGACAATAATGAAAATTAATTTGTCATCAAGGGAATCATAAGCAGGGGGGCATAGTTCTTCCACTAGAAACTCAAAGCAAGATTTATGTTCTTATAGTTGTAAGATAGACGTCAAAGTGGCCATAGCATCAACAGCTTCATTTTTTGCCTTAAGAATTTGTTGGAATGTGACAAATGTGAATTAATTTGATGAAGTGTTGCTCTGATACCACTTGATAGAGGGCCACTCTAATACCACTAATGTAGATACGCCTCTGATACCACTGACGAAGGGCCACACCACCCTTACCAACTCACAACCAATAATGCAACAATATGAAGACAATTTTATTATACCTGAAAATTCAATAGCAATTACAATAACATTTTTCCAAGATCTCTCAAGATCCAATCCAAACCCAAGCTAGTCCAGATCCACACTCTAGTAGAAACCTCTGAGATCTCAACATGTGCTCGCAAGCCACCAAGCAACCTCCTTGTTTCTAAACCATAGTCACTAGCTCTTCTCACAAACCTAATCCAAGATCCAAGCTTCACCTTCCACAACTTTCACCTTTCCAAGCTACTCCTTGAGCTTCCACTTCTCAAGCTTCTCCTTGAGCTTCTCCTTGAGCTTCCACTCCTCAAGCTACTCCTTGAGCTTTCACCTTCTTCTCGAGCTTCTACTCCTCGAGCTTCTCCTTGAGCTTCTCCAAGCTTGATTAGAAATGTTCATATGCCTTGCTTAAATAGGCACTTACCACCCAATACATGACTTATCCACAACCTTCTACACAATATCCACAATCTTCTAAAACTTCCATAACTTTCTAGAATTACAACTAAGCACCACCATGTGGCCCAATTAGAAAATTACATTTCCTTTATGGATCACAACAAATATTAAATGCAAGATTTAAGAAACTTTCCACAAGCTTCTAAGATGCCACCTACACACCTCGATTAATGTAATGACAACTATTTTTCTTATTTTTCTATTTATGCCACCTATGCACCTCGAAAATAAAAATCCTCTCTTTCTTTTATCCTTTTTTTTTTTAAAATTATTTCTCCTCAAATTTTTGTCACTTTCTCTCTCCAAGAAAAAATTATTTTTTTTTTTCCAAATTTTTTTTTTTTTTTTTCCCAATAATTTTCCAATGCAAGATGCTCCTGCATCATAATTCCTCAAGGCATCAACCAAATTTTTATAAGTTATAAGCTTGTCATATTTAGTTTGGTACTCATTGTTCACTTGGTTGATGATTGTTTACATATCAGTCAAGTTTTTTATTAGTGACAATAGTTATTTAGATTTTGTATGGCTACTAAGCTCATTGAAAAATCTACAATGTTTTCCATGTAATTCAATAGCCACCAAGCTCTACGGTTGCTACCGATTCTTCTGGACTAATTCCAATCACCATTGAGCATTCCAGTGGTTACCAAGGGAATTCAGTTAGTGTGAAGTCTAGCAATTCAACCCGAGCACTCCAATGGTTACCAAGCTTTGCAATTTCTATTGAGCTAGCAGTTCATGTGATGCGAAGCTAGTGTTAACTGAGCCATATGTGAAGTTAGTGTTTACTAAGTGAAGTCATGGTAAACTAGTAATTTAGTTTGTGCCAAGTGACATAGTATTTACCAAGTCACTAGTGCAGACCAAGTTCAAGACTACTTTGAGGTGATTAGTATGGACCGAGCTTCTACTTCTACTGAATGCATGACAATGTTGACTAATGATAGTGGATGTCGAGTATAAGAACTTCACCAAGTCAATCTTCAAAACTCGAGTGTCTTCATATGGGCTGACTTTGTAATATTGGTGTTAACTTGTATATTGGCCAACTTTGTAATTTTGTAAATTGGATTGGTATATATGTAATGTATTGTATCATATCCAATGTGTGTGTGAATATGTAATTCATTAATATAAGCAAGTAATAATGCAAATGAGATCAAGCAGTAGATAAAGTATATATTGAAGGCCATATCAAAAAAGGAGCAGCAGAGACATATCCATTACAAAAGGTGATCAGTACAATCAAGGAATCTCTATCAACAAATCAGTTATAAGTCAAAGATCTACTATTTCATTCTAATAGGTGAATTAGTCTAAATTTTTTAACAAGGTAGAATTAACAGTCTTTCTTAAATCTCTTAACAAAGTGCATACTTTATTGTGTGTTTGTAAAAACCTCTAACAAGGTGGACCTAGTAGTCTTAATTTGCTCCTAATAGGGTAGATCATCAGAAGTGATCATTGTAAGCCTTAACAAGCCAACTTTATGCTACAATATTGAAGTTTTGTGGGTATCATCCCCACCCCAGTTTTACTTTCTATTTGGAAAGTTTCTGGGTCACTAAATTATTGTGTTGAAGTGTTATGAATGTTTTATGTTTTCAATTTCTCATGCATGAAATTAGATCAACAAATGATAATTGGTATATTGCTATAAAGTGTTAAATTTGATAAAGTTTTAGAAGTTACTGATTCACCCCTCCCCTCTCAGTAACTTAGCATAGTCTTGAATACTTCCAACAATTAGTATCAGAGCTTTGTGGTTCTCAGGAGAAAGTTTAATAGCTTGAGCAAAGACCAAGAATATGGAGATATTTAGACTTGATAAGGCAATTGACAATGAAAACTTGGATCTAGAAATGGCCATTGCACAACTCAAGAAAGCTAAGGAGCAACTTTCCCAATCCCTGAAAAGAAGGAAGTAACTTGCAAATCAAATGAATGATCATCAATACATTAGAGAAAGAATTGAAAAAAATTCTCCTTCAAGTAGTTCAAATGAAGCAAATGATGTAATCAAAGAACACCTAGAGAAGAATGGTTCCCTACAAGAAGAAGTAAGAAAGCTCAAAAGAGAACAATAAATTCAGTCAATAAGGCTATGTGAAATCTTGGAACAAAGGAACAAGATGAAAGAAGAAATGGATGGAAGAAATAATGAAATCTAGAACTAATCCCTTCAGCATGCAGATCTTATGGATCAAATCTCCAATGCAAATAAGGATATCATGAGCCAAAGATAGATTAATGAAAGATTAAGAAATGATCTGAATGTGGAAAGACAAATCAATGAAAGAATAAGAAATGAGCTAAGGTTTGAAAAGAAAATTAGTGAAAGATTGAAAAATGACCTAAACACTGAAAAGAAAATCAATGAAAGAATGATGAAATCTCAAGTAGACATGAATCAATTAAACCAAATGAATGAGTAGAATCTCTATAGGCAAAAGGGTAAAATAGGAATTAGATGCAAAGAAGAAGGTGAATCCTCCAAACAAGGTGCTTAAAGGAATCAAAGACCTACTTGCAATCACTGTGTTAAGATAGATCATACATCAAGAAAATGTTGGAGTAATGGTAAAAAAAAAAAATCAGTGGTAAATGCTACATTTGCAGTCAGCATGGTCACAACGCTAATGAATGCAAAGAGAAACCAAAATTTGAGGGCAAGTGTCACAAATGCAAGAAACAAGGTCACAAGGCATCAGATTGCAAAACTGAGTCATTCAATCCAACAGAGCAAATTGTGAAAGTAATATTTGGTTGGGACTAGAACACTTGGTGTAGATGTCATTACTGTGGAGAATATGGACACATTGACATGAATTGTGTTAAACATCACATAAGGAAAAGAGATACTACCATAGGATGTTTTACTTGTATGGAACTTGGTCATCT
This sequence comes from Cupressus sempervirens, assembly GCA_028749045.1. NCBI lineage: Eukaryota > Viridiplantae > Streptophyta > Pinopsida > Cupressales > Cupressaceae > Cupressus > Cupressus sempervirens. Next base: position 405,346,364 of record CM053790.1, read on the forward strand.
AGCCAAGAATTTCATGAATATAGGTAGAGTTGAAGATGAAAAGAAAGCAAAAGTAGATAACATTCGAAAGCAGATGAGGTAGTAATGGATTCCTGAATCTATCAAAGAAGCTAGTTCAAGTAATGATGGTCATGTCACTCAAGAAGTGGGTGACTCCACCATTTTCAACTAGGTTTCCAAAGGATAACTGGAACTGCACTATCAAGATCACATTCAAACAGTTCCAAATTGAAAGGTGACAAAGATCCAAATCAGTATTCAAGATACAAAAGGATCACTAAGAAAGAACAATATCAGTTATCACTAAGTTACCTTCTCTATTGAGTAAGGTCGAGTCATAGCCTCTACTAAGCAAGGTCGAGAGTAACAAGTCAAACATGGTTACTGAGTCATGAAGCCTTCATCAAGTAATCAATTGAATAGTGGATGATAGCCTATCGAGCATAATGTCAAGCATGATGTCATCATAGCTACCTTTGTACTGAGCATTAATGGTGAAGTTTTAATAAAAAGCATGAAATCGAATTCATTTTTCACCATGAAATCTAAGTGCTATTACAAAGAAAGTGAATTCCAGTGTGATCAAGCGACTTCAAGTGAATTTGCAGCAACATTTTCAAGGTTTTGATAATTTTAATGAGTAATCATGGCATCTAGTAGTAGCAAAGCAAAGAAAGGGTCTAAGATGTTGGTTCGAGGAGTCAAGTGGAAAGCACCAGACTTCAAACTTGCACCCGCAATTGTAGAAACCTTCAACCCAAGCAGAGCTCAATCACAAATCCCACCTAAGGTACTCCTTATTAATGATATTTGAACTCATTTCAAGTGTTCTATTCATGAAATTAGAACCCTATAAATAGATGATGCCCTAGGAGAATTGTGTGTTAATGGAGTTCTCAAACTTGAGCATAAACATTTGGAAGACAAAGGTTTGACCCACATTCCTCACATGCCCTGAGGTTTTCAAATCAAGTGGAATAGATACATTCTAAGCTAGGTGCATAATGGTTAACTATGGCTTGAGAAACTAGTTTTTATTACTAAGAAAATGATTCATCACATCACTATCCTCCCCATGCCCACCAAAGCCAAAACCACCAAAACCCTAGGTTGAGCCGAGCTGGAAAAGAAAACCTTAGCCAAGTGGGATGGAAGAGGCATGAAAATTAGCAGTGTAACTCATGTAGAACTAAAATTTGAGATACATGTGATAGCTTACAAGATATATAGTTCAAGCCACCTCAATATTGTATCATGTGAAGCTATGGACCTAGCTTACAAAGTTGTGAAGAACAATTTATCTTATGACTTGGCAGACCTTTTGTTGAAGCAATTTAACAAAAACATGGAAAGCATTGAAACTTCTAAGAACAACCCCTACAAATTCAGCTCTCTATTGATTTGTTTGTTCTTCTATCTTTAGAAGTTCTTCCCGTCCAAAGGCATGGTAGTATGGAGGAAATATGTGCCTATACTATATCAAATTAATGAATACATTGCAAAAATGGGAGAGAATTTTGTTAGCATTATGGGAAACTACTTTGAAGTTTTCAAAGAGAAAATGAATAACAGACTCAGAATTCCTAAGAAGCTGGTAGAATATTACAAAGATGATGTTTGCTTCATGGTAGACTGTGACAAAGTTTACATTCAAGCAGTAAAGCCCAGAATTGTATGGGTAAAACCTCTTCCCTATGAGGTAAACATTGATGAAGTAAAAGACATTATTGAAGCTCTGATTAATGAACCTATTGATCCAAAGGCACCACACTTTGGAACATATGATGAGGTAAAGGAAAGGATAGAACTTGAGATAAAGCTCATCACAAGTAGTTAACAAAGGCAAGAGGAGGATAACAAAACTAAAATCAAGCACACCTCTTATCTTAATTAAGGGCAAAGGAGAAGATATAGATGAAGAGGCAGATGATGAGTCTAAAAAGGAAGAATAACCCTTGAAGAAGAAAGGCAAGGTGATCATCACCAAGCCACCTAAACCATTTATTGTAGTCTTAACAAGGAGGTCTAGAAAGATAGGTAGTGATATTGTCTTTAGAAAATCTCCTCCCACCTTCCAAGAAAAATTGAAACAAATGGAAGAAGGTGCAGGCATAACCAACTTCAAATCCTTGAAGTATGAAACCAAGATAGAGGTAGAAAAGAAATAGGTTGAAGAACTGGTCTTAACCAAAATGGAAAAATGGAAGTATTCACTAGATCAGATAGCCTCCCAAATCTCTAATCAATTATTAGAGAGAATAAAGCCAAGATGGGACTTTGTAATGCAAACATCAAAAGATATGTATTCACACACCCTAAGGCAATTGCTACCTAGCATGACAGATGCTGAGGTAAAAGTTTCCTTAAATAAAAATGAAGATAAGATGACTCTTAGGTTTAATACTTGTTTAATTTTGATCAAGGATATAGAGCATGTGGTTAAGAATGCCACAAGCATGTGGAAGAATGTTTATCATTTGCATAAACAAAGTGACTTCCCAGTAGATGTTAAGGATGATGATAGAGATGATGAGGAAGAAGAAACTTACACTAATCCCACACATTTTTACAATGAGGAAGTTTAAGAAGATAAAGAGGAAGAAGCTACCGAGAAAGACAAAGAAGATAATGAGGAGACTGACCCTATGAAGATAGTGGTGCAGAAGCACCTAAAGTAAAAGAACATGAGAAAGTTAAGATTCCTTTTTTGAGATATTTAAATCCATTTGAGTCATTTATATTGTATTTGGGTCAATTTGTAAAGGGTATGAAGCCATTTTTTCAAAATTGTAAAAGTTGCATAAAAAGTTGTAAAATGCAACATTGAGAAAGTTGCTAATAATACAAAAATGATGTAAAAAGGTATATGGTTGGTCTTGAGGGTAGTTAGGAAGGTTTATAACTATCAAATGGATATAAATACCATTTTATGGTTAAACCAAAACAATTTTTGAGAAGAAAAAATATTTGTATACATTTTTGGTGCATTCTATTATTGTTGTTTTGATTGGTGTTTTAGTTTTAGTGTTATTTCCAGGTCTTGTACAGAAATGTACAGCCTAGAAACTATGTAATATAGTAATTTATAGATAAAATAATGAATCCTCCTTCTCATTATTTTTCTTTGGTTCAAATTTATGAAGAAATGAATAGTTTATGATCATTTTGGTGAAAATGGGTATTTGCAGATTTGAGATTCTCTAAATACAGTCATATTGCAGCATGTAGTACGGACACATTTTTAAGACTCATGACCTCTAATAATATTCATTGGAAATATATGTGAACTATATTTTATTTCCAATTGGTTTGAATCATTTTCATTTATATTTGTGAAAGTTATGAAGATTTGAGTGAGAACTGGTTTATAAATGCCTTCAATGGTGTTGTAGACAAAGATTTGATCGTATACAATGATTTATGAATGGGAAAAATAAATGGCTTATATATTTGGAAACTAAACTCACAAATTGATGCTATGGAATTTTTTTGGTGTTATTTGAATTTTTTTTGTGAAATATATTTGATGCCCTAGACAGGGTTACTATTTTTACTTCTGGTTTATGATAGAGAAAATGGATCTTGATACAAAGACCATAACTTGTAATTGGTTAATTGTATGGGTATAATATTTGATTATGTTTTATTATCCCTAATTTTTAACAATTCTTTCAAAGGTTTTGGCAAGAAAATTTTGAGAATGAAAGTTATAAATAATATAATCAGACATAGAAATCTAATTGTGTGAATGAAGATGTTGTCTTTGTTGGTGTATAATGTAAGGGTTCTCTATTGAAGTCTTTGAGATGTACTTAGTTCCTTGAGGGTGTTCCAACCTATTGTGAATACTTTGAGTTGATTAAATATTCCTTGAAGGTAAATATAGAGGGCCATGCATCAGATAGCAGCTGCAGTCATTGCCTCACTTCCTCACTCTCCAAGTAGACTAGCAGCTACATCAAGCTCGGAGATAGCTTCAGCAAGTTTGATTATGATAAATACAGGTACTTCAAACATACAATCACTCTTCACCACCACATAGCTCAGAACATCATTGATAGAAATGTCTACCACTTCATCTACTGAGCTACAGCCTCCCTCTTCTTCAGCTCCTAAGTTGCAGTCATCAGTAATGGATATAGTGGCTTCTACAATTTTGAACTCATCAGCAATAAGTACTTCAATTTTGAATACTAAAATTTTATCTACTTTAGTTTTGGATTCAGCAAGAATTCTTGTTAGTATTCCATTAGTTAGTACTATATCAATCTTCACAGCAAGTCCTAGTATATCCACAATTGTCTTCATCCCAGATACAAAGGCATTAAGTACAAGGATAGTTGAACCTAAGGCTCAATCAAGTACAAGATTTTTGAGTAGCGGTAAAGAAATAGAAGAGGATATAGACCTAGATGAGGAAATAGAAATTCCCAAATGGTACTTTGATAATCTCACTGTGGATCAAATGCATATAGTTGGTCAACTCCTCCAAAAGAAGGCAAAGCAGAAGAAATTGAGAGAAGAAAGAGATAGGAATATAAAATTATTAATGATGCCAAGAACATTTTGTCTGAGGTAATAGGTATTAAGATAGGTTCCTCTCAACCTATTTTATTGCAATTAGAAGAGGTAGTAGAAAAGTTTAATGAGGACACTAGTGGTCAAGATAAGTTAATTGAGAAAGTAGAAAATAAATTGGATAGTAAAGTGCTTGAGCACATTGCTTAGCAAATTGTCATGCAACAAGTTGAGCTTTCATCAATTTTGACCAATATTGAAACCTCTTGCACCAATGTGACATCACTTTTTGTGAATTTATGTGATGTTACTGAGTTCACAAAGGAGATAAAGAGAAAACTAACAAAGATTGATGAAGATCTGAAAGCCAATGCACAACAATTGCAACTTGACTCTAGTTCAAGCTCTGCACATCATATGAAGATCAGATTTCTGTCAAACATGTAGGTAGAGTTGTTGAGAGAAGAAGCAAGGATCTAGTCTACATTGATAGATATTCAAAATATGATCCTTCTTATCATGGATACAATGTAGAAACACATTGTTTACTCAAAAACCTTGATCCATGACAATAACTTCTCTATTGCAGATCACATGATAGAACTCTCTGCAAAAGTTCAAATTGCTCTCCATACATGCAAGATTTTACAAGAAAATTGGGATAAAACTCTAACACTCATTCTTAAGGTACATTCTAAGTTTCCATCTCATTTTGGTGTCTCTATTTAAATAAGCTTTGAATAAATCTTTGGCATTATTGTCAAAAAGGGGGAGAGACTATGTATAGTGAGACATTATGTATATTGTATGGGGGAGAATCATGCAAAGGAAGAAAATGTATATCACAGAAGAGAATTTTGTAGATATGTTGTATAGTATAAGTATATACTTACAAAGACAATTTTTGAAAAATCTCAAAATAGTATACCCTTCCAAGCCAGTATCACATGGTGATGTATATAAGTTGTGGCTAATAAGTGTTTTTGTCACTAATGCCAAAGTGGGAGATTGTTGACATATCAGTCAAGTTTGTTATTAGTGACAACACTTATTTAGATTTTGTATGGCTATTGAGCTCATTGAACAATGTATAGTGTTTTCCATGTAATTCAGTAGCCACTGAGCTCTACAATTGCTATCGAGTCTTTTGAGCTAATTCCAATGGCCACCAAGCATTTCAGTGGTTACCAAGGGAATTTAGTTAGTGTGAAGTCTAGCAGTTCAACCTGAGCACTCCAGAGCTTTGCAGTTTCTACCAAGCTAGTAGTTCATGTGATGCAAAGCTAGTGTTAACTGACCCATATGCAAAGTTAGTGTTTATTGAGTGAAGTCATGGTAAACTAGTAATTCAGTTTGTGCCAAGTGACATAGTATTTACCGAGTCACAATGTAAACCAAGTTCAAGACTACTTTGAGGTGATTAGTATGGACCGAGCTTCTACTTCTACTAAATGCATTATGATGCCAAGTAATGACAATGGATGTTGAGTATTAGAACTTCACCAAGTTAGTCTTCAGAACTCGAGTGTCTTCATATGGGCCGACTTTGTAATTTTGTAAATTGGATTGGTATATATGTAATGTATTGTATAATATCCAATGTGTGTGTGAATATGTAATTCATGAATATAAGCAAGTAAGAATGTGAATGAGATCAAGTAGCAGATAAAGTATATATTGAAGGCCATATTAGAAAGGGAGTAGCAGAGACATACCCATCACAAAAGGTGATCAGTACAATCAAGGAATCTCTAGAAGCAAATCAATTGTAAGTTAGAGATGTATTATTTCATTATAATAGGTGAATCAATCTAAATCATTTAACAAGGTAGACTTAACAATCTTTCTTAAATATCTTAACAAAGTGCATACTTTATTGTGTGTTTGTAAAAACCTCTAACAAGGTGGACCTGGCAGTCCTAATTTGCTCCTAACAAGGTAGATCATCAGGAGTGATCATTGTAAGCCTTAACAGGCTAACTTTTTGCTGGAGTATTGAAGTTTTGTGGGTATCATCCCCACCCCAGTTTTACTTTCTATTTGGAAGGTTTCTAGGTCACCAAATTATTGCGTTCAAGTGTTATGAATTTTTTATGTTTTCAATTTCTCATGCATGCAATTAGAACAATAAATGATAATTGGTATATTGCAATAAAGTTTTGAATTTGATAAAGTTTTAGAAGTTACTGATTCACCCCTCCCCTCTCAATAACTTAGCATAGTCTTGAATATTTGCAATAGATGACAAGTTGAGAATCTCCATAGATATGCAACTCTTTTATTATCCATTCTAGAGCTATCTTGATTCCATTAAGCAGAGCTTCATATTCAGTGATATTATTTGTGCATGGAAACAATAGTTTGTAGGACTTTGGGATAGTGTATCCATGAGGTGTGACAAACATAAATGCAACCCCAACACCATTTTGAGTATGTGACCCATCAAAGAAAATCTTCCAAGTTTTGTCTATAAGTACATTATTAGGAACACTATCTGTGATGGGAAATTTAGCCAGCTAATCACTAATAGTTTTTCCTTAATTGGCCTTACACCCAACATATTGAATGTCAAATTTGGAAAGAATCATCATCCATTTTTCCAATCTACTCATAAGTATGAGAGATACTTTAGAGGATCAATTTTGGCAACTAGTTGTGTGGTATGAGCAAGCATGTGGTGGCAAAGTTCTTCTGATGCAAACACTATAGTGAGACAATATTTCTCAATATTTTTATAGTTAAGATCATAAGCTACCAACATGTGGCTGATATAGTTTATGGCCCTTTCTTTCCCAGTTTCATCATGTTGTGTTAACAGATTTCCTAGGGAATTTTTCATAGCTAAAATATATAGGATTAATGATTTCCCTTGAATTGAAGGCATGAGAATACGTGGCTTGGATAAGTACTATTTTATTTGTGCCACTCTTTTCTCATATGCTTCATTCTATATGCATGTTGATTCTTTGTGTAGATTCTTGTTAAATTGTTTTGACCAATTAGCTAATTGAGAGATGAACCTCCTAATAGACTGAAGGTATCCTTGTGGACTCCTTAGTTGGCTAATATTTCTAGGAGGTGTCATCTCCATAAATGCTTGTACCTTTTCTAGATCAACCTCTATTCCTTTAGCTGAGATGATGAACCCCAATATTTTTCCAGATGTAACACCAAAAAAACATTTCTTTGGATTAAGCCTAAGTTGAAATTATTCCATACAGTCTAGTATTAGACTTAGGTTAGACAAGTGAGTTATTCTTTGTTTAGATTTTGCTAAGGTATGATCAACATAATCTTTTATGTTTTTGTGCATCATAACATCAAATATTATGGTCATAACCCTTTGATATGTAGCTCCTATGTTTTTAAGGCTAAAAGGCATGACATTCTAGCTAAAGGTTCCCCATGCACATCTAAAAGCTATTTTTTCTTGACCTTCGAGAGCTATTTTGATCTGATTATAGCCTAAAACTCCATCTATGAGGGAATATATTTCATAACCTATTTTCATGTCTATTATCATGTCTATTTTTGGTAGCAAAAAATTATCCTTTGGGCATGCTTTATTTAAGTACCTAAAATTAGTGCATACACAGATGCATTTGTCATGTTTTGAAACAAGGACAATATTTGAGATCCATTTGGCACAATCAATAGCTCTAATGAATTTGGTGCTTAGGAGTTTTTCTAACTCAACTTTCACAAGTAGGGCCACATGTGGATACATCTTTCTCAATTTTTGTTTAGTAGGTTTGATTCCAAGAGCTATAGAGAGATGGTGCATAATAAGATCTATATCAAGTCTAGGCATGTTAGCATAAATCCATGCAAACTTGATCTTCTTTTCCTAAAATATTTGAGTAAACTATTATTTTTCTTCTGCTACTAAGTATTGAGCCACATGTATGATTTACAAGATTCTACGGTACCAAGATTGATTGGTTGTGTTGATTCTATCAAAATCAATGATCTATCCTAGATATAACTTGGAAGACTACCCAATACCTCATCCTCATGCACCTTAAAGATTTTTTTACCATTTCATATGTATTTTTTTTTTCTTTTTTTAGTTTAGATACCACCACAACGTGGTTTTTTCCATCTAAAGGCTTATTTTTCATTTTTCTCTTTAGTTTGTGACTAAGGTATTGGATGTTTGTTTCGATCATGTTGACTATTATTTTTTTGGTAGAAGAAACCATGGGTCCAATGGCATTGAGGTATCATGAAATCTCATAATCATTTTGGAATAAGGGTAGCTTTGGTCTTTGATTTTGACTAGACCAATCTATGAGATCTGGGTGCATGAGGGAAAGAAAGGTGGAAGCTTCAAGATTTTTGATATAGGAGGAGTCGTCTCTGGTGACAAGAGAGCTCAAACTTATAGAGAAATCTCCAAAGGAGTCCAAATTAGGAGGAGACCTAGAGACATCAGTGTGGTCTACTAAGGCAAGTTGTGAATCCAACTCATTTGACCCTACATGAGACTCATCAACTATGTTCAATTGGGTAACATAGGCATGTATCACATCCACATCTAGTTCATAAGAAGTATCAGAAAGGGACTCCCCCTCATATTCATGAGAGTCTATACTTTGAGCATGATCCACAAGTCGAGCTATGTTTCTTCTAATTCTCTCAGTATTAGGATCTTCACCATTTGATTCATCAAAGTCAGGTTGTCTAGATGTGGATGCTTCAGCACTATGATATAGAATAGCATTTCATCTCTTCAAAGAAGGGAGGTAGAAGGAGTGAGGTCCTCTTCATGTGTCAAAGTAGTAGCTACATGTTGAGTGTCATCTTTGAACTCACTATCAATAGGAACTTCCCTATCAAAACATGGCAAGTCATTTTCAACAGCATATCTTAAGCATGTCTGGTATCTTTACTTTTTCATCCTTCAGTGTGACTTAGGGGTTCAGCAAGAGCATTTTTATTTTATTTAAAGCTCTTTGACTTTGATAGCCTATTTTTGTCAAAAATTTGTGGCCTTTTCCATATTTCTTAGGAGAAATGGGTGTAGTTAAAATTACCTCATTATTGGCCCATTAATGGGCTTGGTAGGGCTAATCCTAATCTAAAAAGCAATAAGTTATTTTGGACACCACCAAAGGAAGGATGGGTTAAAATAAATTTTGACAAGGTTGCCAAGGGAAATCCAAGGATCTCTGGATGTGGTTTTGTAGCGAGAGATCATGAAGGAAACACTCTTGCTTTTGTGGCCAAATGATTGAGTGATTGTATGAATAATGTGGCAGAATGTGTTGTGGCAAAAGAGGCTCTAGTATTAGGGGTTAAATTGGGTATTCAAAGAGTCCATCTTGAAGGGAACTCGAAGATAATCACTAAAGGAATAAAGAAGGAGAAGTTGGAAGCATGGCATCTTGACAAATACATTCAGCAAATTAGATGCCTATTGATGGAGTTTGAAGATTTTAAGGTTTCCCATGTTTACCAAGAAGAAAATAGGGTGGTGGACACACTGGCCAATATGGGCATGAATGCAGCTTTGAGGATCTAGAATGAAATACATGAAGACCTTAGACTTCTTGAATTAGATTAAAGAGAGCAAGTTGCAATGAAGAGGCCAAAAAAGTGTTCTTGTTGATCATTTAGGGAATACAACTTTCATCATGATTCCATCCCCCTGATGGCATTCATGAGATTACAATCTCTAGCATGTGTCAGAGTATGAAATAATTTATTGGCACCCCAATGTGAACTTGCTTCTAGATTGTTCGAAGCAAGTGAATTTAAGGAGGAAAGATAGGGAAATCAAAAAGTTTTAAACAATGAAGATAGAAATGGAGGCAAATTTTATGTTGGGATTAGAGAACTAGACTCAAACTTACAAAGGAAATATTATAGTCTAGCATTTGAAGAATATTTTCATGTTTGATGATCAAAAATTTTTGGAGGGCATATAGTAGATGTACAGAGTGAAGTACCTAGACTCTTACTAGAAGCAATGCTCTAATCTAAACATGTCTTCACTTTTTATGGCACTGGCACTGGTAGTGGGCAAATCCAAAGAGGAAGTATGTAGGGTTGCAGTAGCTTTTGTCAATCCAAAATGGCTACAAGGGGTAGAAGATATTGTCTAACACATTGTTTTGGGTGTGGGCTTAAAGATGGGACAAGAGCCATGGAGATTGATTAGAGGTGAGGAGACTTCTATACAACCCCTAGCTATCTAGTCCTCGGCAAGCCCAAAAGGGGTGCATGTCCCACAGGTAGAGAAAGAATGGAGGAAGATATCAGACTTCTTAAAGGCAAGGATTTGGGTGTCGACTGATGATAGATGTGGATTCAAGAAGAAAACATCGCACAAGAGTGTGTTAGCTCTAGGACAACCCCTACAACATCTAATTATGAGGAAGACTCAGAAGGAAGGGGGAGAATCCATGGTAAAAGGCATGTGGGTGGATGTTTCCTTGATAGAAGAGGTGGTAGCCAGTAGTAACAAGCATCACCAAGATGCCATTCTGCATGGGAAACCAAGGCTGAGGTTTGTGTAGGATGATTGATCCACTCCAACCTTCACATGGGAGGAGGTAGCTCATTAGTTCAAAGATTAGCCATACATCGTTGGTGGAGGTGGACAATGTTAGCTCATTGGGAGCATAAATGTTTCCTTTTTGGTGGTTATGTGGGTTTTGGAAGTTAGTGTTTATGGTAGGGTATTAATGCTTAGTTTTTGTTTAAATGTATATGTATGGTCTTGGAGTTGGGTAGATAAAATTTTTGTAAGTACTTTAGCCAAACTTTACATATGGCAATACTTGTAATTCCTCTTTTTAATATTAATACAAAATCAAAATGCTACCCATCAAAAAAAAAACCTCATTATTATCTTCTTCCTCTCCATAAATCAAATCTTTAACAGCTTGGTATTCTTTTTTGACTTCTAGAGAAATTGAGAATTGAACAAACGTGCCAAAAAATAATCATGGTAGAAGAAGAAGGATTTATTTTCTCAAAAGGTTTCCCATAGGACGTAGAGAAACTAGTAGTGCTACAATGGAGTCTAAAGTCTACTCCCCCATCCCAATGAATATCATTTTTAGCTTTTTTTTACACTCTACAAGAGATGGTCTAATATCAATAGAGGGTTTATTATGAGGTACTAATGACTCAATAGTTGTAAGCATGTTAATAGACATGGAATTGTCTCCTAGGATTATTTATGTACCATTGAATGGGAATTTGATAGATTGGTGATATGTAGTTGGTACATCTTGCATCTCATGGATCCATGGTCTACCTAGAAAAATATTATATGCAAGTGGGATATCTAGCACTTGAAAGACCACATCCTTCTCAAAAGGACCCATGTAGATAGGAAGGATGATTAAACCTGATGGTCTGATTTTCCATAATGCAAAAAAAATTCTTTAAAATATGTATGAAAATAAGATAGATTTATTTGTCTCTTTCAAATTAGGGTTTGGTCTTTTAAAATTTTGTTAACCCTAGGAAAAACCCTAGAAAAACCAAATGTGTGCCCTAAGTAGACCTTTTAGGTCGTATGCCTTTACTTTGAAAATTGAGTGGGAGAATCATTTTGAAAAAGGTATATACTTTTGGGAAGTTTTTCTTTAATTTCCATTTTTGGCTTTATTTTTCTTGAAATTGTTTCCTAACATCAGATCTACGGTGGTCGTCATATGGCTACCAACAATTGTAAGGTTTTTATCCTTCATGACATGGCAACCATTACAAAATAGAAACACAGTGAAACCTGATTCTAAAAGATGGGAGCCAATATTTGAACTACTTTTTGTGAATTTTGGTGGTATGATGGGATGTTAGAAAAGTCAAGCATCATAAAAAGTACTGGTTGGAGCATGTTCTATTTTATGACGTAATTTTTTAGAAAAACATGAGAAGTTTCCATATTGCCACTAGAAAAACCAAGAGTTATGTTGATAATGACATGGCGACCTCCCGCAAAAGGAGAACATGGCAGACCAAAAGTGAAAATGGTGCCAAAAAATTTGCCTGTCAATTACTAAACCATGTCAACTCAATGAACTGATAGATGCATCAAAGATGCAATAAATAAAGTATTATAACAAAAACATGTGTTATTTCATGGCATCAGGATTTTTGAAGAATTATGGTGGTCACTATATCTTAACGGGAATGTGTATAGTTTTTGTCAATAATGACATAGGGCCTTCTTGTTAAGACAAAACATAGTGGAACCCAAAGAAAAATCAATGCCAAAAAGTTAATCAATATAAATGTCTTGCCAGCATGTCAAAGAGATATTGTTTCATATGCTATGTGGATTTGCACTTAGAGGAATGACACATGACTAGTTGGAGCCATCAAATTGAAAATGCATCGACGGTGTGTGTCAAGTCACTATAAGAAGTTGTTTGAACTTTAGTGGTAGCGAGGTGGTGACCAAAGGTAAAACATAAGGACTCAGCATAGTTTGAGTAAAGTCATCATAGAATCCTCATCATCTGATCAGAAGTGTGTCAACAATGGTCGCTATGTCACATGTAGAAATTGTTCGATGTTTATGCATAGCGACATAGCGAAAGTGTGACACATGTCCACAAGTGCTAGTAGGTCCAGATCAAGTTGCTAATAGTAGAGAGAAAGGCTTAAATGGAGAAATTTTATTGGGTTGATTGCCAACTTGGCAAGTGGAAAGTGAGTCATCCACAATTTTGTTCCTAGATCATCAAACTTTTTGTAATCAATGGTATATTTTAAAAATAGAAGGTGATGCCACCCTATTTTTCCTTACAATTCATTTATGAAGATTGAAGGCTCCCCATGCAAACCCGAAATAGAGTATATTGCAAAGATTTTACCATTTCTTCTCTATGCAAACAAATTTTAGACTTTCAAAGAGCTCAAAGCCACTAAAGAATTGTGTCTTATGTGATTAGACTGCAAAAGAATTTTTAGTATTCATAGTGTGTTGTAGAATTATAGTGAAAGAGTAGCGAAGAGCCAAGTAAGCTTCTCAATTCACCTCATATATCAAATTTTTCTAGTATTCTATAAATTCTATCCATCATGCCTCCAAAGAAATTACTCTCGAGACAAGTAGACTATGCTACCAAAAACATACATGATGACCTTCTTGAATTATTGCTTGAGTCTATAAATGAGTCTACACAGATGAAAAGTTAATTTCTATAAACCCTAGGCTCAATATTGTAGATGGTTTATATGAAAGAGGGAATTGGATTAAGGATGCCACTACTACCAAATTAGGGCTTTTTATTTTTAAGAAGTGGTTTTTCGGGAGAAATTTGTTTGCTCCCCATGGAAACATTTGGGATTTCGATTTAGGAAAACTAGTAATCCCTGGTGTATTCTTGGATGTTGACCTACTCATGGCTATTGCCCAAAACTATGACCTTGCAACCAAAGTAGTAAGAAGATTAGATGTGGAGTGTTAGATGAGTATAGGTGTTGAAGAAATTTGAAAGGTCTTTGGTTTAGAACCTTTTTCAGATTACCATATACCCATTGACCTTCCAGGACTAGAAAAGGAATACTTATCAAAGAAGGATAAGGCCAAGAAAGGTGCAATAAGGGCTCATTTGGCCTTGTTGGTGTAAATAATTATTTACTATTTACACTTTACTTAAGTTTACTTAGGTTAATGCATTATTTTATTATATTGCATTATTTTATTATTTACTTGGTGAGACACTTGGGAGTTTGCATACTGTTATGAGTTGTCATGTTGACAACACTGGAATAAGAAACTCTAATTTAACAGATGGTATCTACAACATTGGAGTTTGCATAATTAACTAAGTTTTCATGTAGACAGCATAGTTATTTGCACTCCTAATTTAGCGCATGGTGTCTACAACATTATTTTGTGTGCTACACCTTTATAGGCTTATCCTTATCATTACACTTACTCCTGTGCTTAATGGAGGATAACCCATAGTTGGTGGACATGTGCCTGGTTGTATGACTTATCATGTTGTTGATTCCTATGCATTCTAGAAGCATTCCAGAGGCCTTTATATACAAGCCCTCCTAGTGTACTTTCATACATATTGAATTAATATTATATCATCATTCTAATCATACTCTCTTTGGTCTACTATTGTTATTGTGCTTGAGTTCCTTGGTCTTGGGTAATTTTTCCCTAAGAAAAATTCTTACATGGTATCAAAGCTTAGGGAGATTCTCTTCATATAGTCATTCGAGACCATTCTTGCTTTAGCACCTCAACCCAAATTTGAAGAATCCACAAATATTGGGAGCATCTAGAGCCAAAGCAGACCTCACCATTGCGTCCAGAATGTCGATTCTTTGAATTGATTATTAATTCACCTATGTTGAGCCATAGTCAAAATTGAGGCATTTTTTGCAAACTACAACCCAAAGGCCTGATTTGCAAAATTGGTATGATCATTTCAGATTTGTACATTTTTTTATCTGCATCTTCTTTTTTTTTGGATCTGCATTATTTTTCCAAAAAAAATTGGCTATTAGGCCAGTAGGAGAGATTGTTGTAGGTGAAGATTGAAGCTTATTGGTGCAAATTAGATATTTGTATCACATTTAGAAGGTCAAAAAACTCACAAATCAGATTTTATTTCATCCAAATTGAACATCTGAGCCAAAATCTAGTGGCAATTCAGGAAAAATAATTACAGTAGCAATTTTCAAACAATGATATCTCCCTCATACGGACCCCTTTTTATGAGCAATTTTTTTTGTTTTGGGGTAGAATTTTGTGATCTATACATTGGTGTAGGTGGTTTGAGATCTCTATTCCTAATTTTTTTGCAAATTGCAAAACCCAATTTTTGACACTTCAAATGCTTAGTATAGGCTCATCTAGACTCCAAATCAGGTTCTATTTTTTTTTAAGTGCATTTTTTCGTCTACTTTCTAGATGTGCAATTAGATTATAGGTTCTGTGGACAGAAATGTCGCTTTTATAAATAGGCCCTAAATTGGCATGTGGCTATCACACTAAGTGCCCAAATTATACATTAGGGGGGATAATTACTTATTTCTTCATTTTGGGGGGTACATTTATTGATCTCATGGTGTCTTGTCACATATGTCAATCTAGTTTAAGACCAAAGTTGACACCAAGGAACTATCAAAAATGGAGTGTATTGATGCTTGATCATCTAAGAGAGCATCGGGATGTGATTCCTTATCTCTGCTCAAAGATACCACCACCTAATTGAAATTGAGTAGATTATCTGCATCATCTTATTCACTTTATGTATCAAAGTATGAGTAAGGAATCTTTTGCTCCTCTTCTTATGGCTAGTTTTCCTAATGATGTTTGGATGACTCTTTGGGAAGCATATGGAGGTCCACAAATTTCTCCATTTCTAGAGGGAATTCTATCTTTAGCAGCTTCAGTATTGGTTCCTCCAACTCCAAATGAGATCACACCTCTTGATGCTCCTTTTGATACTACTGATCTAGTTTTGACTACAGATGCCTCTAATTCAGTGTAGTAGGACACACTATGTCTTCCTACTTCAACTTCATGGGATGACTTCCTTCCAAACATTTTAGGTCTATTCTCAAAGCCTTACATTGAAGATGTGGGATACATCATCAATGATATTTTTCTTCTCTATGTTGATGTAAATACTTCATCCATTGCCATAGTGATAGATCCAGCATAGTAGGGTACACCTTGTCTTCCAGCTCCAGCATTAGTGGATGACTTCTTGATAGACATTTTAGGTTTCTTCATGGAGTCACACACAGTATATTTGGGTGACATCATTGATGATATACATCTTCTCTTTGATAGAGAATATTCTTATTTAGTTGTTGCGAGGGTTCACTCTGACCCTCATGTCCATTCTCTACATGATCGATCTTTATAGGTTTATGTGATTGTGGATACTTATGTATAGCAGTTTTAGGAGGTCTCTTTATCATTCAAGGAGACAATACATTCTTTGGGATAGATTCTACATCCATCCTTGCTAGATCCAACATTGTTCTTTTCAGCAGCATTGGAAGGAGTGATAGTCACTATCGACAAAGGGACAAGTGAGAAGGTTTCAAAGGCATCATTGATCATCAGGATTCTTTCTACACATAGGGGAAGCATCTCATTGGTACCTATGATATTGTTTCTTCCAAAGGGGAGGAACATCACTCAACAGTCCTGGATTAGCTTCTACATTGGAGCGGCTATCACTGATCGGCACTCTACATTTGGGGGGGAGACTACCTTGTCTCTCTTCTTCTTCTCTCTTATGAGGAGGAACTTTTCCTCTTTTGGGATTGTGTTCTTCTCACATTTCTCTATTGTATATACTTGATGTATGTAATAATGGGGGGGGTCTTGATTACTTCATCCATCAATGCATCTAGTTTTTTCATCTCTCATTTTGGGGAGGGTTTTTCTCATGAGGTTTTCTTTCTTTCTCCACTTTATGAGAGATTTCATTACATTATGTACATGGATACCTAACATGGCCTAGTAGCCAAGACCCAATCATGCATTTCATCTTAGCTTTCATAAGCTTAAGTGCACTCCCCTAAGTTGCACTTAAGGGGGGGTGTTGGTGTAAATAAGTATTTACTATTTACACTTTACTTAAGTTTACTTAAGTTAATGCATTATTTTATATTATTACATTATTTTATTATTTATTTGGTGAGACACTTAGGATTTTGCATACTCTTATGAGTTGTCATGTTGACAATACTGGAGTAAGCAAATCTAATTCAGCACATGGTGTCTACAACACTGGAGTTTGCATAATTAACTCAATTGTCATGTAGACAACATAGTTATTTACACTCCTAATTTAGCACATGGTGTCTACAACATTATTTTGCATGCTACACCTTTTTAAGCTTATCCTCTCATCATCACACTTACGCCTATGCTTAATGGAGGATAACCCATATCTGGTGGACATGTGCTCAGTTGTATGGCTTATCATGTTGTTGATTCATATGCATTCTAGAAGCATTCTAGAGGCTTTTATATATACACACTCTTAGTTTACTTTCATACATATTGAATGAATATTATATCGTCATTCTAATCATACTCTCTTTGGTCTATTGTTGTGCTTGTGCTTGAGTTCCTTGGTCTTGGGTAATTTTTCACTAAGAAAAATTCTTATAAGCTTCAATTGGGAATCTACCATTGGTTAGAGCATCTACAAAAGAGCCTTTTAAGAAGGAATTTTTCACCTCCAGAGCCTTAGAAATATATATTACTTTTTGTAGAGTTTTTGGAAAGGATGAGCAGAGTTTTATGCCAGTCAAATTTATGTATATGATGGATCAGATTTTTTCTTTTGGTGTGGATATTATTTTTTATTTTGATTCCTATATAGAAAAATAAATCCATATAGGGGTAGTTGGAATTGTCAAGAGCAAAGTAGAAAAGACTTTTGGCCATTACTCATTGTTGATGCATATGTTTTTGTTTAAGGGGGTAACATATTTTGAAAAGGAGATGGCTTTGAATAGAGAACATGAAGGAGAGGCTCTCCCAATCTAGTTATGGAGTGCAAATATGATTGGGGATGCAGAAAAGGCAAGTTTTGTTAGGTTTGATTGATATTTTGCCTCTAAATTGAGAAGTCTCTTATTAAGGGACAATCCTAGAATCCCTAGGGCATTAATGAATTTTATCAAACCAATGGATAATCCATCTAATTTAAAATTGTCACAAAATTGGGCTGATATCATACCATACCCTATTTCAAAAAAATTTAGAGTTTATGGTTTCCAAGGGACTCCCCATGTACTACCCTACTAGGTGCCTATTAAAGTAGGGATAGCTAAGATATTGTGGCAGCTAGGAGGATTGGAGGAAACATATTTGGTTAGAAGAAATAGAGGCTCAATTTTTGCACTTGTATTGTATCCCACCATTTCATAATTACAGAAGGTGGATGGTTATTTTTGTATAAATTCATGGATCAATACAAGATGGATGTGTCTCATCCCCACTTTTGTGATTCTGAGGGATTTTTTGATATTTTTAAGTTAAGGGCTAAAGTTGGTTCCAAAAAACATGAACCTTATTTCCCTAAGGATATAATAAGGAATGAGTTCTCTTTGCAAGAGCAAGAGATCAAGAAAGAAAAATGGAGAGTTTTTTCTAGAGTTCAAGAATTTATTCATTGTTTTGATAAAGATTACAAGCCTCTAGATGATGCAAAAATAGAGGCAAACAAAATAAATAAACTCATGATTACTTTTCTTGAAATCATGGAGGTCATGAATGAAAAGAAACATTTTTTTATCAATTCTTTTCCAAAAAAAGTTAGAGAGGTCATGAGGAGATTAATATTTACTCCTATAGTAGGAACAAGGTAGTTTGTTGTCCAAAAGAGACTTGGCTATAATGTAATTTATAATAAAAGGGCCACTATGGACAAAGAAAAATAGATTGACCAGTGTTGTCCTACAAGAAAGACCTGTTGAACCCTCACCTAAAAGGTAGAAAATAATAAGGGAACAAACACCTCAAGTTGAGGAATATTCACCTACACAATCTCCATTACAAATTGGAGATGAATAGCTCACTAGGGAGCAAATGGAGTAGTTAGCATCCCAAGGGGGAGTATTCATCACTCAAGCAAAGTTACAAGAGGGAAATCTCCAAGAACCTCCAATGCCAAGCCTTGAATTGACTGTGGCAAATTATAGAGGAAGGGAATTAGACCCTATGATGGAATAGGCTTGCCATGAGTTTATCTCTAATGATGATTTTATTAAATCTAGAGCCTTCTATAAATTTTCTTGGAGAACAAACATGAGAATGTTTGAAGAAAGATGTAGCAAAAGATCATCCAGGAATGGAGGATGTAGATGCACAAAATCAGGTCAAAGAAGAAATGATGCAGGAATTTAAAAACCTGACCCCTGAAGAGGGAGACAAATGGTAAAAGAATTTGGTGTTTTTTTGCTACCCAATTGGGATATAGCAGATGCTTTGGTTTTTAATTCTATTGCAGACAAGATAAGTTTAGAGGATCAAGGGAAGAAAGAAATGAAAGGTGCCAAATTCAATGAGGACTAGGTTGCATTGGTTATTTGGCCATTAAGGAAAGTATCTAGGACTAGATCTTCCCCATATGATGATACCAGGTTGATAGGGAACCTAATTGTGAAAAGAGTTAAAGAAACCACTAGTGTAGAAGCTACACATCTAGGTGTTGGAATAGCCCACTTTACCTTAACCACAACCCTAAGAGATGAAAAAGAAAATTTGGAGTTGCAAGATAGATATGAGAAGGTTTTGGATGCATACAGTAAAGAAGTTCAAAAAAAAATTGAACTTGAAAATAAAGTGATGGGACAATCTACTAGGCCAACAATCACTTACCCTCACCCATCACTGGAGCCTTCTAAATCTACTTTTCTTTATTAAGATCCTTGATACTCCACAAAGACCAAAATTTTATACTACTAAGGAGTTTGAGGAAGAAAAAAATAAGTTGTGGGCCTTGCAAGATGAGCTAAGTTATAAATATGGAGAAAAACTTAGAAAACAAATCTTATATCTAGTAGTTAAGATTGATTGGCCAGTAGTCTATGAACAATTGGTGAACAAACTGGGTATGTGGAAGGAAATAAAAGATGGTGAGGAGGTTTTCAAACCTATCTAAAGGAAATAGGATGGAAGAGATAAGGATGTCACCCTCTTGTGCTTTTCATTTATTAGCTTATCTTGTGAGTAGATACAAATAACTTTTGATATAATTAAGGATCTATCTGATTTTGATAATAAGAGGGTGGCAGTGCAAAAAAGAATAATAATTTGTCTCTCTAAATATTTAGGTGAGAAATTTGATCTCTTTCCCTAGGCACTCAAAGAGATTGACATAATAAAGAGAAAGAAGAGTGTGGAAAAGAATTAAATGATTTATTGTGTCAAAGAATAAAGGAAGTCATTAATGAAGAAGGACATTTGTTATGGGATAGGAAAAATGAAGAATTTTTTTAAGTGCAACTATTTTATAATTCCCTCAAAGAGGAATTTGTTGAAGTAAATAAATTGGGGGATTGGGTGGTTAAGAAGAAATGAGAAATTTTGAACTTTTATTGGCCAGATGATACAGTCTTCAACAAATGGATGGATGATTTTGTCCA
The DNA here is from genome assembly GCA_028749045.1 of Cupressus sempervirens. Taxonomy (NCBI): domain Eukaryota; kingdom Viridiplantae; phylum Streptophyta; class Pinopsida; order Cupressales; family Cupressaceae; genus Cupressus; species Cupressus sempervirens. The sequence continues at coordinate 405,366,986 of CM053790.1, forward strand.
TTCAAAGAAAATAGAAATAGAAGAAGATGATGTGGGCTAGGAAGAGAGTCACAAAAATGACACCTCAATAGAGGAAGACAAAATAGAGCAACCAATTATAGTTGCTAGCATAGAAGTCTAAACTGATGATGTGGAATTAAGGGACATAGATATAAATGTTGTTTTAATTGTGCATGATGATGGACATGGAAATCCATGAGTTGAAGTGAAGCTACATGAATCAAGGCTAGACACATCATTGGTAAATCTGATGGCTACATACTCCGAGGAGTTAGAATAGTAAAAGAGCTAATCATGGAAGTTGTAGCATTTAAAAATGTAACAGAAAATAGGCCCACTAAAAAGAATATTATGATATAAATTTTTTCTATTGCACAAAGTTTTGTTTTTATGATAGTAACAATTGTAAAAATATTTTTTCTAAAGGATAGTTGTCAATTCTCTATGCCTAAAGCTTGTTGCATCTCACCCTATATAAGTGAGATTCTAGGGCTAGAGAAAGGGTCTGAGTTATTACATAATTTTAGTTCTTGCTAAGTTTTGTTCGGTCCAATTTCTTGATGTAAACTTTATGATGTGTTTCCCTGGAAATATCTAAGAATACATCAATCCTACAGGATCTTGATGTCTTATTTTGAGTCATTATGAGTTTTTTTCCAATTTTATATGATTTTCAAAGGAAATTAATACCAAGATAAATTGTCCCCATATCTATTCTAGCTAAATTTTGTCTTCATTTTTATTACCTAGTCATTTTGAAGTTGTATGAGCAAAGCTTGTTCAATTGAATGCAATTTGATCAAGTTGTATGTCAATTCACTATTGCTTTTAATTCAATGAATTAAGTAAATGTTTCAGTGAGATTGATAGGGTTTCTTTGGTAATAGAAAGAATGTCTGTAAGAATGGTTTTTAGTGAGAATTGTTGATAGTATTGGTTGTAATGCAGTCAATTAGATCTAGAAATTAAATCGACTCTGAATCCCAATGGATGAGGCACTGATCTATTGATTCAATCTGTAGATGGAAAGATCATGAACAAGCATCAAGCTTAAATTTGAAATCAATTTTACTCTACTATTTGAAGAATTTCAATGTTAGTTAGCACTTGTGTGCATTTAATCCCTGTATTGTAGTTAGTTGTTATTGCCTAGAATTATTTGTAAATCTAAGAAGAACTATGACCTACTATAAGGGATGTGTGTTGTTGTGAAATGTCATGAAATGAATAAAATATGTATTTAATATCAGTTTTAAAATCTTTCATCCCTCAGGTGTGTTCGCCTTGGTTTTGTAGAGCCTAAAGAGTAGAAAATCTTTTTTGATTTTGTTGAAGTTGGGTTTAGGTTTGAAGAACAAGTAACTATTTATGGGAAGTAGCCGATCCTTAGGTTATTGTAATCTTTATTATCTTGATATTAAGTATTTTTTTGCTTAATAGTTGAAAAACACCAACAAATCCTTTGGAAGACCTTTCAACCTCATCATATGCTTTGATAGTGATCTTCTTTCTAGGGTCAATTGAGAATTATAACATTCCTAGTTGTTGAATCATGTTGAAGGAAACAATGTTTAAATGTGCACCATTTTCTTCAAACTTAGGTGTGTTAGATTTTAAATTCAATATGGAGAGAAAGATTATGGCCATGATTAAGAGATTTTTCATCTTCTTTAGAAAATGTAAGGTAATGAGGTGAAGAGATATGGTTAACCATATCTTAGAATCATTCAACATCAATATCTATGGGGACGTTAGCAGTATGCAAAGCTTTTTCTAGGATCTCCATGTGCAAAGGAAACAACTCTAGCAACTCAAAAATAGAGATCTGTATAGGGGTATGCTGCAATTAACTAACCATGTCGTAACTAGGTATGGCTAGTGGTGTCACCTATTTGGAAGATGAGGCATTTTTAGTATCATTTACCACTTTGAGAACAAATTTTGATTCCCCCCCTAGTGATAGTGTTTAAGGTCTCACCATGTGAAGAAGAGGAATCTACCACCTTAAGGGATACCCTAGGTCTAGTGTCTTGATAATGTTGAGAGTTACATGTTCACAAGACTACCTTGGGCTTCACATCATCAGTATCATAGTTAGGTTCCACATCAAACTTGGGGCGCATGGTGTAAATGTTTTCACCTAGGGGTTCAATCATGTTAATCACATTATCTATATTGGTATAGGCATAGCTAACCTTAGTGTCATTGCCCTTTTTTTGGCTTTGGAGGATTCTCCTTTCTCATATTCAGGTAATGGTTGCTTGAAACCTTTATGATCTATTTTTTTTACTAAACCATCTATGAAAAATTTTCCTTGATCAATGAGATCTTGGATGGTATCCTTAAGTTTGAAGTAGTTCTCTATAGTATGACCTTTTTTTCTATGATAATTACAATATTGGTCATCTCTCTACCAATAAAGTTTGATCGGTGGGTCTATTAGAAATGGATAACACTAAGGGGGGATGAATTAGTATTCTACAAGCTTTTTCCCACAACTAGATATTAGTAATTACTTTATGGAATGCACATGAAAGTAAACCAATAATTTTGAATAGTAAATAAAACCATACACAAAGAGAACTCATAACACCATATTTTACTAACTAGGGAAACCCTGGCCAATGGAAAACCCTAGTGAGGATGGTACCCACAAGATGATCCACTAAAATAAAGAATCATGTTAAGGATATTGACCCTATTAGGAGTCTATGAAGTACATATAGTGTCTCAGTCCTTATTAGAGGACTAGGCCCTATTAAAAGCCTCAACCCTGATAGGAGTTGATTCAACCCTATTAGGATTTGGTAATACAATTACAAATGTATGCAAGAAGAGCCCACTACCCTAACATGCAATTATACAATTTAGTGTCTTAAATGAAATGAGATAGGTACAATAACCTCTTTTCTACTGATTATGGTACTTTGCATATCTCTGATCTTACATCAGAATTTGCATCATAGCTCTTTCACAAGAATTTTCATGTCACATACATAGTTCGCATATACACCATATACTTCACATTCACACCCACTACTTCGCAAGTAATAATTTCTTGCTTATACCTTTTTCTTTTACAAAACTTTGTCCAGTTGGCTTGATGCTTTTACACATTTGGCTATACACAAAATTATCCCATGCTAACTTAGGGTGAACATCTAGGATGTCATCCCTAAATAATTAAGTAATTATTTTGTGACCAAAATAATTCCTTAACTTGTTATTAACTCTTTCCTATTATACTCTATTATGTTATGTTCACTGCCCTTACCAATATTTGGCATGTAACTTATTCTATATTGCCCATACTAATCTACACTCTTGACCACATCATTAGGTCACTCTATACTACTTGCCCTCAATTGCGCATATGCCAATTGTCACTATAGACTTCACAATATCAAAAATTATTTCTACACTAATATTAAAATTTTCTAGCACTTAGACAATTTTTTAACTCTAAACATAGGATCTTCAATTGTATGTTTTTTCATCAGTTTAGAGATATATGTTGCCATAAATAAGAACCCTTAACTCTACTTAGCCATGTTGCCAACAATATCCCCCTTTGGAATTGATGGAAACATGTGGGAAATTTTGGCTAAGTCCCAAAATGTCATACAAAAACTTTTCAAAATTTGGCCTTTACATAATTTCAAATTTTCAAAAAATTGTGGATCATTACACATATAACCATCTTTTCCTTACATCTCTTAATAATACTACTCCCCTTAGTATATAACTATTACTTCTTTTATACAATTTTCCTGTATACTTCTCCCCCTTTGACATCAATGATCAAGGTGTTGAAACATATTTACATGTCAAAATTGAATTATTTACCTCTTTTCTAGGTTGATAGGTGAGAAATACAATCTCCAAAACTGATTGTCAAACTCTTCATGTTCTTTGCCCATGAGTCTTTTACTCCTAAGATGTAGAGGAGAGTGCATAATCCATAGGATGCAATCTCCACCACATTCAAATATGAGTAAATGAAGTTTCCAAATGATGTCTTCACTAATAGGCATTCTTCCAACTGACACTCAATGGTGCTCAACTTCACAGTTAGATGTTCTCTCATAAGTGAGAACCTCTTTGTGATCCTTTCCTTTCTCTCTTCCAATAGACTTATCTCATCATAAGTCTTACGAAACTGTGCTTCAATTCCTTCAATCTTTATACTAGGTTGATTTATCTAATCTATTAGTGCCTTAACTTCTTTGTACTTCTTCTTAAACTCCTCATCAATGTCTTTTGTAAAAATGAAAGACATTGCACATTTTGCATACAAGGTTTTACCTTCTATTGGTGTTTTTAAACTATTAAGCAACAAAATACTTAATATCAAGATAATAAAGAATAAAATAACCTAAGGATTAGCTACTTCCCATAAATAGTTATTTGTTCTTCAAATTTGAACCTAACTTCAACAAAATCATAAAAGATTTTCTACTCTTTAGGCTCTGCAAAACCAAGACAGGTGCACCTGAGGGATGAAAGATTTTCAAACTAATATTACATACATATTTTATTCATTCCATGAAATTTCACAACAATAAACATCCCTTATAGCATATTTGGTCATAATTCTTCTTAGATTTACAAATAAGTTTGGGCAATAGCAGCTAACTAAAACACAGGGATTACATGTAAACAAGTCTTGACCAGCATTGACATTCTTCAAACAGTAAAGTAAAATTGGTTTCAAATTTAAGCTTGATGTTTGTTCATGATATTTCCATCTACAAATTGAATCAATAGATCAATGTCTTATCCATTGGGATTTAGATCCATTCAATTTTTACATTTAATTGACTGCATTACAATCAATACTATTAGCAATTCTCACTGAAAATCATTCTTACATACATCCTTCCTATTACCATGGAAACCCTATCAACCTCACCAAATAATTTACTTAATTCATTGAATTAAAAGAAATATTTAATTGACATACAACTTGATTTTGTATTCAATTGAACAAGCTTTGCTCATACAATTTCAAAATGACCAGGTAATAAAAATGGAGACAAGATTCAGGAAGAACAGATATGGGGACAATTCATTTTTGTATTAATTTCCTTTGAAAATTATATACAATTGAAACAAAACTCCAAATGACTCAAGATAAGACATCAATATCTTGCAAGATTAATTTATTCTTAAATATTTGCAAAAAAAACATCATAAAGTTTACACCAAGAAATTAGACCGAACAAACTTAGTAAAAACTAAAATTATGTTATATCTCAGACCCTTTCTCTAGCCCTAGAATCTCAATTATATAGTGTGAGATGCAACAAGCTTCAGACGTAGAGAACTGACAACTATCCTTTAGACAAAAGATTTATATAATTGTTACTATCATAAGAGACAAAAAAAATTGCAATAGAAAAACTTTACATCATAATATTCTTTTGGTGGGCCCATTTTTTTTTATACTTTCAAATGCTACAAATTCCATGACTGGCTCTTTTATTATTCTGACTCCTTAGAATATGTAGCCATTAGGTTTGCTAATGATGTATTCGGCTCTGATTTGTGCATCTTCACTTTAACTCAAGGCTCTCCACTTTCATCATCATGAACTATTAAAACAATATTTATTTTTGAGTCCTCGACTACCACATCATTAGTTTGGTCCCCCCAAGCTAGCAGTTTGCGATTGGTTGTTATGTTTCTATCACTGAGGGTGATTATTTTGTTTTGCCTTCTTCTAGTGAGGTGTCATTTGTGTAACTCTCTTCCTGGCCCACAGCCTCTTCTTTTGTTTCCATCTATTTTGAAGACACAAGGTCTTCCGTCCATTTGTTCAAAATAGTACCATCAGGCCAATCAAAATTTAGGATTTTATGTTTTTTTAAATTATAAAGCCTCCTAATTTGTCTATTTCAACAAATTCTTTTTTGATGGCTTTGTAGAACATTTGTAGTTTGACATATTCTTCATTATTCATTTCCCACATCACATGTCCTTTTTCATTAATAACTTCATTCATTCTTTGACAAAGTAAATCTTGCAATTCCTTTCCCCAGTCTTTCTTTTCTTTTACCTTATCAATCCTTTTGAGTGCACTCGGGAAAAGATCAAATTTTCTCCTATATATTGTGAGAAAATAATTATTATTCTTTTTTGGATAGAAACCCTTTTCTCATCAAATTCTGTCAAATTATTGGTTATATCAAAAGTCTTCTATATTTGTTCACAAGATAAATGGATAATTAAGATACACATGAGAGTAATATATTTATATCTCTCACTCTATTTCTGAATAATGGGCTTCAGAGTGTCATTAGCACTTCTTATTTCATCCCATGTATCAAGGATTCCCACCAACCATTCATAGAATGTTGGCCAATTAATCTTATCTACTAAGTATCAGATTATTTTTCTAAGTTTTTTCTCGTATTGATTATTCAGCTCAACCTACAATTCCCATAACTTATTCTTTTCTTCTTCAAATTCCTTTGCAGTATAAAATTCAACTCTCTGTGGGGTATCAGGTAACTCAATAATTGGAGTAGACTTAAATGGTTCAATTAGGGGGTGAGGATATACAATCCTAGGTCTACTAGATTCTCCTATTTTTCTCTTTCCTAGTTGTTTATCCATTTGGGATACTTGATTTTCCAACAATTATATCCTCTTCCCTCTTTCCTTATATACCTTTAGTATTTATTCAAACTTTACATTGAGCTCCAGGAATCTAATTTTCTCTTTTCCAGCAACCACTGTCCCAAAAGCTACCATTTCTTGAGTCAATTTACTAACCTCTTCACTTTCAACTTCGTCTACTCAATAAACTGTAAGGGTGCATGTATGCTCTCCACTTGAGATCTCTTGTATTTTGGTCTTGTCTCTCTTTTCAATAGACCAAATCACCAAAGCTTGGTGATCATTGTTGAATTTCACTCCTCTATGTGCTTGCAATATTTCTTCTTTAGTCTTATACTGCACATCTTTTTCCTTTTTAATAGAATCAAAAATCATAGCATTAGCTATATCCCATTCAAGTAAAATCAAAACATGTGACTCTTTTATAGTTGTCTTCCAATTTCAGGGGTTAATTGAGCAAAGTTCTCCAAAAATTTGGCTTTAACATCGTCCTCAACCTCAGAGTCCAACTTATTTGGCTCCTCTATTTTTATTGATTTGCATTTTGCCTCAAAATTGCCAATGTTTTTCCTCCATAGAAATTGTGCACAGGCTCTAGACTTTACAAAATTTTCATCATCAATAAACTTCTAAGAAGCTTGTGAAATTATGGGGTCAATCTCCCTATCTTTGTAATCAGCAATAGTGAGGTCAAAGGATGCCATGGGAGGCTCCTCAAGCACTCCCCTTTGTCTATTAGCAGTTGTAACAATTATATCTTCCTCCCCTCCAATTTGTCTCAACTGTTCTCTTAGAGATGCCTCATCATCTACTCTAAGTGGGGTCTTAGATGGTGAATATTCTTCTGCTTGAGAATATGACCCTTGTTCCAACTTTTTTTTCTTGGGAGCACTAATATTAGATGGGCTCTCTGATCTTGGCCTTTTGTAAGGGGAGATGTGTTGTATATTTTGAGCTACAACATATCCAACCCTCCTCTATAGTGTATACTAGCCTGGAGTCACAACCATTCTACTATTTATTCTCCTTTCCACCTTAGCAGATCTATCTAGGTGTGCCCTTGCCAAGATGCCCTTCTTCTTATTTAAAGTTTGCATTATTGCAGGAAAATTGTTCATCAACATATTCATTATGGCTCCCCAATATTTCTTTTCTGCCAGAGGGTCATACTTGGGCTCAAAAGCATTGATGAACTTGAAAACCTTGCTATAAACCACCCATTTTTTTCTAATTTCTTGCTCTTGTAATGAAAATATATTTATGATGACATCCTCTAGGAAATATATAGTTTGTATATGAGCTTTAGCTTTACTTCTTTCCCTAAGGAGGTTATAGAATCCCTCTAGATCAATGTAGCGAGCATGTGATTGAGCCATTTGATATTTATCCAAAAAATTCTCCAAACCTCTCCATCCTTTCTTAACAAAGACAAATTCATGCGCAATAGTGACCACTGGGAAGAATGTACCTTTTCCTTTTGCTAAAAGACCCTTTCATCAATTCATCTGATCTACCACAACAGCTCTACAATTCTTGTCTTTATAGGCACATAGTAGGGTATTACATGGGGTTTTTGCAAAAAGCCATAAACTCTAAACATAGTGGAAACAAGGCATGGGATGATATCCCCCCAATTATGACTGACCAATAGCCCTTTGGCATGGTCCTTGGGTCTTATCAAATCTAACAAAGGCTATGGGATTCTAGGATTGTCACCTTTCAAAAGTAATCTAAGCCTTGAAGCAAAATACCTATCAAATCTAACATAACTGGCATCTGTGACTTCCCATGTCATGTCAGTGCTCCATAACTAAACCAGGAGTTTCTCTCCATCCCTCTCTAATTCCAACTTCATTTCCTTGAAGAAAAAAGTAACTCCTTTATATCGACATATATACATCAATAGAGAATACTAGCAAAAAGGCCTATTAACCTTAGCTTGAGCTATTCCAATCAAACCATTGTGAATTTCCTCAGCTAGGTAGGTGGAAAAATTAAGAATTGAGTTCATTCCAAATTGCAAGGTCTGAGCTATGATGAGAATAATAGAGCCTTGAATATAATCTTCCTTATCCATTCCAAATATTTTGTAGAGAGAAAAATATAAGGCTTGTACCCTAGGATTAAAATATTTCTTCATCAAAGGCTTTGGGGTATTTGGTGTAACCAAAGGTAGTGACCCAATTTTGACAACATGTTGTTGCAATAGTCCTCCCCTTAAGTATGCCCTTTGTGCATCATACCTAGCTTGGAATTCTTCCATGTCAATTTTTTCATGGACGACATGGTTGGAGTTGAGCTTGAACAGTTCTCTAATTAGTGTAGGTGAAACCCTAAAAAGGTTATCCCTAGCATTGTTTTTCACAATTCTAGTAAAGGGGTCATATTTCTTAGCCATGTCAGTTAGTAGGTCACTATCAAAATATACTCTAGGAACAACCAATTTACCTATATCAAACTCCCACACATTACTCATTGGGGTGTCCAAGTTTTGTTTTACAAACCATTTTTTAAATAGTTCTAAACCTCCCACTAAGACTCATGCGCCTCTCAAATAATTGGCCTTGTCATAAAAACCCTCACTGACAACCAACCTAGGGTTTTTATGGATGAACTCTCTACCTTTTTTCAATTCATTTATAGAGGGAGGCATTTTTTCAAGAAATTCATCATGAATGGATCCTTTTAGGTAATCCTTCATACCATAAAATTCCCTACAAGGAGGCATCTTCTCAATCTGACCTAGCACAATTATAATTTCTCAATTTTCATGAGTTACAGACCACTTACCCACTTATTCTTGCTTCTTTTTCTCTGTGAATCACTCCGCAAATTGTTGCAAACCTTGGAGAATCTCATGCCCTAGCTCTAGAAACCCTTGTGCTTTGAGAATTTTGCAATTTTGTGGCTCAGTAATGGTGAATTTTGAATTATACTATAGCATTAAACTCACATGAAGTAGCATTGATTAGGATTAATACTACATAGTTCAAATTTGTGCCATACTGTAAAATTTGAATTCTGAGCATTGATTCTTGATCATTTAATGGCCTCCTTAGAAATCTAAAAAGCTAGAATAAAGCTTTATAAAACATGCCATGTGTCAAACATGCTCATTCCCACATTACTTAAACTGAGTACTTTCATAACATGTGGTCAAGTGCTAGTTGTCGATCTTCCAAAGATCGACGATCACGAAAAACCATCATAACTTTGCAAATAGGCCTTTAAAATGTGACCCCATTGGCACACTCATCTCCAACCTAGCAAGTACATGTATCATCTAACCAATTACTATGTTCCATTTCATTGCCTTTTTCCACCCTAGTGTGACTCGACAACCCTTTTAGCAACTGGTCTCACTATGCCACATGGCATGTAGGCACCTCCCACTTTGCTTAAAGTTCAGCCATTTTCATAATGTGGGTAAGCACTTCCTGTTGATCTTACCAAGATCAATGGTGTTATAAAATTGTATCCTTTTGAGACCCATTTAGCCAAACCAACCAATAAAATGCCTCCTTTTTGTGCCAACGTGTCTAACAACTACCAACAGTACAAATTATGTCATACCTTTTAAAGACTATGTCCATGACATCATCATATGCCACATGTTAATGAGGTGCTTGTCCACTTTAGTTAAAATCCTTTTACTTTCATATTACAGACATGCACTACCTATCAATCTTATCAAGATCAACGATGTACAAGCTACATCCTCTTGAACTACATAAAATGTCCTCCATTACATTATTAGGGATAGGTGTCATCAAGGTGCTTCCCCACTTTGATTAATAACCTTACATCTCCATAAAGAGATAATACGCCTGTTGTTGATCTTCCAAAGATCAATGGCTCAATCAACATGGTAGAAAAAGAAACTCCACTACATGGGCTAACCAATGATATCGTTGGGAAATAGAATGTGCACTAGCAATTCTGTAAAAGTTTTCAAAAGTACTAACAAGCTTTGACAAATTTTGGTCTTTACAGTGTAGTCATAACCCACATCACCAAGTGCTATGTGTCTCAAAGGCACTTTCCCACTTCACTTAAACTTCTAATAGATTTATATTATGAGGATGCACCTACCATTGATCTTGGAAAGATCAACAGTTGATCAAAACAAAACACCACCGTTAAGATGTTACATAGAAAGGCATAAAGAAAGCTAATCATGGTTAGGGCATGTTTAAAAAAAGGGCTTAATTCAAGGAAAGTAATAAAGTGACCTTTGGAAAAATAAAACCTAGGATAAGCATGTCCCATCCAATTTTATTTGAAAGTTAGTTTTAATTACTTTTGAGGGCCAGGGCACACAAACAAGGGTTTATGAGAATTTTAGGAAATTTTTCTTAGGGTCTTAAGAAGCTCATAAATTTTGAAATATAACCCTAGGGTTTTTCATTGTGAGGTATAATTTGTCACAAAGGGTGAAAAACCAAGCCAACACCTTCAAGTCTGCACTTTCTCAATGCCTTGATGCAAGCCTCAAGAGTTGTCAAATCATTCTCGATGTCCTAACAGATAGTGTCAAACATCTGTGTCATGCTTTGCTTGAGCTTGTGCCACTAAAACTTTTGATAAACTTGTGAATGTAGCATCAAATTCTTGAATTATATCTTTAGCTCTATCTTTGGGATTTGGATCAAGGGATTTCACAGTCAAGGCTCCTTGTAACTTTTTAGTTACCTCCATAAGAGTTTTCTGGAAACTCTTTACTTGCCTATTTTTACTGATGATATTGCTTAGGGGTGATATTAACTTTGATTGATCATCATCATCTGAGCCTATAAGAGATGCTAAGGTGAGAGAAGTGCTTGGTGCACTTTCTTTTTCCTTCTTTCGTTGTTCATCTTCTCTTTTCTTTTTATCGTCTTCTATCTTTTTTTCTTCTTTCTTCCTCTTTTCTCTTCTTCTCTTCTTCTTCCTTATTTTTCTTCTCTTCATCTTCTTTCCTCTTCTAATCTTCATATTCTCTCTTCTTCCTCTCTTCTTCTTCTTTATGCTTATTTTCTTTTCTTCTTCTTCTTCATCCTTCTTTTTCTTTTCTTCTTCTTCACTCTTTCATCTCTCTTCTTCTACATCAGTGCTAGAGTAATCAATAATATTTCCAACAATTTTTAGCACAAGATCCTTAAAAGGATCTTTTGTGATGTTTACTCCTACCTTAGTAGCACCAACTTGCATGGTGTTTTTCCAAATAGAAATTTGTGAAGATAATTCTAACATTAGAGTGTCTTTAACTTCCATTTTTGCTACTATTGATGTACTCTACTCAACAAACATAGGGATTTCTCCCCCTAACTTTACACTCTACTTAGTGACCTTAGGCATAGAGGTCATGTACTTGAAAATGGCTTCCTTTGTCTCTTTATTAACTTCTTCATAGTTTCCCCCCATTAGAATAATAACTCTTCTTTTGTTTCTTAATAAGGGCTCAATACCCTTCATTATTTAATTCATGTCATCATTAGTATTGACTTGGCAAAGCTTTTTTATCATGTTTTCTCTAATTTTATTTTCTTCTTCTATTAATCTTCTCCTTCTATTGACCAACCTATTGTACAAACCTTCTAGTATTTTTTTTGTATATCTTCGAACCTTTTATTCCTCAAAATCATGTTTCTTACTATAGCATATTCTAACTGCAATTGGTCCATATTGTTATACATGCCATATTACTAGTTTAACTGAATAAACTTGTCATTTTTATTAATTAGTACATTCAAGTTCTCTATCTTTGGTTTCCATACTTTCTTTTCAGCTGGGGTCCTTGCTTCTCTTACAAACTTCTTTGTAGGTTTGTCCTCAATTTCTTCTTCATCCTTTGATTCATCAAATTAAATAATTTTTAGATATTTTCTTCTCTTTCTGGGTCCACTTGCTGGCTACTTGACTCTCTTTCTTCTAGGGGACTCCGTAGGTTCATCTTTAACCTTGGTAAGTCTCTCCAACTTCCTTGTGCTTGGAGGAGTGACATATTTCTCCCAAACTATCTACACTTTTTTATCATTTTTCTACCTTTGAACTGGGGTAGGTTACGTTTGAGAAACTGTAGCATAAGGTATAGCAAGTATTTGTGAAGATGACTCTACTATAGTAACCCCTTTATAAGGTCCTTCTACTACAAGGGTTGTGGTTGAAAATATCTCTATTTTTCCACTTGCCTTCATTTCTAAGGCAATCCCTTTGACCTCATTGAATTCTTCTCTCGTCATACCATTTTCATTTAAGATAGCTTCTATCTTCTTGTCTACCTTCCTCTTAATATCATTGCTATAGAGTTCATTATGAACTTCTCTCATCTTTTCCTCATATGTTCCCCATCTTGGGCATTCCTTGTCCTTCTCTAATTCAAATATGATCTCTACATACCCTTCAATTAGGTCTTCTCTCATTTCATAGCCCATAGGATCTATCAATTTGACTCTTGGATCAACTACCTCCATACAAGTAACATCTATTTCAACCATGAAACATATGTCATTTTTGTACTTCTCCACTAGTGATGGAGGGATCCTGAATCTTCTTTCCATTATTGATTGGAAAATTTTCATCATTTTGTCTATGTCAACTACTATCATTTTCTCTGGTTGATTTCTATAGTAGTGAGTCACCAAGTTCATGGTGTACTTATTATTATCACATTCTCTAATAGGCATACTAGGGAACTATCTAACTATGTAGAAGAATAGGTATGTCAGTAGTGCTTTAAACCTGAACACCGCACTCTTTGTGTTCTTCAATTTCTCTATGTTATCTAAGAGTTTTTTCCTTACTATCTTGCACATGTTAACTTTCTCTCTCTTTTCTGCCATAAGGTATGTTGCATGGATATATCCAATAGGTACTGAGTTTAACCTAGAACTGTGGTTTATTTTATAGCTAATGATCTTGTTGATTACCCTTACATCAATTTCACTTATGAGATCAATCCTCATGTTCCTTCCATCTAATTTAGTCTTTAGATTGGTTTCTACCATTTTCTTCACATTCTTCTCATTAACTGGATTAGTACCTTCATATCTCAATCCTTTTACTTTATGTATCATGTCATTGTCAATCATAATAGGGATATCTCCAACCCAAAATATTCCTTCATAGATTTAGGTTAGAATGATTATGCTCCACTCATGATTAAATTTGTACAAAACATATAGTTCACTATGTTCAACTCCTTTAGGTGTGCAAACTCTTGTTTCAAGGATAATGTTCATTGCAAACTATATCTAAGTCCTTATGAATGCCATTGTCTCCAACACTCTCAAATTTATAATGTGTATATGATCTAATATCCTCAATGTGCAATACATTTTTTGGAACTTGTGAAAATGCTCCTAGAGGATCATCAAATTGAGATATGAACAATTTTTTTTAAACATGTATCTTGTCCTCTCACTTACATCACACACAATAGGATTCTCCATTTTAATTGACTCAAATACTTCAAAAGCTTTGTAAAATAACTAAAATTTGTGTAGCTAGGGATTTTATTACTTCACACTATGAACACTTAAATTTTGCCTTTACTTCACTATCAAATCACTATCAATTGCTTCTTAATTCTTCACACAATCAAATGGTACTCAAAATCTTGTTTACATCCCTTAAATCTTTTTGTAATGATCTTTGCATTAATTGTGCAACTACTCAATCTATAAAAATTATTCTCTATTATCCAATAAACTTGTTTACCTTTGTTCCCCTTCATGTGATCTCCAAATGATTTGTGCTCTTAACCAGAGCTCCCTTGTGATCTATTTAACCTTCTATCAACTTTGTAACTTCTAACTTGACTTCTAACTTTTATTCCATCTTTTTGTTACTCTATCGTTGATATAAAAGTGTTTAATTTAAGTAAGATGAATCACACACTATGGCTGATTTCAATCTCTCTCCAAGTGCATCAAAATATTGTTCTTCTAAAACCACATGTGAACTTTCTAGATCATTTTCCTTCACAAATACTTCCTTGAATTCTTCAACATGCTCTTTGAATGCTTCCTTCTGACTATTGCTACTACTCTTATTTCTTTTGTCATTTATGTTATTTTTCCTTCTATAGTTTGGGTTTCTATTGAAGTTCCTTCTATCAATTCTACAAAATCTCGCTATGTGTCTAAAGTTATTGACTAACTGGCATACATGCGTACTCCTTCTCTAATTAGGTTCATTTTGATTGTCTAGTGCTCTACAATTCCTTATAATGTGTCTAAAGTTGTTGCACTTGCAACACACAACATTTCTCCTTGATCCTCTACTTCCTTCTCCATCATTGGATTTGCTTGAGGATCTCTTTCTTTCATTACCTATAGGGTTAGTATCCCTAAACATTCTACTATTACCATTATTACTATCAACTTAGGTTTTCTACAATATATTACTTTGTATCCAAAGCCATGACAATTATAACAATAGAAATTAGTAATAGGTTTAAAAGACTTACCTGTGCAATCTCTCTTCATATGACCAACTTTATTGCATATAAAACATCTACCTCTAAAATAATGTCTTAGTTCCTTAGGTAGTTCAACTTGCTCTGTTTATTTGGGTTCATCACATTTCTTAGGTTGATTTAATTTCTCAACTTCTTTAGGTACTTTTGTAGACTATCTTGGTTCAATCATATTCTGATCATTTTCTTTAGGTTTTGGGGTTTCAACAACTAGATCTAGTTCCTTTCTAACTTCAATTTTTTTTGCTGATTTTTCTCCAATAAGATATCTAAGACCTATCTTATCATAAGAACATCTCTAATAGAATAGTTGTTCATTAATTTTCTTACTACTAGAATATAACTTTTATAATTTTTGCTTAGCGTAGGTCAATTTGTTGGAAAAATAAGGTAAGCAAGATTACTGAGAGGGGAGCGGTATATATAATATTCTAATCTAATTATATGCATGAAAGAATGAAAGCAAATAAACATTCATAACACTTTGACACTAGATATATTGACCCAAAAACCTTCCAATTAGAGAGTAAAACTGAGGTGAGGATGATACCCACAAGCTTTAGTACTATAGTATAAAATTAACCTATTAAGGCTTATAGTTGACCACTTATGGTGGTCTACCCTATTAGGAGCAATAAGGACTGTGAGGTCCACCTTGTCAAAGGATTTACAAACATACAATAAAGTATGCACTTAGTTAGGAGATTTAGTAAAAGATTGTTAAGTCTAACCTGTTAAAGGACTTGGTTGATGCACCTATTAGGATGAACCAGTGGCTAATCTCTAATCTACAACTCTATTTTTCTAGTTGACATTCCTTGTATTACAGTGATCACTTGAATGTGATAGATAAATCTTTATTGTCCCTTATACTGGTTGTAGCCTTCTTCAATTCACACTTCTACTTATCATATATTCTTCACTTATCTTCTATTATTTTGGATATGATACAATGTGTTACATATATACCAATCCAAATTACAACTTACTAGAGTCGGCTACAATACCAATTCCACCATAATTCACAAGGTCGGCCCAACTGTTGTAAATTGAGTTCTAAAGACAAACTTGGTGATGTTCTGATACACGAAAAATACTATCAATGCTCAAAAATCTTTGGCACTTGGTTAAACTTAAAGCTCAGTCCATACTAATCATTTCCAAGTAGCTTGAACTTAGTCAGCACTGTATGACTTGGTGAACTCTGAGAAACTTAGTAGCAACTAGATCACTTGGTTGACACTACATGACTCAGTCAACACTAGATCCACTTTGTTAACCTTTTGAACTCAATAGATACTATTGGACTTGGTCAACACTATAGATCTTGGTTAATACTATGACCTCCTTCACTTCTACTGACTGGCTTGGTAGCCTCTGCTACACTTGATTTGCATTGAACTTTGTCTCTAAATCTCGATAAATATTATGTAGCTTGGAAAACACTGCAAACTAACTTAGGTGCTTGGTAGACACTATATTCTAACTACTTAGCTTGAAAACAAATAAATCACTTGGTTAGTACTGTAAATTGAATGATAAGCTCAGTAGCAACTGTAGAGCTCGATAGTAATGTAACCAATTGACTAAATGTTGAGTCACTGATAGACAAATTGACCTTTATGTGAACACAATTCTCCTTTTACAATGGTATTATACTTCTCTAATTCAGCATGCTCTATTCTTCTAGAATCTAGTTTAGATGTCACTTTAGTTAGATGAGATCTTAAATCTACATTCTCAAAATTCAAGTTTGGTTCAGTCTTGCTATCATCTTTCTTTAGACTCAACTTTAATTCAACAATCTTTAACTCATGTTTCAAAATTTCATTTTCTTTCTTTAGGGTTTCTACCTCATCGCTATCACTAGTTTGTTCTCTAGGTTATTTTTTGGATTTGATATGATCGATCTTATGTTTTAGTTTACCAATGTAATATTTTACATATTCATGCCTTTCTTTCAAGTTATCTTTTTCTTCTATAAGAAGATCAATTTTCTTAAGGACTTCTTCAAGATTTCTCTTTAACTGTTCCATATCCATAGGGATGTTGTTAAGCCTCTTATGAGTAACTAGGCTCTGATACTAATTTTTAGAAATAGATAATATTGAGAGGAGGGGGTGAATCAGTATTCTACAAACTTTTTCCCACAACTAAATATTTTTAATCACTTTACAACATGCATATGAAAGTAAACCAATAATGTTGAATAGTAAATAAACCATACATAAAAAGAACTCATAACACCATACTTTGTTAAGTAGGGAAACCCTAACCAAGGTAAAACCTAGGTGAGGACTGTACCCACAAGATGATCCACTAAACAAAAGAATCTTGCTAAAGATATTGACCTTGTTAGGAGTATATGAAGTACATATAGTATCACAATCCATGTTAGAGGACTATGCCCTATTAAAAGCCTTAACCCTGTTAGGAGTTTCTTCAACCCTCTTAGGAGTTGGTAATACAATTACAGATGTATGTAACAATAGCCCACTGCCCTAACATGAAATTATACAATTCAGTGCCTTCAACAAAATGAGATAGATATAATAACCTCTTTTTTGCTGACTATTGTACTTCACATATCTCTGATTTTACATCAGAATTCACATCATAGATCTTTTACAAGAATTTGCATGTTATACACATAGTTTTCATATACACCATTTACTTAGCATTCACACACACTACTTCACAAGTAATGATTTCTTACTTATACCTTTTTCTTTTACAAAACTCTATCCATTCGGCTTAATGCTTCCACACATTTGGCTATATACAAAATTAGCCCATGCTAACTTAGGGTGAACATCTAGGATGTCATTCCTAAATAATTAAGTAATTATTTCATGACCAAAATAATTCCTTAACCTATTATTAACTCTTTCTTGTTATACTATGTTCTATTATATTCTATTCACTACCCTTATCGGTATTTGGCTTGTAACTTATTTCATACTACCTATACTAATCTAGGCTCTTCAACATTTCATTAGGATACTCTATGGTACTTGTCCTTAATTATGCATGTGCCAATTGTCACTATAGACTTCACAATATCAAAAATTGTCTCTACACTAATATTAAACATGTCTAGCACTTAGACATTTTTTTGTCTCTGAACATAGGATCTTTAGGTGTAGATTTTTTCATCATTTTATAGATATATGTTTCCATGAATGAAAATCATTAACTCCACTTAGCCATATTTCCAATAGGGTCATAGAGACAAGAATTGTCAGGTAGCATAATAAGATTGTTGGCAAGCAGAGTCTTCAAGACCACTTTGTACGATTCAACCATTGGTGTGTAAGTGTGCTTTGGTTTAGAGGACCTCTTTGGTTTGTCAAAATATTGTTGTTTCAAGGTCTCTTTTTGTTTTGTAGCATATATAGTGTTGGAGAGGTTAAAGGTTGATCCTTAGTCTTAGGAGCATCTACACTACATCATTGACTACATATTTATTTTTGTTCCAAGGTTTTCCTTTGTCTTTCCCATTTCCATTACCGTTTTTGTCTTTATTAAGAATAATATCACCCTTTTTTATGGCTATATCCTCTATGTGCTAAGAACTCAACCATGTTGTTGAATGAGGTCAAACGAATATTTTCTAAGATCATAGTATAGCTCAGGCACAAGCGTATTGACAAAGATGTAAATTCTCTCAATTTCAAGGATTTTTCGAGGATACCTTAAGTGTAATGATCTCCAACATTTTAGGTATGTAGAAAAGGGTTCAACCTCTTTTTGTTTGATATTGCACAAATCCAACATAGTGATGGGATTTTGTATGTTGTAAGAGTATTATTGAAAAATGTGTTGTGCATGTTCATCAAATAATTTTAGGGGGGTGACAATTTAGTGAACCACTACATAAATTTTCCCCTCAAGCTTATAGGAAACAACCTCATGATATATGTGTCTTCATGCATAAAGTCTATGCTAAGAGCATAAAAGTGGCATATTTATCATATCTTCATAGTTGCATGGATCACCATTTCCATCGTATTTATCATATTTGGGTACCTCAATATCCCTAGGAAATGGTACCATGTAGAGAGTCCTATCAAATGGTAGAGCGCATATAGATTCTACAAAGAATGTTTTAGGTTGCTTTCTCTCCATTTATAATTGTGTGAGTTGGCTTCTTAGATCTTGCATCACTTTTCTTAAGATCTCAGCCTCAATTGGTTCTCTCTTTTGTATGATCCTCTAAACATCATAGTCATTGGGGAGTTTCCATCCCCTAGAGGTCATGTATTGGAAGTATTGGTCATCATTTTGTTCTAAGACCTTTAGCATGCTTATTTGAAGGAGTTCATCTTGTTGAAATCTCGTAAGGTCTTCACTATTAACTTTATTATCTACCTCACTCTCATGGTGTGATTTTTAGGGTCGAGGTGGTGAGGGACATGTCCATGTGTGTATTCTTGGAGACCTAAGTGGCGTGGTGTTCCAATTGTTTCCATCAGATGGGTTGTTCATGAAGGGAATTTTGTATCTACCATGAGTGTTGGAATTCTTTAGAATAATTAAGAGGAGGGTGAATCAGTTATCCAAGGTCCAAATGTACAAATAAAACTTTTCATAGCTTAGTGAACCCATATCCATAAAACATATTCATCATGCATGCATCCATTAGATCATACAATCACTTTAACTTGTAGGTTTTTATCAAATAAAATTTTCAAAATTTTAAGCATAAAATACAATGGACTCAATAACACATTTGGCACAATGATTTTACGTAGAAATCCAATTTGGGAAAAACCACAAGTAACATGTTATTGATTCTCACTCTTCTGAAGTGATGCCTTGTGAAACACCAACCCTATTAAATGTTACAATACACACTATTAAATGTGACCTAGTTAGATGGTTTCAATCACCCTATTAGGAGTGATCCTTGTTAGAAGACTTTAGTTCATTTACTTGGAATGTCACCTGATTAAAGGATTTACAAATGATTGTTAGGTCAACCTTAATCCAAAGGATTTACCCTAGACTAGTAGAATGATTAGAAAGTAATAGTAAGGCTTGATCTAATAACAAATTACAACTCACTTGTAGATTGCAGATCTTTGTTTTAGTCCTCCATTTTACTTGGCTTTCACACACTTCATCTTTGATAGCTTGTTCACCCTTCAAGCATTGATACTCTTAAGCCTTCTTACTTTTCTTGCTAATAGCAGTCTCTTTAGTTCTATCTCTGAATGAAGCAATACCTTAGACCTCTTGTCTAACTTAGATTCTCAAACATTGACCAACCATCTCCAAAATAGAATATTAAGATCTTTTTTTGTTCATCCTCTATTGTCCATTTTAGGGTTAAGTAGGATTAGGTAGGATTCAATGAATCTACTCATCTTTTCATTTTAGTCCCTTCTAGAAACTTCTTCTTCAATCCTCTTTGAATTTGCCTCAAAATTATTTACCATAAATTGTGTGCCACCAACTCATCATAGCTATCTTCCACACGCTTCACAAATTCAAGAAGACAAAATAGTCTGCTCATATTCATCAATTCCATGATTTAAAATGAATACTGGCACTCGGCATCAATATTTTGTCACTCAGCTTCCATATTTTTCTTCCACTCATCTTCACTAGATCACTCGAAAAACAGTAAAGTTTATTGATGTTTGGCATCAACTAAACTTTACTCGACTTACACTATATCACTCAACATACACTAAATGTTGACTTTTCTCAACTCCAACTGATTTTCTACTTGACTTGCATGAACTTTTATCGGCACCTATTGTCCACTCGGTCAAGCTTAGCAGACTCAATTCTTATGACTAGTTCTTCTAGACTTTATTAGTGTATCCAACCTTGGCAACCTTAATTAGATAATCAATGCACTATATCATCACTGTCTTAACTAATCTTTGTACTCCTTTTTACATACCATAACTCAACCTTTTCTCTATGTGCTTTTGTTATCTAATTTGATCAAATCCTCTTCATCAATCAAACAAATGATAGTACTAAAATCAACTAAGCATTTGTCTTACCAATAATTAGTAGTTTTGGCATTAGTGACAAAACAATGATTAAAACACATTCTCATACTTGGATCAATCTGCTTGCAACAGTGAGCATGTTTATTCTCAAAGTCATGTGCACGAGTGCTAGTCTTGGTGTGTTGATAAGATATTTCTCTAGTGGCCATGCCTTGAGCCTCTTCTAGTCTTGTCCTATCTAACCGAGCTTGTTCATCTTTTTGTGTAAAAAGCTCCTCTAAGAGATGATTCCTCTCTTCAAGATTCAAGGTGATTGAAATGTTGTCTATAGCCCTAGGGGTATCAAAGGGGGTATCAAAGAAGTTATCAAAGTTGTAAAGTGGATTGTGCCAAGTAGTGGTGTTACCCTCTTCCTAGCTACCAAGGACAAGTCCTTCCTCATAGTTTTTCCTATGAGAATGTCTAGTTGGAGTTGTCAATTGTACAAAAGTGAATGAGGGGCAACTTCCTTAACTGACTTCAATCCTAATCGTAATCAGCATGTAAGGATAATTATTTAGTATAGCAAGAAGAATAGAAACCTTTGAGGTAAAATTTTTATATTCACAATAATAACTTGTCAAAATATAGAATGGAGCAAGAGGTTTGTCAAAAGTGTTCAAGAATTTACAACACTAATGATTCTAGTCAAGAATTGGACAAGAAGCTCAAGAGTAAGTAGCTAAGAAAATGAGCGAGGTAATTGGATTTTTGACAAGTAAACAAGAATGAAATTGAGTTTGTATCTAAGAGACTAAACCATCTTTTTAGCTTTATACCATACTAGGCATGAATATTTTAAACTAGATAGTGGTAAGACTAGGAAAGAACACCCTTAATTTGACTAAAATGCAATCTAGACTTAATTTTGGAAGCAACAAGAACCAGGAAATATTTCATAGAAAAGGAAATGATACATTTTTAGCAAATATTATTGTATGATATTTCATACAACATGTGTACGATACTTCTTGGTCATATGAGACTTTCTGATAAGGAGTGTGATAGAACCTATAACAAGTGTATAATAGCTCCTAGTCTTTTACTACAAAGCAATACTTTGGCATGTGCAAAGTATTGCATGATATTTTTTAGGTAGACATGTGATAAAGGGCCAATAAACCCTGCAATTCATGACTTGAGGCCTAAGATGTCTATGTTTCAGTTCAATTTGTTGAGTGTTTCACACAAGAATGCAATAATGACATAATAAAATACTAGTTTTCAACATCATATACAATGGTTTGATAAAAATTGGGTATATGAATGTGTCTCCAAATAGTTGAACAAGGGAAAAAGAAACTTTTCCAACATAAGCACTTGGGACATCAAAAAGAAAATCTTATGAAAACTATCGCCATGTTTATGTTTGAAATGTTTATATAGGTCTATCACATTTGAAAACACATTCCAAGTAGAACTACCTAAGGTCACATCTCATTACTCAACAACTTGGCCCACACTTGATGCCTTCTTGCCTCACACAAAGTGGTTTTCCATAATAAATGTTGGCTTTATCATGCAGGTTCCATTGGCACAACCAAAGGGACACAAATGGTGAGTGTAAAATCTTGAGGTGATCTGGGTAGTCCACTAGAATCGGTCCTTGCACCAAGATGATGTTGAACATATAAATAAGGTAGCTTATATTCCTATGGTGTTTTAAAAGGGTCTCATTTTCAAAACTCCTCTTGCACCTATGAATAGGACATTCTACCTTGTAGTAGGTAACAAACCTCACGGCCACAAGAGTACCTTAAGCATTCTTGCTTAGTATTTTCCTAATGGTCCCAATCCCACAAGTACTTCTACTAAAAAAATACAAGTGCTATGCCCCCCAAGGCTTTGACCTTTGCCAAGGGGTTTGTGATTATAGTGGGTCAAGTTAGCTAGCTTTTTCTTGTTCCCACTTTGGGTCATTCCTATTGGTATCTTTCCACCAATAGCAGGCCCTCTAAAGATAGTATCTCTCTAGGAGATAGCAAAAAAATGGATTGACACTAAGAGATCAAGATTCTTGATTCACCACAAGGGTGAAGAGGATACTCTCCTATTCCAAGTGCTTCCCCGAAACACACCAAGAAATTTAATTAAGACCACTAAAAAGTGGAATATGCCACTCACTTTCAAGATCTAATGGAAGGTAAAGATTTTTTATTCACCTTAAGAGTGGAGAGCATACTTTCCTACCAACAAAAGACCCTACTCACAAGTTTTTATGTGTAATACCCCAAAATTGGCTCATTGCCATTATACCAATTCTAGTCTATCTGATCAATCTTCTCCTATGTCACTAGGCAATTCTTATTCTACTACTCGCTACTTGACTTAATTATCAAATGCAGAAAACTCTAATCTACATTAATCAAACTATCTATTTAATTCCTAAAGTGTTGACTCATATTAGTCACATTAAACCTATTGATTAAGATTTAATTTAATTCAATGTATTTATACTTTAATTAAATTAAATTATATCCTAAGACTAATGTACTAAGGAATTAAATTTATTCAATTTAATAATTATGCTTGTTTTAATTAATTGAATGTGATTGTTAAATTAAATAGAAAATGCATTTATGAGATCATATCTCACTTTATTAAATTAAATAATATCTTCAAAATATTCTCTTCAGTTCTAAATGGAAACTTTGAATGAACTATCTCTTGAATTGGAATCAATCGAGTTAACTTGCTCTCACACTCATGACAAGTTTAGTTAACTGCTCATCACACTCAAATCAGAAATAGTTCACTTCACCTACAAAAGGAAGTTTCCATCTTAACTAAATCTTTGCTTCAATCCTGACTGTTGATCCGAGTTGATCTCACCCATTGATGGATTCTAGTAATTCTATTTAAGAGACTCATAATTCCTCATTACAGGGGTTGAAGGGAATTGCTATCAAAACTTAACTTAACTGTGCACTTATTATTAGCATACACTTTCATTTCTTAGATTAAGAATCATTTTAGTTTTAATATGCATACATCTAGTTAATCTTACTTTATATATTCTTAGATTAAATGCATATCTCATTTTAGAATAATTGCACTCATATAGGCTTAATCGAATTTTAAATCCTTCATTCTAGCATGGTCTGATTGCCTCTACCTCAAATCTAAGAGCATAAACAGGCAAAATGCTTCTAGATAGAAGGCAACGGGTCACACTATCGGGTGTCTTGGATAAACAATTCAATGTTTATTCTAGGATGACTTCACAGGTAATGACTATGTTGAAGTGTGTGTGAGCTTCAAAGGCCCGCATTTCATACATACATTTCTGGCACCCACTGTGGGGTTGAGAAAATCAATTTCTCTGGCCTCATCTACATTTTTTTTTTAATTTTATCATTATGTCTGTACTATTTCGTATAGTCACTCGAATCTTCACGTGAGACATTCCATTTTCATGTGAGGATTTGAAGGTTCTTGCATGAAGTTTTAAACTGTATTGCATGAAAAAGTGCCCCATTGCACAAGTCTTCACATGGCACATCATTTTCTCATGCAACTCAGTGAAAGATCTTGCATGAACTTGGCATGATTTCATGTGGTGCACACCATTTTTTTCATGTGGGTCTATACAAAATTTCACACAAGTATGTGCATGATTTTGCGTAGGTCTATGTGTGATTTCGTGCAAAATTTTGCAATAGCAATACAAAATTCGATTTTTCAGATAAAATAAATTTTTTTTATTTTTTTTAAGTATAAAACGAATTTTGACTTTTGATGTTTTCATAGGTTTTGACATTTTCTAAGCTTTTTTATGGGTATAAAAAAGAACAAAAAAGGTTAAATTTTATTTTTCCATAGTTACGCTTCTGTTTGACTAACGCATTTTCTTTGAAGCATTTTTATTTTGATTTTTTTGATTTTCTACAGCCTAACAGTTGCCTACAGGACATTTGACAAAGACTCCTTATACAAACTCTCCAAACATGAACTGATTGTTTGTTTGCAGGATGATTGTCGAAGATACATTTGTTGAAGAAAAACATTAAAACCCACTAAACATCATGTTTTCTTTCTTGCTTTCAAAACATAGATTAATTAGGGCTTGTGAACTTCCTAGGGTGCAAGACAAAAGAATAGGGGATTGTGCTTTTCACCACTTGGAGTTCATGACAAAGGGTGAATTAGAAACCTAGACACTTCTAAAAGATGGCATTTTGAAGAAGGCAAGCAGCTTAGTGGTTCTCTAGTACGGGTCTTTTTTCTATGAAGGGGTGATGGTTTCCTTTTAGGGAATAAGAATCTTGAGAAAAGACAAGTCTAGATTGATTAAGCTAAGTCAGTAAATTTATTTATTATGCATGTTTGGATGAGAAAGTAAGGTAGAGGAGTATGCTCTTTCCCCTTGAGGGAAATTAGAAACTCAGGCCCTTAAATTCAAACCACCAAACTGTGTTAATCCTTTAGAGGGCTTGCTAGAGTGATCCAGCCTCTGGGAATGACCCAAGTGAGCACACTCCTTTTGCCAGAGATTCCAACTCACTATAATCAAGATTCTTTGTAGAGAAAAAGACTCCAAAACTGAATTAATTTCTTTCCCTTCATTCTTGGTATCACATATCAAGGGGAAGCTCTATCTGTGCACTGGTCGGCACCAGCCCCTAGCTTGCTAAGCAAGTAGTGTGCACTTTTAGATGTTGGTGTGGGCTACTTGTCTCAACTTTTCTTGTGGAGCCACCAAGAATTAATACAAATGGAAGTCAAGTATAAACCTTTTAGTTAGAAGCCACCCAGTTCACCTCCAAAAGGAGGCATAATCTTTGTGCAAGGAGGGGGAAGAATCTCTCTTGTAGAACTCACCATAGGCATGCTACTGGACATTTGAAGGTGGTATACACACTCATCTCTTACCACAAGGGCACTCATTCTGTGTATACTATTAAGTCCTTTGAATATACCAAAAACACGAGTGCCCTCTAGGGGGTGACATGGCTGTGTGAGGTACACGCATGCGCATAAGATGTGAGACAAAGGTTTTGCCTTCTCTACCATTTTCTATTTCTAGGGATAAAGTGTGTTTGTTATCGAGTCTTCAACATGTCCAAACTTCCTCAAACAAACTAAGAGTCAAGACTCCCTTGTCCCTCTGAGTTGATTTGCCCTTAGTTGGATTGTATTTGACTACTACTTATTTCCCACTATCTTGTTCAAATACTTTGCCTTGGTTGAAACTTAAACATCTATCCAAACAATTTTTAGAGTTAAGCTTGTTGTCTATCCAACAAATTAGTCCAAATAGTCTATCCAATTTATCCAAATAGTCAAGAAATCTCTTTGAAATCCAACGTTGTTGTCAATCTGGTCCTGATTTTGCACACAGTCTTGCATTTTCTCATGCAAGAATTTACTTTTTTGCATGAACTAGTTTAGGTCTTCGTGCAAGAACTTGTGTATGCCCATGTGAGATCTTGCCAACTATCTTTGCTATCTTGTCACTTCTTCGTGCGAGCAAAAGAAAGTCTTCACACAAATTTAAATTGATGTTCTGAGTCTTCGCATGACCTGATGAACTTTCTCGCACGGCTTGTAGAGAATATTCATGCGAGATCTTGTTCCAAAACTATCAGATCAACTTATACAACCAATCTATGACTTGCATTTAGTCTTTTTCTTGCATTGAGTTGTCTCTTCTCTATCTATACACAGTCCTAAATGATGTCATTTAGCTTAAACTGAAGATTTGTGATCCACACTTTGACTAGTATTGTCCTTTTTAGTTCTCTAGATTCTCATTATTTAGTGCTTCTAATACTCCATGTTACATTAGTCGTAACCTTTGGCTGTTCTAGCCTTCAAATCAGACTATTTGTGCCTTAGTATACAGCACTCTTATCTTGTCCTATTGAGACTACGTTCTAGGGTGGTCCTTGTCTAAGATTTTTCTTTTCACCATTGTCTATGACTATGGCAACTTGAATTATGTTCTAAAACTTGGCTATCACTACTTGAAACATAGTACATCAAAATGGCTAACAAAAAATGCACTAAATTTGATATTCCTAGTAAGGAAGAAAAGCTACTTATTGCAAACATGAAGCAAAAAATCAAATCAATGAGTGCTCAACTTCAACGACTTAGGGAGGAAGATGAAACATGATCAAACAAATTCTCCTTAAGAGAAAATTTCTCTTCCTCCTATGACAACCAAAAATCAAATTATTGTGATATTGAATCCAAGATATCTTAGAACACTTCACAAACACCCAAGAAATCTAGAAATATCTTTGAAGAAAAACCTTGGAAACCTAAACCAAAGCATAATTTCACCCCTTTAGGAAGATCTTATGAATCAACTTTGGAAGAACTTCTTCAAAAGAAACTCATTGTGTTACCTAAGGTCACTTTGGCGGGAGTTTCCTTTATGAGTAACTATTATGCTTATCATAGACATAATTTACATAAAACTTCACCTTGTAAGGAGCTGAAAAAAAAGATCCAAGATCTCTTTGACAATGACATAATTAAAAAATCTAAGCTCTCATCTACCATATATTATACTCTCAAGAAGGATCAACCTCATGAAATAATGTCTAGTAATGGTTCAAATGCAACTTCTACTTCTTCCAACATGCCATCACCTTCTAAAGTGTTTGAGCTTTCCAACATACCCCACCAAGAAAAGCACCTAATTCTTTTTCTATTGACCATGTGTACCCTCAAAGAGTGCCTCTAAAAGAAACCCAAGCTAACCTTGACTTGGCTACAAACCTCTTCCATACTACTAAGACTACATATCTTCAACCTTCATACGATTCTATGCCAACTATGCCCACTCTAGCTATCCCTTCACTATCTCTTCAAGAGCCTACCATGAAAACTCCATATCCTACCTTGTCCTTAGAAGTGGATCCATATCAAGAAGATTTTAAAAAATCTAAAGATCAAGATCAAGAACCCTCTCATATCCCTCAAGATTTCATCCCTCCATCTCAAGAGCCACATAGTCCTCCATCTCCCATGCCATGCACCTTTACTAAACAATATCAAGATATTCCTTCCACCACCCTTAAGGAGATTATTAAAGACCAAGAGAAGGATACTTTTCATATACTACCTAAAATTCCTTTTGAAGATAAAAGTGTTACCTCACCCTCTTGTTCTACCTTGCTACATTCACTTCAAAACTATTCTCAAGATTTAAATACTCCTATCAAAGGTATTGCTCATATAATAGTTACTCATACATCTATTGATGGCTTTGGTCATATTGCTCACTCTAAAGATGTTGATATCCATACTCATGGTCCATTCACATTTTCTAAATCTATCCTTGGTCCCTACCCATCTAAGCTAAAACCTTCAAGTCTTCCATCCATATTGGGACCTTATGTTCCTCTATATCTTGCTTCCACTCTTATCTCATTACACGTTCCTCCTACCCTACCCCAAGATCAACAAAGATACACATACTTGAACTCTTCACATCCTCCCTTCCATATAAACTAGTCATATTGGGCTCATTCATCCAAAGTCCCAAGTCCTTTGGAAGCAATTTGGATGATCAACTCAAACACAAGTGCATGAATCCATCCTCAAAAGTTCACTATGTCTCCTCTAATCAACATGTGAATGTCAAGAAGGAAAATATGCAAAAGAGACCACAAAGGTCCACTATTCAAAGAGCTCAACCAAAGAAAGTATGGGTTCTTAAATATATTATTGAAGAAATGTGTTCCAAAGCATCTAATGAAAAATCAAAAGCTATATGGATTCCCAATTCTCTTTTGAAGGACTTGAATATTGAAAAAAAGTCATAGTTGACATTTAAGCTTCCAAAGGCTTCCACTCCATCTTCTTCCCAACATCTTCCTAAAAAGGTTTCAAAACCTTATACTCCACCTTCCTCCAAAATTATTTCACCACATCATATATCTAAACCTCATACTATTTCATCCATATTTCCTCCATCATTCCACTACCCTTCAAGGTGTGTGTTAATGTTGATTTTTCCCACTTTTTCTTATACCCTTGAACATACCTTTCAATACCCTATCCACTCCACCTTTTATCATTCCATCCCATTTATCTCACTCGTAGCCTAAAACCTATCTTTTCTACTATCTCCCTTCCATTACCTTATTAGCATCTTTGAGTGTACCTTGCTATGGCCTTGGCTTATCATAACTTATCTTTCTTATAGGTATGTTATCTAACTTGAGAAAGCTTGAGCTCTTTCAGAAAAATCCAAAAAAAAAAGGAAAAAGGAAAAAGTGCCTCGGTGAAAACCTGGAAATAGGCACCTTGGTAGCAAAAGTAAAGAAAAATAAATCCATCCTATGGAGAAAACCACTTCTTGTGGCACCTTGGATAAATACCATGATGAAAACCTAGTAAATAGGTGCCATGCATAATTCTTCCATTCATGACATCCTATCATGATCTTGCTTATCCTTCATATGTCTTCATTCTTGAAGTCATTCACTCATAACCTCCGTAAGAAAACTTTGCTATCCTATTCACTTAACCCTTTGGTCTTGATCAATGAAAGAAAGAAGAAAACTCAGTTCTTAGTAATCTCTTGACATGGTCATTTTCTTGGATTACTTACATGATGCCCTTCATTACAACATGAGCTTATATTGTTATATCTTTTTTCCCTATCTTGGGTAATCTTGTGAAGACTTTCCTTAAGGGTAACATTCACTACTTCATACTCCTTGCCTATCCATCTCCACGTATCCACCAGCTTGCTACAACATCTCATCCTACACCTTGCTAGACACTGGAACAAAATCAAGGTAATCCTTCTTGAGAGCTAGTAATCTCTAAAAAAGTTCTAAAATTTTGAAAATGTCCTGAAAAAAATCCTAAAAATCAGAAAAAGTCCTGGAAAAAAATTGTTACCCTAGTGAAAGCCTAGCAATAGGTGCCTTGGTAACACCAAAAAAAATGGAAAAATCAAAAATACAAAAAAATCAAAAAATACAAAAAATACAAAAAAAAATTGAAAAATAGAAAAGTGTCATTGGTGCAAACCTAGAAACATGCATCATGGTAGCAAAAAAGTGAAATTTTTGCCAAGAAGGTGAAAACTTGGTAAACAGGTGCCTCTTGTTCCCAATGCACCATCTTGCAACACATCTTCTGGCTCTCTGTATAGTTGCTTTACTGCTTTTCCCACTTTCTGCTCATCTATCCATGGATTGAGTCTTGTCACAGCTCAGGGGCATTCCCCCTTTAGTGTCACTATTTTCGAGATTCTCCTCATAGAATCTCCTTTGCGATACTCACCAATCATTCTGGCTATGTCTACCTACTATTGCTAGTGTTACTCTTTTCTAGATTCTCCTCATAGAATCTCCTTCATAACAGCCACTAGTCATTCTGGCTATGTCTGCCTACTATCACTAGTGTCACTCTTTTCGAGATTCTCCTCATAGAATCTCCTTCGTGATTGCCACCAATCATTCTAGTTGTGTCTGCCTACTATCACTAGTGTCACTCCTTTCAAGATTTGCCTAATCGAATCTCTTTTGCAATAGTCACTGATTGTTTCAACTACATATGCCTACTATTGCTTGGGTCACATCTCTAGATTCCTTTATGAAAGATCTCTTTTGCATCAGTCACCAGTTGTCTTGACTGTGTCTATCTATTATCACTCAGTCCTCTTAAGGTTCTTCATCTTGAAGATTCCTCTTTTGACATCAGTCACCGGTTGTTCTAACTGCATCTACCTACTATTGTCACCTTACTGAAGAGATCTATTTCAGACATGCTCTGGACATTGACACTTGACATCAATCCTAAAAACATTGAACTCAAAATGACATACTTGTCTGGATATGCTAAGCATTTTCTTTGTTGCTTTGTTTTCACTTTATCATGTCTCTTTGAGCAACTCGATGATGTCACTTATGATTAGAGAAGTAATGACTGGGGGCATGATCTTTTCTTTGCTTTCTATCTGTAGTTTAGTTCCACAACATTTGAAACATTCATGAAGGAGGGGTGTCCACTGTAAGAGCCTCCATCTTGTGTTGGATGGCCATGTGTACCTCGACTCCTCTTAACTGAACAAATCAGTATATTTGGTACTTCTCCTTGTCTGTTGAAGTGAATTCTTTATGCTATAGTAATATATAATACTTGTCCTGCTAAGTGAACTTATGGGTCACTGTGAGTATATATGATGCATTTTTGTCCTAGGTTACGGATGCAAAGGCCATTATGGACATACTACTTATCAATTACTTAGCATAAGAAGGATCTTTCGTGTGTTTGGTGTGTCTGCCATGCAAGAAATATTCTGGTCATCCTAGTATTTATGCTTTGATGCTTATGTTAACTTGCTATATTAAAAAGGATAAATGTTCTGGTCATTCTAGCTTCTTCTGCCTCAAATGCTTACATTTAATCCTTACAAAACTAGAACAAATGTCATATTTATATTCCTATGATTGAAATGTCAGTGGGGATTGTATGACATCTAGGTTTTTTCTACATGCTCAGTGATGATAAATGGTTGAGGCTTGGTAATCAGACCTAGGGTTGCATTTAACATAGTCTTGCATTGTATACTTCACTTGCATAAGCACATGATTCAATGGCAACTCTGTTTCCATCCCTCATGATGAGGGATTGTGGATATCTTCAAGCATATTACAATTCTTCACAACTACACAAATGATTGATTAATCACCCTCTTGGCTACTTTGGCTACTCTGAACCCATTTTTTGGGATCGAATTCAAAATCTGACACACTTAAGTGACTCAAAAGTGTATTTTAAAATTTTGGGATTTGCGTGATCGAACACTTGTGAAGTCCAAATTTTTCTGATACTTTGTGATTCTTGGAATCTTTTCAACTCAAAATTCTTCAAATTTTCAAAATTAATTCTCAAAAAAAGTTAACTCAGGTCAACTTTTGGTCAAACTTGGTCTTCTGGATCTTGAAATCACACTAAATTGACTCTGAATCTTCTACTAATCATTCTAAGCTCTCATATTTTCTTTAGATCATTATGATCTCTTCTATATTCTTTAGATCATTCTAATCTTTTCTATATTCTTTAGATCATTCTGATTTTTCTATATTCTTCAAATCATTCTAATCTCTTCATATTTTCTTTGACCACGTTGAATTGACTTTGAATCTTCTATTGATCATTCTGATCTCTCATATTTTCTTCAAATCATTCTAATCTCTTCTATATTCTTCATATCAATCTAATTTTTTCTATATTCTTTAGATCATTTTGATCTTTTCTATATTCTTTAGATCATTCTAGATCATTTTGATCTTTTCTATATTCTTTAGATCATTCTGATCTTTTCTATATTCTTTAGATCATTCTAATTTTTTCTATATTCTTCAGATCATTCTGATCTCTTCATATTTTCTTCCAATCATTTTGATCTCTTCTACATTTTTCTAAATCTTGGATTTCTTCTGTATCTCTCAACATAATGCTTTATATCATATTTTTGGTGTGTCATCTTTCAATTTCACTCTCGAGGGGGCAATTGAGCTTGAAATTCAAATCAATCTAAATCTTTATTGCTTGGGGCATCTTGTTCCCATCTTATGTCCTTATCACTTGGGGCATCTTATCACTCGGGGCATCCCATCCCCCTCTTTCTGACATCTTTGTCATCTATTTCATCTTGTCATCATTTGATTACAGGTATCGGGACAATCTAAACCTTGACTCCTAAGGATCAACCTCATTTTAGGGATGATTCTATGACTTATAATTTGATCGTGTTATCTTTTATCAATTTCAGGTATCTAGGTATACTATCTGGATCCTTAAAGATTAAGCTTCATTCTGGAGATAGTCTTTTAAATGCTTATCAAATCTCGGGTATCTAGGTGTTCTATCTGGATCCTTAAAGATTAAGCTTCGTTCCAAAGATAGTCTTTTAAATGCTTATCAATTTTAGGTATCTAGGTGTTCTATCTAGATCCTTAAAGATTAAGCTTCGTTCTGGAGATAGTCTTTTAAATGTTTATCAGTTTCAGGTATCTAGGTGTTCTATCTGGATCCTTAAATATTAAGCTCCGTTCTGGAGATAGTCTTTTAAATGCTTATCAAATCTCGGGTATCTAGGTGTTCTATCTTGATCCTTAAAGATTAAGCTCCATTCTGGAGATAGTCTTTTAAATGCTTATCGAATCTCGGGTATCTAGGTATTCTATTTGGATCCTTAAAGATTAAGCTTCGTTCCAAAGATAGTCTTTTAAATGCTTAGCAATTTCAAGTATCTAGGTGTTCTATCTAGATCCTTAAAGATTAAGCTCTGTTCTAGAGATAGTATTTTAAATGCTTATCAATTTCAGGTATCTAGGTGTTCTATCTGGATCCTTAAAGATTAAGCTCCATTCTAGAGATAGTCTTTTAAATGCTTATCAAATCTCAGGTATCTAGGTGTTCTATTTGGATCCTTAAAGATTAAGCTCCATTTTGGAGATATTCTTTTAAATGCTTATCAATTTCAAGTACCTAGGTGTTCTATCTAGATCCTTAAAGATTAAGCTCTATTCTAGAGATAGTCTTTTAAATGCTTATCAATTTCAAGTATCTAGGTGTTCTATCTAGATCCTTAAAGATTAAGCTCCATTCTGGAGATAGTCTTTTAAATGCTTATCAATTTTAGGTATCTAGGTGTTCTATCTAGATCCTTAAAGATTAAGCTCTGTTCTGGAGATAGTCTTTTAAATGCTTATCAATTTCAGGTATCTAGGTGTTCTATCTGGATCCTTAAAGATTAAGCTCTATTCTGGAGATAGTCTTTTAAATGCTTATCAAATCTCAAGTATCTAGGTGTTCTATCTAGATCCTTAAAGATTGAGCTCTATTCTGAAGATAGTCTTTTAAATGCTTAACAATTTCAGGTATCTAGGTGTTCTATCTGGATCCTTAAAGATTAAGCTCTATTCTGGGGATAATATTTTAAATGCTTATCAAATCTTGGGTATCTAGGTGTTTTATCCAGATCCTTAAAGGTTAAACTTTGTTCTGAAGGAAACCTTTAAAATGCTTATCAATTTAGGTATCTAGGTGTTCTACTTGGATTCCTTAGGATCAAGCTCCATTCTAGAGATGGTTTTTAAAAGCTTATCAATTGGTCTCTGTATCATCAACTTCAAAACCAATGTCATCTTTACATCATGCTTTTTGATTGTCTTTGAATTGAACATGTTGCTCGCACATTCATTCAAAGAGGGGCAAAATGTCATACCCCAAAATTGGCTCATTGTCATTACACCAATTCTGGTCAATCTGATCAATTCTAAAGTCCTATGTCAATAGGAAATTCTTATTCTACTACTCGCTACTTGACTTAATTGTCAAACGTAGAAAACCCTAATCTACATTAATCAAACTATCTATTGAATTCCTAAAGTGTTGACTCATATTAGTCACATTAAACCCATTGATTAAGATTTAATTTAATTCAAAGTATTTATACTTTAATTTAACTAAATTATATCCTAAGACTAATTTACTAAAGAATTAAATTTATTTAATTTAATAATTATGATTTTTTTAATTAATTGAATGTGGTTGTTCAATTAAATAGAAAATGCATTTATGAGATCATATCTCACTTTATTAAATTAAATAATATCTTCAAAATCTTCTCTTCAGTTCTAAATGGAAACTTTGAATGAACTATCTCTCGAATTGGAATCAATCTAGTTAACTTGCTCTCACACTCATGACAAGTTTAGTTAACTGCTCATCACACTCAAATCAGAAATAGTTCACTTCACCTGCACAAGGAAGTTTCCATCTTAACTTAATCTTTGCTTCAATCCTGACCATCGATCTGGGTTGATCTCACCCATTGATGGATTCCAAGAAATCTATTTAAGAGGCTCATAATTCCTCATTACAGGGGTTGAAGGGAATTTCTATAGAAGCTCTGCTGAACTATGCACTTATTATTAGCATACACTTTCATTTCTTAGATTAAGAATCATTTTAGTTGTAATATGCATACATATAGTTAATCTTACTTTAAATGTTCTTAGATTAAATGCATATCTCATTTTAGAATAATTGCACTCATATAGGCTTAATCGCATTTAAATCCTTCATTCTAGCATGGTCTGATTGCCTCTACCTCAAAACTGAGAGCATAAACAGGCAAAACCCTTCTAGATAGAAGACAATGGGTCATACTGTCGGGTGTCTTACATAAACAATTCAATATTTATTCCAGGATGACTTCGTAGCTAATGACTATGTTGAATTGTGTGTGAGGTTCAGAGGCCCGCATTTCATACATACATTATGTGCCTATGAAAATAAAGCAACTAGTATATGTCACATATGAAATAAAATAAAAAGAACAAGCATGCTTGGTTTGGTTTTTTTTTTTTGCCTTAGACAGCCCTACAAACGAGAATTAGTATCCCTTTTAGCACAAAATCTTTGGCATGTGTTGTTTTAATAATAATTTTGCAAGCAAGTATACAACCTCACAAAACCAATAAGTTATTTTAACAAGGGTTAGCAAAATCTATAAAAAAAAACCTTCAAGTCACCGGTCAACCAACAAAGAATGTAGAGAAAACCCAAAAATAGATGTTGCAATGACTCAAGATGCCAATCAAAATTGAAAATTGTCTTCTACCCTAAACCAGGCGATACTTGTGTAATACTTCCTTGTATAGTTGGATGATATTTTAGGCTCATGTGATACTCTGTATGAAGGAGGACAATAGACCTAACTAATGTGTGATAGAATCCTGCACTGGATGTGATAATTTAACTAGTAAAGTATCGCACGATACTAGAAAAGTGTCACGTGATAGTTTTGTTAGAAAAAAAATTAAAACAACCAAAAATTGAAAATGTAGAGATGTAAAAAAATGGATAGAGAGGTAAAAAAAGA
Source organism: Cupressus sempervirens (assembly GCA_028749045.1). Classification (NCBI taxonomy): domain Eukaryota; kingdom Viridiplantae; phylum Streptophyta; class Pinopsida; order Cupressales; family Cupressaceae; genus Cupressus; species Cupressus sempervirens. Next base: position 405,402,942 of record CM053790.1, read on the forward strand.
ATGTTCTTCACCATGGTGGGTGCCAAAAATGTACACTAGAAATGTGCACTTTTCTAAACCATTATATCCAAAGAATCCCATAGATTGGAAAGCTTGGATGTTAGTCTAGAGCTCCCTAATCATGGAGTGCAAAGGGATACAATGAGCAATAATATGGCTCTTAATTAAGACTAATAAATGAAACCCCTTGCAAATAAACTATGAAATGGGAGATTCTAAGATAAGAGAAAGAAAGCTAATGTCCAAGAATTTCCATGGAATGCAATGCAACTATGCAACTAGCTAAATGAGATGCAAAGAATGCAACTAAACTAGCAATATGGGAGTGTTAAAAATCCTTCTAATTAAGCTATGTGAGTTTCTCTATTTCATAAAGGAAACTAAGCTAATGCATTATGAAACTAGATTGAGATGTTATGCACAAATAAGAGAGAGAAGATAGAAGTTCTCCACAAATGCTCCAAGAAACCTAGACAAAAACCTACAGCATAATAATACTTCAAATTCATATCCTTAGATGAGGAGAGATATTTCCCTTTTAAATATTTATGGATGGTACAGATCAAAATATAGAGGTATATGATTAAGGGTGGGGGTTGAATTTTAGCATGATCCATGTGCAAGATCATTTCCATTATTTATTTTATTTTTAAATTGGGGAAAATTCTATATGTGTGCAACTTAGGATAAGGGGGTGAAAGGGGTCTTTTATTTAATTAAAGGACATGTTCCTTTTGATTAAATATGGACTTAGGGTATAGTGGTCAAACTATAGGATAAAATCAAATAAATTGTTTTTTAAATATTTGGTCTAGGCAAATAATTAAATAATTTAGCCAAAATGCTAAGAAAGGGTTTGATAGTCTAGGTGACCATTTTTGGGTGATTAGAGTTTGCACACTAGTCTCTCCTCCTCCTTGGGCTCATCATCCTCGATCACTACCACTATCCCTCTAGTCCTAGAGTGAGTGGATGAATTACTACTTATAGGGAAACTATTATCTCAGTTGTTTCCTCCTCACCCTTTGTCTCCCTAAGCTCCACCATCTCCCCCTCCTCTTCCTCCTACCTACAATACTCTCCTCATAGGATTTGTGAATATGGGATAGGGATGATCCCAAAGCCATCTCCTATACTCAAGAGACTCCCCTATACATTCCACATCTAGAAGTAAGTCCTAGATAACCCATTATATCTATTACACCTACTATTCACACAAGTCATACCTCTTCAAAGGACCCCATCCTAGGGCTTCCTTTGTAGGGTATATCACATATGTGGTCACCCCAATGATCACATGCTATTTTCTCCCAAACTACCTCCATACATGGTTGATGAAAAATCACTCCATTAATCCCATATGCCTTTGTAGCAATAAACTACTACAAAACATGTAGGCCAACTCATATTGTGCTCCCTCCCATTGCTCAAACTCTCTATAAGGTTACCATCTCACTAAGGTTATGTCATCAAATCTTGTCCTCTAAAAGGAAGTCTCTCTAACATGATTCTATTGGATGTAACCAAAGTACTTATAAATATAGGGTCTCCCCCACTACCTAGGTTGTACCCTCAAGCAGATCATGATAATATGCTCCCACACCCACACTTATGCCACCATAACCCATGCTAATGAGCTCTTACCCTCTCTATATATAATATCATGAAACTCTCTATACATATTGCAGAGAAAAGATGGGACTCCTATTGCATCAAGGATGTTATAACAAATCTATCACCAGACAGACCAATCCATATTGGAAGCCCTTCTAGCTCTGATCAACACCTAGTATACTGCCAATCAAAGAGCATAGAATGCAAGCCATAGTGAATTCCATAATATAATCTCTTACCATTTGATCCCATAGGATGAACCAATCAAGGATGACGTTATCATGGAATATGTGTTGCATAGCTTCTATCCCCTCTGTCGGAGTTTGAGAAAAGCAAACTTGCATCACAAGTCATGATATGAATCAGTATCTATCATGAGTGTCTCATCAAAATGATATAATTGAAAAGTGAATAATGGAATATTGATACTCACAAGCTCTTATCTATATGGAATCCATAGGATCTGATACACATCCTCTAAGGTGATAGTCATCTCTTTTGTAGGCAAATGAAATGTGTTAACCTAGAGTAGTCAAGAGGCCATGGTTTGCTTGGATATTGGAAAAATGTAATAAAGATCTAAGGCTCATGGTGTTAGTGTCTGATTATCCTCATCAGTCAGCTAGCTCACCATATGCAACCCAACTTGATATGGACATCTCACAACTAGATCTAGAAATACTTGCTACACCCAACTAAACATGAAAATGTGTCTAAACATGTTAGTAAGGTGTCAAAAAGAATCTAAACATGTCAAATAATCACTCATAATAGTCAACAAGTCTAATTGATTAGCATACAAAGCAATAAGACATTTAATTTTTATTGTATGATATTTCACAGACTAGTACAGTATCGTACAATCTTTTGCCAAAAGTCATATGACATTTTGTTTTCTTGTGATATTCACACCACATTGTATGACATGTGGGTGCCTATCATATAATCTTCTATTAGAGTATTGAACAACATTCTAAGGTTTTTTGAAATATTTATCTAAAGGCATAGAACATTCTACAAACTCATACAAAATTTGATAAAAATTTATTAGAAAGCTAGAAAACTTTAATGTAGGAGCCAAATTGAGTATAGTTTTTTATTACTTACTAGTCTTGGGTAGTCTTATGGCTAGTTATGCTATTGGCTCAGTTCAAAATAATGCTAATGCATTGGGACCAACATATCGGCTCTCTGCATCTCTCTGAACTCACAAAATGACAAATGCACAAATAATTTGAAAATGACCCTTTGAACCCCTTATATAGTATTTTGACCTCGTCTGTGAAAATTTCACCCTTACCTAATTTTGATGTCTTGGATCCATTGCTAGGATTGAAATCAAATTCTAGATTCATTGTGATCATAAAAATTACTATTTAAATTTCTTTGATGTGTAGTTGGTTGACCCTTTCAAGGCAAAAATTTTTACATCTTTTGAGGTAAACATCATTCACCATTTCTACCTCTTCATTTTCTCCTCTCTACCATTTCATTACATTTCTTCTTTATTTGACCTAATTCTCATGTTTTATCATTTCAGATAAACTGGGGCACATTCTCAATGCTTGGTGGTTAAACTTGGTTCTATGATCTATGAATTTCTTATCTATCATCATGGACCTTATATTATCTCAATTTGATCAAATCTTTCTTCTTTTTGCATCTTCTCTACATCATTTTGATTTTGACCCCGAGGGGGTTGGAATATCATATCTTTCAATGTTCCAAATTGATTATGCTATGTTATCTATTGCCTAGAGCATCTCAACTTCATTGCTTTACATCAAGTTAAGATCCTTCAAATATTTTCTACACTATAGATGCTTGACCTAACCTTATCACTCTTGGACATATCAATTTTGATCACATTACATCAATTCTAGTATTATCTTAATCAATCTTTTCATAATGTTTAGTTTCATTGCTTCACATCAAACTATGCATTCAGGATTATCCATCTCACTGCACTTTGTTCACTACTAGTTTAGAGTCATATCTATTATCATCTTGATATCATCATTATTTGACTTAATGTGTTCCTAGATCACTCACATATTAGTCAAAGAGGGGAAAATGTAATCATCCAAAAATGGTCTAGTAAATTATAAGCCCCCTTTTCAGCGTTTTAATCTCCATGCTAGACTACATCTTATGCTTAATCAATTTTGCATATTTATCAATCATTTATCCTTTGATCAAATCATAAAATAATTATTTACTTGGTTTTACCCTATGGTTCATCAAATAATTATTTACTTGGTTTTACCCTATGGTTTGACCACCTTTTCCCAAGCCTTTATTTAATTAGAAGAATTTTTTCCCTTTTAATTAAATAAATCCCCTTTCTCCTATGGGTTCAAATAAAAAGGAATTTCCTAATTTAAAAATAGAAGAAAAATATTTGTTTGTCTACACATTGAATGCACACTTTCCTAGGTGAGTGAAATATATTTTGAATCTTAATCTCCTCCCCACATTTTTTTCCTCTTAAACATAACCATTGATTTTGCCTCTTGAGACACCCTTGATTTTTCCTCTTAATCTCTCACTATCCATTGCTCTTTAAAAGGATGCTCTCTCCACACACTCTCATATCTCATGTTTATGCTATTATTATGTATTTTCACTTTCACTTGACTTCTTGAGCACTCACATTTGCATTCTCATTTAGTTTTCTTATGTGTCAAACTAGTCTTTCCTTTATTGCATTTAGCTTAAATCATGTAGTGTAATTAGGAGATTGTAATCTTGCATTGTTAGAATAGCCTTTACCTTCCTTGTTCATATATTAGTTTTACTTTTATTTTACTTGGATTACATAGTAGAGTATTTTTTGCACCATCATCTTGGTTTACTCTCATTTTCATTTTCACTTGAGAATCCTTAGTAATTAGCATCCCACTGCTCTTACTCCATTGAATCTTCCATCTTGTAGTGAACCTTGCAAGGGTCACTTACCTTGGTTCATTTGAGAGACACAAGCACAATATCTCTTTCATATTCCTTGCACATTACAAGTAGGAAGCTATAAGACGCTTCTTGAGTTTCTCTACTTTATTGGTTCTCTAAGTGTATTGATTTATAGAAGTGTATCCCATTTTTGGTATACAGGTTGGATCTCCAAGTAAAATCAATCCTTAGGCTTGGTGAATTATAATGCATTCAAAAGTGTGCTCTCCCTAAATCATGAACATATTATCAAAATAATGGATTAAACAGCACATGCATGTCATAGTGTGTATGCCTTATGGGGCAATAAAGAAAGAGTAGAAAGTTATTTTAAATAGGGCACACTCATGCCAATGTCAACACTTGGATCATATATATATAATGTAACATTTAATTATAAGTTGCATACTCTTCCCTTCTTATACTTAAGTTATATTTTATGTATATACTTTCAAGATGTTTGAGATTGGTTTGAACTTCATAGGAGTTAAAACTAAGATTTTGGATTTTGAGGGTGTTTTTTTTTTTAAATAGGTTTTTCCAAATTTTAAGAATCAACGCATTATCTTTGGTATGATTTCTAGTGGACTATTGGTTATAACATTGATCCCTTGAATTATGCATGATCATTTTTGTTGACATTTTAGTCATGTTTGTTATTAGTGACATACACTTATTTAGATTGTAAGTATCTACTAAGCATATTATAGGTAATAGTGTTAACCAAGTATTTCAGTTACTACCAAGCTCTATAGTTGCTACCAAGTCCTTTGGATAGTTTTTGCACTAAGTAGTTACTACAAATTTGTTGATCAATAGTATAAACCGAGCATCTCAGTGTATGTCAAGTTTATCAGTGCAAACTAAGTCATGTAGTGCTTACCGAGTTCATAATTGATGTGATGTGAGTCTAGTGTTAACCAAGCTACTCAGTGTTAACCAAGTGACTCAGTTTATACTGAGCTCATAGTGATAGCATTGATTGAGCTATGCAGTGTGAATCGAGTAATTCAATTTATATGCCAAGTTTTACAGTATTCACCAAGTCACCAGTGCAGACCGAGTTCAAGACTACTTGGAAATGATCAATATGGACTGAGCTTCTACATCTACCAAGTGCATGATGATGCCAAGCATTAAAAGTGGATTCTAAGTATCAGAACCTCACTGAGTCAGTCTTCAGATTCTGAGTTTCTACACTTTGGGCCGACTTTGTAATTTTTGTGTAAACTTGTATTGTGGCCAACTTTGTAATTTGTAAATTGAATTGGTATATATGTAATGTATTGTGTCACACCCAATGTATGGTATAGAAGTAATGTAATAATTAGAGAAGAGAAAAGAGTGAATTATAAAGGCTACAGCAGTATAAGGAGCAGCAAAGATTTATCTATCACAGCAAGGTGATTTCTACACTTAGAGGAATCTCATTTAGCAAACCAAGTTGCAGATTAGAGATCAGCTACTACTTCATCCTAATAGTTGGATTAGTATAATCCTTTAACAAGGTAGACCTAACAGTCTTGTGTAAATCTCTTTATTGAGTGCATACTTCATTTTATGTTTGTAAATCCATTTGCAAGGTGGACCTAGCAGTCCTTATTGCTCCTAGTAGGGTAGATCATTAGAAGTGATCATTGTAAGCCTTAAAAGGCCAACTTTATACTGCAGTACTAAAGCTTGTCATCCCCACCCCAGTTTTACTTTCTATTTGTAAGGTTTTTGGGTCACCAAATTGTGTGTCATAAGTGTTATTCTTTAATGTTTTCAATTTCTCGTGCATGCAATTAGATCAAACTTCACATGAAGGATTAATTGCTAATTAAGGATTAAATTTTATAAGTTACTAATTCACCCCTCCCCTCTCAGTAACTTAGCCTATCATAATATTTCCAACACATTTTAGGATTGTTTCTCATTGTACTCTCTCTCTCTCTCTCTCTCTCTCTCTCTCTCTCTCTCTCTCTCTCTCTCTCTCTCTCTCTCTCTCTCTCTCTCTCTCTCCCCTCCCTCCCTTAGGACACCTTACTATATATCTTGTGGTTTCTAAAGGGTCCAAGTGAGTAATAAGTAGAGATCCTAGGACCTCTTACATTACACTAATATATAGTATTAAGGAGTCCAAAGTGTTCCTAGAAGACATTAATGTGTCTTATGACCCCTTAAGAATAATGCATGCTAAGGGGCCTTATATAATGCTAGGACACATTAATGTGTTGTAGGACCTTGTATGACCCCTTATCATATATTAGTGTAGAGAAAGAGTAAGGGGTCTTAAAGGCATCCTATAACACAATAATGTGTCTTAGAATCCCTTAAGATCCATTATGATGCCTTAGGACCCATTTGCATACATTAGTGTAAGGTAAGGGGTCCTAAGGATTGTGATGGATCCTAGGACTCTGTAACAACTCATAAGATCCCTATGATTTAGAGCTAGTGGTGATGATAGGTCATAATAGGTCTTTGGATACATTAACTTGTCCTAGATCCCCTTATGACACCATAGGACCCCTTTTTTTCAAAATTGGTACTAAGAAGGGGGTGAATCAAATCTAAACTTAAAATTGGTTAGATAAGCTACTATCTTAAATAACTGAATGCTAGTTGAATTAATAATAATACAATAGTAAAAATAATATATTAGAAGCATGCAAGCTCACACAAGAAAGCATACATCAATGACACATGGATTTTTTTACGTGGAAACCCTCAGTGAGAGGATAAAAACCATAATGGGATTAATATACCCACTAGCCTTTTACTACAGATAAAAGGCTTCCCTATTAAGAGATACAAATATTCTTTATGAGAACTTATCCTATTATGAATGGCAATAATATATAAGGATTACAATAAGCCTACAAAATCTACCTTGTTAGAGGATTTACAACACTCCTTCTAGGAGGTACCTTGTGAGGGGATTCAAAAATGCTTAAAATATAAGCATGCCTTGTTAAGGGTCACTAATAGATGTAATGGTAAGAAAGAAAACTAAAAATGGTTAATCTATAAAGTGGCACAACTTGCCTTGTAAATCTGTTGTATTATCCTTGAAGATCCTCTAATCTCTTTCTTCTACCTTGGCTTTCCCTTTGAACACCCTTGTGTCACCTCTCAGTCATACTTATTATTTTCTATAAGAAGTATCATTTTTTTTTGTTTGGCATTTCTTCTTTGTAACTCACTTTCTCTCTCTTACTATGCTCTACAATAGCGTCTGCTCTTTTATTACAAGCATACATTGTCCTTTTTACAATTTTCTTATTCTGGGGACCAGAAAAACATTTTAAAATCCCACCTAATTAATGTGTTCAACTTTTGAATAGCTTATACAGGTTAGTCACAAGACACCTATGACTACCTACTCACAGGTTCCTAAACTAATAGGTCTTCTAGTCTACCTAGAGTCCTATCACATAGCTTCTAATATTTTCATCTATGAGGGTTGTGACAAGGATACATGTCCCATTGTAGTCTCTCATTATCCTTTTTTCATGTCACATCACTAGTGACCCGGTACTCTTATGTTATGCTTGTGACTTTACACTATACATGTGTGTCGGTATGACCTTTGTATCAACTACCTTGTCTTGACTAGTATAAGAGTCTACCAGTGGCCTTTCCTTATTCTATTGACTTTAATTATTCTCCTCATTTTTGCTACTAGTTGCCAATTGATGACAAAATTAAGTGTGTGATGAAAATTTTTAAGCATCACCTTTCACCTTTCTTTGGTTATAATGCCAATTTGACTAAATAGTCCAACACCCTTACCATAGATTAGTACATGGTAAAGGGTCCTAGGACACTTTAATGTGTCCTAAGTTCCCTCAAAACCCCTTAAAATGTATAGTAAGGGGATTTAACAAGTCTTAAGGGGTCCTAGAAAACAAAAATAATTCCTACAAACCCTTAAGACCCTTTTTGACCCATTAAGACCACTCACCATGTATTAGTGTAGGATATGCAGTCCTAAAGGGTTATGAGGGATCTTTGGGAATATTAATGTATTGTAGGACCACTTAAGACCTCCTAGGAACCCTTCATAGCCCTTACCATCTACTAATGTATGGTAAGGGGTCTTAAGGGGTCATAGGACACGATAATGTATTCCAGGATCCCTTATGACCCCTTAGTGGATACATTAGTGTATGGTCATAGGACACAATAATGTATTCTAGGACCCCTTATGATCCCTTATAATCCCTTTAGACCCTTTGGGAACCATAGGATGTATGGAAAGGGATCTGAAGGGGTTTATAATGGTCCTATGACACATTAATGTATTCTAGAATGTCTTACAACTCCTTTAGACCCATTACCATATACTAGTACACATAAATGTATCATAGTGTGTCATGTGCCTTTCAATATGTTCTAAGTGGTATTATGTTGTCCCAAATCAGTATCAAGAGGGGGGTGAATTAGTATTTACTATTAGGATCAACCACAAATAGAAACAACAATTACATGCAAATATAACCAATATTAGAAAATAATAGATCACACAGAAGAGAACACAAGAACAAGGATTTAACATGGTTCACCCACTCCTTGGGCTACATCCACCAACAATAAGTCCAATATTATTATTATCCAATGATTATAATATATAATTTCTTATAGCACAATACCACCACAAGAAGCTACAATCATCAAACATTATGAAACCCCTAACCTTAAACCATTTTATACAAGTTTTTGTCTCTTACAAAATTAGTGCTAAAGTAAGTGATCCAATAGAAAAATAATAGTTGATGTCTTTTACAATAGTAGGGTCATTTTTGGCTTCAGAGGTGTTGCCCCCCAAAACCCCCATGTGGTCATTGCCCCTTGACCCCACCCTATTACACCTAGGTTGCTACTCTAGGACCTTGTAAGGGGCTCCTTGACCCCATCTAAGGGGTGCTACCCGCAAACCCCCATAGAAATAATCTAGGGGAAACCATGTTGATTAAACCTCTATTTCTAATTAGGCTCCACATCACAACAATCTCCCACTTAGAGACTGATCAAACTCCACAATAATAACCTCCCCTTTGGAGACTAGTCATAGCATAGTTAAACCTATAACTCCCACTAGAGTATCAAACCACCCTCGACTCTATTGTTCTTTTGTTTTGTTCAATCTAGAAGACCAATTGAAGTTGAAGAGGATTTCAGCTTCTCCCTTGTTATTACCTTAGTAAACATATCTATTGGATTATCATATGTATGTATCTATTTTCCATCATCCAAAACTAACTGAATGAAATGTTACCGCAACTACATGCATTTTGTCTTTGAATGTAGAGCAAAATTCTTGGCAAGATGAATGGCACTTTGGCTATCCATGAACAAATAATTATCCCTCAGTGGGTGTCCCAATTCTCCCATGAAGAACTAAATCCATATCATCTCCTTGGCTACCTTTGTAGCAGCAACACACTATACATCTATAGTGGATAAAGCATTCACCTTCTGTAACCGAGAAACCCAGCTCACTATTGCTCCACCAATAGTAAATATATAACCTGTAGTACTTTGACTGGTATCAATATCCCCTGCTAAATTTGAGTCAACATAGCCCTATAAATCAGTAGTAGAGCCCCCAAAATGTAAACACTTACTGGATGTTCCTCTCAAATATCTAATAATCCATTTAACTGCATTCCAATGTTAAATCCCTAGATGACTCATATACCTGCTAACAACTACCATAGTATACGCAATATCTAACCTAGTACCTACCATGGTATACATCAAACTTCCTACAACTAAATCATAGAGTACCTTGGACATTTTTTCCTCCTCTTCTTGTGTCTTAGGACACATCTCGTTAGTCAATTTTAAATAACTAGGTAAAGGTGTGTTGACAGCTTTAGCATTCTCCATAGAGAAACTTTGCAACACCTTTGCAATATAATCAACTTGAGATAAAGTCAATTTTCTATTTTTTCTATCTCTATAAATCCTCATACCAAGGATTTTTTTTTCTACCCCCAAATCCTTCATAGAAAATGAATGTGCTAATTGCCATTTCAGCCCCTTAATATGATCCATGTTAGACCCAACTACAAGCATATCATCGACATATAAACATACAAAATGTAGATTTCATCATCTAAATTCTTAAAATAAAGACAATGGTCAAAATGAAACCAAGTGTAACCATGCTCATGCATAAAATTGTCAAATTTAAGATACCATTGTTGAGGTGCTTGCTTCAAGCCATATAATCTTTTCTTCTATCTACACACTAAGTTCTTCTTACCTTTGACCTCAAATCATTGTGGTTGTGCCATATATATCTCTTCATCCAAATCACCATAAAGAAAAGCATTTTTAACATCAAGCTACTTCAAATGCAAATCTTCAATAGCCACAATACTTAAAATAGTATGAATAGAAGTCATTTTAACTATAGGAGAAAATATCTCATTGAAATCAATACCCTTTTTCTGTGCAAATCCTTTTAAAATGAACCTAGAATTAAATGTTTTCTTACCTCCATCCTCTTCTTTCAACCTATAAACCCATTTTTTTGGTAAAGTCCTTTTACTTGTAGATAACTTGCACAAATCCCAAGTCTAATTTTTTAGAAAGGAATCCATTTCTTCTGTCGTCGCAGACTCCCATGGAATCTTAGTATCCACCTACACAACTTCAACATAACATTCAGGTTCACCAACATCAGTTAGTAAAATAGAGTACAAAGAGGGAGAAAATATTTTTGGAGGTCTAATTAGCCTTGTTGACCATCTAAATTTCACTAAGGTGTGTGGTATTTGTTGTTGTAGTTGTTGCAAATTATTAGGGACTACTAGAACATCTTCCTTTTGAGTATCATCTAGTATTACATAATCATTTTCTTTTTTCTTGTGTTGCTGCAACGGATCTTTGTACAATGCTTTCTCATTGAATATCACATCTCTGCTTCTTAAAATTATACAATTTTCAAAATCCCAAAGCCTATAACAAAATTCATCAATGCCATATCCAATAAATACATATTTCTTTGACTTTGCTTCCAATTTGGTTCTATTTTTGGAATCTATATGTGCAAATGTTTCACAACCGAAGGTTTTGAGAAAAGAATAACTCACCCTCTTATCAGTTCATGCTTCCTCTGAAATACCATAGCTCAAAGGAGTCTAGGGACCTCTATTAATCAAATATATAGTAGCATTTATAGCCTCCACCACATATTCAAGGGCATCCCAACATGCAACCTCATGCTTATTATCGTGTTTATGCATTCAACCACTCCATTTTCCTATGGAGTCCTTGGAATAGTTTTATGTCTGTGAATACCATTAGTGGAGCGATAATCTCCAAATTAATAACTACGATACTCATCACCATTATCAAATCTAAGACATTTTAATCTCTTACCAAACTCATTTTCAACCAAGCATTTCCATTTCTTAAAAGTTTGAAATACATCAGATTTCTTTCTAAGGAAAAGAACCCATACTTTTCTAGTTGCATTATTAATAAATGTAACATAATAATGAGAGACACCAAGGGAAGATACCTGAGTTAGTCCTCATACATCTATATGCACAAGATCTAATTTCTCATTTTTATTTTCTTTCCTGCTCTTCACAAAACTCACTCTCTCTTTTTTTTCATACACACAACTTTCACATAAATCCATATTGACACATTTCAAACTTGGTATAACTTTCTTTGAATGAAGTAATTTCATAACTTTCTCACTCATGTGCCCAAGTTTGTTGTGCCATAGAGTTGTATTAAAATCTACAACTATTTGTTCTCCCTGCTCAACTGCAGCAATTATTCTTTAGCATTTATTTTTCTCTGAAACAATTAAAGTAGAAGGAATAATATGACCTGTACAAAGATATAAGGTGCCTACTTTCACACCTTTTTCTACTACAAGGGAACCTTTTGAAACCTTCCAATTTTTATCATTAAAAGTAACTACGCAACCCTCATCATTGAGTTTCCTTGCTGAAATTAAATTCCTACTTAACCTTGGAACATGTCTTACCTCATGTAGTAGCCAACAATTCCCACTCTGCAACTTAATCTTAAATTTTTCCTTTTTTTACAATCTAACAAGGTTCTTATCCACCAAATAAAAAATCCCAAAATCCCCTTGGATATAATCAATAAAATAATCTCTATGGGGTGTAACATGAAATGAAGCCCCATAATCTAAAATCCAAGAATCATCAATACTTTCTAAAGAAAGAAGCAAAGCATCCACTTTAGATTTGTTACTTACCACATTTACCTTCTTGTTCCCTTCTAGTTTATCTCCTTCATTTTTCTTTCAAGTCTAGCAATCTTTTTTCTTAAGCCTTGGTTTGCCGCAGTACCAACGATCTCTTGGTCCTTTGGATTGAGACCTCTTCCCCTTTGATTTTCTTCTTGATTTCCCATGATTTCCATAATTACTTCTTCTCTCAGTCATTTTCCCTCTACTTTGTGTGTTCAAAGCATTTCCTGATGTAGATCCACCTATGGTTTTCCTACAATTTTCCCCACTTAGAATAACACCAATAACATCATCAAATTTTAGGGTATTAGATCCAAAAATATAATTACTCACAGCCATTATGAAGTTATTCTAGCTTTTAGGCAAAGAACATAAAATAAAGAGAGCCTTAGTTTCTTCGTCAAAATTAACATTCATAGAAGATAACTAACTAGTAAACATATTAAACTTATTTAAATGATCTACAACAGATCCACCTTTTTCCATCTTCATATTAAATAAATGCTTCATGAGAAATACCTTGTTTGAAGTGAAGGGCTTTTCATACAATTTTGCTAGGGTTTGCATCAACTCTTTTGTTGTCTTCACTTTTTAATACTTAATGTCACTAATGGTGCCAAGAATAATTGGATACTTCCAAGTTCCTTTCTATCCAAAATTTTCCACTCTTCATCTGTAAAAGTTCCTTATTTCTTGGCTTTTCCTTCCAATGGTTGCCATAAATCCTTATGAAAAAGATAGTCATCCATTTGCATTTTCCATAACTAAAAGTTCTACCCATTAAACTTCTCAATATAGCTTACCTTCATCTTTGATCACTCCCACTCAACCATGAGACTCCCACTCAATCATGAGACCTTCCTGTAGAGGCTAACTAAAAAAAATAACGACAATCTAGGCTAAAAAAATGATTATAGTCTGGCTCTTATACCACTTGTTAGGATCAACCATGGACAAAAATAATAATTACATGTAAGTATAACCAATACCATAAAATAATACATAAGACAGGAGAGAACACAAGACACAAGGATTTAATGTGGTTCACCCAATCCCTAGGCTACGTCCACCAATAGCAAGTCCAATATTATTATTATCCAGTGATTATAATCTTCAATCCCTTATAGCTCAATACCACTCTAAGAACCTACAATCATCATACATTATTAAATGCCCAACCCTAAGCCATTTTATACAAGCTTTTATCACTTACAAAATTAGGCCTAGAGTAAGTCATCCAATAGAAAAATAATAGAGATGCCTTTTATAGTAGTAGAACTTTGTGTTCATCCTTATCCTTCTTCACTCTCTATCATCATATCCTTCTTGAATTTTTCTAGTCGTTGATCTTGTAACAAACTTGGACTCATGCCTTAGACCATCATGAACTTTCAAAATTTCCATCTAAAGTCAGCCTTAGATTCTAATTCTCTAAACTTGTTCATCCAAATATTACTCAGTAAACATAACATTTTTTTAGGTAATATAGAACTTAGTTATTACTAGACTCGCTCAGGCAACTATATTTCTCTTTTGCTTTGCCAATTGCTCAAGCAACACTATAGTCACTTAGTGAATACAGTCCCCCTTCATTAACCTTGTCACTCAATTAAGTTGTGTTCTTTAATACATTCTAATAATATATGATTGTAAAACAATCAAACCAATATTATAGTATCGCTATCTAACTCATTCAAGTACCCATTGAATACCATACTTATCAATTATGTCTTCATCATACTTTCTTCAAATTCTCTTCATCAATCAAATGATATGACACTCTACTGAGTTAACATAATGTCTATCCAACTAATACTTTGACATTAATGATAATATAAAAACTAATATGACTCTTTCACATACAATTATAGCATTACCTATTACATTATTAGTTGGGGCTAACAGATGGAGCCTATTGCTTTCCTCCTTTCTCATGTAGGTGTCCTATGACATCCTTGATCTAACTAATCATATCATCCTCCTCCTTATAATATGTTCCTTTAGAAAGTCCCTTCAATATGTCATGAGCATTTACTAGAATGGTTGTTCAATCATACCTCTTGCTATTCAACTTCATCATCTTGTATTTCTCTGTGAGCCTAGCATATTTGTTCAATTCTTTTGAGTTCATCTAGTGAACTTGATTGCCCATTTCTATGAGTCATTCTCCAAGATCTCGTATCTTTAAAGCTTATACTACATTAACATCATATAGTTCACCTTCATCTTTTGATTTTGATGACTCTTCCAATAATGGGGATTCTTGTCTCCCTCTACTCTTCTTCTTTCTACTAGATTCTTATGAATCTCTTTTCCTTTTTTCCTTGGCCTTCTCTAGCTTCTTGAAACTCTTATGTCCTTTGGATGGTTTCATTGACAACTCCTCTATTAGTTTCTTCTCCTATTGAGTTGATGGTAATTCTTATTGCCTTTATGTCTTCTCAACCTCTTTTACATGTTCTTCCCCTTTGTCTTCAAGCAATTCCATTGTATGCATTTGATTATCACCCATTCCATCATCTATTTCCTTTTCTTTCTTCTTGTCCAATTTCTTTAGTGTGACTGATTGCATTGTGACCTTCTCCTTCTCCATCCTTTGGACCATAGTCCATTGTGGTCACATCAATGATACTGGGGTGACCTTCACTTATCTGGGTATCATCCTTTTGTTGTTGGTGGTGTTTTAAAGGCTCGATGTGTCTCTCCACTTTCCTTAGGTTCTTTGTTGAGGTCTTGACTTATCTGCATTCTCTGCTTGAACTATATAATAGATTTCTCTATTTTTCTCTTCTTTGAGCTCATATGACCTGTAGTCTTGTTCTCCTTCAACTTTTCCTTTGCCTCTTGGTCTCTCCCTTACTAGTTCTCAAATCTATCCTTTTCATGTTCATAAAATTGAAAGCAAACATTTTTGGAATTTTTAAAGGTGTCCCTCTTCAAACCTATAGTAATTAGAGCTACATTCTCTTTGTTTTATCCTTCTTGCTTAGTCAAGCCTAACCTTGGTTAGAGAATCATCTAGCATGTTATTCCATTCTAACATGGCCTTAGACCATATTTCCTGAACTATCACAAATAGTTCACTTGGAACTTCTAACTCTATTTTGGCCAGTGTTCTATTGAACACTCTCAAAATCACAAGTACAACTTTCACAATTTTATTTTTATTTTTCTTATTAAATTTCACAAATATATTTTCTAATGCACTATAGTTTTCATTATTCTCTACATATTCAATAATTTATTTGAGTGAAAAAATCTTACCTTTGTTGAGACTCTCTATGTCAATATGTTCATCTTCAGATTCCTCTTCCTCTTAGAGTTTTCCTCTTACTCTTCTTTGGTGCTTTCCAATTGTAGGTCTCCATTGTTGGAGGCTTTGTGGTAGCAAGCTTCTTCTTGCTTGATGCCTCTTCTTCCCCTTTAGATTTAGGTTAAGGTGAAGATATATCTTTAATATCTGGTTGAGGACTCTCTTCACTTTAATGGGTTGCTTCTTCTTCATCCTATTGAACATCTTGCCCTATGATTTTCTTCTTCTCCTCCTCCTTGAGATTTCTTCTACCTCCTTTAGCTCTTCTCTTTTCTCTTTGATGGTGTCAAATCTGTGTTGCTCATTATCAACAAGCATCCCCAAGTATTGGACAATGAGCTTCCTAGTTGAGTCTTCTTCAACCTCATAGGGAAACTTAGTCAACTAGGGGTTTTATGGTTCAACCACATGTATAATGCACCTGTTTGTGCTTACCAAGAAGTAATTTTTTCTTTTGTAATCATTGTTCAAATTTGTTGGAATCCTCCTTCTTTTCATTTCTATATGAAATTTCTTGAAATGCCTATCCAGCTTATCTAGGGCATTGTTGCCCATATTGTTGTGCATACTTGTTATTTGATATGTAGTGTAGCTCTTAGACTTCCATTGGAACTTCTTGTATCCAGGGTATTCTTCCTTGAAATAAAAGAATCTACTCACAAGTATTGTGCCAAACTTGAACATGTGTGCATTGTTATCCTTCTAGATTTTCTTCACATTATTTAACAATTGTCCATATAGCCACCTACTTAGGTTATGAAGGCTTTTATCCATTATGATCTAGTGTCCTCCATACACCTCTCTACTAGGCACATTATTTAGCTGACTTAACTGATAAAACCTATGTGTAATCACCCTTGCAGAAAACTACACTTTCTTATATATAATTTCCATTAGTGAGCATATTATGTTGACATAATGGCATCCAATCAAGTTTGCAACTTTTTTTTGGCTTGTGCTTGCAGGTGGTCAGCTCTTCTCCAGCTTTGCTAAACCTTGTAATTCTCTTGATCACTTCCTTCATGATATTGTAGGGCTTATCAAGCCACATGTACTTTTCATGCACCCTACTGAGCATAAATCTCACACATTCATCCTTGAATAAATTAGGGATATCTACAGTACATGCTAGGGTTGTTCCCTCCAAGTCTTTGAATCTTGATTTCCATTGATCATTCTCACAAAAATTCCCATACATTATTCTGATCTTTGCATTTACCAACTCTGTGATATTTCTTTGAGGTAGTTTCCAATGTCTTCGATCAGAAACACATTGCTTAGGAATGAGGATAGGGCTCCAGTCATATCCTTCTCATTGGTGCTTTGCAAGATAGGTTCATAGATAAGTGGCTCTCTTTCTTGTCCATCAACCAGTTCAACCTCAAACAAACCATCATATTGTGCTATTGTGAGATTTGATTCTAAAATGATCTTCCTCCACATGATTAGTTCCACTAGATTAATTTTAGGATTGCAAAATGGCCAACAACTTTGATTTGCACAAAGAGTGCTCTTTTGTTAGCTAGGGTTTCACAAATAATAGCTCTTGCGATCTCAAGATTGCAAAAGTGACTTTTGCTAAATGATGGATCTACTTATAGATCCAACTAAAAAGTAATGTTGAGGTCCTAATCATACTCTCATATCTTGCCTACCTCTACCTTTGTGCAATAAATGCCTTCGAACAATTCATCGAATTGTCAAATTTTGGAGACAACTTGTCTTCACTTTTTAGGTGCAACATGTTCACTATTCACTTTTCGCTACATCAATTTTCATGACTTACTAGTTTGGATGTGAGTACCAATGCAAGAATGACTTCACTTGCCTAACCCCTTTTAATATTTGCTAGCTTAACTTAGTTAAGAAGTCTCACTACTTATTGGTGAGCTTACTGCTTCTCTAATATTTACTCATATGTCCTCTAACCTCTTCTTGGTCCACACTTTCGCAAAGTCCTTGTTGACTTGCTCAATATTAATAGCCTTGTCTTTTCCCTTGTTGTCATTTAGATATTTTTTGAGTTTATGCATGTCCCAACAATCCTTGGCTACATGACCTATCTTGTTACATATGCACCATGTTCTTCTTGTGTTGTTCCATCGTCTTGCATGATTTCAATGACTTTTCCTCCACTTACAATAGGATGCAATGTGACCATTACTACCACAGGCAAAGAAAACTTGTCTCTTTCTCTTAGGAGAGGAATAATATGATCTAGATCTTGATCCAAAATCTTTGGCATAATGAGCATACATGTCATAGTAGTAACAATAGTCTTATTATTTGTTTGCTTCATTTGCAAGATCCTTGCACTCATGTGCACTATGTCCATACCAGTGATATATATAGTAGTATCCTCTATAGGCATTGTAACTATTGGTTGCATCTTGCTTATCCCAACACACATTTTACTTGTGCCTTATCGTACCACACCAAAAACAAATAGTTTTGTTTGATGACACGCTTTTCTTTTCTATCTTGTTATTCTTTGTGGAGTTTGAGTCTTTTTATTTTGAAGATTCTCAATTCTTATTTGTGTACATTCCTTTGAATCCTAGACCGATGAGGTCAATGGTCTTCTTCTAAGTCTTTTTCTACTCCACCAGATTCTTCATGCTTTCATAGGATTTTCTCAGTCATTCATTTTCTTCCTTGATGTTCTTCAATTCATCCATCAATTGACAAACTTGCTCATCCAACTATTTTAATTCCTTATTTAGAACTTCTAGTTGTTCACTATTATCATGAAAATTCTCTTGTAAGACATTGCTCTTTGGTGTGATGTATCAGTGCTCTACTTCCATGAGATCTATCTCATCTTATTTTTCTTTCAGCAAGTCCTCAGCTCATTTTTTTGCTTCCAGAGTCAACTTGAGATCCTTGTAGTCTTAATCTCTTTCTAGGATGGAATTTCCTCTCTCATCTTGTGCTTTACTTAGTCTCACACTATTGCATGCTATTGTTCCCTTTTCATTGCCTAGACTCTCTCGGTAATCTTTTCATTCTTGGTCATGAGTTATGAGATTGTTTCTTCATATTCTTCAGAACTTTTTTGATCCTTGAGCTTTTCTATCAGTTATTGGCTTTCTCCTAACTTCTTCATCAGTTTCTTTATTTTAGCTAGTGATTCACTCAACTTATCTTTTAGGTCATCAATCATGTCAAGAGATTCATTTAGTTGCATTATATACTTCATAGTTGTCATATGATCTTCCCTCAATTTGTCAAGCTTATTAATATTAGGGTTAGAGCACTGATACCAATTGTTGGTCTCAAGTAGTATTGAGAAGGGGGATTGAATTAGTATGCCCAATTCTAGAAATCATATTGGTTATATAGCTAGCTTAAACACAAACTTTGTCACCAACACCTTAATTATCAAGAAAATGATAAAAGTTATTCAATAAAATTATACAAGATTACACATAGATGCATACATCAATGAAATAGATATTTTTATGTGAAAACCCCCGGTGTGAGGGTGAAAATTGCGATGAGATTAATATACCCACTAGCCTTTCCTTGCAAGTAAAAGGGTACCCTGTTAAAGGCTTACATCTATTCCTTCTGAGAATGCATCCTGTTAGGAATGCTTATAATTTGGTAGGATTAAAAAATCTTGTCAAGAATACCTTGCTAGAGGATTTTGATCTCTTTTTAAGAGATACCTTGTTAGAGGATTTAAAAGACTTATTAAGAATCTACCCTATCAAAGGCTTACAATAGTTGCAATGGTTAGAAAGAAAACAAAAGAACAAATCTAAATACTTGGCACAACTTGCCTGGTAGATCCTCTGTGAAAACTCCTTGAAGATACTATGATCTCCTTCCTCTATTATGGCTTGGTGAAATTGCTCTATTCACTTCCTCTTCCTCCTCATGCTTGTACACCAATCTATTGTTATTGTATCTTCATAATTGTTCCAATTTTTCCTTTAGAGATCTATGTTCAATACAACTACAACAATAACAACAATGATCATGTCTTGGAAAATAACAATAACAACAAAAATGAAGTCTTAGTAAACTTAAATCATGTTTGTTTTTCACTAGTAGAAACCCTAAAAATTATTCCACTCAAACTACAAATTTGAAATTTGAATCGCATAGTAAGCATAGTCGCAAGACACTCATGACTACCTATCTATAGATGCGTATATGTGTAGGCCAACCTATCCATTTGCAAAATTCTACTTCTAGACATGAGTCCTTGTGTACTTTAGTTGTATTCTATCGCTTCTCTCTACATGCATGTCATGTCACTTTCGGACCTTCTCTTTCTTTGTCACATATATGGTGATTGGGTCACGACCATAAAACTTCCACATTGTTCTTCTTTCTTCTATCAAGATCGGGATGCCATTCTACTAATGGTTGCACTTGCAATGCTTCGACTTTTCTCGTTAACTGGTTTCCAATCAATAACACTTCAATAATTACTTAATGCTTGAGTTCTCTTCACACCATTTTTCTCGATTATTCATGCTAATGTAGTTTTAGTCAAACAAGTTATATATCATGCACCCCCTATTGATTAGATGCTTTGGGAGGTGGAAGCACAATTCACTTTTCTAATTTTGAGAGATTATAGTAGATAAGGGAGTTAATTAACCCCTCTAATTTGAGAAGCTTAGTTAACAACTCAATCTCTTTCTTCCTAATTGTGTAAAATATGATTAACTATTACATGATTTTTTATAGATTTTTATTTGTTTTATTTTCATTTTTTAATTTCTAATTTTATGCAAACTTGGCTTTTTCCTCAAAATTAGAGTTTTCCTATTTTCATCAATTTTTGTAGAACAATTGAATTATTTATCTTATTTTAATTGATTTTCTCAATTTTTGGATATTTAATTTAATAATTCATATCTTTGAGAGATTTAATTCAATTTAATTCCTTT
Source organism: Cupressus sempervirens (assembly GCA_028749045.1). Taxonomy (NCBI): domain Eukaryota; kingdom Viridiplantae; phylum Streptophyta; class Pinopsida; order Cupressales; family Cupressaceae; genus Cupressus; species Cupressus sempervirens. The sequence goes on from CM053790.1 coordinate 405,423,955, forward strand.
TTCATGTGTAAATGACAAATGGGTTCAATTTAATTAGTGTGCTAGGACTTTAATTAAATTAATTGACTTAGGATAATATAATTACCAATTAATATCAATATTTAGGAATAAATTAATATTAGATAATAATTGCAAATAGGATGATTTATGCAATTTTGATAATTAAAATCGGATAGAAAATAGAAATGGATGTGCCTTTTTAGTTAGGAATTTGATGATTTTTTATTGATAATTGAGATTAGGGGCATTTATTTTAGGAGACCAATTTTAGATGATTACATTACTATTATGGTATATGTGTGTTATCGTCATGCACAATTCAATTTTGAAGGTATTCAAAGCACAATTGAAGTATGAGTCATTAAGAAAGAATATCACTTTTACATAAGTGATGATAAAGAACATGATAATCATTATATAAACCATTGTTTCAAGATTGTTTCTCAATTCTTAAAGAAAGGGACATAAATATTGATAAACATTATGTTTGGTTAGATAGGTGTGTCACATAGTTCAAATCATCTTAGACCATTTTGTGCAATTTGTAGATATCATCATAATGAAGAAATACCATATGTTTGGAGTTCTTTTCATCGTAGGCATGGAAAATGTGAACATGATGGTGTTGGAGCTTGCATCAAATGTGCTCTATAAAAGTATCAAATTAATTATAAGGGAGCTCGCACATGATGTTGTTGAATGGTGCAAGGCATATTTTGCATCAAACAAGGTTAGCACATCATTAAGAATGAGTCAAGAAGTAACTTCTATCTCAAGAAGGTCAATGATAAACTAAAAATATCATGACCTAAACTAAAGAGTCATCTAGGTGCATACAAATAGAGTGACCCTCTAACTAAGACTCATGAGCATCCTATGCCTGTGAAGTGACAATTGACCCTTGAAAATTTAGTACATACATATAATATAGATAAAATAATTTAAAATGTAATAATTTAAACACGCTTGTTTATGTACATAAATTTAAAAGTTTATTTAAGATTCAATTGAGCACTAGTAGTTATCGCATACATCAAATATATCCTCCTAGCACTAGTAAATGTTACACATATAACATTTCTTCTCCCGCAATGGTTTGAGTCCATCCTGGAAGTAGTATGCTCTTCTAGCCATGCCTATAAAAATATTATACATCTACAAACATTGGTGCATAAATATACTTTTGTATAGATCTATTATTATAAAAAAGATATTTAAAAGAGGTACTTGGGTCTAAGGAGAAAGAGGGTCATCATGTGCACCATAGTGTCATCAAAAAAAGTTGCATCTCCAATCATATCAATCCTCTGTGGTAATTAAGAATGAAAGGTAGTACATAGATGAGATGGGAGTGATGTATGTACACTCAGAAAGTGTCACACTCTAAACCCTTCTACTCAAGTGATCCTATGGATTGGAATTCTTGAATATCAACTTATAGCTCCCTATCCTTGGAGTGCAATGGTATGTTTTGAGATATGTAGATAGCTCTCAACTGAGCCTTTAAGACACAATCCTTGCTAGTAAACCATGCAACAAGAGGTTATTAAGACAAGAGCAAGAATGCAAGTGTCCACAATAACTCTCAAAATATGTAATGCAAATATGGACTAAGCTAGCATGAGATGCACAATGCAACTATATTAAGTAAATGAAAGTATTACAAATTGATGCAGGAGCATCCTGGGTTGCCTTCTTATCTTATTCACTTTTGTTCATTTTGCAAGTTGGTGCCAAGTTACTGTAGCACTCTTCATGTGTCGAGTTACTATAACACTCTTCATGTACCAAGTTACTATAGCATTCCTTCATGTGTTGAGTTACTGTAGCACTCCTCATGTGCCAAGTTATTGTAGCACTCTTCATGTGCCAAGTTATTGTAGCATTCCTTCATGTGCCAAGTTACTGTAGCACTCTTCATGTGCCGAGTTACTGTAGCACTCTTCATGTGTTGAGTTACTATCATGTGCTAAGTTATTGTAGCATTATTCATGTGCCGAGTTACTATAGCACTCTTCATGTGCCAAGTTACTGTAGCACTCTTCATGTGCCGAGTTACTGTAGCATTCCTTCATGTGCTAAGTTATTGTAGCACTCTTCATGTGCCGAGTTACTATAGCACTCTTCATGTGCCGAGTTACTATAGCACACTTCATGTGATGAGTTACTATAGCATTCCTTCATGTGCCAAGTTACTAAAGCATTCCTTCATGTGCCAAGTTACTGTAGCACTCTTCATGTGCTGAGTTACTATAGCACTCTTCATGTGCTGAGTTACTATCATGTGCTAATTGACTGTAGCAATCTTCATGTGTCAAGTTACTATAGTACTCTTCATGTGTCGAGTTATTGTAGCACTCTTCATGTGCCGGGTTACTGTAGCATTCCTTCATGTGCTAAGTTATTGTAGCACTCTTCATGTGTTGAGTTATTATAGCACTCTTCATGTGTCGAGTTACTATAGCACTCTTCATGTGCTGAGTTATTGTAGCATTCCTTCATGTGTCGAGTTACTGTAGCACTCTTCATGTGCCAAGTTACTGTAGCACTCTTCATGTGCCGAGTTACTATAGCATTCCTTCATGTGCTGAGTTACTGTAGTATTCCTTCATGTGCCAAGTTACCCAATGTATGTTGAGTGCCAGTATTTGGACATGATTTCTGTGGGTTGACTTGCAAGATTTATTTCATTTATGACATTTATGTTAAGATCTTTTCTTGGGATAAGTCCAGACTATTGTTGGGTTAGCCTTCCTCTTATGTAATGTTCTAGAATGATTTGTAAGCCATTTTGGCAAGTATAAATAAAGTGTTTAGGCTTAGAGTTAGGCAAGTTTTTGGGAGAAGAAGATTTGAGAGAAGAACTAAAGGTGTGAATTCGTTGTTAGATCTTTGTATATGAATGTATTTTTAATTGGTTGTAACCTAGAAGGCCTTATAGTTGGGCATGTATGAAGATGTGTTGATGAATCAATAAAAGTATTTCACTCTTCTTTCTCCTTTGGTTGTTGTTCCTTGTGTTTGCTTCTATTGTGTTAACTCTTGTAGGGTGGTTTGGATAGCTAGGTGAGCCTTTGGCCCTAGTTATTCGTCCTGTTGCTTGCATCACAAATCCAAGCTAGTTAACTATATGATCTAGATTATTACAAGAGAGAAGCTAATCTAAATTAATATGCAAATGGTATGAGAGAATTAGACAAGAAAGTAGAAGTTCTCCACAAGCTCTCAAGAAATCAATCAAGAAACCTACAACATAATAATACTCAAGGAGATGGATCCTTTGAGAAGGGGAGAGCTCTTCCTTTTAAAGGTGTATGGACGGTGGAGATCAAAATCAAGGGATGGATGATCAAAGGTGAGATTTGAATTTGGCATGATCCATGTGCAAGAGCAAGTCAACCAATGGAGAGAAGTTGACTTTTCATGTGAGACAAAAAGCCAAAAAGCCTTTTCTTTTAATTTGAAAATAGAAAAAGGACTTTATGTGTGCACATTGAGTGGGTTAGAAGAATGGGGTCTTTTATTTGATTAAAAGGGGACATGTACTTTGAATTAAATAATGAACTTAGGATAATATAGTCAAACTATAGGTTATAATCTAATTAATTAATTTTTAGCAATTTGGCCTTAGAAAATGATTAATTAATTTAGCCAAAGTGTTGAGAAAGGGGGCTAATAGTCTAGATGACTATTTTATGTGATTACATTTTCCACTCTTTAACTAATGTGTGATCAATTTGGGAATACATGACATCAAAGAAAATAGAAGCCAAGTAGCCAACAACAAATAGAGATATCTGATTTTGAAGAATGAAATGTAGAAAGAGATAGCCATTCTTGAATGTACAGCCTAATAGCAATAGTACTAAACATTAGGAAAGAGACAATATCATAACTCAAGAAGAGTGCTAACACCAAGTAAAGTAGATAGACTAGGAGAAAATATGTGCTCCTGAGAAATAGATAGCTGTAGCAAGTGATGATAGAGTATTTTTGCCGCCTCGGGATCGAAATTAAAATGAGGTAAAGGAAATGTAGAAATGAGCAAGATATGAGCAAATCAAGATATAGAAAAGTCCACGATGATAGATATGAAATTAGAACCAAAGAGCACAACCATAAGGAAATGATAGAATGCCCCAGTAAAGATTCAAAGATTAGACTTCAAAAGGTCAACTAATTGCCTAAAAGAAGGTAGAATTTTTTAATGTGATTTTGACTATTAAGATGAACTTGAATTTAAATTTGGATCCCAAAAATGGATCTAGGACATCAAAATTAGCTAGGGGTTCAATTTTCACGAAATTTTGAGGAGTTTGAAAAATGAGTCAAAAGGAGATCAAAGGGCTATATAAGGGGTCCAAGAGTCATTTCAATTCATTTGTCTTTTATGGTTTTCAAAGCTTTTGAGTGATTTGGAGAGACAAGATGGCTTTAGCAAGTGTTCTGACCCATTGACATTATTTTGAGCATAGTCGGTTGCATAACCGACCACCTAAGTACAAGGCCCTGGTAAATCATCAAAATTTTATCGCTTTTTGAAGCATTTATTGTATTTTTAGCATAGTTTAAGGGTTTTTTCAAGAAATATTGTGTGATGCTTTAAAAGAATCACATGGGTGCTTTAAGAAATATCACACGATATTTTTGTCAAACCAAATGTATCGCACCACTTCACAAAGTTTATTGTATCAGTTATACCCAAATGTTGTCCCACATGGTGCAAAATGTTGCTTAGTTAAAAAGTATCACTCATGTATTATAGGAAGTATCATATGATACTTAATCAATAAATAGTATCACCTAGACGTAGTAAAAAAGTGTCATACTATCTATTTTTGAGCTTTGTTTGCATGTTTGAGCATTGTTTTGATGTTTTTGATGTTCATTTGGCCCAGCTTTTGCATATTGCTTTTTCTTGCACTTCATATCAAGGCCCCCAAAGTGGTGGGGTTGTGCATCCTCCAGTACCTTAATGATGATGAGAGGGTTGTCATATCAAGTATGAGACTAAAGTGGGTGATACACATACCCCATATACAGGTGAATCACAGGTTATTGAGTACTTTAGTTGAGTGTTGGCATAACAAGCACAACACCTTCCATTTATTAACCAGCAAGGCTACCATCACATTAGAGGATATATATCACATCCTTTGTGTTCCTTGTTATGGTGATCCAATGAGTTTTTAAGTTTGGTTGCTCCTTTTTGTTTAAGTTTCTAATATCCATATGAGATGTACTAATGTGAGTTTTGTATGTCACAGGTATATTACGATCAGATCCCAACAGAGGGGAGGGCAACAATATAGTAGGTATTCCATGATCTTACTATCTTGGATTACTACTTGAGCTAGGAGTGGCTCATAGATGAGTACAGGGCTAAGTATCCACTACCATGCCTTTTGTGCTCACTAATTGTCCAAGCTTTGGTCAGCGACAAGGGCCAGAAGGGCTTCCCACTAGGGTGGGGTATACTATTAGCACATTTGTTTAGGTAGCCTTAGAGGATGGCATGGGGACCTATAATTCTGGCAGATATGTACAAGAAGCTCCATGAGATAGCCTACTAATTAGGATAGACATGGGCATGCAGTATAGTATTGGCCCAGATATGGGCATGGGAGCACATTGTGGTGATCTGACCATGAGTGCAGCCACGAGAGCACAACAAGACCTACATTTTTAGATACACAAGGCTCATCCCACAGGGTCATAGTAGAGATGTGACCTACTATTAGTGTCTCTTTGATGAGCTCACTTCTTTTGTCTAATGGCCATATCATGAGTGTCATAGATGGTATGATGCATGGGAGATTGAGTATATGCATTATAGATAGCCACTAGTTACGAGACATTCAGAGATATTGGAGCATTTTATCATCATCCAAGTATGGCATCAATTTGACCAGTGATAAGGGATCTTAGTGGAGACCACTACTTATGCATAGTTTCATGATGAGGAGGCTCAGGGTTGGTTTCCCATGTTAGATTATCAGGTCACGTTACGAGAGACAACAGTTTTGATGTGTGAGCTTGGGACTACCATTCTGAGGTGGTAGATGCAAGAGTAGACCTGGCTTATATGTATGAGATGCAAAGCCATCCTTTTTCTAGATTCACATGACTAGATGCCCCACCCATGGTAGCAGGACAAGGGGAGATGGAGGAGGCAATGGTGGAGGTGGAGACAGGGGTGGTAGGTGCATGGAGGTCGGGAGTAGCTCCTGATCTGGCAGGAGGAGATGGACATGGGCCTAGGCTATGAGAGAGGAGGAGGATGAAGAAAAGGAGGAGGAGGAGCATCTATTGAGACATAGGAGAGTAATGCAGGTGGAGACCTGATAGGAGTAGCCTACTGGAGGAGATAGAGGGGAGGATGATCAAGATGCTAGGATCTGAGCCTTGGAGGCAAAGTTATAGGGGTTGAGGATGACCATAGTGGTCAGAGACCAAAAACTAGTGGATGTGCTAGAAGAGGTTGATAGGTGAGAGAGATCTCTGAGGGATAATTTAGCAAAGGCCTGGCAAGAGGTGGAGCAACAGACGACTAGGGTGGCCTACTACCACGATGTGTATATTATTACAATTTCAATGGACCGATAGGTACCTATGTACTCAAAGATAGCTAGTAGATCAAATCAACCACCATTGAGGGCACCAGCGGCTCCTCCCCAGACATAACCTACTCATGAGGGGGGAAGTTAGTCTTAGGTCTAGGCTAATATCTTGATGATAGTTTTATTGTACCATATGTATTTTGAGACATTCATCTAGATTTTGGATCCTATATTGTATTGTGACATCTTTGATATATATATATATATATATATATATATATATATATATATATATATATATATATATATATATATATATATATATATATATATATATATATATATATATATATATATATATATATATATATATATATATATATATATATATTTTTTTTTTTTTTTTTTTTTTTTTTTTTTTTTTTTTTTTTTTTTTTAATGTCATATATGGATGTTTCAATTTTTTGCTCATGTTTATGTGATGTTTCAGTTTCCTACTCATGTATGCATAGTTTTATGTTCATGTCAATATGCTCATGGATCTCTCTCATGTGTAGGTTTTAGCTCTCATGTGTATGATATAGACTCATGTTTTGAAAATATATTACTTGGATAGATCATATGTGATTTTTAGATTAACCCCTTGTGATGACAAGATAGTAGAGAGATGAAGCAAAAGATCAAGAAGATGAAAATAAATGATCAAGAAGAAAGTGAAGAAGATATGAAAGCAGTTAGTTGATATGTTCTAGAAAATATGAAGAGATAGCTCTCCCCATTTGCAGAAATCCAATAGTAAGATAAAATGTACCTATGATACAAACTAGCATGCAAAGTAGTTTACTTACAAGGGATGCAAAACATTTGAACTCTAATTTCATCACTGAGCATTTATTGGGGACATTGTAAGATCATACAATCAACATTAGTGTAACTATGATGATATGAATATGATCGATATCAGATAGGAATGTGGGAATCCAACCTAAGCATCAAAGACATGTAAGCCAAAATGGCTATGCAATTAGATTCCCTAGGTTTAATATAGCAAGATTACACCTATATCAAGGCATACATGCCAAGATAACCCTTGAGTGTAGTCTTACAAAAAAACATACAAGGATGATACATTGTAGGTCCAAAGTGTCAAGTAGGACAAGCATGAATGATCTAAAACACCTTAGACTAACAAAGTATACCCACAAGTAGAAAGCAAGCAAAACATGCCCCATGCCCCCAGTCTTCTAGTCTAGCACATCCTTGAAAGACTTTAGGGAGGGAACACTCAACAAAGAAATCATCATAAACAACACACAAAGAAAGATAAAGTGCATCATAGCTTAGTAGGTTTAATGTTTAAGTGTGTGTGTATGTCACATGGCCATTTCATCAAGACTTGAATCTAATAATGAGAAATATCGTAACATCCTAGACTGTGGGTAGAGTATCTAAAAAGTGTTGAGAAACACTTGATGTCAAAGGGAAAGTGTTGAGAAATATTATTTTTTGAGTTGCCAAAGAAACCCTAATGCATAAGGAGACCTTAGTAGGCTAAGCATTTGTGCCCCCGAGATGAGGACAAGGGGCAATTCCAAGCTAGGGAATGTGTTGTAGAGTGAATGATTGAGACTAATAGACATAGGTGTAAGGGTCTCAAGTAGCGCCTATTTCCAGGTTCTCACCACTTGGTGGATTTTTTTAGGACTTTTTTTTTAATTGTATTTTTAATTTTTTAATTTTTTTTTATGATACATCAAAGCACCTATTGCTAGGTTTTCACTAAGATGATCATTTTTTCAGGAATTTTCTGATTTTAAAACTTTTTTCAAGATCAATAGATATATACATATAGCTAAGTTTTGAGACTTAGGCATAGAATTTCTTCAAATGTAGAATATTGATAGGCTCAACCAGTTGTTCCCCTTTAGGAGTAGAAAGATGATAGGCACCAGATCCAAATGTTGTTGTTACAATGTAAGGATCCAACCAGTTAGGCTCGAATTTCCCTTTCTGCTCTCTATTCTGCTAATTTTTGGGGTTTTCTCTAAGCACAAGCTCACCCACTTGGAACTCACAGGGATGAACATTCTTGTTGTACATAGTAGACATTCACTTTTGATAAGCCCTCATGTGGTTGAAAGTAGCCTTATGGTGCTCATCAAGGGTTTCTAGCTATTGTATCCTCATAGCCCTATGATCTTCATTAGTTATCAACCCATGTAGGGAGACTCGTAGTGAGGGAATCTCAACTTCTAAGGGTAAGACAACCTCAGAACCATAGACTAATGAAAAAGGTGTAGCCCCTATAGGAGTACAAATAGTGGTCTTGTAAGCCCATAGTGCTTAATTGATTTGTAGATGTCAACCTTTTTTTGATTTTTGAACTGCTCTATGTAATATTTTGAGCAAGGTTTTATTAGAGGCCTCAGCTTAGTCATTGCCTTGGGGATAGTAGATTGAGGACCGATGTTGTTTGATTTTAAATTTCTTATGCATCTATTTTAGGTCCTTATTTTTTAATTATCCTCCATTATTAGTAATGATGGAGGATGGGATGATAATGTGGTTGAGTATAAATAAGGCAACATGTTTTCTTGTAGTAGCAAATAAAGGTACAACTTCAACCCATTTTGTAAAGTATTCAGTTTCTATGATAATAAACTCGTGACCACTCGACAAACATGGATGAATCTTTTGTACCAAGTCAAAGATCCATTGTTGACATGGCCAATATGTAACAGAATGTATAAGCTCACATCCAGGTATTTAACATATAAAAAAGTGTCATCTTGCATAGTTGGCCAATAATAACCTACCCTAATCAATTTTTGAGCAAGTGCAAGTCCATTAGAATGTGCCCTACAAATGTCATCATGGACTTTGGCTAATGCCTTTTTGAACTCTTCTAGTTCTAGACACCTAAGGAGTGTTTCATCGAGATCTCTCCTATACAAGTCACCAAAGACGAAGGTGTAGTGTGAGGCATTGTGAAGAAGTTGAAATTTTTGGTTTCACGTGAGATTTTCAAGAATAATCTGATCACAAGATAGGAGAAAATGGTGGCATAGCGAGATGAATCATGACCAAAAATGATGTAGATCACATGGTTATTAGAGGAATCATAGATAGGGTGACATAATTCTTCCACCATGAACTCAAAATGTGATTCATGTTCTTGTAACTGGAGAATAGATGCTAGGGTGGCCTTAGCATTTGCAGCCTTGTTTTCTGCTCTAGGAATTTGCTGAAATGTCACAAATATGGAATAGTTCCCTAGAGCATTAATCAACTTCTTATAAGGTACCAACTTTTCATCTTTGGTTTGATACTCATTGTTGACTTGGTTTATGACAAATTGGGAATCTCCATAGATATAAAGCTCTATGATCCTCCATTCTAAAGCCATTTTAATCCTATTTTTTAAAGCCTCATACTTCACAATATTGTTAGTGCAAGGAAATAAGAGTTTGTAAGACTTTAGGATTGTGTAACCATGAGGTGTGATAAATAGAGTGCCTACCCCAACCTTATTATGGTTGTGAGAACCATCAAAGAACATCTTCCAAGTTCTTTCAGTGATATACATAATGGAAGCATCTGGAAACTCAATCTGCTAGATATTGTATCTTCTAATGGAAAATCATCCAGTTGGTCTGTTATGGCTTACCCCTTGATAGCTTTGCATTCAACATACTAAATGTCAAATTTGGAGAGAATCATCATCCATTTAACTAGGCAGTCGGTAAGCGTAGCTTTACTCAATAATTATTTTAGGGGATCAATTTTAGTAATGAGACGGACTATGTAAGCCAACATATAGTGTCCAAGCTTTTGGGAGGCAAATACCACTGCAAGGTAAGTCTCCTCAATATTGTTGTAGTTCATCTCATGGGCCACCAAAGTACAACTAATGTAGTATATAACACACTCTTTTCCAGTTTCATCACTTTGTGCTAAGAGTACTCATAGGGAAGAGTTTGTAGCCAAGATATATAGAATCAAAGGTTTTCTTGGGATGAGTGGCATTAATACTAGAGGTTTAGCCAAATACCCTTTGATCTTATCTAAGCCTTTTTGACACTCTTCATTCTAGATATATGTGGAGTCTTTATACAAGTTCATATTGAAAGATTGAGCTTTATCAGCCAACTAAGATATGAACCTCCTAATTGATTGCAGATGTCCCTGAAGACTTCTTAATTGACTAATATTTCTAGGAGAAGGCATTTTCATGATGGCTTGCACCTTTTTAGGATCAACTTCAATACCTTTTGTTGATATGATGTAGCCTAGAAATTTGCTTGACCTAACACCAAAGGCACACTTCTTGGGATTTAACCTAAGTTGAAATTGTTTCATATGGTCCAATATCAAACTAAGGGCATCAAGATGTGTGTTTCTTTGTTTATATTTGGCCAATGTGTCATCAACATAGTCTTCCATATATTTGTGCATCATGCCATGGAAGATGGTGATCATGGCCCGTTGATAGGTAACTCCTACATTCTTTGGCCCAAAGGGCATGACATTCCAACAAAAGGTACCCCATGCACATGTAAAAGTTGTTTTTTCCCTGATCTCTAGGGGCAATTTTGATTTGATTGTACCTAGAGAAGTTGTCCATTAAAGAGTACATTTCACAACCCGTAGTCATATCCACTATCATGTCTATGTTAGGCAGTGGAAAATCATCCTTAGGGCACACTTTATTTAGGTCTCTAAAATCAATATACACTTGAATATATTTATCATGTTTACATATAGGTACAATATTGGAAATCCATTATGCATAATCAATGGCTCTGATAAAGTTTGCACTTAGGAATTTTTCAAGCTTTGTCTTGACCAAAAGAGCTACATGTGGTTACATCTTCCTCAACTTCTATTTAATAGTTTTGACAATAGGGGAAATAGATAGATGGTGCATAATTAGATCAATGTCAAGACTAGGCATATTTTCATAGGTCTAGGAAAATTTGATTTTCTTTTCTTGAAAGAACTTGGCAAAGCTCTCCTTTTCTTTGGTTGATAGAGACTGAGCCATGTGAATGATTTTAGGAGACTCTTTTGTACCAAGTTGATAGGCTATGTGGGTTTGATGAGAACTAAAGATCTATCCTATAAATATCTTGGTAGACTACCAAGTACCTCATTTGCAGGTGCCTCAAGGAGGTTTTCACTGTTGGATATGTCTTTATTTTTACTCTTTTTGGGTTCAGATACCACCACAAATTGGTTTTTTCTATCTGACCGCTTATTTTTTTCTTTTGATTATATGACTAAGGTATTTGATATCTATTTCTATTATGTTAACAGTGGTTCACTGGTGGAAGATATCACAGGTTAAACAACATTGAGGTAGCAAGTGATCTCATTGTCATTTTGGAAAGATGGTAGTTCAAATCTTTGGGTAGACCAATCTATGAGATTGGGATGGATTAATGAGAGGGATGTGGAGGATCAAGATTGTTTATGTGAAAGAAGTCATCTCTGGTGACATGAGAGGTTGAACCTATAGTGAAAGTTCCAAAGGCATCTCGATCAGGAATAAACCTAAAGGGATCAATGTGATCCACTAAAGTAGTTTGCAAACCAAACTCATTAAACCCTAGACTAGACTCTTCAACTACATTTGGTTGGGTAGCCATCCACTCCTAATTTTCAAGATGCATCTGAGAGAATTTCCTATTCATACTCACCAAAATTTGTACTCTAGTTCCTAGCAATCAAGTGAGCAATATTCTCTCTTATCCTTCCTCTATTTGAGTCTTCATGGTTAGATTCATCATGTTTGTGTTGTCTAGAAGTAGAAGCCTTAGTATCATTGGAAGTAATCATTGATTCTTCTCCCCAAAGGAGAAAAGTGGGAGGCATAGAATTCTCTTCTTGTAGGACAGTTGTAGAAAAAGGTGGTTCATTGTCCTCTAATTCACTAAACATGGGAGCTCTTCTATCAAATCTTGGTAATTCATCTTCTAGCCCAAAACCTAGGCTAGCAGTACCTCCAGTTTTATGACCCTCTATATAACTTAAGGGTTCTATGAGATCTTTTTTATTACCAATTAAGGACGTGTGGCCATAATAGCCCATGTTTGTTAGAAATTTATATCCTTTGCCATAATGCTTAGGAGAGATAGGAGTAGTGTCCGTGACTTCCTCCACATCTTCCTCTTCCCTATATATCCAATCTTTGATAACTTGGTCTTCTTTTTCTACTTCTAGGGGAATTGAGGATTGAACAAAAGTGTCAAAAATGGTCATAGCAGAAGCTGAGAGCTTTGATTTGGTAGAAGGTTTCTATTAAGATTGAGGAGAAACTGGTAGAGTAGCAATAGAATTTAGAGTGTACTCACCCATACCTAGGCTTGTCATTTTCAATTTTTGTTCACACTTTGTTAGAGATAGTTTAAGCTCATAAGAAGAGTGATTCTCAAGAACTAGTGTTTCAATAGTAGATAGAGTGTTGATGGACACTGAGTTGTTTATGGGGACAACTATCTTAGTATCATTGAAAGAAAACTTTATACACTAGTGTTATGTAGATGGTACTACTTGCATATCATGAATCTAAGGTCTTCTTAGCAACAAATTATAGATGAGTGGGATGTCTAGAACTTGGAAGACCGCATCTTTTTCAGCCAGACCAACATAGATTGGTAGCACAATGAAACCTTTGGAAGGTCTTTTGGCCTCATCATAGGCTTTAATGATGACCTTTCGCCTAGGGCCGATGGAAAATTCATGCTTAGTTGTTGGATAACATTGAAAGAGATAATGTTTAACCTTGCACCATTGTCTATCAGGACTCAACGAACACGAGTACGAGAAATTTGGACTTATATTTGGAGGTCAAGATTATGGGGATGACTAAGAGATCTGTCATCTTGTTCAAAAAATGTGAGATAATGGGGTGGAGAAATGTGATTCACCATAGCTTGGAACTACTTTGTATCAATATCTATGGGGACATTAGCAAAGCATAAGGCTTTTTCAATAATATCCTTTTGCAAAGGCGATAGCTCTAACAATTCAAAGATGGGTATTTGTGTCGGGGTTCGTTGTAGCTAACTAACAAGGTCATAACTAGAAATTGTTGAGGTAGCTATTTTTTAGATGATGAAGCATTTTTAGGATTAGTGACAACTTTAAGGATGACTTTTGATTGTCCCCTAGTGACAACATTAAGTGGTTCACCGTTTGAGGAGGAAGATTTTGCCACTCTAAGAACTACCTTAGGTCAAGTGTACCTATGTTGTTGTTGAGAATTTCACATTTTGAGGACAAACTTGGACCTTTCATCATCTGTATCATAATTGGGTTCCTTGTCAGAGTTAGGATCCATCATGGAAAAATATTCAATGGGTTCGATCATGTTTATAACATTGTCAATGTCAACATATGTATAGTTGATCTTTGCAACATGGTTTTTCTTGTTAACCTTGGAGGATTCACCTTTTTCATACTTTGGTAATGGTTGTTTAAAAGCTTTTTGATCAATTTTTTTGACTAGGCCATCTATGAGAACTTTTCCAGCATCTATGAGATCTTGAATGACATCTTTAAGTTTAAAGCATTTTTTAGTTTGTGGACTTTGCTAATGTGATAACTATAGACATGGTCCTCTCTCCGCCAATGGGGTCTGATGGGTGGGTCATAGGACTGGGAATTGTCTAGAAGCGTGACAAGTTTTTTTTCAAGTAAGGTCTTCAAGACCACTTCATAAGGTTTGACCATAGGTGTGTAAACATGTCTTTTCTTAGCAAATTTATTATTTTTCTCAGATGTTTGAGACTTTGAACCCTCTTGTTTTTTAACAATGTAAATAGCATTGGAAAGGTTAAAAGTAGACTCCTTAGTCTTAGGAGTATCCACTAATCCATCATTGACAACATATTTGTTTTTATTCCAAGGCTTGTTCTTGTCTTTTTCCTTTCTATTGGCATTTTTGTCTTTATTCAATACAATGTCACCTTTTCTAATACAAACATCCTCAATATAGTATGCACTTTCAACCATGGCATCAAAGGATGTGAACAATTATTTTATAAGGTTGAAGTAAAGTTTTGGTACAAGTGTATTGACAAAGATGTCAATCTTCTCAATCTTAGGAACTTGCTGAGGGTATCTAGAATGTAGAGATCTCCACCACTGGAGATACGTTGCAAAGGGTTCTCCTTGTTTTTGTTTGATGATGCACAAATCCAACATAGTAATAGGATGTTGAATGTTATAAGAATATTGTTGAATGAAACATTGTACCATTTCATCAAACATTTTGAGAGGTGTCAGTTTTGTAAACCATTCCATGGCTTGTCCTCTTAAACTCCTAGGAAACAACCTTATGAGGTAAGTGTCTTCATGCATAAAGTTCATGCTAATAGCGTAGAAGTGCCTCACATGATCATTAGGGTTACCATTTCTGTCTTTTTTTAAAAATTTGGGAACCTATATATCCCTAGTAAATGGAAGCATGTAAATACTCGTATCAAAAGGCAAAGCACATATCATTTTGACAATAGAGGTTTTTAGTTGTTCTTTGGAGACTTGTAGTTATGCAAGTTATTTTCTAAGTTCTTAAATTTCCTCTCTCAAAATTTCAGCTTTGATGGTTTCTTGTTTTATTATTATCCTTTGCATGTCAAAGTCTTGAGGGAGTTTCCATCCCTTTGTTGTCATATATTGAAAGTATTGGTCCCCATTCTATTCCAAGGCTTTGAGAAACTTTTGGGCAAACTTGTCTTGTTGGAATCTCATCACATTTTCACTAGTGATTTCATCATCACTTTCATGATGTGAGATTGAATGTCTGGGTGGTGATGGGCATGCTCCTGTGTTGACTTTAGGAGTCCTAGGAGGTGTGTTTTTTCCATGATTTCCACTGAGGGGGATGTTATCAAATGGGTTGTTGTATTAGCCTCTCCTATTTTTTTCATTGCGTGCATTAGCATAAGGCTCAACTTGTTGATAGGTTTTTTCTCTAGTGTGTATGACCTCTTTGAGTTTTTCATTTTCTCGCACTTGTTCTTCTAAGCGGTGTTTGATCTCCTCGGGATGCATGGTGAGCAAGATGCTATTTTCACCCCTAGATGTATCAAAGGTGTACTGAATGGGTTCTCAAACCTATAGAGTGGGTTATGCCAGATATTAGCTTCTTGTGTTCTATTAGATTTAGGATTTTCCACACAAGGTTGTCCATGAGGGTGCCTAGGTGGGTTTCCAATTGTTTGAAGGTGAAAAAAGGATGACTACCTTTATCAACTTGGAACCTAGCCATAATCAGCATGCAAGGATGTGTCTTTGTTTAATAAGATGAGAGAAGTGTTTCAGATTTGAAGCATGTAGGGTTAAGAATGATCACTTATCAAAGATAATAAGTGAGTGGCTTGTCAAAAGTGCTCAAGCATTTATAGCACTAGTGACTCAAGCCAAGAGTGAGCAAGAAGCTTGATAGCAATTAGCTAGCATAGAAAGGGTAATCGAGTTTTGACAAGTGACCATTGGTGATCATTTTTAGCTTACATCTGATAGATTGAACCCATCTTTTTGACTTAGAATAATACCTAACATGGAGAATCTTGACCAAGTTTAGGCAGGATGAAGTGACGACACCCCTAGGTCAGCTAAGACGCAATTCAAACTCTATCTTGGAAGCAACAAAAATTAGGTGATACTTTTCAAAGTGCCAGGTGATATTAGGAGAGAAAAAAGTATCATACAATATAGTTTATAGTAACCAGGTGATACTTTTTTCTCAAGCAATACTTTCCCTTAAGGAGGGCGACATAGTTCACTATGGCCAAATGATAGAACTTACAGTAGTCAAGCGATACAATTGTAGTAAAATAATGTCATACACTATTTATCCAAAATTTGTATGATAGTGTGCCAGTGAATTGTGAAAAATAGTAGTTTTGATTCAAAATAACTTGTGTTTTAGGTTGACAGTCAAATGTTATCAGACCATAATGTTATATAGATAGTTACTAACCTAGAGTGTTTAGAAATGGCTTCCATTCATAATACTCCTCTTGCACCCAATTAAGGGACACCTTGCCTTGCAGTAAGTAATAGACCTTGTGGCCACAAGAGCACCTTAAGCATTCTTGCCTAGCATTTTCCTCATGGTCCTAATCCCACAAGTACTCACACTAAGCAAAGACAAGTACTATGTCTACCAAGGTTTTGTGTTCTTGATAGCCTTGAGTTTATAGTGGATTGGAATAGTTGGGTTCACTTGTCCCCACTTAGGTCATTCCACTTGATTGCTTAAGAGTAGGCCCTCTAAAGGATTCTAAACAAAGACATTATGGATCCACTCTTGAGAGTCAAGATTTCTAATTCACCGTGAAGGTGAAGATAATACTCTCCTATCCCAATTATTTCCCCCAAACATGCCAAGAAGCCCAATTAATCCTCTTGCTTTCAAAATCCAAAGGTGTGTCAAGATTTTTGATAGACCAAAAGGCTGAAGAGCATACTTTTCTATCATCAAGGGACCCCAATTACAAGTTTATGTGCCTAAGAAATGGAGATAACTAGTAAAATGCCAGACATGAAATAAAAGAAATACAAGCATGTGTAAGGTAAGTATGCAAGCATTTAAGGAAAAACCTACAAGGCATAACTATTAGTCCAATATGAGTTAGTCCCAAAATAACATGAAAATCTATAACAAGACCTCTATCAGACTATAAATGACCCTAAAAACCTGACAACCAGATAGTAACAAACTTGAAAACTAATCATAAAACCTGAACAACAAGCAATTTCAAGATAAGTCGATGTTTTATGCTGGAAGGGTATCATACGATACTTTTCAGTATACCTATATGACACTTTTATCCTGTGTGATATTATTGCCTATAGTCGTGTGATACAACTTACTATGTTTGGGCAATATAGTTCAATATGGGCATGCGACACTTTTACTGGAAAAGTATCACCTCAGAGTATTGACAAATGTCATATGATACTGAGAAAGTATCGCCCAATATTTGTGACTGTAAAATAATAAAAGATCAAACAGTAAACAAAAATGCAGAAAATGCATGCAAATTTGGAGCAAAACTAGAGTGTTATGCCCCACAGTGGGTGCCAAAAATGTACACTCAGAAAGTGTCACACTCTAAACCCTTTTATTCAAGTAATCCCATAGATTGGAATTCTTGAATGTCAGCATAGAGCTCTCTATCCATGGAGTGAAAAGGTGTGTTTTGAGCAATGTAGATAGCTCTCAACTAAGCCTTTGAGACACAACCCTTGCTAGTAAACCATGCAATGGGAGGTTCTTAAGACAAGAGCAAGAATTCAAGTATCCATAAGAACTCTCAAGCTATGTAATGCAAATATGGACTAAGCTAGCATGAGATGGACAATGCAGCTATATTAAGTAAATGAGAGTATTACAAATCCAAGCTAGTTAACTAGATGATCTAGACTATTACAAGAGAGAAGCTACACTATATGAATCTAAGTTAATATGCAAATGTTATGAGAGAATTAGACAAGAAAGTAGAAGTTATCCACAAGCTAGAAATTGATCAAGAAACCTATAGCATAACAATACTCAAGAAGATGGATTCTTTGAGAAGGGGAGAGCTCTTCCTTTTAAAGGTGTATGGATGGTGGAGATCAAAATCAAGGGATGGATGATCAAGGGTGAGATTTGATTTTTGCATGATCCATGTGCAAGAGTAATTCAACCAATGGAGAGAAGTTGAGTTTTCATGTGAGACAAAAAGCTAAAAAGCCTTTTCTTTTAATTTGAAAATAGAAAAAGGACTTTATGTGTGCACATTGATTGGGTTAGAAGAATGGGGTATTTTATTTAATTAAAAGGGGACATGTTCTATTAATCAAATAATGAACTTAGGATAATATAGTCAAACTATAGGTTATAATCAAATTAATTAATTTTTAGCAATTTGGCCTAGGAAAATGATTAATTAAATTAGCCAAAATGCTGAGAAAGGGGGCTAATAGTCTAGATGGCTATTTTTAGGTGATTACAATGTAGAGTTAGTAGAATATCATAACATATCCATATATGATCCAATATCAATGCCAACATCAACCTGACTTAGCTCTTGCAACTGCTCAAAAGCATCTAGTCCATCAGTGGTGATGCAAACATCTCCAACTCGTATCCCCTTCTACAGAGTTGGAGTTGTAATCACCAAAAAAAATTCATCCAGACCATTGGCCCCCTTTTCAACATTTTGGCTAAATTACTTAATCATTTTCCTAGATCAAATCATCAAAAATTAATTTATTCAAAAATAACCTATGGTTTGACTATAATATCCTAAGTCTATATTTGATTAAAAGAACATGTCCCCTTCTAATTGAATAAAAGACCCCATTCTTCTAAACCACTCTAATGTGCACACATAAAGTCTTTTTCCTATTTATATATTTTTTTTAAAAGACTTTGTCTCACATAAAAAGTCAACTCTTTCTCATTGGTGGAAATAGTCTTGCACATGGATCGTGTTAAAAGTCAACTCCTGCCTTCAATTATTGATATTCAATCCTCTTTAAAAATGGAGAGCTCTCTCCTTCTCTAAGGATCTTGATTTTTAGCTATTGTTATATTTCAGGTTTATTTATAGGTTTTCTTGGAACTTCTTATCTCATTCTTTGCATACTAATACTAGCATAGCTCATTTGCAATATCTTAGCTTCCTTTTGCAATAGCCTACATCACTTAGCTTAATTAGCATGGTTGTAACACTCTCGCTTTGCTTAGTTTAGTTGCATTTTGCATCTCATTTTAGCATACTTTCATCTTTGCATTGCATACTCAAGAGTTCTTTGATGCTAGCACTCTTGTTGTTGTCTAATGAATCTCCCATTTCATGGTTTACTAGCAAGGGTTGCATCTCTAAGGCTCAGGTGAGAGCTATTTCTATGCTTATGCACACAGATTTACACTCCTTGACTAGAGAGCTCCAAGTTGTCATTCAATATTTCCAACTCATGGGATACCTTGGATAGAATGGTTTAGAGAAGTGCACAATTATAGTGTACATTTTTGGGACCCACCATGGGGCATAACACTTCTATTTTGCCACTCTAACTGCATTTAGTCATGCAATTTTACTTGTTGTTTATGTACTCTTTTTTCCCTCTACAGACAAAATTATTTTGCGATACTTTATCAGTATCATACGATATTTCTTAGTGCTACAATACGATACTTTACTAGTTAAAGTATCACACAACTATTTAGAAAGCTGTCACACTAGTGTTGTGAGTTCTATCGCATGAGTATATTGACAAGTATCACACAGAGGAAAAATATTGCCTCTGTATACTAAAAAGTACCATGTATGATTCTCTATCCACACAAAAAAAGATCACCATGTCTGGAACTAACTCTTGTTTGGGTTATTTGATCAATTTTGAGTCCTTAGCATTCTATTTTTGGATTTCTCAAGTATATTCACTTTCTAATAGAGGCTTATTGTAGGTTTTTATCTCATTTTGGACTAACCCTTTGATGAACTAACTCATTATTTTGTAGGGTTGTTCCAAAATTGCTTGCAAATCACTATAAAAGAACGCATGTCAAAGACCCTATGCTAAAAGGGTACTAACACTTGTTTGTAGGGTAGCCTAAAAAGCAAAAAAAACCAAGTGTGCTTGTATTTATTTCATTATGGACAATATTCTAGTTGTTCATTTTTTTGCATAGGTACATAATTACTTGCTTCACTAAAAACTTGTCACTTAGTAGGAAAGTATGTTCTTCACCTTTAGGTGAATTATAAATCTTGACCCTTTTTATATTCCAAGGTGGAGTAAGGGGTACAAGAACTTTCTTGGTGTGTTTAGGGTAAGCAATTGGAATAGAAGAGTATGATCTTCACCCTTGAGGTGAGTCAGAAATCTTGACCTCCAAAAGTGGATCCATTTTGTTGCTAGGAGATATTACCTTTAGTAGGCCTACTCTTGTGAGATCAAGAAGAATGATCCAAGTGGGGACAAGCAAACCTAACTATTCTGACCCACTATAAACTCAAGGCTATCAAGGACACAAAACCTTGGTGACATAGTACTTGTCTTCATCTAGTGAAGGTACTTGTGGGATTGTGACCATGAGGAAATCACTAGGTGGGAATTCTTGAGGTACTCTTGTGGTCACGAGGTGTGTTACTTGTTGCAACGTAAGGTGTTTCGTACTGGGAGAAGAGGAATTCTATGAATGGAAACTCTTTTGAAACACAATAAGATAGAAGCTACCTTATTTATCTGCTCAACATCTGGGTTCAAAGACCGATACTAGTGGATTACCCAGATCACCCCAAGATTTTACACTCACCATTTGTGTCCCTTTGGTTGTACCAATGGAAACTCCATGACAAAGCCAATATCTATCATGGGAAACCACTTTGTGTAAGGTAAAGGGGCATCAAGTGTGGGACAAGGTTTTGAGTAATGAAATGTGATCTTAGATAGTTCTACTTGGAATGTGTCTTCAAATGTGAAAAAGCTTGTATATAAATGTTCTCAAACATCAAACATGTCATTAACATTCGTAGGATTTTTCTTTTGATATCCCAATTTCTTACATTGGCAAGGTTGCTTTGTCCCTCATCTAAGTGCTTGAGACATGTTCATTTCCATTTCTATTTTTCAAACCATGAAGTTTTCTACTAAAAACTGAAGTCCTATATTGTCAACACTACATTATGGTCTAAGACATTCAAGAAATCAAACTAAAACATAGGATTTTCAAGCTTTCATTTTACATAGTTCACCAACCCTTTATCGCATGACCTTTTGAGAAATATCATGCGATATTTTACACCTGCTAAAGTATTGCACATTTGTTTGAAACTCTATCGCACTCTACTTATCAAGTCTATCACACTACTTAATGAAAACTATCACATGAGTTAAAATAATCACTTGATTGTAGAAAATAATATTGTACGATAATTATTGTAGATCTTGTATCACCTGGCTTTCAAAGAACTATCACCTTGCCTTTGTTGCTTTCAAAACTAAGTCATAATTGTGTCATAGCTGATTTAAGGGTGTCATCGCTTCATCCTACTCAAGTCTATTATGAAATCTACATGTTAGGTATTGTTCTAAGTTGAAGAGATGGATCTAGTTTTTTAGATATGAGCTAAAACGTCACTAATGGTCACTTGTTGAAATTCAGTTACCTTACTATTCTAGCTACTTTCTATTGAGCTTCTTGCTCAGCTTCTTGGCTTGAGTTGTTAATGTTGTAAGTTCTTGAGCACTCTTGACAAGCCACTTTCTTATTTTATCTTTGACAAGTGATAGTTCTTGACCATACAAATTCTAAATCTAAAAAGCTTTATTTCATCCTATTAGATGAAGACATATCCTTATATGTCAATTGTGACTAGGCTCCAAGTCAATCAAGGAAGCCATCCTTCATTCACCTTTAAACAATTGGTAACTCTAACTAGGCATCCTCATAGACAATCTTGCGATGAGCAACCCGTCTCTATAAGATGGAAGAGGCTAACACTTGGCATAATCCACTTTGCAGCTTTGAGAACCCTTTTGATATGCCCTTTGATACTCCTAGGGTTGAGGAGAATGTTTCACTCACCATGCATTATGAAGAGAGGAATCGTCACCTAGAAGAATAATCGCACTTAGAAAAAGAAAGACTATAAAAGGCTATACACATGGCCACTAGAGAGAGATATTCTAATCAAGCTGAGGCTAATGCTCATGCATATAACACTAAGAATAGACATGCACATGATTACTATAGCAATCCTTTCAAGAATCACCCTGTTGGTGGCAATGGTGGAAACAACACACCACCTAGGTCTCCAAGAATACACACAGAAGCATGTCCATCACCACCTAGACACTCAAAATCACATCATGAAAGTGAGGTAAATGATGAGGTCACTAGCAAAGATCTTATGCAATTTCAATAAGATGAGGTGGCCCAAAGGTTGATGCTAAAAGCCTTAGAACAAAACAATGACCAATATTTCCAATATATGACATCTAGGGGATGGAAAGTCCCCCATGACTTTGATGTGTAAAGAATCATTCAAAAGAGAGAACCTACTGAGGCTAAAATCTTGAGGGAAGAAATGTGAGAGCTCAAAAACCAATTCACTCAATTACAAGTATCCAAAGAACAACCTAAGACTTCTTTTGTAGAATCTACATGTGTTCATCCATTTGATAGAAGTCTATACATGGTCCCATTTCCTAGGGATATAGAAGTTCCCAAATATGAAAAATGTGAAGGAAAGGGTGATCCCTATGATCATGTATGACACTTCTATGCTCTTAGCATGGATTTTATGCACAAAGACACCTATCTCATGAGGTTGTTTCCTAGGAGCTTGAGGGGTCAAGCTATGGAATGGTTCACAAAACTGTCACCTCTCCTTAAGTAATTTGATGAGCTTGAACAATGATTCATTTAGCAAAATTCTTCCAATATTCAATATCCTATCACTATGCTAGACTTGTGCAATATCAAGCAAAAACAAGGTGAGCCTTTTGCTACATACCTCCAACATTGGAGATCCTTATACTCAAGGTACCCTCGACAAATTATTGAAATTGAGAAGATTGACATCTTTTTCAACATAGTTATACCTGAACTATACTATGACCTTAGAAAAAAATTGTTCAAATCCTTCAATGACATGATCGAAATTGCTTACTATATTGAAGATGTTGTCATTAAGAAGGGTGACATTGTGCCAAACAAAGACAAAAATGGTAATGGTAATGGCAAGGACAAGAATAAACCATGGAACAAGAACAAATGTGTCATCAACGATGGGGTAGTGGACACTTCTAAGATTGAGGAATCAACCTTCAACCTCTCTAATGTTATTTATGCCACTAAACAACAAGAGACTTGAAAATCTCAATCTTTCGACGAAACTAAGAAGTCTTCTAAACCAAAACATGTCTACAGAGTACAGACCAATGGTAGAATCATATGAGGTGGTCCTAAAGACTTTGCTTGCTAACAAGCTTATCATGCTACCTGATAACTCTCAACCCTATGACCCACCTGTCAAGCCTACTTGGTGGAGGGATGACCACTTTTGCAACTATCATAGGAATAAGGGACATAACCCTGAAAATTATTTCAAGATTAAGGATTTCATCCAAGACCTCATTGATAGAGGCAAGGTTTTTACATATGGCTTAGTTAAAAATTTTGATCATAAAGCCTTTAAGAAATTGTTACCTGAATATGAAAAGGGGAATCTTCTCATGCTAACAAGAAAAATCATGAGCTAAGATCAATTACACTTACACAGATACAGACAATGTCATCAACATGTTGGAACCCATTGAACATATCTATATGATAGGTCCTAAATTTGACAAGGAACCTAATTATGATATTGATGATGAAAAGCCTAAGGTAGTCTTGAAAACATGCAATGCTTAACAAAACTATAGAGACACTAGGCCTAAGGTAACTCTTAATGTGTCAGAATCTTCCTCTTCACATGGTGAGACACTCAATGCTATCACCAAGAGGCAAACCAAGGTTGTTCTCAAAGTAGTAAATGATCCTAAGAATGCCTCCTCCTCTAAACAGGTGGTTTCTCTAGCCATATCTAGTTATGATCTTGTTAGTCAGTTGCAAAGAACCCTTGTGCAGATTTCCATCTTTGAGTTGCTAGAATTGTCTCCTTTGCACAAGGAGATTCTTGAAAAAGCTTTATGTATAGCCAACGTTCCAATGGATATTAACATCAGGCAATTCCAAGCTATGGTCAACAATATTTCCTCACCTCACTATTTTACATTCTCTGAAGAAGATGACAAGCCCCTTAGTCATCCCCATAACCTAGCCCTTCACATTGAAGTCCAAATGTTTTGCACTAAAGTTCGTCGAGTCCTAATAGACAATGGTGTTAGGTTAAATATTATCTCCTTTAATGTTATCCAACAACTCGACATGTCTAAATTTGCTACCAATCCTAGACAGAAAAACACCATCAAGGCATATGACAAAGTTGAACAGTCTTCTAAAGGCCTAATTGTGTTGCCCATCCATGTGGGTCCTGTTGAGAAAGATGTGGTCTTTCAATTCCTAAACATCCAGCTTGCATATAATCTATTTCTAGGAAGACCATGGGTCTATGACATGCTAGTTGTACCATGAACATACCATCAACGTATAAAAATTCCATTCAATGGTGTTGAGATCATTAGTCCAGGGGACAATTCAATGTCCATCAACATGTTCATTGCTGTTGAAATGGTAGTCCTACATAATTGCTCTTCTGGTGAGCTCAAACTATCCCTTAAGGCATGTTAATAGAAACTAAAAATGATGAGCCTTGGTATGGGATAATACACACTAGATTCTATTTCCAAGATCTTATGGGAAACCCTCTAAGAAAATGAAAGCCTCGGCTTCTACCATGACTATCTTTGGGACCTTTGTCGAATCCTCCATTCCTCTAGAAGTAGAAAAGGAAGATCAAGCTATAAGAGACTAGATTTGTAGGGAAGCAGAAGATGTTGAAGAGTTTACTGTTACTACTCCTATATCACTCAAACATTATGGAAAAGGTTATAAATTCTTTAAAAACATGGGTTATCACGGTCAAGGATCCCTTAATGGTGATAAAAAAGCTCTTGTAGAACCCCTAGGTCATACTAAGGGACAAAAATATAGGGATACTGTTGGTCTAGTCTTTGGGTTAGATGTTGAATTGCCAAGGTTCGATAGAAGGGCCCCTGTGACTAGTGAGTCAAAAGATGATAATCCACCCTTTGCTACCACCGCTACACACAAAGAAGACTTCATGCCTTCTCTTCTCCTTTGCAGTGAAGAACCAATGATCACCAATAATTATGTTAAAGCTTACGTCTAGGCAACATGACTCTGATGAATTTGATAATGAAGATCCTAACAGGGGAAGAATTAGAGAAAATATTGCTCACTACTAGCCCAAAATCATAGTACAAATTATGGTGAATATGAATGGGAATCTCTTTTAGATGCCTCTTGTGAATTAAGAGTGGATGCCATACATACCTATGCTACCCAACCCAACATAGTCAACGATTCTAGTTTAGGGTCTGACGAGTTTGCTCACAATTTTCTTTAGTGGATCATGTTGATCCATCTCAGCCTCCTCTTGATTTAGGTCCCTCTGGAGCTTTATCTATAGGCCCAACTTCTTTTGTTACCAGAGATGATTCCTTCCACATCAATAATTTTGAAGCTTCCACTTCTCTCTCACTCATATACCTCAATCTCATAGATTGGTATGTCCAACACCAAAGACCAGAGCTACCATATTTCCAAAATGACTATGAGATCACCTACTATCTAAATGTCATTGAACCCATGGTATCTTCCACTAGTGAACCAACAATTAACATGACAAAGATGGATATCAAGTATCTCAATCACAAAATAAAGAGGAAAATGAAAAACAAGCATTCAAACAATGAAAACCACTTTGTAGTGGTGTCTGAACCTCAAAATATAAAAAATAAAGACATATCCAATGGTAAAATCCTCTTCGAGGTGCCTAAGGATGAGGTACTTCTTAGTCTGTCAAGCCATTTTCAAAGCCAATATTTGGTTCTCATTGAACCTACAAAACCTATCAATCTTGGCACAAAGGAGTCTCCTAATATTATTCATGTTGCCCAATCACTATCCATTGAAGAAAAAGAGAAATTCACTAAGTTATTCTAAGAAAAGAAGATAAACCTTGCATGGACTTATTCATATATGCATGGCCTAGACACATATCTTATCATGCACCACCTATTTATTTCTTGTAGTGCTAAACCTGTCAAGCATAAATTCAGAAAAATGCATCCACATGTTTCTCTCTTGTTTTAATCATAACTAGAAAATCTTTTAAGCACAATAATTATTATAGCTATTGACTATGTCGAATGGATCTCAACCATTGTACCTATCACAAAACATGATAAGTTCATTTACGTATACACTGATTTTAGAGATTTGAACAAGGCATTCCCTAAGGATGATTTTCCACTTCCTAACATAAACATGATAGTGGATATGACTATGGGATATGAAATGTACTCCTTAATGGATGGATTCTCTAGATACAACCAAATTAAAATTGCCCCTAGAGGTCAAGAGAAAATAGATTTTACATGTGCATGGGGTGCTTTCTACTAGAATGTCATGCCATTTAGGTTAAAGGATACAATATCCACTTACCAAGGAGTTATGACTAGTATCTTCCACAAAATGATGCATAAGAATATGGAAGATTATGTTAATGAAACATTAGATAAATCCAAGAAAATATATATGCACCTTGATGACTTGAGTTTGATATTGAACCACATGGAATAGTTTCAACTTAGGTTAAATCCCAAGAAGTGTACTTTTGGTGTGACATTAGGAAACTCACTAGGCTACATCATATCTACAAAAGGCAGAGAAGTTGATCCAAAAAAAGTGCAAGTTATTATGGAAATGCCTCCTGCTAAGAACATCATTCAACTAAGAAATCTTCAAGGAAATCTTCAATCTATTAGGAGATTTATATCATAGTTAGTTGATAAAGCACAACCATTCAACAAAAACTTACACAAAGGATCCACATGTATTTGGAATGAAGAATGTGAGAAGACCTTAAATTAAATCAAAGAATACTTGACTAAGCCTCCAATATTGATGTCGCCTATATCGGGGAAACCTTTGATTTTATACATATCAACTACAGATTCTTCCTTAGGAGCATTACTAGCACAAAGTAATGAATATGGAAAGGAACATGTTATATACTACATTAGCTGCACTTTGGTGGCTTGTGAAGTAAACTATAGTAACATTGAAAAGGCTTGTCTGACACCGGTATTTGCATCCCAAAAACTTAAACACTACATGCTTGCTCACATGGTACATCTAATTGCAAAAATTGATCCTCTTAAATATCTACTAAGTAAAGCTACATTTACTGGATGATTTGCTAAATGGATGATGATTCTCTTTGAATTTTACATTCAATATGTCGAACATAAACCCATTAAAGGACAAGCTATAGCCGATCAACTTGTTGAGTTTCCATTACAAGACAATGCTCCAATGCAAATTGATTTCCCTTATGCCTATATTATCTATGCTACTGAGAAGACATAGAAGCTACACCTTTTTCACTAGTCTATGGTTCTGAAGCTATCCTCCCTCTAGAAGTCAAGATTATGATACTCCATCCATGGTATAATTACTGATGAGGACCATAGAGCTATGAGTATACATGATCTAAAAACCCTAAATGAGTGCCACAAGGTCACTTTTGATCACATGAGGGCTTATCAAAAAAGGATGTCTACTAGCTATAACAAAAAAGTCAATCCTCATGAGTTCCAAGTGGGTGAACTCCTTCTTTGAGAGAACCCTAAGAATTAATAGAACAAAGAACATAAGGGAAAATTTGAGCCTAATTGGTTGGGTCCTTACATCGTCATAACAAAATTTGGTTCAAGGGCCTATCAATTTTCTACTCCTGAAGGGGAACAACTCTTTGAGCCTATTAACATCCTACATCTAAAGAAATTATGTGCTTAAGACTCTTATGGCTCAGTTATTTGTACATATCTTACGATGCTGAAAAAATCATAAAATGTCCTAAAAAATGATCATCTTAGTAAAAACCTAGCAATAGACACTTTGATGCATCACCAAAAAAAATAAAAAACTCAAAAATATTAATTTTTTGCAAAAAGTCCTGAAAAAATTTGCCAAGTGGTCAAAACTTGGAAATAGACACTACTTGAGACACTCACACCTATGTCTATTAGTCTCACTCCATGCTCATTCATTTCACGATACCTTTTCTAGCTTAGAATATACACTTGTCCTCAACTAGGGGGCACGTCTGCTTAGCTTATCAGTGTCTTCTTGTGTGTTAGGATTTCTTTGACAACTCATCTAAAATAGTGTTTCTCAACACTTCCCCCTTGACATTGAGTGTTTATCAACACTTTTCAGATATCTTACCTACAGTTTAGGATGTTACGATATTTTTCACTATCATATGCGTGTCTTGAAGAAATGGCCATGTGAGTTACACACATGCACTTAAACATTAAATTTGCTAAGACATGATGAACCTTATCTTCTTTGTGTGTTGTCTATGACAATTTCTTTGCTGAGTGTTCCCTCCCTAATAAGTCTTTTGAGGATGTCATGTACTAGAAGATTGGGGGCATGGGGCATGTTTTACTTGTTTTCTACTTGTGTGTATACTTTGTTAGTCTAAGGTGTTGAGAGCCTTTGTGCTTGTCCTACTTGACACTTTGGGACTACAAAGTATCATCCTTGTCTATTTTCGCAAGACCACACTTAGGGGTTATCCTAGTGCTTATACCTTGATACAAGTGTAATCTTTCTATACTAAACTTAGGGAATCTAACTGAATTAGTCATCTTGACCTACATGTCTTTGATGCTTAGGTTGGATTCCTACATACCTATCTAATATAGATCATATTCATATTCTCATAGTTATACTAGTGAGTATTGTATGGTCTTTCGATATCCCTAATAATGTTCAACGATGAATTTAGAGTCTAAATGTTATGTGTCCCTTGCAAGTAAACCACTTTACATACTAGCTTGCATTGTAGGCTCATTTTAGCCTAGCCTTTCATTTTGCATATGGAGAGAGCTCTCTCTTCAACTTTCACAGAAAATTTAGCTAACTGCGTTCATCTCTTCTCACTCTTTCTCTCGATCATGTCTTTCATTCCTTGTCAATCATGTCTACTCTCTTGCTTCTTCTATAGCTATCATCACAAGCGGTTAATTTGATTATCAACTCTAATCTATCCAAGTATCACATTTTCAAAAAATCAGTCTACATCATAAACATGAGAGCTAAAACATCTATAAGTGATGCAGGAGCATCCTAGGTTTCCCTGTAATCCTGCACTTTTGTTCTTTCTGCCTATTGGTGCCGAGTTCCTAGTCGATGTCGAGCATTCAGTTGATGTTGAGTCATTCCTTTGATTGTCGAGTTTCTGTGGTTGTCGAATGAACTCTTTGGATGCCAAGTCATTCTTAGTTGTTGTCGAGTTCCTTTGGTTACCGAGTGATTTTCTTTGGTTGCCAAGCATTGGGGGATGTTGAGTTCATAGTTGTTGCTAAGTGATTCCTTTGGATGCCGAGCTAGTATGGGTGTCAAGTGCCAGTTTTTGTGAAGTCTTCATTTGCCGAGTTATCTATGTCTGGTTCCAGTTTGGGTAGTTAATATCTGTTTGAGTTGACTTGTGGCTTTCTATGTTCTAGAATCTTCTATAAGCCATTTTGGCAAGTATTTAAAGAGGTCCAGGTTTGAGTTTAGGGGAAGTTAGTCAGATGGAGTAGAGGATGTGAATTTGAAGTGGGTTGTCTGGATTTGAATGTATTTGTAATTGGTTGTAACCCAAAAGGCCTTACAGCTAGGCATGTATGCTAAATATTTGATGAAATAATAAAGATATTCTTGTTTTCCTTCTCCTTGGTGTTGTATTGCAGGTTGTTTTTTTGCTATGTTAACTCTTGCAGGGTGGTTTGGATAGTTGGGTGAGCCTTTGGCCCTAGTTATTCACTCTTTTTCCTTCGTCAATGAGAGAGATCCATGAACATAGAAACATGAACACAAAACTTGAGCATACATAAACATGAGCATAACCATACATGAGCAATATAATATGGAATATAAACACAAGTGCTAAAACATCCATATAAAATGATCACATGGGCACAAGATGAGACAAGTACACAATGCAAATCAATAAGATCCAGTATCTCATATATATATCAAAGTGAACCAAAGAGTACATGTACATGTGAGATCCAAAATCTAAATAACTATCTCAAAATACATATATACATTAACAAGTGTCACAAGGACATCAACCTCAACATAGTCCTAGACCTAAGATTTACTCCCCCCTCATGAGTAGGTTGTGTCTGAGGAGGAGCCACCAGTGTCCTCAATGGTGGTTGGTCTGATCTACTAGCTCTCTTAGAATGCATTGGTACCTACTGACCTACAAGAACCACAACAATATAAATTCCATGATAATACACTACCTTTACTACTCGTGCTCCCTGTTGCTCCACCTCACATTGGGCCTCTGCCAGATCATCTCTTAGTGCCTGCTCTTGCCTATCAGCCTCTACTTGTGCATCCACCAGCTATTGGTCTTTGACCACAATGGTCATTCTCAACCCCTAAATCTCTACCTCTAATGCTTGAATCAGATCATCCCTACGATCCTTCGCATCTCCCCCCACTAGTTGCTCTTGTTGAGGCTCTGCCCTCTCTACCCTCCTCTACCTTAGTGGATGCTTAGCCTCCTTAGTGTCTTCCTCCTCATCCTCCTCCTCTGCTTCCCTCACATCTTGGCTTTGTGACCGTGTCCATCTCCCCATAGCCCCCCAAGAGTTGCTCCTCTCCTCCATCCACCTCACCCCTCTACCATCACCTCCCTGACCTTCTACCTCAGGAAGTGCATCTAGTCATTAAATTAAGGAAATGGATGCCTCTGCATCTCATATAGATAGGTTGGGTTAGCCCTCACATCTGCTAGATCTAGATGATAGTCCCATGGCTCCCACTACAAGGTCATTGTATCTCTGAGCATTGTCTGATAATCCAACATCAAAAACCATCCTTGATCCTCCTTGTCCCTAAAATGAGCATATGTAGTAGTCTTGATGGATATCCCCTATCTCTGACCAAACTACCTCCATACTCTATTGATCACAAAATGGTCTACAATGTCTGAATGTCTCCCAACAAGTGGTATGTTGTAGTGCATGTAATCCATCTCCCATGCATCAACCCATATCGTGTACTATCAATATGGCCTCCAGAAAAATAATGTTAGCTCATTAAAGAGCCTTTTAAAATGTGTGACATCTCCACTATAGGTTTGTGGGATGAAACCTGTGTATCTGTAAATGAATAGGTGGCTACACTCTTATGGTTGTGTCTGAGGTCACACCACTGCTAAGTGTTTCTATGCCCAAATCATGACCAAAATCACACTACAGGCTCATGTCCTCCCCTCTTGATAATCTATCTCATGTAGCTCATGGTACATATCTATAAGGATTGTAGGTCCCCATGCCATCCTTCGTGGCTGCCCAATCAAGTTTGTTGCTAATCAACCCCATCCTAGAGGGAAGCCCTTTTGGCTCTTGTCTATAACTAGGGTCTGGGAAACCAATGAACAAACAAGGTAGGCTAAGGGATATTGATCCATGTACTCATCTATCAATCTCTCCCAACTGAGATGGCAATCTAGGATGTGACATCCTCAAAAAGTTATTGTACCACTAATCTACCCTATGTCAAGGTTTGATCATAGTAAACATGTGACATGAAAAAGCTCATATTATTACACCTCACATGGAAAACCAAGAGCAAGTCTCAAGACATATTTATCATTCTCATTGGATCACCGTGACATGGTACACAAAGGATGCAATACACATCCTCGAGAGTGATTGTGGATTCACCAGTGGGCAAATGGAAGGTGTTATGCTCATTGTGCCACCTCTTGGACAATGTTGTTAGTATCCCATGGTTCACTTGGATATTGGGCATGTGCAACAACCAACCAAAACCCATACTCTCTATTATTGCCATCTCATCATCATTTAAGTGTCGAATGACATGTAAACCCACCACCTTGGAGGCTCTAATTAACAAAGTTGAAAAAACTATCTGCATAACCAAAACGAGAAATAAAAGAGTGTCAGTACCAATCATAATGGATAAGGAAAATCTCTAAACAACTAAGTACTAAAGAAAACAACAATCACATGTTCAATTTCTACCCCTAAACCTTTAAAAATGCTCAAAAACAAGTTGTGTGATACTTTTTTATAGTATTTGTGCAATACTTTGGTTGATACAATATCATGCAATACTTTTTATAGTAGGTGTATGAGTTTTGTGTCATGCGATACTTTGCATAGTGTCATGCAACTATTGAGTGCCTCTCATGTGATACATTTCATAATATTTGTGTGATATATTATGACCATCAAAAGTATCATGTGATACTTGTCATAATAGGTGTGTGATAATTTTAAAATATCGCACAATATT
Organism: Cupressus sempervirens; assembly: GCA_028749045.1. Taxonomy (NCBI): domain Eukaryota; kingdom Viridiplantae; phylum Streptophyta; class Pinopsida; order Cupressales; family Cupressaceae; genus Cupressus; species Cupressus sempervirens. The sequence goes on from CM053790.1 coordinate 405,456,616, forward strand.
TTGTACAAAACACATAAAGAGCATAAAAATGTGCTCAAAAGAGCATTAAATGACATGAATACTTGAAAATTTTGAAAACTTACCAGAGCCTCGTACTTTGGTGGCTAGTTGTGCAACTGGTTGCACTCAAATTAGTTTTAGTGTGTCAAAATACTTGCCAAAGCCATCACTCTCTCTCAGATCACTCAAAACCTCTCAAATTCACAAAAGACAAAATGAGTTGAAAATGACCTGTGGACCCCTTATATAGGCATTTGACCTAATTTTGACCCATTTTTCAAACTCCTCAAAATTCCACAAAAATTGCACCCTTGGCTAATTTCAACATCCTAGATCCATTTTTGGGATTGAAATCAAAATCTAAGTTCATCTTGCTAGTCAAAATTGCATTTTAAAATATTGTCTTCTTCTATGTAGGTAGTTGACATTCTGAGGTCTAATCTTTGAGTCTCCGCTAGGGCATCTTCATTTCTTCATGTATGTACCATTTCTACACTTCTTACCTATTCCAATTCATCTCATTTTACCACATTTCACTATTCTATTTGATTTGACCTAACCTTAATACTTCCACCTTTTTGGTCAACTCTAGTCAAACTGGGGCATTTTATCACTTCCTTATGGTCACTCTTTGGTTTTAATCACGTATATATCGTCATGGACCTTTCTTTACCTCAATTTGATCGTACCTTTCTCATTTATGCATCCCCTTTACCTCATTTCAATTTTGATCTAGGGGGCAAGAATATTCTATCATTGCTTGCTTGCTATAGCTATTTATTTCTCAGGAGCATATGCTTGACCTTTCCATTTTCTCTCGATCTATTTATTTTTGTTGATGTTACTATTCTTCTTGAGCTCTAATCACCTCTCTCTCCTAGTGTTCAATACTATTGCTACTAGGCTGCGTATACAAGACTTGTTATCTTGCTCTGCATTTCATTATTTGAAATCAAATATCTCTGTCTGTTGCTACATACTTGGCTTCTTTATTCTTTGATGTAATATTTTCCTAGATCGATCACACATTAGTCAAAGAGGAGAAAATGTAATCACCTAAAAATGGTCATCTAGACCATTAGCCCCCTTTTCAACATTCTGGCTAAATTACTTAATCATTTGCCTAGATCAAATCATAAAAAAATTATTTATTCAAAAATAATCTATGGTTTGACTATATATCCTAAGTCCATATTTTATTAAAATAACATGTCCCCTTTTAATTAAATAAAAGAACCCATTATTCTAACCCACTCTAATGTGCACATATAAAGTGTTTTTCCTATTTACAAATTAAAAGAAAAGACTTTGTCTCACATAAAAAGTCAACTCTTTCTCATTGGTGGAAACAATATTACACATGGATAATGTTAAAGTTAACTCCCACCCTTGATCATCCACTTCTTGATCTTGATCTCAACCATCTGTATAACTTTAAAATGGAGAGCTCTCTCCTTCTCTAAGGATCCCACTTTTTAGCTATTGTTATGATGTAGGTTTATTTACAAGTTTTCTTGGAGCATTTGTGGAGAAATTCTATCTTCTTGTCTCATTCTTTGCATATTCATACTAGCATAGCTAATTTATAATAGCTTAGCTTCCTTTTGTAATAGCCTAGATCACTTACCTTAATTAGAATGGTTGTAACACTCTCATTTTGCTTAGTTTAGTTGCATTGTGCATCTCATTTTAGCATAGTTTCATCTTTGCATTGCATACTCAAGAGATCTTTGACACTAGCACTCTTGCTCTTGTCTAAAGAATCTCCCATTTCATGGTTTACTAGCAAGGTTTGCATCTTTAAGACTTCATTGAGAGATATTTCTATGCTTATGGACACACCTTTGCACTCCATGACTAGGGAGCTCTAAGTTGTCATTCAAGCTTTTCAACTCATGGGATACCTTGGATACAATGGGTTAGAGAAGTGCACAATTCTAGTGTATAGTAGTAGAGTGATGTGCATTTGAGTGTTCAATAGAGTTCCATGTAGAGTGTTGAGCACAAAAGTATTGTATAGAGTATTGAATGCTAGAGTGTTGTACAAAGTGCTGAGTGCCAGAGTGTTGTGCAAAGTGTTGAGTGCCAGAGTGTTGTGTAAATTGTTGAATAGAGTGTTGTGTACCCTAATGTGCATGACTCGATGGTATATCCTAGATCACTAGAAATACAGGGCCATGTGAAAGTATAATGGCATTTGACACTCTTTAAAGGCGTCCTCTTGAGATCTACGATCTAGGAATATGACTATAAAATATCATCTAGGAAATACAAAGCCATATCCATATGTCTTTTCTCTCTAATAAGGCCATGAATATCTCCCAAAGAAGGAAGACATACAACTATGTAGACCTCCTCACTTTGTGGTGCTACTGTAGTACTAGATGATGCCTAGAAAGATGATCTTGACCGATTGGATCTAGTCATAATATATCTTCCCAGTGTGTCAAAAGTAATGTTGTTGGCTATAGCTGCAACGTGTCCTATCTTATCAATTTCTTCCCTACGAGAAGCAATAACAACTCTACCAACAGTAATAGCCATCACTAGTGTCATTTTTGGAGTCCTCTATGTTAGAGTTAACAAGACAAAAATAACATTTACATACAACTATAGCCAATATCAAAAAATAATAAATCACACAGAAGAGAACATAAAAGATAAAGATTTAATGTGGTTCACCCAATCCCTGGGCTACGTCCACCAAATAGTGAGTCCACTATTATTATTTATCCAATGATTACAACTTGATTACAATCTTTAATCCCTTACAACTCAATATTGTTGTAAGAAGCTACAATCTCATCATACATCCCTAACCCTAAGACATTTTATACAAGTTTTTTTCCGCTTAAAAATTAGGGCTGGAATAAGCCAACCAATAGAAAAAATATAACCTATGACTCCTTTTACAATAGTAAATTCATGTTGACCCTGGGACCTCGCTAGGGGTGTTGCCCTAGGAACCCACAAGTAGCATTGCCCCTTGACCTCTAGAGCATGGAACTCCCATAATAAAATCTAGGGGGAACCATGTCGAATAAAGGGGAAACTTTAACCTTTGAGTCTAATTAGGCTCTACATCACAACACTCTAACCCACTAATTGTCGATGAGTAGGTAGAACTTGATCAACCCTATGGTATTGATCAAGATCAACAACTATATCATGTCCTTGACCAAAATATGTTGAAATATCCAAATAGTTGACATTGAGCCCCAAACATAACTCATTGTACAACTAATAGGCAAAACATAATGATATTTGGTTGTTATTGGGATAGCAACCATATGCTACAAGAAATTGAGTGTACATCATAGAGACAATATATAGAATAATACATCATGTAACCTGATGTGCCCTCAACATGGTCCTCCCCTTATAATATGGGAAGACCTCTCATTTGATCATATCATTAGAGACCAAGATTTGAACCCAGTTGAAGGACACAAAACCCAAGACCTTTGCTCTAAGCTATGCAAAAATCCTATCAATAGCTCATGGTGTAAATGAGGATTGTAATCTAAAACAAATTGTAAGGTCATAAAGACTCCTCAAATTCTGACTACAAATACCTTTATTCAATCCATCCTCATATTTATAGATGGACTGAATTATGTTTGCTGAATCTAGAGGATGAGGATGAATAGGTGTACAACATGTGGTCCTTGACCCTGATCTGGACCCTGACCTTGACTCTAGTCTAGACCCTAACCCTAATTTAGACCCTGAACCTAATCTTGTTCCAAACCTTGATCCTTTTTTGAACCTTGATCTTGAGGTGCCTCATCCTCATGCATATCCTAGGGTACATGATCTCTATCATGTGTGGTCATCTAGGATATCATTTGAACTAAATGTTAATGACTAAGTACTTGATTATAAACTATAAGTGCATGTACAATGAAAACTAATATTAAAATCTAAAATATGTTACATTTGTGTCATATGTGCTATAGAAAACTTAAGGGTCATAGGTGTCATAAGTGGTTCATATGTGTCCTAGGAGTTGAAAGAGATCCTAATATACATCTTGATGGTGCTTGGGTGCTATAATGAGGACCCTCGTATGTATTCGTGAAACCTACTCGATAAAATTAAATTAAATACACATGCATCAAAATAAATTAAATACAAACACACACACACACACACACACACACACACACATTCTTTTTTTATTAAATTTACTATATAGTAAATTACATATTTATTAAATATGTTACATGTGTCATGTTCTCTATAGAAAACTTAAGGATCATAGGTGTCATATATGTCCTAGGAGTTGAAAGGGATCTTAGTATACATCTTAATTGTGCCTAAGTGCTATAATGAGGACCCTCGTATGTATTCGTGAAACCTACTCAATAAAAATAAATTAAATACACACACACACACACACACACACACACACACACACACACACACACACACACACACACACACACAACTAAATTAAATACATACATGCATACAATATATGTATATGTATGTATGTATGTATGTATGTATGTATGTATATATGTATGTATGTGTGTATGTATGTATATACATATGTATATATATGCATGTACGTATTTTATTTAGTTTGATGCATCTGTATTTAATTTATTAAATACTAACATAGATAAACATAAATTAAATGTACATCTAAAAATCTAACTAGAGAGAGTGAGGAGAGAGATTTGTAGAGAATATTTTTAACCATGTCATTGGAAAATTATGGAACATATATTAATTTCACATGTAAATATCTAAAACATTAAAAAATATAAAAAAATTAAATACATATTTAAGCATCTAACTAGAGGTATTTTTAACAGTCCTATTGATGGGGAGGTCTTTCTACTTGAACCCTAATCTCTTTAGGACTCCCAAAGGCCTTTTTGTGATCTTACTAGGGTTCTTTCTAAGACCCTACTTCAGAGGATTTTCACTCTTAATCCCCTTTCCCCTTAAAGAGCTCCCTGCCAAGTTTGTTCACCTTATTTGCCCTCCTTACCCTTTATGACTCAACTCACTAAGTCCTCTTCTCAACATTCCATATCCCTATTGATCATCCTTGTGGATGGAAGGGTCCCAATAAACTCATTTCAACTTGTTTTGAGTCTATTTATCCTCATTTTGCATATGTTTCTATCAATCTTCTGGTTCTAGGGCTAGTAACCTTTTTAGCCCCAATTAGCCCTCATGATTGAGTTTTTGACCTATAACTTGAAAATTTTCCAAACAAGGCCCAAATATGTTTAGTGATCCAAAAACCTTTTTTGGAAAACTAAAACATTTTCAAGGTCTTGGGTGTTTAACCTATATGTACACCCTATTCCTCTAAAATTAGCCTATTTACAAGGGCTTTAGGCTTGTTCTCACTAACTAATTTTCAAAGTTTCAAAAGGATAGAAAATGGGTTCTTCTCCACTCCAAATATTGGTCACTGGTCCTTTATACTTTATCCTACACCCTCATGAACTTTATTGACACAAACCAATCCATTAACTCCTCCATCAAATATATGCAATTGTCCAAACACCTAGCTAGGTATCATAGGACTCGCCTAAGGCTTGAATCTAAAATAGAAAACCTAAATTTTTGGACCCCAAATTGCATATGTACAATTTATATACAATATCCCAACTGAGTCCAAAAGGCCATAGTGATCCAACGAATGGAATTCAAGTTAGAGCCATTTCTAAACTATCTACTTTATACAGGCCAATGAATTGGTCTTAGAAGAAAAAAGATTTCTTTACACCTATCAAAACAAAAGAACTAAAAACCATAATATTATTAAGCTAAGTTATCGAGATTCCTCATCTAAACACACATTCCATTCACTTAAGTCAATTCATTAAGGTGTACATGACTGAGTTACAAATGCGATTGTGATAGAAGTTGTAGTATCAAAGTTGCTTCATTAATAAAAAATCCATATAATAGTACCTCTAACCCTTCAATATAATATGTAATGATATTATATAGCTTAGGTACTCATGTACCAACTTCTAGAACTATCCTCCAACTAAGTCTTGATTGGTTCCTCCAAATATTGTCAATGTTGTCATGACAACTTTTGCAATTTCTGCATTTTGATGATTTTAACACTCATAACCACATCCAATGGACCAAGCATGGTCTCAATAAAATATTTCGTTACTTTGAGCACCTTTCCACCTATTTTGGAGTCAAGATCAATGTTTGAATCATTTTGACCTAATTAAGCAACTTTTACTACTTCAAGGTTAACTTGGACAATTCAACTCCAACTCACTCCAAACTCCTACCCAGACATCCTAATCCTCCTAAAATTCACTTGAGACTTTATTCTAGTCCTTATTCACTAGTGGTCTGGCCAAGATCACCTATAAGCCAAAATTGTATTAGGGTTTGGGCTAAACCCTAAGTGTTCCTGCACCATTCTCCCCCTATCACAAAGAACTCAAGTTAATTCTAGAATGATGAGGTCCATGCCAATTCCTAACTTCTTGAAATCACTCTCAACAACCCAAGTAGCTTCTACCTCTTGTTGGTGTCTCCATTTCATCAAATGCTCCACGTAGAGCATATGCCTTGTCTTCTTCTTAACCCTAGAATCTAATACTTTCTCAACCAATGGCTTCACTTGAGTTAGCATCTTTAGGTCTTTTACATCACCATTCACCTCTATGTTATCGTATTACTCTATCATATCAAGACCTTTATATATAACTAGGTCTTGTACATTGAATATAGGGGATATTGACAACTCCTTTGGTAGATCAATTCTATAAGCATTTAGCCCATACTTAGCTAGAACCTTACATGGTCCCTCTATCCTCATCTGTAATTTTCTAGGTATGCCCTTATGGAATCTGGCCTTGCTTAGATGCACGATTATCCAACCACCCACTTCAAATTGTAGATATTTTCTTCTATGATCCACCTTGGACTTAAGCTTTTGATCTACTTCTATTAAATCCTTCTTTACCTATTCATGCATTTCCTTCATTGATTGTGCAAAATCATGAACATGTCCATTGATCTCTTCATGACTCTTGAGGTCTCTAAGTTCACAAACTCCTCTTGGATGAGTACCATAGACTATCTGATTCCTAGTAGTTTTGTTCATAATTTCATTATAGGAAAAATCTACTTGAGGAAGCACATGATCCCATTCTTGACCATACTCTTTATTCAAACACCTCAATAGGTTGCCAAGTGCCCTATTGATCACCTATGTCTGGCCATTTGTTTGGGAATGCTATGATTAACCAAAAGCCAAGTTGGTTCCTAGTCTTCTCCAAAAAGTTTTCCATAAATGTCCCATGAATTTCACATCTCTATCAGAGACTATGTTGATAGGAAAGCCATGGATTATTACTCTCTCCTTGAAGAAGAGACTAGGCATGTAACTAGCATCATGAGTTGTCTTGCAAGGTATGAAGCAACTCATCATACTGAAGCTGTCTACTACTACAAACACATTGTTAAAACTAGTATTGGTTCTTGGTAATCCCACTATGAACTCCATGCTAAGACACTCCCATGGTCTATTAGGAGTTGGTAAAGTTTGATATAACCCTGCATTTGAAGATGTCCCTTTTTCCTCTTGACAAAAAATACACTATTCAACATATCTCCTAAAATCTTTCCATTTTTTGCCAATAATAAACCCTTTGAACTAGGTCTAGGGTCTTGTACATGCCAAAATGGTCAATGAAGCTTCCATTATGCTTCTCTTGCATTATATTTTCCCTCATAGATCCCTTGGGTACACACAACTAGTTGCCTTTAAACAATAAATCATTCTACAATGTATAGTGATAATATTAACTATGAAAGTGGTTGTTGAAATTCACACATACCTTACAGGCTTCTAAAAAATCTTTATCTCCCTTATAGAGGTCTTTAAATCCTTCAATGCTAATGCTCTATATCTATACTTCTTGAGCTATGAGCAATCTCCTACTAAACGCATCTGCAACCTTATTGTTTTGCCCCTTCTTATGCTTAATGGTGAAGGTGTTTGTCTGCAAGAATTCCATCCATTTGATATGTCTAAGATTCAGCCTCTCCTATGTATTTATGAATCTCAAAGCTTGATTATCAGTGTACACTACAAAATCCTTGGGCAATAGGTAATGCCTCCACTTTTTGAGGGCTTGGACTAGTGCATAGAGTTCTAGGTCATATGAAGAATATGGACCAGTAATAGAACCTTTGAACTAGGTCTAGGGTCTTGTTCAAAACAAAATGGCCACTGAGGCTTCCATTATGCTTCTCTTGGATTAGATTTTACCTCATAGATCCCTTGGGTACGCACAGTTGGTTGCCTTTAAACAATAAACATTCTACAATGTATAGTCATAATATTGACTATGAAAGTGGTTGTTGAAATTCACACATACCTTGTAGGCTTCTAAAAAAATTCAACTCCCTCATATAGGTATTTAAATACATTAATGCCAATTTTTTGTATCTATACTTCTTTAATTGTGAGCAATATCCTATTGAATGCATTTGCAACCTTATTGTTATGCCCCTTCTCATGCTTAATGGTGAGGGTATTTGCCTACAAGAATTCCATCCATTTGATATGTCTAAGATTTCACTTCTCCTATGTATTTATGAATCTCAAAGATTTATTATCAGTGCACACTACAAATTCCTTGGGCAATAGCTAATGTCTCCACTTTTTGAGGAGTTGGACCAGTGCATAGAGTTCTAGGTCATACAAAGAATAAGGACCGGTAATAGAACCTTTGAACCAGGTCTAGGGTCTTGTTCAGACCAAAATGGCCACTGAGGCTTCCATTATGCTTCTCTTGGATTAGATTTTACCTCATAGATCCCTTGGGTACACACAATTGGTTGTCTTTAAGCAATAAATCATTTTGCAATGTATAGCCATAATATTGACTATGAAAGTGGTTGTTGAAATTCACACATACCTTGTAGGCTTCTGAAAAATCATCATCTCCCTCATATAGGCCTTTAAATCCCTAAAAGCCACTAATTTGTATCTTTACTTATTGAACTGAGAGCAATCTCCTACTAAATGCATTTGCAACCTTATTGTTCTACCCATTCTTATGCTTAATGGTGAAGGTATTTGCCTGCAAGAATTCCATCCACTTGATATGTCTAAGATTCAGCTTCTTGTATGTATTTATGAATCTCAAAGCTTTATTGTCAATGTACACTACAAATTCCTTAGGTAATAAGTAGTGCCTCCACTTTTTGAGGGCTTGGACTAGTGCATGGAGTTCTAGGTAAAATGAAGAATATCTAGACTTAGCCTCTTTCAACCTCTCACTGAAGAATGTTACATGCCTTCCTTCTTGGCTTAGGACTACTCCAACAATAATTTTACTTACATCGCATTCTACAATAAATAATTTATCAAAACTAAGCAACACTAGGATGGATTGTGTAGCCAATTCTTTCTTCAACCTTTGAAATCCTTCATTAGCTTCTTTGGTCCACTTAAACTTAGTCTTAACTCCACCTTTGATAATGTTTGAAATAGGTGCACATATCTCACTAAACCTTCTAATAAACTTCCTATAAAACTGAGCTAGACCATAAAAACTTCTAACTCCAATCCTTGTTTTAGGAGTGGATCAGTTTAGAATTGTTTCTACTTTGCTCGGGTCCATTTCCAAATCACCTTGGGAGACTACAAAGCCTAGATATACAAGCTCTTATTTCAAGAATTCACTCTTCTCTAGGTTAATGGTTAACTTCTTTTCATGCAATCTTCTTCACACAATCTCTAAATGTTTTAGGTGTTCTTCATTTGTCTTGCTAAAAATGAGGTAATCATAAAGGTAAACTACTATAAAGTTCCCTATATAGTATTTCAACACTTCATTCATCAACCTCATGAATAAACTAGGTGCATTTGTAAGGCCAAATGGCATAACTAACCATTCATAAAGATGCTCTATAGTTTTAAAATTTGTCTTCCATTCATCCTCTTCTTTCATCCTAATTTGGTGATACCCACTCTTAGATCAATTTTAGTAAAGTATTTAGCACCCCAAATACAATCCATTAAATCTTTTATTCTAGGAATATGAAAACTATATCTTATTGTTATCCTATTTATTTCCCAAGAACCAATACGTAATCTCCACTTACCTCCTTTCTTGGGTACCAAGACAACTAGAACAACACATGGGCTAAGACTCTTCTTGATGAGCACTTGATCAAGCAACTCTTAAACTTGCCTTACTACTTCCTCGTTCTAGTTTGATGTCATCTTGTAGGAAACTTTGTTAGGAAAGGATGCTCCTGACACAAAATCAATTTGATGGTTGATGGTTCTTTGAGGACGTAATGTAGTAGGTGCCTCATCACTCACAGTGTCACCAAATTGATCCAATAGTTGCTTCATCTCTATAGGTAGTGGAGGTTTCTTTGACTTGTTCTCCTCTTTGGGCTTCACAATGATAGAAAAACCTACTCCTTCCTTCTTCTTGAGCTCACTCAAGAATTCTTTCCCACTCATAAGTAGCACATTATAATCTACTATGGTCCTTATTTGTTCTCTAACCAATGACTGAATTTTATAGGTGACTCCATCTTTCTTGAATGAATATAGGTTATTCTTTCCATGATGGACTGCATATCTATCATATTTCCCATGGTCTACCTAGTAACATATGACAAGCATCCATGGGCAAAACATCACATGGGACCTTGTCTTTATATTCTCCACTAAAAAAACTCAACCCACACGTGTTCATTAACAAGAACATTGTGTCCTCTATTTAACCAAGTAACCCCGTGGGATGTGTATGCAATATTTTGGTGAGCTTCAACTTATAAACTACCTCCTTTGAGCCTGAGTCTATGATGACTCTACACACCTTACTAAGAAATTTTCATTTAATCATAAATAGTGTCTTTCTCTGTTTGTGTTCTTCCTTACTAGGTTCTCTGATCAATACCCTCCTAAGCATGATATTTTCACCATTTAATGAATAAAGATTCACTTTAGGGATTTTGATACTACTAGCTTCCTCTTGTTCATGAGCAACCTTCTTCTCACCTTGCGAGGAAGTTGCTTTGTCAGAGCATTTGTAGACATGATGACCCATTGACCACAGTTGTAGCATTCATGATTGCAAAGTATGATCCTCTTCCAAAACCTCCAAATCTTCCTCTTCTTCCACTATTGAAGCCTCTACCTTTGTTGTTATTACCTCCCCCACTTGACTCACTACTCTTCTTAGTCAACTTAGAGTCTCTTTATTCTTACTTTCATTACTTCTACCACCATATCCACCCCTATGAATCCTTCTTGAGTCTCTACCTTTGCCTCCATCCCTTGAGCTTGTATCTTACTTCTTCCTACTTTTCTCCTCCACCTTAAGGGCTAATTGGAAACAATTATGAACAATATTGGAAGTCCAAAGACTTATCTCTTCCTTTATGCTCCACCTAAGACCACCCAAGTATCTTTCCACTTTGATACTCTCCTCTTCTTGAACCTTGGATCTTAAGCACAATTTTTGAAACTCCTCTGTATAAGAGCCAACATCCACATCTCTCTGTGCAATGCCCTACTCAGGAACCTAAGAGAAATAAACCTAACATATTACAATGTTTATTGAACTATTTTTTTTTCCTTTCTAAAGTTTATACAACATCAAAGTAACAACTCGGAAACAATATACACATATACAACATTTACACAAATGCAATTACAATATGGATTTCATTCCTAAAGGGTTCCTTTGCATTGAGTCATGTTTAAGAAAGTTTTATTAATTAGTTAAGTGTCAAATACAATGTTCATGATCATAAGGAAATAACATATACAACATCTCATAAGCCAATACATAAATACAACTAATATAATGAAAGTACATCCACTGCACATGTTGTAGGGTATGTGAGAATAGATACAATACATCATAATATATGATAACATAAATACATCAAAGGAATAGAATTCTCTAAGATAGGAATAAGAATGATAAAGGTACAACTGCTACAACGAACATCCAACATCTGTAAGTCTGAGGGGGACCCAAATGGTAATAAGGCACTACCTCCTGACCGTGGGATTGCCTAGTCAGGCTCCCATTCCCACCATGCAGGGAAGATAATGAACGATCCACATATGGTTAATCAATCATGAAACATTCCTAGGCAAGGAATCCTAATAGCCAACAACTACTTGAAAGGTAACACATACTACTCAAGAAGAAAAGATAATCCAAATAGAATGAACACTCAATCCAATACAAACACCACAATCAAAACAACATACATATACCAAGTAGAAATCAAAAGACAAAATCTTGATATGCAATCCCAAAGGATATCTACCTTAGAAGAAAAGCTACATGTCAATGAACAATAACCATCAAATAACAATTGTCATCAATAAAAGTAAATCAACAACAATAAGTACATCCAACAATAAGTGCACCAACAAGTACATCATGAATAAATACACCACCAAAGGCAAATACAAAATCTATGGAGGAGACTAAGGCTACATACTATGGAGTGTCATCACATGGTCAAACTACTTGAGTTACCCTAGATTGGTCTCCCATTAGACCCTAGACCCTTGAGCATTGAGTTACCCTAGACTGGTCACTTTGGACCCCAGACCCTCAACATGACACGTGCAGAACCAGAATACCCTCTCATGAAGATGAGAAAAACTAGTCACACCTCTCACTAAGTATCATCCCATTCCCATCCTTAGCCTATACAAGCACTCAAGGCATGTGCGAGGAAAACATCTCTAACTTATTTTTTTAGTGTATTACAAGGAAAGGGCTAGGCAAGATATTTTAATTACTGTGTTATCATTTTTTACACAACTTATAATAGGTTACCCTAGTATTGACCACTTTGGGTCCCCGGCCCCTATTGCAAGCCACTTCCAAAGACACGTACTTAGACAACCTCTCCTAAGCACATAAACCATAATTGTGTCCCAAACCACAACACCCATAATGAAAGAACTCAGTTCCTTAACAGGCAACCATAAAAGAATTTGGTTTTCAAAATCCAAGTCAAATGTTCAACAACATAAAACTCATAAAACATAAGTATCAATTTTGAATCATAAAGTACATCACGACCTCTAGTCAAATAACCATCATAAAAGAAATCTTAAAATACGCCTTTGGTGCACATCCTAGTTTGGTCAGCTAAATAGTTCTCATAAAAGCCATCACAAAATAAAACACCACATTAAAATTTCTGAAACCCATCACAAAACAAATACCACAAAACCTCAATTAGACACACACCAAATAATACAAGGTTCTATCAAATGATTTAGATTAGACTGTTTTCATAAGTTTTGTTTGATTATATAAAGGTTATAAAAGTTTAGATAAATTTAGTTTGTTAATTATCTAACAAGTTTAGAATTAAATAATTTATATGTTAAATCAATAATATTTAAAATAAAGATAGGCAAGAGCCTACAACACAACGATAAATTGTGAGCCTCTTATTCAAGAGGTCTTGGGTTCAACTCTACAAAAGCTTAATAATTAATAATAATTAATCACATCACATAATAATAATGAATCTTGGCTTTGGGCTCTTACTGATCAAAATAAAAATAAAATAAAAATAAAGATAAAACATTTTCAAAGTTCATAACATTGAGTTTTTATGCATTTTCTCTATGTAAATCAGCCGGTATTTCAAATGTTATAATCTCATATGGAATGGTAAAGATCTGCAACCTATATCAATGGAAAGAAAATTTAATACCAGTCCTAAAGAAAAGTTCATTTGAATGGTGTAAAATATGAATCTTCCTAGCAACACTATTCAGATTTAAAGGTTACGAGTTTAGAAGAAGGAACATAACTTTTGTTTGAACTGTTGGATCTTCATGAAAATCAAGAAAAATATTCATAATAGACCTATTTACAATCACAAAGAAGGTATTTTCCTAAATATGTATTTTGTAAATTTTATAAGTAATTGTCTGTGTGTTTCTAATTGAAAAATAAGCTCAAATAGACCTTGTTTTAGCATTATAGTCAATTTTTGACTATTTCTCTACAAAACAATCATATATGATTTTTATATATGTTAAATAAAATCCAATTGGGCGTCTAAAAATATCTTTATATTTTTGATAAAATATATTAAATAAAAGTTATAGCGAAATCACATGTTTCAAACCCCCAAACTGACATACAAGTAATCGCAAATAAATTTATTCATAATTAGGAAAACATGGAGAAGAAAATCTTTCCAACATAAATTGCAAAGAGATTTTAAAACCCCTACCTTCAAACACCAAGTTGATTTGTTAAGAAGAAGAAAACCCAATTGTAGACTTTACTCCCAAGCTTTGAAAAAAATCTTTTACATCAAAATCTGAATGCATAACCTATAATTTGTCTCCTAAAATCTATGTTCTAAGTTATCTTATTGTTCTCCAAAAATCTTCTCCCCCCCTAAAGACCAGAATGACCTCTTAATAAATAATAATAAATAAATAAAACTAATAAGACTAAGGTTTCTAAAATAAGTAAACTTACAAAAGAAAGTAACTCAATTAAATAAATTAATAGTTCTTTTGTTTTCTTTTTTCTTCTTTTATTTATTTTTAAATCACTTTATTTTTAAAAATAAAATAAATACATAATTTCTACTTTTTTCCTCTTTCTTTTAATACTAAATAAATACATATTCTTTATTTATTTACTTTCTTTTCACAAAATAGATTTATGTTTTTTTATAATAAATTAAATAAATATCCTTTATTCCCCACTCAAATAAATAAATAGATTTATTCCCCACTAAAAAATCTTATTTTAATTTTATTAATTAATGTGTAATTAAATTGTATATAATTAGTTTAATCAATAATAATAATTAAAGCCCATTAATTATGTGCAACTCTAATTTTATTATCATTGATTAAATATTTATGATAAATCAATATTTAGTCTTTAATTTTTTAATCATTTTTTCCAACTTTCATAATTAGACTTTTTAAATCAAGTCTTTTAAATAAAATAAATAAATTTTTAATTAACTTAATTTTCCAATTAATTAAATATCTTGATATTATAATTCTTCTTTTTATTTAAATAACATTTAATAATTCTAATTTGGAAGGCTACCTGGATAGCAAGGGAAAAAACGAGAAAGAGGATGAGGAAGAAAATTGTGAGGAGAATACTGAGGTGGGTAATGTCGGTGATGAAGGAAACCAGAGTGACCATTCGCAAGAAGTAAGGGATGATAAAGAGGAGATGGAGCAGGCTAAGGAAGACCCCATAAATATGAGGGAGGAGGAATGGATTGAAAAGGTGGTGTCTCCAGCCAGAGTTGATGTGGAAGAGGATAAAAATGGCTCACCTCATAGAGATTCTACGCTTTCCTTTTTGCACATTGCAAAACTACATGTTGATACCATGCTGCAAGCTAACTCATGGTTGTATAATGAGTTAATGAGTCTCAAAAAGAAAATGGAAAACTTGTAGCAAAATCAAGATATGGATTGAGGTAAGCTTAGTCAGACAGAAATTCAGGTGGGAAACATACCAGTCAAACTCAAAGACTATGAACAAAACCTTTGACTGCTTACCAAGGAAAGTGGTAATAAAATGGAATAGGTTACATCTAGAATCTATGTCACTATTGCAAGTCTTGGAAAGCATACCGATGAAGAAATTATGTCGCCAAGGGGTCCTAGTAAGAGAACCAAGTAGAGTTCTCGAAAGAGAGCTGCGGAGGCTGTTGGTGGATCGATTGTTGGTTCCATTCAAGATACTGTGGAGATTGGCAAAGAAGTGGTCAAAATGATCAAAGAGCTGCAATAGTAGCTTTTTCTGGTCTTTGGTCTATGGTTTTTGTTCTTGTTCCAGTGTTATTTAGTGGTCCTAGTAAATGGTTTCTTTTTATGATTGTGATATCTAGTTTTTAATCAGTTGTTTAAACTAGGTTCCAGGCCCTTGTACAACTTGGGTTCATTTTTTGGATATTTTCTGTGGTTTCAGGTCCCTGTAAAATCTGATTTTGATACAATTTAAACAGTAGGTTTTAGGTCCTTGTAAAACCTGGTTATGCTTAAAGCTTTATCTTTTCTGCTTTTGTTAAAGGGTTTTGGGGCCCCTTCAAAACCTGTTTTTACCATAATCTAAAACGTTTAATAATTCTAATATTATGTGATTGATATAAATATCACAATTAAACTTTTTACCAAATAAATAACATAGTCAAATCCACATAAGCATAACTATTCAAAATCCAAACTCAAACAACAAACACAAAGACAAACTTGGGGTTTAAAAATGGGTAGAGAGTCAAATACGAGTCCCCCTTGTAGGACAAGTATTTAGGCTATGGTTGGGATTGGACCTGATCATTATCTTCCCATTCTTACCATTAAGTTATTGTTATAGGGCACACTCATCCTGGCAATTCAGGGAAGTCAATGCCCAGTTCTTGCAACCTGCATAAAAGACAAGCATGTACATATACATATATATAAGTAAACTAGCCAAGCAATGACAATGAGTGGTACATCATGTAGATCTCGACTAGCAAGTGACTGCAACTTTTTCCCTTGACCACATCAGACAAGTTAGACATAAAAGTAAAATAGACACGTACACCATACACATGCAAGTATGGGTAAGTACCACAATGAATCACGAGTCAACTCATCAAATGCTCAGATATAATAATGCATTACTATGAATGTAAAACAATCATCATTAGAGACATATCATCTAACATCGTTATGAAAACAATCATGTTTACTAACTAATAATCATTAAAGCAACATTAACACGTAAGTAATCATAATCATTATACAACACATGAAATATAATCAACTATGTAATCATAAATGATATTTTCAAGTAATGAAATAACATCATACCATATATCTCTGAACCTAACACATGTATGAAATAGGCCTAAAAGAGTTCAATGTATATAATATAAAGCAAACTACAGGTGGGCATTACACTTTGCTTAAGGTTTTTCCTTTTCTTATGCATCTAGATCTCATAGTCCTTTGGCAGGTAGTTTTCCCTAACCTTAGACACCATAGCCTTCCAATTAGCTATTGCCTTCTCCCCTTCCTTTTCTCTTTCTTCTTGAAGAAATTTCCACCAAGTTAGGGCTGGTCTCGTAAATCTTGCTTTGGCCACCTTTACCTTATGAGCTTCAATACCTCCTTCACACTCAAAGTGTTTCTCCATGCCCTCTATCCATTCCATCACATTTTCATGATCCATCTCACCACTAAACAATGGTATCCCCTAAAGAGCCTTGCCACCCAATGCCTTGTGACCTTAAGAAATGGTTCTTCCTATAGGGGAGGGTTTGGTTCTAGGATTGCATCCTCTTCATCCATTGCCTTACCCTTATCTTCATTATCTTTCAATCTTTCTTTCACTTTGTCAATTGTCTTTATAAACTCATCTAGATTATTCTTCATAGCCTCTAGGGATTCCTCTAGGAGTCTATTCATCTCCTATTGTTCAGTCACTTTCTTGGCTAACTCTGTATTAATCACTATGGTGGTTCCACCCACTAACTCACTCACAAACTTTGACATACACCTTGGCCCAAATCTTAACTATGCTCTGATACCAATTTGATGCTGAGGACTTTATACCTGAGCCCTAATCTCTTCAAGATTCCCAAAGTCCTTTCTTTGACCTTACTAGGGTTCTTTCTAAGACCCTACTTCAGAGGATTTCTACTTGTAATCCCCTCTCCTCCAAAGATCACTCCACCAAATTTGTTCACCTTATTTTCCCTCCTTACCCTTTATGACTAAGCTCACTAAGTCATCTTCTCAGCATTCCATATCCTCACTAATCATCCTTGTGGATGGAAAGGTCCCAAATAAACTCATTTTAACTTGTTTTGAGTCCATTTATCCTCACTTTGCATATGTTTTCTATCAATCTCCTAGTTATAGGGCTAGTAGCCTTTTGAGCCCCAATTAGGCCTGCTAATTGAGTTTTGACCTATAACTTGAAAAGTTTTCAAACAAGGCCCAAATTTATTCATTGATCTAGATACCTTTTTTTTGGAAAACTAAAATATTTTCAAGGTCTTGGGTGATTAACCTATCCGTACACCCTATTCCTATAAATTAGCCTATTTACAAGGGATCTAGGCTTGTTCTCACTGATTAATCTTTCAAAGTTTCAAAAGCCTAACAAATGGATTTATCTCCACTCCAAATATTCATCACTAGTCCTTTATATTTTATCCTACACCCTCATGAACTTGATTGACAAAAACCAATCCATTAACTCCTCCATCAAAGGTATGCAACTGTTAAGACACCTAGTCGGGTATCATTGGACTGGCCTAGGGCTTGATGTTAAAAGTAAAAAAACCTAAATTTATGGGCTCAAAATTGCATATGTACAATCTATATACAGTCTCCTAGCTGATTCCAAAAGGTCATAGTAGTCCAACTAGTGGAATTCAAGTTAGAGCCATTTCTAAACTATCTACTCTATACAACTAGTGAATTGGTCTCAGAAGAAAAGATTTCCTTACACCTATAAGAAAAAAAGAACCAAAAACCAAAATGTGCTTAAAGTAAGTGCTCAAGATGCCTCATCTAAACATGCATTCCATTCACTCAAGTCAATCTAAAAGATGTAGATATCTGAGTTGCAAATGCGACTGTGATAGAAGTTGTAGTATAACAGTTGCTTCATTAACAAAAAATCCATACAATAGTACCTCTAGCCCCTCAATCTAGTGTGGAGTGAGCGTATATGGCTTAGGTGCTCATATCCCAACTGCTAGAACTGTCCTCCAACTACTTCTTGATTGGTTCCTCCAAATGTTGTCATGACAACTTTTGCATTTTGTTGATTTTAACACTCATGATCACTTCCAATGGACCAAGAATGGTCTCAATAACATATTTAGTCGCTCTAAGCACCTTTTCACTCATTTTGGATTCAAAGTCAATGTTAGACCCATTTTGACATATTTAAGCAACTTTTGCTACTATAAGGTTAACTTGAATAATTAAACCCCAACTCACTCCAAACTCCTACCTAAACATCCTAATACTCCTAAAACACACTTGGGACTTTATTCTACTCCTTATTCACCAGTGGTTTGGATAAGACCACCTATAAGCTAGAATTGCATTAGGGTTTGGGCTAAAACCCTAGGTGCTCCTACACCACCGATGATGTTACAAATTAAATACATCTTCTAAGAAAGAGAGAGTAGGGAAAAGGGGATAGGAGAGAAAGGGGAGAGAGAGAGAAAGTGAGGAGAGAGAGTGTGTGGAGGAGAAGAGAGAGAGAGTGAGGAGAGAGAGGAAGATATAAGTGAGTGTTTGGAGAGAGAGGAGAAAGAAAGTGAGAGAGAAGAGACGAGAGAGAAAGAGAGAGTAAGGAGAGAGAGAGAGGAGAGAGAGTGAGGAGAGAGAGAGAGGCATATAGGATATTATTTTTGTTTTTGAGACCTAGGAATTTATTTATTGTTTCCTATCTACCTAGGGTTTTTTCCTTTAAATGTTTTATGTCCACATAGTTTTTTTTCCTAGACTTAATTATTTTTCTAAGTATGGTTTTTATATTTTATCTTTCTAAATACAAAATTTCAACATTTTCTAACCATTGATGTGTAAAACTATCTAATGGAATAAAAAGAATTACTAATCTAACATAAATTAAGTAACACGTATTAAAAACATATTAAAAAAAACAACAAACATAAAAACTGAGTAAGCTATAATGAAAAAGTCAATTATTAATAAAAAACACAAAAAGGAAGAATATGGAAAATTTGGTATGGAGGATGATTCGAACAAGGACAAAAACATTATTAGGGCACTAATATAAGCCATAGACGTCACCATGTTAACTCTAATGCCTAGATCCACAAGTTTCACCAATTGAAAATGATGAGAATGAGAGGCGAATGCCATAATTTAATCTGATAAGGGGTCTTCAAGCGATGACCCCCCCTTTGCGTGAAGACCCTTTGCAGGGGTCTTCGAGTGAAAGTGCGGTATTCACTCAAAGACCTCTAGGAGGGAGTCTTCAAGCGAAGTCTCCAAGTTCCTTCGAGCAAAGACCCCTCTTTGCTTGAAGGCCCTTAAAATGAATATTTGTCAATCAACCAAATTTTCTTTGTGACAAAATTTGGGAACCACTTTTGTGTGTTCACCCATGACAATTTATTTTCAAAAAAATCTGAATTGGCATCCTCTACTAGTTCTCAAGGTGAGTTTGATTCTTCCTTCTTTATTTCATAACACTTAATTTGACATATTAGACCAGATTTCTTCATGTCTGGTTGTCATATATCTTTGGCACTACATTCATTTCAATTAGGAAATCTAGTTGCACCAGATAAATTCATTAAACATAATCAATTAACTTACATTACATTAAAGGAAAAGTACAACTAATGGAAAAATATCCCTTAGTGTACATGTTTGAATGGACTTGGGTTTAGTATTGGCACCCTTACAACCATTTAGGGTTGTGTAAATTTAATTTGGGTTCTCTTGAAGATTACACTTGAAGGTCCCTCTTTCTCTTTCCCTAATATTCATAAAAGGTCAAGGAACACCCCTCATCCTTTGTGTTCCCAATCTTTTATGATGTACATACAATGCTTCAAGAGGCACCATTTTATAAATGAAAAATTATAGGTAAAACCTACCAACTACATAAAATCTTCTCATTTGTAAGGTTGATCTGTGTCATACGTTCTAAGCATACCATCTCAAATTGGATTCACCTTTTCTCCCCAATGATTTATGGGTAAACCAACAACAAAGTCCACAATTATTACTTACCATTTATGGTTAGGTGTGTTAATATGATACATAAACTCACCAAGATGACTATATGTTATGTCTTTACCTTTTAACATTCTAGGCATTTTTGTCACAAAATGTAACACCTTAGAATTTATTTTTGGCCAATACAAATACGATTTCAATATGTGCCACATTTTAGCCACACCAAGATAGACATAATGTGAAGATCATGCGCCTTTGCTATTAATTGATGTCTCAAATTTGTTACCATGTCTTAGAATTTAAAGGCATTTGATTTCATTTTACACCCGCTTAAATCTAAATATCCCCTCCCATTCTAAGGAGTAATTATTAGAATATTCTCTCACTCTCAGAAACAATTATTGCATTTTGGATTTTCTCGCTCAAAGAAATCAAAACCTATACATCTATCCCAGTAGCACATGCTTAGACATATCTAATCATTTGCATAATTTTAATGCCAATATTTTTCTAAGGGTTTGAGTTTGGACTTACTCACTTAGCAATTTCAACAACCCTCCAATGGTATCCATAAATAATACTAGTCCAAATAAATCAAAGACCACACACACAAACTAGCAAGACTTAATCTCAAAGGACATATCCATGAGCCTTAACTAACTCAAATATATAGAATCGACCTAGATAGAGACACATGTCTTGCATATCATTTAGCGCGACACATTAATAAAGAATTGCCATTCCTAAATCAAAGATATTTCAAATTCTAAAATCTTCATCAGGATCACTCATCATAAATCATTAAATTGTATATCTCCATATTCTTTTTATTTAATTCTCAAATTAACATTAATCACTAAATAATTCACACATATTAATCTTCAATTAACTTATTCTTAAAAACTTGAACTTTATTAGTTACCTTGGGACAATTAATACCTATTCCGTGCCTCCAAGTGATTCTAGAGTGTTTCTTGCTTAAATTCATGAAACTCCAATATTTTTAAGAGATTTGACTTAGTATTTTATTCCCTAAGAAATTTGATAATCCTTCAAAAGTATCTATAAATAACACAAATCTAAATAATACAGTAGACAAGTGTGAATTTGATATCCAAGATCATACACATAAATTGACAAAGATTCAATTTCAAATATATAGAATCCATCTAAATAACACATAGACAAAGAATTGTCATTCCTAAATAAAAACTATTTCATATTCTAAAATCTTTAATAAAATCACTAGTCTTAAATAATTTATTAAGTTGTATATAACTTATAAACTCACACTTTGTTATCAATTCACTTAAAATAATCAAATACTTACTTGTGTGCCTCTATATGAATCCTTTAACTTAAATAGATACTATTAGTTTGTTTTGTAGATCTGATTGTATGAACAATTTTTACTATTATGATTTGTGGAAATCTAATTGTTCTAACTAAATAGATACCATTTAAATTATTAATAATTATATATATATATATATATAGGCAAAACTTAAATAAGTGTGGGATAAAGGGGCGGGCAATCTGCACAAAACTTAACTCTTGTGGACTCCTCACACGGTTTTAATCGAATTTCAAGGCGTAACCATGGTCAAGACGATGGTTAAGGATAGAAGTAGCGAATTTTGATTAGGGTTTGACCTCGTTTCTCCTATCTTTCGAGGAGAGGCCAGGAGAGCTTTTGAGCTGTCCGCGCTTTGTTCTCATTAAATTCGTTGCACTTGTCTCCTTTTCTCATCTTCAATTCGAGGCCAATTTTTGGCCCTTGAAATTTTTCCTAATTGCAGCGAGACCCAACTAACGGCAAGGGCGGTTCTGAGCAATTCTCAGGTATGTTGCACTTTAGGGTTTGTAGGCATCAGATCTAGAAGTTTGTAGTTGTTGTTTGACTGAGATTGTTGTTCGTAGGGCTTGAATGACAATGGTTGCGGCAGCGGCCGTTGGCAATGGGCCTCGTTATGCTCCTCACGATCCCACGCTTCCCCATCCCTGGAGAGCGCTGGTTGATGGCAATACCGGCTATTTGTACTATTGGAATCCTGATACCAATGTTACCCAGTATGAAAAGCCCCTTCCTCTAGCTCCTCCTCCGTTGCCACCTGGTCCACCCCCCAGTGTGACCCCTGCGGAGACACAGCCCCAGCCACAACCCCAGCCACAGCCGCAACCCCAGCCACAATCCCAGCCCCAGCCACAGCCCCAACCCCATCACCACCACCATCAGCAACAGCAGCAGCAGCAGCAGCAACAACAACATCAGCAACACCATCAGCAGGCGGGCAATTCTGATGTTGCTACAAATGGGGTTCTCATGCCTTCCCATCACAAGCTTGCAGCCGTTCCCATCCTGCGAAATCAAGACCAGGTACGGCTTTGCTCCAACATTAGGGTTTATTTTTCATAGTAAATATATATTTGGGGTTTTCAATTTTTATCCTTAATGTACTCGAACTAATATATGATCTTTGTTTTGGTATATGACGACATTGTTATTTTGTTGTGTTAATGCGACTGGACGGTCTTGTCTGGGGTTTCGGTCACAATCATAAACACTTTTTCTAGGCCGTGTGGGGTTTGCAGCAGCCCAGTTTTATACTTCGTCTAGATGTATTAATCGTTTAAGTGATGGCCAATTTTCATCTTAAAAATAGAAAAGGCAAGAATTAAACATTGCGAGATTGAAATGGCCCATCAGAGGATATAACCAAATAATCATGCTTTTTAGAATTTTAAGCACGGAAGATATTTTGTATAGCTCAGGAGGCTAACGATCAGTTGACATTGACACTATTTTTCTGAAATGCTGTCCTATGGCTGTTAAATTTGATGTTGAGGTTGTCTGTTTCTCCATTTTGAACAAGTCTTGAAGCCACTGCTACAGTGTGTAATTTGCCTGATAGTCATTTCAAGATTTTTGCCACTCTACGATGAAGTTTTTTCTGATTCAATTGCCTTAGCCAAGCAAAATGTATAAATTCATTCTTCCCATTCCTCTTTTGGCTTTTACCGTCTGCCTGTTTCTGACATCGTCAAAAAATCGTTTGGAAATATTTCTGGATATGATTATTTGATTTTTAAAATTATCCAGACATGCCGGCAAGTTGATTTTTACTGTGGGGCGTTGAAAATTTATGGTTTCATGCTCCCGAAGGAAAAAAGTAAAAACAAATGATCAAATCAAGATTTAAGAAGAAGCAATCATTTCTAAAGAATTGAAAATAAAAAAAGAAAACATAAATTTTAAGGAAACAGGATAACCTAGTTGAGAAAGTTGAAATAAACAATATAAAAATCACTTAATGTTTTAGTACACAAGTTTTCGGATTGCAGCGTTCTGAAAAAGTGTTCTCAGAAAGAAAACCACGAGTGCAATACATCATAAAATTTTCTCTTTGAATGAGTGTGCTTACTATGTTAAATATCATGTGTTGCAGGGAATGGGTGGAATGCACCCTTCACACATGCCCGTCGGAGTTGCTAATGGTTCTGCCATAACAGCTACCCCAGGTCCAGGTCACTTGAACGGCTCTTTCAAGTATGGGCCCAATGGGCCCAATTATGGTGTTCCCCCTGTTAAGCAATCTTCAGGAACGCACATGGCTGGTCAGCCTCCTAGTTCAGGAGCTGTGGATGCTTATCGGATGGAACATGAAGTTAGTGCCACGGTATGCATCAGTTACTAAATTTGTTTACTTTTTCCTTTTTTATATTGATAGTAGTTGTTGAGATGTTAGGGTTTATAAATCTTAAAAACTCATGTTTTTTGACTCTCATTTCCTACAATTTTGGACTTGTACCTGCAATCAGGGAGACAATGTTCCTGCCCCATTTATGACGTTTGATCAAGCTGGACTGCCACCAGAAATGCTTCGAGAGGTAACATCCCTTTCATTGTATGAGTTAAGGTAGTTTTATAGATTTGTGGGTTAAAGAGAAGTCTGTTGTATTGGACTTTGTGGAGTTGATTTCTGCAATTCTTAGTTGTTTACTCCAATAGCATCCCAAGACATGTGTGAATAAACTCACTTGTCTGTTATCCCTTGTACTTGTGGCAGGTGCGATATTTGCTCCAGAAAGGAGCATATGTCGTACACTGTACTGCTGTACAACAAAAACACGGCTCTCTGCTCTCATGTGGGAGCTTCATATTATTGGGGCCTGTTTGGTCGGGGCTTGCTGTCACAGGAAGGGGCCAAGGCTGCCAATTTATTGGGTCAGCCATTTAACTTGAGAAGCCAATGCTTATGCTTCTTGTTGTTGTAACAAGTAGCTATGCATGTTGGAACACTTCTTGTAGTTATTGTTTTACAGATTTATTCTTGCTGTCATTGATGACGGATCTACTGATATGGAGTGTACTATTTCTAGATAGCTATTTTATAATTTCTTATATTCTCTGTTTTGTACCATAATGCAGCTACAAAGCGCAGGTTTTGCAAGTCCTACTCCAATTCAGGCACAATCTTGGCCTATTGCTTTACAGAACAGGGACATTGTTGCCATTGCAAAGACAGGTTCTGGAAAAACTTTAGGGTATCTCATGCCTGCTTTTATTCACTTGCGACGCCATCACAAAAATTCACAGATGGGTCCTACTGTGCTTGTTTTGGCACCTACACGGGAGCTCGCTACTCAAATACAAGATGAAGCTATAAAATTTGGCAGATCATCCAGGATATCATGCACGGTTTGTTACTTATAAGCTATTCTGGATTTCCATGTATCTTGATATAATGACATCTAGAGAACAATCTTTATGTACCAATATTTTATCTGTTGCAGTGTTTATACGGAGGAGCACCAAAGCCTCCTCAACTGAGAGAATTGGAAAGAGGAGCAGATATTGTTGTTGCTACTCCAGGAAGGCTCAATGATATACTTGAGATGAAAAGAGTGAGCTTGAAACAAGTATCATTTTTGATACTGGATGAAGCTGACCGCATGCTAGATATGGGTTTTGAGCCCCAGATAAGAAAAATAGTAAATGAAATTCCCCGACAAAGGCAAACTTTGATGTATACTGCAACTTGGCCTAAGGAGGTTCGGAAGATAGCTGGTGATTTGTTGATGAATCCTGTTCAGGTTACTATAGGAGATGTCAACGAACTTTCTGCAAATAAGAACATTACGCAGGTATGCTATTTTTGTGTGTAACATGTTGGACTAAATTGTTGACTCGTTCACTTAATATGGCAGGGTTAATTTGTCCATTACTACATTTTTTGTGTTGAAATGTATTTTACTACATGGCTATGTTGTTTGGGTGTTTACTGTTTTTTCTGTCGATACTGAGTTGATGGTATTGGTTGTATTTGCCTAAATAAAAGTCTAAAGATATCTAAAATACACAATGTATGGACAAAACCAAACAAATGACAATTTCATTGTTGAGTACAGAAAATAGACCAGAAATAGTATATTACTGATAGTTGACAATTCAAAATATCAAATGATTTTTTACTCTGTATGACTTACCAAAATAGTCAGTAGTTATAGTCAAACTTAAGAACCATGCATACAAATTATTACATTTCTCTTTATGAACAGACTAAAATCATCATTTGCTTTGTTACAGTCTACAAACAGATATTTTGGGACATGCACCTATTAATTAAATCTTGTTTCTCTGTTTTTACTGTGCTTCAGTGTTGGGTTTTTTATTTGTATTTTAGTTTCAACTATGACTGGTGTACCCTTTGTGACACTATTCTTTTTGTTGCGTTTTGGGGGCTATTTGGACCAGTATCAGTAGAAGAGTGTACTGGTACATGTCTAAATGGAAGTACCTGGTAAGCCAGTTTTAAAACATTTTTGACTATTGTTAACTGGTTTGCAGTATATAGAAGTAGTACCACCAATGGAAAAACAGAGAAGATTGGAACAGATTCTCCGGGGACAAGAACCAGGTTCCAAAATTATAGTGTTTTGTTCAACCAAAAGGATGTGTGACCAGATTGCTCGTAGTCTTGGTCGTTTTGGAGCTGCTGCTATCCATGGGGATAAGTCTCAAGGGGAGCGAGATTGGGTTTTAGCTCAGTTCAGAAGCGGGAAATCCCCAGTGTTGGTTGCAACTGACGTAGCTGCAAGAGGTCTTGATATCAAAGATATAAGGTACAGAAGTTTTAGTTATTGCAGGACCAATTTTCAAGTTTTCAATCTCCTTGTATTTGTAATTGTTGTATTGGCTATTAAAAATCTCCTCTGTCTGCAGGGCTGTGGTAAACTATGACTTTCCTACTGGTGTTGAAGATTATGTCCACAGAATAGGGCGAACAGGTCGAGCTGGTGCCACAGGATTGGCATATACATTTTTTTCTGATCAGGATGGAAAATATGCACCTGAACTAATCAAGGTTCTGGAAGGTGCTAATCAAAAAGTACCTTCAGAGTTGAGAGATATAGCTGCTCGTGCTGGAAGTTTTATGAAAGGTCGTGGTGGAAGATGGGATTATGGAGGGCGTGGTGGAAGGGACACAGGTCGTGGCTTTGGTGCTGGTCGTGGTGAACCTTTCAATGGTGGCCGTGGGGATTCCTTTGGTGGCAGAGGAGGATGGGGAGCTTCTGGAGGTAGGTTTGACAGAAATGACAGAGGGGGATATGGAGGCCGTGGAAGGCATGAGCGGGATGCACGTGACCGATATGACAGTAGTCGTGTGAATTTTGAAACAGATTATCATGACCGTCAGGATAGGGGACGTCATGACAAATATTTAGGTGACAAGTCCCGAGACAGTTCTAGAAGATCTGATGATAGGGACAGGGGCCGCAGTTATAGCCAGAGTTATAGCCGAAGCCCAAGCAGAAGTAGAGGGCGGAACTATAGTCGGAGCTCAAGTAGGAGCCGCAGCCCCAGCCGTAGCCGTAGCCGAAGTCGCAGTCGCAGCCTTGATAGATACAATGATAGGTTCAATACGTACAGGGGAGGTCCACCTGAGAGCATTGTTGGAAACTCTCCATGGAGAGCTGGGCCACCGGCAACAAGGAGAAATGAGTCTCCTGGTTTATCATTTTCACCTAGAAGGGGTAGATCACCTCATATGCTTCCAATAAATAACAGGGATGTTTCTCCACCTGGCACCAGGTCACCTTATTGTGGAGGTCCTTCAAATGAGAAAGGCAGCGAGTTATGATAGTCCTAGTTGTATTATGCATTTGACTGTTTACCCTGTTTTTGGAGTTACAACTCTTATTGTCATGATAACGATTTTACATTTGCAATTGAATTTTTTGCAGCTACAATATCAACTCCAATCATTCTGGCTTCTGACAGTATCACAAACAGAATAGATATAAAAATGTATTTCCTCTTATAAAATATTCAATGGGTCAGTATCATGTAAACCAGGTCCAGCATTATCAATATAATGCAATGATATTCTTTTGATCTTGGTTATGCTCAATGTATTTTTGTTAAAGAGGCTGTCAGCCAGGTTCTTGGTTTGCCCCAAGTAAATGTTTCATGACGATGTGTACTCTCGATGTTACAGTTCTGGATATAAGCCTCAGTTCTATTATAATGTATTCATTTCATGTGTTTACTGTCTGGTGTTCTGTTCTTTTTTGAAGAGCCAAAATTTGTTATATTAAATCAAATATTTAATCACGGTGGGCTGTAAATAATTGATTCTAGGGACTTGTTAACACACACAACACCAGTAACATGATTGGAAAGCGTAGTAGCACTTTTTGCATTCTTAGCTGCAGGTAACACTAAGTGATGTGGTACATGCATGCAGCCCCTATTTGAACTGAAAGGAATCGAAAGATTTTAAATGACATCTGATGTTTCATGAGACCGGTGACTAACCGATCCAATGTGTCTGGCTGGACCAATTTTTTTTCAGTAACATGTTATCTTTTTTTGTTATCAGCACCTTGAGCAAAGCTGTAATAAATATTACGAGTATCAGCATAATTGATTTGTATTTGTATGTCAGGCACTATAGGGTTTAATGTTATTCCATTTAAGCTGGATAAGTTGAACCAAAGTTAAATTTCAATTTGTGGTGCCGGGCAGTATTTGTATGCTATTGGAACTGGGCAACCAATACGGAATGGCAGAATGACAGATTTTTGGCTCGAATCACAGAGCTTGAAGCAATACTCATGCAGTAAATGATTTTGATTATTAAGAATGAAATACTTAATGCAGTAAATAATTTTGATTCCTCAAGAAAAACGTAGTGTTTCTTACAGGTGGTTTCACCCCCACCTTTTATCGATTAGAATTTTTTTCCCTGCTGAACGGTTCTATCTTTCATTATTGTCGTCTTTAACTTGAACTTTGATGATTTGCTTTTACCGATTAGAATTTTTTCCCCTGTTGAATGGTTGTAGCTTCCAGTATTGTCTACTTTAACTTGAACTTTTGATGATTTGTGGAATGCATGTGGAATCTTTAAAGCCAACTGCTCACTTACATCCTATATGGGCTACTTAGAAGTTTCATGCATATCAGAGCAACCTATATGGGCTACTTAGAAGTTTCTTGCATATCAGAGCAACCTATATGGGCTACTTAGAAGTTTCTTGCATATCAGAGCAAAAGACCAAGCCTCTAGTTCTTTCCGGTATTTCTTAGATTTTTGTCAAAATTACCTTTTTGCATTTGACCTATATCTGGTGGGTGACCTTTCAGGAAGTTTTGGTGCTTCACCTCCGTGAGGTTTACTTAGAAGCAAGAAAGGCTAAGTGTTCCATTCATTCACATGATGGATCAGTTTATGTGAACAACTATTTGTGAAAACTAAGGTCAATGAGTTCAACTGAAAAAACTCCATAGTTAGTAGCATCATCACTATTTGAGTTGCTTTGGAAAAATTTCCAACTTATCAAGCCTGTTAAAGTTTCGTAGATATTTGGTATCGGAGGCACCATATGCTTCACAAGTGAAGATATTTTCACATTGAATACATTGAGTTATTTTTATAGTGTGTTGCCATCTAACATCACTCACTTAGAACTCATAAACGTAAGTCGGATTGAGTTAACAGCTTTTATAGGTATTCATAGATCTTTCTATAGTTGTAGGCCAAGTGGACAAATAAATGCCAACCGAAAATGTTAAAAATGTTGAACTATTAGTAATGTGTGATTAGCTATTAATGTATTGAGTTCTCATTTAATAGATGCTTCTAATTTCGAAGTGGGTGAAAAAATGGTGTGGTTTGAAATAGTCCCACCAGCTTAGGAATGATTTTTAACACTTGTTAAACATTTAAATTTTAAATTTTTAGTTAAAATATAGTTTGTAGAGGGGAAATTAAATTTTTAACTTATTTTTAATGTTCATCTTTCTTAAGTTTGGAGCTAAAATCACCAAGGTCCTCCCATTCCTTCGTCCAATCATTCAAAATCAAAATTTCACATTATAACAACTATATCTTGAGTTTTGCTCCTAATATATAGGATATGAGCCATGTTTTTGGACCTCAAAGGAATCTTGAGGATTCTAGGCCTTAGTCAGGGGCACAAACATAGTGTGCCCTTGCCCAATCAGGGACATAATTCATTCCTTCTTGGGCCCTATTTTGGGTTCACTTCTTAAGTCTCGTGTCCACATTATTTTGGGACGCCTGCGGGAGAAACCTAATCTTGAGTCCTTTATAAACCCATCCATTTGCTCCATTTTTCAACACATAATTTCATTCATGCGCATAAGCACTTAAGCGTTCGAGTCTTCATGCATCCTCCAACCAAATTCCTCCATTGAAGATCAATGATTCATGCAATCTTCATGTATCCTTCAAGCGAATTCCTCCATTGAAGATCAATGATTCAAGCAATTGAAGGAGTTTATCTTCACGATCTCCCTCAATCCATTCAAGGTTCTTTGTAGCATTTTCTACATCCATTCATCCACATTTTTGATCCAAGTCAATTGGTAAAAAGATCTCATTACATTTAATTCAAGAGATCCTACTATTATAGGATGAATTCGTACATTTACTTTACATTTTTGCGCAATCCAATTATTTCAATTCAAGGGTAATTCCTAAATTGGGGTTTGAGGGAGGAAAACCCCCCATCAACAAATAAAAGCTCCTTTTTATTGCAGGTTTTAGATCTTGAATTGGTAAACAAATTGCAAATTGATTATCCTTCTTATCATTCTTTAGAAGTGCAAAATTAGAATAAGGGTCAAATATAGTTGATTAGGGCTCTAGTTCTCACCCTTGCACATATCATGTAGCAAAGGTCACCATCATGAGAAAATTGGCCCTGCCAAATCATTGAACGATACCTAGGGTTTGTGGATTTCAACATTCTAGGCCCAGATCCAACACTATTTGTTAGTTTGGAGCATCACAAGAAGCATAAAATCATATCTAGAAAGTGTCTTCTATCCTCTTTATCATTTCAACATATCTACTTAGTACATTTACATATATTGTCCTAGCTCTCATTATAACTAGGGGTTTCAAGAACGTTATCATCTTTTCCTTTATTCTACTCACTAAGATCTAATTTGCATTGGTGCTCCTTTAACACTTGGCTAACACTAAGGACCTATTTGTTTTGTGGAATTAACAAAATTGGGTTTTGATTCAAAACTTGGTTTTGTCAAAATCAGGGTTTGAATTTCGAAATTTGATTTTGAAAAAAATAATTTGTCCTGTTTAGTTAAAATAGAAGATGAGTTGGAAGATACATCTTCCGCGTTTGGTTCGTAAAATTGGAATTGGAATTTACCTGAACAATTTTACCTCATGCCTTGTGGCTAACGATTTATCATGCAAAGTGTAAAAAGTATTTTGATTCTAGAGAGATAAACTAATTTTCTTGATGGATTTTAAATAAAATTTTAAAATAAATTGTTTGCTCTTCAACTATTTTTCATGCAAAAGTGCTTTGTGTCTAATGATTTATCATATGAAGTGCCAAAAAGTGTTTTTTTGCGATGATTATTAACAATCACAACATTGGGAGTTATTATTTGTTGACGATCTAATTCATTGTTTGTAGTACAGATCTTGTAATCATTTTCCTTTTCTATAAAGTTATTTTCTTTAACTTTGAAAATGTTTCGTTGGATGCAGATCTGTTGGTGAAATCACTTTCCATGGAAATCATTTTTTGCTTGTATTTTTTACGCACTTCTTTCATGAAAGTTCAATTTATCTGCTGATCGAAAATCTAACTTCTAGGAAATCGACAATATCATCTACCAACCTCTTGAATTAAAATGTTTATGTTCTATCTGCCATAAAACTATGTCCCTGTCATGTCTGAATTAGGACAGTTGTTGTCTTTGAGAATTTCAAAGAAACATAAGTTAATAGACTCTTTAAAAATTTGGGGCAAATTGCCGAAAAGCGCAAGAACAAGGAAAATCCTGGCCGCACAATGGTAAAATGAGATTGTTTTTAGGTTACAAAATGAACCACGCCGAAAATCATTCGCTTCAATTCTATCGTAATCCCCAAAATAGCAAACCTCAGATTCACTTCCCAATCCTTGGTATTTCAATGGAAGACTAGTATCCTTGTTTTGGGTCAAAATTAGAAGATTGGTATTCTAATTCCGTTTAACAATTTCGACCCAAACGCCCATTTTGACAAAATCAGATTTCGCCAAACCCAATTCTAGTCCAATTTCGCAAAACAAACGGGCCCTAATCTTTCTAGATCTAGTCTTTTAGAATTGGGATATAAAGAATCAATTTCCTTGACTCCCTCTTTGAGTTGTGTAAGTGTGGTAATGTGATGAACTTGAGATTTATTTCCTTGATTCACATTTCCCCTTTAACAATACCAATATCTTTTAGCATATTATTAATCCACATTAACTGATTACAATTATTTGCCACTGCTACAGTAGATTGTGATAAGCAAAATTTTCTTACTTAACCATGAAACCAACCTTCCCCTAAGGAGAAATGCATGTCTACTAGTGCTTTCCTTTCATTAACATTTCTTGCCCAATCATCTAAATTAGTCTTTTGAAGGTGCCTTCATCTTCTACAACTTCGTCTGCTGTGCCTGCGTGGGTGACTGCTCCCGGTTCTGTTACGGCCATTGCTCGACCTATGTGCAAGTCTCTTCCTTAGATGTGGGGCTAGTTGGTTTGGCTCGACGTCTCCAGTGTTTGCTTCCACTACTCCAGACTCCATCTTTTGCAATGCCCTAGATGGGATTCAAACTCCAACCCTTGCCTTTGGGGCTGGTTTTGGCAGCCCCTTTGCGGTTGTTCCAGCTAGGACAACTCTTTCTCCGCCTCATGGTGCTGAGGGTAGATCGACCATCTCTTACATTGATGTTGCCTCTTATGAGGTCGACATTGGAGGGGGCTTTGGCGGTCAGGCTGTGCGTTCGGGGCTCCGTGATGCTGTGCCTATCGTTGTAAGTACCCAATTATGATTGATTTAGAGTTTGATATTGTTGATGAGATCTCCACTTATGTGGATGACTTCTCTTCCATCACTGCTATTTTTTGTTTTAAGGGGTTCTGGCCCTCTCTCTCAGATTTGCACGCTTGGATCTCCCAAGTTTGGGAGCCCCTCATTTCGAACATAGCCTAGATTTACCCTGTGGCAAGGAGTTTTTTCATTTTGAAATTTGCTACTACTGAAGATAGAAATGCCATCCAGTTCCCTTGGTGGCTAAACTGTGGTATAACAATTTTGATCCATCGACGAAATCATTTAATAAAATCCTACTGTGGGTTAGGTTGCTAAATCTCCCCCTTCACCCATGGTTGGATTTAGTTCTAGAGGCAGTGGAGGCTCTTGAGGACTTCTTGCTAGTTGATACAATGTCTTCCAATGTGTTTTAGACAACATATGCTCGCAATCTTGTGGAGATTGACGTCTCCAAGGGACTCCCTAAAAAGATTAAGTTGGTCTCCCCTCTTGGCTCTTGGATTCAACTTCTTGATTATGAGGGTATTCCTTTCTGATGCAAGAAATGCCACAAGACTGACCAGTTTGTTGCTTGCTGCTCCTCTAAAAAATCTAGATTGAAGAAGTCTCCTTCTTGGTGGAAGGGGGTTCCAGACGATCACTACATGGTTTAGAATGTCCCCTCTACTGGGGATTGTGGCTCGTCTCAGGATATTTTGGTGGCAGATTCGATTGCTATTGATGGTACAAATGTTGCCTCAATGATGGTGACCTCTTCTGTTCTCCCTCCTTCGGACTCTATTATTGGTGTTTTGATTGTTGTCCCTCTTGTGGCTCCGTCTCTAGATGTTGCTGATGTCCCTCCTACTGCGGTCTAGATTTCTTCTCGAGCCGCGTGGGGTTTTGGGTGCTGGTTGTGGTGTTGCTGACTTTGCATGGCACAAGGCTGCTGGTTTGGTGGAGGATGGATAGACAACTGTAAAAGGAAAAAGGTCAAGCCCTGCACTCCAACTTTTGATATGACATTACGTTCTCAAAAGATGGGACCGAAATGGAAATCTTGAGTCCCTATCCCGTTTTGGCTCTCTTGGCTTTTTTGCCCTGCTATCCTTTGTAGTTTAACATAGTTACAGACTTATTGTCTATCTCTTTTTTAACCATGAGGTTTTAGGTGCATGTTCAAAACCCATTTTTGTGGCTGAGGAGTATTGTGTTATCTATTTTGCCACCCTGGTCACCTTGTTCTAGTTGGTGACCTATTTCACCTATGGACTGTAGTATTGTTTGGTTTGGGCTTCATTGAAAATTTTTCAATTTGTAAAAGGGTTTCAGGCACCCTTCAAAACCTGTTTTCCTTAATCAAAAACATTTCTTGCCCAATCTGCATCTATATAAGAATATCATTTGAAATCATTTGATCTATCATACAATAAACTGAATTCCAAAGTTCCTTTCAAATATATGAAATTTATTTTTACTACTACCAAGTGTGATTCTTTAGGTTTTGCCTAGTATATTTCCATAATACCAATTTCACTTTTTATGTCAGGTCTAGTATGATTAAGTATTGTAAACCGCCAATCATATATCTTTACCTTATTTGAATAGTGTTATGGGATTCATTAGTAGTAGTCAATTTATAACCTTTAACCATAGGTGTTCCAATTGGTTTGCAATTTTCCATACCAAATGCCACTAGTAATTCCTTATGATACTTAGTTTGAGAGTCCAAGTTAATTAAAATCCAATAACACATTTCATCTCTTCTATCATAGAAATTTCAAATTATCCTTTCATTCCATCAAAAAATTTATATCTCACTTCATCATTTCCTCCAAAAATAATGTCATCCACAAAGACTTCAATGATCAAAAGTCCATTTGAATTAATTCTAAGATACAAATTACTATTTTCAATTCCTTTCTTGAATCCCATATACAAAAAGTGTTTATCTAACCTCACATACCAAGACATTGGAGCTTGCTTTAATCCATAAAGGGATTTCTTAAGTTTACATACCATGTCTTCTTTCCATGTCAATGTAGATCTATTTGCTTGTTCAACGTATACTTCTTCGTCTAATTCTTCATTCAAGATAAATGATTTAACATCCATCTGATACACTTTAAATTTCTCATTAGCTGCATATACCAAAAATAGTGTCACTCCTTCTACTCTAGCTATACAAGCAAAGATTTCTTTAAAATCAATACCCTCCTATTTTGAATAGCCTTTACATACAAGTCTTGCTCTGTTTCTTACCACTTCTCCTTGCTCATTCTTATTGTTTCTAAATACCCATTTAATTCCTATAACACTTTTGTCTTTAGGATTAGGAACCAATTACCATGTGTTTTTCTTCTTAGTCTACTCCAATTCTTCCTTCACGACATTAATCCATGATTCATCAGTATTTTTTTGGTTCAAATTGTGAAATCAAACATATTTCATTCCTCATTCTTTCTCTTGTCACTACTCCACTACTTGCATTCCCATTAATCTATGCATCAAGATGATTTAAAACAACATACCTTGGTGTTTTATGTTCTTCTCTAGGCTCTTTAATCTGAACATGAATTCCATTGTTAATCTCAAGTTCCTATTTCACATTCTAATTTTGAATTGGTCTCTGACTTGTGCTCACCTAGGTAGTTTCCTCATCTAAATCATATTGAAAAGTTCTTTCTTACACCTAAAATTTTTCATCAACTCTTACATTTGCACTTTCAACAATTTCCTTTAACCTTAAGTTATAACATCTATAAGCCTCACTCTTAGCAGAATAACTAATAAATATGCCTTGATCACTTCTAGGATCAAACTTCTTTATTTCATCATTTCTCTTGATTTAGTGTTTTCTTCCATAGATTTTAAAGTATTTTACTATAGGTGTATGACCAAACCGAAGCTCATAAGGTGTTTTACCTATTCCTTATCTTATTTGAACTTTTTTCAAGGTGTACACAACAATATTTACTACTTCTCTCCAATGTACAGGTGCTACATTATCGTCAAGTAACATCTCTCTAGTTGCCTAATAAACTTTTATGTTTCTTCTTTCTATTACTCTATTTTGTTGTGGTCTTTGTGGGGTTGAAGTCTATCTGTAAAATCCATGATCCTTATAATATGCATTATATTGTCAAATGTAAAATCTCCTCCATTGAAAGACCTTAAACATTTTATCTTGAATCTTGACTCATTCTCAAATCTTCCCTTAAAGATCTTAAACTTATCAAATGATTCTAATTTTTCTCTTAAGAAATCAACCCACATCATTCTAGTGTAATTATCAAAATAATAATAAAGTATTTCACATCATAGAATGTTCTTGTCTTTGTTAGACCATGGAAGTCTATGTGTACCAATTATATCTTTTATATAGTACAAAATACTTTTCTCTAAAATGTATTACTTTTTTGTTTTACCATCACACATTCCTTACACATCATGTTAGTAGGTTTCATAATTTTAGATCAATCCTTCACTATGTTATCAAAGTTTATATGAAAAAATATTCTATGCCATAACCAATTGTCATTGACTTTTTCCAAAAACAAAACAAAACAACTCACCTTAGAAGGATTTAACTCAAGTACATTACCTCTAGTCTTAGCACCAACTGCAATCTCATTTCCTACTTTATCTCTATTTGAACATTTTCCATCTTTGAATTGTAAATGGTAACCCTTATCTACAAGTTGTCCAATGCTTAGCAAGTTATGTTTAAAGCCATCAGCAAATAATACATTATGTATGTTAATGTTACCATCAAGTCTTATAGAACCTTTTCCCTTTACCAAGCAAGGTGCATTGTCACCAAACCCGAGAACACCTCCATCCTCCTTTTTCATCTCAAAAAATCCGTCTTTGTCACTTTCTACAAGTGATGTGAACATCCATTATCTATAATCCAGTTTGATTTCTTCTTCTCAACATGTGAAACTATTGCTTTTTCTTTTTTAACAAGACTTTCATCTTTAATTGCAAAAAATCCTATTTCATCCTCATTATCACTATTTTCAAATTTTGTTTCCTTGACTTCAATCTCATCATCACTAACATAAAGGCATTCCTTAGGAAATTTTGACTTGAAAGGTCTAGGCTTAATCTTAGATTCTCTTGTTAGACATCTTGATGCAAAATGAACAATTTCTTGCATGAATAATAGACTAAAGGTAGCTTGCCTTTAAATATTCCCTCAATTTTTTGTTCTCTCTTCATGATCAAAGCTTCAATTTCATCCATTTTTTTCTTATTCTTCAATTTATTCCCAGTCCTTGGCATAATCTTCAAGGTTTCTACTATTAGTGCTCACACTCTTTGTTAGTATTGTTTTATCCTTATGCACACTAGCCTTAAATGTAGTTTCAATTCTAGGAATATCTTACTTTTGCAATTTTAAAAGATTGTAACTTACAATTTAACATTCCATGTTTAATCTCTTTATGAGAGGAATGACTTCCTCAATATAATTGACTTTTTTTTCTCATAGGATGATGTCTAAGACCTGAGAATTTTCCTTACTACCTCATTGTCTGATATAACTCCTCCTGTGCATTTTATCCCTATTATAATTTCTATGATTATTTATAGATAAGCTCTTATGGTTTCACTTTCATGCATTCTAGAATTCTCCAATCTACCTTTCTAGTTCAACAAATTTTCCTTCTTTGTATATTCATTTCCATACATTTTTTCTAACTTAGTCCAAATATCATGTGCTAAATCAAGTTCTTTTATCTTTAGTAAACTCTCATTTAGATAGTGTACTAATTAGTGTTTCTCTTGAAATTGTGTTATACTAAAATTGCTTCTTTTTCTCATATGTGCATGAAGATAACTCACTCTCAAATTTGACACCATTCTTCTCCTTTGCGATCATCCAATAATCATTTTCCATACAGATCAATGTGTTCTCATCTTGTTCTTCTAAATGTCATAGTTATTGCCATAACATTTAGGACTCCTCATATGTTATTGTAGATCTCCTCAAGCTTCTAAGAATCCTTCTAAAAGAGGAACTAACACTCTTATACAAATTGTTAAGTTGTAAATCCCATACACCAAAAATTAGGTTGGGGGGTGGGGGATGGTGTGGGCTTGGGAAGCGGAGGGGGGTGAATTAATTTCGTGAAAATGTAATTAAATCCAAACTTATGAAATTGATCATTAACAATTAACATAATAAAGCACAATATTAAAATACTATACATTATAACACACTGATTTTTTAAACTAGGGAAACCCTTGATCAAAGGGAAAACCCTAGTGGGGATGACACCCATGAAATAGTATACAAATATATAAGTTCCTTGTGAAAGGATGTGGCCCTTTTAGGAGTCAAATATAGTGCATTTAGTACAACAATCCTTGTTAAAGGATAGATTTCTGTTAGGAAACCGTGAACCCTTGTTAGAAAGGTATACCCTTGTTAAAGTTTGATGAGAACAAGTAGACTCACTATTAAAATGCTCTAACAAAAGTGAAATATAGATATTTCAAGATAACATATGCAATAAGCATGAATTGACTGATCTACAACTTACTTTCCAAAATAGTTCCTTTGAAGTCCACTAGGAATGATAGATTCCCCTAATACCTCTTCATAAGTATCCAAAAAACTTCTCTTATCTACTCTGATAATGCAACATCAAGGCTCACATCTATACATACCATTCCATTCATTATAATGAGACAAATAACTCTTCTTTACCTATTAAAAATAATTAATTAGGTCAGCCTATTAGGGATTCCTCAATATATAATTAAATACATAAAACCATGCTAAGGCATACACACCTTCATAAGAATCTACACATATATTACATAAAGTGTCTTGCACAATACAATAAAAATATAACATTTGTGAATGATAATTCACATGCTACCATCACTCAATCAACAAGTGAAATGCATCACACATTACACATCAGTCAAATTTCTAGAGTAGGCCAAATGACTCACAAATAAAAACATACTTGCACAAATAATTCTCTACCATCTTCCATGCTTGCTAGCATTAATTCCTTCTTACCATCAAGACATAGATAACATACTACAAATTACTCTATCATATTTTCCTGCACACTGGTCTACAACCAATCTTAAAAAAAGAAACTTTAACTCGATTAGAATATCACATAAAGTACCAAAAACATAGATATGATGTTTACACTCATTCTCCTACTCAAATGTAAGCTTGGACACTAAAATATGTTTGCATTGAATTGGTAAGTAACCTATGATATACAAAATATGAGTCTATCATGAACCAAAGAACATATGCTGACTTCAATGACAAAACCTATCATCAATACAACCAAGTGCCAACAATGAAAAAGGTACCTTTTAACTTTTTAAATTTTTTTTAAAAAAAGGAAGTGAATCCAAAAATACCCCAAAAGTATATTTTTTGAAAAAGCAACGGGGAAAACCACTATTGAAAAAATAGTGAAAAATTAAAAAATCAAAACACTTTTATAAAAATTAGGATTTTTCTTTTTTGAAAACATTGCAAAAAGTTTTTATTTTCTAAAATAGTTCTTAAATGTTATAAAAGGGAGATTGGGGCTCTTATTTGGTATGTAGGAATTGAAATATAATGTTATGATGTTGAAATAATTTTGGATTTTAGGCCTTGAGTGATTGAAGATGTACTCCCATTTTGGAATTGATGTTTTTGATGGTCAAAAGGGCCATTGGTTGGCTAGCTCTTATAGTTGCAAGCCTTTCAATGTTTTTGAAGCATTCAAGAAGCTTTTTGTTTGGAGTAATGAAGTACTTTGAAGTTTCATGATGTGGGCTTCTAGTATTTGGTGTGAAATGTGGCTTTTAGTTCTGTGATGTAATTTTTTGAGTTAAATATTTGACTTTTTCAAAGCTTTGAAATATTTTCATTATGGTAAATTTGTGTGAGGTATTTTTGGTAAGTATTAATATTGATTGTTGGGGCTATGGGCACTTGCATGTACATTTTCTTGTCAAGTCTAAGTATTTTTTTATACTTTATGGTTTGATTTTAATGATTAGAGATTCATATTTCAATTTATTATCTTTGAAATCAAAATGAAAGCTAACTCTATATTTGAAATATTTTCAATTATCTTATACTAGTTTTCTAATTCAACGACGATTGCATTAAATTCCCACTTAACTTAGTAGTTACTATTTATGTTTCATATTGACGAAGAGGTGAAGACTTAGCCCCCTCATTTATTACCAAAAAATACTATTTCTTCCTTCTATGATTCATAATGAATGAGTGGATATGGTTTTAACACCCCACCCACTATGTATAGTTCATTGTTGTAAGCATTGCAATTGTTAGTTTATATATTTGCATGTATCAATAGGTAACAATCAATTATCATTCTACTTTAGTTTTTATATTATTTCATATATTCCAAAAATAAATAAATAGGGTGGCTAATTTCATATAATTTTGAAGTATGATTGTAAGCCAAAATTGGTTTCCCTATCTTTCAACACATGTTGTCATAAGTCTCATATATCTTTGTAGAACAAGGAGATCAATACCTACATATCTAATGAAATCTACAATAAGTTACACAAAACAACAATTTGTCTTACTTTCACATGAACTCTCAAATCAAAACAAATGTTTCATATTAATGATCTATAATGCATATGATGAATGATTTATCAATGTTATCATATGGATATTAATTTTCTTTTTCAAGTATTTCCCTATTTTATATAATTGTTTGCTTTGCCTGTTGTCCACAAAAAAGCATAAAAAAACCATCGTCTTTGAAAATCATCCCCTTTCCCTTGTCACCTTCTTACTAGAAACTTGGAAATTCATTTCCCTATAAGTTGAACAATATTGCCATTACCATGCTATTATATCATAGGGATAGTTGTTTTATATTCATCACTTCTATTTCATTAATATAAATTTCC
This sequence comes from Cupressus sempervirens, assembly GCA_028749045.1. Lineage (NCBI taxonomy): Eukaryota > Viridiplantae > Streptophyta > Pinopsida > Cupressales > Cupressaceae > Cupressus > Cupressus sempervirens. The sequence goes on from CM053790.1 coordinate 405,497,631, forward strand.
CTCTTTGCAAGTGGATTTTCTTCTTGAAAGTATATACCCATGTACATTGTCTATTATAATCCAAGATATATTTTAAGTTTAAATATTTTTTCTAATGTTCTAAATTACATTCAAAGATTTAAATAGCTTATCACTGGATATATTTACCTATTTTCAATAAAATCATGAAATTCATGTTAACCTTAAAGAATAGAGTTCATTATTAGTTGTCCCTTATTTAGTCCAATAAACCCACAAACTATGGGAATACTATTTGCATACTAATTAAAAAACTACATACATAACAAAAGCATATTTAGAATGTAAAAAAAATCCAAAATAATAATAACTAGAATGACAATAAAGATAACCGACATAAAAAAATTTAGAATTGATCATTGTATCTATTATTTACAAAAATATATACATATATTATTATAGTTTGGCACTTGGAAAATGGCCAAATATATTGTCCACCTAGAATATCATGGATCCCTTATAGTACATTAGAATATAAAAATTCTAGTCCCTTTTACATAACATAAAGATAATGCTCATTTTACTTGGATGAGTTATTCACATTGTTTAAATTTACTATCTATTTTAAAATGTAGTTAACACTTTGTAATGTGTCATTTAGGCCCATTCTTTGAAAGGGTGGGAATTTATACGTTTTTAGGTGTAGATAGAGGATGGAGAGTTTGTTATTAAAGAAAACATATCTCTTGAAAATATGAACATCTCCATTCATCTAGAATGTATCATTCATGGAAAAAAATAGGAGCTTTTATCATACTGAGTGTAATGCTACCTTTATTAGTATGAGAAGAAAATATATAAATATGGTGAACTCAACTATTTGATGTATGTATCTATGTATGTAAGGTTATATCGACTATTTGAAACTCCCTATTCTTCAAAGCCACCTAAGATTACCCACATGTAACCACAATAAAGTATATCCCAATCTTATATCCTACTCCAATTATTAATTGTATAATTATCAATATTTTCTTTAATCAATTCATAATTTATCCTTATTCCTCTATGGTTTTCCTTTAATTAAATAATTACTTAATTAATTAAATACAAACCTTTGTTTTTCTACTCCATGACAATTAAGTCAATTAAGTACTTCTCTCATTTGTTCATTCTCGTTTCCTCTCTTTGTTTTGTTGCTCATTCTTTTTTAGACACCATTTGGTGCTCCCGCTAGGTTGCTTTTCTTCCTTGTCGTATCTTCCACTCCCTTGTAACCTTCGTTGGTCTTTTGTTAGACATTAATACCATTATCTTATCTTATCTTCCAAATTATATTAATAATATAATTAATTTTATATATTCCTAGAGGCAATTGATTTCATTTAATTAGCATGAAATGAAAGGTGCATGTATTAACAAATTTTATTGGTTTATCCATATCCTTTATATATTGATGGTGGGGATAATGATATGTAAATGCAAATGGAGTAATTGGCAAATGTTGGAAGTTTTTTTTTTTTTTTTTTGCTTTTTCTCTCCATCTAAATGATAGACAAATCTTGGTATAAATTAGTATAAAACTTATTTATTAAAAAAGAAGAAGAAGTATTAATCTTCTATCTACCAAGAGCTCTTACCTTCTAGTTACTTCTAGAGCATTCTCTTACATAGTGATGAACTAGTCATTCTACAAATGTTCATGTTTTATGAAATTTAGTGGATGGGATGCAACTCAAAATCCAAGCCTGCCACATAGGCCCAATTTGAATATGGGTTAAAAGCATTGTTAAATAAAATTCATATGATAAACTCTATCAAATGTTTCATTATTGTCCAGGTTACCACCATTTAATTTTCCTCATAGAACATGCACGACAAGAGCCTCATCAAACATCTACTTACCTTCCATAATTCGACCTTGCTTATCTATTCACCTTTCATAAATATTGCTTCAAAAATTGTAAGGTAATAAAATTTGTGTATTCCTTTGAAAGTGAGACACATTCAAATCCTTCTCTAAACAAGTAAACATGAAGTAAGTGCCTTCCACAAAATTAAAGGTCATTAATCAATCTTATAATAAATAAAAAATAATATTTTTATGCTTGTCATTATTGGTGAGAGGAGTTTGATAGTGACTAAAAAATAAATGGATCAAATCAATCTCTTCCACTTTTGGCTATTGCAAACCAAAGTTACTGCATTGCAATTTTTAGAAGAAACTTGACAAGCCCAATATTTTTGATGCAAAAGAGGACACATCACTGCAACAATATTTCTATCAATCTTTTCTATGCAATTCTAAATTCACCATCACAATATGAGCTAAGATTTTCAATGAAATCATTGAAGAATAAGAAATAAAACACACTGCATTAAGGTTATATATCATTTGGATGGAATTGTCACTTAAGTATCACAAGATGAAATGAGAAGATGCTCTCCATATAACAATTATCATGGTAGAGTCACACTTTATCCATACATTTGACCACATTTTGATTGATTATATAGAATGTGATCTATCTTATTCTTAGTGTAAGCCTATGTATACTTGTGCTTTGTTTTATGTCTCCGTTTTGCCAAGAATCTCTGAAGAGAAAAATCATGAAAAGGAGAACTTGTAGAAAACATAAATACAAATTATTGCCATTTTCAAGAAATAAAATACAAATAAAAAATAACTATATATGACATTGGCACACAAACTATTAAAATAAGTTTCTAAGAACATTTTTAGCTGTGATTTGAAGTGAAGTGAGGTCAAATAGCTCATAACAACACAATATAACATGAAATAACTAAATATTTTTAAGGGAAAAGTGTATAAAAAAGGACTTTATATGATATAGTTTCTTAAACAATCACTGTTGGAGATAATTACCTTTTACATGATAAATATTAAACTTCAATATACATTTTTTTTGTAAAGAGTTACAAAAATAAAAATAGATAAGACATCTTTTTTCTAACATATGAGTAGGGAGTCTTAATGGTTAGTATTGCACCTAGAAGCCATCATTAGAATGACAAAAAAAGATCCATCTATCCAAAATATTTTGTTGCTTTATTTTAAGTTTATATATCAATACATAGAAAAATGAAAGTGTATATGTGTGCATTCCATGTGTGTGTGTGTGTGTGTGAGAGAGAGAGAGAGAGAGAGAGAGAGAGAGAGAGAGAGAGAGAGAGAGAGAGATTTAGCTAAAATAATACAAAACATATAGAATGTGAGTTGTATGCCACATGTGCTACACTTCTTTAAGAAATAACACACACATACACACAATAAATTGATAAATAAATTCTAAAAACATAAAGCTACTTGATAACAAACAACATGAAGAAAATTAAAGGCTTTATAGGTCACACACAATTTAAATAATAAACCATTTTATGATATATGTAAGATGGTAAGAACTCCCAAAAGAAGACCAATCGATCTGAAAGACCAACACATAAGAAAACCTTTTTCAACATCTTAAAAAAACAAGCTCCTATATCGTGGCCTTTCCATGAGATTGTGAATTATTATAATCATAATCTAATTGCTGAATATTTTGTAAGAATGCTCATCAAGAATGAGCTTAAGGGGATTTCTAATGGCCTTTCTAATGTACTCTAGGATATAAAAATTTATGGACATACTCCTAAAAATTTAAAAGTAAACAATACACATCCTTTGACACTACATGGGAATGGTCTTTAATTTTCCACCTATTTCTTTGGTACCTCCATAATCATTTCTTATGAAAATCTATGTCCAACATTTCCTACAACAATTTGAAGTTGAGTCTATTATTTTCTTTCAACTTTGAGTCTTCAATGTGACAATGCTTATCCTTTACTACTGTCCAAATTGATAGACATTATTAATTCTGACATTAGACTTGGAGAATAAAAACATAGTTTTATGGTGGTGCTTTTAGCATTAACATCTTTTATATGTGAATGTAATACATGCCCTACCTTGTCTAGCTAGGTTAATTTATAAGAATAATGAGGTATAAAAGAACATAGATAAAAATTAGGTAATGTATATTCTAGAGATCCTACATAGATCACCTATAGCATAGAAAGGTGTAGAGAGATAGATAGATACATATATCAGCTATGGAAAGAATGGGAGAGATATGAAAATCGAAGTTGGGAACAAGGACAAACCAAGTGAGATAATGAATTCAAAGAATGAAAGGATAGAAATAAAGAAATAGAAACATGTGTAGATATGGGAAATAAATTATCTGAAGATACTTATAGTTGTACTAAACTAAGTCAACATCCTAGTACAAAAAAAAATAAAACACTAACTAATTCAATTTTAAACTTTATCATTATCAATTAAGACAACTAAATGTGTGAGATAATATGAAATTTTATAATGTCCCCAATTCTTGCACATTAGAGAATGAAATATTTATTAAAATTGACTTATAGAGGACTTAATGCATAATTATTAAAGTCAATTTAATATTATTGAAGATGGTCAATACTAGAAAAATTTGAAAGAACACAAGGATATAGGGAAGGGAAGCTGAAGACTCACTATTTGAGCATTTAAAGAGGAAGTCTCATTCATTTCAACCATGCTTAGTTATGCTTGGGTATTGTTTTTGTCTTGAGTTTCTCTTGGAGAAAGTTATGAAGTGTTCAGCCTCATGTTTAGGCCTTAAGGCTTGTAAACTTCAACCTCAACTTGTTGAATCAGACACCAATCTGATTCAACATTAGAGGTCAATTCACATCAGAGTTCACATTTGGTGTTACAAGTTCTTTATCATGTGCCTCCAATCTAACTGTTATTGTTGCTGTTGTTTGTAAGATTGGATTTTCTATGCATTTAATTTTATTTTTGATTTATAATGTGCTAAAAAAATTGAAGAGTTTTATGAATATTTTATTAGTTATTTTCTAACCTATTCTATTGCATAAATTTATCGGCATGTATTTCTAAAAATTTTAGGGAGTTTTGGGGGAACAACACCCAATGGGGTATTAGAATGATACGAAAACATCGATCTTTCCATCATGTGGAGTTTGTGCAAAAATAGAAAAATATACACAAGTTTTATTAGAGTTGATAAGTGGGAAATATTTTCCACAACAAGTCAATTTGTGATATTGCTATCAGGATTCAAGTACTGTGTAGTTTCTTGAGTCAAACTCATTGACCCATATTTAATGAGTAGTGGTTCAAAGAACCCATATCTCATGAGAATGAATGTAACACTCAACACACATTGGATCTAGGTGATGCTCACAGAGGTGAAGCACCAAGACTTCTTGTGAGGTCACCCATCTCAGTACTACTCCAGCTTGAGCATGCTTAACTTCATAGTTTCCTCCATGATTTAACCCACAATGCTTGCAAACCCATTTGTAAAACCTTCACCAAGTGTTGTGCCTTATGAACCATACATTAGAAAGACCCTTAAGCTCATCAATTGATAAGTAGGAGATATTTTCTATAATAAGTCAACTTGTGATATTGCTATCAAGATTCAATGAGGGCTCAAGGTTACAACCACTCATTTACTAAACATCACGCTGAAAGATAAATGTTGACTCCTAAAATTTGGCTAAGTCCTAAAACTTGAAGACTTGAAATTTGGCTATGTCTATATTTCTGAAGCCTTGAAATTTCTTAGAATCTTTATCTTAACTCGAAGAGGTCTAGAACCTATCTCAAATGAATCATTGTATATATTAAAATATATCTTGAGTATAAAGAATTCTTATACTTAAATGATAAAATTTAAACCCCATAGAAAAATTATTGAACTAGGAAGGTGTGTAACCCTAAAGGGTACCCAAAACACCCTTCAACTCTCAACCGAGAAGTTCAAAGATACCTATTGTTTTCTCGAGTAGGTTTTTGAAAAAAATTAGGCAAAACTTTACTATAGCCAAGTGATATCTATTACTATAGCTAAGCAATACTTTTTTCCTAGGTGATACTTTTCGCTATAGCCAGGCAATACTTCTTAGTATGGCCATATGATAATTCTCAGTATAGCCAAGCAATACTTCACCAGTATCGTATGATATTTGTCACTACTATGGTGCAATAATTTTTTTTGTATCACCCAATGCTGAAAAAGTATCATCCATGTTCAAAACCAAAAAGCAAAATAACAATTCTAGAAGGCAAACAAGGTGAGAAACTCCACATCAAGGAATGCCCAAACTACTATAGTTGAGGGAACATCACTCAAATTATGAACTAAAAGAGGGAAACACAACTATCCATCTAATCCATAACAACATATGAAGGAACATGTGGAAAGCAACATCACAATGAACATACATAGTTCATAAACCAAACATCATATGAAGGAAAGCATAAACATCTAAGCACTAACACAACTAAAACTCATGTGTGGTTTCTCCCAATTGTAATAGTGTCATGATAACTCAAAGGCCCTAGCCATCCCCCATGTGTAACATTCCAAACTGCCAACTAGATAGTCAAAGTTTTCTTATGAGCGCATTACTACAAAAGTAACTAACATCATAAGAATAAGAAGAGCTAACATGCTAATCAATCAAAGCATAGATACTCCAACTAGTAGTAAATCACATCATCTAACCATATGCTAAACATGATAATAAAGGAATGCATCAAATGAAACTAACATCATCTAAATATGATATCCAAGCATTATAATTAAAGCATAAATCACAAGGAAACATACTCCAGAAACTCAAAATACCAAGTGAAACATTGAGCATCAGTCGAAACTGGAAATAGACCATTTATGTACACTGGTCCCCAGAAATGGTATAGGTAGCTATGCCTCCCAACCAAATGGAACCTGTAGGCCCACTCTCATTATGTTGATGGAGACAGTGATCCAACCACAAAACACATAAAGCAAATGTCCATGGCTAACACTCACGCTAGACAAAAAAAGATGACTGAAATCAAGATCATGAGACAATGCAAGTACAATAGGTCCTAGTTAATCAATCTATGGGTCAACTATGTAGGGACTCGATGGAAGGTAATTCACTTGGCATCAAGTAGCCCAAGCTAGATATTGTACGGAATCAACTCCCTTGGGGATGCTCATGCATTGTGTCCTTGAACTAAATTAGGTGCTCACATTTTAAGTGTCCTCAAACCAAATTGGGTGCTCACTTATTTTTATTATCTTAGATTTATTGCCCAATAATTTATTAATTATCACTTATTTAAAAAATTCTTCATGCCAACCTAGGAAATATTCACCAAGGTTGTGAGAGAAGCCCCTCCAAGTTTCTACCCTATGTACCCATGCTCATTAGACGATGATTGCCTATAGGCAATGCATATTTTGAAGCCAACCCCTATGAACATAACTTTACCTATAACAATTGGGAGATTGGGCCTTGCAAGCACTCAACAAATATACGTGCATGTGCTCATGTCTAGGTGCACCAATGTCACAAAAATCATTAAACAAGGGTTGGATGAGAACACAAGAAAAATACCAAGTATAAATAAATCACTCAATTGGTCTATATTCGAGAGCACAGATTCTACATGAATCCCAATGGAAAATAAAACAATACATCATGAAATCACTAAACTAGCCTCAATCTAGGAGTATGGATTCTACATGAATTTCAATGATGCAACCAAACCATGCATCATGAACTCACTAAATCGGCCTCAATCCAAGAGTATGGATTCTACATGAATAACAAGGGTTTGATCAGAAACAATAACACTAGATACAAAATCACTCAATCGAACACATAGTCAGGAGTATAGATTTGACATGAATCCCAATGCAAACATAAAGATGCAATAGTAATCAGATTAACATCCTATGGATAATCTAAATCCATGACCAACATCATACCAAGAAAACCCAAGAAAATTGGGTGGCACACAAATTGAGGCAAAAACCTCAAAAACCCAACATTGACAAAAATAAACAAAAATAAAACTCATTTAAACCAAGGATGAATGAGCCACAAAAATTCAATAAAAGTTGGGTTCGAACACCGTATGCAAAAATGGCTAGCATAACAATGCAAAACCCCAAACCCCCATTCCAAAAAATAGGAAAATTCTCATACCCACCCAATCGGGTAGAGCTAGCAATCAGGAATGAAGGGGAACATTAGTTCTCAACCTCCTAAAAAATGGCTACCAAAAATAGAAGTAGAAACAAAGTTGAAACAATAAAACGGGAGAGCCCTACCTCGTAGCCAAAAGGGTAAATACTAAAACATGAGTAAAAAAAAAAAATTGTGCAAAAACTATTGAAAGTTGTATGCGTGAATATGCGGCCTCTGCTAACACACACACTTCAACATGGTCTTTGTATGCATATTCATCCCGGAATGAACATTGGATTGTTCATCCGAAAATCAGCTGGCAAGACAACCTGTTTCCTTCTATCTAAAGGGAATTGCTTGTTAGATATCCTCAGATTTGAGATGTTAAGCAACCAGACCCTCTACGAACGAAGGATTTGAAAGAAAATGCTACTAATCTATATGAGAATGCAGATTAATCTAGAATGGAGTATGCATGTTTAATCTAAGAACATGTAAAAAAAAGCTATGCTAAAATGTATGCATATTAAATCTATATGAGAATTAAACTAGAAAATGAATATGAAAGTAGGGAGCTCAAATGAATGCACAATCCAACAACAATTCAATGCAAATTCTCATTCAACCTCTTCTAAAATGAAGAGATGAGGGTCTCTTAAATAGACTTTCCTGGAATCCATCAACGGTTGAGATTGATTTCAATCAACGGTCAGGATTAAAGGTGAAGTTCAGTCATAAAGGAAGATTCCCAAATTAAAGGGAGTTAACTGATTTAATTTGAGTAGAAAAAGGAGTTAACTGATTTAACTCATTTTTGATCAATAGTGAACTGGAAATTTCCTTTTTTGAACTGAAGAGAGATTTTGGTGAAATATTTAATTTAATAAAATGAGATATGCTCTCATAATTACCTTTTCCATTTAATTAAATAATCTTTTAATTAATTAGAGACACTTTTTCTTATTTAATTAAATAACTTCATTTAATTAATTAGGAATGGCTTCCCATTTAATTAAATAACTTTGTTTAATTAATTAGAAGTAAGTACTCCATTTAATTAAATAATTTCGTTTAATTGCTTAGAAATACCTTTCCCATTTAATTAAATAATTACATTTAATTAATCAAGATAAGCATATTTATTAAATTAAATAAATTTAATTCCATAGTACATTAGCCTTAAGATATAATATAATTTAATTAAAGTATAAATACTTAGTAATTAAATTAAATATTAATCAATAGGTTTAATGTGACTAATATGAGTAAATACTATAAGAATTAAATAATAAGCATGATGAATGCAGATTAGGATTTTCTGCATTTGACAATTAAGTCAAGTAGCGAGTAGTAGAATAAGAATTTTCCTAATGGAATAGGACTTTAGGATTGATTAGAAATAGACTAGAATTGGTTGAGATGGCAATGAGCCAATTTTGGGGTATTACATTTTGCCCCTCTTTGAATGAATGTGCGAGCAACACGTTCAATTCAAAGATAATCAGAAAGCATGATGCAAACATGAGATTGGTTTCGAAGTTGATTACACGGAGACCAATTAATAAGCTTTTAAGGACTATCTCTAGAACAGAGCTTAATCCCAAGGAATCCAAGCAGAATACCTAGATACCTAATATTGGTAACATTTAAAAGACTATCTCTAGAACGAAGCATAATCTTTAAGGATCTAGACAGAATGTCTAGATACCTGAAATTGATAGCATTTAGAAGATTATCTTTAGAACGAAGCATAATCTTCAAGGATTCAGATAGAACACCTAAATACCTGAAACTGAAAGCATTTAAAAGATTATCTCTAGAACAGAGCTTAACCTTCAAGGATCCAGATAGAACACCTAGATACCTAAGATTGATAAAAGATAACAAGGTCCAATCATGAGTCGTAGAATCATCCACAGAACAAGGTTTGATCCTCAGGAGTCGAGGTTTAGACTGTCCCAATACCTATCCATCGAACTCTGAGAAGAGTTGTTATAAGGTTGATCAATTGATGAAAAGATAAGATAGATGGCAAAGATGCCAGATAGAAGGGAACAAGATGCCCCGAGTGATGAGATGCCCCAAGTGATAAGGACATAAGATGGGAACTAGATGCCCCGAGCAATAAGTATTTAATGATGTAATCATCCTACCCCCTCGGGAGCAAAATCGAAAGATGACACACCAAAAATATGATTTGAAGCAGTATACCATGAGATATAGAAGAAATTTGAGATTCAGCAGAATCTAGAAGAGATCAGAACGATCTAAAGAAGATTGAGGGTTGATTTGAAATGATTGTGAAGTCGCAAAGACCAAGGTTGACCAAAAGTTGACCAGATTTAGCCATAGTTGACTTTAAATTTGAAAGGATTCCAAGAATCATAAAGTACCAGAAAGATTTGGGCTGCACAAGCATTCGATTGTGTCAGTCCCCAAAATTTTAAAACACAATTTTGAGGCTCTTAGGTGTGTCAGATTTCGAATTTGATCCCAAAAATGGATCCAGAATGGTCCAATTAGCCAAGGGTGTGATTTTTTTGTGCAAATCCAAGCACTTTGAAAAATTTGGGTCAACAGCTATATAAGGGCTCGAAGGGTCATTTTCAATTCATTTGTGCTTTTGTCTTGTAGTGATTTTGAGCTCTGATAGAGACATGGTAGTGAACGTGAGATATCATCATTTTGAGTGCTCTAGACGATACAGCCGGCCAGCAGACTACGGACCATCGGTGAGTCGTTGATTTCCCATCTTCGTACTTTTGTTTTCATGCATTTTGAGGTCATTTATTGCACGTTTTAGCATGTTTTAGGATTGTCAATTTGGTCTTCATGCGATATCAATCTCTTCTCACACAAAGATCTTCTTTCTTCGCGCGAAGAAATAGGGTACGCTATTTCTTCGCGCAAGACAAATTAGGTTTCGTGCGAAGATTGAGTTTCTTCATGCGAGGCAATTCGTGTCTCGTGTAAGAATGTCTTTTCTCGTGCGGACATCTCTTTTTTCGCGCGAGTAGGTATTTTTTGCGCGATAAGATCTTTCTTCACGTGAACACGAGAATCTTCGCGCGAAGAAATAATTATTTCGCACAAAATTTTAGAGCTTTGTGCGAGATTTTATAAATTTTGCGCAAAATCTTGTGACAGTTATGCTGAAAAATTTGATTTTCGCACTCCAAAATTGCATTTTAGTTCGTTTTGATGCTTCGATTCAACTTGATACCGATCGTTTGTTTGTCATTTTTTGTTTGTGTGTGCAGGAGGTCTTTGGAGATGTTTCATTCAAATCACACTATCCGCCATATGAAGAGCTATTGTGGAGTCTTGATGATGCAGATTGGGCGCACATTGCCTGATTGGGGCTATCCTCTCTATGTCAGATTCCAGCCGTGATGGTGAATCACGGCTTACTCACAGCTTTGGTGGAGCATTTCCAATTCAGAAACGAACACCTTCCACTTGCCGATGGGCGAGATGACCATCACTCCGGAGCACATCTAGAGGATTCTGAGGAGCTCAGGTTATTTATGATACATTGCCCCAAGCAAGGACAGAGGCATTATCTGTTGTGTTCGGGAGAGAGTTACTGAGAAGCAGGGCCATCAGTTGGGATGAGCTGATGCATACCTATGGACCTACACATAGGCTGGCATCTGTGCTGGGTATATTTCTGAGCTGTTTCTTATGTCTTGACAGAGGATAGCATGGGTTGGAGTGCGGATGGGGTGCCATGCTTTGTAGGATGCTGGAGGCACCAGAGATCTTCAGGTGGGGTCAGTGCATGTTAGCCCACCTTTTCCATGAGATGCATGAGGGCATCTTCCACGAGAAGAAGACCATGGCAGCGGGGGTATATGTTTTGCAGATCTAGGCCTGGGAGCATCTTCCCGTATGTAGGCCAATTTTTGAGGATGCCCAGGAGCCCATGGAGCCATACATATGTAGATATTGAAGGCATATTACCCAGGCCCACTTGGGTAAGACAAAGCAGTGGAGGATACATCTTAATGACCTGGTGTCTATTGTATGGCGACCCTGGCGAGAGACAGAGGACTGGGATGATGCTCCAAGAGAGCTACCGTGGATGTGTAGTTCTCAACCACTAGTGGGTAGGAAGACATCTGTTATGGAGAGATTTGTGATCTCTCGAGTGTGGCGGTAGTATGGCTGACCATAGGATATTTTGCTTGAGTTTTGCACCTATGCCAGGTTGCAAAAGGACATTGAGCAGGGGTGGCTAGCACAGATGGATCTAGGGCAATCCATGATAGACATCCATAGCCTAGTTGTAGTTTAGTGGGACTGCCTGCCAGTGATAGAAGATGTCGGGATGATGCTTGCATATCAGGAATTTTTTATTAGCCATCCATTCCCATGTTTTACAGATCTAGTGGGGATGGCAGGGTAGGTAGTGCAGTCAGAGAGACAGGCACCCCAGCAGCAGTAGGCACAGCCATAGCCGCCAGTTCAGCCACAGTAGCAGTCACGAGTCCGACACCAGGTTCAATAGATGTAGATTCCCCCATGTCAGATGGGATCAGACCTAGGTGCCGAGGGTAGTGGGAGTGGACAGAGTCGACGCCGCAAGTAGAGGATAGAGGAGGAGGCCCCTTAGCAAGAGGCTCCACAGTAGAAGGTGCCACCACAGCCATAGGCACCACCACAGTAGCAGGCACCTAAGATGTTAGATGGGAAATGCTGGATTAGTTGGCAGGTGGGGTACAGGACACAGTACAGAGGTATCAAGAGTGGGTTCGTGCAGTCTCCCGACAGTTGGGAGAGTTGCAAATTGCAGTAGCAGTCTAGGATGCGCAACTAGTGGAGAGACAGCGAGAGACAGATTGTCAAAGGGAGCGCGCAGAGACTGCAGAGTGGAGGCTAGAGCTGGAGTAGGATGAGATCTAGTTTTAGTCAGTGCGAACAACTTATTATTATGCTACATATACTAGCACAGTATTGGATGAGACATTGCAGGTTCAACGATTCTCTTAGTACGCGCGAGAGTCTGGAGGCGCACGACCTCCTGTCAGGCCAAATATGCCACCACTGCCTCTGCCACCTGCTGCCCCTGCTCCTCCTAGAGGTGAGGGTTCGGGACAGAGTTAGAAACTCTATATGTGATCTTTGATTTTGATCCTTGGCTATGTATCGATTGGTGTGCCAGCACCACATGTATCATTTTTGATTGATTGTGCTCGAGTAGCGCCCATTTTTGTACTGACCCATTTTTTTGATATATATATACAAGATTTTGAGCTGAGTATACTTGTGTACATGTCATTGTCTATTTTGTTTTACTTTGATGTACATGAGATGTACATGTTGTACTTAGATAGAATGCATATGTATGAACTGACATTTCACGTAGTGTTGCATGTTTTTTCTTAATAGTCACAGGTATTCCATTGAGGAGCGTGAATCGACGAACCAAACGCTTGTGTAGCCATGGAGGAATCTGATGCATGTGGAGTATGAACAGAATGACCATCAAATTGTGGGGTTATGCAAATGAAGTATGAAATGCAAGACTATGTTAAATGCAACCCTAGGTCTGGTTACCAAGCCTCGATATTTAATCATCACTGGATATAAAATAAAGCTCGTATGTTATACAATTCTCACTAATAATTGCAATCATGAAAATATGAATATAACATATGTTATTGGGTTGTCGGGATTAAATGTAAGCATTCAAGGCACAAGAAGCCAAAATGACCAGAACATTTATCCTTTTTAATGTAGCAAGTTAACATAAGCATCAGAGCATAAAGGCTAGGATGACCTGAATGTTGCTTGCATAACAAGCACACCAAACACATGGGAGATCCTTCTTATGCTAAGTATTTAGTATTCATTCTATCTGCAATGACCCTTGTGTTCGTAACTTGAGATAGAAGTGTGCTAGATATACTTGCAGTGACCCATACGTTCACTTAGTAGGACAAGTATCAGTATGTACTATAGCATGAAGATTTCACTCCAAGAAACAAGGAGAAGAACTAACATCATTGGTATATTCATATAAAAGGAGTCGAGGTACACACAGCCATCCAATACGAGATGGAGGCTCTTATAATGGACACTCCTCTTATAGGAATAGATCAACTTATTGGAACTAAATCGCAAACAAAAAGCAAAGAAAAGATCATGCCCCTAGTCATTACTTCTCTAGTCGAAGATGACATCGTCGAGTTTCTCGGGGAGATATGATAAAGCAAAAATAAAGCAAACAAAGAAAATGCTCAACATATCCAAACAAGTATATCATTTTTGAGTTCAATTTTTTGGGATTGATGTCAAGTGTCAATATCTAGAACAAGTTTGAAAGAAATCTCTTTAGTAAGGTGATGACAGTAGGCAGACATAGTTAGAACGACTGGTGATCGAGGTCAAAGAGGAATCTTCACGGTGAAGAACCTAAGATGGATTGAGCGAAAATAGACAGACACAGCTAGGACAACTGGTGACTGATGCAAGAGATTTTCCATAAAGGAATCTGGAGACATGACTTAGCAATAGTAGATAGACACAGCTGAAACAACTGGTGACTATTGCGAAAGAGATTCTACAAAGAGAATCTTTAAAAAGAGTGACACTAGCGATAGTAGGTAGACGTAGTGAGGACCACTGGTGACTGTCGTGAAGGAGATTCTATAACGAGAATCTCAAAAATAGTGACACTAAGGGGGAATGCCCCTGAGCTATGACAAGACTCAATCCATTGATACATGAGCGAGAAAGGCAGGAAAACGAAAGCATGAAAGTGACTGTACATAATAGCTAGAAGATGCACTGCAAGATGGAGCATTAGGAACAAGAGGCACCTATTTACCAGGTTTTTACCTTCTTGGCAAGATTTTTCTTTTTTTTTGCTACCATGATGCCTATTTCCAGGTTTTTCACCAATGGCACTTTGTTTGTTTTTTTCAATTTTTTTGTATTTTTCTCTTTTTTTAATTTTTTGGTGTAACGAAGGTGCCTATTGCTAGGTTTTCACCAGGGTAACAATTTTTTTCAAGACTTTTTCTAATTTTTAGATTTTTTTTAGGACATATAGATATGTACAAAGAGCTTGCTGAGATTAAATCAACTGTAAAACCTCTTCAGGTGGAGAGTGTTGATAGGCTCTTTAAGCACTTCTCCTTCGGTTGTGGAAAGCTGATAAGCACCAGATCCATATACTGTAGTAATGATGTACGAACCTAACTAGTTTGGTTCAAACTTTCCTTTTTGCATTCATTGTTGTTGATTCTTTAGGTTCTCTCTCAAGACGAGATCACCCAGCTGGAAGTCACGTGGCTTGATTCTCCTATTGTAGCTTCATGCCATTCTTTGTTGATATGCTCGTAGATGATCACATGCCACTTGTCATCATTCATCTAGTAACAGAAGCTCTTGAAGTTGAGCTATCCTGTAGTCATCATCAGTGATAAGGGCTTTCATGGAGATTCTCAAGGTAAGAATCTCGACTTCTATTGGAAGCACAAAATCCACCCCATACACCAATGCAAAAGGAGTTGTGCCCATTGGAGTTCTAATGCTTGTCCTATATGCCCACAGGGCTGGGTTGATCTGGAGATGCCAGTCTCTCCCTGACTTACTGACTGTGTGATGAAGAATTTTGAGGATCACCTTATTGGATGCCTCAGCTTGACCATTACCCTGGGGGTAATAAATGGAAGACCAATGTTGTGTGATCTTGAATTTCTTGCACAGTTCCTTCAGGTCTTTATTCTTGAACTGTCCTCCATTATCAGTAATGATTGAGGATGTTATACCATATCTACAGATGATGTAGTTTGTGATAAAAAGCGCTACAATTTTTCCATTAGCAATTGTGAGAGGGACTGCCTTTGCCCATTTTGTGAAATAATCTGTAGCCATGATAATGAAATTGTGTCCATTGGAAGAGGTTGGGTGAATCTGCCCCACCAAGTCGAAGGCCCATTGTTGAAATGGCCATGTTGTAGTAGAGGGAATTAGCTCTCTGGCTGGAGCATGAATGAGATTCCCATGTAGCTGAAACTGCTTGTAGGACCTAGCATACTTAACAGCTTCTTGCTCCATTTTAGGCCAGTAGTAACCAACACGAAGGAGTTTGTGAGCTATTGTTAGGCTATTGGAATGAGATTCGCAAATGCCTTCATGAACGTCAATTAGTGCATGTTTGGACTCATCGAGTTCTAAACACCTAAGGAGTGTTTCGTTGAGAGCTCTCCTATACAAATCGTCAGCAATAATGACATAATGTGAAGCATTACGGATTAGGTAACATTTCTCATTCTGGGTCAGGCCTTCCAGAATGGTTTGATTACGAAGGTAGGAATAGATGTGATGGTAGTGGGATGATTGTTGTCCTATAATAGAATAGATCATCCTGGAATCAGGTGTGTCATATGCTGGGTAGTGTAATGCTTCCACCAAGAACTCGTGTTGGAGATCATTTTCTGGCATTTGTAGCAGGGATACCAGAGTGGCTATGGCATCAACTGCTTTATTATCGGTGCGTAGAACTTGTTGGAAGGTGATGTGTGCAAAATACTTTGTCAAGTCATCAACCATACATTTGTAAGGAATTAGTTTCTCATCCTTTGTTTGATACACATCATTTACTTGGTTGATAACAAGCTGAGAGTCACCGAAGATGTCCAACTGATCTACTCTCCATTTAGCTGCAATTTTCATACCATTGATCAAAGCTTCATATTTAGCAATGTTATTGGTACAAGGAAACACAATCTTGTACGCTTTGGGAAATGAATATCTTTGTGGTGTAATGAAGAGTAATCCAACACCCGATCCTTGTTGTGTGAAGGACCCATCGAAGAACATAACCCATGTATGGTGAGTGAGTGTTAGAATTGACTCATCTAGGATATCAATGTTTATTGGTAGAAGACTCTATATGGGTGCCTCGACTAGCTAGTCTGCAATTGCCTGCCCCTTTATAGCTTTGCGTTCAACATATTGGATGTCAAACTCACTTAGTATCATGACCCATTTAGCCAATCTTCCTGTGAGAGCTGCCTTACTGAGCAAGTACTTTAATGAGTCTATTTTAGCCACAAGCCATGTAGTGTGGGCAAGCATGTAGTATCTCAACTTATGGGAAGCAAAGACAACTGCCAAGCAAGCTTTCTCAATAATACTGTAGTTTTTCTCATAAGAGACCAATGTTTGGCTCAAGTAATAAATGACTCTTTCTTTGTTGTCATTGTCTTCCTGAGCCAACAAGATTCCCAAAGATGTTTCAGTGGCTAAAATGCATAAAAGAAACGGCTTCCCATGCATAGGAGGCATCAGGATTGGTGGATTGACAAGATATTATTTGATCTATATTAAGCTTTGCTCACAATCCTGGCTCCAATTGAATTTCACACCCTTATGTAAGGTCTTTGTGAAAGGTTGTGATTTATCCGCCAATTGTGAAATAAACCTGCAAATAGATTGAAGCCTTCCATGTAGTCCTCTCATCTGACTGATGTTCCGAGGTGGTGGCATGTCCATTATTGCTTGTACTTTTTTTGGATCTACTTCAATTCATTTTGCAGAAACAATATATCCTAACAATTTTCCTAATGTGACACCAAATGCGCATTTCTTAGAATTGAGCCGAAGACTGAATTTTTCCATACGATCTAGGATGGGACCCAAATCTTGTAGATGAGTATTGCATTTAGCGCTTTTGACCAAGATATCATCAATTTAGTCCTCCATGGTTCTATGCATCATGTCATGAAAAATTGTAGTAACAGCTCGTTGATATGTAAGACCAGCATTCTTTAAACCAAATGGCATCACATTCCAACAAAAGGTTCCCCATGCACATGTGAAAGCCATTTTCTCTTGATCTTCTGGCGTAATTTTTATCTGATTGTATCCAGAAAAACCATCCATAAGTGAGTACATCTCATAGCCAGCCGTCATGTCTATGATCATATCAATATTAGGGAGCAAAAAGTCATCTTTAGGACATGCCAAGTTAAGATCACGGAAGTCTGTACAAACCTTGATAGATTTATTGTGTTTGGAAAGAGGAACAATATTGGATATCCATTCGGCATAATCAATTGTACGAATGAAACCAACCTTTAGAAGTTTCTCCAATTCTTCTTTGACGAGCAATGCAACATGAGGGTGCATTTTCTGAAGCTTCTATTTAACCGGTTTGATGCTTGGTGCTATGGACAAGTGATGCATGATAAGATCAGGATCCAATCCTAGCATGTCAGAATATGTCCAGGCAAAATTTATTTTCTTTTCCTTGAAAAAGGCAATGAATTGTTCATTTTCTTCAGGTGACAATGACTAAGCCAGATGTATCACATGAGGATGTTCTTCTGTGCCCAGGTTAATTGGCTGCGTTGGCTCTATTAACACTGATGATCTCTCCTGAAAGTGACTGGGAAGGACATCAAATATCTCATCCGCGAATGCCTCAGAGAGGTTTTCACCCTTGGATATGTCTTTTGTTTTTACTTTTTTGGAATCTGACACTGCCACAATGTGGTTTTCACCATCAGACCTCTTGCATTTTTTCTTTTTAATTATGTGACTAAGATATTTGATGTCAGCCTCAATCATGTTGATACTCTACTCATTGGTGGAAGACATTACAAGTTTGATAGCATTTAGGTAATAGGCAAGAGCATAGTCATTTTGGAACATGGGGACTTCGTTAGATGCATTGGGGTTCTAGTCTATAAGCTCGGGATGTGCAAGTGAGAGAGTAGTGGCTAGTTCAATTGTGTTCACAGTATAGTCATTAAGTGCGTGGACCAGAAATTCAAGACCTACGGTGACCTCATCCACAGGTGTATTCAAATGGCTCAGAGCACGAACGTTAGTAATTGACAACTCTAGGACACTAGTTGGATTAGACCCCCATGACCTAACCCTAGATGTTTCACCCACTTCAATTCAATTTTCATAGACATGCACTTGGTCAATGTCTTTATCAATAGTCGCTTTTGAAAGATTGTCAAACTCATATTCATGTGAATCGATGCTACATGGTGAGAGACTATAGAACTCCCCAACAGTGATAGGGACATAATCTCCTGCAGCCTCTGGATTCTTACACAAATACTCAATACAACATGACTAACTAGATTCTCCCTTTTCTGAATGATGTTTGAGTTGCTCAGTATTGTCCTCAGAAGAATCACTAGTATCCTCCATAATGCTAACATGTGGCACAAAGTCATCTGGCTCAACAAAGAATTTAGCAAGATCATAAGGAATAGGATGAGGGTAGGAATCCTCATCATCAAATTCTTCCTCTCGAGTACCTGACTCAGATTGTGAATCTTTTTCAGATAAACTTTCAGGTACGGGTATGAATTTATTGGATCCCAAATGGAAAGGGACCTTCTTAAACCCTAGGCTAGTTGTGTCATTGTTGCTTCGAGCTGTTGCTTTGATAGGATCTATTAGACCATTGTTATTGCACCCAATAGGGCCGATTCCCTTGTAACCAAAATGCTTCATAAGCTTAAGACCAGATCCATATTTCTTAGGATTGATTTCTCGAGCTTGTTTTGTTAGGTCCATTGGAGCTTCTTCTTTGTAAATTCATGTAGCAATGGCTCTATTTTCACTTTCATCTTCTAAGGGAACTGTAGAATTAACAAAAGAGCCATTAAACTTGGTCTGAGGTGTCAACACGAATGGCTTCTTTGCCTCTGAGGGTCTCCCAAAATGTCGAGGGGACTCTGGGAGAGACGTTAATGATAGCACTGGTTCCATGTGGTACTCTCCCACACCAATTTCTTTCAATTTAAATGACTGCTCAATTTGTTTCAGCTTATTTTTGTGACCATTAGTAGACTCATGGTTAGCAGGGATGAAAGAATCAACAACTTTGAGCATATTGCAGGTGTAGCTAGTAGTGGCAAGAATAGTAAATTCAAAACCATGAAATGGGAATTTAATGCATTGGTGGTACGTGGATGGAAAAATGCACATCTCATGTATCCATGGCCATCCCAACAGAATGTTGTAGGCTAAGGGAATGACAAGCACTTGATAGGTGACATCCCTTTCGATAGGACCGACACAAATTGGTAAAACCACAAGACCTAGTGACTTTCATTCCACTTCATCGTATGCTTTAATAGTAATCTTTTGTCGAGGATCAACAGAGTCCTTAGAATAATCCAATTGTCTAAGTAGAGCAGCAAAGGCCATATTTAGGTTAGTGCCATTGTCAATGAGTACCTGACGAACACGTGTCTGGTGGATCATAACCTCAATGTGTAGAGGTTGATTGTGTGGGTGATTTAGCGAGTTGTCATCCTCCTCGAAGAAGGTCATAAGATGAGGTGAGGTAAAGTGACCTACCATGGATTGAAATCACTCAAGATCAAGATCTTGAGGAACGTTTGCCTCAGTGAGGACTTTGTCCAAAATTTTCCTGTGAGCAGGCAAGATTTTAAGCAGCTAAAAGATGGAAATCTGAGCATTAGTTCATTTCAACTGATCGAGAACACTATAACTGGTTGCAGTTAAGTGCGTTCTGTGTTTTGCACCTTTACTGGATGGACCAACAAGGGCTTTGTCTTTGTGTTGTTCAAGATTTGAAGTAGGAGGTGCAGGGCCTTTGAGCACCAACTTTGCATGAGAGCGAGTAATAGCATTAGCACAGTGTTGCGAAGATGCATTATCCATGTTATTGGAAGTAGGGCCTCTCAAGACAAATGGTGTCTTGGGTTTGTCATTATCTTGCTTGCCCTTTATGGTAATAACATCACAATATTCAGAATCTACAAGTTCAACCATATGAATAACATTGTCATCATTGGAATATGTATAGTTGACCTTATTGTAGGGTTTTGGTTTTGAAGTCTCTCCTTTTTCATAAGCTGGGAAAGGCTCTTTGAATGCCTTGTGGTTTGAGTTTTTGTTATGTCCATCTACCACAAGTTCACCAGCATCAATCATGTCCTAGACTTTATGATGCAAATTTATACAGTTGCTAGTTTTGTGTCCCTTGTTTTGGTGATACTCACAAAATGAGGTCTCATTCCACCATGGTGGACGTGGTTGTGGATCATAGGGATGAGGGTTATCCATTGGTGAGATAAGCTTGTGTTGTAGCAATGTTTTGTAAACCACATCCAAAGGTTCTCCCAAAGGCATATACTCTCGCTTGGGTTGTGTTATCCATGAGTTTCTTAGTTTATTCCAAGACATCTTGTTGTCAGAGGGAGGCTTCTCAACATTTTTGGCCACTTTGAGCCAATCCGTGAGATTAAATGCTACTTTAGCAGGTTTGGGTGTGACATTGTCAACAACCCCATCATATACAATTTCTCGGTTCTTGTTGACATGTTTGGTTTTATCCCAATTGGAAGTGGAACCTTGTTTTGTGTCTCTCTGAAGAGTGAGCTCACCTTTCTTGACCATAAATTCTTCAATACAGATAGCCTGTGTAATCATGTCTTCAAAGGTATGTGGACCTTGTAGTTGGACTCTATACCCAAAATCAGGTAAGAGGTTATAAGTGAAAATGTCAAGCTTTTCCATTTCTGGGATTTTACGGGAATACTTAGTGTATAGTTGTCTCCACCGTTGGAGGAAAGTGAGAAAAGGCTCACCAACCTTCTATTTAAGGTTGCATAGATCTCAAATATTTATAGGATGTTGAATGTTATGAGAATATTGCTGAACAAATGAATTGGCAATTTCATCAAACATCTTGATACCAGGAGGTAAATGTGAGAACCACTCCAAAGCCTAACCACCTAGGCTTCTAGGGAATAAATGCATGAGGTATGTTTGATTGTGTATAAACTCCATAGACAAAGCACCAAATTCCCACAAGTGATCTTGGGGATTAGTAGTACCAAAGTACTTGTCATATTTGGGTAGTTCTACGCCTCATGGGAAAGGCGGCATGTTTATGCTTTTGTCAAATGGAAATGAACAAAGAGCATCCAATGTGTATGTCTTTGTGGGTTTCTCCTTCTCATGCATCATCTGAGCCAACTGGACTTGCATAATTTTCAATTGTTTTTAGAGTTTGGAGGTCTCAATTTCTTCTTCAGTTTTGACAATGGTTTCTACATTGAAATGAGAAGGTAACTTTGCTCCCTCTTGGGCAAGTTTGAGAAATTATTTTTCTTTCTCTTCGTTGATTAGGATTCCCATGACCTTCTAATTTTTTTTTTCTCTTCGAAATTTTGCTATGTGTTCAGGAAGGATTTCCACCTCTTCCTATTCCTCATTAGTGTCATATTCTTTCTCTTTCTCTTTGTCATCCCTAGGTGGTTCTTGATATCGACTATGACTACCATGTTCAGGTTCACGATTAGTCATTATAAGAACATGTTTAGTTTTAGTGTTTTGTGTTTCAAAAGGATCTCTGGAGAATGGATCATACATTGTGTTTAGGAATGCAGGACCTCTACCTGTCTCAGTATCCTCTTGGTAAAAAGGATTCCTAATTTGTTGCAAATTGGAAAATGTTTGTTGAACTTGAGATGACCTGGCAGGTGAGGAAGATCGTGAAGATGCCTCACTAGCCAAACTGGATACAGATTGCGTAGTGAAAGGTAAGCTACCTCTACCGTGATTACAACCCCTAGCACGACCACATCTAAGATTATCAGGATAAAACATGTTGCCGCTTCTGGTTGTGACAGTCATAGACAAGGACAAGAAGCTAGAACCTAGACAAGGACTACCCTAAGACTGAGTCTCAAAAAGGACAAGATAATAGGAAGAATGTTGTTCACTAAGGCACAAATGGTCTGATTTAAAGGCTAGAATAGCCAGAGATTATGACCACTGTGACACAAAGTATGACAAGCATTAAGACAAAGAACAAAAAAATTACTTATGAGATGAGACTAGTCAAGGCGTAAGACACAAGTCTTCAGCTAAGCGAAGTTTTGCTATTTCAGGACTGTTTGCAAATAAAGAGCAATAAAAAAATGTAGAAAAGGATAGCGTATAGGTCGTAGATAGATAAAACAAACCCAAATTGGTAATGCTGATACAAAGTCTCATGTGAAAAACCTTTACGGGTCGTGCGAAGAAGTTTTACAAGCCATGTGAAGAAGTTTCTATCTCACGTGAAGGTCAATGACAACAGTTTAATTTTGCACAAAGAAGTTCGCAGGATCGCGCGAAGATGCACAACAACAATTTAATTTCGCGCGAGAAGAAAATGATTTCGTGCGAGACCAAAATGATTTCACGCGAGAAGGTAGACCAATTTTACAACAACAACTAATTTTGACAAATTTTTTTGATTGTTTCAGTAACCAGGCAGATAAATAGGCACGTAGAACAGCAAGTAAGTGATTTCAAGCATGTCTGAAAATAATGAGCAAGGGCAAAAGAAACCTTGTGCATGAACAATCAAGTGACTTAGTTTGTGCTAATCCCTAGGAGAGCTATTTGTGTATGTTTTCAAAAGGTTTTGCAATCATGCATACATCCCTAGAAAATAAAAGTTGGCCTCTCTAAGGTTTTTAGTAATGATTTGACTCTACAACTTTTATGACTCACAGGGGTGACCTCCAATCCCAGCGCACTGAGGTTTTGACACAGTCCGAGAACTTAATCTTCAAGAGCTGCTAGGGAGATCTGACAACCCACAATGAACCACACCCGTGGAGATTTCTTCCACAAGGACATTTATATAGCGGTTGTCACTACCACGTAAAAAATGGCTATTACCGCTCGAAGTTCTGTCAACATAGTTTTCCCTGAAGAGGGATTGTCTGCTATGATTAACCCTCTCTAAAGGTGACCGAATCACAATAGTGTACCACAAGGGGACTTAGCTTCTAGATTCAAGGTTTTGACACCTTTTCACTTTTAGCCCAATCAAAACAGACAGATTAATCCGACACACTAAACTAAGAGCATCTCTTAAAGATCTATGATATCAACTCCCAGTGATCTATCAACCTCTTCGAAGAAAGGATGCCTTAATCAACAAGTTGAAGATTCATCTATCTGCGAGATGCTCAAAGTATCCTCCCCACCTACAAGGAATCCATCTTAGAGAGGAGTTTCACTAGGAACCCACTCCCTCAAGATCCACGAATAGTGTTCATGGGGGCTTAATTACTATGTGTGTACAGATGTTAATTCCTGAAAGCAAATCTATCCAAAATTAGTCAAAGAGCACAAGGTGGTACATTTAACACTTTAACTAATGCGAGGTGAGTCCAAAGATGTGGAACATTTAACCCCTCAGACAAGCCAAAATGAGTCCACAACTTAGAAACTAGTGAGTTCTAGAAAGCACAAAAGGGTTGCCTAGTGGAGCCTTTAACACTTCTATCCTGTAGACCCCTCCCCTTTAACGTGGTGTTGATCTTGCAACCACAGGGTGGAATGAGGGGCTGGTGGATTAGCGAGTCCAATAACCCAAGATAGCTAATTAGATCTATCACTAATAACTAAGCCTACTAGATGAAACTAATAGAGATCACAACCTGGTATCAAATTATGCATGTGTTGTAAAATGAGAACATGGAAGGAAATACACACAAGCTTGACACAAGAGATGTTCGTTTTAGCTCCAAATGAGATGTTATCAGTCAAAGAGAATTACCTGGTAATCCTCGCAATGCGCTTAGTATATGTTTTACTTGTTTTTAGCAACTTTATCACGCTTTTCCAATTGTCCCGCAAATCGCTCTTATGCTGCAAAAAAATAAAAAAAATGGAAATAAAGATGCTTAAGAGAAAACATGTTAGTGAAAACTGAAGCTTAACTATGGGAAAATAAAATTTAACTTTTTTTGTTCATTTTTATACCCATAAAAAAGCTTAGAAAATCCTAAAACCTGTGAAAACATCAAAAGTCAAAATTTGTTTTATACTCTTTTTTTCTTTTCTTTTCTTTTGTAGTTTAAAAATATGTAAACAATGGTTAAGCTGCAAGAAATCTAGAGAAACAGAAACAAAAACATATCAGATAAGCTGAAGATCGAAAATGCTCAAAAACCAAGCTACTGTTAGAGGATCTCGCGCGAAATCTCTGACAGAGCCACACAAAATTGTTTCAGGCTCGCGCGAGATTCTGTTACTGCATGCACGAAATCTTGCACAGTGTCATGCGAAGAAACAGGTTTTGTGCGAAATTATTTCAGGCTTGCGCGAAATTATTTTACAGCCTGTGTGAAGAAAATAAGTGCCACACACAGTTTCGTGTGCTCTTTACTTTCTCGTGCAATACAAAAAGAATCTTCGCCCAAAGATTTTGGATCCTCGCACGAAAATGAATAGTCTCGGGCGAAGATTCCAAAATCTTTATGAAACTATATGGACAGAGAACACGAAAATGATTAAAAAAATGTAAAAAGAGGCCAAAAAAATTGATTTTTTCTGCCCCACGGTGGGCGCCAGAAATGTATGTGTGAATATGTGGCCTCTGCTAACACACACACTTCAACACGGTCTTTGTATGCGGATTCATCTCGAAATGAACATTGGATTGTTCATCTGAAAATCA
Source organism: Cupressus sempervirens (assembly GCA_028749045.1). Classification (NCBI taxonomy): domain Eukaryota; kingdom Viridiplantae; phylum Streptophyta; class Pinopsida; order Cupressales; family Cupressaceae; genus Cupressus; species Cupressus sempervirens. The sequence continues at coordinate 405,523,117 of CM053790.1, forward strand.
GCCGGCAAGACGACCTGTTGCCTTCTATCTAAAGGGAATTGCTTGTTAGATATCCTTAGATTTGAGATGTTAAGCAACCAAACCCTCTAAGAATGAAGGATTTGAAAGAAAATGAGACTAATCTATATGAGAATGCAGATTAATCTAGAATGGAGTATGCACGTTCAATCTAAGAACATGTAAAAGAAAGCTATGCTAAAATGTATGCATATTAAATCTATATGAGAATTAAACTAGAAAATGAATATGAAAGTAGGGAGCTCAAATGAATGCACAATCTAGCAGCAATTCAATGCAAATTCTCATTCAACCTCTCCTAAAATGAAGAGATGAGGGTCTCTTAAATAGACTTTCCTGGAATCCATCAACGGTTGAGATTGATTTCAATCAACGGTCAGGATTAAAGGTGAAGTTCAGTCATAAAGGAAGATTCCCAAATTAAATGGAGTTAACTGATTTAATTTGAGTAGAAAATGGAGTTAACTGATTTAACTCATTTTTGATCAATAGTGAACTGGAAATTTCCTTTTTTGAACTGAAGAGAGATTTTGGTGAAACATTTAATTTAATAAAATGAGATATGCTCTCATAATTACCTTTTCTATTTAATTAAATAATCTTTTAATTAATTAGAGACACTTTTCTTATTTAATTAAATAACTTCATTTAATTAATTAGGAATGGCTTCCCATTTAATTAAATAACTTTGTTTAATTAATTAGAAGTAAGTACTCCATTTAATTAAATAATTTTGTTTAATTGCTTAGAAATACCTTTCCAATTTAATTAAATAATTACATTTAATTAATCAAGATAGGCGTATTTATTAAATTAAATAAATTTAATTCCATAGTACATTAGCCTTATGATATAATATAATTTAATTAAAGTATAAATACTTAGTAATTAAGTTAAATATTAATCAATAGGTTTAATGTGACTAATATGAGTAAATACTATAGGAATTAAATAATAAGCATGATGAATGCAGATTAGGGTTTTCTGCATCTGACAATTAAGTCAAGTAGCGAGTAGTAGAAAAAGAATTTTCCTAATGGAATAGGACTTTAGGATTGATCATAAATAGACTAGAATTGGTTGAGATGGCAATGAGCCATTTTTGGGGTATTACAAAAGTCACGAAAATCCAAAGTATCCCCAAGTTGGATCCAATGAGACCAATCTTGCAAGCTCCTATAGTGAGCATAACTATGTTTCCTCTTGGAGAGGATTTTGAATTTGCTCTCAAATTTTTTTTTTCAAAAAGTGAGAAGTGAGGAATAAAATTCGTTTTTGGATATTTATTCACTTTTTGAGTGAATAAAGGATTTGGGTAAACAACTAGCCACCTAGTTAAACTCTAAATCAACCCAAACAAAAATAGGCTATTCCAAGTAAATGGAATTCAACTACAACAAATCTATTAGGAATTAAATTAAATAAGATAAAGCCCAAAATTCTCTTAAACCAAAAATCATAGAATTTCTTAATAACTTTCATGACAATTATGAACCTCTAAATGTACAGACATGCTCATAGGTCTAATCACATAATGCAAATGATTCCAAATTTATTAAATCACTAGAAAGTTTAATTTAAAAAATTAAATAGGATATGTTGACTATACAAGGACGATATTAGTTAAATATGAATAGTTGAATCACTAACTTCACATGCCACTGTCAGGGATATAAATCATGCACACTAAACCACCTGATTAAGTGAAATTGCATATAATAATATAGCCAAAGAAATAAATGCATTGAATCACATTAAATAACCATTTATTTAATCACATTAAAAGCATTTATTTAAATAACCTATTTTTCATAAATTATTAAAATGAAAAAGGTAAATATCCGTAGCACATAGCCAATGAATCCAACATTAAAAATTCATTTATACTTATTTAAGAATTTAATAATAGTTGTTAAACAACATTTAAAAAGGCACTTAAAATACATAAGTTAATGTGGTCAAATGCATGACTAACAATTGCTACAAGAACCTAGTCGAGTGTAGTAGGATAATAATACACAGTGCAATCTTTACACAAATCTCGAGGTAATCACGTAACAACATCATGATACCACATCAATCCTAGTAACCACTGGCACAAACCTTAGTGAAACCATCTAACACCTCATAATCTCATAAATAAGCCATAATCATAATCAAAGCAATTGATAAAATAACATAAATCTAATCACCTCAAGGGTGTAGACCACTCATAGTCCCAATCACACTCTCTTCACAAAGAAAGATCAACAAGGTTGCATCCATCAGGATGACTTTCAGATTTCAAATGGGAGAGGCACTGTAGTGCTTGTATTTCCTTTATTTTGTGTGTGGCATTATACTAGTTGTTAATTTTTGTAGGCACATAAAACCTACAATTAGAATCTTTTGGTGGTAGGAAAGTATGCTCTTCACCCTTGTGGTGAATTAGAAATCTTGACCCACCCTTAGATTTTCAAAGTAATTAGTGGGATAATTGAGCTTCTTGGTATGTTTGGGAAAAATTATTGGAATAGGATAGTATGCTCTTCACCCTTGTGGTGAATCAAAATTATTGCCCTCCAAAATTGGATCTATTTTGTGTAGTCTAAAATCCTTTAGAGGGCCTACTCTTGAGCAATCAAGAGGAACAACCCAAGTGGGGAAAATAAAACCTAGCTATTCTGACCCACTATAAACTCAAGGCTATCAAGGATAGAAAACCTTGGTAGAAATAGTATTTTTCTTTTCTTAGTGTGAGTACTTGTGGGATAGCGACCATGAGGAAAATTCTAGGCAAGCTTGCTTAAGGTACTCTTATGGTCAAAAGGTCCATTACTTGTCATAAGGTAAGGTGTCCCATATTGGGAGAAAGGGGAGTGCTATGAATGGAAGCCCTTTCTAAAACCATAGGCTAGAAGCTACCTTATTTTATTGCTCAAGATCTTGGTGTAAGGACTGACCCTAGTGATTACCTGGATCACCCCAAGATTTTACACTCACCATTTGTGTCCCCTTGGTTATGCTAATGGCATCTCTATGACAAGTCAATGTCTCATGTGGGAAACCACTTGCTATGAGGCAAAGGGGAATTAAGCATGGAGTAATTTGTTGAGAAATGAACTGTGACTCTTAAGTAGATCTTTCTTGGCATATGTATTTGAATATGAACAGACCCGTGTAAACATTCTTGCAAATCAAACATCTTGTTAGCACTCATAACAATTTTCTTTGATATACCAATTATGTGTTGAGAAGTTTTATTTGTCCCTTATCCAATTATTTGAGATATGTTAATTACCTTTACTATTTTCAAATCATGATGTTCTCTATTATAAATTGAGGTCCTATACTGTCTGCATCACATTTTGGTCTAAAAACATTCAAAAAATCAACCTAAAACATAGGATTTTCAAGCTTCAAACTATCTTTTTCATAGTTCATTGGCCCTTTATCGTATGGGATTTTAATAAATATCATATGATAATTCATACTTGAGAAATTATCATCTTCCTATTGTAAAGTGTATCACCTGATAGTAGTGAAGTCTGTCACACTCTTTAGGGGAAACTATCATCTGAAATAAAAGTACAACCCAACTCTTGTAAAGTCTATTTTACTATACATTCTTTTGTCTTAATATTTCATACTCTAAGAAATATCACCCAATTTTTGTTGCTTTCATAACAAAGTAAAAATTGTGTCTTAGCTAATTTAGGGGTGTCACTTCATCCTACCCAAATCCGGTTTAAAATCTTCATGTTAGGTACTTTTCTAAGTTGAGAAGATAGGTTTAGTTCTTCAGGTGCAATCTCAAAATGTTACTAATGGTCACTTGTCAAAATTTGGTTACCTTTCTGTGCTAGCTACTTGTTATAAAGTTTCTTTCTCACTCTCTTGGCTCAAGTCATTAGTGCTATAAGTTCTTGATCACTCTTGATAAGACATTTACTTATTCCTATCTCTAACAAGTGATCATTCTTGACCTTATGAGGTTCAAATCTAAAACACTCTACCTCATCTTATTAGATAAAGACATACCCTTACATGTCAATCATGGCTAGGTTCCAAGTTGGTAAAGGGAGTCATCCTTATTTCACCTTTGAACAATTTAAAACTCCAATTAGGTGTCCCCATGGACAACCTTGTGTAGAGAAACCTACCTTTGATCATCTGTAAGAGGTTAACACCTGGCATAACCTGCTCTATAGCTTTGAAAATCCATTTGATACACCCTTTAATACACCTAGGACTAAAGATAACATATCACTCACAATGAATCCAAAAAAGAGGAAATGTCACTTAGAAGAACAAGCAGGCCTAGATGCCATATGTATGGCTAATAGAGAAAGATTTTATCATCAAGCTAAGGTTGAAACTCATGCTCATTCTCATAATGTTGAAAGTAGAAATAATGATCATAGCAATCCCTTTGATAAAATTCCTCTTGGTAGAAATAATGGAAATACTGCACCTTTTAGAACTCCTATAATAAATGTCAAAGGATGCCCATCACCACCTAGAAACTCATAGTCACACCACAAAAGTCAAAGCAATGACAAGGTCACTAGCAAATATCTCATGAGATTTCAACAAGATGAAGTCACCCAAAGGCTAATAGTAAAAACCTTGGAACAAAATGGGGACCAATACTTACAATACATGGCAGATAAAGGATGGAAACTCCCACATAATTTTGATGGGAAAATAATCATCCAAAGATGAGAACCTACTAAAGCTAAGATCTTGAGGGAGGATATATGAGAACTCAAAAATCAACTCACACAACTACAAGTTTCTAAAGAGCAACTGAAGACCTCCTTTGTTGAATTAATATGTGCTCTTCCTTTTTATAGGAGTCTTTACATGATTTGGTTTCCTAGAGATGTAGAGGTTCCAAAATATAATAAATATGATGGAAATGGTGATCCTCACAACCATGTAAGGCATTTCTATGCTCTTATTATGGACTTCATGCATGAAGACACTTACCTTATGAGGCTATTTCCTAGGAGCTTGAGGGGTCAAGCCATGGAATGGTTCACTAAATTGTCACCCCCTCTCAACATATTTGAGAAACTCACAAAATGCATTATCTAGCAGTATTCTTATAAAATTAAACATCCCATTAGTATGTTGTATTTGTGTAATATTAAAGAGAAACAAGGTGAACCCTTTACAATGTGCCTCCAATGATGGAGATCCCTACACTCTAGGTAACCTCGAAAAATTTCTAAGACTGAGAAGATTGACATTTTTTCAATACACTTGTACTTGAACTCTACTTTGATCTTAGGAAACAACTATTCAAATCCTTTAATGATATGGTTGAATGTGCATACCACATTGAGGATGTTTCTGTTAGAAAGGTAACATTGTCTTGAATAAAGACAAAAATGGCAATGAGAATGGAGAAGACAAAAAAACCTTGGAATAAGAACAAATATGTTGTCAATGATGGAGTAGTGTATGCTCCTAAGACAAAGGAGTCATCCTTTAACCTTTCCAATGCTATCTATGTTTTAAAAAAACAAGAGACTTCAAAGTCTCAAACATTTGATAAAACTAAAAAATATTCTAAAACAAAGCATGTTTACACACCTATAGTAGATTCTTATGAAGTGATCTTGACGACCTTGCTTGCAAATATACTTGTCATGCTTCTAGACAACTCCTAGCCCTATGACCCACCCGTCAGACCTCCTTGGTGGAGGGAGCATCATTTATGCAATTATCAATGAGAAAAGGGCATAACATTGAAAATTTCTCTAAACTCAAAGATGTTATCCAAGACCTCATTGATGGGGGCAAATTTGTAATAGATGGCTTAGTCAAAAATTTTGATCACAAAGCCTTCAAAAAACCATTACCTAAATATGAAAAAGGGAATCATCCAAGGATAACAAGAAAAACCATGATGCAAAGATCAACTATACATACACTAATGTTGACAATGTCATAAACATGCTCAAACGTATTGAACATATTTTCATGATGGGTCCTAAATTTGACAAGGAACCCAACTATGAAAAATGATGAAAGACCTAAGGTAGTCGTATAAACATGCGATGCTCAACAAAACCATAGGTATGCTAGGTGTAAGGTAGTTACTAGGGTGGTAGAACCTTCCTCTTTGCATGGTGAGACATTAAACATTGTCACTAGGGGGAAATCCAAGTTTGTACTCAAAATTGCCAATGATACCAAGAATTCTTCATTGTACAAACAAGAATCTACCCCTGTTATCTCCATCTATGATCTTTTTAGTAAATTGTAAAGAATCCCTCTTTGAGTTGCTCAAACTATCTCCTTTGTACAAGGAAATTCTCAAAAAATCTCTATACACAACCAATGTTCCCACAGATATTGACATTGAGCGATTCCAAGCTATGGTGAACCATATTTCTTCACCACATTACCTTACATTTTGTAAAGAATATGACAAGTCACTCATTCATCCCCACAACCTCTCTCTACACATATAAGTTCAAATCTTTTGTACTCACATCTGTCAATTCTTGATAGACAATGGTGTTAAGTTAAACATCATATCCTTCAATATTATTCAACAGCTCTAGGAATGTTTGAATTTTATATCAACCCTAGGTGTAAGATCACCATCAAAGCCTATGACGAGGTTAAACAACCTTCTAAAGTTTGCATTGTGTTGCTGATCTATGTGGGTTCTAGTGAAAAAGATGTGGTCTTCAAAGTTTTGGACATCCTGTTGGCATATAATTTGTTGCTAGGAAGACCATGGATCCATGACATGCAAGATGTATCATCAATGTATCAAGTTACCTTTCAATGGTACCAAATTTTTTATTCCAAGGGACAACTCAATGTCTATCGACACACTATCTCTAGCTGACATGTTAGTTCCCCACAATTGCTCTTCAAATGAGCTCAAATTGTCTCTTAAAGAGTTTGAACAAAAATTGAAAATGATGAGTCTTGGTATGGGTTAATACACTCTAGGATCTATTGTTTCTTTACCAGTTTCTCTTAGATATTATGGGAAACCTTCTAAATAACTAAAGCCCTCAACTTCTTCTATGACCATCTTTAGAACCTTTTTCTAGTCCTCTATTATCTTAGAAGTAGAAAAAGAAGAGACAACTATAAGAGATTGGATCTGTAAAATTGGAGGAAGATGTGGAAGAGGTTACTATCACTACTCCTATTTCTCTAAGAGCTATGGAAAGTGCTACAAGTTTCTAAAAAATATGGGTTATCATGTCCAAGGGTCCTTAACTAGTGACAAGAAATCTCTCATAGAACCCTTAAGTCATATTGAGGGTCACAAGAAAAGAGATAATTTTGGCCTAGGATTTGGGCTAGAGGTTGGATTGCCCAAGTTTGATAGAAGGGCTCCCATGTTTAGTGACTCAAAGGATGATGAGCCACCCTTTGTTACTACTATTCGACAACAAGAGGAATTCATGCCTCCTACTTCTCACCTTCGGGGAGAAGAATCCATGGTCACTCAGAATGATGTTGAGGCTTCTACCTCTAGATAACACAAACCTAATAAATCTAACCATGAAGATCCTAATAGAGGAAGGATAAGGGAGAACATTGTTTGCTTGATAACTCATAACTAAAGCACAAAATTCTAGTCAATATGAATAAGAATCCCTTTTAGATGCATCTTGTGAGTTAGGATTGGATGTTGTTCATGCCTATTCTACCCATCCAAATGTAGTTGATTGGTCTAGTTTAGGGTCTGATGAGTTTGGTTCAAAAATTGCTCTAGTGAATCATGTTGGTCCCTCAAAGGCTATTCCTAATTTGAATTCTTTTGGGGATTTCTCTATGGGTTTGACCTTTCATTTCACCAAATATGACTCCTTCCACATAAAAAACCTTGAAGCCTCCATGTCTCTCTCATCACTTCACTATGATCCCATAGATTGGTCTTCTTAACACAAAATACTAGAACTACTGTCTTTTAGAATGATTATGAGATTGCTTGCTACCTCAATGCCATTGAACCTATGATACCTTCCACCAGTGAACCCATAGTTAACATGATAGGAAAAAATAATATCAAAGACCTTAGTCATCAAATCAAAAGAAAAACAAAAAATAATCGTTCAGATGGCAAAAACCACTTGGTGGTAGTGTCTGAACCCCAAAAAAGTAAAAAAAAAGATGTATCTAAGGATGGAAACCTCTTTGAGGCACCTAAGGATGAGGTACTTGGTAGTCTTCCAAGATATTTTTAGGATAGATCTTCAATTCTTATTGAGTCTACATGGCCTATTAATCTGGGTATGGAAGAGTCCCCCAAAATCATTCATGTTGCTCAATCTCTATCGGCTAAAGAAAATGAGAGCTTCACTAAATTCTTCCATAAAAAGTAAATCAACTTTTCTTGGACCTATTTAGACATACTTGGCCTTGACATAGATTTAATCATACATCATTTGTCTATCTCTCCTATTGTCAAACTAGTCAAATAGAAGTTGAGAAAAATGCATCCACATGTGGCTCTCTTGGTCAAGGTAGAAATAGAAAAGCTCTTAAGTGAAAACTTCATTAGAGCTATTGATTATGAAGTGTAAATCTCCAACATTGTACATGTGTCCAAACATGATAAGTCCATTTATGTGTCACCAATTTTAGAGACTTAAACAAAGCATGCCCTAACAATTATTTCCCACTACCTAACATAGACATGATAGTGGATATGACCATGGGTTATGAAATGTACTCTTTAATGGATGGATTCTTAGGCTAAAATAAAATACAAATTACCCCTAGGGATCAAGATAAAATTGCCTTTACATGTGTATGGGGCACCTTTTGCTGTAATATCATGTCGTTTAGGCTAAAGAATGGAGGAGCCACCTATCTAAGAGCCATGACCACCATCTTCCATGATATGATGCACAAAATATGGAAGACTATATTGATGACACATTGGCCAAATCTAAAAATAGAGATACACATCTTGATAACCTAATTTTGATGTTGGACCGCATGGAGCATTTTTAGCTCAGGTTAAATCCTAAAAAGTGTACCTTTAATGTCACATCATGTAAATTACTAGGATACATCATATCTATTAATGGCATTGAAGTTGATCCTAAAAAGGTGAAAGCCATCATGGAAATGCCTCTTCCTAAAAATATCAGTCAATTAAGAATTCTTCAAGGATTTCTACAATCTATTAGGAGGTTCATATCTCAGTTGGTTGATAAAACTCAATCCTTCAATAATGATTTTCACAAAGGCTCCACATCTATTTTGAGTGAGGAATGTCATAAAATTTTATATCAAATAAAAGGGTATTTGGTTAAACCTCTAACATTGATGTCACCTATACCACAAAAACCTTTGATATTATACATCTCAACTAAAGATCCTTCCCTAGAAGTGCTATTTGTACAAAGTGATGACAATGGAAAAGAACGCTCTATTTACTACATTAGTCACACTCTAGTGGCTTATGATATGAACTACATTAATATTGAAAAGGCTTTCCTTGTAGTGGTATTTGTTGGAATAATGATACATTTGTCATTAGTTACAACACTTATTTGATTCTGAATGCTTACCGAGTTCATCACTCAGTTTACAGTTCATATCAAGCATTCGTTGGTTACCAAGTATGTTTAGCAGTGTTTACTGAGACAGGAAGGTAAACAAAGGTTTTAGTGTTTACCAAGTCAGAAAGGTAAAAAAAGGTTTTAGTGTTTATCGAGTCAGAAAGGTAAACGAAGCTTTTGGTGTTTACCGAGTCAAGAAGGTACATGAAGGTTTTAATGTTTACCGAGTTAGAAAGGTAAAACGAAGGATTTAGTGTTTACCGAGTCAGGAAGGCAAACGAAGGATTTAGTATTTACCGAGTCAGGAAGGTAAATGAAGGTTTCAGTGATTACCAAGACAGAATGGTAAAAGAAGTATTCAGTGCTTACCAAGTGAATCGAAGGAGTTAGTTTCTACCGAGTGACACAATGTTTACCGAGTCACCAGTGGTTACCAAGTTCCAAGCTACTCAGAGTGATTAGTATGGACCAAGCCCCTACCTCTACCAAGTGCATGACGATGCCATGTGATGTAGTGGATGCCGAGTGTCAGAAGGTCACCGAGTGAGTTTGAGGAACCTGAGTTTTCTACTATCTGGCCGACTCAGTAATGTTTTGTCCACTTGTGTTTGGCCGACCTTGTTGCTGTAAATATTGGATTGGTATATGTTTAATGTATTGTGCCATTTGCAATATAGAAAATGATGAAGAGTAACAGTCAAGAAAGAGTGAAGTAAAAATGTAATTGAGCGAATTGAAAAAGAATGAACAGCGAAGTATTCAACAAGGTTATCAAGGAGCAACAAAGATATATCCATCACATCAAGTGATCAGTACATAAGATCTAATCAGCAAACCAGTTGCAAGAAAATCCACTGCTTCATCCTAACAGGTGAATCAATTTTGTAAATCCTTTAACAGGGTAGACTTAACAGTCTTTTGTAAATCTCCTAACAGAGTGCATACTTCATTGTATGTTTGTAAATCCTCTAACAAGGTGGATCTAGCAGTCCTACTTGCTCCTAACAGGGCAGATCACCAGAAGTGATCACTGTAAGCCTTAACCAACCAACTTTATACTGCAGTATTGAAGTTTCGTGGGCATCATCCCCACCCCAGTTTTACTTTCAAATTGAAAGGTTTCTGGGTCACCAAATCAGTGTGTTAATCTTTTCATGCATACAGTAAAGTAGATGAATGAATGGTGAATTTGTTATTATGCTGAATTGGTTTAAATTTTAAAGTTTACTGATTCAACCCTCCCCTCTCAGTAACCTTGTTAGTCCTGAATATTTCCAACAGTATTTTCCTTCCAAAAGCTTAAACATTAAATGTTGGCTCACATGATACATCTCACTACAAAAATTGATCCCCTCAAGTATCTATTGAGTAAAGTTGCACTTACCAGACATCTTGCTAAATAGATGATGATCTCTCTAAATTTTATGTTTAGTATATTGAAAAAAAAGTCATTAAGGGACAAGCCATAGCCGATCAACTTGTTGATTTTCCATTGCAAGATACCACTCATATGTAGATTGAATTTATTGATGCTTCCATTATGTATATCACTAAAAGGACATGGAAGATATTCTTTGACACCTCTCACACTAAGAATGGGGCTGGTAGAGACATTTTTTTTGTCACACCTCATGGCTGCACTATCCCAAAATCTCTTGTTTCGATGCACTAACAATATAGAAGAATATGAGGCCTTAACAATTGGGATTAAAATGGCTCTTGAATGGAGAATCACAAAGTTGCACATCTATGGAGAATCCCATCTTGTTATTAACCAAGTTGATAATGATTATCAAACCAAAGATGAAAACTTGGTACCCTATAAGAAATTGATCAATTCTCTACGGAACTACTTTACATTTGTAACATTTCAACAAATTCCTAGAGCAAAAAATTGTTGAATATAATTGATTAATTGTGTACTGTCTTTGATGTTCCACAATATTTCATATCAATGCCAATCAATGTATGCCAAGCTCACTCAGGTGTTGATGACAATTTTCTATAGCTATTGAGCAATCTAGAGTTTACCTTGTTCAGAAGGTAGTCTCTACCGAGTTCACTTGGGCACCAAAGGAAAGTCTGTAGAAGATGAGTGTTAATTGAGCTCACTCAGTTAATGAAGGAAACGTTGGATGGAACCAATGTTAACTGATCTCACTTGATTACTAAAGGAACTTTTCAAGTATGTAGTGTTGACCGAGTTTCACTTGGTTAACATAGGAAAAATCATTTCTAAGTTAGTGTCTACTGAGTAGGGTTAGCTAACAAAGGATTTTCTTATTTTGGCATATTGAGTTCAATTGATTTATCTATTGCTTCTAGCTGACTGAGAAGATGAATACTAATTATTCTAAGTTGTATTTGAGCTGACTTGATAATATAAAAGATATAAATGAAAGGTCAAGTTGAGAATTTGAATAGATGAAAGTGTGAGAAGTTTATGTGTGATTTGATGATGCTAAAAGAGGAAGCAAATTAGAAGGTTAGTAGAATAACCTTGTGGAGCTAGAAAATGTATTCAATCAGGAAGGATCAAGTATACAAGCCAAAATTGAGATCTATAATCATATATTTAGTTGCATCCAAATTAGGTCATCTCATTATTACTCTCTAACTATTGTAGTAGTGATCTAAATATCTTAACAGAGTTGGCTTAACAACCATTTGTAAATCCTCTAACAAGGTGGTAGTTCTATTGAATTATTTAAAAACCTCTAACAAGGCCACTCCTAACAAGGTGATTAAATCATCTAACAAGGTCACACCTAACAGTGTGTTTTGTAACCTTTAAAGGGGTTGGCTCCTAACAAGGCTCACTTTAGAAGAGTGAAAATAGTAACTAGTTGCAATTGGTGATTTTCCCAAATTGGATTTCCACATTAAATCTTGGTGTCAAATGTGTTGATGCTATTTCTTTTCTATGCTTGCAACTAAGTTAAAGTAATGGTAATCACAGATAACATCTTAAGATTTGCATGTTAAGTAATTACCAAGTATTCTTAGTGTTTATCGAGTTACAACATTTCTTGTTTTCTGAGCATCAACAAAAATAAGTTTTGAAAAAAATATTTTGTACTGACATCTAAGGGATCTAAGATTTATTTTTGTAGTCACTAATTCACCCCTCCCCTCTCAATTACTCCTCTTATATTTCAAATAATAAGGTTGTTGATGTTATGGCCACCCTAGAATCTATTCTTCAATTGCAAGAATGTGAATCACACATTGAGTTCATGGTGGAAGATTTATGTCATCTCGCATATGAATCCTCCAAAAATCATGTGATATGCACTCTTATCAGTCATGACTCCATCATTTTCTACTACCTACATGATCAAATCATTCCTAAAAATCTCACTCATAACCAAAAATGTCAACACCTTCACTGTGCCTCACACTACAGCCTTGTCTCTGTTGACTTGTATAGGAAGGGTCTAGATGGAATGCTTCTTAGGTTTATAGAACTAGAAGAGTCCAAAAATTCATTGGCTGAAGTTTATGATGGAATTTATGGGGCACACTCTAATGGCCTTGCACTTGCTTGAAAACTACTTAGGGCAGGCCACTATTGTTCAATTGTGTAGGTTGACACTGTTAGATATGTGAAATCTTGTAGGAAATGTCAGCTACATGGTAACTTGGTTCATGCTCCTAGACATGAGCTTATATCTTTTATTACATATTGTCCTTTTAGAAAAATGCCTTTGATTTGGTGAGAAAGATTCATCTGAGTTTGTCTAGTAGCCACGAGTTTATCATTACAGTGATGGAATAATTCACAAAATGGGTTGAAGTCATACATTTATCTACCACTATAGGAAAGCATGTTGCCTTATTTATTCTCAACCACATTATTTTTCACTATGGCATCCCATCCTCCATCATTACTGATAATGGAGGATAATTAAAAAAAAAAGGATCTTAAACAACTCTGTAAGAAATTAAGATCAAACAATCTTGGTCCTTAATCTACTATCCCCAAGGGAATGACCAAGTTGAGGCCTCTAACAAGACACTTCTCAAGATCTTACACATAATAGTCCACAAATTAGGTAGAGATTGGCACCTGCAGATCAATTTGGAACTAAGGGCTTAGAGAACCACTATGCGTATGCCTATAAGGGCTACACCTTTTTCACCAATCTATGGTTCTAAGGCTATTTGACCCTTAAAATTCAAGATTCCCTCACTCTAAGTCTCCCTACATGGGTTGATAACTGTTGAATACCATAGGGCTATGAGAATACATGAGCTAGAAACCCTCAATAAATACGACAAGGCTTTTATTGATCACATGAGGGCTTATTAAAAAAGGATGTCTACTACCTACAAAAAAAGGTCCATCCCCATGAGTTCCAAGTGGGTGAGCTTGTGCTTTGAGAAAATCCTAAGAATCAGTAAAATAGGGAAAAAAAAGGGAAATTTGAGCCTAATTGGTTGGATCCTTACATATTCATAGCAACATTTGGATCTGGTGCCTATCAGCTTTCTACTCTTGAAGAGGAAGAATTTGTTGAGCCTATCAACATTCTACATCTAAATAAATTTTATGCTTAAGGGTCGTAGCTTAGCTATCTGTATATATCTATTGATCCTTAAAAAATCCTTTAAAATGGAAAATGTCCTAAAAAAATGACCATCTTAGGAAAACCTAGCAATAGGTGCTTTGATGTATCACCAAAAAAATTGAAAATTTTGAAAAATATAAAAAAATTGAAAAAAGTCCTGAATAAATCTGTCAAGTGGTGAAAATCAAGAAAAAAGAGCTACTTGAGAGACCCTTGCACCTATGTCTATCAATCTCATTCATTTCACAACTACATTTCCTAGCTTGAAATTTTTTCTTGTCCTCATCTTGGGGGCATAGTTTCTTAGCTTAACAAGGTTTTCTTGTGTGTTAGGGTTTCTTTGGAAACTCATGCAAAATAGTGTTTTTCAACACTGCTCCCCTTGACATCAAGTGTTTCTCAACACTTTTTGGATACTCTACCTACAGTCTAGGATACTATGTTATTTATCACTATCAAATTTGAGTCTTGAATAAATGGCCATGTGATACACACACACACACACACACACACTTAAACTTTAAACTTGCTGAGATATGATGAGCTTTATCTTCTTTCTGTGTTGTCTATGATGATTTATTTTTTGAGTGTTCCCTCCCTAATAGTCTTTTGAGGATGTCATGGACTAGAGGACTAGGGGCATGGGGCATGTATTGCTTGTTTTTTTCTTGTGGGTTATCCTAGGGCTTATGCCTTGATACAAGTGAAATCTTGCTATATGAAACTTAGGGAATCCAATTATATTAGTCATAGTGACTTACATGTCTTTGATCCTTATTTTTTGATTCTCACATTTCTATTTGACATAGATCATATTCATATCCTCATAGTTATATTAGGGTAGAAGTAGAAAGTTGTGTCACCTTTCAGGCTGACTTATCAGAATGATTGAATTTGAACATTTCTATCTAAAAATAAATTGTGTTCAAACAAATGATCTAGATAAATTCATTCTAGCTAAGTTATATATGGTCACACACTTTGCCAATTGGAATTGTCTATTAAATACATGTTTTATACTAGTTTGTATCCAATTACCAAAGAAATAAAATTATTTCAGAAAAATGTCATTTAAATAACTCTTACTATTTTAATGATTTTTTTTTTTAACATATAAATACCATTTTATAGAGCTTAGAGTCAAGAATATTCTCATATAGAGTTTATAGCGTTTTAATTAGATATCGTATATTGTAATTTAAAAATTCTACAAGCATGTTTTTAGCACTCAAAAAGATGTCAATTTGGAGAAAGAAAAAATCATTAAATCATATATATATATATATATATATATATATATATATATATATATATATATATATATATATATATATATATATATATATATATATATATATATATATATATATATATATATATATATATATATATATATATATATATATATATATATATATATATGACATTCTAGAGGAGAGAGTCCTCTTTTAGAATGTATAATTTTTTTCCTGGTTAGAATTGATTTGTTTTGAAAAATGTGGTGGGAGATGAAAACTATTGATTTCAAGTGAGTTGAAATTTGAATCATTATAAAAGAGAAAATATAAGTCTAAAGCTTATTTTTATTTTTTATTGTTCTAGGTATATATGTTGTCTATAACATAGTCTGAGATCAAAGGGGAATAAGTTTATTTTCATATGGTTTTGTGGTGGAAACTAGACCCCTAATTTTTGATGTTTTTTAGTAGCTAAAAAATTATCTATAAAAATTAGGAAACTACATCAATTATTCCAAATAATTATTAAAAATTATAATTGTAAACATCATCCATTTCTACACAATTCATTTTCACATTCCAAATAATAATACCAATTTTATGTCATTGAAGGTGAACAGTTATAGTTTTGTTAGCCTTTTTCGTTACAAAAGGGTGACACGGGTTTGTGATTTTACCCATTAGTGATGATTATATGATCTTTTTATGTCCCTAAAATAATTCTAACTGATGAAATTAGAGTCTAAATATTTTGCATCCCTTGCAAATAAACCATTTTTCATACTAGTTTCCATTATAGGCTCATTCTAGCTTAGTCTTGCATTTTTCATATGGGGACCTCTTCATCTTTCATAGACACTTTAGTTAATTGTGTTCATATCTTCTCACTCTTTCTCTTGATCATGTCTTTCATTCCTTTTTGATCATATCCACTTTCTTGCCTCTTCTACACCTATCATCACAAGGAGTTAATCTAATCATCACATCTAATCTATACAAGTATCACATTTTAAAAATATAAGTCTACATCATATACATGAGAGCTAAAATATCTGTGAGAGAGATCCATGAGCATATAAACATAAACTTGAACATACATAAACATTTAAAAATATAAGTTTACATCATATACATGAGAGCTAAACTATCTATAAGAGAGATCCATGAGCATATAAACATAAAACTGAGCATACATAAACATGAACAAAACTAAAACATCACATGGAAACATAAAAACAAGTGCTAAAATATCCATATATAATATACAACAAATGAGTACACAATGAGACAAGTAAAATATATACATCGTTCAAATCTAGTATCTCATACATATCAATTGTGTCAAAATACATATACAATATGGGATCCAAAATCTAGATAATTGTCTCAAAAATACATATGGTACAAAAAAATGTCACAAGGACATCAACCTAGACCTAATATTGGCTCCCCCTCATGAGTAGGTTGTGTCTAAGGAGGAGTTTTAAGTGCCCTCAATGGTGGTTGATCTGATCTACCAACTCTCTCTGAGTACATAGGTACCTATTGATCCATAGGAACTGTAGCAATGTATACACGATGATAATAGGCTACTTGTGCTCCATGTTGCTCCACTTCTCACTGAGCCTCCACTAAAACCTCCCTTAGAACCCACTCTCACCTCTTGGCCTATGTTTGAGCATCCACTAGCTATTGGTCTTTGACCACTATGGTCATCTTCAACCCCTACACCTCTACCTCTAGTACTCATATACAAGCATCTTGCACTACTACATTTGGACCCATTTTGTGATGTAAGGCTATCACAATTACAAATTCTACCCATTGCCCTAGTGATAGAACCAAAAATTGGCTCCTGTAACATAGTCATCAAACTTTTGTTGCCACAAATTGTGATAGCGAGAGGATCTATCATAATCAAAATGACTAACATTGTCATAATTTGGGTAAAGGAAGGGATACGAGTTCATGTTCATGATTTCACAATTTTGATAGTATGCAATTGTAATTACAAAAGTTTAAGGCTCTAGTCAATTGTCACAATTGTGATGGGGATATGACAGCCATGTTGTAGAGCTGACATTCATTTGTTGGGACTAGCCATCATAATTGAGATGTTGTTGTGAAAGTTTTGTTGTGCAAGTGAAGGCTATCCATTGGAATGATCATCGCAATTATGATGGGTAGATAGAATTTTTTTTTTTAAATATTGCTTTTAATGCCTTGGTTGCTTCTGCTCTCAAGAGGCTTCAATCTATCATATGTAAATAGAAGTAAAGTAGGTGAAGAGCTCTAAGAATGATGTGGAGCTGTGTCTTAGTGTTCTCTTTCTAGAAGGGGATAGGTGGCATGGAAAACTCTGACATTTAAAGGACACCTTCAATGAAAAGAAATCTGGTTACAGAACTAGGTCAGTGTGGGTTAAGTGAGTCAGTTGTAGTTAATAAGAAGCCTTCCAATCAATTTGGGCTGTAGTCTAGTTTGGGAGTAGACTATCAATGTGAAGTTAAAAATTATAGACTTGCAAAAGGTTTAGGAGACATTCTAGGGATGCAAGGCATGATAGAGTCCTTACATGAAATGGAAATATCATAGGGATTCAAAATGGAGAAGACTTACACAATAACAGGAAAGCCTGTAGAGTGCTGAGAAATAGATAACCTTGTGAATAGGGATAAGGAAGCTACAAATTTTCACAATAATCTTTTCTCATTCACTTCACTAAATCAAATGTTCAACTATAGAAATTACACACCATCAAATGCATAATGGGCTTATCTTTCCTTAGATTCTAGTGATCACTTAGAAAACTCCATCAAATGTTGAGGGAAGAGCTATCCATCAAAGATTGATTATTCAGATTCATTGACCCCTACGAGTGAAATATTATTTGATAAAATTATCACAAATTCCATGGACATAAACTCCAACTTGTTTATAAAGAAACTTCAAGATTATACTAGATATTTTCCTATTGAGGATGAAAACTTGATTGAGGAGGAGAATATGGATTATCATATTACAATGAATACAACTCAAAAAGGATTTAGCTCATTGACTAAGAAAAATATTCTCAGTACGAAGAATATTATGATAGACTTAGCAAAACATAATTCACCGATAACTACTCCAACTATAAGTTTCTTTATAAGGATCATCGCCAACTCCATAGAAAAAAGACTAGATTTATTAAAAAAGAAAGCTTTGGCAAGCCCCAAATTCAATTCTAAAAATCTTGGAGGGTAGGCTTCTATAAAAGAAAGTCTAAGTGAGTTGCAAAACATATATGGTTCATCAGTTAGAAAGAAGGATTCAAAAACACCCAATGTAAGAACTCGTAGCAGGCTTGCAAGCCAGATTTCACCAAGGATAAGTTAGAAACCAAGAAACATATTATACAATGTGAAATCATTTATTTCATTAGTTTAGAAGAAATAGGTAGTGGCATCAATTATGACAGGTAAATTCTTGTCAGATTCTGAGAAAATAGTTTGTGTTTTATTATATGTATTCACTATTTTTAATGTATTGAACAAAACATCTTTTCCATTAATATTTTAACTCTCTTAGTGTATCATGGATTCCTTTGAATCACTTGCATGCCCTTATTTGAAATCATTTTCTCATTTAGCTTTGAACCTCATGTGATATTGTTGTCCTGCAACAGTGATTTATCACCATTTTTAGTTTTGTTTGCACTGTCACTTCATTTTGTAACTATGAAAATCATTGTTTAGGACATTAAGAAACAATATGATACAAGGGGAGTTGAAAAGATCCCTTATCCAAGTGAACCATTGCAATGCAACAGTATTCATGTTAAATATTTTGAAATGACTAAATAAGCACCACAATTATTACATTTTTTGTTCATCCTCCACAACCAAACAACTATGAATCGTATTATCCTCAAGACTATCATTTCCATGTCTATTCATTTTTATCAACATCCCATGTGTAACTATGTTGAGCAGTTTGACGCCCTTAATTTGAGGAAAAAAGATCTATGATTTATATATACATAACTATACTATTTTTTGTGTGATTTGTAAGAGCAAATAAGAAGATATTTTTTCTCTTTTGTAAGAGAAAAAACTATGTATTCTTTGTACAAAGAAATGCAATAACAACTCTATTTTACTTTGTTTTTCTATGTTAGAACAATTATGTCTCTTCTATGTAAAGAGAAGCATCTTTGTTTTGAAGTCAAATGGTTTGTTTAGTTTTTCCAGAAATTTTCTAATTAGTACCCATTTTTCATTATTTTGTGCATATTTTATGCTTTGGAAAGAGGTGAGATGTTGATCATCTAAATCTATGATTGCCAAGTTATCTTTTGTATTTTCTATCCCCAGAAAGTTTTGTTGTCGGCTCTAAAATTTGTCCTAAATTTGAACGAGGTCAACTTCAAATGCTTGTCCTTTTTTTTTCCATAGAATACAAATTGTTCATTATTCATACATTGTTTCTAGATATGGCCAGTAGGAATGATGTTATTTTCTTGTCTCACAATTAGTCTAGGGATGAATAGGTTAGCAAATAATTTATATTTACTGCTAGAAACAAATAATGGATGTTTGAGTCCTTGTAGGGAACAAATATAGAAATGAATAAGCATAAAAACTTGTTCCTTCCATGTCTCCTTACATGAGTTAGGATACCATGTTGAACATTGAACTTCACTGTTGCATGAAGAAGAATGTATGTGATTAAATAGGATAACCAAACATATATTGGAATTGCATGACCAGCGATATATGTATTCAAAAAAATAGGTCCATTCACAATTGATCTATTCAATGACCTCTCTACCTTATATTTTCTCATCCTCTTATTTTATATCATTATATTATTGGTGCAGCTCATCCATTTGAAATTTATTTATATAATCTAGAAAAAAAATTGGTCTCAATACTTAGATGACACATTTTAAATTTCTTATTCAATTATGTCATCCTTTTTAAGTCTTTTATATCAGAATAACTAAATATATACTTAAATAAATAGGTACTTTGTTTATTTCTAAGGAAAAATATCATAGTCATCTTGAAAATACATTTGATTCACAACTTTTTCTTGTGAAGCAACTTAATAGATGATGAATCATAAAATATAATCCTAAACTTTTATGCTTAGCAACAAGATGATCCAAGTGAAAGATAAATGAGAAAATGATTTTCAAACATCAATTGAACAAAAAAATAATTAAGCTTCAAAAATAATGGGATTCATTATAGTGCCCTATAAATAATGGGGATAAGTTTTGGACTCATGAATAGAAAAGCCATGGAAGTTATATCTTTGATCTTAATGAGCATGAATACTTCAACTCTATACTTATATAAGATTGTGAATGCAAATTGGAAATCTTCTCTGGGTTATTTCATTTTACAAGAGGAATAAAGAGGCTTTTTTGAAAGTTGAAACCTAGCTATATATAGGCATGATTCAAATCTAGTCTAGATTTGGAATCCTATAATGCATCATCAAAATTTTTTTCTAAATTTTAATTTATTTTTAAATTATGAAAATAAATGCTGTGTATCTAGAGATTGTTTGTCTTTCCCATATCACATCAAATGATAAAATTATACATGAAAAAAGAAACCAAATAATACAACATTGATAAGTTGGTTCTTCTAGAGCATACATCTCTAAGAATTCTTACATCATCCGTAAAAAAAAATACTCTAGAACATGTACCTTGTAACACATGACCTTTGGTGAAGTGGGCTATCTCATCTATCTAGAGACTACAAGATGATCAATGGAAAAAAATACACCTATTTCAACCTAAAATATGAAGAAAATAATGTTCTTAAATGATATGTGTGACAAAATATTCATAGTCATGTGGATATGAAAAAATATTCATATTCATGTGGATACTTGTCACAAAATATAACAGAAAAAGGTTCCAGACTTGCAAAAGTGACATCATTTTTGCATCTTCTAGTGCATGTCATCTTTTTGTTACATCCAAAATAAGATTCTATCACTCCAAATTGAGGATGCATGTGCAGTTGCATTCTATATGCATGGACAATAGGTGGAGCAGGAAAAAAGCACTATGTTTACATTTATTTAATAGGTCTATTAATTTTTTAAAATTATAGACCATCATGAGCTTTAGAACTCTAGCTATTATGGCTGAGAGAATGTCCTCAGCAAGCCAGCACATAGAAAGTCTTAATTTTCTTGCATGTTGAGGACATTATCCTTGCCTATAAGAGTCAAAGTTATAATGTTTGTGATGGTCTATAACTTAAAATACCTAATTAAAGACCTCTAAAAAATTGCAAACCTATTATATTTTTCAACTCCACCTAATTTAGTATGCATATGAATTGAGATTGCATATTGAACTATGGCCTCCTATATTTCCTAAAACCAAGAGATTCACACATTTAGTTGTCATGCAATTATATGTTAATGTTGAGCTTCACTTGGTTTTGAGAATAGTTTAATATTCTCTACTAATCACGGCCAACCATGTGAAGGTGGAAGCTCATTTGGCTCCATGGCCCCCCTCGTAACATCTTAATTACCTATTAACATCTCAAATTAATTTAGTCTATTAATAAAATGTAGCATTCATGAATTATCATATGATAACATTCCTTAACACATAAATTTAATTATAACATTCTCATTAATATTAAAACATAAAATTCATTAGAACATGAACATGAACATTCAAGAAAACATAATTAAAACATCTAGACATAAACATCAATCATTATCAAATAAGTCACATAAATGAGAATCATTTTCTTTTTGTCTTTTTCTTTTTTTTCCTTCCCTATATTTTTGCAAAGGCATATCCATGTCATCATCAACATTTCTTCTCACCTATGGATGTGATCTTGTCCTTTTCGAAGGTGGATCCTCTACAATAATAAATAAAAGGGTTAAATTTAAAAAATTCAAGATTTTAAAGAACATTGTAGTGCTTTTGACCTTGTCCAACCACATCATCTTGTCCAATAGCTTGAACCTCAACATGCTCGTCAGGAACAACCTCTACATCACCTACAATTGTAATACAAGATGATTTCTTAATCCCAATACATGTTATAGTTAAATTTGTATTACTACACCAAATTCCATATAAAATGTTTACTTGTATTAATAATTCAAAAATAAAAAATTGAATATAAAATATATACCTTCAGTACTACAATGAACTTTTGAATCGATGCCTCCATGGTGCTTGGCTAGTGTATCAGGATTGACAGGTTGTAATCCAATGTAAATAATTAGTGCATTTATTAATAATATATACATATACATATAAGATAAATACTAAGAAATGTTAATCATTCATTTTATTACATATAAATATATCCACTTTAAAGTTTTAAACAAATATATAATAGTTGTTTCCTTAAAAAAATATAATGACTTATATTTTTGGAACTTAATATCAAATACAATAATTACTAAAATATTCAATTTGAATAATAAATCAATTAACTTATTTATCTCATTGATAGATCCAATAGAAGAACCTTGTGAATTAATTTCTCAGAGTCATTAAGCCATGGTAACACTTTTGCTTGGTATTATGCATTCTTTTTGTAATCAATTTCATCAAGACCAAATTGTGAATAATTTATAAATATTTGCATATAATTTTTCATTTACTTATAATTCATGCAACAAGTTTTGAATATCCACCTGAGTTGAGCTTGTGTTGCCCGTGCTTATATTTTCTTGCTTTGGTTGCCTTTGATGTGTTAGGCAACTTATGTGAAGTTTGAAATATGTTAGAACACCTAATTATTAAGAGTGATTAGTACATAATTTAATTCTTAATATTATGACATACCTTCTTTCCTTGGGTGGTACTATTTCTCCATCCTGTCTTGCACTTTTCTCAGTGGCATCATTTTTAAGATTCTCCTACTCAATAATAGAAATATAGGTGGGCACTCATAACAAGGGTTGTTTTTCATTTGGGTCATGTAGTTGTACCTAATATACTTCAAAGCTTGGTCCACATTCTCAAGGAGCCTAAGTATTTGAAAGACATTAGGTCGAAAAAGTGTTGTCATGGCATCATTGAGTTTATCCTTTAACTTTTTAGTTTATAAATTCCACCTTCTAAGAAAAGAAAAAAACTGTTAGATTCTTAAATGGATTGAAGCTACCTTTTAATTTATATGAAGAAATTGATCAAAGGAAACCTGATCAGGAAATGAAATCAAAACATGATACCCTATGCATATGGTCGGCCTGAATATGTGCAAACATTTTCATGAAATAGATTATTCCCTACACAATTATAATGGGATTAGTAGTTATTGCAAGGGACTGCATGGGAGGTTAGTGCATTTGATTATGAGTATAAGATTGTATAGTAAAAGAAAGGATTGATCTTTAAAGTACCTAAAAGTTGGGCTACTCTTAGGGGAAGTCCATCTTTATTTCTCACAAGCAATTGATCATAATTCTTTAGTGTTCCCGTACATCTAACATAGGTACATCTAGGAATGTCCTCATTATCTCCTACATAAAATGAATCTAATATTAAAAAATTCCCACTAAGAAATAATAGTTTAAGTGAAATAAATACATTAAATATGAGATTTAAAAAAAATAGGAATCTACTTACCAATAGGTATTTCCATCACATTTGTGGCCATGCTACATGTTTACTGACATTGCAGTCAATATTACCTCTTCAGTTATGTTTCTTGTGTAGGTTTCCATAATAGGTCAAGATAATCATAGTACTATTCATCTAACAAGGGTACTCTATCCATTTTGAGAATTATCTATTCCACTATGAAAATACATTTGAATTGTCAACCTAGGGACGTAGGACTTGAAATGGGTCAGCACGATATGTGCCCCAAATTCCTTTAAGAGTCTTAACACCTATGTTGTAAGAAAATAAATGCATGAAAGGAATCTATACTATTGATATAGAACGGTAAACATATTTGGAGTTAGAGTACATGTGCTACAATTGACCATTAGTTGGGAGGCACACAAAGATAGTTGAGTACTTCGTGATTAGCTAGGTATGGAGCTAGTTTGCTGAGAGATAGGTGGTCTCAATGGAGACTACTACTTATGCATGGTATCATGGAGAGGAGGCACATGGCTAGCTACCAATGCTTGATTATCATGCAAGGCTCTGAGAGATAACAACTTTGATATGCACAAACCCTATTACTATCAACTAAAGGTGACAAATGAGAGGGTAGACACAACATATCTATATGAGATGTAGAGGAACCCATTTCTAAGGTTTACATGACTAGATGCACCACTCATATCAATAAGACATGGGGAGATAGAGGAGGTAATGGTAGAGGAGGAGGCAAAGGTGGTAGATGGATGGAGGCTAGGAGAAGTTCTCGAGAAGGGAGGAGATGGACATAGGCCTAGGCCATGAGGCATGATGAGGATGAGGATGAGGAGGAGGAACATCCACTGAGATGGAGGAGAGATGAGTGAGTGGAGGTATAGGTGGAGCAACCAACCAACATAGATGATGATCAAGACACCAAGACTCAAGCTTTGGAGGAAAAGGTACAAGGGTTGAGGATGACCATAGTAGTTAGATATCCAAACTAATGCTAGGATAACCCCCAAGTGTGGTCCTGTAAAAATAGTCAAGGATGATAGGTTGTAAGTCAAATTTTCAAGTAGGAAAAGTATGAATTCTCTAAACCTATAGACTAAAAAAATATACCCACAAGAAGAAATCAACTAAACATGTCCCATGCCCCTAGTCTTCTAGTCCATGACATCCTTGAAAGACTATTAGGGAGGGAACACATAGAAAAGAAATTGTCTTAGACAACACACAAAGAAGATAAAGTTCATCATAGCTCAGTCGTTTAAATGTTGAAGTGTGTGTGTGTAAGTCACTTGGCCATTTCTTCAAGACTTGATTCTGATAATGAGAAATATCACAATATTTGAGACTATAGCTAGACTATTTGAAAAGTATTGAGAAATAATTTGGTGTCATGTTGGGATTAGTGTTGAGAAATACTATTTTGTGAGTTGCCAAAGAAACCCTAATGCACAACATGGTCTCAATAGGCTAAGCAGCTATACCCCTGAGATGAGGACAAGGAACAATTCTACGCTAGGAAATGTGTTGTAGAGTGAATGATTGAGATTGATAGATATAGGTGCGAGGGTCTCAATTAGCGTCTATTTCCAAGTTTTCACCACCTGAAATATTTTTTCAAGAATTTTTTCATTTTTATTGTATTTTCAAATTTTTCATTTTTTTTGGTGAAGCATCAAAGCACCTATTGCTAGGTTTTCACTAAGATGATCACTTTTTTAGGACATTTTCTAATTTTTAGAATTTTATCAAGATCAATAGATATGTACAAATAGATGACCTATGAGCCTTTCAGCATAATTTTTTTTTAGGTGGAGGTTATTGATAGGCTCCACAAGTTGTTCCCCTTCTAGACTAGAAAGTTGATAGGCACCCGATCCAAATTTTGTTGTGATAATGTAAGGGCCCAAATAGTTAGGCTCAAATTTTCCTTTGTGCTCTCTATTTTGTTGATTTTTGGGATTTTCTAATAGTAAAAGCTCACCCACTTGGAAGTCATGGGATGAACTTTATTTTTGTATGTAGTAGACATGAACTTTTGATAAGCTTTCATATGGTTGACAATAGCCTTGTAGTGTCCATCAAGGGTTTCTAACTCTTGTACTCGCATAGCCCTATGGTCTTCATTGATTATCAACCCATGTAAAGAGACTCACAATGAGGGGATCTCAACTTCTAAGGGGAGGATAACATTAGAGCCATAGACTAAAGAAAAGAGTGTGGCCCGTGCAGGAGTACGTATAGTGGTTCTATAGGCCCATAGTGCCAAATTAATTTATAAGCTAGTCTTTCCCTAATTTGTGGATTGTTCTATGCAAGAGCTTAAGAAATGTCTTGTTAGAGGCCTCAACTTGGCTATTCCCTTGGGGATAGTAGATTGAGGACCAATGTTGTTTTATTTTAAATTTCTTACATAATTGTTTGAGGTCCTTATTCTTGAGTTATCCTCTATTATCAGTAACAATGGAGGAAGGAATACCATAGCAAGAAATGATGTGGTTGA
The DNA here is from genome assembly GCA_028749045.1 of Cupressus sempervirens. Taxonomy (NCBI): domain Eukaryota; kingdom Viridiplantae; phylum Streptophyta; class Pinopsida; order Cupressales; family Cupressaceae; genus Cupressus; species Cupressus sempervirens. The sequence goes on from CM053790.1 coordinate 405,549,573, forward strand.
GTATAAATAAGGCAACATGTTTTCCTGTAGTAGTAGATAATGGTACACCCTCAACCCATTTGGTGGAATACTCAATCACTGTGATAATGAGCTTGTGGCCACTGGAAAAATTTGGATATTTTTCCCTACCAAGTCAAAGGCCCATTGCTAAAATGACCAATATGTAATAGAGGGTATAAGATCATGTCTAAGAGAATGAATCAAGGTTCCATGAAGTTGACATTTCTTATAGGACTTAGTATAATAAACAACATCAGCTTGCATAGTTAGCCAATAATAATCTACCCTAAGAAATTTCCAAGCAAGTGCAAGGGCATTGGAGTGTGCCTAGCAGATGCCTTTGTGGACTCTGATTAATGACTTTTTGGAATCTTATAGCTTTAAACACATAAGTAGCATTCCATCTAAACCATTCCTATATAATTCACCAGAGACCAAAGTGTAATGTGAAGCATTGTGAAGGAGTTGGAATTTTTGGTTGCACGTGAGGTTTTCAAGAATAACCTAATCACACATGTAAGAGAAAATGGTAGCATAGCAAGATGATTTATGACCCACAATGGTGTAGATCACATGGTTATCAGAGGAATCATAGGTAGGATGACCTAGCTCTTCCACCAGGAACTCAAATCATGGTTCATGTTCTTATAACTAGAGGATAGATGCTAGAGTGGCCATAGCATCTACCACCTTGTTTTCTACTCAAGGAATTTGTTAGAATACCATGAATGTGAAATATTTCCTTAGAGCATCAATCACATTTTTGTAAGGCACCAAGTTTTTGTCTTTGGTTTGATATTCATTGTTAATTTGATTTATGACAAGTTGAGTATCTCCATAGATGTGCAATTATGTGATTCTCCATTCAAAAGCCATTTTGATCCCATTTGTTAAGGCCTCATATTCCACAATATTGTTAATGCAAGGAAATAGGAGTTTGTAATACATTGGGATTATGTAACCATGAAGTGTGATGAACAAGATTCCATCCCCAGCTTAATTTTGAGTATGAGAACCACCAAAAAATAATTGAAAATAATTGATCAATTATATATTGCCCTTGACATTACATAAAATGTCATATCTTTACTAGTCAGTGTATGTCGAGCTAACACAGGTGATGAAGATAGTTTCCTATGTCTACCAAGCATTCTAGTGTTTTCCATGTACAAAAGATAGTGTTTACTAAGTTCATTCAACTGTCAAAGAGAAGTTCATAGAAGTTGAGTGTTAAGAGAGCTCACTCGATTAACAAAGGAAAGTTGGAAAGTACCAGTATTAACCAAGCTCACTTGGTTACCAAATGAAGTTAACAAAGATTTAGTATTAACCAAGTTTACCTAGTTAACATAGGAAAATCATTTCAGTGTTAGTTTCTACTGAGAAGGGTCGACTAATAAAGAATTTTCTTGTTTTGACATATTGAGTTTAATAGATTTGTTTGTTGGTTCTAGCCAACTGAGGAAATGAATATTAATTATTCTAAGTTATATTCAAGCCAACTTGATAATTCTTATGATATAAGTATAAGGTCAATTTGAGGATTGAATATGCATGAGAGTGTGTGGAAGATAAGAATATTCTTAGAGGAAGTGAATTGGAAGGATACACATAATATCCTTGAGGAGCTACACAGTTACATTCAATTAGGAAGGATCAAGTATTCAAGCTAGAATTGAGCTCTAAAATAAGCAATATAGTTGCATCAAAAATTAGGTCATATCACTATTACTCTCTAACTATTGTAGTAGTGTATCAAATCTCTTAACAAATATTTTCCAAATCCTCTAACAAGGTGGTATTTTTAGATTGAAGTGTCTAAATACCTCTAACAAGGCCACTCCTAATAGGGCAATTGAATCCTCTAACAAGGCCACACCTATTAGTGTGCTTTTTAACCTTTAACAGGGTTGGATCCTAATAGGGCTCACTTCAAAAGAGTGAAAAATAGTAACTAGTTGCAATTGGTGATTTTTCCCAAATTGGATTTCCACATTAAATCTTGGTATCTCTTGTGTTCATGCTATTTATTTTATGTGTATGCCACTAAGTTAATTAAGGTTAATAATAAATAAATATCATAAGATATTCATGTTCAATATTTTCTAAGTAACAATTAATATTATAGTGCTTTTCGAGTTGCAACATATTGTTAGTGTTAACCAAGTGCCTGTGTGTTAACCGAGTAACAATAGTTTCAAAAAAGTTTATGTTTTTCATTGACATATAAGGGATCTAAGATTTATTTTATGGAAAGTGACCCTCTCAATTACTCCTCTTATATTTTCAACAATTGGTATCAGATATTTTAGTGCTTGTAGAGAAGGTTTCAAGGACTTAAGCTAAAGATTAGGATGTCTTAGAGGAGAGAGATTCCCAAGTTGAACAAAGATAACTTCGATACATGGAAAGAAGTTATGAAGTTACATTTGACAATTATTAGTGATTTAGGTCTAAAATATTTGAATGATTAGTATAAATCTCCTACTAGAACAATGACTATGGAGGAGATTGCTGAAAAGAAGAATCATAATATTATGATGATTAACATTGCATCAACTCTTAACTATGCTGAATTTGATGAGGTCAAAGGGTGTGCTACTGCTCATGAGATGTGGACCAAACTAAAAGATATATATCGAGGTGATGATAATATAAGAAGAGCCAAGGCATAAATCTTGAGAGGTTAGTTTGATCAGATGAAGATGAGAGAGGATGAAAACATTGCAAAATATGTTGAGAGAATCAAAGCTAGTGCCAGTGCAATCAAAGCCTCTAGAGGGAAAATTGATGATGTGATAGTGGTAAGAAAGGTACTTAGAATCCTTCTTCCTATCTATGCAATTAGAGTGTGTGCTATTCAAGAGATGAGATGTGATACAAATAATAAGGTAGCCTTGGATGCTCTAATGGGAAGGTTGACAAAATTTGAGCTAGATGACTATGATAATTATGTTCCTAGTTCTAGCTATCTTGAGTTTGCATTTGAAGCCAAATTGTCACTCAAGAAGAAATCTATAGATTCTAAAGGAAAAAAATCTAAAAGTGAAGAGGAAGAAAGTCTTGACAGTGATCTTGAAGCCATTGAAGCTCTGCTTGCAAGAAGGTATCCCAAAGGCAAAGGAAAGTACAAAGGTAAAATTCCTCTGATATCTTGTGAAGAAGTTAGTCACATTGCTGCAAGGTGTCCAAAAAAAGAAGACAAAGATGAAAAAGAGAACAATGCGTATAAAGGAAAGAAGGATTTCAAGAACTATAAGGACTATATGGACAAGGTAAGAAGTCTTGTTTCATGACTAAAGATTCAGATAGTAGTGATGATAATGAAATGGTCTATATTGCTATAAAAGATGAATCTAATGATGAAGAAGATAAAATAGAATTTATTTCTCATGTTAGAAAAAATGATACATGGATTATTGATAATGGTTGTTCTCATCATATGACTGGTGATAAAAAAAAGTTTGAATAAACAAAACACTATGATGGTGGAAGTATAAGATTTGGAAATAATAAACCATGTTGCATAAAAGGAAAATGTTGTATTTTCTAACCAATGAACTTTGATGTGATAATGCTTATTGGGTTGAATGATTAAAACATAATCTACTGAGTGTGGCATAAATTGAATAATATTAAATTCAAGGTAGAATTCATGAATGGGAAGACCAAGCTGCTAGATGGAAAAGGAAATCTAGCTAGGTCTAGTAACCAAACAAAAGATAACTTATTCTACTTAGATCTTAGTGAGAGTCCCTATTTCATTTCTCAAGTAGAAGAAAGCTGGTTATGGCATAAAAGGTTGTGTCATGTGAACTTTGATAACTTGATCAAGATAAGAAAAACAAAAGAGTGAGAGGTATTCCTAGTTTGAGGAAACTTGATATGGGTCTATGCAAAAATTATCAAATTGGTAAGATGGGTAAGACAAGTTTTAAGAGCAAGAACTATCATTCTGAATAAGTCTTGAAATTGGTTCATACAAACCTTAATGGAACTATTGGCATAAAGATCTAAAATGGAGATAAGTATTTTATTTTATTTGTTGATGACTATTCTATAATGATGATAGTAATGTATCTTAAAGATAAGTCTAAAGCTTTTCAAAAGTTTACGTGGTATCTGGTAAAAGTTGAGAAGGAAACAAGAAAGAGGTTGAAATGTTTGAGATCAGATAGAGGAGGTGAATTCATTTCTAATGAATTTGATGAATTATGCACTAAAAGAGGAATAAAAAGACAAGTATTAGCCCCTAGTACACCTCAGTAGAATGGTATAGTAGAAATAAGGAACAAATTAATCATGGATTGTGTGAGAACCTTGATGATAGAAAATAATGTTGCAATCAAATACTAGAAGGAAGCAATTAGTACAATAGTTTATACCTTGAATAGAGTACAACTAAAGAAAGACTAAAATCAAACTCCTTATGAACTATGGTATGGCTACAAACCTAATGTAAGTTACTTGAAAGTATTTGGTAGAAACTTTTATATTTTGAAGGAGACTAGGAAAGGTAAATTTGATGTCAAAAGTGATGAAGGCATAATCCTAGGATACTCCAACAGAAGTAAAACATACAAATGTTTGAATATAACTACTCATAAGATCATAGAGAGTGCACATGTGAAGACTAATGAGTTTATAGAAAAGAGCAAAGAAGAGAGCAACAAAGAACTTGAAGATTACAATTTTTTTAAAAAACTTTGTGTTAGCATGAATGCTGGTGATACTAAATTGGGGGAGTATCCAAAGCATTGGAGAGTATTTATATGTTGCATTCATGACTGCATTTTTCATTGATGTTAACATAATAGTAATTCTATTAAGATTGGGAAACCAACAATCAATAACTTAGTGTGTGCATCATCTAAAGTTTCCTCATCTTGTGCTCATACTAAGATTACTAACTGTTGTTTTCTCTATCTTAACAAAATTACTACTATGTTGAAATCAATGAAAAATATAGTCATGAATGCAACATATCAATACTCTCCCCATAGACGAGTCTTCATCGTCTCCTTCCAACTATCATAGTTGACCCCATTGAATCTTAGACTATCTTTCCTAAACATATTCATCATTGATCTCCCAAAGCTATTAAGCCTTATCTTTAAGGATCTGATGCTCTGATACCAATTGTTAGAAGGGGGGGGGGGGTGTGTTGAATCAGTTACCCAATGGACTATATATTCTAACACTTTTAACCTAATGTTGGAAATATTCAAGACTATGCTAAGTTACTAAAAGGGGAGGGGTGAAACAGTAACTTCTAAAACTTCTACCAATTTCAATTTTGAAACCAATAAACTATTTAACATTTAATTCATCACATCTGATCTAATTGCATGCATGAGAAACTAAAAATATAAAACATCCACAACACTTGAACATAATGATTTGGTGATCCAGAAACCTTCCAAATAGAAAGTAAAATTGGGGTGGGGATGAAACCTACAAACTTTACTCTTGCAGTATAAAGTTTGCCTATTAAGGCTTATATTGATCACTTCTATTGGTCTGCCCTATTAGGAGCAAATAAGATTGCTAGGTCCACCTTGTGAGAGGATTTACAAACATACAATGAATTATGCACTTGGTAAAGAGATTTAGAAAAGATTGTTAGGTCTACCTTATTAAAGGATTTTTACTGGTTCACCTATTGGGATGAAGCAGTAGATCTCTGAATTTGTAATTGAGTTTGCTGATAGAGATTCCTTGATGTACTGATCACCTTTCTGTGATAGATTTGTGACTACTGCTCCTTATGTTGATATGACCTTCATAAATCTCTATCTACTACTTACATTCACATTCTTATACTTGCATTACATACACATTACATTCCATACTACTTTGATATTATACAATACATCACATATATATCAAACCAATTTGTAAAACTAAAAAGTCAGCCAAGACACAAGTTAACACAAATTTGACAAAGTCAACCAATATGAAAATACTCGAGTTCTAAAGACTGACTCAGTGAGGTTCTGATACTTGGCATCCATTATCACTGCTTGGCATTGCCATGCTCTTGGTGAACATAGAAGCTCAATCCATACTAATTACTTTCAAGTAGTCTTGAACTCGTATGTATTGGTGACTCGGTAGATATTATGCACCTTGGAAAACACTAAATTACTTGGTTACCATGGAGTGGCTTGGTCAACACTGCCTTCACATCACATGAACTGAGAACTCGATAGATACTACAATGCTTGGTAACCACTAGCTTCACATCACATGAACTATGAACTTGGTAACCATTGATAAACTTGGTATACACTGAACTACTCAGTTTGCACCGCTGAACTTCACACTAACTAGAAATAGTGCAAAAGACTTGGTAACAATTGTAGAAGCTCGGTGGCTATTGAATTACATGGAAAACACTATAAACTATTTAATGAGCTCGATAGCTATATAGAATCTAAATAAGTGTGTGTCACTAATAACAAACTTGACTGATATGTCAACAATCTCCCCCTTTGACATTAGTGAAAAAACACTTATTAGCCCAAAACCTAATACCTTGTATTCATCACCATGTGATACTAGCTTGGTCTGTTTTTGAGATTTTTCAAAATTGATCTTTGTAAGATATATATAGACTCTATTATGTACAAGAAACTTTTCTCTTATATACATATCTCCCCCTATACCTCTACTCTTTTCCCTCTTTAACTTTTCTCCCATATCTCATCTCTTCCTTTAACTCTGCTCTTCTCCCCCTTTTTGACAGTAATGCCAAAGGTTTATTCAACATATTTACATGGAGACATCAAAATGAGATAAGAACTTAGAGTGTACCTTGAGGGTAATTGCCAATGTTTTGTCCCAGTTTCTCTATAAGACCTTACATGTCTGAATGACAATTTTTACTTTTGCTGAAAGTTCAATCATGTGATCAGCAACAGAGAAGTTGTTGTCCTAGATTAGGTCTTTGCATAAACAATATGTTTTTGCATAGAATCAATGATAGGAAGGATCATATTTGGATATCAATCAGTGTGGAATGGATCTTTGCTTCTTCTCTTAACAACTTTGCCTACATATCTGACAAAAATCTGATCTTCTTAAAATGTACAAAGCTTGAACTAGGGTCAAGTTGCAATTGCTGAGCACTTGTGTTAAGATCAATATCAATTTTGGACAATTTTTCCTTAACTTCTTTGGTATACTCGGTGACATCACATAGCTTGGCAAAAAGTGATGACACATTAGAACCAAAATTATTGATAATTGAACTTGGTTGATAGCAATTTTCCAAGCAATGTGCTCCAACACTTTATTATTGAACTTCTTTTCTACTTTTTCAATCAATTTCTCTTGTCCCTCAGTGTCCTCTTTAAACTTTTGAACTACCTCTTCAAGTTGGAACAAAATTGATTGAGAAGAACCAACCTCAACTCCAATAGCCTCAGTCAAAATGTTAGTAGCTTCATCTAATATCTTATATTCTCTGTCCCTTTCTTCTCTCAATTTTTGCTGCCTAGCCTTTTTTTGAAGAATTTCACCAACCATTTGTATTTGATATGTATAAATATTGTAGAAATTCCATTTGGGAATTTCTATTTCCTCATCTAGATCTATATCTTCTTCTATTTCCTTTCCTTTTGAAAACTTTGTACTTAGTTGAAACTTAGTTTCAATTGTCCTTGTACTTATTGCCTTAGTACTTAGAATGGAAACAATGGTAGACATACTTGGGCTTGCAATAAAAAATGTTATAGCATTGAATGGTAGAGTACTAAAAGAGATGCTAGAAGAATCCAAAATTGATGAAGCCAAAATTGAAGTAGACAAAATTGGAGTGCTTACCATGGATGAACTCAAAACTAGAGAAGTCAAAATTGGAGAGCAGATGGCTAAAGAACTCAATTGAATAGGAGTAACTTGCAACTCAGTTGATAAAGGTGAAATCACTACTGTCATTGATATGCTGAGCTATGTTGGTGCAAAGAGTGATTGGACATTTTATGTAGTCACAACCACACTTGCTGAGGCTTTCTCCATACTTGATGATGTTGAGGGTTTTCTCAGGGAGTGAGGAAGGGAGGCAATGATTGTAGCTACTATCTTTATTAGGTCATCTCCTCATCATCTTCCTTATCTTCCTTGGTAGCTTGTACTCCTTGCTCCTCTTCTTCTTCCTTTTCTTTAGCTAATTGCTCCTTATATTCTTCATAATCAATAGTAAAATAATGAGTTGTTCCTTCATCATCCTCTTCATCCTTACCTTCTTCTTCTTCATCATCTTTTACATCTACTAGGAAGTTACTTGGTTTATGCAAATGATAAATGTTCTTCCACATGTTTGTAGCATTCTTAATTACATGCTCTATATCTTTGATCAAAATTAAACATGTATTAAACCTAAGAATCATGTTATCTTCATTTTTATTTAAAGACTCTTTTACCTCAGCATCTTTCATGCTTGGTAGTAACTACCTCAAGGTTTGTGCATAAATGTCTTTTTCTATTTGCATTGCAAAGTCCCATCTTGGATTTATTTTCTCTAACAATTCATTAGAGATTTGAGATGTGATTTGGTCTACTGAATACTTCCATTTGCCCATTTTGGTCAACACCAGTTCTTCAACTTGTTTCTACTCAACCTCTGTCCTTGTCTCATACTTCAAAGATTTAAATTTTTTTATACCAGCACCTTCTTCCATTTGTTTCAATTTTTCTTGGAAGGTGGGAGGAGGTCTACTAAGGACAATATCACTTCCTTTCTTCCTAGACCTCCTTGTGAAGATTGCAGTGGATGCCTTTGGAGGCTTGGTGATGATCACCTTGCCCTTTTTCTTCAAAGGTTCTTCTTCTTCTTCCATTTCTTCATCATCCTCTACCTACTCTTCATCTTTACCTTTTCCCCTTGGTTAACATAAGAGGTGCACTAGATTTTAATTTGGCTATCCTCCTCTTTCCTTTGTTAACCACTTGAGGTAGCTTTATTTCAAGCTCTATTCTTGCCTTTGCTTCATCATAGGTACCGAAGTAAGGTGCCTTGGGATCCAAAGGTTCATTGACAAGGGATTCAATGATATCCTTGGTCTCATCAATGTTTACTTCATAGCCAAGAGGCTTTACCCATACAGTTCTAGGCTTGACTGCTTGAATGCATACTTTGTCACAATCAACCATAAAACACACATCATCTTTGTAATCCTCAACTAACTTCTTAGGTATCTTGAACCTATTGTTTATTTTTTCTTTTAACACATTGAAGTAGTTTTCCATGATGTTTCCATAGTTTTCTCTCATTTCTACAATGTATTCATTTATTTGGTACAAAATTGGCACATCCTCTCTAGACCACAAGGCCTTTAGAAGGGAAAAAGTTCTACACATAAAAGTACAAACATGTTAATAGAGAACTGAATTTACAAGGATTATTCTTGGAGGTTCTAATGTTCTCCATATTTTTGTTGAATTGCCTCAACAACTCAATGAGGTCATAAGACAAGTTATTTTTCACCACTTTATAAGCCAAGCCCACAACTTCACAGGATACACTGTTGAGTCAAATTGAACTATATATATTGTGAGCTATAACATGTATACCAAACTTGAGTTCTACATTTATGATAGTACAAATTTTCATGCCTCTACCATCCCACTTAGCTAGGGTTTTCTTTTCCAGCTTAGCTTGACCTAGGGTTTTGGTCATTTTGGCTTTGACAAGCATAAGAAGACCAATGATTTGATGAATCATCTTTTTGGTTATCAATATTGGCTACTCCAACCATAATTGATCATTATGCAACCAACTAAGAATATACCTAATCCATTTAACTTGAAACTCTCAGGGCATATGGGGAATGTGGGTTAGACCTTTTGTTTCCAAATATTGATGCTCGAGTTTGAGGGTTCCATCTACACACAAATGAGCTAGGGCATCATCTATTTCAAGAGTAATAATTTCTTGAATTGCACATTTAAAGTGAGTTCTAATATTATTAACAATAAGTACCTTGGGAGGAATCTATGATTGAGCTTCGCTAGGGTCTAGGGTTTCTACAACCTTGGGCATGAGCTTGAAGTCTGACACCTTCCACTCAAAACCTTGAACCAACATATTAGAACCTTTCTTTGCCTTTTTGGATGCCATTTTCACTTGGTATCTTGAGAGAACTTCAAAAATGATTGCAAGAAATTAGCTCAAGTCGCTTGATCACATAGAAAATAGCACTTCACAATAGCTCTTTGAAAATTCATGGTGAAAAAATGAATTTATTTCATGCCTTTTGTTAAATTTTTTCCATTAATGCTTGGTATGGTGGTAGATGAGTTAACATAATGATTGACAGGCTATCATCCACTACTCTATCTTGATCACTCGGTGAAGTCTTCATGACTTAGTAACTATCAGTGCCTATGTTACTCTTGACCTTGCTCGGTAGAGTTTGTGACCTGACCTCACTTGGTAGAGAAGGTAACTCAGTAATAACTGATACATATATTGCTTAGTGATCCCTTTGTATCTTGCATATGGATTTGGATCTTTCTCACCTTTCAACTAGAACTATTTTTGATGTTTTCTTTGATAGCCTGGTTCCAGTTTTTCCTTAAGAGCTTAATTAGAAGTGGTAGAGTCACCTAGTTCTTGAGTGACTTGATCATCATTACTTAGATTAGTATCCTTGGTAGACTTAGGATTCCATTGCTGTCTCATCTACATTTGAATGTTATCAGCTTTTGCCTTCTTCTCATCTTCAACCTTACCAGTATTCATACAATTTTTGGCAATATGACCAAGGTTTGTACAAATGTAACATCTTATAGTGGTATCCTTTTTTCTCATATGATGTTTAAAAAAATTCATATCAATGTGTCCATATTATCCATAGTAATGACATCTACACCATGTATTGTAATTCCAACCAAATATTTCTTTCACAATTTGCTCTATAGGATTTAATGTCTTTTTTTTTTGCATTCTGATGCTTTGTGTCCACGTTTCTTGCATTTATGATAGTTGCCTTCAAATTTTGGTTTCTCTTTGCATTGATTAGCCTTGTGACCATGCTGATTGTAGTTGTAGCATTTCCCATTACTCCAACATTTGTTAGATGTATGACCTATATTACCATAGTGATTGCAAGTAGGTCTTTGATTCCTTTGAGCACCTTGTTCGGAGGATTCACCTTCTCTTTCTATCAAATTCCTACTTTTTTTTTTTTCCTATAGATGTTTTTCTCATTCAGTTGAACCATGTCTACTTGAGATTTCATCATTCTTTCATTGATTTACTTCTCAGTGTTTAGGCATTTTACAATCTTTCACTAATTTTCTTTTCAGATCTCAGCTCATTTCTTATTCTTTCATTGTTTTGTCTTTCTATATTTAGATCATTCTTTAATCTTTCATTGATCTGTCTTTGGCTCATGATTTCCTCATTTGCATTGGAGATTTGATCCATAAGGTCTACATGCTGAAGGGATTGGTTCTAGATCTCATTGTTTCTTCCATCCATTTCTTCTTTTATCTTGTTCCTCTATTCCAAGATTTTACATAGCCTCACTGATTGAATTTCTTATTCTCTTTTTAGCTTTCTTACTTCTTCTTGTAGGGAACCATTCTTCTCTAGGAGTTCTTTGATTGAAACATTTGCTTCATCTAAATTTCTTGAAGGAAAAAAGTCTTCAATTCTTTCTTCAATGTAGAGATGGTCATTCATTTAATTTGCAAGTTCCTTTCTTCTTTGCAAGAATTGGGAAAGTTTCTCCTTAGCTTTCTTGAGTTGTGTAGTGGCCATTTTTCGATCCAACTTTTCATTGTCAATTGCCTTATCAGGTCTAAATATTTCCATATCCTTGATCTTTTTCTCAAGCTATTAAACTTTCTCTTGAGAACCACAAAGCTCTGATACCAATTGTTGGAAATATTCAAGACTATGCTAAGTTATTGAGAGGAGAGGGGTGAATTAGTAACTTCTAAAACTTCTACCAATTTCATTTTTGAAACCAATAAACCATTTAACATTTAATTCATTACATATAATCTAATTGCATGCATGAGAAACTAAAAATATAAAACATCCACAACACTTGAACACAATGATTTTGTGACCCATAAACCTTCCAAATAGAAAGTAAAATTGGGGTGGGGATGAAACCCACAAACTTTACTACTACAGTATAAAGTTGGCCTGTTAAGGCTTACATTGATCACTTCTGGTGATCTACCCTATTAGGAGCAAATAGTACTGCTAGGTCCATCTTGTGCGATGATTTACAAACATACAATGAAGTATGCACCCAGTAAAGAGATTTAGAAAAGACTGTTAGGTCTCTCTTGTTAAAGAATATTTGATTAGTTCACCTATTAGGATGAAGTAGTAGATCTTTGAATTTGCATCTGAGTTTTTTGATAGAGATTCCTTGATGTACTGATCACCTTTTTGTGATAGATTTGTCATTGCTGCTCCTTAAGCTAATATGGCCTTCATAAATCTTTATCTATTGCTTACATTCACATTCTTGTACTTGTATTACATACACATTACATTCCATACTACTTTGATATGATACAATACATCACATATATATATCAAACCAATTTGCAAAATTACAAAGTCGGCCAAGACACAAGTTAATACAAATATGGAAAAGTTGGCCAATATGAAAATACTTAGGTTCTAAAGACTGACTCGACGAGGTTCTGATACTAGGCATCCACTATCACTGCTTGGCATCATCATGCTCTTGGTGAACATAGAAACTCAATTCCATACTAATCACTTTCAAGTAGTCTTGAACTTGGTATGTATTGGTGACTTGATAGATATTGTGCAACTTGGAAAACACTGAATCACTTGGTTACCATGGAGTGGCTCAGTCAACACTACCTTCACATTGCATGAACTAAGAACTAAGTAGATACTACAATGCTCGGTAACCACTGGCTTTGCATCACATGAACTATGAACTTAGTAACCACTGATAAACTTGGTATATATTGAACTACTCAGTTTGCATTGCTGAACTTCACACTAACTAAATCTACTCAGTAACCACTAGAAATAGTCCAAAGGACTTAGTAGCAACTGTAGAAGCTTGGTGGCTCTCAAATTATATGGATAATACTATAAACTATTCAATGAGCTTGGTCGTTATACAGAATTTGAAAATGTGTGTGTCACTAATAACAAACTTGACTGATATGTCAACACCCGATACATTGCCTAATCCAATTGGAAGTCAATAGACTTCACCTCTCTAGTCCCCAAAATCTCTAGAAGCACTTGAGTTGTAGCCAGTGTAACCTAAGTCATAGTTTGAAGGACCTGAGTCATAGTCAAAGGCTATTGAGTCGTAGCTAGTGTAACCTGAGTCCAAATTTGAAGGACCTAAGTCACAAAGAGTGGGACTCAAGCATGATGCATAAGATCATAGTGAGGTAAGTGGACCAAGTTCTAGATCCAAGGTACCTATATTAGTAAGATATGTTAGAAGGTACCATGTACTTGAGAAGATCATTGGAGACAAATCATATGGTACAATAATAAGGAAAAAATTGAAAGGTACATGTTTTCTTACGAAATTTGAACCTAGAACAGTTAAAGATGCTTTGAATAATGAAAGTTTGATTAAGAAATGAATGAAGAGATAGAATAGATATAAAGGAATAAGATCTAGAATATTATTCCTAGACCCAAGGATAAGAATGCAATTGGCACAAAGTGGGTTTTCAAAAATAAGCTAAATGAAGATGGATAAGTTTAAGGAAACAAATAAAGGTTCACATGCAAAGGTTATTCTAAAGAAGACGGTATTGATTATGGTGAAACTTTTGCTCTTGTTGCAAGATTAGAAGGTGTTAGCATTGACATTAAGGTCAATTTGTCTATTAGTGGCTCACACTTAGTCAATATATAGTTGCTACCGAGTTTCTTATTTGCTATTGAGCTTTAGAATCTATGTACAGTTTATACCAAGTATAGCAATGTTTTTTGAGTTGTTTAGTACAAGTGATGGAAACTCCAATGTTAACTGAGTCCCATAGTGTTAGCCAATTTCCATTGTGTTAACCAAGTTCCATAGTGTTAATCAAGTTTTACAGTGTTAACCATGTTCTCTAGTGTCTACTGAGCCAATAGTATTAGTGATGTGAATCTAATCTTGACTGAGCCATGGAGTGTCAATCAAGTAATTTAGTATATGCCAAATTTTGCACTATTCATTGAGTCACATAGTGCTAACTGAGTTCAAGCTACTTGGAAGTGATCAATATGAATTGAGTCTCTTTGTCAACTGAATTCTAGACAATGCTAAGTGTTGACAATTGTTTCTGAGTATCATAACATTAGAGAGTTTGTATTCAGAACCCAAGTTATAGTAGTTGGGTTGACTTTGTGGATTTTGGTGAAAATTGTATTGTTTCAGACTCCAATAAGTTATGATTTGGATTGGCATATATTTAATACATCATATCATATCCAAATAAGGAGTACAAGCATATGATGAGTAGAAGTGAAAATTAAAGAAGGCTACAAGGAGTATAAGGGACAACAAAGTATTATATATCACAACAAGGTGATCATTACAATTTAAGGAATCTCAACCAACAAGTCATAGTTGAAGATTAGAGATCAACCACTGGTTCATCCTAATAGGTGTATCAGTCAAATCCTTTAACAAGGTAGACTTAATAGTCTTTCATAAATCTCTTTACTAAGTGCATACTTCATTGTATGTTTTGTAAATCTTTTGACAAGGTGGATTCATAGTACTTATTTCTCCTAATAAGGCAGATCATCAGAAGTGATCAATTGTAAGCCTTAACAAGCCAAATTTATACTGTAGTACTAAAGATTGTGGGTATCATCTGCACCCCAATTTTACTTTCTATTTGGAAGGTTTATGGTTCACCATATCTTGTGTCAAATTTCTATAAATGTTTATTTTATTTCATTCTTTCATGCATGCAATTAGATCAAAATATTATATGAAGGCTTAAGTAGTGAAATAAGGTTAAGTTTTATTGGTTCCTAATTCACCCCTCCCCTCTTAGTAACCTTTCCTACCTCATATTTCCAATGATTTACATAGAACAACCTGAAGGTTTTGTAGATCTTAGCAAAATAGCAAAATGGATATGGTTTGTAAACTACACAAAGAATTGTATGGTCTAAAGAAAGATCCTAGAGCCTGGTACAAAAGACTTCATAATTATTTGACAAAGATTTATTTTCAAAGGAAAAATGATAACAAAAACTTATACGTCAAAGAAGGACTAGACAAGAAGATTGTGTTGGAAAAAATTGTTTTGGATGATATATTGTTTACTAGAAATGATTATTTATGCAAAGCTTTTTTAGATGAAATGAGTAAGGAATTTTAGATGTTAATGTTTGGAGAAATCAAATTCTTTGTTGTCTTGCATATTCAATAGAAGAAAGATGGTATCTAAATTACTTAATCTAATTATATCAAGGAGATATTGAAGAAATTTGGAATGGAGGATTCAAGACTAGTTGGAAGACATATGTCTACTGGATATAAAATTTCCAAAAGTGATGATTCAAAGGAGGTAGATTAGACCACATATAGTTCAATGATTGGAAAACTTTAGTATGTTGTACATACTAGGCCTAATATTGCTCTTGTAGTTGGTATGATGGCAAGATTTTCAGCTAATCCTAAAGAAAATCATATGATGGAAATCAAGAGAATCATGAAGTATCTAAAAGGTACTAAAGATTATGGATTATGGTACAAGAAGGGAGGAATTTTAGCTTTGAAAGCCTTCACTGATATAGATTGGGCAGGAAGTGTTGATGACAAAAAGAGCACTAGTGGTGGAGTGTTCTTTCTTGGTAAGAGACTAATGTCTTGGACAAGCAAGAAATAAAATTACATTTCTTAGTCTACAACAGAGGCAAAGTATGTTGCAGTAGCAGTTAATTATTCCAATGTTGTTTGGTTCAAGAAACTATTGGTAGGTATAAAGGTAGAAATCAAGAATCTAATGGTTATCTTCTGTGCTAACACAAGTACAATTAATATATCGAAGAATCCTGTGATGCATACCAAGACCAAGAACATTGTAATAAAATATATTTTTCTAATAGAATTGGTGCAAGACAAAGAGGTGAGTTTGGAATATGTGAATACTAAAGAACAAATTGTAGACATATTCACCAAGCTATTACCTAACGATGCATTCTTGTATGTAAGAGTTAAGTTAGGGGTGATTCCCATATGTGAAGCTTGCTAAATGAAATTTAGTGATGCATCAACTAGAGCATGTTGAAGATCAGCCGAGTTGATGTAGTAATGAAAGGGTAGATTGCATATTAATTTGTACATTAGGTACATTGTGTTGGCAATATGACCAATCAATCAAATAGGGTGAGATATGTGGTTGTCATTTATGGCAACATTTGTTTTGCAGTTTAGTCATGATTATTTGTGGAGGAAAATTGTCTAAGTATTAGACAATGTTACAACAACACGACAAGATTTGTTGATAGCAAAATATTCCCTTGGAATATTCTCTTGCCTAGTTAACCAGAGATTCATGACATCATCCTAATGATGCATACTAGTGTGCATGTCTGCATGAGCAACCAAGTTCAAGTAATGAAGGAAATAATGATATAGTGATTTCACAGTGCAGAATATAGCATATCAGCAGAATGAGTTAAACAACTTGAATAATTATTTTAATTATTAATTCTTGATGAGCCAACTCTAAGGATGATATGTGAGCTGACTGAGGAATATTTTATTAGTATGTTTGGTATATATAAAGAACTTCAATTATGAAGTTGGTGTGTAATGTGGATGATAAAAAATGCTATGCAAAGTAATGTTATGTGATGTGAGATATGATGCAATTTGATATATGTGTAGTTACCCTTTTCATAAAGAATCGAGAATCAGAAGAATTGTGAAGTATAGAAAGCAACTTAGTTATGCATAGTTACTGACAATCAAAAAATTTGTGAAGTACAACAAGTAATTTAATTTTGTATGTATATCTATTCTCTTGAAGAACTTATTTGTATAGTTGTATGTTAGGGAAGTGGACTTTTCTTGCACATATTTGTATATGATTTACCAACTCCCAACAAGGTTGAAGCAACTCCTAATAGGGTTGAGGCTTCTAACAAGGCCTAGTCTCCTAACAGGGACTCGAGACACTATACATTCTTCATAGACTCCTAACAGGGTCAATATCCTTAACTAGATTCTTTATATAACAAATCATCTTGTGTGTTCCATCCCCATTGGGGTTTCCCTTGGCCAAGGTTTTTCTAGTTAACAAAATATGGTGTTATGAGTTCTCTTAATGTATGGTTGTTTATATTGTTTAGCACTATTGGTTATTTCTCTTATGCTTGTGGAAAAGTAATTAATAATATCTAGTTGTGGGTAAAAAGATTGAAAATACTAATTCACCCTCCCCCCCCCCCCCCCCCCACCTATTATCTATTTCTAACACATTGATATTCACTAAATATTGATTTTTCCATAAGATGTAAAAGAGGGAGAGTTTGTAAGTTTGAATATGTCAAACAGGGCTAGTTTTCTATCAAAAGAAGATGTTGAAGACAAAAGAGTTTGCAGACAGAGGGAGAAAATGAAGTTAGAGGAAGTTCACATTGATAGAGGGAGGTCTCATGGATGAGAATAAGAATGAAACTAAGGATATTTTCCTTAATTTATTTTTCTCTAAAGTTTCATTTTATTATGACATGTTGTGTTTCCATCAATGCCAAAGAGGGACATTATTGAAAATAATTGATCAATTGTATATTATCTTTGATGTTACACAAAATGTCATATCTTTATTAGTTAGTGTATGCTAAGCTCGCTCAGAAAATGAAGACAGTTCCTTGTGTCTCTTGAGCATTCCAGTGTTTTCCAAGTTTAGAAGACAATGTTTACTGAGTTCACTCAGGCGTCGAAGAAAAGTTCACAAAAGTTGAGAGTTAACTTAGCTCACTCAATTAACAAAGGAAAGTTGGATTTAACACTGTTAACCAAGTTTACTCAGTTACAAAAGTAAGTTTGTGAAGATGTTGTGTTATCCGAGTTCAATTGGTTAACACAGGAAATTTATTTTAGTGTTAGTATCTACCAAGCGAGGTCGACTAACAAATGAATTTCTTATTTTCACATATTGAGTTAAATATATTTGTTTGTTGGTTCTAGCTGATTGAGAAAATGAATAGTAATTATTCTAAGTTGTATTCAAGCCAACTTGAAAATGCATATGATAGAAGTATAAAGGTCAAGTTGAGGATTGAATGTGCATGAAAGTGTGTGGAAGATAAGAAGATTCTTAGATGAAGTGAATTGGAAGGATAAGGAGAATATCCTTGAGGAGCTATAGAGATACATTCAATTAGGAAGGATGAAGTATTCAAGCTAGAATTGATATCTAAAATTAGCAATATAGTTGCATTAAAAATTAGATCATATCATTGTAACTCTCTAACCATTGTAGTAGTGTATCAAATCTCTTAACAGAGTTGGCTTAACAACCATTTTCCAAATCCTCTAACAAGGTGAAATTTCTAGACTAAAGTGTCTAAAGACCTCTAACAAGGCCACTCCTAACAGGGTGATTAAATCCTCTAATAGGGTCATACCCAACAGTGTGTTTTTTAACCTTTATTAGGATTGGCTCCTAATAGGGCTCACTTCAAAAGAGTGAAAAATAGTAACTAGTTGCAATTGGTGGTTTTTCCCAAATTAGGTTTCCACATTAAATCTTGGTGTCAGTTGCGTTCATGCCATTTATTTTATGTGTATGAAACTAAGTTAATTAAGGTTAATCATAGATAAATATCATAAGATCTACATGCTTGGTATTTGCTGAGTAATAGTTGATATTATAGTGCTCTCTGAGTTACATCATATTGTTCATGTTAATCGAGTGCTTGTGTATTAATGGAGTGCCTATGTGTTAACTGAGTAATAAAAGTTTCAACATAGTTTATGTTTTGTATTGACATCTAAGGGATCTAGGATTTATTTTTGTGGTAACTGATTCACCCATCCCCTCTTAGTTACTCCTCTTATATTTCCAACAAGAACATTTTCCAAGTTCTTTTAGTAATGTACATGATCAAAGCATCTAAAAACTCAATCTACATAGGCATTGTATCTTCTAATGAAAAATCAACCAGTTGATCTGCTATGGCCTACTCCTTGATAGCTTTGCATTTGATGTACTAAATGTCAAATTTGAAAAGAATCATCACCCATTTAGCCAGGCGGTTGGTAAGCGTAGCTTTTCTCAACAATATTTTGGGGATCAATTTTAGCAATGAGGTGGACCATGTGTGCCAACATATAATGTCTAAGTTTTTGAGTGGCAAAGACCACTACAAGGCAAGCCTTCTTAAAATTTCTATAGTTCATTTCATAGGCCACCTAAGTGTGACTGATGTAGTATATAGCATGCTCTTTTTGTTCCCACCACTTTGTGCCAATAATGCTCCTAGGGAGGAATCCGTAGTTGAGATATATAATATTAAAGGTTTTACTAGTATGGGTGGCATCAATACTAGAGGTTTGGCCAAATATAGTTTGAGTTGATCTAGGCTTTGTTGACAATATTTATTCCAGTTATAGGTAAAGCCTTTATGCAAGTTTTTGTTGAAAGATTGAGCCTTATCAACCAATTGAGAAGTGAACCTTCTAATTAATTGTAGACACCCTTGACGACTTCTGAGTTGATTGATATTCCTAGGGGGAGGCATTTCCATGATGGTTTATAATTTTTTAGGATCAACCTCAATGCCTTTTGTTGATATGATGTAGCCTAGCAACTTTCTTGATGTGATACCAAAGACACATTTTTTTGGGTTTAGCCTAAGTTGAAAATATTCCATATGGTCCACTATCAAACTAAGGCTACCAAGATGCGTGTCTCTTTTTTTAGATTTTTCTAGTGTGTCATCAACATAATCCTCCAAATTCTTGTGCATCATATTGTGGAAGATAGTATACATTGGGAATTGATAGGTAGAGTCCAAAGGGCATGAAATTCCAACAAAAGGTACCCCGTGCACATGTGAAGGCCTTTTTTTCTTGATTAGTAGGGGTAATTTTGATTTGGTTATTCTCAAAGAAGCCATCAATTAAGGAGTACATTTCATAACTCCCTGTTATATCCACTATCATGTCTATGTTGGGTAGTGGAAAATCATCCTTAGGACATGCCTTATTTAGATCTGTAAAATCAGTGTAGACTCAAATGGATTTGTCATGCTTAGACACATGTACAATATTGGAAATCTACTCTGCATAATCAATAGCTCTAATGAAATTTGCATTTAGGAGTTTCTCCAATTTTTCTTTGACTAAGAGGGCCACATGTGGATGCTTCTTTCTCAATTTTTGCTTAATATGTTTTACACTAGGAGAGATAGATAGATGATGCATAATTAGATCTGTGTCAAGACTAGGCATATCTGAATAAGTTCATGCAAAATTGATCTATTTTTCTTGAAAGAAATTGGAAAAAACCTCCTTTTCTTCAGTTGACAATGACTGATCCACATAGATAATGTTAGGAGATTCTTCTATACCCAAGTTGATAGGTTGTA
The DNA here is from genome assembly GCA_028749045.1 of Cupressus sempervirens. NCBI lineage: Eukaryota > Viridiplantae > Streptophyta > Pinopsida > Cupressales > Cupressaceae > Cupressus > Cupressus sempervirens. The sequence continues at coordinate 405,570,154 of CM053790.1, forward strand.
TAGGTTTAATGAGAACCAAAGATCCATCTTAGAAATAGCTTGGTAGACTACCAAGTACCTCATTGCAAGCACCTCAAAGAGGTTTTCACCATTGGATACATCTTTATTTTCACTTTTTTTGAGTTTAGATACTACCACAAAGTGGTTTTCACCATTTGACAACTTGTTTTTTCTTTTAATTTTGTGACTGGGGTATTTGATATCTACTTCCATCATGTTAACCATGGGTTCACTGGTGGAAGAAGTCATGGGTTCAATGACATTAAGGTAGAAAGTGATCTCATAGTCATTCTGGAAAGATAATATTTCAAGTCTTTGATGTTGAGCCAACCAATCTATGAGATCAGGGTAAATCAATGAAAGGGATGTGGAGGCTTCAAGGTTATTGATATGGAAGGAGTCATCTCCAATGACATGATAAGTTGAGCCTATAGAGAAAGTTGCAAAGGAATCTAGATCAAGAATAGACCTAAAGGAACTAGCGTGTTCCACTAAAGTAGTTTGTGAACCAAACTTGTCTAACCCTAAACTAGACTCTTCAAATACATTTGGTTGGGTCACATAGGTGTGAATGACATCCACCCCTAATTCACAAGATGCATCTGAAAGACTTTCCCATTCATACTCACCATAATCTGTACTATGGTTCCTAGCAATTAAGTGAGCAATATTTTGTCTAATCCTCCCTCTATTTAAGCCTTCATCATCAAATTCATCTTGTTCATGCTATCTAGAAGTAGAATCTTAAACATCATCATGGGTAATTATTTATTATTCTCCCCAAAGGAGATAAGTGAGAAGCATGAGATCCTCATCTTATAGATTGGTAGTGAAAAATGGTTGATCATCATCCTTTAATTCACTGAACATTGGAGCTCTTCTGTCAAATCTAGGTATTTCATCTTCTAGCCCAAAACTTAGGCTAGTAGTATTTTGAGTGTTGTGACCCTCAATATGACTTAAGGGTTCCACTAGAGCTTTTTAGTTACCAGTTAAGGACCTATGGCCCTGATAGCCCATGTTTGACAAAATTTTATACCCTTTTCCATAGCACTTAGGAGAGATGGGAGTAGTGACCATGACTTCCTCCACATCTTCCTCTTCCCTATATATCCAATCCTTGATTGCTTGTTTTTCTTTTTTTGCTTCTAGGGGGAGTGAAGATTGAACAAAAGTGCCAAAAATGGTCATTGTAGAAGCTAAAGGCTTCAATTTGGTAGAAGGTTTCTTGTAAGATTGAGGGGAAACTAGTAGATACACAATAGAACCCATTGTGTATTCACCCATGCCTAGGCTCATCATTTTTGGTTTCTATTTGCACTCTATAAAAGATGGTGTTAGCTTGTGAGAAGGTTGATTATGAGGATCCAATGTTTCTATAGTAGATAGCATATTTATAGACATTGAGTTGTCTTTCGGGACAACTATCCCAGTACCATTGAATGGAAATTTTATACACTGGCGATATGTGGAAGGTACTGCTTGCATATCATGAATCCAAGCCCTTCCTAACAACAAATTGTATGTGAGTGGTATGTCTAGGACCTAGAAAACTACATTTTTTTCAACTAGACCATCTTGGATTAGGAGCACAATGAGATCTTTTAACCTCATCATAGGCTTTAATAGTGATCTTATGCTTAGGATCAATGGAAGATTTAGACATGCCTAGTTGTTGGATAACATTGAATGAGATAATGTTCAACCTTGCACTATTGCCTATCAGGATTTAAAAAACATGAGTATAGGATATTTGGACTTCAACATGGAGGGAGAGATTCTGGGGGTGACTGAGAGATCTGTCATCTTCTTCAAAAAATGTGAGATAATGTGGTGAAGAATGGTGGTTCACCATAGCCTGGAATCACTCGACGTCAATATCTATGGGGATGTTGGTGGAGCATAAGGAATTTTTTTAGATTGTTCTTGTGTAAAGGAGATAACTCTAACAACTCAAAGATGGATATTTGGGCTGGAGTTCATTGTAGCTAATTGATAAGGTCATAATTGTAAATACATTTCCAAAATCCATCATAACAATTCTGTGCTTCTAGATTTTTGATTGTGTGAATCTTTTTTGAGCCAACGTTTTGGGTCACACTCTATGAACCATCATCAAGGCAGTAGAGTAGTAAGGAGTTGAGAAGTATGCAAGTTGCAGAGATGGGGGAGATTTAAGAATACAAAGAGAAGGAGATGGAGAGAGAGAGGTAAAGCGAAAAAAAAAAGGAGAGGTAATTAAAAAGTTGAAAAAAGACTAAATAGATACAAGAAAGCCTAAAGGACAAAGAGCAAAGAAAGAGAAAGGAAAATCACAAGCATAAAAATGAAAGACTAAATAACCAATATACACCAATATATGCATATATATATAACAATAACTAAAATGAAATAAATAAATCAATAAATTTATTAAAATAAAAAATAGAAATAAAAAAAAAATAAATAAAAGATAAAAAATTCAAAAAAATAAAATGAAAAGAAACTAGTTACCAATAAAACAAGTAAAAATAAAAAGGATATTAATTGCCCACAAAATAAAATAACACAATAAAGACAAGAAGCATCATATATATGTATGTATGTATATAAGCTAAAACCTACTATCTACCTACTAAATGAGAACCTATCAAGAGATGAGACAACAAGGTCATAACTAGACATTGCTGAGGTAGCTGTTTGCTTAGAGAATGAAGCATTTTTAGGATCATTGGCAACTTTAAGAACAACTTTGGATTGCGCCCTAGTGACAATATTAAGTGGCTCATTTTATAAGGATGAAGATTCTACCACTTGAAGTGCTTCCTTAGGTCTAGTGTCCTTATGTTAGTGTTGAGCATTTCATGTTTTGAGAACAACCTTGGGTCTTTCATCCTCACCCTCATAATTGGGTTGCTTGCTAGAATTTGAACTCATAATGCAAAGACATTCAATGGGCTCAGTCATGTTTATAACATTGTTTGTGTTAGCATACACATAGTTGATCTTAGCATCATGGTTTTTCTTAGGAACCTTGGAGGATTCTCCTTTCTCATACTTTAAAAATGGTTGTTTCAAAACTTTGTGATCAAATTTTTTGACTAGGCCATCCGTAACAACTTTGCTTGTGTCTATGAGATCTTGAATGACATCTTTGAGCTTAAAGAAATTTTCAGCATTGTGACCTTTGCTTTTGTGATAGCTATAGACATGATCCTCTCTCCACCAAGTTGGTTTGACAGGAGGGTCATAGGGATGAGAATTGCCTATAAGTGTAACTAGTTTGCTTTCAATTAAGGTCTTCAAGATCACTTTGTAATGTTCAACCATCAATGTGTAAACATGTCTTTTCTTAACAAATTTGGTGTGCTTATCAGTTGTTTGAGGCTTCGAATCCTTTTTTTGTTTTGAAACATAAATGACATTGGAAAGGTTGAACATAGACTCCTTGGTCTTAGGAGCATCCACTACTCCATCATTGACAACATATTTGTTTTTGTTCCAAGGTTTGTTCTTGTCCTTACCATTTCCATTGCCATTCTTGTCTTTGTTCACAACAATGTCATCTTTCTTGATATAAACATCCTCAATACGATATGTACTTTTCAACCACAGTTTTGAAGGATGTGAACAACTATTTTCTTAGATAAAAGTCAAGTTATAGTACAAGCATATTGACAAAGATGTCAATCTTCTCAGTTTTAGGAAATTGCCAAGGGTATCTATATTGTAAAGATCTACATCAGTGGAGACATGTTGCAAAGGGTTCTCCTAGTTTTTGTTTGATGTTGCACAAATCCAACATAGTGACATGATGTTGAATTTTATAGGAGTATTGTAGAATGAAACATTGTGCAAGTTCATCAAATATTTTAAGAGGGGGTGTCAAATTTGTGAACCACTCCATGGCTTGCCCTCTTAGACTCCTAGGAAACAACCACATGAGATAGGTGTCTTCATGCATAGAATTCCATGCTAATAGCATAAAAGTTCCTCACATGATCATGAGGGTCACCATTTCCATTGCATTTGTCATACTTAGGAACATTTATATCCCTAGGAAATGGAAGCATGTATAGACTCCTATCAAAGGGAAAAGCACATATTGATTTGACAAATGAAGCCTTAGGTTGTTTTCTAGGTGTTTGTAGTTGGGAAAGTTGTTTCTTAAGTTCTTGCATTTCTTTTCTCAAGATTTTAGCCTCGATAGGCTCTTATTTTTTGATTATTTTTTGCATGTAAAAATCTTGAGGGAGTTTCCATCCCTTGCCTATCATATATTGAAAGTATTGGTCCCCATTCTATTCTAAAGCTTTGAGCATCAGTTTTTGGATGATCTCGTCTTGTTGAAATCTTATGACATCTTTACTAGTGATTTCATCATCACTTTCATGATGTGATTGTGATTGTCTAGGTGAGGATGAGAATGCTCCTGCATTTACTCTAGGAATCCTTGGAGGTGTGTTGTTGCCATCATTGCTGCCGAGGGGAATGTGATCAAATGGATTATGGGAATATCCTCTCCTATTTTCCTCATTGTGCACATGAGTATCATTTTCAACTTGTTGATAAGATTTTTCTCTAGCATGTATGGCTTCTTTGGGTCTTTCATTTTCTTGCATTTGTTCTTCTAAGTGATGTTTGATCTCTCACTAGTACATTTGGGGGTCATTTTTGACCTAAATTTTTGATGGCAAGCCAATTTGGCTAATCAATTTCATTTATTTAAAAAACATGATCCCAATAACATCAAAATTTTGATGATAGTTAAGTTTACCATCAACATTTAGATGTTGTTGGGGATATAAAAAAAAAAAAAAGTGAATTTTCATTCATTCACACCACAAAGTGTGGGCACGTAGGAGGGAGGCTTGAGGAAGAATTTTTACAGCCGTTGAAGGATTTTTATATGTTGATGGTGGCTTTTTTGTCATGAAAACCTTTCAACTTCTGACCTAAAAGTGTGATTTTTATTTGGTGTTGTTCTGAATTAGCCTGAGATTCAAACTGGTGCTGCTCTATAGCTTATGATTCATGACAATTGGCCACCATTGCAATTTTTGTCTTGAAATCCTTTTGCTTTGTGACTTTAAAATGTGATGTTTTTATGTTCTTGTAGTGTACTAAATTGGCCTAAGATTCAAATTGAGGCTGTGTATAGCTTACAACTAGGGCAATTGGTAGCCATTGCAATTCTCAATAGTTGCTTATTGTTAATGCATCATTTTAGTAGCAATCAAGTGCTCTTAAAGGAAGAATCTTAAGTGTTAGCAGCTAATCTTGGTAGTGAAATGTATTAGGGTTTATTTATACAATCAAATTCATAAGTTATATATATTAGGTTTTTTTTTTTTTTTTTCTAAAATTTGAAATTCATTTGTAGCATGTTGAAATGCATGTGATGTGTTGAATGTCAAAGTTAGGCCTTTTCTTTCTCACTAATTATTTAGTCACTTGTTTTCACATATTTTTTCACTATTTTATTTGATATTTAATCTTCCACATTTTTAAAAATTAATTACATCCACACATGATCATTTTCATTCTCTTATCTTTACAGGTGTCAGGTGGCTCTTAGAGGTAGAGAATTCTTTAACCAAATTTCAAAGTTTACACTTTGGTGAGTAGATTTTACAATCTGTGACTTTTTAATATTGTATTTTTATTTGATTGTATGAGTATTTTGACTATCAATTCTTTAGTTTATACTACAATCCATCATTAGATGAGGAGAGAAAGCATAAGGAAAAAGTGAAGTAAGTTAGAGACTTAAATTCTTTAGAAAGGGAAAAAAGTTGTAGAAAGAGAGTGGTCAAAAGAGTCAACTATATAAGTGAAAGATAAGACCACAAATAACCATAGGCTATTATTTTCATATGTTTTTATTTTCTTTTGTATTTAGAATATTCCAAAATGAATTTTGACCATATCCACAAAATAAACCCTAAAACCAAAACCTGAACTAGTACTACATGTCATGAACATACCTATGATTATGCCTCAAGACAACATGATGGGCATCATCTATCAACCCTACTGGTGGATACTATTCCCAGACCCCTACTTTGGTTTAATTTTTTTGTTTTTGTTTTTGAGCTAGACCACATAGAAAGGCAATTTTTTGGTACTAGGGACTTGAGTTGCAATGCACGTGACATGTTTGATTAAGAATTTGGTACTTATTGAGAATATGAAAGTAACTGGGAATATTAAATCTATTTGGCACAAAATAACAATATTTTTTCTATTTATGAAGTATTTTAACATTCTTTAATTCACAAGGTTTTAAAGAAAATATCAAGTTCTAAACCCATGGTTCATTTACATACTGTTCTCCATGTCAATACCATTTACATTTACACAATATTTTAGAACATTCCAAAATAATGTGCACTTTAAATTGAGTTAATTTCTTTTATTTTGAATTTAGAAATTGGAAATATGTGCACATAATAAGAGGAATTTTAATTATTTAATTAAAAGGGAAAGTTTATTTTAATTAAATGAGACATATAACAAGTTGATCAAATTTTAGGATATAATTAATTTAATGATTATTTTAGTTATGCAAAGTGCATTTATTGCATAATAAGATCTAGTATTAGTTTCATTTGATTATTTTAGAATAGGAGCACATAATTTACTAGACCAAAATCATATTATTACAATACTTAGGCATAGATTAAACCTATTTAGACCGATACCTCAATTTGATCTATAGCTAGAGTTCTATAATTTTCATAGTGTATAAATAAAGGTTTTTGGGGTCCCAAATCCAAAATAGTTTCATTTTTATAATTTTTTGATATTGCATATATGAATCTTTGTCCTTTAATATCCCTCATGGTGAGTAAATTATTCTTGTTCCATTTTAGAACTTACTTTCATAGATCATATTCTCCTTTCTATATCATTTACAATTCCTTCTCTTAGGGAAAAGAAGACTAAGACAAAAATTCTACGTTATGAATCTTCATGAATTGGCATCCTATTATGTGTTAATCATATTTCATTTGTTAGAAGTTTTTAAAGAATATTATAGTAACGTATAATTTTTTGACTTATGTATCCTAGAATTTCAACCTTATAATTGAGTTTTTGATTAAGAAAAATAGGTTTTATAGGGATCTTGAAACCCAAATTTTTTACATAATATCTGAAATAATAATATTAAATAAAGTCCAGACCTTATGTAGCTGCCTATAAAAAGCCATGCCAAAAGATAGGTCCATGACCAAGAAACAAAAGCTAGAAACAAAAGACTGGCTCGCAGCTAGTAGATATAGAAGCACTTAACTAAATATAGCACGAAGCAAAAAATTAGACTACTAGCAATTATTTCTCACTATCTAGATCCTATAGATTTTTTGCTTCCTCGTTGGCATCAGTTGTTCCTACTTTTCTCCCACCTTCTCAACCTGTTCTTCCTCCACCTCATCTTCCTCAAAATATTAGAAAGGAATATGACATGGTAGAGAAATTATGTAATACTTTAGCCAAGATTTCTCTTTGGAAACTTCAAACTTCTCCTACATATCATGAAGCCATGCAATGATCTTTAAGTACTCTTCCCACTCCACCTCCCAATACAAATAAGATACATTCCTTTTTTGAATGCATGAATGCTATGCCTATCCCACCTAAAATCATGTTTAGTCAAGATTATTTACCTCCTAAATAATCTCAAGATTAATACAATTCCCTTATGCTAATTTTTGACCTTATTAATGGTAATCACATTCATAGGACCTTAATTAATAATGGTTCTGGGTTAAATGTTTTTAGTATGAACATACTGAAAGAGACCAAATATGACATTTAAACCTCTAAACCTAATAATATTCCTATATAGGACTTTGATAATGTTTCTAATAAAGAAATAAGCATCACTATCTTACATATTAAAGAATGTCTAGTTATTATGGATACTCCTATTTATGTGATGTTTGGATCTCTTAATCATTACTTTTTTTGGGAGTACCTTGGTTGTATGCTGTACATGTTAGAAAGTCAAGTTTATCCCACCCCCAGTGTTTCTTGATCAATGCCAATATATAATATTGTTCAAAATCAATGCTAATATCTTGTATTGTTCAAAATCAATGCCAATATATAATATTGTTCAAAATCAATACCAATATTTATATTGTATAATTCATTTGATTTTTTTAGATGCCATCTTTACTGAAGAGATAGTAATATTTAATTATTTTATTATTATCAATTATATACGAGATACTAGTAATGCTTGTATGCTTATATTTGATATAATTTTATAGCTCAAATATTTGCTTGTGAAGAAAGTCCATGCCTAACAGTATGAACCCAGAACAAAATAAGGTGACAACTACTAGATTGTGGTCCTAGTTCAAAAGAAATAGTGATAGAAAATATTATTTTCCTTGCAAAAAAAAGCAAGGGCTTAAAGAATTGAAGAATTCTAATCAAAATAGCTCAGAGACATTTAGGCAACATGATCACATTGAAGGGTAAAAGGATTTACATCCTTTGGTGAATGTGGATTTTGAATTGGTGGAACATGGAGGTGTGAATATCAAAGAAAAAGTTAATGCTCCCATGTAAGAAGATAATCTAGAGGTAGAGAACATAATTGAAGATGTTGGTATTGGTGTTACTGATGATGTGCTAGAGAACAAGATTGAAGACGATGTTACTAGTGTAACTGATGAAGATGATGAAGATGATGATAGTTGTGCATCTAATGATGATGATGAAGAGAACCTTGATATACCTATAATTGAAAAAGTATATGAGGCCCTATACCAAGGCTCCCAAACAACACTTCTCTCTGCTATATTGTTTCTAGTAAACTTCAAGGCTATGAATGGTATATCTAATGTAGAAATCTCATGTATGCTAAGGTATAGTGTCATTTTTTTCATCTTCTATGTTAGCATACCATTAATGTTCTTTATATTAAAAATATTTGTCCATAGGTTGATAGGTGAGTGTTTTTTACCACCATAAAAAATTCTACCTCACTCTCATTGAGAATTATCAACCATTATGAAAGATATTGGAATGGAGTATCAAATAATACATGCATGTCACAATGATCACATTATATATCATAAACAATATGAATTTGCAATAGAATGCCCTAATTTTCACATTAGTAGATATTGATTGGATCAAATAACAAAAAAGGTGCCTCGCAAGGTTCTTCAGTAAATAAGACTTTCACCTTGCAGGAAAGTAACATCCTATAGTTGATTGGGCTGAAAATGAAGTAGATACTTTCTGCTTTGCATTAATTTTTATCTTCACTATTTTTTCTATAAATGACCACATTGTGACTCAGGGATTCCACCACCAATCCATTTTGTTAGGAAAAAATGGGGATTGTAATGGAAAGTGGGAGTTGCATTGTGGTTATAATGTTCTTGGTTTTTTCTATCACAACATAAGCCAACTATTACTTCCTTCTCATTATCAAATTCTAAGCCCCACCAATAAAATTCAAAATATTATAGCCTTGCAACTAACACCAAAATATTATGAAAACATCTAAATTCTATGTTTTTTATTACTATAGGATTGACATTTGTAGTGCTTAATGTTCAAAGCTCTTGTAAGAGTAATCTTTACACATTTTCCATGGACCTAATCCTCACAAACATTATAGCTAATCCAAAAATTAGATGATTCTATTGTATAAACTCCACCATAGGATCCACAATATGTCTCCCCATCCTCCTCCTCCTCCTCTTCATCCGGACCTTCCTCTTCAATATATTTTAGTTGCAATAAGTTTGACATTTTTGGTGGAGAATTAAATGTTCGTTGAGAAAAAAAAATTACAGAAGCAAGGTATGTGAGGGTATTATTTGAGGAAGCCATAGTCCCTAAATAGGAAGAAAAGAAGCATACAAATATCACCTTAGAAAAAAAATAGAAACAATACATGTGAGGATATTTCTTATGGTTGAGAATTGTATGTTCACTACAAAAGAGGAGTGTATGAGGACTCATCGACTTCCCTATCGACTTGTTTTTTCTGTTGGTGTTTTTAGTTACTGTAGAACTTTCCTCCACTTGCTTCTTTGTAGTTATAGTAACAACCTCAAATATTGTTGGAAGTTCATTCATCAAGTTGAATAAAAATGGGTTTGAATAGTGTACAACAAGTTGTATTAGGTAGAGTATGCATACCCATTTACACTAGGTTTATATGGATGTGGTTGTGGAAGCTTATCAATTTATAACTAATGATTTCTTTTCATTGGCTCAGTCTAGTGTATCATATCTTTCTAATATTTCTTTTCTTTTGGTGAAAACAACTTAGGTGTGGCTATAGGGGGAGGTTGGCAACCTCTGATAGCCTATGTAAACATAGGGAGCTACTACATTGCTGGATTACCTCTTGGAATTCTTATGGGATATAAGTCAGACCTTGGAGTTAAGGTAGACTTGCCTTCTTTTCAATTATTATTTATTATTTTTATATTACAATTAGTTCAAATTCTATACAAATCAAGATATGTATGTTTAGTTTGCAGTGCCACTAAGATTCTCTCATAAGAAGAATATAATCTCATGACCATCCAAAAGAAAATGACTAATATCATAAATTATTAAAAGTTCATTTGCTTTTAATGATTATATGTTGAAATAGGGCATTTGGACTGGCATGATTTGTGGAACAACCCTCTAAATTTCCATTTTATTATTAATCACATATTTCATCAGCTAGAATTGAGAGGCAAAGTATCATATCTCTTTAGAGGCTGTCGGGACCATTACTTCACTATTGTTGCGGTGACTAATTTTTGTTTTGTAGTGTAGGCAAATCAAGCCAAGGATTGTATGAGGGTGTGGGGAGGATTAGGTGACTCACATAAAATTTGATAACTAAAATTGAGTGAGAGCATGTTACATAGATTATTTGAAAAATACTTGGAACTATTTAGTTTAGAGTATGATTTTTAATTTTATTTGCAAGTTTTCACGTATTACCCTAGTTTTTCTCAACTAGTTTAAAAGAGATGGGGAGTTGTATTTATATGAAACTTACACTTTTGCAACTTTGTTTTTCTAGGGAAAGATGACACCATAGGCAAATTATTTTCATCTTTGTTCACTATCTTACCACTTCTTTTGATGTTTAAGGATCATCTAGACCTTTACTCTTGTATTTATTATGAACCACTGATCCACTTTGAAGAAAATTATTAACTCCACTAGACCTTTGATGAGTCCCTTCACATGTTCCAGACCTTCACTCCTGACCATCATGCCCAACTGAAAAATGAGAAACTTTTATAAACATGTAAATTCTTTCACTATTAGATAGAAGTTGAACTTGAGAACAACAAAAATTGAACTTTTTGAAGATATGGGGTGAAAATATTGCAAATTTTTTTGGAAATTAATAGAATAAAATTAAAAGAGAATTGAATAATTAATATATGAGAAGAAAAAATTCAAGTTAATCCTAGGAAGTCATGATAGACTCAATTTGATAAGTATTTAATAGTGAGATTTGATCATCAAAACACGACTTGTTTGTGTGGAAAATAAGAAAATGGATATGTGAGAAAGATTATTTACTCCAAGAAAATAAAATATTGTATTTTTAAAATCAACTACTCAAATTCTAAAATTAGTAGAATATATAATATAGTCAATAAACTTGAAAAATAAATATCTCATAAAGTTCTGCATGAGTCTTCTAGATTAAAACTATCTATACCTTTTTAGATTGAACTCCATGATCCATCATAATGATTGTAAGAACATAATTTTTATCTAGAAGCAAAACAATATTACAAACTATAAAGATCTCTATCCTAGCTATAATCTTCAACAATAAAATCTACATTTTTTGTTACTGCATTTTCAGAAGGGTGTGCAAATATTTATGTGTCTCTTGACTATGATGATTGTGTGTGATGTATTTCATTAGATATTGACTATTTCTACTTGTAGAATACAATATCATTTGAAGCTCTTGTAGCATTGTATTTGAGACTATTATTTGCAAGGAGTAGTGGATTGAAAGGTGGAAAATGACATATTAGGTTATAGTTTTTTTTAAAACTATGTCAGTCATCGATATTTCAACGCATCTTACCATCTAGGGCTTGAGAAGACCATCGAATCATCTCTGGGAGTTGTCAATATTTTGATGCATCCTATTGTAGATGGTATGACAAACCTATCAAATATTCCTTATTGGGAGTTGATATTTTGACATGGCCCACTATTGATGGTATGATAAACCCATCGAATCATCTATGGATACCATCAATATTTCAACATTTCAAACTAGTAGTCCATCAATATTTCAACAACCATGGAGTGTGTCAAACTTTTGACGAAAAACTAGCAATGTTATTTTTTGATGTGGAAGCATTGAACTTCTGACCTCCAAGTATCGAAAAATAGGTCTAAATTTACTAGTGTCTTCAGGATGCATGGTGATCAAAATGTTGTCTTTACTCGTAGGTGTGTCAAAAGGTGTGTTGAATGGGTTTTCAAAGCTATAGAGTAGATTATGCCAAATTTTGGTTTCTAGCACTTGATTTGAGTCAAGATCTTCCACACAAGGTTGTCTGTGAGGGTGCTTAGGTGGAGTTTCTAATTGTGCGCTAGTGAAAGAGGGACAACTACCATTACCAACTTGTAAACTAGTTGTGATCAACATGTAAGGATATGTCTTAATTTAGTAGGATGAGAAAAGTGTTTTAGATGTGAAGCTCGTACAATCAAGAATAATCACTTGTCAAAGTAAAATAGATGGCTTGTCAAGAGCACTCAAGAATTTACAATAGTAGTAAAGAAGCTTGATAGTAAGTAGCTAGATAGAAAGATAATTGAGTTTTGAAAAGTGATCATCAGTGATGTTTTGAGACTTACATCTGGAAAACTAAACCCATCTTTTCGACTTAGGACAATACCTAACACAAAGGTTTATGATCAAATTCATGAAGGATGTAGCAACAAGACCCCTAGATCAGCTAAGACACATTTTAGACTCTATTTTAAAGGAAAAATAACCTAGGCAATACTTTTCCAAGAGACAGGCGATAGTAGGACAATAATTTGTATCGTGCAATATAGTTCATAGTAACTAGGTGACACTTTTCTTATGGGAGACTATTTCTCTTAAGCTGAGTGATAGAGTTTGGTATAACTAGGTGATTTAACTCAACATAACTAGGTGATACAATTTTGTACAAAAAGTATCGTACGCTATATCTCTAGAGATAGTGCAACAGATATATCTCCAGAGATAATGGGACTGCACATGTGCCAGTGAATTGTGAAAAAAGATAGTTTTGAATCAAAAAGTTTGCATTTTAGTTTGACAGTTATGTAGTTTTAAGATAAGATAGTTTAGGACTTCAATTTATATCAAAGAATATGGTAGACATATTTTGCATGCCTCAAACAATTGAACAAGAATAAAGAAACCTTGCTAATACACATTTGTGACATTAGAGTGAAATTTCAACCAAAGCTATCAACATGTTTTGAGACAACATTTACATAGGTCAACACATTCAAAAACACTTTCCAAACATATCTACCTAAAAGTAATAGTTCATTACTCAACAACTTGGCTCACACTAAGTGCTCCTTTGCCTCACACCAAGAGGTTTCCTATAAGAGATATTGGCTTTGTCATGGAAGTGCCATAAGCACAACCAAGGGAACACAAATGGTGAGTGTAAAATCTTTGGGTGATTCAGGTAGTCCAATAGGATTGATCCTTACACCAAGAAGTTGAGCAAAAAAATAAGGTAGTTACTAACTTAGAGTGTTTAGAAAAGGATTTCATTTGTAATGTTCCTCTTGTAACCAATTACGAGACACCCCACCTTACAGTGGGTAATAGACCTTGCAGCCACAAGGGCACCTTAAGCATTCTTGCTTAGAATTTTCCTCATGGTCCCAATACCATAAGTACTCAAACTAAGAAAAGATAAAAACTATGTCTATCAAGGTTTTATGTTCTTGATAGCTTTGAGATTATATTGGGTTGGAATAGCTAGGTTTTCTTTTCCTCACTTGGGTCATTCCTCTTGGTTCCCCAAGAGTAGGCCCTCTAAAGGATTCTAACTAGAATAGATTAGATCCACTTTCAAGAGTCAAGATTTTTGAATCACCATGAGGGTGAAGATCATACTCTCCTATCTTGATTATTTCCCCCAAACATGCCAAAAAATTTTAATTAATCCCCTTTATTTTGAAATCCAAAGGTGAGTTAAGATTTTTGATTCACCGCAAGGGTGAAGAGCATACTTTCCTATCACCAAAGTGTCTAATCACAAGTTTATGTGCCTAGAAAATGAAACAATTTGTAAGATGCCACACATAAAATAAGATAACTACAAGAAACTATTTGGTTTTTATTTTTTGGGAGCCTTACAAATAAGTGTTAGTAGCCTTTGTGAATTTGAAGCTTTGAGATGCCTTCTTTTCAAGGTAAATATGCAAATGTTTTAAGGAAACAACCTACAAGCACAATCATTAGTCCACCATAAGTTAGTCCAAAATAATAGAAAAATTTATAAATAAACCTTTGTTAGAGTGTAATGTACCTATAAAAGCTAACAAATGACAAAAAATAATTGAAAAACTAATCAAATCACCTAAACAACAAGCAATTTCAGGTAGGGCAATATTGTTTTATTGGAAGAATGTCATGTGATACTTCTTAGTATACCTGTACGATAATTTTCCTTCATGCAATATATCTCCCTAAGCTATGTGGTACTACTCACTATACCCATGTGATATAGTTTAGTAAGGGCGGGTGATACTTTTACTGGAAAAGTATCATCTGACAATACAAACAAATATTGTACGATAGTGGAAAAGTATCACCCGATACTTACGAATGTAGAAAATAATAAAGTATGAATAAAATGTAGAGAATGTAGGAAATGCAGCAAGAAAAGGAGAAAAACTAGAGTTTTTAGCCCCATGGTGGGCACCAAAAATGTACACTAAGAAAGTGTCACACTCTAAACCCTTCTATCCAAGTGATTCCATGAGTTAGAATGTTTGAATTCTAGCTTAGAGCTCCCTATCCATGGAGTGCAAGAAGTATGTTTTAAACATATAATGGGCTCTTAGTTGAGCCTTAGAGACACTTTCCTTTCTAGTAAACCATGCAATGGGAGGTTATTTGAGATAATAGAAAGAATGCAAGTGTCCACAATGAGTTCCTCAAATATGCAATGCAAATATGGTTTAAACTAACATAAATATGAAAAATGCAACTATATTAAACAAGAATGAGAGTGTTACAAGATCCAAACTAGTTAATATGTGAGTAAGATTACTAAAAAATATAAATATAAACTACATACATCTACACTAAAATTCCATGATATGAGATATTGTAGACAAGAGGATGGAAGTTCTCGAAAAAACTCTCAAGAATTTGAATGATAAACTTGTAGCATAACAATACTCAAGAGTGTGGATCCTTTGAGAAGGGGAGAGCTCTTTCCTTTAAACATGTATAGATGGTGGAGACCGAGATCAAATGATGAATGGTCAAAGGTGGAGTTTGAAAATGGGAGTGATCCATGTGCACAAATAATTCAACCAATAAACAAAGAGTTGAGTTTGCATGTGAGACAAAAAAGCCTTTCCATTTAATTTGTAAAATAGAAAAATGACTTTATGTGTGCACGTTGAGTGGATTAGAAGAATGGGGTCTTTTATTTAATTAAAATGGGACATGTTATTTTAATAAAATAATAAACTTAGTATAGTATAGTCAAACTATAGGTTATAATCAAATTAATTGATTTTTAGCAATTTGGTCTAAGCAAATGATTAATTAATTTAGCCAAAATGCTGAGATGGGGGCTAATAGTCTAGATGACCATTTTTAGGTGATTATAGAAGGATTGATGTTTTTAGATGGTACTTACTTGTATTTAAGGATTCTTAGGGTTTCAAACCATTCCCAACTCTCCAACTCTTCAAATCTCTTCAAGCTGCCTTCTATGCCTAGTAAAAAGAAGTTTGGATTACTCTCAATTTTCCAAAGAAATAGCCTAAATCTATAGGTTTTTAGATACCCTTTTAGACATAATACAACATATCAAAAGGATTCCATGGATTACTTTGGAGTATACCCTACTGTTACTATACTGTGGCTCTAAAATGCATAAAAGAGGGCAATTTAACAAAGAAACTATATGTTCCTTCCAATCCATGGCTCTAGACTCTATAAAGTCTCTTATTAGGTTAGAAATGTCACAAATCCAAAAGCAATTAGACCCAAAGCTTATGTAACACCAAAATCCCCAAATTACTCCTCAAAACCCTCTTAAACTAGGGCTTCCTAATTAAGTACTGTCCCTACACTTTTGGGATCAAAAAGGGTGAATTCACCTTGTGTAGGGTGTATCTAGACACATACAATCATAAAACTTACCCCTTCTTTAGAAAAATTCTCTATTGCTGCTTCATACCTTGTTAGATTGTGGCAACTGATCAGGGAAGTACTGTACATACTCCATAATTCCTCGGTGAATTTTTTTTTGGGGCTACTATATTAGAATTTTATGGCTAACATGTTGTAAATAATTTTAACCCTAAAGTAGAAAAATACTTGTATAAAAGGGCTTAGGGTTAGGGATTGTTTCATTGTGGGTGATGCAAAAATTGCTTCTTGCGGTAGTATTGAGTTGTAAGGGATTACATATTGTAATCAGGTTGTAATCATTGGATTGTAATAATATTGGACTTGATGTTTAGTGGACATAGCCTAGGGTTTGGGTGAACTACGTTAAATCTTGGTGTCTTGTGTTCTGTGCAATCTATTATTTTATGATATTATTTATATTTGTATGTAATTATTATTTCTATCCGTGGTTTTATTCTAACATACCTAGCTTCCCATTCTCCCTTAACACCTCCTTCTTGGGTGATCACCTTCAAAAAAATTCTCATTTGCATATGTAAGTGTTAGGATAGTATTTTACAAATCAAGGATGATTCATTCCATGAGAATCAGTAAGGTCATTCATGAAATGATCATCCAAATATTAGATCTTGTCAAAATCTGGCAAAAAGAGCACTAATTCTAATGGCAATCAACACTATCTTGTAAAACCAAAGATTAACAATGGAATTCAAATAATTTAGAATGGATGCAAACAAAATACAATGTCCACCAAGGTTAGAACATCCTCTGATCACAAAACTATATATAAAAACCTTAAAATTGCATAAAAATAGAGTTCTTTATTGATTTTTCTTGTACAGTCTGTACAATGAATGATATCAAGTGCTGCCCTTCATAAAATGCCTCTAACTTGACTTAATAACCGAGCTAACAACCATTCCAATTGATTTTGATCAGTTCCCATACTTAATTATGCCCAAAATTGCCTAAAACTACTTTCCCTCCAAAATGAACTAACTGTTAGGATTCAAACATTTGAATACTCCAACTTACAATTTATTGAATAAAACAACTATTTATCATTTCAAACTTTCCTATTAGGTCCTCAAGACCAATTTAACCAATCCTAGGCCTTCCTAAGACTCCTTAGAACTTATTTGAATGCATATTTCCTTCCTACTCCAATTTCATCATTAATGATCCTAAGGTCCTTAATAGGCCCTTTAGGATTCATTACATGTTCATCATCCTTAAAGCCTCCTAAGGCCATGATTAGATCCAACACATGACAATTTATTGGTTCATAAGTTATTCCTTTCCTTTGATCCCTCTTTTATCTTCCATAGGGATCCTTGCATGTCTTGATGCTCCTACATCATACTCTCCTCAATTGGGATTCAAAATTGAAGCTTTGATTTTGAGTACCATTTTGAAAACCAATGATGGGCCTCCAAAAGGCCATCGCTCTAAATTCTTTTTATCTTGTTTTCAAAAAATTATCTTGCAAAACATTTATGACTTTATGGTTTCAAGTAGATGAACTTATGTTTTTATGTATATGTTATATACATATTTTAAGACATGAAGTAGAAGTATGGATAGTTTAAATATGCTATATTTGCTTGAATCCATGGAAAAAAATGGTATAATGAAGTAGTATTACATGTTGATAAATATTTCCCCATCTATGCTATGTTTTGGATAGTTTTCCTCCTGTAGCCATAGGATTTTCAAGAGTAGTAATTTGAACTTTACACCTTTTCTCTAATATTGATGATGAAAATAAATATATGTATATGAAGGTTGTGTGTACATTGATGTTTTTTACAAGTATTTGCTATGGCTATTCAAAGATCAACATTTCAACACTAAAGAAGTCAAAGCCAACCAGATTTCTAGACCTTTGCAAGTGGAGCAAATCATTTATTGATTTCTATTGTTACAACGCATGAATGCAGCCTCCACAACTTGCTATAATGTTGAAAGATTTATTTGTGGTTAATGTTGTTTCTGTTTCAAACTTTATGAGTCTGTAATTGATCCTCATTAATGGAGTGATCTTAGATTTAGGAATTAGTTTTAGTTTCCTTTAAATAATGACTATTGTAGCTTTGAGTGTAGTTGGAAGGAGAATATAATAAGTTCATTTTCATAGCAACAAAGTGTGAGACTATTTTTCAATCAAGTGTAATCTTTCAACATGAATGAATATAATGCACAATTCAAGTTTATATCTCTTATCTTGATTGTATTTTCTATTCACTCATCCAAGGGGCCCACTTGGTGAGTGAACTATTCTGTTAGAATAGATTTCATTTCCTTGTAAGGTAGAATTCTGTTGCTCCTGCAACCATTGATAGCAAAATCAGTGAACTGTTCTTGTAGCATAGGTACGTAGATAGGTTTATCATTTGCAACATTATCTTAAGCTTTAAGTTAAGTTGTTATTCTAGTTTCTAGCATAGGTTTCCTTCAGTATTACCTTTGCTTTAGTTACAATGACTTGAAAAAGAATTAGAGCATACACTTTGCAATCACCATTTCAAGTTTACACTCCCAAATTGATAAATCAAATGAAGTCAGTGTACTATTTTAAGTTTAAAAAAAAATATTTTCTAACCATAGAATTTTTATGAAAGGATGTCCAATCCTTTATTACTAAGGTATTAAATTGACCAACCAACCAAGTCAAATTGAGCCTCTATAAGTGCTTTTCATGCATATGTACCTGGCTGTCATATTGAGGCCTATGAAGTGTTTCATATTTCTAACACCTTGCATTTAGTATATGCATGCATAATATGATGATAAGTTGTCATTCTAAGTCACTCTGTGAAGTTTCATTTTGAGTAATGTTCAAATATGCATTTTTGCCTATGTCAAACAATAATAGGAAGCCTAGTTTTCAATTGAATATCTTGCACCTAGTTAAGTTTTATGACTCTCAACTTTGGGAGTGTTTAGTATGCATATCATAGAACCTATGTTTCAGATTTCAAGACATTTCGATATGTTTTGACTTGGTTTTGAATCCCTCAAAGTTGGTTGTTTACTATTGTCATGCTGATGCATATTGTTTAGAATTTAGAGTAGTCCTATTTGACCAATTATAAATTTGATGTAGTTGACCTTATTGAGGAAATTCCTTATGCACTACATTCCAGGGGTTAGAGACATACTATGTGCCAAATTTGAGCCTATGACAAATCCATTTGACTAGTTTTCAAGCGTGATTCCAAATGTAATTTTTGAAGTTTCACTGGTATTAAAAAGTGTAGATTGATCAATAGCTCTATTCGGGATGTCATAACTTTGAAACTATGATAGATTGAGCCAAATGGATTGTACCACTATGTTCTAATTTGGATATACTTAAAGTGTACTACTTTTCAAATCTTAACGTATCCATCTCCACACTTTCCCAGGTTCATTTCATTTGCAAAAATTACTATTCTGCTAATATTCATAGTTCTACAAATCCAAATACCCAACTTTGACTAGTTGCCAATTTTTCGCAATTATTCTTTATGAGCCCAAAACACAGATTAATATTATCCACATGACAGTAAACTAATGCTCCAGTTTCCATGTCCCCAAGTGATCATATGACCTATTTTCAAAGCCAAATCCAAACATGTTTCATTGTATTTTGAAATGTTTGATTGCAAGTAGTTTCAAGTGAGCAACTTTGATGGTTGATATCTTTTGACCCAAATATCATCATGAGGTAAAATTTGACAGGGTAAAACAATGTGAACCAAATAATAGATATCTCAAATCTTAGGACTTTATTGTTTGATTCAATCAATTTTTAAGATCGATTCTTGAGCCTCTTGACACTAAATGGGTGGCTCTCATAAAGTGGTAGAAATGAGTTTAAAATGATTAAACAGTGATCAAGTTTAAATCTAATCAATATGAGGAGTTAAATGGGTCGCTTTGAAATGTCAACCATTTGGAAACCATTTTTTTTTAGCCGGATCCACTCTAGGGCCTGACTAATTTCAACAGATTGATAAGACATTATGGAGAGTTGGAAACATATTAAAAGTTCATAATTTTTTCTAATCATTAATTAATGATATAAGGATGATATCAATAGTAGTCATTTCTTTCACAAATTAGAAGAATGGACCCATTTTCATTATGTGAGTATGGCAAGGAGATTGAATTGTAGCAAAATGAAAAATGTAAATGAGTTTATCATTCTAGTAAAGCACATATCCTCCTTGGTTTTGAAGTATTATCCGATAGCTTGATAACTCAAAGTATGAAACATGTAGTTGTGATGTTTCAAAATTATCATTCATAAGAGAAATATATTTTGAGGCCATAAATTATCTAGAGTCTGACTATTCATAAGAAACCAAAGTGCAATTATGTCAAATGTGCCCAATATTTTAAGAAAACCATACACAATTTGTTTTCACACTTGCATGACTAAAAAAAATCCATTTTATGGATATGGAGAGATAAGTTTTAGTTTTTGGTATGTGAAGAAGCAAGTGTATAAATCTTGTTACTAGTATAGGATATGTGTTGAAAGCATGAATGAATGCAAGTTAAGAACAAACAAAGAATCAATAAAGAGTTTGAGCAAAACAAAAATCAAACTAAATGATTTATGCTCCGCACTTTTAATACAAAAAGCACATAATCTAAAAGGAGTAGACACAATAGATTTTTACTTCAAAGAATGGCACCATGTGGCTTAAGAAACATGGTCAAAATTGGTATACGCAGTCATATGCTATGACATAACCTAGAAAGGAGGATGGGTGGTTTTATTGAAGACCAGGCATTGTGTTGTGATTGGACCACTATTGACTGCAACCAAAAGTCATAGTAGCTTTGTTTGTTCTTGCCAAACATGCCATGTGCTAAATGCTTTTAGAAGTCGTAAGCTAGATGCTTGTTCATGCCAAATTTGGAGAACCCTTTGTATGTAGATGATATAATACTCCAAAATTGGCACATTGCCATGCTAAATCTACTATGGTCTATTTTAATCAATACTAAGTAATATTTTTCTAGGAAAATCTGATTTTGATAATCTCTACTCGACCTAAGTGTCAAATGTAGAAAATCATTTGTAGTGCCTGCCCTAGCTTGCATTTTTGTTGTCATTTTTGAACTCTTTTAGGCCAATTTTATGATTGATTACTAGTAGTATTGTTTTGAGATAATTAGATATTGTTTTACATTCAGTTGATATATGATGAGATTACTTGGTACTCTATACTTTATGTATGCATGGTGTTTATTATAGTGTTTTCAGTTATTGATGATGATTAGTTAGATGGATTATCATATGTGTTTTCTTATGGATACTTACCCCATACTACATGTGTATGGTGTGCACATATGTTTTTCTTTATGTATGGCATTTCTGATGTGGTTAAGGAAGGGAGTCGTAGTCACCTACTAGTCAGGATCTACACAATGAACCACTTCCTGCCATTTCTTGTTTAGCTTAGAATATTGTGTTTTTCCATGTGTGGATTTTATCCAGGTTGCAGTACTAGGTATTGACTTCCCTGAATTGCTAGGATGAGCGTACCCTATTGCATTATCTCAATGGTAAGAGAGGGGAGATAAATTCTTAAAGTTCAAATCCCAAACCTTTAAGCCATTTGTCCTAGATAATTAGGACAAGCATCTGAGTTGAGTACCCTTTGAATGCATCGAATGATGTTAATTCATGATTATAACCCTTTAGTTTGATTTTGTATGTGTTTTGCTATAATGGGTTTTCGTATTTTGTTTTATGAGTCTTTGGTGAATTTTCTATTAATTAAGTCTAATTAAAAGATTAAATTAATAATTTAATTTAATAAAAAATTATTATGATATTTTAATATTTAATTATATTTAATTAATTGGAAAATTAATTAAATAAAAAAATTAAATTTGAAGATAAAAGTTATAAGAATAAATTTAGAACATGATAATATTTATTTAATTTAATAATAATATATTTCGAATTCATTTTTAAATAAATGCTAAATAATATTATTATTTAAGTCAATAAATATTTTATCAATTAAACATTTCAATAATAAATTTAAAAGTGAAAACATATTAATAAATTTAAAAGTGAAAACATATTAATTTATGAAAAGTTTTAGATTGCATGATGTATGCATGAGATGAAAATATAAGAAATTAATAAAACAAGTGAATTTAATAAAGATATTCTAATTGCATAAAGTGTGCATGAGATTAGAATTCAATAGATTAATTAAAGGAGAAGTCAAGTAAAAATTAAATAAAGTAATTTTAATAAATTAAAAAATGTGTGTGGAAAAGATAAAGAAAAGATAAATAAAAGATAATAGGAGTTAATGTCTGATGAGCAAGGAGTCCTCTCGGGTAGTCACACAATTAGTGCCCCGATTTTAGGAGAGAACTCCTTATCACCAATTGAGGGTTCATTTTCAAGGGACCAAAGTTTTGGTAAGGGACTGCAAATTTTGGAAGAGGTAGGAATTTTCGGAAAGGAGAAGGTTCTGAGAGGAGGAATTTCACTACAATTTTTTTGGGCATAGCGATTAGCATCAGTGTCTAGGTAGACACTTGTGATTATTCACTAAATTTATTACACTCTTTCTTTCCTATCTTCATCATGTCTGTTAAATGGTTGTTTAGATAATTCTTGTGATGAGTGTATCATATTATGAGTTTCTGGTATGTTTGTTAATTTTTCTGTACATGGAAAGTTTTAAATGATCAATATAATCTTTCTTTCAATAGATTTAAAATTTGGAAATTGAACAGGGAAGGGTTTTATAATAAATTCAAAGATTTCATTTGTGAATTCAATCAATTGATCGTGTTACCTCTATCAGATCAAAGTTCGGATTTTGTATTAAAAAAAGGGGTGTTTTAAATAAATTTGTTTTATTCAATTCTATGTTACAAAATTTTATACCATATATTAATTTAAATAAAATTATAGTAAATATTAATAAAATGTTTTAATTAAAAAATGTTATATAAAAAAAAAATTCAAAAAATAACAATTATAAAATAGGGAGGGGAGGGAATAACCATGTATCCTCACTGTTACCTTTATACATGCAGCTGTTAATGGCTAGGGTTGCTATTCGTAGCTGTACCTACGATTGCGGTAGTAGTACGTCTGCGATAACAACCATATAGCTATAGCTTGCCTATGATTTCAATTGCATGGTACAATTATTTTATTTCTTTAAAAAGTTTCATTCATAATTAATGAAAATTAATTTTTATTATTATTTAAAATTAGTTTATTTAAGAAGTTTTAATTATATTATATTAAGTTATTACTTTTTAAATTTAATTTAGTTTAAATATGATTTAATTAAAATTTTAATTTAATAAGACTTTGTTAATATAGTTATTTATTTATTTATTAATATATTATTAATATATGATAAATAATTTAGAAAGGATTACTTTTAAAGAATAGTTATAATAATTAATTTAATTATTATTAATGTTATTATAATTTTATAAAGGTTATTTTATTAATAATCTAAAATTAAGTTAGTGAAGAAGTGAATGATTTATTTAAAGGCTTTTAATTATTAAAATACTCTTGGAAAATAAGAATTGACTTTCAAAATTTAGTAAGGTTTCATTAGAGTAATTAATTAAATTATTATTAAAATAAAATGGAAATGAAAGTTATGAATGATTAATGGGAAAACTTGAGATTTTATTTTCTAGTTGGATTTACATGAAAATGTAATCTAGAAACATATAGTAAAAATACACCTTTGTGTCTTCAAAACGTAATGTATTGAGTACGCTCCATTGTATGTTCTATATGTAAGGTATATCTTATGTTTTGGGTTTGGGTTTGACCTAGCCTTGACCAGTCTTAGGATGTTACCAAAGGCTCGAGGGTTCTATGATTGTGATGATATGATGGTTTTTTCTTAATATTTTGAACCCAACCATGGTAATGTGTCTAGTATACTCTATGATGTGTGTTGATCTATTGATTGTTATTGCTTTCCAGTGTTCTTGTGTGATGCTGAGGTGAATATATGACCTACTTGACTTAACCATTTTTGAATCCTTGATCAGTTATATTTGAATTACTTTCCATTTGCTTTGATAGGACTGAGGTGTTTGTTTGCTTTGTTCTTGGTGATGCCATATTGTGACATGTTTGACTCAACCATTATGAGTCTTCAACCAGTATTACTTTTGGGATGTTTTCTAGTTACTCATAGAGAATTGATGTGATTATTATGATTATCTTTTGATGCTTTTTAGTCACTTGTATAAGACTGAAGTAATTTTTATATGATTATTGATTTGTACTTTTATGAGCCTAGGGTAGGTAATTTATATGTAGTTTTGGGAAGTGGCTTACAATGGGGGCCAGGGCCCTAAGTGATTCCTAGGGTAACTCAATGCAAGTTGTTTAATAAATGAAAACAATACACTAAATGGGGACTAAAATGAACCTAATAAGAGTATTTGTATGTTCTCAACCATGCCTTGAGTGTTAGTACAGACTAAGATGGGAGTAGAGAGAATGATTGGTTGCAACCTTGGATTTGTAGTATGCCTTGTAGGTATGAGAGGTTACTAGTGGCCACATAGGGATCACTAGGGGACCAAGGTCCTAAGAGATTCCTAGGGTAACTCTAGTGTGATTTGTGCAATGACACTTGCTCGCTTACATAGTAGGTTTCCTACGTGTCTTTGTGTGCCTCTGGGATTAGATGTTGATCTATCTTAGAACCTTTGAGTTAGATTGCTTTTAGGATTTCTTGGACTTAGAGAGTACTTTTCATATGTGGTTTGATATCTTGTTTGAGACTTGAGACTATCTCCTTAGCATAGTGGGAGTGGGCCATTTAGGTTCCACGCAGTCGGGTGGTAGTTCTTTTTACTCTTACCATTGAGATCCATTTGTTGCTACCGTGGTTGGAGCTTCCTTGTCTGTAGTTCCTTTCATTATACTATGTATCATTATGATGGATGGTTTCATTTATTTTATTGTACTTGTATCATGGATCTGAGTGTAATGCCCCACCAAGAGATCCAAAAGAATTAACCTAAAGTTTTACTAAGTTTTCCAAACAATTTTTTAAAGAGAATTCAAACCCAAGACCTTCCACATGAGAATAAATAGAAAGTCCAATGTCCATATTACACATTTGTTTTAGAATGCCTCTTGGCAATTAAATTTAGAATACTCAATCATCCACTGTACATGTCATAGGGAATGAAAAGCTTAAAATAATATACATGTGTGAAATGAAGTACATCATCCTATTCTAATCCTTGATGTAAGTGAAATAAAGTAAATGAAACCAATAACATACATAATACATCCATTAATCAATAAAGATATAACAACCATTGTAAAAGATATCCGTCCATCATAAAACACATCTAATCTAAGTGCGCGGTTCCTCCCAACCATCAATAGCATCATTAGACCATCATGGGCCTTAGCCATCCCCCGTGCGTAACATCTCAAGTCACTGAAGAGATCATCAGTATTATCATAGTAGGAATGTCACTCCTAAAATATACTACAACATATGCAAAAGGAAATCTAACATGCAAATTAAAAACATAAGATAAGTAAATAACAACATCTATCATATGCTAATCATCAATATAAGGATACATTCCCACCATCATAATCCAAGAACAGAACAAAGATAAATGCCAACAAGGAATGCATCAACCATGGTGTCTCAGACGGATCTCAAATGGTAAGAGTGAAAAAGTACTACCACCCGACCACGTGGAACCTAAATGGTCCACTCCCACCGCATTGAGGAGATAATCTCAAGTCCCAAACATGCTATCAATCACATAACAAAAACACTTCCTAAGTCTAGGAATCCTAAAAGTATACTAATTCAAAGGTTCCAATACATAGATCAACATATACTTCCAGAGGCCCACAAGACATGTAGGAAACCTACTATGTAAGCAAAAAAGTGTCATCACACGAATCATGCTAGAGTTACCCTGGTAGTCTCTCAATAGACCTCGGCCCCCTAGTGATCGCTATGCGACCACTAGTATCCTCTCATACTGATGAGGCATACTATGGAATGCAAGGTCACAACCAAGCATTCTCTCTGCTCCCATCCTAGTCTATACTAGCACTCAAGGCATGGGTGAGAACATACAATTATCTTATTAGGTTCATTTTAATCCCCATTTAGTGTAAATATTTTCACTTATTAAATAACTTACAATGAGTTACCCTGGCAGCCACTTAGGGCCCCAACCCCCATTGCAAGCCACTTCTCGACAGTACAAGTAGATAACCTACCCTAGGCTCATGGAATCATAAATCAAAAAATGACCTCATTCCTATACAAGCAACTAGAAAAATACCAAAAGATAATCCACAATAAGAACATCAAATATCCACAATATCAAAGATAATCACAATATCCATCGGTCCTCATCGAGCAATCGTATAAATCTCAATATCCATATCAATGATAAATCACCATATCCATTGGTTCTCAATGAGAAACCAAAAAGGCATCTCAAAAAAAATAATACTGATCGAAGACTCCAAAATGGTTGAGTCAAAACATGTCACAACATGACAACATCAAGAAATAAATTAACACTTCAGTCCCATCATGGCGACTGAAAAGTAGTCCAAGGATAATTGATCGATGACTCAAAAATGGTTAAGTCAAGTGTCTCAAATACATACACCTCATCTTCACAGAAGAAGATTGGAAAGCAATAACAATTAGTAAATACAAACATCTCATAGAGCACGCCATCACATTACCATGGTTGAGTTTTAAAAGAATCGAGACCAAATAACATCAACATGCCATCACATTCACATAACTCCAAGCCTCTGGTAGACATCCTAATTGGTCAACACTCTAGGACAACCCAAACCCCAAACATGGATAGCATAAAGAACAAGATACAAACACATATTTTAGTTTTCTTTTGCAATCACATGGTTAAGCCAAATATTAGGTTTCAATTTTCATTTTCATGTACATTTCAAGTGTATAAGATTCTTCATTTAATCTACAACTCAACCCATTTATTTTTTTGAATAAAACATAGAATTATCCCTCCATTATTTTAAAACAATTTTCTAAAATAATCATAAGATAATTATTTACTTATTTAAATCATTGAACTAGTTCCCATTGACTTTTAGATAAAATCATTCACATTATTCAAAACATTAGAATAATACTTATCAACTTTCAAATAATTAGTTTACAATTTCCTTAAAACACTTCAAGGAAAAATATTTATTTAAAATAATCTTCATTGATTTTAAGTAAAATCAATCTCATAAATAATTCAATTATTTTATTCAACTAAACACTTATTAATATCTCTTTTCTTTTAATTTGCCTCATTAAAAAATCCATTTACTAAAATTGACTAATAATTAATTAGACTCTTTCTACTATTAACTAATCTTAATTAAATGAAATGAAATTAGATTAGTTAATAAATCATATAAAACTAATGCATAATAATAATATTCTATTTTAATTTGAACCCAAACCTAAATCCATTTCCAAATCTTGATTCTATTAAGGGAAGATTGCAATAATATTTTTAATTCCCATAACTGGATGAAACAATATGCATGCCCGAATTACAAAATTGAAGATTCATTCATAGAGAATTACTCAGACACACATAATAGACACGATGAAGACAAGAAGGGAAAGAGCGTAATAAAATATGCAAAATAATCATGAGTGCCTACCTAGACACTGATGCTAATTCACTACGCCTCAGAAAATTGTAGAGAAGCTCCTTCTCTTAGAACCTTTTCCTTTTCAAAAATTCCTTCCTTCTCCAACATTCAAAATTCTTCCAAGAATCAAACCAACCGAAACCCCCGAGTGACTAGAAGTGCTTGTAGAAGCATATGAGCATGTAGAAGCATATGAGCTTCTCGAATGCATGTAAGCTTGTCCAAACACACTAGGAGAGCCTCTATATAAAGGCCTCTAAGATGCATCTAGAATGTGTCTAGAAAGAAGGAGATAAGCATGACAACTAAGCACGCAACTTCCACGACAAGAAAATAGACATGATGAGGTCTCTAGAATTTTGTAGACAACATGTGCTGAAATAATATGCTAACTCCTAAGTGTAGACAACATGTGCATAATTAGTGTGCAAACTCCTATTCATCAACATGACAACTCACAAGAGTTCGCATACTCCTGTGTGAATAAATATTAAAATAACACACCTTAATTTATTAAATTTTTTTATTTAATATTCATTTGACTCTTTTTTAAATTAATTTATTAATTTTAAATCTCATGCACTCACTTTATTAAATCCACTTGTTTTATCTTAATATATTTTAATCACATTCACGCATCATGTGATCTAGAATCTTTTAATAATTTTAATATCTTTTTCACTTTTAAATTTATTTTTGAAACTTAATTGATAAAATAAAAATGAGCTCTAAATATTTTATTATTAAATTAATAAATATTATCACATTTCAAATTTAAACTTATAACTTTCATCTCCAAGTTTAATTCTTTTATTTAATTAATTTTTCAATTAATTAAATAAAATATATATTAAAATATTATATTAATTTTTCATTAAATTAAACCATTAATTAAATCTTTTAATTATGCTTAATTAATATAAAATACACTAAAGACTCATAAAGTAAAATACAAAAACCCATCATAGAAAAACACATACAAAATCAAACCAAAAGGGTTAATATCACGAATTACGTCATCTGACTTATTTGAAGGGTACCCGACTCAGATACTTGTCCTAATTTTCAATTAGGAAAAATGGCTTAAAGGGTTGACATTTGGACTTGAGAATTTTATCTCCCCTCTCTTACCATTGAGATAATGCGATAAGGTACGCTCATCGTGGCAATTCAGAGAAGTCGATACCTGGTACCTGCAACCTGCATAAAACTCATGCATGTACAAGCATAATATATATATTAAGCTAAACAGAGAATGACAAGAAGTTGTTCATTGTGTAGATCCTGACTAGCAGGTGACTATGACTCCCTTCCTTTACCCCATCAGAAATGTCATACAGAAAGAAAACAAACACACACACCATACACATGCAAGTATAGGGTAAGTTTCCATAAGAAAACACACACAAAATAAACCATCTATCTAATCATCATCAATAACTGAAATTACTTGAATAATCATCATGCATACATGAACTATAAAGTACCAAGTAATCTCATCATATAATAAACTAAATCTAAAATAATATCCTATAATCTCAAAATAATGTTACTAATATTCATCAACATAAAACTAGCCCTAAAAGAGTTCGACAATAATAACAAAAATGTGAACTAGGGGCAGGAACTACATCCATGCCCCATAGAATTAGGCTTACTCCTGGAAGCCTACACGGATGATAATACTAAAGAACTCACTGTGCAGGTCCCATTGAATCCTTTCCCCCCGTAAGAGGATATGACTCCACTAAGAACACTACAATACACTTAGAGCAATATGATTCTGGTTTAATAGTAAACCGAAAACCACATTGATCCAACATTCATCCTTTTAACAAATAATGAAATAGATTCCCTAAACACTCCAAAAAAAGGATCAACATAATGCTCACAAAGATGATCAAAGGCATACTACTTCAAGGAAAAGATAAAAGACACATGTTTTGAAAATAAAATAAGTTTCAATTTTCAATTTTTCCCACGTTTAGGTTTCAGTATAACTTCAATTTTGAAACCTAAGTGCTGAAATATGAAAAATATGCAAGTAATAGTTTAAGTCGTGTTTCAACTCACCTAGTTTCAAGTTTCAGTTTGAAAGAGATACACATGATAGTTCAAATTTTTTGTTTTGTTCAACTAGTTAACACTAGTGGCATTCCGATATACCCAAAGCTCCTAATGTTGAAACTTGGGCTTTGATACTAGATGTAATGCCCTACCAAAGGATCCAAAAGAATTAACCTAAAGTTTTACTAAGTTTTCCAAACAATTTTTTAAAGCAAATTCAAACCCAAGACCTTCCACATGAGAGAATAAATAGAAAGTCCAATGTCCATATTACACATTTGTTTCAGAATGCCTCTTGGCAATTAAATTCAGAATACTCAATCATACTGTACATGTCACAAGGAATGAAAAGCTTAAAAGAATATACATGTGTGAAAATGAAGTACATCATCCTATTCTAATCCATGATGCAAGTGCAATAAAGTAAATGAAACCAATAACATACATGATACATCCATTAATCAATAAAGATATAACAACCATCGTAAAAGATATCCATCCATCATAAAACACATCTAATCTAAGTGCATAGTTCCTCCCAACCATCAATAGCATTATTAGACCATCCTGGTCCCTAGCTATCCCCCGTGCATGACATCCCAAGTCACCAAAGAGATCATCGGTATTATCATAGTAAGAATGTCACTCCTAAAACATACTACAACATATGCAGAAGGAAATCTAACATGCAAATTAAAAACATAAGATAAGTAAATAAAAACATCTATCATATGCTAATCATCAATATAAGGATACATGTCCACCATCATAATTCAGGAACATAACAAAGATAGATGCCAAAAAAGAATGCATCAACCATGGTGTCTTAGATGGATCTCAAATGGTAAGAGTGAAAAAGCACTTCCATCTGACCGAATGGAACCTAAATGGTCCACTCCCACCGCATTGAGGAGATAATCTCAAGTCCCCAAATAGGCTATCAATCACATAACAAAAACACTTTCTAAGTCCAAGAATCCTAAAAGTATACTAACTCAAAGGTTCCAATACATAGATCAACATCTACTTCTAGAGGCACACACGATATGTAGGAAACCTACTATGTAAGCAGAAAAGTGTCATCACATGAATCATGCTAGAGTTACCTTCGTAGTCTCTCAATAGACCTCGACCCCCTAGTGATCCCTATGCAGCCACTAGTATCCTCTCATACTGATGAGGCATACTATGGAATGCAAGGTCGCAACCAAGTGTTCTCTCTACTCCCATCCTAGTCTGTACTAGCACTTGAAGCATGGGCGAGAACAGGCATGGGCGAGAACATACAATTATCTTATTACGTTCATTTTAATCTCCATTTAGTGTAAATGTTTTCACTTATTAAATAACTTACAATGAGTTACCCTAGTAGTCACTTGGGGCCTCGACCCCCATTGCAAGCCACCTCCCGACACTACAAGTAGATAACCTATCCTAGGCTCATGGAATCATAAATCACAAAATCACCTTAGTCCTATAAAAGCGACTAGAAAAATACCAAAAGATAATCCACAATAAGAACATCAAATATCCATAGTATCAAAGATAATCACAATATCCATCGGTCCTCATCGAGCAATTGTATAAATCTCAATATCCATATCAATGATAAATCACCATATCCATTGGTTCTCAAAGAGCAACCAAAAAGGCATCTCAAAGAAAATAATACTGATCGAAGACTCCAAAATGGTTGAGTCAAAACATGTCACAACATGAAAACATCAAGAAATAAATCAACACTTTAGTCCCATTATGGTGACTGGAAAGTAGTCCAAGGATAACTGATCGATGATTCAAAAATGGTTAAGTCAAGTGTCTCAAATACATACACCTGAGCTTCACACAAGAAGATTGGAAAGCAATAACAATCAGTAAATACAAACATCTCATAGAGCATGCCATCACATTACCATGGTTGGGTTTTAAAAAAATCGAGACCAAATAACATCAACATGCCATCATATTCGCATAACTCCCAAGCCTATGGTAGACATCCTAACTGGTCAACACTCTAGGACAACCCAAACCCCAAACATGGATAGCATAAAGAACAAGATACAAACACATATTTTAGTTTTCTTTTGCAATCACATGGTTAACCCAAATATTAGGTTTCAATTTTCATTTTCAAGTACATTTCAAGTGTATAAGATTCTTCATTTAATCTACAACTCAACCCATTTTTTTTTTTGAATAAAACATAGAATTATCCCTCCATTATTTTAAAATAATTTTCTAAAATAATCATAAGATAGTTATTTACTTATTTAAATCGTTGAACTAGTTCCCATTGACTTTTAGATAAAATCATTCACATTATTCAAAACATTAGAATAATACTTATCAACTTTAAAATAATTAGTTTACAATTTTCTTAAAACACTTCAAGGGGAAACATTTATTTAAAATAATCTTCATTGATTTTAAGTAAAATCAATCTCATAAATAATTCAATTATTTAATTCTACTAAAAGCTTATTAATATCTCTTTTCTTTTAATTTGCCTCATTTACAAATCTATTTACTAAAATTGACTAATAATTAATTAGACTCTTTCTACTATTAACTAATGTTAATTAAATTAAATTAAATTAGATTAGTTAATAAATCATATAAAACTAATGCATAATAATAATATTCTATTTTAATTTGAACCCAAACTTAAATCCATTTCCAAATCTTGATTCTACTAAGGGAAGATTGCAATAATATTTTTAATTCCCATAACTGGATGAAACAATATGCATGCCCGAATTACAAAATTGAAGATTTATTCATAGAGAATTATTCAGACACACATAACAGACACGATGAAGACAAGAAGGGAAAGAGTGTAATAAAATATGCGAAATAATCACAAGTGCCTACCTGGACACTAATGCTAATTCACTACGCCTCAGAAAATTGTAGAGAAGCTCCTTCTCTTAGAACCTTTTCCTTTCCACAAATTCTTTCCTTCTCCAACATTCGAAATTCCTCCAAGAATCAAACCAACCAAAACCCCCAAGTGAATAGAAGTGCTTGTAGAAGCATTGAGCATGTAGAAGCATATGAGCTTCTTGAATGTATGTAAGCTTGTCCAAACACACTAGGAGAGCCTCTATATAAAGGCCTCTAAGATGCATCTAGAATGTGTTTAGAAAGAACTAGGAGATAAGCATGACAACTAAGCACGTAACTTCCACGATAAGAAGATAGACATGATGAGGTCTCTAGAATGTTGTAGACAACATGTGCTCAAATAATATGGTAACTCCTAAGTGTAGACAACACGTGCATAATTAGAGTGCAAACTCCTACGTCATCAACATGACAACTCACAAGAGTTCGCATATTCCTGTGTGAATAAATATTAAAATAATACACCTTAATTTATTAAATTTTTTTATTTAATATTCATTTGACTGCTTTTTAAATTAATTTATTAATTTTAAATCTCATGCACTCACTCTATTTAATCCACTTGTTTTATCTTAATATATTTTAATCACATGCACACATAATGTGATCTAGAATCTTTTAATAATTTTAATATCTTTTCCACTTTTAAATTTATTTTTGAAACTTAATTGATAAAATAAAAATGAGCTCTAAATATATTATCATTAAATTAATAAATATTATCACGTTCCAAATTTAAACTTATAACTTTCATCTCCAAATTTAATTCTTTTATTTAATTAATTTTTCAATTAATTAAATAAAAAATATATTAAAATATCAGATTGATTTTCCATTAAATTAAACCATTAATTAAATCTTTTAATTACGCTTGATTAATAGAAAATACACTAAAGACTCATAAAGTAAAATACAAAAACCAATCATAGTAAAACACATACAAAATCAAACCAAAAGGGTTAATATCACGAATTAAGTCATCTGACTTATTCGAAGGGTACCCGACTCAGATACTTGTCCTAATTTTCAATTAGGACAAATGGTTTAAAGGGTTGGGATTTGGACTTGAGAATTTTATCTCCCCTCTCTTACCATTGAGATAATGCGATAGGGTACGCTCATCCTGGCAATTCAAGGAAGTCGATGCTTGGTACTTGCAACCTGCATAAAACTCATGCATGTACAAGCACAATATATATACTAAGCTAAACAGGCAATGGAAAGAAGTGGTTCATTGTGAAGATCCTAACTAGCAAGTGACTATGACTCCCTTTCTTAACCACATCAGAAATGCCATACAGAAAGAAAAAAACACGCACACCATACACATGCAAGTATGAGGTAAGTATCCATAAGAAAACACACACAGAATAAACCATCTATCTAATCATCATCAATAACTGAAATTACTTGAATAATCATCATGCACACATGAACTATAAGTACCAAGTAATCTCATCATGTAATAAACTGAATCTGAAACAATATCGTATAATCTCAAAATAATGTTACTAATATTCATCAACATAAAACTAGCCCTAAAAGAGTTCAACAATGATAACAAAAATGCAACCTAAGGGCAGGCACTACACTGAGGAGGATGATGCATTTCTAGTTCTACACATGTATATTATTTTAGCCTTTCATACCTTGTGACATGTACAGTGAATGATTGAGCATTCTCAATTTCATTTGCCAAGAGGCATTTGGAACAAATGTATATTATTTAAATGGACATTGAACTTTTTAATTATTCTTTCATGTGGATGTGGTAGTTATTAGAGTTAGAATTAATTAAATTTAAATGTGACTGAACGTCATGGGTGTTAGTGTAGTTTTTTATTTTTCCTATTTTGCTAGGTTTTTCCTACACTTTTAATAATCTCGCTTAGGTTAATAAAGCATGTCTTATTAGGTGAATGGTTGTGAGGTGTCACCTTCCTACATGTGAGCATCCATTAGCTATCTTGGGAAGATACTTTGCTATCTTTAGTCCGATAGATGGTTGCTCCTCATTGGTTGGTGTTGCCACCTCCTCTCTCTTCCTTGCCTATATAAGCATGCTACCTGGCTTGTATTTGCATATCTTATTTTTGCATCCTCTTAATGCTATTTTGCTTCCAGCATTTGCATTACTCTCTTGGAGACTAACTCTATGATGCTATTTTGATTTTGTATCATTTGCATTCATAGTTTAGATATTTACTCTTTGCACTAGTTTTCTGGGTTATTAATCTTTTCAGATTCTAACATGGTATCAGAGCTTTTCTATGTGCAAGAGTAGATTTTAGTTTCCTTATTTGAGAGATTTGGGGGGGGCAAATAAATTTTATTGTAGTTTTTTGAAAAATGAAGTATGCTCTTCTCTTGCATCTTTGGATGATCCTGAGAATCAGAAAAGTTTTGACAAAAACAGTTTTTCTCTGGGGTTTCAATCTCAAATCTGACAACCAACTTGCATATTTGGAGTTTTCAATCAGTTTTGCAGGTTCCAACATGCCATTGATGGACTTAAGAAGCTGATCCAGCATTTGCATGTCAAATTTTGGTTGCTGGGGTCATTTTTTTATTTTTGGAGCCGTTTTTTACTGTTAAAGGCGTCTAATTTACACTACAGCAGCATCTTTTATACATCAACAAGAAAAACGCTTTCTGGGTTTTGTTCGTAGCCCCGAAAAACCATCTGGGTATCTTTTAAATTTTGCATGCAAGCTGTATATTTTTCAAAATCGAGCATGCAAAGCTACAGCCATACCCCTCTCCGTTGGCAGTCGCAGATTTGAATGCAGTTTTCAAATGTCTCGTTCTTGCTCATACGGACTCCGATTTTGATGATTCTTGTTATGAACTTGGCTATTTTTTTGTGCTCTATCCACTAGTGGAGTTGTTTTTTGATTTTCATGCATGAATTCTTCAGAAATTGCAGATTCTCAGCCGTGACTGTGCACAGTTCTCATTTTGGAAACTTCGGAGGATCATAACTTTCTCATACGACCTCGTATCGAGGTGATTCTTTTTTTGAAAGTGCATGATTTTTCGAGTAAATCACATTGGTGCTATTTATTTCCTTGATTATTGTGCTCAAGTTTCACTTCTAGCATATGCTCTTCATGAGGGTTTGTAATGCATTGAAATCAAGACCACTAAGTAATTCTTTTTAGTGGTAGTTGTAAATGCACTAAAATAAAGTGCCAAATCATATTTCTTTGAGGGGGGGTTCTTTGATTGAGTAAAGAGGGGGGGGCATTGTCGTGGCTGGGTTCTCTTCTTTTTAGCATTTCTTCTCTACATTTCTTCATCATGGATCAAACAAATATGCCCATCCTAACTCCATACAATTACTTTGAGTGGAAATTACGCATGACAATTCACTTAAAGAAAGCTGGATTAAATAGGATAACTATGGGACTTGAAACTGAACCTACTAAAGATGAAGACAAGCCTAAGTGGTTTAACAAATGTGATGAGGCATATGGAACATTGTGTTTGTCTATTTCTCCTGACTTGCTATTTCACATTGAGTCTTTGGATACACCAAATGAAGTATGGACAAAGCTAGAGACACTATTTGGCACACAAGATTCAATGAGGGGTCATATGTTGGAAAATGAATTAATCAGTTTGAGTCCAGGAAATTTCAACACAATCCAAGATTTCTTCACCAAATTGAAATCACTAAGGCTGCAGTTAAAACAATGTGGAATTGAAAAGAAAGATGAACAACTGATTCTTAGTATTCTCTCTAAGCTAAGTTCAGAATATTCTGTGTTTGTTTCTACCTTCTATGCTACTAAGGGTGCACTTGGTACTCAATTCACCATGCCATCTTTAGATGATTTTGCTGTCAATCTCACTCAAGAACAGGACAAGCTAATCCAGATGGGCATTCTTAAGTCCTTTAAGTCACATGCCTTGGCTGCTAACCAAGGCACAAAAGAACAACAAGGACAAAGTAGTAACAATAATAGTAAGGACAAGAAACAAAAGAATAGCGAGGAGAAGAAGGATCAGATGCCGGTTTCTTCAAAAGCAACTATTGATACACCATCTTCCAAGGGTGATAAGCCTAAGAAAGAAAAGGTCAAATGTGCCTATTGTAAAAGACCTGGTCATGATGAACATAAATGTTTGCAGAAACAACTTGATCACTTGACATACATTCTTGAGAAGAATAATATCAGTGTTCCTGAGTCTATCAAACAAAGTTTTAATGAAGGGTCTAACAAAGAAAAAGAAAACAGCAAGGGGAAAGGAAAGGGCAAGGCCCTTTTTGCAGTTGCTTCCTCTCCATCCACTTGGGTTCTTGATTCGGGTGCTTCACACCACATGGCTTCTTCTAAGGAAGAAATTGCATCCTTGGAGCAATGTACTATGCCTTCTATGTTGATGGGTGACAACACTCCTATTGAGGTGTGTGGGAGAGGGTCTGTTGATGTGGGGGATGGCACATTCCATGATGTTCCTTATGTACCTTCATTGTCAACTAATCTCCTATCGGTACACCAGATCACTCACACAGGTTTAGGCAAGCG
The DNA here is from genome assembly GCA_028749045.1 of Cupressus sempervirens. Taxonomy (NCBI): domain Eukaryota; kingdom Viridiplantae; phylum Streptophyta; class Pinopsida; order Cupressales; family Cupressaceae; genus Cupressus; species Cupressus sempervirens. The sequence goes on from CM053790.1 coordinate 405,607,757, forward strand.
GGTTGAGTTCACTCCTGATTCAGTGGAGATACGTGAGTTGCACAATGATTCTACAATTGCAGTTGGGAGAGCAGATCATCAGTCAAGACTCTATATGTTTTCTCACCTTGTTCCTGATCCTCCTTTGACTATTTTTCTCACTCACTCTAATGATGTGAGCAGATTATGGCATGAGCAGTTTGGCCATCTTAACTTCCACTACTTGCATCAGCTTAACCAGCAGAGCATGGTCACGGGGTTGCCTTCTACTTTGACATTGGAGTCACTTGGAATACATGATAGATCTTCTGATGGGTCAGATTCACTTGAGCAGTCTTCTACCTCCACTTTTGATGCAGAGAGTGATTCAGAGGACTCACCTCCTTCCTCTCCTAGTCATCATTTACAGGTTGATGATTCTCCTCTAGATTCTCCATCTTCTGGTCCACTTTGGGCTAGACAGACCTTGCAGTTTGCAGGTGATTGGGTTGGGGATCCATCAGACACCAAGAAGACTCGTTCACAATTCCAGGATGCTCTACATATCTTCATTGCTACTGCCTCAAATCCACAGTCCTTTCATGAGGCTTCTGGTATTTTTGAGTGGGATACAACTATGCAGGAAGAGTATAGTTCCTTGATGAGGAATCACACTTGGGATCTTGTCCTTTTTTCTAAGGGAAGAAAAATTGTTCGATGTAAGTGGATCTACCGGACAAAATTTGCAAGCTTTGTTGGAGGTGCAGGATGCTACATCTTTTGGGGGGGCCTCTTCCTCTCACTTGGAGTCCTAATTTTCTTTGGGGAGTCTCTTTTCTCTCTCTTTTGGGGGAATTTTATGTACATGGGTACCTCATCAGGCTTGACTTTCCGGGACCCATTTCTACATCCACCTAAGCTTCGCTTATGGGGGGGTGTTAGTGTAGTTTTTTATTTTTCCTATTTTGCTAGGTTTTTCCTACACTTTTAATAATCTCGCTTAGGTTAATAAAGCATGTCTTATTAGGTGAATGGTTGTGAGGTGTCACCTTCCTACATGTGAGCATCCATTAGCTATCTTGGGAAGATACTTTGCTATCTTTAGTACGATAGATGGTTGCTCCTCATTGGTTGGTGTTGCCACCCCCTCTCTCTTCCTTGCCTATATAAGCATGCTACCTGGCTTGTATTTGCATCTCTTATTTTTGCATCCTCTTAATGCTATTTTGCTTCCAGCATTTGCATTACTCTCTTGGAGACTAACTCTATGATGCTATTTTGATTTTGTATGATTTGCATTCATAGTTTAGATATTTACTCTTTGCACTAGTTTTTTGGGTTATTAATCTTTTCAGATTCTAACAATGGGATCCTTAAGGAATGTAACATGTTATGTATACTTATAGTTGAATTGTATGTTATTGCTTCTGCTATTTATGTTTGATGTGTATGTTTTATCATTATTCTTGTTCAAAAAAAAATGTTTGGCAAACTTAGTAAAACTTTAGGTTATTTCTTTTGGATCCCTTGGTGGGGTGTTACATCATTAATCTGTATTAATCACTTATTTTAATTAATTCTTAAATATTCATTGAATTGGCTAAATTAACATTTTAATTGAATTAATTTAATTATAAGTCCTAGTACTTTAATTAAATTAAATTCACCCCTTTAGCTAATATACTTGAGGAATTAAATATATTTGATTTAATTAATTATCCTCATTCTAATTATTGAATTGAATTATTCAATTGATTAGAATATTCAATTATGAGGTCATATTCAATTTTAATTAAATTAAATATCTTGTCCAATATTCTCTCTTTAGTTCAGAAATGGAAACTCTAAGTTGACTAAAATTAGAAAATGAATTGAATCAGTTAACTCCTTATTCCACTCAAAAGAAATTAGATAACTCCCTTTTCATAAGGAAACTTTCCATTCTAACTGAATCTTGTTCAGCTCTCGACCGTTCGTTCTACTTGATCTTGACAGTTGATCATGTTCTTGGATTCTATTTAAGAAGCCCTCAAATCTGCATTCAAAAAAGGAGGTTGATTAGAATTTGCATCAAACTTATGCTGGAATATCTACTTATTTTCTTTTGCATCCATAGCTTAAATTCTTACATCGAAATCTCATATTAGCTTAAAATGCATTCATGTAGTGCAACTTGCTTTATTTGTTCTTAGATTAATAATGCATTTCTTTTAGGTTTAAATATTGCATTCTCATTTAGCTTAAACAGAAATCCTTCATTCTAGAGGTTTGGTTGCTAGCTTCTTGATCTGAGAGCAATTAGCAAAATCATTCTAGTTAGGAGGCAATAGATCGACCTGTTGGTTATTTTGGATGAACAATCCCATGTTCATTTTGGGATGATTCTTTAGATAATTATCATGTTGAAGTATGCGTGAATCAAATATTCCCACATTTCATGCATACATTTTTGGCACCCACCATGGGGCTGAACTTGATATTTAGCCTCAAATTCTCACTTTTCAGATGCTAATTAACTTTTGCCTGCAAGTTTTTAAAGATTTTTCATATCTCTTAAAAGACATGGAAATTGTTAATGAATTATTTTTTTCACATTTATCTTGATGTTTTCAGAAATAAAAATAAAAAATCAGATTTTGATGGATTGATTTTTTATTTTTTTTTATTTTTTTGTATTTTTAATGATTTTTTCATTAAAAAAATTATTTTGGGTTCAAATCAATGAATTGAGAAATGATTTTTTTCTATAAATTTATATGCACATTTTTAGCTCAAAAAAAAAAAAGAAAATAGATTTTTTGGGTTGATTTTCCATTTTTAGAAAATTTAATGTTATTTTTCATTAAAAAAAACATTTTTGGCACAAATCATTGTACTAAATAACAAAATATTTTTGGTAGGTTGATATGGATATGTGAAGCTCACAGAAACAATTTCAAATTTTTTTCAACAAAATTATATTTTTAATAAATTTTTAATTATTTTTTATAGAAAAATCATTTATCACTCAAATAATAGAATTTTGATTTAGAAATTTTACTGTAGATTTGGGACAATTTTAGGAGCTTCCACTAAAATTTTTCATATTTTTCTGATCAAACATCTATTTTTGATAAATTTTTCAAATGGATTTTCATAAAATAAATTAATTTATGACACAAATCACAGAATTTTAATCTGAAAATTTTATTGCAAGTTTTTTATTCTATTAGGAAATCATAGTAAAAAATTTAGATTATTTTCTTAGAAATTTTATTTTAATAAATTTTTAATATATTTTCATAAAAAAAATAACTCATAATGCAAATTTGAGTTTTAATCAATTATTATTATTATTGCAGGTTTGTGGAAAGAAGCAAGAAAGTACATGGGAGGATTTTAAATTAGAAAGGAATGACCTTGAACGATTAATCATTTGTCTTTGAATGAATGTTGCAATTAAATTTAAAATCCAAACACACTCTTGAATGCCTACAAATCTAAAACAATCAAATTCAATCTTGAGTGTCTTAATAAATAGACAAATCTTTCATTTGAATTAATGTGCTAAAAACTTAATCTTGAATGTCATGGATTAAAATCTACATATTTTTCATTTGAATGAATGCTAAAACACACTCTTGAGTGCCTTAAAGAGAGCACATTTTCATGGGAATGCATGTTAGTCAACGCAATCTTGAGTGCTTAAGGATCAAAGAATCATTGTGATGAAATATTTGGATTTTGATGCTTAAAATGAATACATTCAATCTTGAATGTATAAAGGAATTGACAATTTTCCCTATCAATTTCTTATGTTGATGACACTCAATTTACTTTTGTTGACGAACTCTCAATTTATTATGTTGATGACACTGTAAGTTGGAAAGAACCTTGCATGCTAAACATGAGTGTCTTCAAGAGTAGAATATAAAATCTAAAGATTCATTGGGAAAGAAGGAGTGTCTTTTAAACCTCAAGGTCACTTACTTATTCACTCCTCTTGCACCTTTGGCTGATCTTGAGTGCATAATAAATAAGTGGACTTGTTTTATTTTTAGGAGGCCTACTTGGAGATTTCATCACTGCTTGGGATGAACTCCACTCCCATGTTCTGGTGGAGTATAAATATTCGGAGGTGAATTGAAAGGCACTTCTCTTGGAAGTATAATCTTGTCACTCTTGGCTAAGCCCCAAAGAACTTTATACCTTTGGGATGTGAAGGTGGAGATTTGGGTTACCGTCTCCTCCCAGCTGTGTGGCATTATTTTCTTTCATCTACATATTTGGGCCTCATGTACCTTGTGTATATCAAGGAAACCCTATAGTTGATCTTTGTATATCCTAGTTGAAAGCCTTGATAGGATTGTTGATGTGTTTTGTGTGCTTGAGTATTCAAAGTCCAAAATCTGCATAAATATCAAACAAATCAAAACTGTTGAAATGGTGAGTTCAACATCTGATGAGAAACTGCTTTAAAATGACAACTCTACTATCTTCTTGAATCTTCATTGGTTTATGTTAAGAAAACTCCATACAAAAATCTACTTGCAACTATCTGAAGCTAAAATATCTTTGTTGAACACTTGTGAACAACGTTTGAACTAGTCTCTTTGCTCCATTATTCTACTTGTGCTACTGTGTTGTTATCCATTATTATCATGATAGTCAATCTCTTGGTTGTTCTAGCCACTAACTATTTGTACCTTGGAAAAAATCACCTTTGCTATCACTTACACCTACTTTGAGATGATGTTTTAAGTGTGGTCTTAGTCTAAACCTGTCAAACTTTTTCTACCCATCACTGTTGCAACTAAGGGTGGAAGAGAGTTTTTTGCTTCACATAAACCTAGGACATTGCAATGGCTAACAAAAAATGCATTGAATCTAATATTCCTAGTGAAGAAGAAGAGATACTTAGTGCAAACATGAAGAAAAAAATCTAATAAATGAGCACTCAACTTCAAAGAATGAAGGAGGAAGATGACACATCATCAAAAATTTTTTCCTTGCGAGATTATTTACCTTCCTAAAAATGTTGAGTCCAAGCCATGTCAAAATAGTCCACAAACACCTAAGAAATCTAGAAGTATTTTTGAAGAAAAACCTTGGGAACCAAAACCAAAATGTGATTTCACCCCTTTGGGAAGATCTTATGAATCAACTTTGGAAGAACTTCTTCAAAAGAAACTCATTGTTTTGCATAAAGTCACTTTGGCTCGAGTCTTCTTTATGAGTAATTATTGTGCCTATCATAGAAATAATCTACACAACTTCAAATTGCATGGAGTTGAAAAATAAAATCCAAGATCTATTTGATGTTGGCATAATTCAAAAACTTAGGAACTTATCTATCAAAGATGCTACTCTTAAGCTTGGTCAACATCATGAAACCATGTATAGTAATTTCTCAAATGCAACTTCTACTTCTTCCAACATGCCATCACCTTCTAAAGTGTCTGAGCTTTCCAACAGACCTCCACCAAAAAAAGCACCTAATTCTTTTGCCATTGACTATGTGTACCTTCAAGGGTTGCCTCTAAAAGAAACCCAAGCTAATCTTGACTTAGGTACAAACCTCTCCCATACTAGTCAAACTAAAGATCCAAAACCTTCATGTGATACTACTCCTATTATTCCCACTCCAACTATCCCTTCTCTATCTCTTCAAGAGCCTACCATGCAGACTCCACATTCTACCTTGTCATTAGAAGTGGATCCATGTCAAGAGGATTAGAAAAAATTCTTAAAATCAAGAACAAGAACACTCACATATGCTTCAAGATATCATCCCCCCATCTCAAGAGCCACATCATCCTCCATCTCCCATATCATGCCTCTCTAATAGGAAAGATCATGATATTCCTTCCACCATCCCTAATGAGATTACTGAAGATCATGAGAAAAATAATTTTCCTATACTATTCGAAAATCCTTGTCAAGATCAAAGTATCCCATCTTGTTATACTTCTCCACATCTACCTAAAAATTATACTCAAGCTTTAAGTTATCCTATCAAAGGTGTTGCTCCTATTAAAGTTATTCACGAGTCTATTAATGGCCTAGGTCATGTTGCTCACTCTAAGGATGTTGATATCCCTATCCACTATCCATTTGTATCTTCTAAATCTATTCTTGGCCCTTATCCATCTAAGCTAAAGCCTTTAAACCTTCCATCTATTTTGGGACCCTATGTTCCTTCATCTCCTAATTCCACTATTAACTCATTACCTACTTCTCCTACCCTACCTCAAGATCAACAAAGGCAGAAATCCTTGAGTCCTTCACATAAAGTTTTCCATCTAAACCTTCCATATCAACCTTCTTCATCCACAAGCCCCAAGCCTTTTGGAAGAAATTTGGATGATCAACTTAAAAATAAACATGAGAATCCATTTACAAATGATCACCATTTCTCCTATAATGGACATGTGAATCCAAAAATAGAACTATTGAAGAGACCACAAAGGTCTACTAGTGAAAGAAAAAAATCAAAGAAAATATGGGTTCCTATATCTATCATTGGAGAAATACTCTCTAAAGCATCCAAAAGTGAAGAAAACTTTAAATCCATATGGATTCCCAATTCTCTCTTGAAAGACTTGAATATTGAAAAAAAACCAAAGTTGACATTCTAGCTTTTCAAAGGCTTTCACTTCATCTTCTTCCAGACATCTTCCTCAAAAGATTCCAAAGCCTTCCAATCCATTTTTCTTCAAAATTATTTTACCACCTCATACATCTAAACCTCAAACTATTTCATCCATATTTCCTCCATCATTCCACTACCCTTCAAGGTGCATGTCAATGTTGATTTTGCCCACTTTTTCTTCTACTCTTGCACATCCCTTTCAATACCCTATCCACTCCACCTTCTATCCACCCACCTTTTATCCTTCCATCCCATTTATCTCATCCATAGCCTAAAACCTTATTCTCCATATATCTTTTCTACTATCTGCCTTCCATTACCCTATCAGCATCTTTGAGCATACCTTTCTATGGTCTTGGCTTATCATAACTTCTCCTTCCAATAAGAGAACCATTCAAATTGAAAAAGGCTTGAATTCTTTCCAAAAACTCTAAAAAAAGCAAAGAAAAGAAAATAAGTGCCTTGGTGAAAATTTGGAAACATGCACCTTGGTAGCAAAAGTAAAGATAATAAAATTTGTCCTATGGTGAAAACCATTTCTTGTGGCACCTTGGACAAGTACCATGATGAAAACCTGGCAAATAGGCATCATTCATAATTCTTCCATAATCCATTTATTCCATCTTTCCTCTTTGGTCTTGACACTATTGTGTTATTTGTGATCATTTTTTATCTTATCCACCAGGATTCCTATCATGATCCTTCTTATCCAAAGTCACTCACTCATAGCCTTCATAATGAGCTTTTACCTTACTATGATTTCTTATCACTATACTATCCACTTGACCCCTTGGTCTTGATTTAAAAAAAAGAAAGAATATAGTTCATAGAGACCTCTTGACATATCCACTCTTTTGGATTACTTTCTTCCATGACATCATGCTATTTCACTCATTGACTCTCATTGATTATCCAAAACCCACTTCATAGGGCTATCTTACATTTTCCCTAGCTTGGGTACTCTTAGAGAGCTAGTTCTCAAGGATCACTTTCACTCGCTTCATACTCCTTACCTATCCATCTCTGCTTATCCAATAGCTTGCTACTACATCTTGTCCTACACTTGCTAGACATTGGAACAAAAAATGATCCAACTTGAGACCTAGTAATCTCTAAAAAAGTTCTAAAATTTTGAAATTTTTTGAAAAAATCTAAAAATTTCAAAAAGTCCTAAAAAAAAAACTTTACCTTGGTGAAAACCTAGCAATAGGCACCTTGGTAATACCAAAACATTTGAAAAACTCAAAAAAACAAAAAGAGAAAAAATTGAAAAAAATTGAAAAACAAAAAAAGTGTCATTGATGGAAACTTGGAAATAGATATCATGGTAGCAAAAATAGAATTTTTGCCAAGAAGGTGAAAACCTAGTAAATAGGTGCCTCTTATTCCCAATGCTATATCTTATAGTACATCTTCAGGCTCATGTATAGTTGCTTTCCTACTTTAGTTTGCTACTTTCCCTCATGTATCCATGGATTGAATCTTGTCATAACTTGGGGGAAATACCCTACAGTGTCATAGGAATCTCTTGGAATAGTCACCGGTTATTCTAACTGTGTCTTCCTACTATCACTAGTGTCATTTTTTGAGATTCCTCTCACAGATAATCTCTTAAGTGTTAGGCACTAGTTGTTCCAACTACATCTTCCTATTATCCCTAGAGTCAATTTTTGAGTTTCCTCTCATGGATAATCTCTTAAGCATCAATCATGAGTTTTTCTAACTGCATCTTCCTATTGTCTCTAGTGTCATTTTTTGAGATTCCTCTAATGAAAGATCTTTCTCATGTTAGTCACCTATTGTTTTAACTATGTCTACCTACTATCACTAGTGTCACTTTTTGAGATTCACCTCATGGAAGATCTCTCTCACATCAGTCATTAGTTGTTGTAACTGTGTTTGCCTACTATCACTATTGTCACTTTTTGAGATTCCTCTCATGGAAGATCTCTCTTGTGTCAGTCACCAGTTGTTTTAACTATGTCTACCTACTATCACTCGTGTCACTTTTGAGATTCCTCTCATGGAATATCTCTCTCGCGTCAGTCATTAGTTGTTCTAACTATGTTTTCCTACTGTCACTTTTGTCACTTTTTGAGATTCCTCTCATGGAAGATCTCTCCCATGTTAGTCACTAGTTGTTCTAATTATGTCTACCTACTATTGCTTGTGTCACTTTTTGAGATTCCTCTCATGGATAATATCTTAAGTGTCATTCACCAATTGTTCTAACTATGTCTACCTACCTGTCACTCATGTCACTTTTTGAGATTCCCCTCATGGAAGATCTCTCTCATGTCAGTCACCAATTGTTCTAACTATGTTTTTCTATTATCACTCAATTCCTACCAAGGTTCTTCTTACTAAAGATTCCTATTTTACTTTAGTCACTAGTTGTTCTAACTATGTCTATCTACTGTTATCACCCTACTAAAGAGATTTCTTTCAAACATGTTCTAAACATTGACACTTGACATCAATCCTATTACATAGAAATTGAACTCAAAATGATGAATTTATTTTGGAACATGCTAAGCTTTTCTTTATTTGTTTTGCTTTTTTATTTATTATGTCTCTTTGAGAAACTCAATGATGTGACTTTTGACTAGAGTAGTGAGGACTGGGGGCATGATCTTTTCTTTTCTTTTTGTTTGTGGTTTAGTTCTAGTGATCTAAAATAGCCATATAAAGAGGGGTGTCCACTATAAGAGCCTTCATCCTATATTGAATGGTCATATATAACTTGACTCCTTTTATATGGATAAATTAGTGAGGTTTTTTCTTCTCCTTGCTTGTTTGAGTGAATTATCTATGCTATAGTAAATACTGATACTCATCCTGCTAAGTGAATGTACGGGTAACTGTGAATATACTTAGCACACTTCTATCTTAGGTTATGAAGGTAAGGATCATTGTAGATAGAATACTTACTAATTACTTAGCATAAGAAGGATATCTTATATGTCTGGTGTGTTTTCATGCAAGAAACATTCTGGTCATCCTAGCATTTATGCTTTGATGCTTATGTTAACTTGCTACATTAAAGGTATAAATGTTCTAGTCATTCTAGCTTCTTGTGCCTTGAATGCTTACATTTAATCCTGAAAAAACTAGAATAGATGTCCTATTCATATTCCTATGACTGCAATGTTATTGGGGATTTTATAACATCTGGGATTTGCTACATGCTCAATGATGATAATTGTCAAAGCTTAGTAACTAGACTTAGGGTTGCATCTAACGTAGGGATGCATTTGCATAAGTGCATGGTTTGATCACTGATTTACTTGCATCCTTCATGACGAGGGATTATCGGCTTCTTCAAAGTATCATGTTTCTTCATGATTGCACAAATGATCAATTAATCACCATCTTGGCTAGTTTGGTTGCTCTGAACTCATTTTTGGGATCAAATTCAAAATTTGACACACTTAAACAACTCAAATTCACACTTCAAATTTTTGGGATTGACACAATCTAACACTTGTGTAGTTCATTTTTCTGATACTTCATGAATCTTGGAATCTTTTCAAATCACACTTTCTTCAACTTTTCCAAATTTTTGGAAAAGGTAAACTCTAGTCAAATGTGGTGAACTTTGGTCAAACTCGATCTTCACAATCCCTTTGGATTGACTCCAAATTTTCTTTTGCTCATTCTGATCTCTTCTACATTCTTTTGAATCTCAAATTTCTTTAGTATCTTTGAATCTACTTCTCTATATCACTGTTCTAGTGTGCCATCTTTTGATTTCACTCCCGAAGGGGGCAAGATGATTGCATCATTAAATCTTCCAAAATTGGCTTCAACTCAATATGAATCTTATGTCCTCATCACTCAGGGCATCTCATCACTTGGGGCATCTTGTTCCCCCCTATTTGGCATCTATGTCATCTATCTTATCTTTTGATTAACTAATCAATTTTATAATAGTTCTTGTCAAAGTTTGATGGATAGGTGTTGAGACAATCTAACCCCGACTCTTGAGAATTAAGCCTCATTCTAGGGATGATTCTACAACTCATGATAGGTCTTGTTATCTCTTTCATGGACCAGTATTCAAGTGTTCTATCTAGACTCTGAGGGATTAAGCCTCATTCTGGAGATAATTCTAAATTCTTGCTAAGAACTAAGCCTCGTTCTAGGGATAATTCTAGGCTCTTGCTTTCAATCACTATTCAATGGACAGGTATCAGGATAGTCTAAACCCTAACTCCTGAGGATCAAACCTTGTTCTAGGGATGATTCTATGAGTTATGATTAATCTTGTCATCTTTTAATGGACATGTATCAGGACAATCTAACCCTGACTCTTGAGAATTGAGTCTTGTTCTGGGAATAATTCTATAAAATTTGACAATCTTTGTGCTATCACTTTTAGTATCTAGGTGTTCTATCTAGATAACCTAAGGTTAAGCTTCATTCTAGAGATAACCTTTAAAATCTTATCAATTTTGGTATCTAGGTGTTCTATTTGGATCCCCTAAAGTTAAGCTTCATTCTAGAGATAACCTTTTAAAGTTTATCAATCTTGGTATCTAGGTGTTCTATCTAGATCCCTTAGGGTTAAGCTTCATTATGGAGATAACCTTTAAAAGCATATCAATCTTAGTATCTAGGTGTTCTATCTGGATTCCCTAAGGTTAAGTTTCATTTTGGAGATAACCTTAAAAAGTAATCAGTTGGTCTTCATATTATCAGTCTCAGAACCAATCTTACTTCTTGGTCTATATTCTCAAACTTCTTATTTATTTGAATGAAACATACTACTCACACATTCATTCAAAGAGGGGCAAATTTAATACCCCAAAATTGGCACATTGCCATGCTAAATCTATTATGGTCTAGATTAATCAATACTAAGTCCTATTTTACTAGGCAATTCTGATTTTGATAATCTCTACTTGACCTAAGTGTTAAATGCAGAAAATCATTAATCTATATTAATCACTTACTTTAATTAATTCCTAAATATTCATTGAATTGGATAAATTAACGTTTTAATTGAATTAATTGAATTATAAGTCCTAGTACTATAATTAAATTAAATTCACCCCTTTAGCTAATATACATGAGGAATTAAATATATTTGATTTAATTAATTATCCTCATTCTAATTGTTGAATTTAATTATTCAATTGATTAGAATATTAAATTATGAGGTCATATTCAATTTAAATTAAATTAAAATTCTTCTCCAATATTCTCTCTTTAGTTTAGAGATGGAAACTTTTAGTTGACTAAAATTAAAAAATGAATTAAAACAATTAACTCCTTATTCCACTCAAAAGAAATCAATTAACTCCCTGACTCCCTTTTCATAAGGAAACTTTCCATTCTAATTGAATCTTCTTTAGATCTCAACCATCCATTCTACTTGATCTTGACCGTTGATCAAATTCTTGGATTCTATTTAAGAAGTCCTCAAATCATCATTCAAAAAAAAGGAGGTTGATTGAAATTTGCATCAAAGTTATGCTAGAATATCTACTTATTTTCTCTTGCATCCATGGCTTAAATTCTTACATTGAAATATCATATTAGCTTAAAATGCATTTATGTGGTTTAATTTACTTTATTTGTTCTTAGATTAATAATGCATTTCATTTAGCTTTAAATATTGCATTCTCATTTAGCTTAAGCAAAAATCCTTCATTCTAGATGTCTAGTTGCTAGCTTCTTGATTCGAGAGCAATTAGCAAAATCATTCTAGTTAGGAGGCAACATATCAACTTGTTGGTTATTTTGGATGAGCAATCCCATGTTCATTCTAGGATGATTCTTTAGATAATGATCATGTTGAAGTGTGTGTGAATCATAGAGGCCCACATTTCATGCATATAGATGATCATCCCATCTACTTTATAATGCAAGTCACAATTTCATTGCTTGGAAGCCTTCATTCTATGTTTATATGTAACACGTATCCTAGTAGCAGTGATGAATTGAAGTGTGGTCTATTTTTTTTTTATAGAAAGTTAGATATATGAAGCAAATCAGTCATTCTTTTCAACATGCACAAGATTCCCATTAGACTTGCATGAAGTCCATAGGAGATGTTCTCATGAGATGATGTTTGAAGTAAAAATTACCTTCAACATCTTTAGCATGATGGAGAAATGGTGAGTTGCCAATGATTCCCAAACAATGACTTGTGGAGATGGAAAGTTATGCACCACCATTTATCAACACCAATGATCGCAGGTGGAATCTAGATGCTATTGTGTTTGACTCATGGCAGCAATATAAAACTCAAAATTAAGCATCAATAGTGGAGAATGTCCTTCCAATTGGTGTAGAATACTTTGAGTTAAAAAAATTAGCTACTATAATTAGCGTATGCCCTACCACTTACCAGGGCCTGTATCTAGAGGTGTAGATCATGTTGTCGAGTTGAAAGATTTTTCCTCAAACCAATGTGTATGCATGTGATAGACTACACTCACATGAACCCATAGATATGGAGATTTATAGAGTAAAGGTGGAGACTGGGAGCACATATTGCAAGGAAAGTTTGTTTTAATGCTAAGCATGCAAGAAAATAGAAGGGTTGTTCTCACAGTCCTCCATATAAAGATTTTCATATGCATGATGTGCTTGTTAAGAGGAGCTACCACGGGATCAAGCTTGATGCCTCCATTGTTGAACTTCTGCCCAATTAGCATGTGAGGATAAGAAGAAAAATGAATTTTATTAGAAACCTTCAACCCATACAACCCAATATGCCATGATCATTGGTTATTTGATATCCAATAAAGAGTGTTGCTAGAGTGAAATGGTTCCTTTTGAGTCAGTACATGCATGCAAGGAAAGAATATTGCTAATCTACACAAAGTCATGGGTGCAATATTTCACAAAGCATCGAGAGGCATTATTTGATGAAGAGAAAACTTGTGCTTTTGTCCCAAACTCATTGCATGGGAGATTTTTTTGTTTTTTTTAATACATAAACACACAATAGAAAAGTGTCTTAAAGACATATGCACTTTTGAGAGATGAGTCTCATGCATGGTGAGCCAAGTGGTAGATTTTGAAGCCAAGATTAAAATTTTTGTATGAACCAGGAGAAAATGGAAAGATGACATGTGGCACCTAGTTGGATGGATGAGGAGCTTCCACTCAACATGGAAATCAAGGAAGTTGAGTTGACAAGACTGACACTTGGCACAACCTTGTGCAATGTTACATTCTCAAAAAATATGCAAGAATGTGACAAGGTGACATGTGGTGGCATACTGAGGTGATTGGTGATGTGGTACACACTTTGAGGTAGGTGAGATGGTAGAAGAGGACATGTGTCACATTGTCATGATGACTAGGTCAAATGCTAACTGTGTAAGTGACAATGTGACATGTGCTCACCTATTAAGGAATATGAAAATGTAAGGATCAATCAAATGATGACATGTGGTAGCATGTCAAATGCAAGAAATAGTCAGTAAGCCAATTAGGATGTCCCATGTGGCACCTACAGATAGAAGGGTGTAGGTTATGGTGATGTGGCTATAAAGTCCACCCTATTAGAATGTGACACATGTCATAGGCAAGGAAAAAATACAAAAGCTATAAATTTTAGTATTTTACAATTTTTCCCTCTCCAAAGGTCATTTAAATAAAATGGGATTTTAATATTAAATTTCAATTTTTAGGTAAATGGTAAATTTTTGCAAAAAATCAAGCCTGAGATTCAATTTCTTAACCTAGTCTTCAAATGGCTATCTTGGGTGTTTTTATTAAGCAAGTATGAGACTATTATATATCAATAGAAAGCTCTCAGAATCTAGTTTCCATCTTTGTTCTTTTTTTCTGTACAAGTATCAATGGGTAAAAGTTATACTAGGTTTTTTTTCTAAGGTGCTCCTTATGCAACTGCATTATGGTATAGGGAGTTCATTTTCAATTTATGATAAAACGACGAAATGGGTAGGTGTCAAATTTGTAGAGGGCCTTAGCAGGTATGTTGTTTTTCCTCCAAAGTTTTGCAATGTGGATTTTGGAAATTTTTGGTATCAAATCTGATAGTTTATTAGAAAGTGGCTTTAATCATCATTTGGGAAGACATTTTCAGAGTTTGTTGGGAAAAATGATGAGATCTTATCTGGTTTTCAGTTCTAGAGAGATGAAAGATGTTTTAAAACAAAATTGGAGGGAGATTCAAGTGTACATATGTCTATTCTAGATTAGATCTGAGATTCCTTCCTCATCTATATCTTTCTTTCTTCTCTCATTGTGTAGGGTTGGTTCCAATCTATTGAGAAGAGCTCTAGTTGTGATTCCACCATTCTTCAACATTTTATCTCTTGTATGAACAACAACAATAAAGATAAAGTATAATTCTATTCTATTTTTGTGTTTTATGAGTCTTTCATGCATCTTGAATGTATTTTTTTCAAAGGAATGAATACAAAGAAACAAAAAATTACTTAGTGTCATTTTGATTCTTGTCTACTTTGTTGGGCAAAGAACATAGATCCAATTGCATCTCATTTCAGGTTGTATGTCTTGAAGTGATTTTCCTTTGATTCAAAGAATCATGCAAATGCTTGACACATTTTGATAGGGTTGTGAGTTTCATGAGAAGGATGTCTGATAAGTATGAGGTTTAGTATGAACATTGATGTCTAATTCACAAAGTGATAGTATAGATCTAATATCTTTATGTATGAGATACGTCATTGATATCCTAGATGTGTGTTGTGATTTATAGAATACCCAATGGATAGGTCACTGATAAGCTACATGATCAATTCAGTTTGTTGCATATATGGGGTTTTGCTAATTCAAATTTAAATAATCAATCATCCATTTTCCCTTTCTATTTAGGAGCTTAAAGGATACCCTCACTCAGCTTATGGATTTCATAGGTTTTTTAACTTGCTACTGCATACCTCTATTATTACATGAGTATAGGAGAAATAAGGGTTTAATTTTCTTTGTATAGTTTCAAATATATGCTTTGGAAATTGGTACCATATGAGTGAATCTAAAGATCTACCCACCTAGGTTTTGTAGAGCCTAAAGTAGACGAAGGAGTTCAATCTTATAGTTGGCCCAATTCTTGACAAATTGTTTCCATCATAGGAGATATCTTAGATGTAATCCTATATAGTCTACTTGATAGTTAAAATCACCATTAAATCAAGAGCCAACACCCTTCTCCAATGAAAATCTTGTCCTAAGAGTTAATCTTCTTAGGCCAAGCATTGATCTTTGGTGACCTCTAGTAGGAAGGGATGAGGTAGTCTCCCAAGGTGACCTACCTCTTCATAAAATTCCATGCACTCACACAAAATGAATTAGGAAAATAATGTCCATTTTTTGATTGTTTGGATGAAGCATAGTAAGATGGTTTGAATGCCTTCATCTCTGATCCATTCCTTAGAGAAAATATTTGCCTCCCCCTTTCTTATTTAGTTCTAGGTGGTGACTCCATTATAGGCCATTTAACTACCCCAACTTGCACAAAGGTTAGATCCCAAAGCTCCTCTCCCTTAGGATCATTCTGACTGCTTTGTGACTATACTCCCTTGTTGCTATACCATCCACTATCATATTATACCTGCACATTTATTTCTTGCCCAAAACACATGACAATTAGTTCTTCTTGCTCTTTTGACAAGGGTTTTAGCTCATATCTACTACCTTCATGATGGACCAAGTACTTATTTATGAAACCATCATGGACAAATCTTCTAGACCATTGCCAAGGTCTTCCTAAAATCAAATGTCCACAAATAATATTAAGAACATCACACCATAACTTATCCCTATACTTTCTGATTGAGAATTCAATCATGTCTTGATCATGGACAAGAATATTCTAATTCATTTTCACCCAAGTTGCATATTATGGTTGAGGATGTGGAATTTTTTTAAAGATTCAACTTCCTAACAACTTCATGAGACACTAAATTATGACTTGCTCTTGAGTCTATAATGAATTGACATACTTTACCTTGGATCAAACAATTGGACTTGAAGATGCTTAGATTGTATGATTTTCCTTTTCCCCCTAGAAAAAATTCTCCCTCTTTAGGTAAAGCCAATACCTTTTTGGGTTCCTCCTCTTCTTTTGGTTCCTCTTGGGTTAAAATGACTCTCTTATCTCTGCCCTTGTCTTCAATCTATTTAGGACACCTATATGAGTGATGACCCACTTCATTACAAGTAAAGAATCTCCTTGTGAATATTCCATCATCTCTTCCTCCATGTCTTCCTCCCCTATATCCTCCTCTATATCCTCCTTTTGCCTCTGATGTGTATGGTTTATCCTTGTCTTTTTCTCTACTATTCTAAAAGTCAATAGAACCTCTACCACTTCTTCCTCTTATAGATAAACCTCCTCTTGCATTACTTTTTCTCTCTTTCCTTTGTTTTGATCTTTTCCTTACCCTTAATGGCTAATTTGTAACACTCTTCAACTGATCTAGGGGTAGCAAGACTAAGTTCATCTTGGATATTGAACCTAAGTCCCACCATGTACCTTGCAATCTTCTCTTCAACATCTTCATCATGACTTAACCTTATGTCCAATTTATGAAACTCTTCAGTGTACTTCTATACATTCATGTCTTTTTTCTTAAGACCATACAACTTCTTGTATAAATGAACCCTATAATCATTAGGTAGAAATTTTTCTTTCATCTTATCTATCATTGTGTACCAAGATGTGATTTTTGGCTTCCTATTCCTCCATCTCTTTGCTTGAACACAATCCAACCATAGTAGATCGTGTCCCTTCAAATTTGACTTTGCTATCTTCAACTTCTATCCCTCTTCAACATCCTCACATTCAAATAAATTCTTCGTGACACTAAACCAATCTATCAATTTCTCATCATCCATCTTTCCTCCATACATAGACAAGTTTTCTCTTGCCCTTGTATCTCCACTCTTTATAATTTTTACTAACTTAGCCATCCTTACATCTTCTTGATCTAATTGTTCTTTCTCTTGGGATGCTTATTCCTATTCTTCAATTTCTACTTCCTCATCCTTTCTTCTACCTTTATCCCTGATCTCTAATACCATGATTCTCTCCATCATAATTTCTAGTTTTATCCTTCTCATGTCTCTCTTTCTCTCTTTATTCTAATGCTGCCTTCAACTTCTTGTTATCTACCAATTTATCTTTCAATATCCTTGCCAACTCCATATTTTTCATCCTTGTGGGAAGATATATTTCCCCTTCAAACATGGTTCCTAATCTCCTTGACAAGATGGATCAACTCAAGTGCTTCTCGTCAAAGGATACTTCAACTCTAAGGGCTAACTAAGGATCCAAACTATCAAAGTTCTTAAGACTACTTCACCTATATTTTGAAGGATTCTTATTGCACCACTTTCTATAGAGGTAAGGGTGGTAGTTGAGTATACCAACTATAAGCTTACAAGTTTGTGAAGGTTAACTAGTATTCCCCAAACCCTCAAGTGCTTCTATGTCTTCAAAACTAACAAAAAATCTTCACAAAGTTCTTGAGTGATAGGATTGATGTTTTTAGATGGTATTTACTTGGATTTAAGGATTCTTAAGGTTTAAAACCATTCCCAACTCTTCAATTCTTCAAATCTCTTCAAATTGCCTTCTAGGCCTAGTTGCCCCTATTAGGTCTCCAGCAAGAAAGAAGTTTGGATCAATATAAATTTTACAAGGCACTAACTAATTCTATAGGTTTTCATATACCCTTTTAGCTATAATACAATATATCAAAAGGATTCCATGGGTTCCTTTGGACCATACCCTACTATTACTATACTATGACTCTAAAATGCATAAAAAGAAAGTGATTTAGCAAAGCAACTATAAGTTCCTTCCACTCCCAAGGCTCTAAACTCTATAAAGTATCTTCTTAGGTCAAAAATGTCACAAATCCAAGAGGAATTAGATCCAAAGCTTCTATAACACCAAAAGCCCCAAATTACTCCTCAAACCCTCTTAAACTAGGGCTCCCTAATTAAGTACTATCACCACACTTTTGGGATCAAAAAAGGGTGGATTTACCTTGCATAGGGTGTATCTAGACACTTCAAATCATAAAAATTACCCCTCCTTTAGAAAAATTCTCTACTACTACTCCATACCTACTTGCTCATTCTCCCTTAACACCTCCTTCTTGGGTGATCGCCTTCAAAAAAAATCTCATATACACATGTAAGTGTTAGAATAGTATTGTACAAGTCAAGGAGGAGTCATTCCATGAGAATTATTAAGCTATTTCATGGAATAATCATCCAAAGATTAAATCTTTTCAAAAACTAGCAAAAAGAGCACTACTTCTAATGTCAATCAACACTATCTTGTAAAACTAGAGATTAACAATAGAATTCAAAGCTTTTAGAATGGATCCACACAAAATACAATGTCCAACAAGTTTAGAACATCCTCTGATCACAAAACTATATAGAAAAACCTTAAAATTGCATCAAAATGGAGTTCTTCATTGATTTTTCTTAGATAGTTTGTACAATGAATGATTCATAATGCTTCCTACTGTACAATGCCTCCACCTTGACTTAATAAAATCCCTAACAACCATCCAAACCAATTTGGATTGGTTTCCATACTCAGTTATGCCCAAAACTCCTTAGAACTACTTTTCCTCCAAAATGAACTAACCATTAGGATTCAAACATTTGAATTCTCCAACTTACAATTTATTGAATAAAACAACTATTTAACATTTCAAGCTTTCCTATTAGATCCTCAAGACCAACTTAACCAATCCTAGACCTTCCTAAGATTCCTTAGAACTTATTTGAATGCATGTTTCCTTCCTAGCCCAATTTCATCATTAAAGATCCTAAGGTCCTTAATAGGCCTCATGGAACCCAAATTTTGACAAATTAGGGTTTCCATTCAAATATCCAAGTTTCATGTTTATTTACCTAGTTTTGAAAAATGATGATACACTTATTAGTTATATGATCAAATGTGCACAAAATGATTAATCATAGGTAAATTGATAAGGCAAGATCTTTTTAATTGTTGGAACTCTTTAGAATAACTCAAATGGGGGTGAATTAGTTATCCAAGGTCCAAATGTACAAATAAAAGTTTTCACAACTTAGTGAACCCATATCCATAAAACATAATCATCATGCATGCATCCATTGGATCATACAATCACTAAACTTGTAGGTTACTATCAAATCAACTTTGCAAAAATTTAAGCATGCAACTTAATAGATTTAATAACACATTTGACACTAGGATTTTTTGTGTTGAAACCCAATTTGGGAAAAAACACCAGTAACATGCTACTAATTCTCAATCTTTTGAAGTGATGCTTTGTAAAAGGCCAACCCTATTAAATGGGACATGGTTAAAGGATTTCAATCACCCTATTAGGAGTGAGCCTTGTTAGAGGACTTTAGATAATTAATTTGGAATGTCACCCAGTTAAAGGATTTACAAATGACTATTAGGTCAACCTTAATCCAAGGGATTTACCCTAGACTGGTATAATGATTAGAAAGTAATAGTAAGGCTTAGTCTGATAACAAATTACAATTCACTTGTAGATGATAGATCTTTGTTTCAATCCTCCATTTTTCTTGGCTTTTACACATTTCAACTTTGATAGCCTGTTCACCCTTCAAGCATTCATACTCTTAAGCCTTCTTGCTTTGCTTGCCAATAGAATTATCCTTTGTTCAGTCTCTAAATGAAGAAATACCTTAGACCTCTTATCTAACTTAGGTTCTCAAACATTGACCAACCTTGCTTCTAACCAACCATCTCTATAAATAGAGAATTAAGATTTTTTTCCATTCATCCTCCATCATCCATTTTTAGGTTAGGTAGGATTAGGTAGGATTCAATGAATCTACCCATCTTTTCATTTTAATCCCTCTAGAAACTTCTTCTTGAATCCACTTTGAATTCACCTCAAAATAGTGTACCATGAATTCTGTGCCATCAACTCATAATAGTTGTATTCCACACACTTCGCAAAATTTAAGAAAATAAAATAGTCAGCTGAAATTTGTAAAATCCATGATTTAATATAAATACTTGGACTCAACATCAATGTATTGTCACTCAACTTCCATACTATTCTTTCACTCAACTTCAACTAGATAACACAATAACACTAAAGTTTACTGGTGCTCAACATCAGCTAAAATTTACTCGACTTATACTTTATCACTCAACATACACTAAAATTTTACTTTTCTTGACTCAAACTAATTTTACTTTTCTTATGCTAAATGATAATCCATATGTAGATGCTCTTTTGAATAAGTCTATTTTTGTCCCTTGATTGCAATCTTGGCTCCATGATGTTTTGATTTGGGAGGTGGTTAGATGGAACTATGAATATCTTTAAGTAATAAATTGTATTGATTTTGATTTAGTTTATTATTAAAGATTTTAATGGATACAACTTTGCTCTAAATATCTCACTCTATCCTTGTATCCCACTCTCTCTTATTCCCTCCCTCTTTATATTTCTATTTTTTCCATATCTATGTAGCCATCTATCCTCTTTATCTCCCCCTCACTAATGCAAAGATGTTGAGCAAGAAGTGAGGTTTAAGCACTTTCTTCTTCCTAATCTACAAACTAAACTTGTGGCCTTCCTAATATCTTACTCCTTTAGGATATCATTTTTGTGGCCTATCCAAAGTGATAGGGTCATTTGTGAACTCCTCCAAGGTGAGTACTTCTCCAATCAAGATCTTGCACCTTTTTGTTTTAGGGACACTAGCCCTATTCCAAGCCAATAACTATAAATCTTCACCAATGGCTTCACCAACCCCAAGTTTCTATTGGGACACCTTCCTTATGTTGAACTAATTGAGAATCAACTCTTGGTTTAACCCTCCAATTTTCATATAGTACAAAATGTTGACTATCATAGAATTCCTTGTAGGTCTCCTACTCTAATTTTCTAGACTTAAATTCCTCTTAGGTTGAAATATAACTATTCTATGGGTAGATTTAGACACCCTTTTAGAATTTAATTGACCACCTGGAGCTAATGGAGTAAACAGTTTGATCCCACAATGAAAGGTGAGAGAGATTTGGAAGTTGGCAACTTAGTACTGGCCAACACTACAAGTTTTAACATCACCCGAGATGGCATCGTGAAATGAAAATGGAGTGTGATTTGTTAAGATAAACCATGAACAGAAATAAAAACTACATGCAAATATAACCAATAACTGAAAAAATAATAGATCACATAGAAATGAACACAAGGCACCAAGATTTAACGTGGTTCACCCAATCCCTGGGCTACATCCACCAAACAACAAGTCCGATCTTATTACAATCCAGTGATTACAACCTGATTACAATCTGTAATCCCTTAAAAATCAATACCAACGCAAGAACCAATTTCGCATCACAACATAATGAAAAATACCCAACCCTAAGCCCTTTTATACAAGTATTAAACCACTTTAGGGTTATAACATGTCAGCCATAATATGTCGGCTACCATGTTGGCCATGGCCCAAAATTTTTTTTCAGGGCGATGCCGTGAACCCCACTATTTATGAAGTATGTACAATACTTTCCTAATCAGTCACCACAATCTAACAATCTCCCACTTGGGGACTGATCAGGCTCCACACTAAACAAAAATCTCCCACTTGGAGACTGATCTTGTAGCAATACCACTACCACATAGGGCTCCCATTGGATCAAACCACCCTAGACTCTACTGTTCTTTTATTCATGTTCAGTCTAAAAGACCAACCGAAGCTGAAGAGGAGTTCAACTTCTCCCTTGTTACAACCTTTGTCAACATATCTATTGGATTGTCATTGGTATGTATCTTCTCCAGCTTTAACTATCCATCCTCCAAAATTGACTGAATGAAATGGTACTACAACTGTATGTGTTTGGTCTTAGAATGCAGAGCTGAATTCTTAGCAAGATGAATGGCACTCTGACTATCTGTGAACAAATAATTATCCTTCTGAGGATGTCCCAATTCTTCCAAGAAGAACTGAAGCCATATCATCTCCTTGGCTACCTCTGTAGCAGCAACATACTCTGCCTCTGTAGTGGATAGAGCATTAATCTTCTGTAACCTAGAAACCCAGCTCACGGCTGCCCCACCAACAGTAAAGACATAACCTGTAGTACTCTGCCGGGTATCAATATCCCCAGCCAAATCCGAGTCAACATAGCCCTATAAATCAGTAGTAGAGCCCCCAAAGTGTAAACACTTATTGGATGTTCCTCTCAAATATTTGAGAATCCACTTGACAGCATTCCAATGCGCAAATCTTGGATGACTCATATACTTGCTAACGACTCCCACTACATGTGCAATATATGGCCTAGTGCATACCATAGCATACGTCAAGCTTCCTACAGCTGAAGCATAGGGTACCTTGGACATCTTATCCTCCTCTTCCTATGTCTTGGGACACATTTCCTTAGTCAATTTCAAATGACTAGGTAAAGGTGTGCTGACAGCTTTAGCATTCTCCATAGAGAAACGTTGCAACACCTTCTCAACATAATCAACTTGAGATAGAATCAATGTTTTGTTCTTCCTATCTTTGCAAATATTTATACCAAGGATTTGTTTTTCTGCCCCCAAATCCTTCATAGAAAATGCATGTGCTAACTGGCATTTCAGCCCCTTAATATGATCCATGTTAGACCCAGCTATAAGCATATCATCAAAATATAAACATAAAATAATGTAGCTATCATCATCCAACCTCTTAAAATAAACATAGTAATCTGAATGATACCTGTTATATCCATGCTCATGCATAAAACTGTCAAATTTCAGATACCATTGCCGAGGTGCTTGCTTTAAGCCATATAAACTTTTCTTCAATTTGCACACTAAGTTCTCCTTACCTTTGACCTCAAAACCCTGTGGCTGAGCCATATATATTTCTTCATCCAAATCACCATGAAGAAAGGCTATTTTAACATCCATCTTCTCTAAATGCAAATCTTCAGTAGCCACAAGACTTAAAACAATACGAATAGAAGTCATTTTAATAATAGGAGAAAATATCTCATCAAAATCAATTCCCTTTTTCTGTGCAAATCCTTTTACAACTAACTTGGCCTTAAATGTTTTCTACCTCCTTCATCTTCTTTCAACCTGTAAACCTACTTATTATGTAAAGCCTTTTTACCTGCAGGCAACTTGCATAAATCCCATGTCTTATTTTTTAGCAAAGAGTCCATTTCATCTTTCATTGCAGACTCCCACTGAATCTTAGTATCCACCTGCACAACTTCATCATAACTTTCAGGTTCACCAGCATCAGTAAGTAAAATAGAATACAAAGAGGGAGAAAACCTTTGTGGAGGTCTAATTTGCCTCGTTGACCATCTAACATTCACTGGTGTGTGTGGTATTTGTTGTTGCAATTGTTGCACATCATGAGGAATGGCTAGAACATCAACTTTTGGAGTATCATCCAGCACTACATAATCATCTTCTTTCTTCTCATGTTGCTACAATAGATCTTTGTACAACACTTTCTCATTGAATATGACATCCCGACTTCTAAAAATTTTAAGATTTTCAAAATCCCAAAGCCTATAACCAAATTCATTAATGCCATATCCAACAAAGACACATATTTTTGATTTAGCTTCTAGCTTGGTTCTATTTTCAGAGTCTATATGAGCAAAAGCTTCACACCCGAAGGTCTTGAGAAAAGAATAACTCACCTTCTTACCAGTCCATGCTTCCTTTGGAATACCATAGCCCAAAGGAGTAGAGGGACCTCTATTAATCAAATATACTATAGTATTGATAGCCTCCGCCCACATGTGTAAGGGCAACCCAGCATGCAACCTCATGCTCCTTGCGTGCTCCATTATGGTCCTATTCATGCGTTCAGCCACTCCATTTTCCTGTGGAGTCCTTGGAATAGTTTTCTATCTATGAATACCATTAGTGGAGCAATAATCTTCAAATTCATGATTGCAATACTCACCACCATTATCAGATCTGAGACATTTTAATTTCTTACCAGTCTCATTTTCAACCAAGCATTTCTATTTCTTAAAAGTTTGAAATACATTAGATTTCTGTCTAAGGAAATAAACCCATATTTTTCTAGTTGCATCATCAATAAATGTAACATAATAATGAGAGCCACCAAGTGAAGATACCTGAGCTGGTCCCCATACATCTGTATGCACAAGCTCTAATTTCTCCTTTTTGTTTTCCTTCCCAGTCTTTACAAAACTCACTCTCTTTTGTTTTCCATACACACAACTTTCACAGAAATCCATATTCATACATTTCAGACCTGGTAAAACTTTCTTTGAATGAAGTACTTTCATACCTGTCTCACTCATGTGCCCAATTCTATTGTGCCACAACGCTGTATCAGAATCTACAACAGCTATTTGTTCTCCTTGCTCAACTGTAGCAATTGTTCCTGGACATTCATTTTTCTCTGAAACAATCAAAGTAGAAGGAACAATATGACCTGTACAAAGATATAAGGTGCTTACTTTCACACCTTTTGCTACTACAAGGGAACCTTTTGAAACTTTTCAATTTTTATCATTAAAAGTAACTATACAACCCTCATCACCAAGTTGCCCTGCTGAAATTAAATTCCTACTTAGTTTTGGAACATGTCTTACCTCATGTAGTAGCCAATGATTCCCATTTTGCAACTTAATCTTAATTTTTCCCTTTCCAACAATCTAACAGGGTTCATTATCCCCCAAATAAACAAGCCCAAAATCCCCTTGGACATAATCAATGAAATAACCTCTATGAGGTGTAGCATGAAATGAAGCACCATAATCTAAAACCCATGAATCATCAACGCTCTCTAAAGACAGAAGCAAAGCATCCTCTTCGAATTTGTTACTTACGACATTTGCCTCCTTGTCTCCATCTGGTTTATCTCCTTCATTTTTCTTTCAATTCCAGAAATCTTTCTTTTTGTGCCTTGGTTTCCCATAGTACCAGCAATCATTTGGTCCTCTCGATTGAGACCTCCTCCCCTTCCCATGATTTCCAGAGTTACTTCCTCTTTCAGTCGTTCTACCCCTACTTTATGCATTCAAAGCACTTCCTGATGTAGATCCACCTGAGAATTTCCTACGAGTTTCTTCACTCAAAAAAACATCGATCACATCATCATATTTTAGGGTACTAGATCCAAGAACATAATTACTCACCGCCATTACCAAGCCATTCCAGCTTTCAGGCAAAGAACACAAAATCAAGAGAGCCCTAATTTCTTCATCAAAATTGATACCCACAGAAGATAACTAACTAGTAATAGTATTAAACTCATTTAAATGATCTGCAACAGATCCACTTTCTACCATTTTCATATTAAATAAACACTTCATGAGAAATACCTTGTTTGAAGCAGAGGGCTTTTCATATAGTGTCGCTAGGGTTTTCATCAAATCTTCTGTCGTCTTTGCTTTTGTAATATTAAATGCCACCGATGGTACTAAGCATAACCGAATGCTTTTGAGTGCCTTTCTATCCAAAAGATCCCATTCAACCTCTGACATAGTTCCCTGATTCTTGGCTTTGCCTTCCAACGACTTCCATAAATCCTTCTGATATAGATAGTCTTCCATTTGCATCTTCTATAACTAAAAGTTCTGCCCATTAAACCTGTCAACCCTCAGCTTACCCTCATCTACCATCGCTCCCACTCAACCGTGAGACTCCCACTTAACCGTGAGAATTTCTTGCAGAGGATAACTAAAAGACAACCTCGCTCTGATACCACTTGTTAGGATAAACCATAGACAGAAATAAAAATTACATGCAAATATAACCAATAACTAAAAAAATAATAGATCACGTAGAAATGAACACAAGGCACCAAGATTTAACGTGGTTCACCCAATCCTTGGGCTATGTCACCAAACAACAAGTTCGATCTTATTACAATCTAGTGATTACAACTTGATTACAATCCGTAATCCCTTACAACTCAATACCGCTGCAAGAACCAATTTTGCATCACAACATAATGAAAAATACCCAACCCTAAGCCCTTTTATACAAGTATTAAACCGCTTTAGGGTTATAACATGTTGGCCATATGTCAGCCATAATATGTCAGCTACCATGTCGGCCACGGCCCAAAATTTTTTTTCGCCCCACTATTTATGAAGTATGTACAGTACTTTCCTGATCAGTCACCACAATCTAACATGATCTCCAAAAAGTGAGAGAGGTTATTTTAGGCCTCTACAACATGGTCCTTTAGGAACTAGAATCACATTCATACCTCACACAAGCTCTGAGATATGCCCATCAAAGATCACAACCCTATAGCATTTAGTGACCCTTAGGAACATTCTAGTTCGACGTGCTCGAGAATGTTTGAGTGCTGAAGGGGATAAGAAAAGGTTGGGGATAGGGTTTACCTAGCCATTTGGAGCTAACAGAGCAGACAATTTGATCCCACGATGAAAGGTGAGAGAGATTTGGCAGTTGGCAACTTTGTACTAGCCAACACTACAAGTTTCAACATCATTCGAGATGACATTATAAAAAGAAAATAGAGTATGATCTCCAAAAAGTGAGAGGTTATTGTAGGCCTCCACAACATGGTCCTGTAGGAACTAGAATCACATCCATACCTCACACGAGCTCTGAGATATGCCCCATCAGAGATCGCAACCATATAGCATTTAGTGAGCCTTAGGGACATTCTGGTTCGGCATGCCCAAGAATGTTTGAGTGCTAAATGGGATAGGATGAGGTTAAGGATAAGATTTACCTGACCACTTAGAGCTAACAGAGCAGACAGTTCAATCCCATGACGAAAGGTGAGAGAGATTTGGTAGTTGGCAACTTTGTACTGGCCAACACTACAAGTTTTAGCATCACCCGAGATGGCATCGTAAAATGAAAATAGAGTGTGATCTCCAAAAAGTGAGAGAGGTTATTGTAGGCCTTTGCAACATGGTTCTATAGGAACTAGAATCACATCCATATCTCACACGAGCTTTGAGATATGCCCTATCAAAGATCACAACCCTATAGCATTTAGTGACCCTTAGGGACATTCCAGTTTGGCATGCTCGAGAATGTTTGAGTGCTAAAGGGGACAAGATGAGGTTGGGGATATGGTTTACCTAGCCACCAAGAGCTAATAGAGTAGACAATTTGATTCCATGACAAAAGGTGAGAGAGATTTGGCAGTTGGCAACTTTGTATTGGAAAGTTTCAACATCACCGCAAGTTTCAGCATCACCCAATATGGCATCATAAAATGAAAATGGAGTGTGATCTCCAAAAAGTGAGAGAGGTTATTGTAGGCCTCCACAACATGGTCCTATAGGAACTAGAATCACATCCATACCTCACACGAGCTCTGAGATATTCCCCGTCAAAGATCACAACCCTATAACATTTAGTGACCCTTATGGATGTTCTGGTTTGGCATGCCCGAGAACGTTCAAGTGCTGAAGGGGATAGGACAAGGTTGGGGATAGGGTTTACCTAGCCACTCGGAGCTAACAAAGTAGATAGTTTGATCCCATGATGAAAGGTGAGAGATTTGGCAGTTGGTAACTTTGTACTGGCCAACACTGCAAGTTTCAGCATCACCCAAGATGGCATCGTAAAATGAAAATGGAGCATGATATCTAAAAAGAAAGAGAGGTTATTGTAGGCCTCTGAAACATGGTCCTATAGGAACTAGAATCACATCCATACCTCACACGAGCTCTGAGATATGCCCCATCAAAGATCGTAGTCCTATAGCATTTAGTGACCCTTAGGGACGTTCTGGTTCGGCGTGCCCGAGAACATTCAAGCGCTGAAGGGGATAGGATGACATTGGGGATAGGGTTTACCTAGCCACTTGGAGCTAAGGGAGTGGACAGTTCGATCCCACGACGAAAGGTGAGAGAGATTTGGTAGTTGGCAACTTTGTACTAGCCAACATTGCAAGTTTTAGCATCACTGAGATGGCATTGTAAAATGAAAATAGATTTTGATCTCCAAAAAGTGAGAGAGGTTATTGTAGGCCTCCATAGCATGGTCTTGTAGGAACTAGAATCACATCCATACCTCACACAAGCTCCGAGATATGTCCCATCAAAGATCATAGCCCTATAGCATTTAGTGACACTTAGGGACGTTCTGGTTTGTTGTGCTCGAGAACTTTTGAGCACTGAAGGGGATATGACAAGGTCAGAGATAGGGTTTACTAGGCCACTTAGAGCTAATGGAGTAGACAGTTCAATCCCATGATGAAAGGTGAGAGAGATTTGGCAGTTGGCAACTTTGTACTGGCCAACACTACAAGTTTTAGCATCACTTGAGATGGCATCGTAAAATGAAAATTGAGTGTGATCTCCAAAAAGAAAGATAGGTTATTGTAGGCCTCTACAACATGGTCCTGAAGGAACTAGAATCGTATCCATATCTTACACGAGCTCTAAGATATGCCCTGTCAAAGATCGCAACCCTATGGCATTTAGTGACCCTTAGTGATGTTCTGATTCGGCGTGCCTGAGAATGTTTGAGTGCTAAAGGGGACATGAAAAGGTTGGAGATAGGGTTTACCCAACCACTTGGGGCTAACAAAGTAGACAATTTGATCCCACGATGAAAGGTGAGAGAGATTTGGCAGTTGGCAACTTTGTACTGGCCAACACTACAAGTTTCAACATCACCCGAGATGGCATCGTAAAATGAAAATAGAGTGTGATCTCCAAAAAGTGAGAGAGGTTATTATAGGCCTCTACAACACAGTCCTGTAGGAACTAGAATTGCATCCATACCTCACATGAGCTCTAAGATATGCCCTGTCAAAGATTGCAGCCCTATAGCATTTAGTGACCCTTAGGGATGTTCTGGTTTGGTGTGCCCAAGAATGTTCGAGTGTTGAAGGGGATAGGATGAGGTTGGGGATAGGTTTACCTAGCCACCCAGAGCTAACAGAGCAAACAGTTCAATCCCACAACGAAAGGTGAGAGAGATTTGGTAGTTGGCAACTTCGTGCTAGAACAAAGTTGCAGTTTGATCTTTTGGAATCTCTAAGAAGTGAAAAAGCATCTTAGTCACTTCAATATATTTGGAAGTTTGATATATTTTCATAGTCCAAGTTATCTGACTAAAGATATGGGGTACTTTGTTTGGTATATATATTTTCATTCAAGACTGAATACCAACTACTTCCCCCTTGTACCAACCAAAATATCATTCACTCAACCTTAACACAATGTGACATCAGCAATTGCAACCTCCCCTACATCAATAGAGACCTAAAACCATCCAACACAATCCAAACTATAAAATAGTGGTTAGATTTACTGTTATTATTCACAAACCAGTAATGCAGTAATTGACATTGTTCTTCACACAAAGTGACAAGAATGAGGCTTTGGAACTTCAAGATTCCCCACACACTTAAAGATGGTTAAAGCAACTTTAAAATGACCAAAAAAAGGTGTATCAATGGTTGGAACCTCAGTATGTAGCATCCAATGAAAACTGACACCATAGACACCACAGTTTCAAAACTCAACTCCACTCCAACATACACTAACCCTACCTTGCACACAGGCCTAATTAGCAAGTTTAGGCATGGTTTACAAAGAAAAGACCAAGAAATGGGTGCATGGACTTCATTCTTCAACTTCAGAGCATTCTTCTAGGTTAGATGAGGGTGTTTTCCTAATTTGACAAGTCTTCAACTCCTATTCTTTTCATTACTTAACCAAAACATCAAATCTAGGTCTAATACATGGGTCTTATTAGACCTAGGGCTTGCTCCCATTTATTCCCAATTAAACCCCCTATTCCAAAACCATAAAAATATGAAAATACATAGCCCTAGCCTACCCCATGCAAGTTTCAAAGAAATTCCAACTGTGGGAACTCAAACTAGGGCCATTTCTTTGGCCAAACCCTAGGTTTAAGGGTTTCACAGGCAGCGAGGAAGGAAAAATGTATAACTTGCAAATGGAAACTGATCTCTCCTTCAAAACACCTCCAAAATTCTTCAAATTAGATACACTAACTGATCAATACAAAAAATCACCCTTTTAATATGAAAAAACCGTACTATAGGGCCAAAAATAGTCATAAAATACTGGAACAATGGGTTTTTTATTAGATTCTTGGAAGAAAAACATATCAAACTCCTTCTATGCCTCTCATTCGAGTGCAAAGGGCCTATAAAGGCATTTAAAAATAGTTTCAACTGTTCAAAGACAATTTTATGGTTATTTCCTAAAAGTTGCTAAATTGATGCAAAAATTGCTAATGCAACTTTGCAATTTTTGCACTTTTTGGAATTTCAACTAAGATATAACCGAAATGAATACTAATAATTCTAAATGATTATTATAGGACTCAAAACCACTAAACCAACCTAAAAAAGTGCAAAAAAGTGCAAAAAATTGCAAATTGCAAAAAGTTACAAATTGCAAAAAGTTGCTAAAGAGCAATTTTTGCAAATAATAGTTGTCAAACTGAAAATAAGGTTGTATGGTGTTCCAACCATCCAAATGGAAGTTATAACTATTTGAAGGCAGGTACTTAAGATCCCCACACATGGGAAAGGTCATTGTACGGATGGTGGACAACATTGGTGAATTAAAAACTCATATTTTATCATATTTTACTATTTTTTCAATTCTTTCTAGCCTATACAGATTGGTGGTGGTACAAGTCTTATATGGTTGGATAGAGGGTTGAGTCAAGATTCCATTGCAATTTTTTTGAGGTCTTTATCTTGTATAAATCAAAAGTTATATCAGTTTTAGTGCAGACAGGTAAGATTTACTCCAAATTTGAGAGTTTCAACAAGATGGAATCCTAACTTGCAAACCCACTGTGGGATTTCAATGTCGCTTTGTGGAATAAAATTTAGGAGAGGGATATTTGAGATGGAAAATATTTAGGGCTGTAGGAGCATGGCATCTAGTTTTACCAGCAAACCCTAGACTGAACATAATCTTATGTCTAGTTTAGATTTGAAGGAAAAAGAAGGATCAAGCTCCCAAATTGATTAATCTAACCTAGGTGAAGGGTGTAGAAGGACAAGTTTGATGTATAGTAGAGATCCAAGGGGTTGAACCAAGTCTATAAACCCATTTTTTTATGTTTTCGTTGTAACCTAGCCTAAACTGGCCATTTAGGACCGTGACACAAAGTGGGCATAACTTGATGCCGAAGCCGAGTTGGTGGTTAATCTTTTGGAATCTCTTAGGGGATGTTGAAGAGTGTTTAAAAATACAAAAAAAGTGGGGGGTCCTTTGTATGGTTTGGGAGTTTGACTGTTAAAACTAGAAATTGTCCTAGTAGGAAGTATTGGTAATATTTTGAAATTTGATTGTTGAGTGTTGAGAAACCTCAAGTTTGGGATTTTAATTGTTGGTTTGAGTCTATAATAACCATTTCCATCTGAAAAGTCAAGTGTTGAAACCATTTAAGAAGTATTTGGCTTTGTAGGCCTATTGGTGGCAAGGAGTTCCTAGATGTTGATCCAAGTTGTTTGAGTACCCTAAGTTTAAGGGTTGGGCTTGTGAAGTGGAGTCCAATTTTAGGGTAGAGTCTCCTTGTATTAGAAGTCCACTGAATCCTTAGTCCTTGGTGTCTTCAATGAAAATGAAAATGACAAGATCTAGTAGCTCAATCGATAACACAAATTTTCCAATCGTTGGCCAACACTGGTGTAGAAGCACCAAGGTCACAAGCAGGAGGCAAGATGAGAAATCCTTAGGTGGATTGGAAGACAAATGGCCTTCTAAGATCATTAAAACTTTTAATGAGTTTAATCATGGACATGTGATCTAAGTGCAATATTTTGTAAAATATAAGCCAAAATGGGCTTAATCGAGTCATGTAAGGGGTCCAAAGGGTAGATATGATTTTTGTTTAATTTTTTGTGTTTAATAAGGTCTCAAATGACCATATTAGTGTAATGGGATAGTCATGTAGCAAGGAATATAAAAAACTTGTCAATTGACAACTAAAAGTGTCAATTTGACAACAAAATAAGGTGATTAATGCACAAAGGTGGTTAGAGGGGTAGTTAGGGAGGTTTAATTTGGTTTTGAGAGTCTAAATGAGTTTAAAACCTCATTCCCACATGTGGGAGACAATTTTGGATGGTCAAAATTGATTGGTAATGTAAGAGTTTTAAAGTTTGAGCAATGAATGCATAGTTTTCTCTAAAATTTTGATAAAAAATCTAAACTTGTAACTGCTGTAATTTCATTTTCATAGTACCTTTTGATCTAATTATTTTTGGAGGTGATAGGGAAATGTTTTAACTTTAATTTAGCATTGGTATGAAGGTTTAGTCAATCATTTTGTATTTTTAATATTGACTGTCCTAAAATCTACTATAGGTGACAATTTAAGAGGGGTTTGAGAGTCATTTTGTGAATCTGACCCATTCTACTTTATGTGGTTACTAGGGCCTTTGGAATGGGTCAAGAATATTATAAAATATTTTTTTTAATCATTCATGTGTAGGGAAGAACTTGGAGTTTATTTTTTGATACCCAAGGGTATGGGGTTGAGTGAGAAAGAGAAAAAGGGGTATGTGACTGCTCCAAAGGTGGATTTTGTGTTTTCTCCAAACAAGAGTTGCAATTTATGTTAGAATTCATCTAATATAACCAAATTGAAGGTGTTTGAACCATTTTGGGATTCTAGAGATGTTGCAAGGTAAGATTTCTAGAAAGCCCTAGGGTAAAGGGGCTAGAAAGGAGGATTTTGTAAAAACCATTGTAAAGTTGATCATGAGACCAAAAAAATAGAAGAATCCTTGAATTTGAGTTATTTATTAAGACTTTTTTGGGTCATGGGATTTCCAAGAGTCAAGGGATTGTGAGTTGCTTTGTAAATGGCCTCAAACTAGGCCTAGTTGGTAGACTGAAATAGCTAGTTTTGAGTGATATTTTACAAAACAAGTGTAGTTAGTTTTGGAGTATATTTTAGAGTGAGGAAAAGGGTATTTTAATCACCCAATAGTTTAGGAAGTTCTGTGGGAAATTTTGGAGAAAACAACAAATTAGTGACTGGCAAGGGCTAGTCGGAACAAGCCTAGAAGAGGCAAAATTGAGAAAGTGTAAGAGATGAGTTGCTGAGAGTGTGCAAGGAGTTGGAACATGTTAGATGGGATTTTTTGAGATGATCCAAGTTTTTGGGGTCATGGTATGAAGCCAAGGATGAGTTTTGGTATGTTGGAGGCACTAGGGTACACTAGGTTCATGGTGAACAATGTGAGTGTTTAGAAGACAAATTGAAGATTTGGGTTATAACCTCTTAGAAATGGTTGTAGGAAGATGTTACCAAGTCAGAGACCTCCTCTTGAACCCTAGTAGAGTCTAATTCCTTGGGTATATTCCAAGAATACAAGAGAATCCCAGAGTATTAACCCTTTCCAACATTCCAACTTTATGATAATAATGAGTCAAAGTCCAAAAAATTGGAATGCAATAATTGAAAGTATTCTTGGGTATCTATTACAAGAAACCATGGTTTGGAAGAAAATAAAGAGTATTAGTCTTGTAGCTAGGAAAATGAGCTCAATAAATACTTTTGAGATGGTCATCTTGTGATGAACATGGATAAATCATTCAAAGCATATGCTGAACCTACCCAATATATACCCACATCACTTATATCAAATTCAATGTTGGAACAAAATCAATAAATATAGTAAAATTTGTTAATATAAGAACCATTTTATGGAAGACTAAATTGATTTTTTGTATACTTTTAATTCTTGTCAAATCCATCAATATACATTTTGTATCCTAAAATATCAAAAGTTTGATTTCTTTTCAATAGACTTAAATAGTCTTTTGGTTCTCTCAACCTATACATCGGCTGATCAACATTATCCTTAGAGAGAACTATATCTGTAACTGTCCCATTATCATCAGATCAAGACCTATTTTCCTTCTTACTTTTTAATGATTGTGATCCTCTACAATTCCAGGCATAAGATGATTAACACACAATGGTACTTGAACAAAGAACACTAATAAATATTGAGGATGTGAATTGATAATACCATTTCGTAGATGATTTTGGCATCTCACCCTTTATCACTAGTGCTTCAACTTTATTAGCCCTCTTCTTTGGTGACCTGCAAATGAATACTTACTATAGTAAAAAATCTAAGATAAGATTAATCCACTAAAATTAGAGAATGACAAAAATTGAATTTGGCTTGTCATTAAGAATTATCCATTTGTAGAAATCCTTGTTTTCTGAGTTATATGGTAACCCTTGCTTGATGAGTATTGAAAACTTCTCCCATTGTATCCTTTCTTTTTCCAGTTTGAAGTTTCTGGTTATATGCATAGAATCATGACTTTACATCACAAAGAATTCACATTCTAACAATTTTCATGTTCTTTCATTACATTTTGATCTAAACAAAAAATTCTAAACTTTCACTTATTCAAACGACTAATCTAAAAATGGGTCCTATTAAAGAATCTAATATAAATTGAAATAATGTATCTAGATTCTAAACAAATCAAAACATAAAATCTATGATTTAAACTAAATCTCATCACTTACACATCACAACAATACAGTCCACCTTAGTCATGTGGACAGTCTTGGGGAAGAGGTTGCAACATTGTATTTGGATCCAATTGATCACTCTTTCTCTCTCTCCCTCTCTCCCTATTCAATCTAATGAGCCCACTAGATCTGCACGACATTTTAATGTCTCAAGTATTGCCTCATGGTCTGACTCACAAAATTTCCAAAGAATCTTATTATGTGGTTTTCCACCATATTTTATCAAGTGGACATTTGATGTGACAACAAGGTTTGAATAATGAAGAATCTTCCTCTTTGTTTGCCAATCCTCAAATAACCACAAGTTAGGGTTCTTCATAGAATATTGTCTAAGCCATGTGCTAGTTACAACCACCGCACCGACATGGTATTCTAAATCTTCACCATCTATAACTAAGTGATTCAATTTTTGTTTGGCTTCAACACAATGACACAAATAATAATATGCCCCTTCTTCATTGTCTTCAGGTGCAATAACAACAAAAACATGGCTTGTAGTGACAAATGTACAAAATGCAGTCATTAATTCAAAAAATAATTGGATAAAAGTTATAAAGTTACATATTGAAATTACAAAGATATATAAATATATATATTACTAGGTTGCACTAGATTTGACAAGCGGTCAAAGTCATTAAACGAATCCATCTCTACCATTTCCTATGCTTGTGGGGGATGATAGGTGTCAATTGGGTCCAAAACCCGTATATCCCATTTGTCCACCCATTCAGTTGACTCACAGTCATCCCAATTTTTCTCCGCACATGATGGACAATAGCATGCCATTTTTTGTGGGTGGATACTCCATGAACCTGCATTAGAGCTTCTAAAAGAGTGTAACTCACTAGATCTTGTTAGTGTGCAACAATCTTGATATGGTGCAATGTTAGTATTATCTATCAACCAAAAAAATCTACGAACCATAGACTCACCTTCCTTACTTGGACCCATTGTAGCATTACACCATTGGACGATGGATTTTGCATCTGTCAATATTTCTCCATCTTTGTACTTTAGTTCTTCATGAGCCAAGGCTCTTTTAATGCATGTGCCTACACCATCGTGCTCTCCCTTACCATGACCAACCTCTATGAAATTCCACATATATTGAATTCTACACAACCTGTACATCCTGTTCAACCAATAGAGCATCCATGCATTCTTGAATTGAGATGTGCAATTGTCTACCAAATAATGTGCTGACGATATGTTATGCCCCTATTAGCTAAATCTCCATAAAATAGTTGAAAACAACCATGTACAAACTTTTTAGAATATGATCGATCATCACTGATGTAAAAATGGTACTCCCTCAAAATTTTCTTGTCATCCTTTGTACTTGTAGGTGAATGCATGAATGTTATGTAAAAAAATATGGAAACCTGTTGAGAAGTATAATACTTTGCTTGCACCTCATTTTGTGGTTGTAGTGTGTAGTTATTTGTGAAATCTACAACTGGAACAATGGTATCTAGTGGAAACGTATCCTTGCACAACTTGAATTGCAAATCCAGCCATCGAGCTCTATGGGTATGCCTTGCATACTCATAAATAATCCTTTCACAAAAAAATTACATGAACTCATACATTGGAATATTTTCAATGACTAAATCAAATCTTTTACCATGTTTCCATCTTTTAGAGCATATGTCACTATCTTAAATTTTCCGTAATCTACTATTTCATTTCCAATTGCATGTGTACTATCCATATGTTGACAAGTTGATAAAAGTTGCAAAGAACCACAAAATAAGCACGTACCATCCAAGCATGATATCTTGTAAAATTGTTGGCTGTTCCCTATTTTACATAAAATGTTGGATATGAATTCTCTTGAAGATCTTGGTGGCTCATTCATGTCACAATCTTACCAATCAAACTGAGAATGCAAAACTACACATATATGCCTAGAAACATCAAAATGGTTAGAAAATTCAATATGTATCCTACAACAACAAGTTGTGCGTGTGTGATTTATCCTCAAATAAAAAGGTTTACCCATCTAAAAAAATCTTTGACTTATTCGAATCTGAGGAAACATACCAATAAATTTAGCAAAAAATTGTGTTTGAGTTGAGTCCAAAAAATGTTTCGCATGTGGGTCATGATTTTGGCTACCAATCCTCCTTCTTACAACATCTCTTTGATTAAGGGAAACACGTGTATTATTTTCCAAAAATCTTCGATCAATGATTTCAAGGCTTCACTAATTTCTTTATCTTTTCGCGGTAGTCTACCACTAAATGTCCATAACTCATTTTTTGTTGGATCTTCCAATCTCTCATGCCTTAGCATGGTTCTCCTTAGAGTACCTCTACTAATTTTTAATGTTTTTCTTGTCTTTTTCATGAGTCAAGCTTTCTTCATTTGGCTATTTACTATTGTCAATGTAAGTACTCATCTTATGATATTACTATCTTTGGTGTGTGATTTAGAACCCACTTCGTCATAAGCACTCATTAGATTCTTTACAATGCTTTTTTCATTTGAATCATCCATCATTCTTAGCCCAAGAATCTTCATGATAGGCCTAAATTTTTCAAATTCCTCATCATTTCAACAAATAATTGGCATTGACCTGTAATATTTAATTCTTCAAAAAAAATCTCCACATATGATTAACTTTTCTTTGAAAAGTACGCTTGCTAATCTTGTCAAGCATTGATTTCAAAATGTTAGTATCAATATCAATCAAATATTTTGGTCTTCTAAAACAAATTCTAGAAGGTGTTCTAATCTCTTCAATTCTCTAAACATTTTTATCATCAATATAAGGTTGAGTGTATTGTGTACCTTGAACCGAAGATGATGTGCCTTGGCAATAAGATGTAATATCACCTACTTGATGTGTTGATGTTGTTCTTTCAACATGACATGATGGAGTGTGTATATTGTCAAATCTACAAATTAGTGTCTCTTCAACATGAGAGGATGATATGTTTTCAACATTGGAAGATGGTGTAGCAGACGATATGACTCCAACATTGGAAGATGGTGTAGCTTTACAATTCAATTGTCTTCTTGAGTGTAATAGTCTCATTCGTTCTCTTTGTCTTTCTAATTCTTCCTCTTTTTTTCTTTGTACTGGTGGTTCTTGATCCTCTTCGAAAGTCAATTCTTCATTATTGCTTTGCAATTTTCTTTGTTCACGTAATAATTTTATTTTATCTCTTTTAATTGCCAAATCTCTCTCCCTATCTTCATTTGTTTGAGTTTTTCGTTTCTTCCTTGGCATGATGATGATTTCTACATGTCAAATTATTCAAACATCTGAATTACTTAAAATTTGTAAATTAAAAATTATTCAAATACATATAAAAATTATAATTATTTGAATGAATACACAATATATATCAAACGACTTGTCAAATTTCTAACTATTTCAAAATAACATTTCATTCAAACATACAATTTTCAATGAATTCACTATATATTAAACAACATGTCAAATTATAATCAAATTTGTATCTATGTATCGACAAACAATATGTAAAATGGATTGCACTAACCTTTTCTATACAAGGAATATTCAAAAAGTCTTCAAATTGTGTATCCAATGATTGAATTTGGTTTTTGCTAGCTTGAAAAAGTGTTGAAATAGTGTTTGCTATGTTAAAACTCATGATTTCTGTCGAAATAATAGAGTGCACAACAGACCAAAAGCAGAGAATGGATGAAATGGGCCCCAAAGTTGCTTTTTGACCATTTTTAGGTGATTTCATATAGTGCATATGCACTATAGCATGTACACACTATAAAGTGCGTACACACTATGTGAAAACACATCACTCTCTATCCTCCCTACTCTCTCTCTCTCCCCTCTCCTATCCCCTACTCTCTCTCTCTCTCCCATCCCCTACACTCTCTCTCCCCCCTCTCCCATCTCCTACTCTCTCTCTCTCTCACTCTTCCTCTCCCATCGCCTACTCTGTCTACCTCTCTCACTGTCTCTCCTCTCCCATCCCCTATTCTTTAGATATCTCACACACACTCCCATCCTCCCTCTCCCACTTCCTACTATCTCTCTCTCTCCCTCATCCCCCTACTCTCTCCCATCCCCTACTCTCTCTCACACTTTCTCACATCTGCTACTCTCTCTCTCTCTCCCCCCTCTCCCATCCCCTAAACTCTCTCTTTTACGGATACACACTCCCATCCCCCCTCTCTCTCCCCCTCTCCCACTGCCTACTATCTCCCTCTCAATTTATCTCTCTCCCTCTCTACTCTCTCTCTCCCACCCATCCCCTACTCTTACTCTCTCTCTCTCCAATCCCCAACTCTCTCTGACACTCTCTCCCATCCCCTACTCTCTTTGACACTCTTTCACATCCATTTACTCTATCTCTCCCATCCCATACTCTCTCTCTGCCACCCCCTACTCTCTCTCACACTCACACTCTCTCCTATTTGCTACTCTCTCTTT
This sequence comes from Cupressus sempervirens, assembly GCA_028749045.1. Taxonomy (NCBI): domain Eukaryota; kingdom Viridiplantae; phylum Streptophyta; class Pinopsida; order Cupressales; family Cupressaceae; genus Cupressus; species Cupressus sempervirens. The sequence goes on from CM053790.1 coordinate 405,647,271, forward strand.
GTCATAGACACACACACACACACACACACACTCCCATCCCCCCTCTCTCTTCTCTCCCATCCCCTACTCTCTAGATTTGTCACACACACTCCCATCCCCCTCTCTTTATCTCCCTCTCTCTACTCTCTCTCACACACTTTCCCATCCTTTACTCTCACTCTCTCCCTCTTCCACCGCCTAATCTCTATCCTCTATCCCCTACACACTCTCTCCCCTCTCCCATCCCCTACTCTCTCTCTTTCATAGACACACACACACACACACTCTTATCCCCCCACTCTCTTCTCTCCCATCCCCTATTCTCTAGATCTGTCACACACACACTCCCATCCCCCCAATCTCTCTTTCTCTCCCTCTCTCACTCCCTCTCCTACTACTTACTATCTCTCTCTCTCTCAAGTTATCTCTCTCTCTCTCTCTCTCTCTCTCTCTCTCTCTCTCCCTCTCTCTCTCTCTCTCCCATCCCTTACTCTCACTCTCTCTCTCTCTCCCATCCCCTACTCTCTCTCACACTCTCCCATCCCCTAATCTCACTCTCTCTCACCCATCCTGTACGAGCTCTCTCTGCCAGCACATACTCTCTCTCACACTTTAACACTCTCTCCCATCCCCTACTCTGTCTCTCTTACACACATTCCCATTCCCCCCTCTCTCTCTCTCCCTCTCCCACTCCCTCTCCCACCACCTACTCTCTCTCCCCCATATCCTAGTCTCTCTCTCCCCTCTCACATCCCCTACTCTCTCTCTCTTTCATAGATACACACACTCCCATCTCCCCTCTCTCTCTCCTCTCCCATCCCCTACTCTCTAGATTTGTCACACGCACTCCCATCCCCCCTCTCTCTCCCTCCCCCACTCCCTCTTGCATCGCCTACTATCTCTCTCTCTCTCTCAAGTACTCTCTCCCTCTCCATTTTATCTCTACCATCCCCTACTCTCACTCTCTCTTCCATACCCTACTCTCTCTCACACTCTCTCCCATCACATTCTCTCTCTCTCACCCCCATCCCGTACGAGCTCTCTCTGCCACCCCCTACTCTCTCAAACTCTCACACTCTCTCCCATCCCCTACTCTATCTCTCTTATACACATTCCCATTCCCCCTCCTCTCTCTCACACTCCCTCTCCCACTTCCTACTCTCTCCCATCCCCTACTCTATCTCTCTTACACACTTCCATTCCCCCTCTCTCTCCCTCCCACTCCCTCTCCCATCGCCTTCTCTCTCTCTCTCTCTCTCTCTCCCTCTCTCTCTCCCATATCCTACTCTCACTCTCTCTACCACCCCTATTCTATCTCATACTCTCACACTCTCTCCCATCCCCTACTTTCTTTCTTACACACACTCCCATCCCCCCTCTCTCCTTCTCCCACTCCCTCTGCTATTGCCTACTCTCTTTCTCTCCCATACCCTACTCTCTCTATCTCTCTCTCCCCTCTCTCATTCCCTACTCTCTCTCTTTCACACACACACACACCCATCCTCCCTCTCTCCTCTCCCATCCCCTACTTTGTCTCTCACTCTCTCTCCCTCTCCCACTACCTACTCTCTCTCTCTCACTCTCACTCTCACTCTCACACTCTCTCTTGCTCCCACTCTCTCCCTCTCTACTCTCTCTGCTACCCCCTACTCTCTCTCACATATTCACACTCTCTCCTATCCCCTACTCTCTCTCTCTCTCTCACACACACACACACACACACACACACACACACATTTCCATTCCCCCCTCTCTCTCCCTTTCCCATAACCTACTCTATCTTCCATCTCCTACTCTCTCTTGAGCTACTCTATCTTCCCCCTCTCCCATTCCCTACTCTCTCTCTTTCACAGACATGCACTCCCATCCTCCTCTCTCTCGCTCTTCCTCTCCCACTCTGTCTCCCACAGCCTACTCTCTCTCTCTCTCCCCCATCCCCTACTCTCAGTCTCTCTCTCCCAACTTGTACTCCCTCTCACACTTCCTCTCTCTTCCATCCCCTACTTTCAATCTCTCTCCCCCATCTCGTACTCTCTCTTTGCCACCCCTACTCTCTCTCACACTTCTTCTCTCTCACATCTTGTACTCTCTCTGCCACCCCTACTCTCCCATCCTATACTCTCCCTACCACCCCTACTCTTTCTCACTTCCTCTCTCCCATCTTGTACTCTCTCCCCTCTCCCATCCCCTACTTTCTCACTTCCTCTCTCCCATCCTATACTCTCTCCCCTCTCCCATCCCCCATTTTCTCTCTCTCTCTCTCACACACATAGCCATTCCCTTGCCCCCCTGCCACCCCACCCCCCACCTAGCTCTCTCTTGCTCTTGGGTTACACTTTAGGTCTCAATAGTACGTGCGCCCTATAGCGTGCACATGCTATTGAGAATTTAAATGCTTCTAATAGTGTGTGCGCACTATAGGGTGAATGCACTATTGAAAGCTTTGTATTAAAACCAAGCCTAAGGCTTAGTTTTGCCTTGGAGATCCAACCCTAAGGTTTGGAGTTTATAAATAGGTCTGAGACCTGTTGTCCAGCAAACATACCAAAAATGATTGATTTTTCTTGTGTGCTCCCCTTCAAGATTCCTCGTGGTTGGGTATCGATAAGATGAGGTTACATAGCATTATAGGTCTTTGTGTTAGCTATCTAACCATATAATTTATTTTCAATTTGAACTATTTCAAGGCTTTCATCTATAATTTCTTTTGAATGTGTGTTCATTTTTTGTCAAAAACAACCATGTACTAATTGGGCTATAGATTTTAGCTCGTTCATCGAATTTTGCAAGAACTTAGTTTTTTAGAAACTAGACTCCTTTCTACACACTTTAAAAAAAGACGTTTTGATTTTAGATTAGTTTTCAATTATTTCTACGAGGAGCACATAGATATTTCATATTTTTGGGATGTGTCTAGTTTAAAAATTCATTAAAAAAATACACATTATAAAATTACCTGAAAAATCTCGGATAAACTACATAGTGTTAAGTAACTTTTGACAAGAGCAATTAAAGAATTTTTTAAAAAAAAGTTAAAATTTTAGGGGGCCACACTTTGTATTGTGTTATGTTTTTTTGGAATAAATAGTACTACTTTTTGTGGCCCCCTTTTTTGAGGACCTAAAACTACACCATTTTGAAAATTTTTTTTAGTAGTTTAGAAACTAGATTCAAAGGACTACGACTTTTGTTTTTGTTATATTTTAAAATTTTGAGCATAACTATCTTCAAATTCTTGTTGAAGTTCAAAATTTGCAGATTTCAGGAAAAAGGTGTCCACTTATACCCCCTTTTGGCACCACAACTTGGTGCACTTATCCTAGGGTTTATATTGAATTAATGTTTATATCTAAGAACCCTAATTATATTATTTTTGATTTGTGCAGGAAACTAAGGAAAAACATAAGCATTAATGAAAAGGATGGGGAGAGGGAGGGAGTTGAACACTCAACCTCTTGACCCTATCCTCTTTCCTATCCTAATTACCCATTCTATGCTAACCAATTGTTCTATTTTATTCCTTGAGATTAGTTGTTAGAAAGAAAAGATTTAATTGCAAAATTTTTGTTTTTTTAAAGTAAATAAAATGGTAAGTATTTTATTATCTTCTACCCTAAGTTTGTGAAGAATTAAATTCATATAGAACTTATAGATGATGCCTCTCTTGATATTTAATAAAGTACTTTCAAATTCAATTTAGGGTAATATTTCATTTTCAAAATTATGTATTTTTATCCTAAATTAGAAAGTCAATATTAAAATTTTGTTATATTCTCCATAAGAAATATTTGAAGGTTAAATATATTTTTTAAAGTGCTTATGTACGAGAGAGAACTTTAGGGAAATATAAAATCCTAATTAAATAAAGTCTCTGATTAAATTATTTTTTGTGTGCAGGTTTATTCATTGAACTTATTAAAGCACTTATCAAGAGAATTAAAAGAGAGATGGAAGAGGCATTGAAGATTTGATGTGACTTTCAATAGAAATGGATTTCAAATTAAGCATTTGATTAAAGCTTTTGCATTGTAATAAAGTATTTAGTTATATTTTATGAAGTGTCATGATGATGTAAAACTTGTATGCATCCTTTGGATTTCTATAAAGGATACTAAGATCATCGAATATCATAATTATTCACAATCATATTTATAAACTATTTTTTGTCAATTGAGAGGGGATCCATCTAATCATTATGGATTCTATTGTTATTTTTATGCACCACCAACACAAAATCTTGTGGTGAATTTCTTCGAAGATCAATAGAAAGCTTTGATATGCTTGTTTGGCTTTTGGTGATATCATTATTCTTTCATTTATCTTGTTCCTTTCATTAAACTTAAAAGTTTACTTTGATTGATAGTCTCATTTATTTAATATTAAAGATTTATACCTCAATACTTGTTAAATAGTAAAACTATATTGATTGCTCAATTTGAATTGTTATCTTATTAGTCTTCTGAGGGGAGTTAAATTCAATAGGACTTAGTATTGAAATTAACCTAATATTCAATGATGCATGCTTCATCAAAGTGATAACAGTTCATCTTAGAGGGATTTTCTAATTATCTCTTAGGGTTTTCATTAACATTATAAGTGACTGATAGAAAATTAATAGAGACTCCATTGGTCAAGGCACTAGTCTCTTGCTTATTCTTTTCTGAGTGTTGATGCTAATTGTAGAAAGAAAATAGATCCAGGCGACGAGATATCTGATTATTGCACATCATATACATCTATATACATTAATAAATTATCAAAAACATTTACCAACTATTTAATTTTTTCAAGACACCCGAAATTTTGCAAGTTATCTACTCAAAGCCTCTAGGGTGCATAATTGTAGAGGTTCACATCCTATTTGGGTGGGACCTGTCAGTTGGAAATTTTTTACTAGGAATTCCCAAAATTGGATCATTCCATTGGAAACCTAGTCTATCAATTTGGGTACCAACAAATTGGAAACTCTATTGGGGAGTTGTCTATACAATCAAGGATTGTGAAGTAACCTAGAAAATACTAGGTTTTAGAAGATTAGAAATATAGAGAGAGGAGTTTGTGTACTCCGCTGGAGACAAAACTCAGAAAAGGAATATCAATATATTCTTTTGTAAAAGAGGTGGCGACTCTATTTAAAAAGATTCCATTTGGTAGCTCCACTGAGGGAGAATACTCAGAAGGAATTGGTTTAAATTGTACCATGAAATTGAACCAGATTTATATTACACCATGAAGTAAGTACACAAAAACATTTTGGATGTATTTTAACATGGAAAGTTATGAAGGTGAATCCTCAACACTTTTTTTTATGAGGATGGTGAATATTGTCCAAGAAATACCTTCAGGCATCATGCCTTTATCTAAGGAATTAGGAAGAACATATTGTGAGTTGAGAATTTTCCTAGAGGACCCTAATATGAAGATCCTTTTCAAATATTTAAAGAAGATGTTGAAGGACTAGAGGATAGTGAATATATGACTAAAACAATGAGTCAGATGAAGTTTCAGATTGGGAGGGAGATAAAAATACTTGACATTATGAAAAAGAGTATACCCGTGAAGATATTTGTATAAAAATAAATAATAAGGAATGTGAAAATGATGAAGACTATTCTCTTAGTGTAGAATAAATCTCAGAATTATTAGATATGAAATATAAGAAACGTGTTGAAAGAAATGGTCTAAGTTTATTCTCAATCCACCATGATGAACAGGTTGATGGATCAACATATACGTAGGAGATTCTGGATGAAAACAATAATTTGCAAGAATCATACAGTGAAGATGAAATAGAACTACATCCAACATATCAATCCACCATGATGAACAGGTTGATGGATCAACGTATACGTAGGAGATTCTGGATGAAAATAATAATTTGCAAGAATCATATAGTGAAGATGAAATAGAACTACATCCAACATATGAACAAGGGGAAATTTTAGAAGAGGATACTAGTCTTGTTGATGAAACACATGATGATCAGGAGGAAAGTTTTCATGATAGTATGCCTAATTTCTCTGTGTTCTTAAATCCTCTATTTGAAGAGCAAGTAGAAAAGGACATGTCTAAGTTTAATGTGTTCTTGAATCCATTTTTTGAAGAGGAGTTCCAATACAATTAGATCAACCATTATCATGATGAAGATAACATATCAGATGATAGTTTTGAAGATGATGAAACTCAAAGTATGTGTGGAGAGATGTACTCAGAAAATGAATCATGCATTATTTCTTTTTATGAACAGGATTTACATGAAGTTAAGATGGAATTCGACATGCAGAATGAGAAGAATTATTTGGAGATCTATTTTGAAAATGAATTTAGTCCTCGTACAATATTTCTACAGGAAGAGAAATCAATAACAGAGTATTTTCTTGACAATGAAGATCATGGGAGGCATATTTGCACTCTAACTCACATGATGGATTCTAGTATAGAAATCAAGTTGAAAGTGTTGAATACTCCAACACCATTTTGAAGGGAGGTGTTCTAGATACAAGCATGTATCTCTAGCAATGATTCCAGGTAAGTATCCCTAAACACATTTCACATAAATTTTTGATTAAGGAGTTAGAGAGAAAGTTTTATGATTTTAACATCCTTAATTTTATGAAGTTAATATATGTTGAGAAAGAGAAAATTTCATATCCAAAGTCTCAGGAGACAGAAATTGAGTACCCCTATGAAGCTTACTTTGATAAAGATATATTTTTTGAAATATTTCAAGGAGTGATAATTTTTCCAAACAAGTTATTAGGAGACCTTAAAATTTAAGGCTTTGTGACACAAAGTGGATATTTGAAAATTGCTTTTGGAAAAATGTATTCATAATGTTTTCTTTATTATATGATGAAAATAAGGTTTTTGATAGAGGAAAATTAGAAATTTCCTTTTGGGGGGCATGGGGCCCCCCTGTTTTGTTCTGTAGCAGATTAAGTTTCATGGTTTTCTTCCAGGAAACATAAAGACATCTCAACCGTTTTGAGTCTTGCATTAAATTGTTTCATCAAAATCGTTCATGGAATCCTCATAATTAAGGCATCATACATCTATAAAGATAAGTATAATATCCCCTAACCTATTTTTAAATAAAATTAAAATATGGGCATATTATTTCTTATAAGAGAAAGTATATGATGATTTATTTGAAAATGTTTTTCTTTAGTATTTTAACTTTAAATGATATTAGGGTTATATTAAAAATTAAAGATATTATTTTTCCTTAACATTAACATAAAGAGCATAATTATTTGACTTCAATCTTCTTGTCTAAATAATCAATAGGAATTATGTTAAAATAATATATTTGATTCTTTAAATTTGTTCAATATGTTCAATGTTCTAGAAGGCAAGATGTAGATATAAATTTTAAAAAGAATATAATTCATGGGATGCACCTTAATTATATGATGTAAAATTATTATGATAGGCCATTATATGTAAAGGATTTTCCGTGGAGATTAAGCATGTGAGAAAGTAGATTGAGGAAAAGATGAACCTTTCATATTATCCCTTGTCACTATATTGCGAGTGAAGACCTTGGGATTGTAATATTACTTTTCAGAAACACCTGAGGATTTTTCCTTGCTAGGGATCATTTACATTTCACGATTGAGGACTACAAATACAGTAGCTTACGACATTGACATTAATTAGTGGGAGCTTCTTCCGCCAACGGTAAAGACAAATTTTTCAGCTACGGGCTTTACTGTTGGAGAAGTACTTTACATCCTAAATTTGGATAGTTTGGGGGCAAAGATATGATCCGAGCATGAGAGTATGGAGTAGGATTGATGATATAGAGGGTAATATTCATGGTTATAGCTCGTAAGACGCTCAATCCACGCAAGATGATTCCATGCAAATTGAAAAGACAATCTGCCAACCAAACCTCCAGCGATAGATAGAAAGGCCAGGTCCAATATAGATTATTGCACAAAACAATATGATGCACAATTTGACTACCATCCTGGCCACAATGATGGAAACATCTTCACACAATCGATCCCACGCTACCGACAAGGCATCCTCCATTCCACTCCCATGTCCTTTGAATCTCTACTCACATCCTTCATCTACATTTGAAATGATGTTTTTGTGAAGAGAAATAACCTATGAGCTCGCAGGATGAGTCAACATGTGTGAGTGAGTTTCACCATGCATATCATACACAATGTAGAAATTGCATCAGAACGCCTCCTTGTTGTTGAGGAAATGGATCGGGAGAAGATTGGTTGTATGCATTCTAGACCAAGACCATGATGATGTATTTTCTAAGTATGAGATGGCTAAGATGATTGCAAAGATTGAGGGTCGAGGCAATGGGATCAAGACAAATGTTGTGAGCATGGTAGACATTCTCAAAGCACTTGGAAGGCCCTCATCTTACACAACAAAGTATTTTGGTACTGAACCGGGTGCTCTTAGTATTGACTCACAGCGGAAGCATAGGAAGCAGACGTGTGACGATACAACAATTACATGAAGATCCATTTTGCGCACTAGATGAGTTCATATGTATTCACATGAAGACCCGATATGTCTGGTTTTATGAGTATCATCCTCTCATTCTCCTGCGTGTAGAGACTATGAGTACTGTAATGACACCCTTTGGATGGTGCGCTATTCAAGTATCCAAAAATATTATGCAAGTTGCAGATCTGAAGATTAATGTTGCTGTTCGGTAAAACTAAAATAAGCATGCAGCTTCAGCATTGATTGACTCCACTTCAAACTTCAGCTCCACCGCTTCATCTCCACCGTTTCACAAATGATTTCTAGTTTACTTTAGTTCAAGAGTAGTGTTTAAGCAAGATGCGTGCTTTCCATATGGCATGCATTAGATTATAGTTTTTTGATGGATAGTTTACTTTTCTGGGATAATAGTGTTCAGCAGTTTGAACTACAGTAGTTTATTATTTTGTAATAAATCATGCTATCCTTGCATATGTTATGCTGTGCATCAGTTAGTTTGGTTTGGTTTTGTTTTAGTTTTCTTAGGAATTACAGCTGAAGTCTACTATGATTGTAGACTATTAAATAAGCTTCCATTTTGTAAGGATTGTTTTAGTTGTGAATAAAATCTGTGTTGTCTCTCCTGAAAACAAAGCACCCTTGTTTTTTGAGTATTATTTTTATTTTGTTGCTGTTGTTCTTAAATCTTACATTTGGTATCAGAGCTGAAGGTGTTTGGAAGATAGCAGCATGACAAACAATTTGCAAATCCCAAAGTTTGATGGAGTTGATTACCAATATTGGTCAATCAAGATGAAGACCTTTTTGATTGGGAAAGATTATTGGGAGATCATTGAATCTGGATATGAAGAGCCTGCAGATTGGAATACTCTCCAACCTAATGACTAGAGATTGAAGAAAGAAGCTGAGAAGAAGAATGCAATGGCATTGTTTCACATTCAGATGGCTCTTGATAAGAGCTTGTTTCCTCAAATTGCTGATGCACAGACAGCAAAAGAGGCCTGGAAGACTCTAAAAGATGCTTACCATGGCAATGATCAGATCAAGGTTGTGAAGCTACAATCCTTGAAAAGAGAATATGAGAACTTGAAGATGAAGGAGACAGAGAGTGTGCGAGATTTCTGTGTGAGAGTGAAAGATGTGACTCATAAAATGGCCACTTTGGGCGAATCTATTGCTCAAGAGCAAATAATACAAAAGGTATTGAGATCTCTAACCCCAAGATGGAATATTGTAGTAATTGCCATAGAAGAAAGAAAAAATTTAGCTCCCATGGAGTATGATGAATTGGTTGGATCTCTTATATCACATGAGGATAGAATAAGGGACACATCTACCAGCGTTAATGAGAAGGCTTTTGCTTACCAATTGCAAATTTCAAAGAACGATGGTGCTAGCAGCAGTAGTAACAACAACAAAGGCTCGGGAAGGTGCCAAAATCAGAATTTTTCAAGAGGATCTAGAGGAAGAGGAGGTGCTCAAGGAGGAAGAGGTAGAGGCAGATTTGATAAAAGGAACATCCAATGCTATCATTGCAATAAGTATGGACATTTTGAGAGAGAGAGTAGACTGAAATCAGATAACAATAATGAAAATTATGCCCAACAAGATGAGGATCCTTCCTCGGGTAATTTATTTTTGTGTTATGGGAAAGGTGAAAGTAATGTGAATGATGTTTGGTATTTGGATTCTGGATGCTCTAACCATATGTTTGGTAATAGAGAAATATTTTCAAAGCTTGATGATAGTTACAGATCCAATATTACCCTTGGTAATAACAATATTGTGGATGTTGCAGCCAAAGGAGCCATGGATGTTCAGACAAAGGAAGGTATGACAAGTGTTCAATATATTTATTATACTCCCAAGTTGAAGCATAATTTATTGAGTGTTGGGCAGCTATGTGAGAAGAATTATCGAGTGGTATTTGAGAACATGCACTGTACTATCTATGATAAGAAAAAAAGAAGAAGAAGTGATTACAGTTGTTCCTATAACAAAGAATAGGATGTTTCCTTTGAAGTTTGGTCAAAATGATAATTAGCTTGTCAATATGGCTTATGAGGATAAAATTTGGTTGTGGCATCTCAGGTATGGCCATTTGAATTTCAATAGTTTGAAGAATCTAACATCAAATGCATTAGTTCTTGGATTGCCTAAGGTTGAAGAGCATAAACAGATTTGTTAGGGGTATGCAAAAGGGAAACATTCAAGGGAATCATTTCCAAAAGGCAATGCATGGAGGGTCCAATACCCACTTCAACTTATACATTCAAATATTTGTGGTCCAATGCAAACACAAAGCTTGGGTAAGTCATCATATTTTATTACTTTTATTGATGATTACTCACGCATGTGTTGGGTATATTTTTTGAAGACTAAGGATGAAGCCTTTCATACATTCAAGAGATTTAAAGCTCGTGTAGAGAATGAGAAAGGGAACACAATCAAATGTTTGAGAACAGATCAAGGAGGAGAGTTTTGCTCAAACGATTTTTAGAATTTTTGTGAGATGAATGGCATCAAAAGACAACTCACAACTGCATACACACCCCAATAGAATGGAGTGGCTGAAAGGAAGAACCGTACAGTGGTAGAAATGGCAAGGAGCATGTTACAGACCAAGGGTTTGAACAATTCTTATTGGGCTGATTTAGTTGCTACAGTCATATATATTCTCAACAGGAGTCCTACAAGTGCCCTACACAAGATGCCTCCATATGAAGCATGGCATGAGAAAAAGCCTAACGTAAATCATTTAAAAGTTTTTGGTTGTTTGGCTTATGTTCGCATCCCTGATCAGAATATGCAAAAGCTAGATGCTAAAAGTGAATCATGTATTTTTGTGGACTATAGTGAGGAAAGCAAAGCTTATAGATTATTCAATCCTATTTCTAATAAGATTGTTGTTTCAAGAGATGTGATTTTTGATGAAGGGGGAGTTTATGGTCATCAAAATCAACATGTTGGAAAGCCAAAATCAATTTTAAATGATGATGATATTGCTGATAATGATAATGAGTAGCCACCTAATGGTTCTATTTCAAGATCACCAAGCCCACCAAGAAACCCCTCACCAATCCCAAGAGCAAGTCCATCCTCAAGTCCTCCAAGGAAGGTAAGAAGATTGAGTGATATCTATGAGAGGTGTCAAAATCAAGCACATGAAGAAGATCCAATAGGTGAGATTGTAAATTTTGCATTACTTGCTAAAGTTGATTTTGAGTCATCATGTTTTGAAGATGCATGTGCTAATGAGGTTTGGATGCAAGCAATGAATGAAGAGATGGATTCCATTGATAGGAATGAAACATGGGATCTTGTAGATCTTCCACATAAAAAGAAGAAGATTGGCACAAAATGGGTCTAAGACCCAAGTATAATAGTGATGGGAATGTTGAAAGACACAAGGAAAGATTGGTTGCTAAAGGTTTCACTCAAAGGTATGGCATTGATTATGAAGAAAATTTTGCACCAGTAGCAAGACAAGAAACTATTAGGATGCTAATCTCTCTTGCAGCTCAAAAGAAATGGAGTATTCATCACATGGATGTGAAAAGTGCTTTCTTGAATGGGTACTTAAAAGAAGAGGTATATGTGGGACAGCCACAAGGTTTTGAGATTCAAGGCAAAGAAGATTATGTCTACAAGTTGAAGAAGGCTTTGTATGGCCTCAAGCAAGCACCACGTGCATGGTATGCAAGAATTGATGGATATTTTCAGTAGAATGGCTTTCAAAGAAGTAAGAGTGAACCTACCCTTTACTACAAACAAGGAGGTAATGATATTCTCATTGTGAGTTTGTATGTTGATGATTTGTTATATATGGGTAGTAGTTTAAAGATGAAAGATGAATTTAAAGTTGTTATGATGAATGAGTTTGAAATGAAAGATTTAGGTCTCATGAAGTTCTTTCTTGGCATGGAGGTTTATCAAGGTAAATATGAAATTTTTATTTGTCAAGAAAAATATGCAAAAGATATGTTGAAGAAATTTGATATGGCTGATTGTAAACCTCTTTCCACTCCAATTGCTCATGGAGTTACATTATGTAGAGATGATGGTGCTAAAATTGTTGATGAGACATTATACAGGAGCATTGTGAGGAGTTTGATGTTTTTAACTCACACAAGGCCTGATATTGCTTATTCAGTTTCATTGGTTTCAAG